>CM051836.1:85531339-86780505 GCA_028451465.1 Erethizon dorsatum
CATTTGTGCTGAAAATTTCTTTCTATATACTACATTAGTCATTTCCACAAATTTTAATATGTAAGATTTTCATTTATTTTAGTGTGTTCTATCATTTCTTTTTGAGATATTTCTTGACACATGAGTTATACTGAAGTATAGTAATTTCTTTCACAACTTAGCTTCAATTTGTTTTTCTGATATTTTTGTGTTATTGATTATAAACTCAATTGTATTTTTACCAGAAAGCATAATTTGACTTTTATCATTTTAATTTTACTCAGAATTGCTGATGTCCTAGAATACACACTTTATTTGTAAATTTTTCATGTGTACTTTAGCTGCCATCTTTCATGTGTTTTTTTCCTGACCCTCATATAGGTGTTAGTATCCAGCTGAAGTTTTGGGGGGATCCTATGCAGATCTCTTGACCTTCTCTCAGCTCTCTGATATTGTCATGTAAAATTTAACTGCCTTCCTTCCAAACTCATGACACCATCTTGTCAATTCAGGGAGCTCTAGGCTCCGTCCAGGTTCTCTCTCTGTTGGACACATCCTGGAAACTCTTTCCTGCCAGTGAACTGTGACAGTCCTGAAGCTGGTCTCATGTTTCTTTTTCAGGAAGTACTATCTTTCATTGCTGATGTCTAATATTTTGAAAACCGCTGTTTTTGTGTTTGTCCAGTTTCTTGCTCTTTAGGACGTGAGATGACTCATCCCTCTTAATCTTTTTTTTTATATGCAGGTACTGGGAGTCGAACTCAGTACCTCGCACTTGCCAGGCAGGTGCTTATGCCGCTGAGCTATATCACTGCCCCCCCCCTTAATCTTTAATTGAATGGAAGATAATCAGTTGACCATGAGAAGCTCATTTCTCATTTGCCATGGATAGGCATTCAATATTTAAAAGGGTCCAATTGCAAGTAAGATGTTGATTTTGAAATGGAGAGGCATTGTACGAAGAAAACTAAAAGTGGCCTCACACTTAAATTGTAGAATTCTGCACATGTATGTTCCTTTTGGAATTTTCCAGATGTTCCGTAAAACTTTATCTTCTCAGACGACTGCATCTGTTCATCAAAAGTGATAGTACATTTTGTACTGCAGCATAGACTAACTGCAGAGCTATTTTAATCTAGGCTCCAAGATACACTAACTGTCTTATGAATTAGACATTGAATGAGTCAGATTATCCTGCCTAAAAGAGGTAAAATTTATTTTCATAATTTTAAAATGCTAAGAAATTTTGTGCTTTTTTAAAGCAGCAGTGCAGGTTTCAGTAATTTTTCTCCCTTGAGATGAAATACCCTGTTTTATCCCAGACCACTAACACTTCATGAACCTATCAGCTTGGTAGGCTCAGGCTCTTGAACTTTCAAAAGGTTTATCTCTCGACCCTTGACACCATTATATCTTTGTAAGACATGCAGTGCTTGCTACCTCCAACTTATAGACTCAATTATCATAAGGTCATCAATGTCAAGATCTATGTGATGTTTTATGAGACAAAAAGATGATTAAGTTCTCTAGTTTATATTATTAGAGAGCAGGAGCATTGGCTGGATGGTCTGGGTGAGTTCCTACCCCTGAGTTGTCAGTACGTTTTCTGCTAGAAATTGAGGGGAAAAAGCATCCTGTAAGTCATCTAAGTCAGTATTTCTCTAACAACAAAGTAAAAAATAATCACACTGAGAGCTTTTAAAACACAGATTTCTGACCCCCACATACAAAGTTTCTGATTTTGTCTTTGTGGAGTGGGGTCCAAGAATTTGCATTTCTAACAAGTTTGTAGGTAATAATATTGTTGTTGGTTCAAGAAGCACGATTTTGCAAACCAACTTATATGGTAGGGGCAAAATTGATTTTGATCTAGCAAAGATACTGTGTCTAAGAAGAGAGTCCCTGTAGGTATTAATGTCTTATTTTGTTTGTACCCATTGTTTTTCCCCAAGATTCACTTGGCTTTCCTGTCACTTATTTGAACATGGCAAGAATGCCAGGTAAGCCTTACTATACAATCTTTCTAGCATTTTTGTGGTGCTACTGAACTTCACTCAGAGATGAACTAGTACTTTTGATTTACTATCATATCATGGCAATAGATAAAGTTTTAGATTTTATTTGCTCTCTCTCAAATAATAAACATAAAACCAATAGGATAAGTCATTTATTCCATTAGACTCTCTTTGAGCTGAATTCAAAACAAGATTCCATCTACGGCTTGATTTGCATAAATGCTCACTATTAGTGGACCACTGTGGCACTTAGAGGTTCTAGTAATGAGCTGCAGTTCAAAGCTTATAATTAATAATTCTCCGGAATCCCTGGGTATTTCTCTCCCATCAGTGCACAATCATCCTGATAAGGTAAATAAATGGCTGAGGGGTCCCATAAAAAAAGGCTTTGAGAATACACAAAATATTCATCAATGACTGTCGCAAATCCTTTCTCTGCAGGAAGCAGCCTCCCTTGCAATGAATGACTCTGAGCCTGTGTATTGACTTAGGGACTGGACCTGGGTAAAAGCTTTGAGTTCCCATTGTTGACAACTTGAATTAGTTTTAACACTAGATCTAGAACTTTTCTGCTTTCATTTTCTTTTTCTTTTTTTTTTTTTTTGTGGGTACTGGGGGTCAAACTCAGGACCTTGCGCGCCAGCAGGCGCCCGTGCCGCTGAGCGATATCACCAGCCCTTTTTTCGTATGTGGGTACCGGGAGTCGAACTCAGGACTTCATGCTTGCCAGGCAGGCGCTTATGCCGCTGAGCTATCTCACCGGCCCTACTTTCATATATTAAGCCACATCTCAGTACACTGCTCATCTATTTCATTCTGAGAGATCCAGAGGTCAGTAAGCTACTAAAGTAGGTTAATGTAGGTCAGAGAACAGATTACCAGTTCAACTCCTGCCTTATTAATGTGAATTTAAGCACTTTGTTTTTTTATGGTTAAGCCCTTTGGTCTAGCCTCTGCAAATTTAACATACCATTTTTTTTTTTGACTGAAAGATGGAGACCATTTCTACTGCAGCATCTCCTTCCATCGGTCATGTTTAGCCTTTATAGGACATTTACTATTGAGATTTTTCAAAGATGTTTTGGTATGTGAAATATCTTCAGGCCCTTTCAGTGTAATAGGTAGCAGGTAGCTGAGCAGAAATCTACATCTCATCTTTCTAAACCTCCAGATTTCTCCTTTATGGGCTATGTTTGTTAACCATAGTAGCACATTAGAATCACCTGGGGGAGCTTCAAAAACCAATCACCTGCAATATCCCAGGAATGATAGAATCAGACACTCTCAGTGAGTGAGCCCTCTTAGATATTGGTGTTTTTCAAAGCTTCCTTAGTAATTCTGATTTACAGTCAAAGTTATGCATCAATGCATAATAACACATTAACCGTAGGCAATCACTGAGCCCAGATTTATAATCTATACTTTTGCCCACAAGTACCATTCCTTAAGCACTTTAGCCCTTTCATTGCCTTCCAAAGAACAGATGAGTATATCTGGAATTCAGGGGTTCAAAATTGTTATCCCTCCCCTTGTTTGTCAACTATCTTATGGTTCTATTCTTTTCTCATCAGTGTTTTTGCCTTGGCATGAGACAACTGGCTGTTTTTCATTTAGTTGACTTTAACATCTGTGCAGTTTCATTCAGTCCTTGGACTTTCTCTTTCATGTCTGCCCTGTGGCTACTGGAGACAAGGGACTCTTAAAGTTTCCATAGAAGTGTTCTGATTTTTCATTCATGTTCTGAGGAAGATCTTCAACATTTTCCTTTCACTACAGTCTTTATAGTAACCATTGTTGCCATAGTGACTAAGTGCCACAGCCGCTTTATCTCCCAACACCTTCATTCCATCTGGACTTCATCTTATGCCACCACCAGTGATTATTTGACTAATCATGATGTCACAACATGCCAGAGATTATCAGTGTTCCATTTCTCCAAGCAAAAAAAAAAAAAAAAGAAAGAAAACTATCTGTGAGTGACTCAAATATGGTAGCTACCCAATCCCAGCACCTATTTTAAGGATGTTTCTGGGGACCACTTCTTCTGTCAATTACTGAATCACTCAAGGTCCTGACAGGAAACAGATGATACACTCAAATGGACCAATTAGGAAATATTTATTAAAAAACTATTTACAGAGGTGTGAACTGGGATAAGAGAAACCTAAAAGAGATGGTAAAGCACCTTGTGACTACCAAGGGCTAGGAGCTTTTACCATCCCTGAGCGCAAACTTTACTCTCCTTTCAGACTCTGGTCTTCTTCTAGTACCACCTATGGGATAAACCTAACCAGAAATACCCTGCCCAGAGGTCAAGAGATACTCGATGCATCCCCAGAATAATAACCTCACTTGGATTTACAGAGAAGGGGAGAAAAATACAGGGTAAACACAAATGAAGGAAGTCTAGGAGAATGTCCAGGCTAGAAACCACCCCTGAGCTTCAGCATGACTACAACCTTTTATTTGATATCTAAAACTGGGTGTCTTTTAGGTGTTTTAGACCATATATATATATAGTTTTTGTGTGTGTGTGTGTGTGTGTGTGTGTGTGTGTGTGTGTGGGTACCAGGGGTCGAACTCAGGACCTAGCACACCAGCAGGCGCCCGTGCCACTGAGCAATATCACCGGCCCTTTTTTTGTATGTGAGTTCCGGAAGTTGAACTCAGGACCTCGCGCTTGCCAGGCAGGCGCTTATGCCACTGAGCTATCTCACCGGCCCACAGACCCAATATATTGAAAAACATTATCACCCATCTAAATCCACTCTTTTTTTTTTTCTTAAAATCTAAGTGTACCTGATAGAAAGAAAACTAAATAATCCTCACATGACCCTCTCTTTTACTTTCTAATTCACCTCCAATTTTTTGAATGATACCATGCTAAATATTTCATACATTTCTTTACCTACTTATCACTATTTTAAAACATCCCAGATATCACTACTTCTTCCTGTCATGGATACAAATGTATTTATTATTATTTAAAATCATTTTAGACATTTATTTTGATATATATCATAGATACAGAACAGTATATGAGTACCAAATGTGTAGTTCAGTGAACAGTAAAGTGAACATTCATGGAAATCTACTTGGTCAAATGCTGTGTACCAAGAGCTCCCCTTTAACATCTCCTTTAAAAACAGTAACACTATACATCGTTCCAAGTTTTTCTGGCAGTCTTCTTTTTGAACAGTTTAATTGAGACATAATTCATTTATATTAGATACGTTTATTATCCCAGTAGAAATTCTATACCCACTAGCAATCACTCTCCTTATCCCCTCAGCTCCCCTATTTGTACTATCTGGGCAACCAGTCATCTACTTTCTGTCTCTATATTTGTGTGCTGGCTACTTCATAAAATAAAATATGTGTTTTTTTGTGGCTGGCTTCTTTCACTTAGCATAAGGTTTTCAACATTTATCTGTGTTGTGACATGTATCAGTACTTCACAGTTTAGTGTTTAATATTACTGCATTGTATGCGTATACCATATTTTATTGATTCATTTATTAGTTGATGGAAACTTGGTTTATTTCTACTTTGGGACCGTGATGAAACATGATGTCATGAACGTTTGTGTACAAGATTATTTGTGTATGTTTAACTTGTACCACGTCAAAAGTATGATTTAGCAGACAAAAGCAGGGAAAAATATTTTCAAAGATGTCCATCCCTTAATTCCCAGAATTGGTGACTATGTTACATTACATGACAAAAGGGGTTTCACAGTGATGGAACTTGAACTAAGAAGCATATACAAGTGTGGTCTTTAACTGGATAAAGAAATACATAACAGAGTAGAAAAGCACACTTCTGCATGTGTGTGTAGGCGATTAGAATGTAGGCCAGCAAACTGAGTGGGGAAAACCACCCTGACTGTGGGTGGCACCATGCATTAGGCTGTAGCTTGGATGGAGTAAAAGGGAAAAGAGGAAAAAAAACTGGGGTACCTGTTTTGAAAGCTCCATTCTGCTTGAGCAGGTGCATTTCTTACTGCTGCTATTGTTAACATCAGACTCCAGTTTCTTCCATCTTCAAGGAAGACTTATACCAATGACTCTCCAAGAAGCTTCCAGACCTTTGGGCTAGCACTGGCTCTGCATTCTTTGTCCCTCTTACTTTGCAGCTTCCATTATCTTGGGATGAGAACTACTGGATTCTCTGGTTTTCCAGTGAGCAGATGACCAGTGTGGACTCCCCCATCTCTGATCCTGTTAGCCTACATAATAAATCCCTTTGTGTAATTATACATATATTTTCTATCAGATATGTTCCTCTAGAGAATGCTAACCAATACAAGTGGATTATCAAGAAGAGGGATGATTTAATATAATCTCTGAATTTTCTCCATTTGCATCTCCATATCCTTTTTGTGTCCTACTTCACATTCTGTAGGTTCAAAGGAGGCTGCTGCTCATGAGATATATCAATTGTGTTCCTTGATTTTGGGTAGGTGGTTCTGGTTGATTTTGAGGGACAATGATGCACAATATCAGAGGATGGGACAAGAGGGATTATTTATTTCTCTGGCACCTTTCCTTTTTGGTTGTGGCTTTGCAGTTACTACATTATTCTATGATTTTGTCCTATAGCAACAGTTGTCCAAAAGACTAGTCTTTCCCCATTGAACTATTTCAGTACCTTTGTGGAAAATGCATTGACACAAACTTAAGGGTTTATTTTTGGGATTTCAATTCATTACTTTTAATTCATGTGTCTCCTTTGATCTTTGTAGACTTGAAATCAGGAAGTATGTGTAGGAGGCAGGCTATGAATTTGTACCTGACCAAGGGCTGGATGAGGATGAAAAAAAGACACAGAATTAGGTTAAAATATGGGGGGCCAGCGGGATCTTTCACCCTTTGATGAGAAGCCCCAAGCATCTAGCTTACCCTGCCTTTATTCTCTCAGACACAGGAACAAGCAATTAAAGTAACACAAGATTCATCTGCCTCCCACCATCCATAGTACATGTCCTGGTAAAGACCTGGATCTCAGCTGTGTTAACATTTCCCTAGAACTTGCCATGCGTCAGCATGCTTGCACACCTCCTTTCTCCTTAGTGCTCACAAAGGAGGCAAAGTAGGCCTTAATTCTCACTATCTGGTCTCTTACCTCTCCTCATTTTTGTTTTTATAATAAAAGCAGTTGGATATCAGTCACTGTTGCTCATCCTAGGGGAAGTATATAGGTGTAGTTATTATATCTTTTGTCTTGAGGTCTATCCTTTAATGACTATACCTACACCCACAGTTGGAATGTATCTGTAGTGGCTCTTTTTGAGGATCCAGCACTATCTGATTGCCTGTACTGTCACTAACTTCACTGTACTCTCTCTGGAGAAGTACCCCTAACTTCCATGAGGGGATAACAGGCAAAGACTGTTCTGGCCACTTCTGGCTGAAGAAGGGTGTAGTTATGATTGGCAGTCAGAGATACTCCCCAGAGGGTCTGTTCAAAGGCCCTCCACAGACACCAGGCATTTTCTCAGGTAGGCACTAACAATGGACAAGTCTTTCTGCTTCCTGAAGCATCTGGGAGAAAGCTCGCACTGGTGAGGAGAGAAGAGTCAACTTCCACCAAGGATGTGATGGGGAGGATTCTCCATGGTCACACATTCCTAGAGGGTACCCACACTGTCCATCCATTTAGTGCAATGACACAAGCAAACCCCTGACCCCATGCTAACAGGGTAACCAGTCCCTCCAATTTTCCCATCTCTGGGGACCACCACAACACTTGTGCCTTCTCCTTTTTTTCCCATGCTTTTGTAATTTTGACCAATGTAATTTCACTGAGGTGCTATCTATATCACCAGCAGGACTCAAAAATTTAAGTGTAAAAGCTGTAAAATCAAGGAGAGCTTGTGGTTTATAATAATTGATTCTCCCTTTTTGTTTTTGTGATTGTTGTTTTAATGTCAAATGTGCATGCTGTACAATAACTTGTCCTTATAGATTACAAGGAATTCCAGTAGAATGACTAACATTCCATTGTTGTGAAAATCTTTGAAAGCTCTCACTTGTATAGGCAGGGCCATTATCCATTTTTATTTTCTTAGGAACTCCCATCTTTACAAACGCCAAGAGACAATGCTGCTGTATATTATGTCCTGCAGTCTGACCTGCATGGCAGGTAGCATGGATAAAATGAGAGAAACTATATATACTAACATGCAGACACTGAAGTCTGCCAAATTCGGATATATATGTTGCATCATTTGCCATAGCTCATTTGCCTGAAGGCCTCAGGGATTATAGTCTTCTGATGGAATTGATGTGGGTAAAGTTTGGCATGCTGGACAAGACTGTACAATGTGGCATGCCTGTAATCTGGAAAGTTTAAAACTAGAGGTAAAAGCTCAAATAATCTGATGGAAATTAGAATGAGAAAGCCTCATCTGTTGAAAGATCTAGGTGATGAGTCTATCAGCGTGATGATTTCCTTCTACCACTGGTCCAGGAAAACCAGAGTGTGAGTGTACATGACCTATATAAAAAGAGGCAGTCCCATTCCGAATGCTTCCTGCAATCACAAAACCAAATTAAACAGAGGGGGATCTAGGGTGCTTTTTATAGTGGCTGTCTCCAAGAGATTAGTGACATTAACTACATAGGCAGAATCACATAAAATGTTAACAGGTTCTGCCAAAGTACATTCTAATATGGTAATTACCACAGCTAATTCTGATCTTTGAGCCCAAAGTCCAGGGGTAGAAATTTTCTGGTGATTTTGCAAAGTCCAATAAGCAGCAAAACCACAAGAAGATCCATCTGTAAAATAAGTTGAGGCATTTGTAAGAGGAGTTGTCTGAGTATTTCTGGGTAAAATAAATGAATAATGACAATGTAACCGTACAAAATTATCAGAAGGATAATGATTGTCAACTAATCCTAAATACTCTGCAAAGACTAAGGAAATTTGTAATAAACGAGTATGCTGTTCAAGATTAACAGGAAGCACCATATGATTAGGATCAAATCCTAAAAGCTGTGTGCTGTGGTGGCGAGCTTGCTGAATTAGCTTAACCATTTGATTTGTATAGGTCTGAGGACTTTTTGTAAGCTGGTTAGAGAGATAAAGCCATTCAATACGTTGACATTTATGATTCACTACTTGACCAAAAAGTCCAGTAGGTGAGGAGTGGGCAATATGATTAGCATAAGAGTCACAGACAGACGAATTCGAAACACCTGTCCATTTGCCAAAGCAGTAAAAAAGCAATCCTTAAGATCAATGACTATCAACATGTGGGATTGCCTTATTAGTAATTTGATTTCTCTGTTCTTTCAGCATATCCCTGCTCCACAAATTGCCTGGGATCCCTGCAATAAATGGCTGAAAGACTCCTTTAAAGTTATCAGGGCCTTCATAAGGCAGAGGTACAGTACACTGCATGAACTATCTGGGTGACCCGAACCCCACCAAGGAGGTGGTTGCTGCTCGGTTGGCCCAGGCAGGTGGCCACTGGGTAAAGCCATCACCAAAATATCTGCACCTGTGTCCATGAGCCCCCCAAAACATTCTCTTTAATCTTAAGAGTATACATGAGCTGGTGGTCTGTGATATCTTGAGTGAAAAACACCTCCCTATGGGGGGTACTATTAAATCTTTTAGCTTATCGGCTGATAGCTGTGGTTTTGACAGCCAGTAAAACAATTGGTTGAGCAATATAATCTCCTGGTTCAAAGACCCAAATGTCATGTGACTGAGCCACAACCTGAATTTCCCCCAAATAGTCTGAATCAATAATCTCAGGGAGTACAACACCGTGCAGGTTTAAACTACATTTTCCTAGAACCAGACCCATAGTACCTAAGGGAAGAGGTCCCCAAATTCCCATGGGGATTTTAACAAGTTTATCTCTGCCAATCAAAGTTGCTCATTTAGCAGTGGGAAGGTCTAATCCTACACTTCCTGGGGTTCCAGTAACAAGGGACTCAACCTTCCTTCAGGGACCCAATGAGGGTTGGGGCTGTAAGCCCATACTGGGAATTCCCTTGTTATTTGTTGGGCCAGGGGCCAGGCTGGCATCGCATTTCCCATCAGTGGAATCCCATCTTGAAAATATTTAGAGCAACATCGATTAGCCCAGTGATTTCCCCTTTGACATCTCAGACAAGGGCTTGGCACTTTCCCATCCAAGAGAGGAGCAATTGCACCTTTTCTTGCCTGAGGTTGAGTGTACTGTTTATGGATATGCCCTGTTTTGCCACAGTTAAAACATATATTTGAAGAAGCCTGTTTTTATTCAATTAAACCAAACATAGCTTGAACAAACCTAGAGGACTTAGGATCTTTGGTATCCACATCTAGGCATACTTTCAAATAGTTTCCATGATTTTTAGTCACTGGGATAGCCCTTAGCATTTGTTTACAGTCTTTATTAGCATTCTCAAAAGCCAGCTGCACCACAATACTCTCTGCCTCTTGGGCATGCAGTATCTGCCATCAGACAGCTTCCTGTAACCTGACTAAGAATTGGGCATAAGGATCCCAGGAAGCCTGAAGACTGCAAAAAGGGCTGAATGGAAATACTTTCCTCAGAGATAGTTACTCCGGGTTGTTTCATCATGAGAGCAATTTGCTAATAAGCCTGGTCCAGAAAAGTTAACAGTGGGATTAGATCTGAGTATGGACCTGTTTCCCAAGGCATTTCTTCCATAATCTCCTGATGTGCAGCTGCCTGACTCTGTCAGCTCAGCTTTTTAACTCTTGAAGATTAACATGGAAATTTAAGCATTGCCCTGCAGAAAGACAGGACCTAGCCAAATGCTTAATGTCTAAAGGAGGTAAGTGTAAAGTTCCTAGCACAGACTCCAGCAAGCCCAGTATGAAAGGTCCTTGACCCCCATTGTTCATGACACTGGATTTTAATTCTTTAAGCCATTTATACTCCAAAGAATTGTGCTTATGAAAATTTCACTCTGGACTGTCAGGGTTGGGATAAATATTAATTGGAAATGCACATGTCCCAAAGGGCTCTCTGTTAAGTGCAGTCTGACCAATCTTTGAAAAGGAGACACTACTGTCTCAACCACAGATGGAAGGGAGGAGGAAGAGGAGAAAGAAAGAAGGGGACCAAGGCTCTTCATGCTCATTTTTATCTTCTGTCAAGGGTGCAATAGGTGTGGATGTGGGATTCTTCTCCTGAAGTTAAAGGACAAAGAATTGCATGGACCAAGCTCCATGTGGAGAAAGTTTCAGAGCCCTGGGTATGAGCATGCTCCAAATCCTCTCTCACTCAAAATCCAACTCTCCACATCAAATGTGTCCATCTGAGGAAATGAAGATTATGTTGTGGGAGACTGCCAAGCCACGTTCTCCTAAGAAATGAAGCCCCTTGTCTCAATCTTTACCTGACGTTCACTTCAACTCTATTCACTGAGATATGCAGAGCTGGCTATGTATAAGCAGGTGTTCCCTTAATTGGCTGAAGGAATGTGATTGAGTCCAGCCAAGATGCCAATGTGTCTCATTGCAGCAAAGCGAGTCAATATCCGCCCCCTCCCCCACTGATGGCTGGAATGGAGGCTTGAGCGAGAACTTGTGAGATTCCAGGGCTAACATATGAGATAACATCTCAAGAATTATACCTTCCTGGCAGTAAAGGTGTCAGCCTTGTATACATCAAGCTATCTGTTGCACTGCTAATTGGAGGGCCTCTGTACCTGGTGCAAGAATGCTCTGTTTCTCCTTATAGCCATGCCTGCAAAGTTTCTCTTTCTTAGCACTCTGCTGTAACCCCCACCCACCTCCCTGATTGATACCAATTAAAGCTGTGAGTGCTCTGATTCATGATCCTTTGTTCCACCAAGAGTATTGAGTCATTCCAGAGCCCCTTTGACTGAGGATTTTTCTCTATCTTCTTTTTCATCCATGTGCCATATTGCTGGATGGGAGATTGATACCCTCTACAGGGATTTTGGTACTACATTTGATAACATTTTGCATCATATGAGAAATCAACTGGGTACTAATTTGAGCACTAGACTGGCATATCAGAATTTCCAATAAAAGGATATAATGCCATACTTCAGTCGATGAACTCTGCCCCATTACCCTGGCTGAAAAATTTTCTGTGTGCACTAGTGTTCTTTTTTTCTTTTTCCATTTGCCTGCCAGCTCCTCTCCACTGTGGAACTCCCTGTTACTGACTCAATACATTTTCCCCCAAAGACTGCAAAAAGGGCTGAATAGAAATACTTTCCTCAGAGATAGTTACCTGGGCAGAATTTCCCCAGCCAGGTCCCTGTTTGGGTGCCACTTGTAAGAGCCAGCCTATGAGTTCATACCTGACCAGGGGGCAAATGAGGATGAAAAAGACACAGAATCAGGTTAAAATATGGGAGGCCAGAGGGCTCTTTCACCTTTTGACAAGAAGCCATGAGTATCTAGCCTACCCTGCCTTTATTCTCTCAGACAAAGGAGCAAGCAATTAGAGTAGCACAAGATTAATCTACCTCCCACCATCCATAGTACATGTCCAGATAAACAGCTGGATCTCAGCTGTGTTAAATTTTTCTTAGAACCTGCAGTGTGTCAGCATGCTTGCAAGCCTCCTTTCTCCTTAGTGCTCACAGAGGAGGCCAATTAGGCCTTCATTCTTACTATCTGTCTCCCACAAGTATGCATTCTCCAACTTTGTTCTTTTTCAAGATTGTATTGGCTGTTCTGGGCCCTTTCATTTCAATATAAATTTTAAGATGAGGCTGTCATTTTGTACAGAGAAATCAGATGGAATTCTGATAATGATTGCATTGAATTATAGATCATTTTTGAGAGTATTGCTATGTTAAGAATATTAAGCCTTCTGATCCCTGAATATGGGCTATCTTCAACTTACTTGTGTCTTAAACTTTTTACATTGATTTTCCTCATTTTTGAAGTCTAAGTCTTCAACTTATTTGGTTGAATTTTTTTTCTAAGTATGTTACTGCACAAGGAGAGAACAAAATACATGGTAAATGTTTAAATTAAAAAAAAAAAAGCTACAGTAACAGATACATTGTCATTAACTCTTACCAAAATACTTGCCCATGCTTTGAACACACATTTCATAGTGGTTGGTACATTGTGTCAACTTGAGAAGTTTAGAAGCTTAACTAAGTGACTCAGCAGTTGTACAACCTAGGGTATAGAGAACATGCCCTAGGGCAGCTGTTTATGCTCTAGGATGCTGTGATGGTTGATTCATTGTGTCAACTTGAGATGTTTAGAAGCTTAACTAAGTAACTCAGCAGGGAGCCAGGGTCCTCACTGTGTAAACACCCTCAGCCCATGCAAGAGGAGGGCACAGAGATGGTGTGAGTGCTACACCCACCCTTTGGAGATTAGCCTGCTTACAATATAAGGGAGGAAAAGAGGCTTGCTCTCCCCTTTTTGCTCTTGCTGCTTTTGCTGTCTTCCACTGCCATGAATGGTTGCCCCCTTGCCATGTGCCACCCTACCTTGAAGCCAGCTGATTATGGACTGAAACCTCTACAAACTGTGAGCTAAATAAACCTTTCCCTCTTTAACTTTGGGTGTTAAAGTTAAAGTTTAACTTTTGTCTCAGCAACAAGAGAAAAGTAACTAAGACACATTGGTTTGTATTTTTCTTTTCATATGAATTCTTTGTCTGTGTTTTGGCATTAGGGAACCCTGGTGCTTTCTACAAATTTGGAAGTGTTGTCTTTTTTGGGAAGACTTTGTAATGGATTCATGTGAATTCTTGTTTAAGTATTTAGTATAATCCACCAGTGAAATTATCTGAATCTAAGCTTTTCCTTTTATGAAATTTTAAAAATTACTAAATCAAAGTATGTGTTTGCTTGCTATAGTTCTATTAAGATTGTTTCTTTTTAAGTATGTTTTGTTAGTTTGAGTCTTTCTAACAATTTGGAATTTTGTCTAAATTATGTAGTTTCTGGAACCCTTCTTTACTCTTATTAGTGTCTTTAAGATGGGTTTCTTGTGGATAATATATACTACATAGTCAGGATTTGCTTTTGTATTTGATTTGAACTACTGTGTTTTCTATTTTGAGTGTTCAGACCACTTATATTTAATGATTGATAGTTTGGCTATAAATGTGCCATTTTTCCATGTTTTTTCTTTTGTTATACGTATTATGTTCCTTTTTAATGACTTATTTAATTGCATATTTTTATGGTTCAATTTTATGTATTGCTTTAATAGCTATAAATTTCATTACTTAGTGTTTGTTCTAGGATTTAAAGTATACACACTTAGCTGTATTTATGAATAGTTTATGAATAGTAGACTGTAGTTTGTAGTTTAATCTGAAAGTATTATTATACTCTTTCACACATAAAAATACGAAAACAGTATACTTCTAGTTTTCTTTTCCTAGGTTTTGCACTGTTATTGCCCTATATTTTACATCTAGATACATTATACAATCCAGAGTGCACTGACTCACTTGGTTTTAAATAGACACATCTCTAAAATATCTTTAAATTAAAAAAAATATATTCTTCTATATGCTACTACATATTGTTATTTCTGGGTCTCTCTGGTCCTTTGTACGGTTATGTATTTCCATCTGATACAGCTTTTACATTTCATGAAGTTCAGGTCTAATAATTGTAAGTTTTTCACCCTTTGCATGCCTGAGAAAATCCTTCTTTTTTGTTGTTCAGAGATATTTCTTCTAGATGTAAACTTCTAGGTTAAAAATTCTCTATATTTTTGCATTTTAAAGTTTTGCTCCATCACTTGGCTAGCTTTTTTTTTTTTTTTTTTTTTTGCTAAGGAGGAGGTTTTTTTCAGTTCTCATCTTTGTACTTCTATCTATGTTATGTGTCTGTTTTCACAGGCAGATTTTAAGGTTCTTTATCACTGAGATTATAATGTAATTTGATGTAGTTGCTGCATGTTTCTTAGGCTTGGGTTCCACTGAGCTTATTGATCTGAGAATTCACATTTTTCATTAAATTTAGAGCATAAAACACATTTTTTAGCTTCTCTATACTTCATTCCCCTCCAAGGGCTTTAATTAAATATATTATACCTTTTAAAATTGTCTTATAACTCACTAACTGCTTGTTTGTTATTTGTAATAGCTTTATTTCTGCATTTTATTTTGGACTATTTCTGTTACTTGGGTCGTACATTTACTCTTTTCTTTTGTAAAGTTAGATGTACTGTAATAACATCATATATGTGTACAGACACATGTAATATTAAACATTGTAGTTTTAATATCTGGATCTTTCATGCTTCCACCTAACATGCACAATTTTTTTTCTAGCTTCTCAAACATATGAAATAGGGTTATAACTATTTCAATGTACTTGTTTATTAATTCTTTCATCTGTATCATTCGGCAGTCATTTTGGGTGACTATTTTCCTCATCATGGTTGTATTTTCTTGCTTTTTGGCATGTTTATTAATTTTTTAACTAAGTAGCAGCTATCATGGAGTTACTTCTTTTTGGTGCTGTTTTCATATTGCTACAATATTCTTTTTTGTTTTACTTTCCTTTTGGGGTTAATTTAAATTACTCGAGAACAGTTTAACCTTTCCAGATGCTTGCTTGTAAGATTTGTTCACCCAGTCCAGAAAAGTTCTTACTCCAAGGCTAATTTTTCTCCATTACACATTCATTTACTGTACCCGATATCTCATGAATTACGAAATTTTTTGCAAAGTGGCTCGTGAGAACTGAAACCAATCTTTGCCCTGTGTGAGCTTCAAGTAGTGTTTCTGCTGCTTATTCAGCCTCTAGTTTTCCTGGTTTCAGATCCATAAGGAAATGGAGTGCTTACCAGGTTGCTGAAGGGTGACCCTCTGCGGATCTCTGGAACCCTCTGCGTGTGCACAGGTTTCCTTGTTCTGCAAACTCTCCCTTCCTCCGTAGCATCTCAACTTTGTCTCTTCAACACTGGGAGAGTGATTGCCAGTCTCTGCTGGTTTCTTCCTCATTGAAGTGTAGCCTGGAATATTTTTCCAGTAGTAAGCTGCTGAAACAGTGGAGTTCACCACACATTTTTTCTCTCCTTCAGGGATCATTACAGTCTACAGTGACCTGGCAGGCTGCCTTCTTTCTGAGCCTCTCAAGGAGGACCTGATCCTGTCCTCTTCCAGCTTCTAGATGTCACCTGCAGACATTGGCTGATGGCCACTGCCTCCATCTTCAAAGTCAGCCCTGTAGCATCTCCTCTCTTCTGTCTCTCGCTCCTTCCATCACATCACCTCTTCTGTCTCCCACATCCTTGTCTTCCCTCTTGTAAGGCTTCTTATGACTGCATTGCATCCAGAACAACCTCCCCACCTCAGGATCCTTATCTTCATCACACTGCAAGGCCTTCTTGCCATATAACAACATGCTCACAGGTCCTAGCTCTAGGGTGTGGATTGGTGATGTGAAGCCTTGGTTGAAAACTGTTTCCCTCCAATGCTGGAAGGCACTGCATTCTACTGCACACCCTGACCAGCCTGTTTCGTCTCAGTTCCTTTCTCCTCTTGGCTGGGCATCTTGTTTGTCATGTCTAAATATTTCCTACGTATCTGGAGATGCTTGGTCCTCTTTTAAATAGTGCAGCACTAAGAGCTTAGGGAAACTTCTGAGGGTCGGGAAGGGTGAATGGTTAGTGGTTGCCCTGTCAGCTTGTGGGAGGAACAGCCCTAGGGGTCGCTGGGAGCACATCTCATCTCTTGGGCAGACCATCTCCCAATAAGGTGGGCGGAACGGTGGCCCCAGTGATGTGCATAGTTTTAATTGGTTTTCTTCATCATCAATGCCTCCTTTATTTACTTCGATGAAATTATAGGGAGTACAAATTCTTTGACTTTGTTCTATTGCCATGATGTTTGTATTTATTTGAATTTCCTGCACATCCACATAATTGTTTGAATTGTCTGATTAATAGCTTCAAAAAAGCCTATAGGAGTTTTGATAGCAACTGAATTAATTTATAGATTAATTTGTGAAGTCTTCCACAATGTGAAGTCAGAATATCTATTCATTTACTTATGTCTTTTTAAACTTACCACAGTAATATTTTAAGGTTTCATTGTAGAAATCTTAATTGCATTTCATTAAATTTCTGGCTAGCTATTTTGTTTTGAATGCTATTATAAATAGTATTTCATATTTCATTTTTCATTTGTTTATGGTTAGTAAATAAGAACAATTGATTTTTATATGCTTGTATACTCTAATTTATATATTCTAAGGTTCAGAAACTCATTTGCATTTTTATACACTTTATGTTATCCAAACATTAATAGTCTTATTGCTTACTTTCCATTAAAAAAATTTTTTTTTAGTTGATAGGACCTGCAGTATTGTGTAGATTACAGGATATATAGATCCGGATACAGTTACAGATATATATATATAAATTATTCTTCATCTTTGGAATAAACCATTCAATATTTCACCTTTAATTACATTGTTAGATATAGGCATTTCATAGATGGCCCTTGATGAGATTAAGTAAATTCCCCTCTGCTATGAGTTTCTTGAGAACTTTTAAAATTATGAACAGATATTAAATTTTGTGAAATCATTTTTCCATTGAGAATATCATATGATTTTCAAAATTAATAATATTTTCTTTAGGGAATGACATTTACTGCATCTTGGTGAATCTTCCATGTGTATTTGAAAATAATCTGTAGTACACGCATATTTACACTGAATTCAAATGTTCTAAACCTTTACTGATTTTTGTGTGTGGGGTTTTATATTTACTGTCTGCTACCGAGAAATGATTTTCGAAATCTTTATATGTGATTGTAGATTTGCTTTTCTCTCCTTTTAGTTATGTCAATTTTTGCTTCATGTATTTTGAAGCTATGCAATTAAGTAGGTACTCATTGAGAAATGATATATTTTGGAGGGCATTTATACTTCTATTATTATAAAAATTACTTTACCTCTGGTAATATTACTTATATTTAATATATTTTGTTTGATAATATATGGCCATGTAAGCTTTCTTGTGATAAGGATGCACATAGTATATCTTTTTTCATCTCTTTAATTTTGAAATATTTAATTCTGTATATACGAAGCGCATCTTTTTAAACTTATTTGTTATTTAGCATTGCTCTTTTTTGTGTGTATTATCTCTGCCTTTTCATTATTTGCAGTATACATCAATTTTAGAATAGTTATGTGTCCTTTTATTACCTTGCCATTATTTTCTGTCTATGCTTTATACCCCTAACATTTTCGTAGCCTTCTTTGCAGTTTTTAAAAGCTTAAATATTTTTTTAAAAATTTAAGATTTACAGAAAAATTGTCAACTTAATACAGAATTCACATATATCTCAGGGCATCTTGCCTTGGTATGGCATATTTGCTATAATTCATAAATCAATATTGATATATTATTATTAAACAAATTTCATGCTTTAATTTGAGTAACTTAGTTTTTACTTAATGTTCATTTTCAATTTCAGAATTCCACTCAGGATATTATATTACCTGTAGCAATCATGACTCCTTAAGTTGTCCTTGGCTGTCATCTTTTTTAGAATTTCCTCCTTTGTGATGACCTTGAAGTCTGGAGGAATCCCAGTTGGATGTAGAATTCCCTTGAACTGGAATTTGTCTGATATTTTCCATGTGCTTAGAGTAGGGTTATGGGTTTTTGGGAGGAAGATCCAAGAAGTAGAGTGTCATTTTCAGCAGGTCATATGGAGGGTAACTTTTTTGATGCTATCTTTGATCATTTGGATGAAGTAGTGCTTTTCAAACTTCTACTACAAACTTATTCTTTATTGTTTTGTAAAGCAGTCACAATGTGCAGTCCATATTAAGGAATGGGGAATCCTGCTCCACTTCCTTGAAGGGATGGCGTCTATGAAAATTACTTGGGATTCTGTACAGGAGATTTGTTTAGTTCTCCAATTTATTAATTTATTTAGTTGCTTATTTATGTCAGTATGGACAAATTGGTACTAATTTTATAACTTGGGCAAAAGTTGAACCTTACTTTGTATGTTATACTACCCAAATTGTTCCAGCTTTGGCTGTTGAGGGTCCTCTCAGGTGGCTCATGTGTAATTTTGATACCTCTAATTATTGTTTTTGTTTGTTATTTTTGTGATTTTTTTGTTTTATTTTGTAAGCTCCTCTTGACACTATAAGTTGCTATAGGATCATCTTGTGTATTCACTGGTCTAGCATTAGATCTAACCATTTTACCACGGATTCTGGTTCCTTTGCAATTGGAGAATGGCATAAGAAACCAAAATATGTTTGCTAATTGCATTCGTTTCTGTCGGAGTGTTGATGTTCCTGGGGCCTCTCAAATGACAGAGCAAGGGAATATATGTATGCATACTCATTCATGTATTAATCCACAGCTATAAATATTCTGTGTGATGATCTTTACCCATAGTAGCTAAATATAAGTTTTACTGATGTCTCCATCTCTAACACACTATTGTGCGGAGTATTCTAGCACCTTCTTCTTGCTTATTCATTAACTGCTACTCCAACAGTGGAAGAACCCCATTCATTTTCTTCATTGTTCAATCCCGATGATAGAGTAGAAGTCATGTATGCCATCTTTTGTCCTTTGTCTCATAGGTCCCAAAGTTACTTTGTTCAGCAACTTTACCATTACCCTCTTCAGTAAAGATTTTATATGTTTGTAATGAAATTAGTTTTCATTTTTCATATTCTATATTCTATCCTGGGCTTTCTAAGTCTCCTAAATGATATTTTCTTAAATTTGCACACATGCGCCTAGGTATGAATTTGTCTTGTTCTTTTACTGCAGAATTCTAGAAGTTTGAAAACTGAATTGTGTTGTGTATCCACCAATAAACTTTTCTGTATTTTTTGTTAGTTTCTATGTTATTTTCACCACTAACTTTTCAGTTATGTTTACATATTTTTATATATAATTTATATTTACATAAAATTTATATATTAAACTATTTTGGAATAGCTCTAGGAATCAGAATATGCATCTTTAACTTATCCTGAATTAACATAATGACAATTTAGAAAACATAAGAGAACAGTATAATCTATTTGTCTATAAACTTTAATTCTATTGCTGTCATATATTGTATTTCTATGTTATAAACCATGAAATATATTATAATTTATTCTAAAATAAGTTTTCTTTCACTAAAAGATTTTACTGAAAGGAAAAAAAAACAGTAATTTTCCCACATACTAGCCATTATTGGCTCTCTTTTATTGCTTATTCTAAAAGACAGTTTCCATTTGCTATCATTTACTGCAGCCTGAAAAGCATTTCTTTCACATTTATTGAAGTGTTGGTTTACTGGAAATAAATTATTTCAACTTGTTTCTATCAGACTATTTCTTTATTAGACCTTCATTTGAAGTATATTTTCACTGGGTGTTGGAGTCTAAGTTGCTATTTCTTTTCCTTCCAAACTTTAAAAGATTTTCCATTGTCATCTGGCTCCCCTGTCTTCACTAGGCAACATGTACTATTTATTTGGTGGCTGCTTTTAGGGCTTTTATATTGTTTTACAAAGTTTAGCAATGATACACCTAGGTATGAATTGTTTCTTTGTTTTTCTTTTCCTTTGCAGTTCCTCTTTTTGGATTTGAGTTGAATTTGTTTTTGTCGGAGTTTGAAAATTTTGGTGCATTATTTTTTAAAAAGTACTTTTCTGTTTCATTCTTTTTATCCTTTTATTTTAGAATGTAAATTACATATGTTTGCTAACTTATTTTTTGCTGGTAGGACTCTAAACCTTTGCTTAGTCTACTCCAATCTTACATTCTTCATGTGCTTTTATTAGGATCACTACTGCTCTTTCTTTATGTTCAGCAGTTAATCCTTCTGCTGCATTCATCTGCTATTAAAACACTCTAATAACTTTGTATTTCCTGTACTGTATTTCCCAGCTCAAAATGATACTTGATTCTCTGTTATCTACTGTGTATATCTCCTAAATTTTTCATATTTTCAGCCATTCTTTTATTTTATACAAAAATATTTAATACTCTGATAATAGTTTTCTAAAAATTCTTAATTATACTATCTCAATTATCTGTGACCTTGCTTGTATTGATTTTGCTCTTGAATATTTCATGCAGTCTTTCTTTCTGTTCACTTGGTAGCACAGCATTAATATTTCTAAAAGAACCACGGATAACAGCTGAGTCTGGTGGAGTATGCTTGTAATCCCAGCACTCTGGGAGGCTGAAACAGGAGGACTGAAAACTCAAGCCTTGCCTGGGTGTCTTAGTAAGACCCTGTCTTAAAAGTGAAACACACTCGGGATGTAGCTCGGTGTGAAGGCCCTGCGATCAATCCCCATTAACACCACACACACACACACAAACACACACACACACACACTCATACACACACAGAATAATGGATAATAAATTGTTACACCTGTACCATTTTCTCTGTTTTTCTCTGTATAAGTCTTTTCTTTCACCAGGTAACTAAGATCAGATGCTGCTCTATCAGATTCCACCAACAGCTGGCTAGAAATTTTAATTTTCTTGTGCTCAGCAGTGGCTTAAAAAGATATTGTTCAGATTGTATTTTGCTCTTTAGCTCAACCTCCAACTTTCAGAGTAGTACCAACACAGGGGCTAATGCTCTGACCTTTTCCCAATTTGAGCTAGTTTTCTGAGCTCTACTTTTGACACGTTTTGACTCAAATTTATGTTACATTTCAGCAGGGCCCAGGACACTTAGCATAGTGGGACTATGTGAGCAATGTTTTCCAGCACATTCACTTCTAGTTCTGGTACTTACTCTGCTATTCTTCTTTAAAATTACTAGGGGAAGAGGTTGTCAAGTAAGATATTTATTTTTGCACTGGTCTCTTCCTAGGTGTCAGTCCATCTTGCTACTCACACTGTCATTAGAACCTCACCTGTCTTTTCTTTGTCACTGTAAAATCTCTCCGTTTACGGCAGCCCTCGATCCACAAATGTATACCCACACCAGACAACTGTCCCTAGAACTGGACAATCTGTACCCCTTTGCTACCTAGGAAACTTTCATTCTTCTTTAGTATTAACCTGTGAAACCTCCATAGAATCAGCTGTTCTGTAAGTCAGCTTATTTGTGGAAAAGTATGGTATATATTTCACTAATTGTTGTTACTGTTTGGTGGAGTATGCTTGTAATCTCAGCACTCTGGGAGGCTGAAACAGGAGGTTTGCAAACTCAAGCCTTGACCACAGGTACTATGGTCCTCTGTATCTAATTACATCCTAACCAGAAGGGAAACCACCATGGCTATTGCCAAGATTTCTCCAGTAATACTCTAACTCTTGTTTATCTCATCTATTCTTTCTCTTCCTTCCACAAAACAAACAAATCCATCTTTAGAAAAATAGCATAAAATCTATTTATGTTTCCCTTGTAAGGAGAATACTTAATTTTGTTATGGGAAACATAAGACAGTCCCTCCCTGGAATCTTTGAAGTAAATGTCACTTTGTAATGAGAGTTTCTTTAGACATCAGTTTATCCCTTAAAATAACTGAAATGTGTAGGCATTGGCTTTAAAACTGGATAATGAACTTGATTACTGTACAATTGTTTCAAGGCTGACGTATTTAGTAAACTGGGGCTCCTATACCAAGATACTGCAGGGTGTATGGCTTAAACAACAGAGATTTATTTTCTCACGTTCCCGCAGACTGAAAGTCTATGATGTCAGCATGTTTGATTTCTGGTAAGGGTTCTCTCCCTTGTGTGTAAATGATAATTTTCTTGGTACTTCCTCACACGACCTCTGCTCTGCATTCACAGGGTTGTCATAGGGAGGAAGGGTAATCGGAGAGGAGGTAGTATTTTAGTGTCTCTTCCTAATTTTATAAGAATGCTAGACCTGTTGGATTCAGACCTTATCCTATGATTTCATTTAAACTTAATTACTTCCCTGAAGATCCCACCTCCAGGTACAGCTACATTGGAGGTTGGAACTGAAGACAAAATTTAATTCTTAACACTTGGTACAAATGTTATGTTCAAACTTCAAATGTATATTTCGTTGTATGCGTGCAGTTTTGAAGGACATTTACATTACTTACTGCCAGGTACCTAAAGGGCTGACCATGTTCACTTCGACAAATTAGACAATATCTCATCTCACAAAGAAAGAGCCTGAATGATTTCTATTTTTTTCCTAAACCATCTTGAGGCAAAACTGTGAAAACTGAGGTCGTTCCACTGCTTCCTGAGTCTCTGTGACTCACACGTAATTAAATGAGGCAGCACAGATCTTGTGAATTCTTGGCACAGGGTTAAATCACCTCACTGTCTTCTGTAATTGGTGTATCTGGAAGCCTGTCTAGGAAGAGAAGAATCTCATTCCTTTCACTCTTTCCCTCCATTTACTTTCTACTCTATGTCTGGGGGATGGTAGATGTTTTAAGGTTTCCTTCTGCTTTACAGGAAGGGTCCATTGTGCTGGACTCCCCACATCCATGGTACCCTGAGTGATTTCTCCAAACCAACCGTGCTCATTCTGTTTCTCTCCTTTATTGGGTGAGGCGTGTTCATGTGACTCGTCGATGGCCTCTGGGAAGTGAATCTTCTGGGAAGGATCTGGAAATTAACTCATCATTCCTAAGACAGCTAGAGCAAATATTAAAATACAAACACTTAATCTGATGAAGATAAAATAGTGAAACTCTTGAAGACATAGGTTTAGGCAAAGACTTTATGAGTAAAACCCCCATCACATAGGAAATATTACAAAGAATCAACAAGTGGGATCTCATCACATTAAAGAGCTTTGGAACAGTGAAAGAAACCACGAACACAGTGAAGAGACAACCCACAGAATGAGAAAAAATTTTACCAGCTATTCTTCAGACAAAGGACTAATATTTAGAATATACGAAGAACTCAAAAAATTAGGCCCCCCCAGATTTAAAGATCAAATCCAAAAATGGGCATCTGAAATGAATAAACACTTCTCAGATGAAGAAGTATAAACAGCAAGTAAATATATGAAAAATGCTCAATATCACTGGTTGTTCAAGAGAGCCAAATTAAAACAACACTGAAATTCCATCTCACTCCAGAGAAAATGGCTATTATTAAGAAATCAACCAATAACAAGTGAGGGTGAGGCTGTGGGGAAAAAGGAACACTTCTCCACTATTGGTGGGAGTGTAAATTGGTGCAATCAGTATGGAGAATCCTCAAAAAACTGAAACTAGAGGTTTCATTTGACCCAGCTATTACCCTTCTTGGTATCTTTCTGAAAGAATTAAAAGCATCATACCACAGCAATATATGCATATTCATGTTTATAGCAGCACAATTTGTAACAGCTAAATCTTTATAACAGCCAAGATGCCAATGAAAGTGATGAATGGATAAAGAAAATGTGTTTTTTTATATATAATGGAGTACTCCTCTGGCAGAAAGAAGGATAAACTTGAGACATTTTTAGGTAAATGAGTGCACTTGAGATCATTCTTTTAAGTTAAATAAATTAGACTCACATGTTTAAATATCACGTTGTTTCTCTTGTGTGAGAAACCAAAAGCATAATGACCAAAATGGATGATAGATATTTGGAAACAGGAAGAAAATGTTCAAAGGGGAAGGGGAACAAAGGAGGGGGGAGGGGGAAGGGAAGGAAGGACTAAGGTGTTATGTACATGTACCAACACCCCATAACGAAGGTAATCATTATGCACTGCAAGCATGTACTACTATAGAAATTTTATTTTAAAAGAAAAAAAGAAACAACAAAAATTAAAAAAAATATGTGGGGTCCTGACTGACTGATTGGAAATCGTCTTTTTGCCAGTTTAATCTTGTAGTTAACATTGAGGGTAGTAGAGCAGAATAAGAGAATGAACTCTACTGCTTTGGAGAGTTTTGAATTAATTAACTTGTGGTCCACTCCACCTCTGGATCTCCCACTAGGAGTGATGCAATAAATTTCAAGGGTTTTATTCCTTGCAGCCAAATGTATCTGAAACAATGCACCATACTTAGTGAGTCTGTCATAGTAACTAAGCTGGAAGATAAAAACAATATTTCAGATTCCTCTACAACTGGAACATTATTTCTTCATTTGCATATCCAGATCTTCTTGTTGATTTTGAGATTTTCTTAATATGCTAATAAAGCCCAGCATACCTCTGACCCTGTAATCCTAAATTTGATGTATATTCAAGAGACATAATTCCTCCAGAAAGTCTGGCTACCTTTACAAAAGTTACTTTTCCCTCATGGCCCTGATTCATCTAGTTAGTTCTAGTCATCTCTCTTTAATTCTTGCTGACATTGTTTGCTTAGTACAAGTGTCTCTAATGCCTCCAGTGATATCAGATTCCCCTACCATTTGGCTTTAGAAATTCCTGGATTTTCTCCCTCTGTAGTCTTTTCTGAGTTTGTAGTGGTACATTTTTCTGATAGTTTATTTATTTTTATTTTTATGGTACTGGGGATCAAACCCAGGGAATGTGGAGTTATATTTCCAGACCCTTTTAAAAAAACATTTTTAAATTTTAAAATAAGATTTTGAAAGTTGCCTAGACTGGCCTTGAACTTTTGATTCTCTCACTTTGGCCTTCTGAATATCTGGGATTACAGCTTTTCTCAATAGTTAATTTCAAAGGGTGAAGTCCCTGCTAATTCCATTCAATAATGTATTATTATCAGTCCCTAACATGCTTGTTCATACAAGGAGCTAAGTAAATAACTACTTATGAATAAATGCATAGATGTGTGTTTAATTATATAGTTTAAAGTGCAGTCAGGTAGAGTGTATCGCTCTTATTAAAAAAAAAAGGCTCAAATGAAGATGTTGGCCTTTACTCTGAGTGCAACAGAGACAGGAGGGCTTGAGGGAAAGGACTGACATGCCTTGACTCATGTTGTAAAGAAATACCTCTTGTGATTGTGTAAATCTTAGGTTGTAGACGGATAAGGGAGTATATGGTTCAATTTAGAGACTTCTAACATAATCCAAGGAGGAGGTCATCATCCTGGCAAATAACAACCTTGTCTAGAGTGCAATTGGTAGAAGTATGGACATGGGATCTGCTATGGGATACATATATTGGGAGTAGAGCTCACAAGGGCTTGCTGACAGATATAAGGAGAGCATGGAGATGAAAATTTAAGAATGATTCCAAGGCTTTTTCCCTAATCAACTGAAGAAATGGCATTGCTGACTTTGAGAAGGGTGATACAATAGGAAAGGAAGGCTTTGGAGAGTAGATCAGAAGCCTAGTTTTAGACATGATGACTTTGGGATGATATTAGGAATCCAAGTATTGAGGTCAAGAGTAGTGTTTCTTTTTGTTTTTTTTTTGGCAGGTACCGGGGGTTGACCTCAGGACCTCGCGCACCAGCAGGCACCCGTGCCGCTGAGTGATATCACCGACCCTTTTTTCGTATGTGGGTTCCGGGAGTCGAACTCAGAACGTCGCGCTTGCCAGGCAGGCACTTATGCAGCTGAGTTATCTCACCGGCCCAAGTGTAGTTTTTGAATGTATCAATCTTGCCTACAAGGTAGAATTTCGTGGAGGTAAAACTTGTGAGTTCTTAGTATTTAAATGTTTTATCAAACCACAAGGCAGGATAGGATGCCTTAGACTGTGAATATAGATAGAAAAGAGAGAAAGAGTAAGAACCAAGGCAAGGAAATTCTAGACAGTAAGAGATGAGTTTGCTGAGAAGAAAGGGACAAAAAGACTGTAAAGGAGCATCTTGTGTGAAAGAAGAAACAAAGATGTGTGATGTTTCACATTCTAAATGAGGAGAAGTCATTCCTAGAGTGGTAGCAATCACCTGGGCCAAACATTTCTGATAGATCAAATAAGACAAGGATGGACAATCAATGGTGAGACTTAGAAACATGTATGTTACTGACAATGAAAAAATGATTTCAGAATTTTGTGAATAAAAGCATATCTGGGGCCGGTGAGATGGCTCAGTGGCATAAGCGCCTGCCTGGCAAGTGCGAGGGCCTGAGTTCAACTCCCGGAACCCACATACGGAAAAAGGGCCGGTGATATCGCTCAGCGGCACGGGTGCCTGCTGGCGTGCAAGGTCCTGAGGTCGACGCCCGGTACCCACAAAAAAAAAAAAGAGATATCTGTGGGGCTCTCAAGGAACGCTGGGAGGAGGCATTCAGATGGTGTTTTTGCAAAGAGCAGTCTTTTAAAAATGATGGTCAACATAGCATGCCTTACGCTACAGAGATAATGCAGCAGATGATTCTCTAGGGAAGGGAGTAATGGAGCATTGTCCTTGAGAAGGCAGGAGACAGTGCAATAGAATCAAGCAGTTATCCCTAAAGGATGGTTTGGACAGCTCCTGGGTAATATTCAAGAAGGATGTGGCGGGCTGTTCAGGTGCAGACATAGGTCGGTGAGTGTGTATGTGGTAGAGGGCCTGGGAATTTTGTTCTAGTTACTTCTGTATTTGTACTGCTTTTGAAAACATGGTTGCTGAGTGATAGTGAGGGTGGGGCATACAGACTGGAAGCTGGAGGGAAGAGAAAAAAGAAGGACTGGTGCTAGTAAGAGTAACAGTCCTGTGGGCTGTCGGTAGGGATCCTCTTAAGATCAGTGACCATAAACACGTCAAAGAGCACAGTTGTGTTACCCTCCAGGCACTTTGAGGAAAATTCTGGGACAAAGGGGATACAAAGTTGAATTTATCCAACAGTGGCTATCTCCAGGTCATAAGAATCTACAGATGCATAGGGAAAGTCAGGCACATGCAAGTGAATAATTATAACAGTAGTCCATGCCGGATAAATTCAGTAAAGGGGAAGGTGAGGGTCTCTTGCTGCTGTTAAAGAAAGAGATGTGTTCTAGGAAGAGCAGAGAGAGATTTCTACTATATAATTGATTTTTAGTGAGCTTTGCACCCAATGATATGGTGTGATAGTTAAATTTGGCAGTGGACTGATCATATCTACATCATCTATATCTACAGTGTATCTATATCTATATATCTATATCTCTATATTTATATCTATAGGCAATCTCCATATTGTATTAAACCTAATTGTTTAATATCTTAAACATTAAGAATAAAGTCTAAGAGACTTTTGTTTTTTCACTTATTGATTCAAATTCATGGCAGGATGAATAAAATAGATGTCAAAATCGCCTGCGTGTTTGGATAAAACTGGCGCTTGTGCACAAGCACTTTCTTTTGCAAAGGATTGTAGTAAATTTTGAGAGTTTGCAATAAATCTAGACTGAAAGGATTTCATGACTTTTTTCTGGAACAGTAGGAAAGATGATTGATTCTAAGAGAACATGGTTGAAATTGTCATATGTTGATAGCGAAGTCCAGAATAAATGATTTGATAAGAATCAGATTCAGAAAAATAAGAAATTCCTTCACTGGGAAAGACGTCATTAAACAGAAAAATAAGGAGAAATGACATTTGCTATGAAATTGAATGATTTTATGAATAATCTTTTTTAGGCCAATTAAATTTGTATTGGACTAAACAACCTAAAGATTGTAGCAGTTATAATAATTTGGCCTATTCATTATTTCCCCCAACTTTCTTCTTGTGTCCTTTTTGGATGGAAGAGGACAAAAAACTATTTCCTTGAGACTAATTTTCATCAAGTTTCTGGATCCGATTAAGACTGATCCAAAGAAATTGCCCAATATTTGAAAATGCGGCTGGGCTGCCAGGCTGAGGATGTGGCTGCCTGGGGCATCTGTCTTGCTCCTGGGGCTAAGTCAGGAGCTGGAGGCGTCAGGTCAGAGCACTGACTTAGCAGCTTTACTCTCTCATGCCTGATGTCAGTAGGGACAGCGACACCCAGACTCTTCTAGATTTGGGGTGTCACTTGAGTATCACTCCTACATGTTTGACCTCTCATCTGTTTCCTCCTGATTCCCAAGAATTCTGAAAGTCATTCCATACCCAGCTGTAAATCTTTTCCTCTTCAAGCTAGTGGGAATGACGTCTGCTTTCTGTGACAGAAGCCCCAGTGGAAATAGTAGAATAGCCTTATAAACTCAGAAATTTAATCTGACCAGTGAATGTGTCATGCATCACAGTCACTTTTAATCTGTGCCAGACATGCATGTTCCTGGTGTTCATGCTCTGACTGGCGTGGTAGGATCAGGAGTCTGTATTTTTCACAAATGTCCTTATATGGTTTTGAAGCAGCCAACTCCCAGAGCAGTGCCACTCATTATCCTTGGATCCAGAAAAGTTATTCAGACATCCTAGTGAAATTTGATATTAAAAACCCTACTACCATTATGCTATGTGACTTAAAAGAATTTGTAAGTGAAAAACAAACACATTGACAATTCTCAACTCTCGGGCAATATAAGTGTAGTTGTTTTCAATTTCACTGATGACAGGAGTCTGCAACTACGTACATATACGCCATATATAACTTTTAATGTAGCTCTTTTAGATAAAATTTGTTTTCTATATTTAAAAAATCATGATGTAAGGTAATTGGTATCCATATTTGTCTTTCAGTTTGAAGACAGATATGAATTATTATAACCAGGATTATATGCTAAGTATCAGTTAATAGAAAATAAACTTTGTGTTGTTTCAATAAAGGAATTTTATCCCCTTATGAAAATAATATGTTGAACAGATTTACTCCAGTGATTTTTCAGTTTATAACTTTTAAATAGTCACAATCATCTTCCTTAAATATTTTCTTTTAAGATTGTCTTTAGATGAGTAGAATTATCAAATTTAGAAATTTAATGAATCATAGTGATCAATCACAAAACATATCCAAGGGAAAGAACATAAATATTAACCATTAAATAATTGCCAAGCTGGGCATGGTGGCACACGCCTGTAATCCCAGCACTCAGGAGGCTGAGACAAGAGGATCGCTGTGAGTTTGAGGCCAGCCTGGGCTACAAAGTGAGTTCAAAGCCAGCCTGAACTTCAGAGTTCTGCAGTTTCAAAAAAAAAAAAAAAAAAAAAAATCACCATACATGCAATTTTCAGTTTTGCCTACTTTCTTTCTTTTTTTTTTTTTTGTGGGTACCTGGGGTCGAACTCAGGACCTTGCGTGCCAGCAGGCACCCGTGCCGCTGATTGATATCACGGGCCCTTTTTTCGTATGTGGGAACTGGGAGTCGAACTCAGGACCTCGTGCTTGCCGGGCAGGTGCTTACACCACTGAGCAGTCTCACCGGCCCTGTACTTCCTTATATATATTTCTATTATTTCTTTGACTATAACACTGATGACATTTTCTCTCTCTAAAATAAAAATTCCCCACAACATCTAGCATTTACTGAATGTTTTTTATGTTCTAAGAAGCGATGTCAATATTGTAAATCTAGGCAATGATTAAACTATCTTACATAATTTATTATCTGCATCACTGCTGTGGGGTTGATTTCTATTTGCCTTGCCTCCCCATCTGACAAATAGTGAAATTAACTTTAAAGGTACAATAGAGAACTTTTCCAGGAAAGAACACAGGCCAGTTAGGGAGCCCATTACTGCAATATTTTTATAATTATCTTTGTAATACATATGACTTACATCAAGAACATTGTTAAATATGTGTTACATATGAGACTTAACCATGGCCATGCTGATGATTTCTCCAGTCACTTCAGACTGTCTAGAAGTATTCTGCTGCAGAGGAATTCTCTGATTGAACTTTCTTAACGTTTTACATGATTTTATTCAAATAATAACTTGGGAAAATGGATTAATGGATCAAAAACTAAGAACATTTTAAGAATATTAGTATTTCCAAAACACATTTCATATAGATAGATCAACTTTAATATCTGGTTTTAGTCATTCTCTAATTTTTGACAAAATGAATTAATGATTTAACTTAAAATTCAGATTGATAGGCCGGTGAGATGGCTCAGCGGCTTAAGCGCCTGCCCGGCAAGCGCAAGGGCCCGAGTTCGACTCCCGGAACCCACATACGAAAAAGGGACCGGTGATATCGCTCAGTGGCACGGGCGCCTGCTGGCGCACGAGGTCCTGAGGTCGACCCCCTGGTACCCACAAAAAAAAAAAAAATTCAGATTGATAAATAGAAATTTATACTTCATGTTGACTTTAATTTCTATTGTAATTACTAATGTAGTTTTTCTTTTCCTCTTTTCACCAGTCAATAAATATTTTGTTTTCTTACTAATAGCATTTTCTGAAATAGGGAGACATCATCATATAGTAGAAAGAACCGGAGTCCTCAAGTCAAATATTTTTCGCTACAGTTCCTGCAAACTTCGGGCTGTTGCTTCACTTCATTATTTCTCAAACGTAACTAGGTAAAACTATAATTTAGAAACATTATTTTCCAGATTCAAGGGAATATTTATAACTCCCTTACGTATCTGTTACATAGAGAAAATTGGTAGTTGTCCTTTTTATCATCATTCTTACTATTGAACATTTCTTTGCAATATCTATTCACGGGAGCTTCACAATTTGTATTATTTATCAATACTAATATTGAGTTCATGCTACACCAGGTGGAGAAAAAGTGAAGTTCTGCTTTAAATTTGTTTCAGATTGACAGTGGAAGAAAAGATATTTATCAGAATTTATGCACAGTCGTGTGATCAGAGAGTCAATTGTAAGTAAATAAAACACAACTTCTTTACAAGATTATGGCAATTATAAATTAGTTTAATGGGTCATATGGTAGCTCTTGTGTTTAATTTCTAGGGGGAACTTCTACACTGCTTTTCATAGTGGCTATACTAATTTACATTCCTAGCAACAGTGCATGGAGATTCCCTTGTACTCACATTCTCACCAGAACTTATCTTTAGTCTTTTTGATAACAGTCTTTCTTACTAGAGCGAGGTAATATATCCTTGTGGTTTTGACATGCATTTCTCTGATGATGAACAACGTTTAGCATTTTTTTCATATATCTGCTGGGCATTTTAATGTCTTCTTTTGAGAAATGTTAATTTAGATCTATGCCTATTTTAATAGGTTTTTATTTAAATTTAGTTTTTGCTATTGAGTTTTGGAGTTTCTTACATATCTTTATTTTAACTTCTTGACTGATATGTAGCTTACAAATATTTTTTCCATATGATCCAACAATATGATTACTGGGTATATATATATCCAAGGGAAATGGAATTAGAACATTAAATACTCCTTTGTGTTTCCATGTTCATTGCAGTTCTATTCAAAACAGACAATAAATGGAAGAAAAACTTTAGTGTTCGAACAATAAATAGTTAAATAAAATGTGGTACATATACACAATGGAATACTATTGAGCCATATAAAGAATGGGACATTGTCATTTTCAACAACATGGGTGAAATTGGAGCTCATCTTAAGTAAAACAAACCGAATACAGAAAGACAAGCACCATATGATTTTACTCCTAAGTGGAATATAAAAAAGTTGATCACATGGAAATGGAGCATAGAATAGTATTAACCAGGAGAATTGTTGACCAATAAAACCTAAGTCCTAGTCAGACAGCAGTAAGCAGTAAGATGTTTTAGTGTTCTCTTGAGTGGTAATGGCTTGTACAACTTAAAAAGCTAGAAGAAAGGATTTTGAATATTTTCAGCGTAAAGTAACAATAAATTTTTGAGGCTTATCTTGATTTAATATGCAATATATACATATATGATAACATTACATGCTACCCCATAGGTATATATAATTATATTTTATGTACCCATTAAAATAAATTTAATTTTTTTTTTTTTTTTGTGGGTACCGGGGGGTCGACCTCAGGACCTTGCACGCCAACAGGCACCCGAGCCGCTGAGCGATATCACCGGCCCCTTTTTTGTATGTGGGATCCGGGAGTCGAACTCAGGCCCTCGCGTTTAAAATAAATTTAATTAAAGAATTATTTAAATTGTATTAGTTTTCTGTTGCTGTAGCAAAATATCTGAGAATAACAACGTCATGGAGAAAAGATTTCTTTAGCACTTGACTCCATTGTATCTGGGCCCGTGACGAAGCAGAAAATCATGCCTGAGAGAGCTTGGTGGAGGAAAGCTGCTCACATTATGGCCACAGAGAGAAGCAAAAAGCACAGAGAAGAAGCACAGAGAGAAGGAAAAAGTTGGACAGGAAGGAATCAGGACCAAATATAATCTCCAAGATCACGTCCCCATGACCCCACACCTCCTAAGTTTCCACTACAAGCCAATAATGCCATCACATTATGGTCTTTTCCATAGATTAACCCACTGATGAAGTTATAATCCTCATAGTTCAATCACTTCAAAAGCCATCAGCTAAAAAAAAAAAAAAAAAAAAAAAAGAACCATCACCTGGCAAGCAAGACTTCAATGCAATGAATATTTTGGGGGACATTTTAATAACAAGTATAACACCAGTGCTTTTATAATAAATAGTAATAAAACCTATTTCTGATTAGTTCTTTTTAATTACAAGTTGACTGAAGGAACATAGGACATTTATGTACAGTAAGACAATTTATACCACATATACAAATTTTGAATAGACTGAGATTTTAAGACACTAAACTACTATATTAATAACTTTGGATGGAAATTTATACAGTAAAATTTAATACATAAAACAGTCAAATTGGGTGATCTGAGCATTTCATATTAATAGTTTTGTCTGTCATGGGAAGAAAAAAATCCAACAATTTCAAAATTACAATTATTTTCATTATCATAACAGAATTTCAATGGACAGATTTTCTTTCATTTTATCCACCCAAATGTATGAAAACTGTATGCATATAAACATGCTGATTCTATCCTTAGCAAACTTACAATATTCATGACTCTAAAATCACTCCACTCCATGTTTAGTCCAACAATGCTTCTTATTCTCTCAGAGAAAGCGCCATATTCCCCAGATGTAAACATTGCTTTAGGAGCCAATGCTTTCTGCTGACAGATGGCATCCCATCTGTGATGCCGTTATTAAAAATAAATTTCTTGGCTATGTTCAATAAATGTAAGATATTCTTACCCACTTTTTTCCAGAAATGTTTAGTTTTCAACCGTGAGTTGAACAAATCAAACCACAGAGTTCAGTTCTATATAATGCCTTGGGTAACAAAATAAGCTTCATGTCAGGTTAAAACTATATATTTAGGCTGAGAGGTTCAGAAGAGAAAAAATAGAAAAAGAAACATGTAAATTATCTTCTCTAAGTAATATACTGTGGATTTGGCTCAGCTGTAACTATTATATAGGAAATGACAAAAAAATTTGGATTCAGTGTTAAGAGTTAAGCAATGGGAGAGAACATAAAATCCAAAACACTTACAATGTTTTACACATTGTTCAGATTCCAAAATGCTTGTCAGTAGTTCTTTTCCTGCTATGTCTTCAAACCTTCAAATCGGTATTTTTTCATAACTTCAGTGTCAAACAAGACTGAAGAGAACATGAGAAATATCAGCAATAAATCTTTCCTCATCATAAAGTGACAGAGTTTTGTTGAAAGGAAAGAAGAAAAGCAATGCACATCGCTGACAGTATTTAATAAGATAGATTCACACATAGAACTGTGATAGCTGGAAATCTCAGAAAGAGTTTTCCAGGCAAAGCAACTGAGAGAAGAAGAGAATCACATCTGAAGGCGAAATAGTTCTTTTTTTGTTGAAGTCTTCAGGACCCATATCCAGGGTTCTCCTTTTCCCTCTCATACTGGTTCTGTTCACTCTTTCTCTTCACCCACTTTCTTTTTTGTTTTTCACTACCTCCTTCCTTTCTGCATACAGGTATAGACAGTCAGGGATGGAGCTAGGTGGTGAGTGATTAAGAGAGAAAATAAAGAAATAATAAATGTTTGAGGAGATCTGAACATTTGATCTGATTTAAACGTTAGAAAATGTATGCATTCAATGAAACAGCCCATACTATCCCATTAATGTATACAATTCTTATGGTTTTATGAATCAGTTAAAATTCAATTCAATAAAATGAGAGAGTTATGATCCCTGTTATTATGGATCTTATATTCTATTGGTGAACACAGGCATTTAAAAAGACAAGCACAATAGTATTAAAGTACCACAATTTTGGAGGTATCTTTAGGGAGGGGATGGGGAACCAAGTCAAAATTACTGTAGAGCAATATTCAAATTGAGTTTTCTCTGCCTGTCCTCTTCCTTTCCAAAAGCCTGTTGGGCTTTTGGACTAAGAGATAAACTATAAGCTTGGTTTTCTTTTGTGTGTGTGTGTGTGTGTGTGTGTGTGTTTGGTTAAATTTTTCTGGGAGTTTCTTTTAACATTATCATTTCATTTTTTTTCTTTCTTCATAATATGATTATAAACTGAATGGAAGCAAAGAATTTCTTCATTTTCTCTTAGTCTCTCTATCCTATAAGCACACAGTCATTTAAGTTGATAAGCATTAATTTGGAAGAAAAATGTATGGCAATGAACACATTTGAGTAATCGGCATCACTTTAGACATTGTCTCTCTATTATGCAATAAAACAATCACCACTAATCCATCTTTGAGTTGCATATCTAGTCTTGTAGAAATCCTTTAATATTCATAAACGTAATATCACCTCTCTCATTAGGAAATCCTTGTGTGGTAGGCTGGACTGTAATAGCTCTTACTCTAAAAAGAACCTGAGAATCCTTAGGGTACAGATTTATTCATATTCTTACTACAAAAAACAGGATCTCTGGCGTATCTCAGCAGTGCTCCCCATACTCCTGTTACCACACGGTGTAAGCTAGGGGGTTCCCCTGCATGTACAGTGGGGTTGCATCACATGAGAGAAGCCCCCACATTTTGAGACTCAGAGTTCCCATTAGAAGGCTGAGCCTGATACAGTGTCCCTCCAGAGGTGCCTGCTAGAGTGAGCTTTTCTCTGGGGAGGAGAAGGTGCAGGAAAAGGTCTCTATAGTTGTATGAAAGCAAATGGCTCCAGGCAGGGTGCATCCCTAAATCTCTCTAGAGCAGGACCCTACCTGTAGCCCCCAAAGCATGTTCATCACTCAGTCACTAGGTTAGAAAACTAGCTGGTCCTTTTTTTCTTAGAAAGCCTGCAGCATGCAGAAACATGAACATATCCAAGGAAAATTATCTCCCAACAGGAATTGGAAACTAATTTAACTATCAAGAACATAATGGTTAAATAAAAAAATGGTGAATTTGAAACTAAAACCTCATCTGTCAACCACAGATTTGATAATCTCAGTGCTACAATAACACATGTATCATGTTTCTTCACAGGATACAGAGTCAATGACTGGTGAAAATGAGAGTTTTGGAGTGATGTTTGTCTTTCTTACAGTTTGGGTCTGATGGACAGAGTACATGAAGATGGATCAAAGAAGTGAAGGAAACAAATTATTAGTTATAGCTGAAGTGGTACTTTGAAAATGCTAAGCAAAAATGCTTATACTAAAGTCCAAGCTCAGAGAATAAGATGAATGTCAATGCTTCCCTACATAATAATGGCTAAGATTAAGTTTATACCCTAAACGCATGAGGTCAGTATAAAATGGAAATTTATATTACAGTCTCACTCAGGTAGAAGATTCCTAAGTAAAAGTTAGGGAGCTGGGTGGGCAGAATTTTAAGATGGCTCCCAAGATTCCCATCTGTTTTATTGCCTCCCACCGAGTGTGACCACATCCTGTGAATATGATGGAATATATCTCATGTCCTTAGGTAAAAATAAAGGAGAACTTTGAGGCTATAACCAAAGTCCCTAGTCAGTTGAGTCAGAGTTAATAAGAAGGCATATTTTATTTGGTTGATCTGACAAATCAGATGAGTTTTCGGATGGGTGTGTCCCAATGACCAGGAGTAAGCGAGTCTCTAAGAATTGCAAGTGGTCTCCAGCCTACAGGAAGCGAGAAAATATGTCAGCCTTGTAACCATATAGAAATGAATTATGTCAACAACCAGAGATCTGGACAGGGGACCCCAAGCCTCAGCTGAATCACAGCCCTGACCAATTTTCAGATCTGAAGACTCAGCCAATCCATGCCTATGCTGATGCTGAATCATGGAAACTATTACACAATATACATGTGTGTTTTTCAGCTACCATGTCTGTGATAATTTGTTTTTCAGCAATTGAAAATGCTTACACAAAACAAATCCAGCAGGTAATATATAAAGAAAAAACCCAGCCAGGTGTGGTAGTGCACACCAACAATCCCAGTGCTCTGGGGTGGCTGAGGCAGGAAAATTGCAAGTCTGTGCCCAGCCCAGGGAATGTAGTGCCTTAATGAAAGCCTGTCTCACAACTTAATGACACAGTGGAGAGGGGGCTGTGGATGTAGCTCACTGTGAAGACCCTGTGTTCCATTCTCGGTATTGAAAAATAAAAGAAAGTAAAGAAAACAGCCATTAAACCATACTTTTTTTTTTTATCATAAACAGGTTCTCAACCACATGGATAATGAGAAAAATCAATTTCTTACCCAGCAGATGTTAAAAATTAATAGGTCTGATAACTTGCAATGTTTTCAAGGATGTAGGAACACAAAAGCTTTTATGCATCGTGGCGCAAGTGTTCGTATGTACAACCGCTCCTTTAAGCCTAGGAATGCTAAATGTACTCATAAAATACTAAGGCTGACCAATGTCACTTTCAGAGAACTAAGCAGTGAATTTCTCCAAGCCATTTCTCTTCTGCCACAACTCATAGCAAAAAAAAAAAAAAGTTTTACTTTATAAACCTAATACGTGCAGTTTTATAAAACATTAATTGATTTTCATTATGCTAGATTCACTGGTTTTTCTTTTGTGGTCTTGTTCTGATTTATTTTCTAGTCTACTTTGCATTTGCTGTATTGTCCATGCTATATATACTATGCCATTTTTCCTCCTCTTTTATTTCAATACAGGTGCACAAGAGATCATGGATGGCCACATTAATAATAGTAATAATAATATGACTTGTAAAAATAATAACAATCTATAGGGATAAATAAAACATAGGTTAGGAGATAATAAGTCACCAAAAGACACGGTGCATCATTGAATGATAGGTGGATAAATACATGGTCAGATTTGTGGTAAAATTACATAATTATATATGGGGACAATAAACATCAATTTCAAAATGACACTTATCTCCGGGAAAGATGGGAGGTAGAGGATATGAAGGCGAAGTCTCAGGTGCATTTGTAACGTTTTAACCTGAAAGAGAAGTGTGTTGGCAAGGAGGGAATGAGGGAGGTGATGAGGCAGGAATCGGGGACAAGGGCGAGGGCAGAGATGAAACAGCACTTGGTTAATGTCTACTGGTGCACAGGTTCCTGTATTATTGTTTTCTTAACGTTTTGTAAATGTAACAAATTTCATGATTAAAAAAAAATGTAAGCGAGTTAATGAGGACAGAGTCAGGAAATCCAGGTTAGAAGTGCTATTTCCTTTTTGGAAATGTTAAAGAACAATTAGTGCAAACAAATGGCGTGTTTAGTGGCTTTCTAACATTTTAGGCCATGACTCATAGCAAAAAAAACTTTCTTCCCCTAGAAACCTAATATATGCAGTTTTATAAAACATTACTTGATGCTCGTTATGCTAAACTCACTGGTTTTCCTTTTGTGGTTTGTTCTGATGTATTTTCTAGTCTACCTTGCATTTGCTGTGTTGCCCGTGCTATATATACTATGCCATTTTTCCTTTTCTACTTTATCTTTAAAAAATGCCAATTCTGGGAAGGATAAGAGAGAATAGGAGAGAAAAAGAATTAGGATGTGTTGTGTACATGTACAACTCCCCTTAATGAGTGTAAGCATATGTAATGGTCACGTGTACTATTAAAAATAAAAGAAACAAAAACGTTGATTGTATCCAATTGCATTGACTGTAAGCCTCACTTGTACATCATGACTCAAAGTTTGAAACACTTGTGGAGAGCCAAAAAAGGGTATTTGCATTATATCTGCTATTTAACACTGAGTGTGATATTGTCTGTAAACTCTTACATTGATATTCCTAGTTTAACAACCTACACCTTTAATGACTGTTCAGATTGAGGACCTGCTGCTTGGACTCCCGACTTATCTTTTTTTGTTTTGGTCAGATTTGTACATCTTGTTGATAGAGCCTCATTGTCTTTTTTTTTTTTTTTGGTATGGTGTACCTCGTTTATACAGTACTGCAATTTTTGCCGTTTGTACTGTACAGTACTATAATTTTATGTTTTGTTATACATTACAGTACTGCATGTAAGAGTTATGCAAATAAAAGCAAAGTCACCAATTTGGAGTTTCTTTTGACCATTTCTTTGTTCTGAACGTTGTAATGTACATACTATATACAGTTCCTCATTTAGCAACCAATTCGCTTAAGGACCTAGCCTCAGGAACAGAACTCAGCCGTTAAAAGAGGCGTGGCCTATATCCTGTTGTATTTTTGGCACATTCATTAAGCATATTGTGCAAATAAACAACATTCATGAAAAGACAAATGTCTTTGAAATATGTACTATTTCTATAATGTCTGATACTGGGGAAACATAAGCTGCCTGACATTTTTTGTCATATGACGTTTTTCCTTTTGCCTCAATATAAAAAATAAATAAATACGTGGTTTGCCTGTTTTGATGCAGAAGGGAGTGATTTGGAGCACGGTCTTATGAGAACTGCTGATCATATACGATACAGGCAGAACAGCTGTGGCAAAGGGGCAGAAAAATGTAACAATGCACTCTTTATTGGGTTCAGTTCTAAGGACTATTTGCTTCCAACAGTTCCTCAGGTGATAATAAAACTGATTCATTTGGAGGTAAATAAATTCTCAGATATAAACAAACTCTTTAGAAGTGATGCTACCTTTGAAACTATCTGATATGCAGAAATGTCTCATACCAAATGGATGCACATATTTTCTCAAGGGGGAAAATATATATATATATATTTCCAAATCACAGAAAACAATCTAACAATTAATTATCACTGTTATTCTTGGCTCTGTGATTGTTTTACGTGCTTAATTTTTGTCTCACACTCCTGGCTAGTAAGCTCCTTCGCTACGTACTTTATACGTCTTTCTGTCCTCCAAGGTATTTACTGAGGTATTTACTGCAGAAGCAGACAGAGCAGTGGCTCCATTAATGCCAGTTTCACTGTCGAGCATATTTGGCATTTCAGTGATTTTTCCAGAGTCAAGCAGGTTCATGGTTCTCTAATATATTATTAGTGGTATTTTAGTTTCATTGGTGCCTTGCAATGACCTGCAGAAACTCCTTCATTAACGAGCCAAAATTTCACATTCAAACCACAGCTTCCAGCAATCATAACTGTGTGATCAATGTAACCTTGAAGAATTCATGGAAGCTGCTAAGATGCCAGGAAAGGGCATGTGAGGAAATGTAGGAATAGATGCTTTATTGACTTGCTAAAGATGTATCTTGATTGCATCTGTTTTGCAGTCATGTTTAAGGAACTCGGTCCTTAAACAAGGGGTGTCTGTCTAACTCATTTGACTGTTTGTCTCAATTTCCTGTTGGAGAAATGAAAATGACAACGGCATAAGGTCCATCAATTCATTACTTACTAAGCTTCCACCGTGTGCCAAGCCCTTACAAGATAACAAGATAGTTGATGTTTATTGAGGATCTTGCCATAAATTCCACTACTTTCATTGTTTTACAAAATAACACAATAGAGAATCAACAAACTGTAGTCATCGAATTGCGGAATCGATTTCAATTAGACCGATGAATTTTGTAAGACCTGGAAGTCTCAAAGGTAGCCCTTTAGAGAACTGTAAAGCATACAGACATTGGAAAGGAAGTGTGCTATAGTAAAACTTCTCATGCTATTTATTAAATATGAATTGTACTCTTAGATTCTCTGGTGAATAAATATGTGGTTACACTTCCAAAAATTGAATTAAATCTTAGTTGCAGCTCTCACTTGCTAGAAGGGTATATAGTTGTTTGCGGGACCTCGCTGTCTCTCCCTGCAACTTCCCGAAATCATATTCAGGCTGAAGCGCTGTGGTATTTAGAAAACAGAGGGGCTGTGGACTACCAGTCACCGTGCTTACTAATGTGGTCTAATCCACCTTCTCTTCCTTTTTGCTAGAGTAGGGCGAGGGAGCTCTTTCTTGTAGCTCCCAATCAGATGGCTCTTAGAAAATATGAACCCTGCTACTTACTGCGGGACCTATCAGAAAAATTAGGGTGGCCACACTCAGGCATGACACAAACACACACAAAAGCAGACACCACCCATTTTCTACCTCTGCTGGCCTTAAAAATTGCCTACCAGCTCCTGCTAACCCAGCCTTCTTTCTCTCCAAACCTCACACCTCACCAGCTCAGCCCTAAAACAAACAATTTAGTTCTCTTCTTTTCCTTTTTTTTTGAGACAAGGTCTCACTGTATAGACCATTCTGGTCTTGTACTCATTGTGTAGTCCAGGCTGACCTCAAACTCACAGGAATTCTCTTGTTTTAGCCTCTGGAGTTCTGGGATTACAAGGGTGCACCAGCACACCTCATTTCCTCTTTCTTTCTTTCTTTCTTTCTTTCTTTCTTTCTTTCTTTCTTTCTTTCTTTCTTTCTTTCTTTCTTTCTTTCCTTCCTTCCTTCCTTCCTTCCTTCCTTCCTTCTTTCTTTCTTTCTTTCTTTCTTTCTTTCTTTCTTTCTTTCTTTCTTTCTTTCTTTCTTTCTTTCTTTCTTTCTTTCTCTTTCTTTCCTTGTACTGTGGAATGAGTCCAAGAAGTCTTTCAAATTACATTCCCTGTCCTTTTTTATTTTTTGTTTTTCATTTTGAGGCAGGTTAGCACTAAATTGCCCAGGCTGGGCTGCAACTTGGGATCCTCCTGCCTCAGCCCCCAGAGTGTAATTAATTTTGATAAACAAAATTTCTTAAAGATGTGTTGAGGGAAAATGTTTCCTGCACTTTGTCAGACTTCAGGTATATGTTAAGGGGACCAAATAGGAAAGTAATTGTGATCACTGCTGATTATTCCACAGTTGTAACAGAAATTGTAATAGCTCAATGAATTATTCCGAAACATGTTAAAAGAGTTAATTTTATAGGTATATATATGCCTGCAGAAGATGATGTTTACATGGCTATATGCTATAGTTACATTCAATAATGTAATTTTTTACTTTAAAATTGTTTATTTTACCACTTGTTTTCGACATGAAAAAAATTTTTTTTGGTTTTGTACTGGGCATTGAATCCAGGGCCTTCACACTGAGCTACACCCCCAGCACATTTTTTTTATTTTATTTTGAGATGGGGTCTTGCTAAGCCACTGTGTTATGCAGGCTGGGCTTGTATTTGTGATCCTCCTGCCTCAGCTTCCCAAAGTGCTGGGATACAGGTATGCACCATCATACCTGGTTTATCTTCGCATTTCTAACACACACTGATTGAACAAGAAATAAGAACTCAGAATAAACATATTTTTGATAGTATTACTTTATTAATTATTGTTTATTTTTGATACTACTAGATTACTGGCTATCTACCTGCCAAAGATTGAATCTAGACCCATATCTTTCACTGACTATTAAACCAAAATCAAAATGGATCAACAAAACAAATGTTAAAACAGAAACACTTAACCTGCTGGAAGATAGAATCCATAAAATCCTTAAAGTCATAGGTGTACGAAGGACTTTCTGAACAGAGTACCCCAGTTTAACAGGAAATAGTACTGAGAATCAACAAATGGGATCCATCAAATAGAAAGCTTCTGCGAAGCAAAAGAAACAACCACCAGCATGAAAAGAAAACCTACATATGGGAAAACACTTTTGCCAGGTATTTCTCAGACAGAAGACTAATATATGGAATATATAAAATACTAAAAAAAATTGAATCCCCCACCAAATAAAAAAATTAAGAGGGCCGGTGAGATAGCTCAGCGGCGTAAGTGCTTGTCTGGCAAGTGCAAGGTCCTGAGTTCGACTCCTGGTACCCACATACGAAAAAAGGGCCGGTGATATCACTCAGCGACAGGGGCGCCTGTTGGCAATCAAGGTCCTGAGTTCAACCCCCGGTACACACACACACACACACACACTCACACACAAAAATAAGAGACACTTCACGGAAGTATAAATGTTTAATAAACGCTCAGCATGGTTGGCTATTAGAGAAATGCAACCTAAAACTACTCTGAGGTTTCATCTTATCCAAGAAAGAATGACCATCATCAAGAAATCAAATAATAAATACCAGCGGGGCTGTGGAGAAAAAGGAACGGTTCAAGATTGTTGGTGGGATTGTAAATTAGCATGACCGCTATGGAAATCAGTATGGAGATTCCAGATTCCTCAAAACACTGAAGCTAGAAATTCTATTTGACCCAGCTATTCCCCTTCCAGGTATCTTCCAGAAAGAGTTAAAGAAATATTATAGAGATACATGCATGTACATGTTTATAGGAGCACAATTTATAAAAGCTATATCTTCCAAGCAGCCTATATTTCTATCCACAGATTATGAATAAAGAAAATGTGGTATTTATACGCAATGGAGTACTACTTTGCCATAAAGAAAAAATTTAGGCATTTGTAGGGAAATGGATGAACCTCAAGACCATAACGTTAAGGGAAATAAATCAGACACATAATTTTAAATATCACATGTTTTCTCTTATATGAGAAATCCAGATTATAAATAAAAAGCAAAATAAAAGATAGATAATAGAAAGCAGGGAGACAGATCTTTCTCAAATGGGAAGGGGACCAAGAGATGGAGGAAGGGAGGCAGAGAGGAGGGAAAAGGGATGATAAAAAGGAACTGTGTTATGTACATGTACCAACTCCACCTAAGGAATGTAATCATTATGTAGTAGAAACATATACTAATAAAAATAAATAAAATTTTTAAAGGATTTTCTGATATTTTTATGTATTTTGAGAATATTGAGTAAACATTGAATGTTCTTTATATTTTCCATGTGATTATAGTTATGTTGATTCACAGTCCCCTTTATCCATAATAATGTGCTCTAACGCTTTTCCTGTCACTACATACTACAGGGCTTGTGCTTATCTTTCGGTTACCATTGGTTTGATATATTTTTAAGGCTTTGACTCTTATATCTGCTTTCCTATGTTTTTATGCTTCAAATGAATAACTTGGAAATAACAATGCATATCAACATCCAATTAACAGATTCTGAAAATAATAAAATTCTTTGCCATTCTGTTCTTACTACAGATTTATTTGTATCATATTATAAAATAAATTACTCTGCTGTTTTAATAATTCTCTATTTTGTTTCTGAACTCTATAACTGCTCAAAAATTTCTTTTGAATCAGTGCTTTTCCTCTCTTATTTTGGACATTTTACATTTTTTCTACTTTTTTGGTTACTTTAATTATACTATATTCACATAATAAATTATTAGATTAATTAATATCTGTCCTCCTGAATAATATAAGAAACAGAACACATTAATTATGATACTTACTCTTAATCTTGTCAATTTTAATATCATTTTCTTAAATTTCTTCCAAATTATTTATTTTCTTGTGAGCTCAAGTGTTCTTTATTTAGTTAGATTTACATATATATATTACTTTTTTACTTTATATGTTTAGTTTCTCTCATTTTAAAGAATGGACTTGTTATTTGAAAAATGATATAAAAAGTTCCTAGAAAATACTGACAATGTGACAAAGATTCATTTAACAGGAGAAAAAAATGGCTGTGTCAAAAGACAATGAAAGAGACTGGGATATACAGTCAAGAAGAAAATAATGCCAATGTGGGAAGATGTTTGATACAAAGCTATTTAATATGCACTAGGCAAAATAACATAATAGATTGCATGATATCATCTCTATTGAACAAAAACATAAAAAATCATTATACCATAATAGTTTTGCAGAAATATAAAATATTCAGAATTTAGTTTAGTTTGCAAACAATACTATAAAGTATTCTAGAGAATCAGTTGACATTTAGGTGAGTTTGTTAAAATATCCTAGTCAGATGGTCATCTTTTGCATTATTTCCCATTTTTGAATAATTTTAAATAACAGTATATAATTTTTAACTGAAGTTATTATGATGGTTAATATTCTTAGTATACATTTTCTTTCATTGGAAAGAGAGGGCTTCTGAATATGTATTTATGCTCATTCTTACTAGATCAACAAGCTATGAAACTTTAGATTAATAGTTACTTTTGCTCAGCTTTTGAAACTATTCCATTGCTCTGGATAAGCATAATTTCCTGCCTCACTGTTTCTTTTTTTTTTTTTTATTGTTGTTGTTGTTGTGTATGTGTGTGATAATTTTTTTCTTTTTTTCTGGCTCTTTTTAAGATTATATTGTCTTTGGTGTTCTACAACTTCAGTGTAATATTTTAAGGTATTGACTTCAATTTATTTGTTTTAGAAGGAGTTCACTTGGCTTCCTATCTTTACTTATTCAAGATTTATATTTGATTATTCAAGTTTTTTGCTAAAAGATATATTTATTTTATTTATTTATTTTTTACTAATACATGTTTGTAGTACACAATGTATGCATTTCTTGTGTAGAGTTGGAACATGTAACTAACACATCTTACTTCCTTTTTCATTCCCTTTCACAGGCTGGGGATATAGCTCAATGGCACAGAGCCTTCCTGGCAAGCATGAGGTCTTGAGTTTGATTCCTGGTACCAAAAACAGAGAAGAGCACATTTCCTTTCCCTTCCCTCTCCCCTACTCTTATCCACTTCTTGATCCTTTCTTTTTTTTTTTTTTTTTTTTTTTGCAGTGCATTATCACATTCCTTGTGTGGAGTTTAATTCCTTTTTTCTTTTTTTTTTTTTTTTTTTTTTGTGGGTACCGGGGGGACGACCTCAGGACCTTGCGCGCCAACAGGCACCCGTGCCGCTGAGCGATATCACCGGCCCCTTTTTCGTATGTGGGATCCGGGAGTCGAACTCGGGCCTTCGCGCTTGCAAGGCAGGCGCTTAAGCCGCTGAGCCGTCTCACCGGCCCTAATTCCTTTTTTCAACCCCTCCCTCACATCTGCTTCTCCGCTCCCTCCACTCCTTGATCCCTTTCTCTTCTGAGAAAGATCTATTTCCCTACTTCCTGTTATCTATCTTTTATGTGCTGTTTATTTGAATCATTATCTTTTGCAATACAACACTCTCATCCCAATTCAGCCTTTCTTTAGACCCTTCTGGAATTCTGAAAACATCTATTTTAATCTATTTATTGTTCCTATGACTTGGCATTTTAGTGTTACTTGCCTCTATCTAGTGTGTTATTAACAACTTTGTCTTCGGTTGCATGACATCTACTACTTGATCCATTTAAACTTTAAAAAAAATTTTTCAATGTTTATATTCTTGTCTCTAAGATCTCTTGACTCTTTCTAAAACTTATCTGGTCTTTTAATTTTTTTACCTTGTTCTTTTATCATAATTTTTATTTCATTTAATACTTTATTTTATATTTTGTGGGAACAATTCCATTCATAGAATAAAGTTCTAATTCAGTAATTTTTCTGCTGACTCTTCACGATGATTTATTTCTTCATTAGCTCTTCATATCTTCCAGTTACTTAGGGCTGCTATGAAACTAGGGATACTTTAGTTACTTATCTTGGAGATTGTGGAAATCCTAATCACATATAGGAACGTCAGTGTCCTGTGCTGCAGATTCCTGGGGAAGCTTCCATCCTAACCCTTCTAGTGTCCACAGTGAGACAGATGTAGATCCTTATGTTCCTGACTTCAGGTGATTCCAATTTCCCTAGTCCACCATTTCACTGTGAGTAGAGTCCTAGAGAGGTCTCTGATTTAATGGAGGATTTCAAGTTCAATTCTTCACCTCGCTTAATCCTAAAACTTTGTCCCTTGTGTCTGCTCTGCTCTAAGTTCTACAGCCTTGGTGACACAGTGAGGGCAAGGCCAGCCTGAACTTCAGAGGAGACCCTGTCTCAAAAAACCAAAACAAAAATCAAGGAACAAGTGGAAAAGTGCTGACAAAGAAAGACATAGCCACCTCCTGTTTGCATCTTTCTAAATTTAAGCCTCTTATGTTGCCTTTATTTTATGCTGAGCTTAGTTATGGGTTTACAATGAAGTTCATTTCATATATGCCTGAAGTCTTTTTTAGGTGAAGGATTGCTTAGGATTTATTTTCAGAAATGGTAGTTCCAGACACCCATTCTCAGGACTTATTTATTCATTTTGAGGAGCCATATACAGCACTCTATACTCAAATGAGGAATTAAATGAAAAGGAGGTCATGAGGTTACATTAAAATGAAAAAGAAATTCAATTCCAATGGTGAATAAAGCCAATGGGGGAAATTCTAGAATGACATGTACATAGCAATTGTAGGGTTATTTTACAAAATTGGAAAAGCAGAAAGTGGATTGTGGGAGACATGATATGAAATAAATATACAAATATATGTATATATATATATATATATATATATATATATACACAAACATATAGTGAAGACATCAGATTAAACATCAGAATGTACAATCATGTGAAAAACAAAATCAAGAGGAGTTTTGTATAAAAAAGAATGAAATGTGTTAACTGCAAAATACCAAAGAATATCTCTAATCAAAAATAAAAACAAAGAAGGAAAGGTAATACTATATAATTAAACTTGGATATAGACAATAATGATCTAGTTAATAATGGAGATATGAACATTTATTCAGCTAAAAGTTATAGTGCATTTATATTGGAGGTTCAGAGAGAACTGGTGCATATATGCGTGCGTGATGTGTGTGTATGTACACAGAAAGAAAAGCAATGATCTGGTAGTGCTAAAAGAATAACTTCCTGCATAAAAATTGAGTGAGATTTTCTAAAATGGGTGTAATAATCTGGCTTTCTATATATATATCAGGATGTGGAACTTAACAAATGAAGGGGAATAATTAGGAAGCCTAGAAGGACACATTTCTAAATGAATGAGATGCTCTGTGGCTTCTCAGAAAACACTGCCAAACCACAGTCTCTCTAAGGAGAATTTTGATAATGGATACAAGTGAGGAAAAATTAATTTTCAGGGCAGTACGAATTGTAAAGAGGGAGAGGGTGAATAAGAACATGCGAGATAAAGATGAACTCAATGATCTAAAACTTGGCAGGAACAAATATGCCTTTGGAGTTCCTGCATGAGGCTGTGGTCCCAGGGAAGCATTCTTCCCAAGGGGGAGCAGGAGGAGGCATCGCAAAAGACCAAAGGAGCACTCAGTGTAGGAAGAGGGGACAAGTGTGGCCCCCACCAGCTCTGCCACTTACTGCTTTGAGAACAGTAGGATGATTAATGATTGGGAACATGCCTAAATGGGCCTTTCTAAACTCAATTTTCTTAGCTGGAGAAGAAAATAATATGAATAAATAATATATAAGGAAGAATAAGCGTGAAATTTATATGAGAAATTGTACATGGAAATGATTTTTTTTATCTAAATATCACTAAAAATGATAGGTTTTCTTATTTAGGGTTTCTCATATAAAAGAAATCATGCAATATTTAAGCTTGTGTGTCTGGTTTATTTCACTTAATATTATGGTCTTGAGGCGCATCCATTTTCTTATGGATGACTCAAGTTTACCCTTCCTTATGGCTAAGTAGTACTCTACTGTGTATAAATTCATCTGTTGATGGACATAGAAGCTACTTCAAAGATTTAGCTATTATGAATTTTGCTGCTATAAATGTAGGTATGCATGCATTACTGTAATATGTTGTCTTTAACTCTTTTGAGACGATATCTAGAAATGAAATAGCTAGGTTGAATGGAATGTCTAGTTTTAGTTTTTTGAGGAATATCCATAATGATTTCCATAGTGGTTGTACTAGTCTGCACTCCCATCAACAATGTAGATGTGTTCCTTTTTCTCCACAGCCTTGCCAGCATTTGTTATTGTTTGATTTATTGTAAAGCAAAATAAAAGATAATAGGAAACAAGAAGATAAATCTTTTACAATAGGAAGGAGACTAAGAAGTGGAGTGGGGGGACAGAGAGGATGGAAAAGGAATGATAGAAAATAATTAAGATGTGTTATGCACATGTACCAACTCCATACAAGGAATACAAGTATTATGTACTGCAAACACGTACTAATAAAATAAATTAAAGAATAAAAATTTTAGATGACCTGAGATATTACATAATGGGTAATGGTATTATATCTCTTTACTTTTTTACTTTGCAAAAGATATTCAAGCACATTAAAACTTCTTTTTGTAACAGGGTAAAATTATACAGCTTTAGTACAAATTTACATCAATAGGGCAGAAAGAGGGATCAATTATTAAATGTTGACAGAGATAAGTGTGGCCTTTTTTGTTTACATTTCAAAAAATGTTAAAGTAAACTATAGTAGGAAAAGATTGTGGTATAAAAGCTTGATTTAGCTTGGTCATTGAAGAGCAATTTTGACCTACAAGCCAAGGCGTGTATGTTATTAGGTATGTTTGCATAGAAAAGAAATGGAGTACTGGCTGACCTTTTAAGTCTGAAAATATTTGAGTGTATTTTAAGCATTTTATTAATTTTTCTCACATCTGCTCTTAATGAGATTATGTGTAGATTATTATCATAGCCTCACCAAAGAGACATTAGACGTTTCTTTTTTTCATGCCCTGGAAATTAAAGTTAGGCTTTTAATATGTTACTTTCATGGAAGCCTAAGTCTAATAACTCTCTGAATTTGATTATTTTTACAAGGCTCTCATATCCAACTAGATATTCCCTGCTCCCTGAAGTCATTCTCTGTGGAATCTATTGTCCCTCCCTGACTGAAGGGTTTTGCTCCACGACAACAGAGAACACAGTTAGAATCTGGGGGCTAAACAAATTTTAAAATGTCTCATTTTATGAGTGTTTAGTTTCCACCTATGTCTAAGATGGTGACAATTTAATGGATCTAGCACTTCAAGTCAAGGCTAGTTTTCTGCCTGCAAACAGATCAGTGAATTAGAAAATGTTTCTTTAGTCTTTCTAGTTTCTAGTTATATATTTATTTTTCAATCAAGATCTTTAACATTTTAGAATCTTAACATTTGGAGGAAATTCTCCTAAATTTGGGACATAATAAAATATAATAATATCGTAATAATATCAAATAACTGCTCCCACCAAAGAATCCGGGTCATATCCTCATCTTCGGCAACTCCTGGGCAGTTTGCCCACTGAATCACTCATCTTGAGATTTTAGCCCATGTGGTGGTTCCAATTATCCTGATTTCTTACTTCCTTGAAAAGAAAAAAAAAAGACTTTTCTAATTATTTAATAGTTCTGATTCGATCTGAAATAAATGGCAACATGTTACATTTTTCTATCAGTGAAAGCAAGCAAAGTGAACATTTCATTTTAATTGTTACTCTTCAGGAGGTTGGTAAAACCAATGAACATTGCAATGAGTGTAAACTTGTAGAATCAAATGATTAAATTTTTAAGGAATATATGTTTTTGAATTTCAGCACATCCTTATTTTAAAAGTAGGTTAAACTATAAATCTGTAGGGATACATAGCACGTGGTTCTTGTTTATCTCGGTAGCTTCACTGCTTAATATCTTGCTTGGTAAATAGAATATGTTTATTAAATACTTGTAAAATTCATTACTAAATGAGTCAACAAATGTGTGTGGATTAGTATATGCTGAAATACTTAAAACATCACGGTAGGCAATAGATAGATTTCTCGTGTCATTTTTGTGACAAGTGTGTTTCCTAAATGTTTTACCCTGTACCAGAATAAAATAACATTTAAAATATGAGGTTTAAGTTGATGTTATCTAGGGCAAACATCATGTCGATGAAAGTAATGACTTAAAATGAGGCAGAATGCAGCAAGGAAAACTGCCAGCCGATTTCTTATGAAGTGACATTTCCCACAGTATGTAGGTGGTTCATGTGATCTCATAGACAAAAAACATTTTAAAAACTCATGACCTGGCAACACGGCTTTCCAGTGCAATTATTTGAGATAGTTTCAGTTTGAAAAATTCACTGTGTAGCTAGTTAAGTGCTCTGGCAGAACACACTTCTTATATAAGTATTTATATAAATCCGTTTCCATGGCATTGAAGCTCTTTGAAGCCTTGTTTTAGCTGAAGACAAATGAAATATTCAAGAATGTGCAGGTGATTTCCATCAGGGTACTTTCACTGAACACACCTGGCGAGTGTCATGTCGTTTTTGGGAACCCAGAAGTTAAACACACAGAGCAGGATAGGGTTCTCTCATAAAGAAATTCTATGGAAATCAAGAGTGGGAAAGGAACTCTACAATAATGAATACGTTTTGGTGCTGGAACTGCTGTAGTTGCTTCTGTCTCCAGAGAAGCAAGAGAGGGGTGAACTAAAACCTATCATCAAATACTATGGAACTCCAGTGCAGGAACAGCCCTGGTCACTAGGTGATAGGTTTTTGGAGGAGTGTGAGTAAAGGAGGGATGTTTAGGGCAAGGAAGAGTAGAGTATTCAAAGGTCAAGAGAACGGTGAATATCAAAACAAAGAAATGGCAGAGACTTAATCCTTTGAAAAATATAAAGAGGTTATAAAATAATCTTAAACCCTTCGGTCTTTTATTGATTGCATTCTTCGACAGTTGTTTTATAACAACATCCAGTTTGTCTCCACATAGTCCTGGATCCAGGAATGATCATGCAAGCTGTGGAAGAGGATGGTGCAGCTCATCTTTGGGCTCAGGAAAAGATCCTGAGTGCTCACATACTTGGGCTAAACTGCACACAGGCAGTGAGCACGGCTCAGCGCGCATTTTCTCCCTGGATTCAAGCACCTTTATCCATTTACCCGCTTCGATTTACCATGTTTCCACTCACATGACATGCTACCCTGATTTTTTAGACGTCTTACTGTTATCTAAATATCTAATTTCCTTTATCATTTCTGTGCATTTTTTGCTACTGTGATCTGTGTCTTCTGTCATCCATGGCCTTCTGAGATCATTCTCTGGCAAGATCTTGCCTGCAGGCAGAAAGGCCAGGAAAAGCCAATTGTATTAATCTAAATATCAGAAAGTGGGGTAGAAACAGAATGCTGACCATGAGATCAGAGGAAATAACAGTCATTTGCCATTTTGTTGAATCCAAATGATTCTACATGGTACATATTTTCTTTACTGTTAAAAATTTATACCACTGAGACTCCACATGCCTTCCCGAAATGCCAAAGATGGGCACAGAGACATTTGGGCTACACCAAAACTTATCTTCCAAAGCTTTCTGTTCTTCCATTGCTTTTTCTCGCAGAACTGTAAGTATACTAATATTTGCATGTTCTTTGAAGTGTCATCTGCCATCTGTGACTTATACTTTGATATATCACAGTCTGTATGACTCCTTTATTCAAAATTAGCCACTGCATTTTTGATTACTATGCACCATCTTGGCCCCCAGACTGTTTCCTTAATATTCTGCAACTGTGCCACATTGCCTTCTTCGGGGTTTCGAAGCTCAAGAAGAGCTCTTACTGCAGAATTCCTTTTTACTCAGTATTTTGACTTTGTGGTGATAACTGTAGAACATCAAAACTTCTGGTAAAGATTTCATAAAGTTTGTTTTCCATGGAAGTCCCTCAAACCTTTTACTCTGTTCCTTTCTGAACTCTACAAATTATAAGCTCTGTAGCAGGCTTTCAGGGTTTTCTGTGATTGGATCATAAACTGATTTTTTTTACCATTTTGTCTCACTATTAATCTCAATGCTATTCAGATAATGTGCCTCATGGCTATTCTATACATCATAGCGTGGGCCTCACTCTGCTTCTCTTCTCTAATGCACATGGCCTCTCACCACCTCCACACCAATCTACTTTGCCTTCTGTTTAAAGTAACTTTACCTTATCTCTCCATTTCCTCAGGACAAACACCCTGGAATTATCCTTGATTTTCTCTCTTGCACACCCCACATCAAACCCATTAGCATATCCTGTTGGTTTTACTCTTTAAAATATTTTTAGGAACCAATGATTTCCACTATGTCATATCATTATCTTTCAAAAGCCAACCACATAACTGGTATCTTAGTTTCAAATGCTGCCTTTCTTCAGTCTATCATGAAGACAGCAGCCAGAATAATAGTGTGAAATGCATGTGACATATCCCTGCGTTCCTCCACTCCCTGCAGGTCCACATAATTTAAGATGGTTTTACAAGATTGTGTAATATTTGGTTACCATGTCCGTTCAGTTTCATCTCCCAAAACATTTCCCATTAGTCAGCCTGTTCCACTCATACTGACATCCATTCTATTCCTTGAACGTTCGGTCATTGTCTTAGTCTGTTTTGTGTGGCTACAACAAATACCAGGAAGCAAGTAAATTATAAAGAAAAGAGATTTATTTCCTACAGTCTTAAGGATGAAAAGTTTAAGGTCAAAGAGTCCACATCTGTCAATATACTTCTTACTACATTATCTTATGATGGAAAGCAAAAGGGAAAGAGAAAGAAATGGGAGGAGGGGAAGAGGCTGGTTCATTCTTTTATCAGGAACACATTCCCATGATAACAACATTAATCCATTCATGAGGGCAGAGCCTTCAAGACCTAATCACTTCTTAAAAGTCACACCTTTCTATGCCTTTGCATGGCTTTGAGTGACACATTCAAAGCATAGCAGGCATACTCTTATCTCAGTCCTGCACACATCTTGTTTCCTTTGCCTGAAATGTTTAATATCTCTTTTCCCCCAAAACCCACATGGCTTACTCTTTTGGCTCTGCCTTTTCAGTATCATCTTCTTCGACTTTACTATTTAAATGGATTTCCAGCCAGAATTTCCTATCTTCCTTCTCAACTTTGTTTTTCTCCATGGTGTTTGCCAAAATTTAACTTTCAAAGCAATATCTTTTTCACATATATTTAAATGTTTGCATCTCCCACATCAAATATGAATCAGTAATTTTTATTTGTTTTGTTCCTTTCTCTTTGTGTAATCCATAAGAATCCGTATCACATATTAGAAGTTTAATAAATGAATGCATGAATAGGATTGCTTCTTCCAGGCAAATGGAGTCGTAGGGATTGCATTTACTAACCTAGCCAAAGCATCAAGCAACCACAGTAACAGCAAAGTGAAAGAGTAGTTTTCAGGACACTAGAAGTAGACTTTGGGCAATAAAAGATAGTGGTCCTTTAGAGACAGATATCAGCAAAATAAAACCTCATGATTTTCCCCAATTAACTGCGTATGGAGAGTCTAACTGGATCATACAGAGAAAAGTATAGACAAAGCTGAGGGATGCTTTGAGTTTCAGAGATGGAGCTGGGAACTCAGGGAGAAGTAGTCTACAGTTTTCAGAAGAGTACCCGATGGGAAGACTGAGAGAACCCAAGAGATTTGCAGAAGGGTCCATTCAAGTATTCATCAGAGTGACAATCAGTGCATGTATGAACAAAAACTATCTAAGGCTAATGAAGTAACTCTCTTAAAAGACTACAGGGAAAATTATCACGGACTCACTCATTTCTGGGAAAATTACCTGCTCCCAGGTCTTGCAAGACCTATGAAGTAAAACAGCCCTGCACTAAGCATTTCTTTACCACAGCTAACATATATTAAAAGCAAGATTTGAAATAACCGAAGTGTTTCCAAGTAACTGAAATGTATCTCAGAAAAAAACAAAAAATTAGAATGTTTTTGAGAATACAAAAATATATAGCACCCAGCAAGTTAACATTCATTATTTTTGGAATATATAAAAAATTCATGCAGAAAAGTAGGGGAATATCACTTTTAATGAGGCAAAAATCCATCAATTGCAGTTGACAAAGAGGAACAGTTCACTCTAGATGTGATACTTAGTAGACAAAGAGGGTATATATGTATTTTAAAGGAGACTTTGGTTGGTGATAGATATATTCATTATGATGGTTAGGGCAAAGTTTTCACAGGAATGTAATATCAAACTGTAACACTCTGTACACATTGAATACGTACATTACATTCTGTTGCATTTTGATATCCTTCAATTAAAAAATGAGGTGAATGAATGAACAAAAGAGCACTTATCACATCTCTTTCATCCTCTAGTACAGTTGTTATTCCACTGTGGTATACATCCTTGTATGTTCTAAATGTCACTATTAATGAAAGCAGTTATCATAGCATATATTTATTTGTATTACCTATGTTGTAGCAGTATGCACAATGTTTGTATTCAACTCATATGTGACAGATTTAATAAATTAACAAAATAACTCATGAGCACCAGAATACAGTAAAACTATTGTGTTTTTAAAAATATTTTTCTCCTTTGACTAAATTTTTGCATATAGCTACGTAAGCTAATTATTGTATTATCAACAATGTAGATATTTTTGGTTGTTGTGTTGTTATGATTGTCTTTGCAGTATCAGGGATTGAATGCAGGGCTTTTACATGGAGCTACCTTTCCTGCCCTCCTGTATTTTTTTTATTTTGAGGTAGGGACTAACTAAGTCACTAAATTGCCCAGGCTAGGCTTAAATGCATAATGCTGCTACCTCAGCCTTCCAGAGTGCTGGAATAATAGCTGTGTACTATCAGGCCTGACTTTGACATAGTCTTGTTTATGAAAAAGGTCAATTTGGCAGTGCATGGCAATAGGTTGTGAAAGAATAGTGTCATTAAAACAGTGCATAGAAAGATTTCAATTCTAGTTTAGCAAAACTTTGGTATCATCTTTTGTTTGGACCTCACTGGTTTTCTAGCTTCTTCCTTTGTTCCACAGAGGGATCCAGTTAAAAGACATATCAAATCATTGCTCTGTTCCTATCACTTCAGTGTATTAAGCCTTTCCTTTGGACTACAAGACTGCCTGTGAGCTGATGCTGACTACTTACTTGGGCTCTTTTGACCTCATTTCTACAACTCCCCCTTGGCTCACACTGCTCTGGCCTGAGTCATCGCTTGGTTCTGTAAAGTGCAGAACATACTCCTTGTTTGAGGAATTTGCATACTCTTTCCTCAGATGGCCTTGCAATCTCTCAGATCTTTCTTGTCCTTGTGCAAGAGTATTTGAGAGTATTTGAGAGTATTCTCTTAACAACATTATTTCATTGATTATATTTCTAAATTTTTTTTTGTGTGTGTGTGTGGGTACGGGGGTAGACCTCAGGACCTCAGGCGCCAGCAGGCGCCCGTGCCACTGAGCGATATCACCGGCCCTTTTTTCGTATGTGGGTTCCAAGAGTCGAACTCGGGCCCTCACGCTTGCCAGGCAGGCGCTTATGCCACTGAGCTATCTCACTGGCCCTAAATTTTTTATTTTCTGTCACAAAAATGTTTTTAAAAAATGAACTACCTTATTTTTAAAGCCATCCTTCTGAAGATTTGGTTGGTCTGTGTCTGTTACCCTGCCTTGTTTTCATACATAATATAAGTGAATATACGCATATTTGTAGCTTTGTATATGTGTGTTTGTTTGTTTCTAGTTGTTGGAAACCTCCCCCCACATTGTAATACAATCTACATGGGAACAGAGATTTATTCAGTTTCATTCATTCAGCCAATAATTATTTAGTGCCTTCCACTCAGCAGACACTGTTGTGGGAATTGGCAATATAATAGTGAAAAGAAATAACAAAACATAACCGAGAAGGTAAACAGAAATTAAGTTTTTTGTCTTTAGGGAACTTACAGTCATGTTATGCTCTAATTTTAATTTTTTTTCCTCAACTCCTAAGAGTGGTGGGAGTATAGTAAGGTTTCGATGAATATTCACTGATTGAGTGTAAAATTCAGAGGTGAATACTTAAAATCAGCCAGGAGACTCTAGAAAGGCAACAGCAAAGAACTTCACCAATAGTCTATAAAAGAGAGTGAGAAAGTGTTCATGAGAGATGAAGAAGGAGTAATTTACGATGCCTGCATCTTTTCAGTTCATGTAATTTGTTCAACTGTCATACATATGAAATTGTGTCACTGTCTTATAATTATTTATTGAAGTTATGTTTTTAGAATTCAAGACTTCTCCTTTTGGTATCCAATTTTGACAGTTCATTCCTCATTGCTTCGGGAATGGAGTATCAAATTCATGTAAAGGCTCAAAGCTGAGAAATCAGCCAAATGGCCACTGGCAATTTAAAACTATGTCAATCTAGTGATTAAATAATGACCATCATCTCTGACTTGGTTTTGTGTCTTTGCTTGTTTTTAGATTTGAATGTAATATTTCAACAAGACCCATAAATTTAATTCCAAATCTAGAATGGTCTCTCTCATTCAGGAGGAAGCAGGGAATTCCACAACTTTGACCATGGTCCCCTGATTATCGCTACTACCATCATCCTTTTTACCTTTGCAAGATATTATTAAAGCAATTGTCAGGATATTCTCTATTCATAAAATTTTTCCCAGTCACTAAGTACATGTGATTCTAAACATGAGACATAATTGAATTTAGCCAGAGTTTTATTATATGTACAAGAAGTATTACCAGGTACTTTATAGTGTTGTTAGAAGAATGAAAAGTAAAAATATGTATGAAGTACTTGGCATGATTCCTGACATACAGGAAATATCCAGTTCTTACTGGTTCTCCAGAATTCTTCTGTGACCAGCCCAAGATACCATATGCATTTTTCTTCTGTACGTGCACAGAACAGTTCTTACGCTGTTTAATATAACTGCCTTGTTTTGCTTTTATCTGACTTTTCACTGGAAAAGAAAGGTCCAAAATGCAGTCACCTGGAAACGGATTCTGGTACAAGTTAACTCTGTGGGGATCCTGGGGGCAGGGAAGGGAATAGTAAATGATGCTGAAATCATGGGCAGAGCCCAGGGAATCTCACTGTGCTTTCTCATCCCTCCCAACATAATGAACTTTAGATCATTTGGATGAAAATGAAAGGCCCAATTTGGGATGTGAATTTTCTTACCTATTGCACAATAATCCAATTTTTATAAATGTATTTTAGGATTGATCTGATACCAGACTTTCTGAGTCTTGGCTTTAAAGAGTTATTCATTAACTAAGCTTCCTTTCACAGGATGCCCCAAGAAAAAAACATAAGGGCTGGTATCTTTAGTACTAGCATAGCTGTCCAATAACACTTTTGCACTGATAAAGAGTGATTTTATTTTAAAATTGACTGTGAATTTCCATGCCACTTTTGCATTGTTCTTACATTAAAATTCCGGCTCTTTGAATGCAATAGTTTCATTCTGCTCCACTTTGACAGCTACAGTGGAACACCAGGGACTGTGTGCCTTATAAACCACAGATATTTACTTCTTGCAGAACTGGAGGCCGGGAATTCAGACATCAGTGTGCAAGCAGATTTTGTGTCTGGAGATAGCCCACTTACTGGTTTACAGATGGTTGTTTTCTTGTTTCCCTTACAAGGGGGAAAAGACAAGTGAGGTCTCCAGGGCTTTTTCTATATGGGCTCTAATATCCCTCCTCAAACCTTCTGACCTGATCGCCACCCGAAGGTCTCGCCTCCAAATACCATCAAGGAAAGGAGTAGGTTTCAATATATGAATATTTAAGGGTACGTGACTATTAAGGGTCAAGGTACACCAGCTATTACTTGGTAATCCAAAAGACAACAACAAAATATTTTATTTCTGTAGTTCACTGAACTTTAAAAAATATATATGCTGGGCCGGTGAGATAGCTCAGCGGCATAAGCTCCTGCCTGGCAAGTGCGAGGTCCTGAGTTTGACTCCTGGTACCCACATAAGAAAAAAGGGCCGGTGATATTGCTTACTGGCACAGGCGCCTGCTGGCGCATGAGGTCCTGAGTTCGACCCCCAGTACCCACACACACACACACAAAATATATATATATGCATTACAACTAATTAAACAACACAACACTATACACCCACACACACACTATAAGACAGAGAACTTAATGGACAGTTAGCCTAGGTAAATTTTCCATTGTCTCCAGGGCTGGATTGATCTAATGAAAGAGGCCAAAGAACTGAAATGGTAACCTTACTGCTGTGTACTATAGTTATCTTAACAGATGGAAGTGCAATTAGCTAGCATTAAAAAAAGATCCAAAACAAAAGGGGAAGGAATTGGAATTTCAACTAAGTTGGCAGCAGAAATAGGATTTTGTAAAAAATCAATTTAGTACTAATTATGGTGGGTGAATCTCCTGGTTTTAAATAGATTACTCACTGTTTATTCTTATATTCCCTCCTATTCTAATTCTCAATCCCCAGCCTACCCATAAATGAAGTCAACTCTGAAAGATCTGGAAAAAATAGTGTTTTAATAAAGATACTTTAAATGATAAAAGGATGTAAATATAGTCTGAAAGTGAAAACCAAAGAGCAGAGGGGGAAATCTGATTTTACAGAAATGCATTATAATATAAAACCAGATTTGTATACTTATAAATATAAGTTGTGTGCATTATTCCTCTGCCAGGAAACTATATTAGTCACATCTGTATAAAATATATTTCCAATTTAACCAGGCTGGAATGACCACATTCATTTTCTAGTTCACTGCAAGGGTAAGTAACATAATAAGCACAATGTATTCTTCAAATTTAATAATTCAACATGCTTGCTCAGTTAACATTATAACCAATGTAACTTCTTGGTCTTTGTTTCTTTGTATATAAAATGTGAAGCACACTAATGATACCTCAAAATTCAGAATTAAATTTTATCTTCTTCAAACTGATTTTCTGGAAGCAGGATTATTTTTATGTTATCTTTCCTACTCATGAATTTTTTTTAAGATAGAGTCCCATATTTGATAGTTAAACTTCTTGAAAAATTGAATGCTCTTCTGCTAAATGGAATAAAGTCGAGCTAAGCAAGGATCTAAAAATAAATCTCAGATGTTTACATAGAGGGAAAATCAATTTTAAAATAAGTGTATATATATTATAATTAGAAAATAAGCTATGGCTGACGGAACACAGACACTGTGAATTTACTCTCTTAGTGTGCATTTTTAAAGGCAGGAAGTATATCCCAGGGACATGCAGTATGTCATTGCCAGAGGGGATCTTTTGGACTACAACTGAAAAGCCAATATTTAAATACATAAAATATGCAATACAATGTGAAAAACCAAATAGTTGAAAACAGGTGTAATTTTTCCCTCCAAATTCCCAATCTCAATTATTATTATTTTCAAACCCAGTACAAGAGAGAAAAATCAGGTATTATGCAATATTCTCTCCAAATTTACCTATACTCCAAGGATTTCCAGACTTGCTCTTTCTGACAAGGAAAGTCATTGTCAATTTTCACTATGTTCAGGATTTTGCTCAAAAGCACTTTTTCTCTGTGACTATCCTGGGTCCCTCTATATAAGACCTCACACACAGATGCATGACTATTATTGCCCACCTTTCCCTCTCCTCTCCTCTCCTCTCCTATCCTCTCCTCTTCTTTCCTCCCTCCCCTACCCCTTTCTTCTCTCTCTCTCTCCCTTTGCATTATTTTTATCCATTGTATATGCTACCTATTTTACTAATTAACTTGTTAATTGACCCTCCTTGTTAGTTATAATTAGTATTATAACTTATTTGTTCCAGAATTCAAGGTTCATAATCAATTTGCATCCATTTTCTTATAATTTTAGTCTAAATTGTGAAGATTTTCTGTATCCAAGAAATCTATATACTTCTTTCTCCAACACGTTTATCTTCTTATCAGTTGTGGTCTTTCTCCCCCCTTTACTTCTATAATCTCTTTTTAAAAAATTTCTCAAAACTAAAGCTGAAAGACTCTTTTTCTTTACATATAACCAAAAAGAACTATTGTTTTTTACATATTAGCATATCTCATGAATTCCTCAAATGTAAAATGACTTGTATATGTCCAGAAGCACAATGGATTGTAGCATGTTCTTACTTGAGGAATATGTATGTGCCTTTCTACTTTCACGGTCACATTCTTAGAAATTTCATTTCACTTCTTAATGTGAAAGTAAGTTACTCTATAGTAATTAATTAATGTACCTTTAATTCCAAAGGATATAGTATTGATAGTATTGATAAAGATGCTTTTTGAACCAGAGACACAGGAAAATAATTATTGCTTTTGAGGACTCCACAAAGCCTTCATTTATTGTTAGTTATTATAAAAATACCAGATTTTTTTTCCCAATGAAAGAAACTCAAGATAACTATCCAAGGGAGGGATGTTGGAAGATCGCTATCTACCTCATGCATATTTGTAAAGACCAATTATGACATGTGGATCGAGCTTGTACATTTGCCATTCTAAGTTGTATGAACATTTTGCCAAGTAGGTGTTCAGATAAAACTAATGTAATGGTCTATAAGCTCTTCATAGATGATGTGTAGTGGCAGATCCTAAATATTTTGATTATTGGAGCCCCCTTTTGTGTCCATAATAGTAGAGAATCTTTCATTGTTGAGAAAATAAGAAAAGTTGTAATGAAAAAAGGAACACTTTGAAGATGAAACTGAGGATGACTAGTTACAACATCCACTCACATTTGACCAGCAGTGACATTTCTCCACATGTAATAATATTTATTTAGACTCCTATTAGGATTTTATATCCTTGACTAGGTTACCCTTGTGGCCATAACCTCTCAGGACAATTACTGTTCAAAGCATGACGACCACCATCCTCTGGTGTAAAATGTCAGGAAAGGGCTGGCTTTGTAGAACAGTGGGGAGTGCTTGGCTAGCAAAAAGCCTGGGGTTCAATCCCTAGCAACACAAAACAGGCAAACAAATGACACAAATAATAACAACCAAAATATCAAAACAAAACAAACAATGCAGAAAGTCAACTTTTAGAAAAAAAAAATTTGCGCATATGAAATATTTTCGAAGATTATTTTGAGCTAAGTCATGTCCTTCAGGCTTAGTCAAGGTCAGAAGGAAGCAGTATCAATTATTCACCAGATTTAAACCCCTGGCTATAAAGAAGCATACATATATTGAGCGTTCACCAAATTTCATAATAGCCTCACAGTGTTGTGAAGATAAATTGAATTTCAAACTTCAAAGGTTTTACAATAGTGCCTGGAAAATGGAAACTGTTTCTTGTTAATATTGTTTATTGTTTCAGAAATTCAAAAAACAATAGAAACTTCCAACTAAAGATATAAGAAAATTAGTTAGACTCCTGTTAGGTTATGTGAGTCCTTGCAATATCATTGGAACATGAAACATACTTCCTGTTTTAACAGGTCCTGGGGATAGAACAGCAGATGAAACAGAAATGCTCTGGTCTCACCAGAACTTCTGTCTCTGCAGGAGACTGGTGCTGAACACCTGAATGAAGTAATAAGTGCTGTGAAGGAGAAGTTTGAGGAAATACTGAGGTGTATCACAGTATAACTAGCCAAGATGGGAGGACTAAGACTTCTTGGATGTAGTGGGCTTTGAGATTTAAAGTATGAGTGAGGATTAACTAGTCACAGCTGAATGGGGTGGGGGAAGCATTCTCAGCAGAAGAAATGCCTACATGTAAAGTCTATGGAGCTGCTTGTCGCAGGATCTGAAAGACCCACATGGTGTTATAGTTGGGATGCAGTGTTGACCCTCAAAGGCTCATTTTGTTAAAGACTCGGTTGCTAATGGGCTTTTGGGAAATGATTACTCATGAGGGCTCTAACTTCATCAAATGGATTGACGCATTTATCATTTCATAATTTGATGGCGTTATTGGGAGGAATAGGAACAGGAGATGGTGCCTTGTTAAAAAGAGTGGACCCTGGAGGCATGAACTTGGAGATGATATCTAGTCTCTGACCCCTTCATCTCTGGCTCCTCTTTCTCTGTTTCTTGGATCCCATGAAGCGAGCAACTTTTCTCAGTAATATCTTTCTGCCTTGATTTTTCTGCTTTGGAGCCAGTCAACTATGGACTGAAATCTCTGGAACTCTGAGTCAAAATAAATCTTTCCTACTTAAGTGTTTTTGCTCAGGTATTTTTCACAGTAACAGCTGACTAGCACATGTGCCTGGACCATCTTGCTGGAAAACATTCATGAAAACCACACCTAGAGAGGAAGGTGAGCCTGGAAAGACAAGGTTAGGATTGGATTTTGGATTTTGTCTTACAGTTGATAAAAAGATGTTAAAATTTTTAGCAAAACTTCTAAAGTATTTGCCTAATCATAACACTTTATCATTAGTATTGTCAATTAAGAGAAATTAAAAATAGGACTATTCATGTTGGGACTGAAATGTTAATCATAGTTAAACATTTTGGAGACAATTAATGTCTATCATCTATGAAGGGTTGTATTCCATAACATAGGTTTTAATTGAAGACATAAGTTTAATTTAAAAGCATTTACTCAGTTTATATCTATCAAATTTAATAATGCTATTTACATGTAAGACATAGTGTACTCTTAAAAATGTTAAGACACAATCATTTTATAACATAACTAAGGGGCATTCAGACAATATTAGGTTCTGTCATAACACAAAAGAGTTAAGTAATTCAAAGTCATAATAGTTCATGAGGGCAAATTGATTCAATGTACCCATAGTGTCTGTCGTGGGCAGCAGCAAATACGTGTTTGCAGTTCTTGGGATGGAACAACCCAGAGATTTACACATGCTAGTCAAGAGCTCCACTACTGAGCTACCTCCCCAGCTCCAGGCCAATAGCTTATAATGGATACTCGAAAAATGTGGAAGCTTCAGGAAATTATGGAGAAACTGATCAAAGATGAGTTTGAATCTCCAGAGTGTAAAAAGAATGAAGACAGAGTACATTGTCTACATGAATTGTTCCAGAAGTTTATGTATTTCAACATTTTCTTTATATGAATTTTTTTAAACGTTAGAATTATGATTTATGCAACTGACAAAACACGTGATTAGGATACCAGGATTTGGGGGACATAAAAATTACGGATGAGGATATTTTTCTTGATGAATTTGATCTTAAAACAACATTTTAAAATAGACTAAAGTAAAAATTAAATTAAATTAAATTAAATAGACTAAAGTAGTCAATAAGAGGAAATAAAACTTTGCCAGTCTTATACCTGTTACAAATATCTATATCTTTCCATTTAGATATTTTATTTTGAGTTGCCCATTCAAGACACCATAATATCAATATATAAAAGTCTCTAATGGTCATAAGCTGGCCCTGGAGGGACAGTTCAAGCAGGTGTAGCACACGGCAATTGACCAAGACATTCAACTGGCTCAAAGGGAAAATATGCCATGGTTGCATTTGTGTAAAGATTATTCATTGTCACAAGAACTCTGTGAGTAGGCTGTCTGGGGTATAACTTACATTCAGAATTTCTGCTGGCCACTTTCATTGTTCATAAGTGTGTTAAATATTTATTAAAAACCTACTGTATCACTCAATTTCCAGTAGGGAGCACAGAAATCAGTAGCTAAGAGAGGGTTTTGTAAAGAGATAGATAAAGTAGATATTGAAGGACTGAGACTGTATTGAAGGAACAAAAATGTAACAACATAGAGATGACTACTGCCTGGAGGAGGTGCTACTGTGTGGCTGGGAGACGAAAAGAAGGGGCTTCCAATGTTAGAAAGCAGAATGAGCCCATGAATGTGGTGACTGTGGATGGAGACTGAGACTTTTGAGGAGAGAGCACTGTTCTGCTTGGTAAAGAGAAAACTTCCCAAAGGGCAGAAGTTATACAGGATGAACTCCCACCTTTACCAAGGGGCTGCTGATTGGCAGGTGTTGGTATTTCTGATAGCTATGTATCAAGCTACTTGTGAAAATGAGGGGAAAATGTAGAAACTGAAGTCAACCACTGCTGCCAGAGCAACAGGACAAATGGAAAAAGCAACTCTATTTCCTCTTTCTGTCTTCCAATATATCTAATAACCTTGATTGATGAACCCTAACAGAAATCCAGTTGGCAATGGAAACATAATTTCCCAAGTCCCAGCCTCATGAAATGGAATTTAGAAGGGTACACTTGAAACTGAGTGAAAAACTTAACACCTTGCATGCCTACTATGTGCCACATATCATGCTAAGTCCAGCTGTGAGCAAAACAAACTTCGACTTTTCATAGACCATACCTCTTAGAAACAATACTAAGGAACAAATAACTGTTACTCCAGAAATTCAGATATTAAGAAAGAAAACGAAAAGAAGGTGAAGAGGTGGAAGTAGGAGAGAGTAGGACAGAGAGTCCATAATAGAAGCTCTATGAGTATCTGGTATTATAGCATCCCAGTACAGAAGTTAGGACTTGAGTTAAAATGTATCTTGGCATAAGGAGAGAAGTTTGGAAATCTAGGCATGAGACAGATAATACAAGCCAAGAAATTATGTTTCATGATTTTCCCTTGTGAAATGGAGAGACACTGGAGAATTTTCAGCAATCTGATTTGTGTATTAAGAAAATCACTCAGTCTGTTGTGTTGAGAATGGACTGTAGATGGTTAAGATGGATTGTGAATGATCACAGATGTGTTTCATTTGGGTTGCATTGAGTTAAATATGAAGCAACACTTAAAAAGTGGTAAATTTCTAATAAAAATCATATCTCTGGCTTCTGTTTAAATATCTGATTATTTGGCATAACCAGTCTCACAACAAGGAGGCCATATGTTGGTGCTAAATAGTCATTGCCTTTCTAGAAAGGACACGTAGGCTTAAATTTACCACTGTCCTCTCAGCTCACATTTGTCCCTGATAGCCATATTTTCTTAACTGATATTAATTACTTGGACCACATAGATATTTGGGTTGTGATCCCTGGTATTTTCCCTTGCTTTTGCTCATCTATTCATTCATAGTAATGCATTTTTCTTCAGTCCTCACATGTTTAGAATGGGGTAAAATACAATTCTTTGGTCCTGACAATTTATTGAGTGTCCCATTATGAGTTCAGATGAGGGTCACTCTTATATGACATTGGAGGAGAGGAGGACAAGCAGAATTCCAACAAGTTCTTCCCTATTTCATACATCCACAGACACCCTTGCAGTCCTCTGCCCCACACCAAAAAGTAGATCCTCTTGCAGTAACAATTCCAAAAAAAAAGAGCTCTTGGTGTCCTCTCAGTCTTCTCTGGATTTCTGATTTATTCCTTCTATTAGTCCTCCAGGTGGATCTTAGAGGAAATAGCCCTTATGCTAGCTTGGGGACTCAAAACAGGGCTTAATGGTCACATATGTTTATCAAAGATAAGAGTCAGTATTTTGTTCTTTAAGGATGAGTAAAGAGAATAGACTAGTTAGAGTTATTCAGGAAAAAACTGTTGAATGTATACCAATGTATAATGAGAGATTTGCAATGGGAATTGGCTCACGTGGAAGAAGTCCTACAATCTGCCTTCTACAAGCTGGAGAATCAACAAATTCTGTCATGTAACTCAGTTTGTCCAAAAGCTCAAGAGTGGAGTTTGTATGGGAAGAGAGTGATGTAAGTCCAAATCCAAATCCCCAAACCCAAGGACCAGAAGTGCTGACATCTGAAGACAGGGAAAATCGAGTTGGAATTCAAACAGAGAGCGAGATCAACCTTCCTCTGTCTTTTTGGCTGTATTTGAATCTTCATGAAATTGCAAGATGCCCAGTTTCACTTGTGAGGATCAGTCTGCTTTACTCAGGCAACCAACTCACACGTTAATCTCTTCCAGGACCATCCTCAGGGATGCAACCAGAAATAATGATTTATCAGATACATCCCTCAGCTCTGTCAGATTGATGCATAAAGTTAACTACCTCAAGGAATACATTTTTGTTTTCTTTCATGAAGGATTTTTTTGGAAATTGTCCTTTTTGTGGGTCTATTTATTCTTAGATATTTTACAGCATGTACATTAAAATTTACATTAAATTTTGTTTGCATTTTAGCTTTTACTAATCTATGGAAGGGAAAGTACAATTAAAAAAGATTCTGACATCTTGAGAGTAATGCTTATGATTTAGAGATAACAGTTTAATCATACATATATTTTTCATTAAAGTATTGTACATGTTTTGCTAATTTTATAAATTTATATATATACATATATATATATATATATATATATATATATATATATTTTGTTTGTCTGTCTGTTTGCAGTGCTGAGGATTGAACCTAGGGCCTTCGGCATGCTAGGCAAGCACTCACCCTACCACTGAGGTATATGCTTAGCCATATTCTTCTATAGATTATTTGTTTTGTATCAAATATCATCTCACATTGGAATATGAAGGACAATGTCAGACAATAAATATAATTTACACCAATGTAATTATTATACAATACAGATCTTAACAAAACTCTATGCTAACATTGCACATATGAAGATATCAGTGGAATTTTTCCTTATGAGTAATATTGCAACGGCAAGCAGAAACACCAAAACGACACCCAGGATTTGGAGGCAGATTTATTTTACATCAATGGGCACAGATTGGGATCATTCCCAAAATATCAGGCCCTGATCTCTGGTGGTCTAGGGCTTACATAGGATAAGCAAGTATTGGCAGAATGGCTTGTCAATTGGGGATTGGTTCTTACAATATGCATCATAGTGACCAGCCGTTTCTAAGAAATAAAAGTAACAGGAACTGTAACCAGAACTATGGGCAACTAACAAACTGAAGTATACTGGCTTGGGGAGGCATCTTCTGCTACATTTCCCCCCTATTTTAGTTTCCCTGGCAAATCTTTGCTGGGCATGTTACATGTGATCTTCTGAGACAAGGCCCAACTAGAAGCAATAACATTGGGGCTGTCATTGGTCCAAGGATGGGCCCTAGCCAAGGTCCCCAAGAATGAAAATTCCCATCAGGAGTTTGTGGTTTGTTTCCTTTATTATAGAATTTCTCCCTATAATATTATAGGGTTTCTCCCTGACAAAGAAGTGAAGGAGACAATCTGATCTAGGAGAGTGTCCATTGTGCCTTGGATTCTTGTCAGATCTTTATCATTTGTAAGGGCCTTACTGGTTATTTTCTATTCTCTCGGGGCAATCATCCATAGAGCTAAGTTGGAAAACCACAGCTAGCAGTGGAGCAGGGTGCAAAAACCAAGTTGGACAATACAATATATGCAAGCCGAAGTGGAAGCAAGAACTGGGATAAGCAGCCTGAAAAGGCACAAAAATCAAGGGGAGTAATGCATTGAGGTATGGAGCAATCCTGTGAATGATGTCTTCAGGCTTCAGCCATGCATGGACTGGTAAGTGTCCAGAGTGACCAAAGCAAGGCTTTGAGTGCATTGTCTCTTCAGAGTGAGCTCCAGATGAGCTGTCCATGTAAACTCTCTAGTAATCATCTGGATTGGCTCTTTTAACTCTGGAATGATGGCTGTAAGGCTGGATTTCTGAAACTTGTAGAGGTAGTTAATATGCACCTGGGTTATATGTGTGTGCAGGTGTGTCTACAGGTATAGCTGGTCTTTTAGCTAAACTTTTGTGGAGCTAGTTTCAAGCCATTTCTGTAGGGTTATGTTTTATTTTCTCAACTTTTTAGAGCTTGTGGCCTGTATGCTGCATGTAGTTTCTATTTAGTTATCTCTGCTGCAAATACAGGCCCCTTGTCACTGCCAATAATCAAGGATAGGCCATATCAAGGGATGATTTTTCACAGCAGGACCCTACAAACATTTACTGCTCTTGCAGCTTGTGTAGGGAATGCCTCAGGCCAGCCCAAGTAGGTGTAGATGAGCACTAAGTCTATCTGTATATATTTATATGGGGGGAATCAGGGTCAGTGACACAGACACTGAAGCCTGAGCTGGCTGCAGGGGTACCTGTGCCAGTGCTATGGCTTGAGTTTGCATAGCATATGGTGGAGGCAGGTCTGGCTCTGATTAAGATGGATCTTCCAGGAGTACCGGGTAAAGATTTTCTGGCTAGGGTTGATGTTTCCGTCAACTGGATCCCTGGAGAGGGCTTAGGAGTGCTTGTTTGGCATCACTGGTGGCAGGTTTCCAAACAGCATCAGGGAGCATTAGCAGGAGAGCTTTGGCCAAAGTAACTTTGCCCAAGGTGACCACAGCATATCTAGCCTGCCGGACTCCATTCCTAATAGAGCTACTTCTATCTGTAAACAGGGTGTACTCAGCATCTGTCAGGGGGCTCATTTTTTAGTCATGGTCTGCTGGGCCCAGCTTGGTGGGCAGATACATGGCAGGACCGAATGGTCCAGAGTTATTCAGGAGGTCCGGTGCAGCATGTGGCTTCTGGACTGCTAGGTCTTGGCCTAAGGTGAGCTTGTCAGTTTTCTTGATCAGAAGGACAATGGATATTAGAGTGTGAATGCAAAGGGGGAGTGCAGCCCTTAGAGACTGGATCCAAGCATTTGTGCAGGTAGGACACTGGGTGCTCCCAGAAGCTGACAGTCTGAGTAAGCATCATTTTTTTTTATTTTAAAGAGAAGAAAAACAAAATTTCAAAACAAGATAATAGGAGGGTAACAATGGTTAGTACATTGTGTATAAGCATCATTGTTCTTGTGAAGTCAATGATCCATATTCTATAGAAGCCAGCAGCTCCAAGAAATTTGTGGAGTTTCTTTCTTGTAACCAGTTTCTGCCAAATATTGCAAAAGAGCTTTTGTGCCTTTCTGACAGACAGCTTGAGTGTCATTAATCAGAAGTGCACTGATATTTTGTGCTGGGAGACTACTGAGGTCAGCTGTGAGGGCTTCTCCAAAGAGGGTGAAGAAGTTTTGAACCTCTGGGAGGTTGAGTCTAAGTCAGTTGACTTTTGAGTCCAGAACTGGGGTCTTTCCATTTAAAGACAAAGAGGGGCTGGCTGACAGGAGCCAATTGAAGGCAGAAGAAGGCATTTTTCAAGTCCAGGCAGGTGTACCAGCAGGCTGTGGGTGGCAAAAGACTGAGGCAATGTATATGGAGGACAATCATGGTGGCACTGGCAACTCGATCTGGAATTAGATTTACAGGCAGAAGAATTGCATTTTAACAGTTTGACAGTCTATAGACATTTTACAGTTTTGAAGTCTCATTTTTTCTTTCTCAGGGACCACTAGGCAACTGGAAGGGGCAGAGAAACAGGCTGTACCAGAGCCAAATCTTTTGCTAGGTCCTCCCCCAAAATAGTGTGAGAGTTCCCAAACCCTTGTGGCAATTGAGTAACAGTCCAAAAATGGTGTGTGTGCTGAGAACCACAGAATGCAATGTGATAGCTGTGTTGTTGACGGCACGGAGATCTTGCCCAAGGTGATTAGCAGCCTATCAGGCTGATGTATGGCTGGATACCTTTTTATGCTTCCCATGACATCTGACAGCAATGGGGGTTGTAGTGAGGGGGCATGGTTGATGGCCAGGCCTGCAGGTCAGTCTTTACCCATACCTCTGGGAGGAGAGTTTTCAGAACTTCAGGATTGCAGTTATCTGTCTCAGGCTGATGCACGTGTTGTCTTCCTCTTGGGAACAGTCAAAGTTGAAAGTGCAGGGTTAAATGATAGGAAAGCTGACTGGCTTGGTGTAAAGGAGACAGTTGCTTCTAACTTGAAGAGGAGGTCTTTTCCCAGAAGTATGGGGACTGGCTTATACAGGATTTCATATTTGGTGAGATGTCCTCCCAGGGTGTGAGTTTGTGCCTGGCAGAAGGGATGAGAAGCAAGAGTCCCAGTTGCCCTGGTGATGGTAACTTTTTGACAGAGGGAACTTCTGAAGGCAGAACGTTCTGTTCCATTGTCTACCAAGAAAGACACTTGGGGGCCCAATTTCATAGAGCTCCATCTGTCCTATCAATCCAGGCCTGACAGGGCAAGGCGAGGTTCAGGTTGCGTTGGGCCTAGATAGTCAGGCTTATTTGTGTCTTGCAGATGGAGGGGGCATTTATTTTTTGTGTCCATATCCCTTATAACACTTAGAGGGTATGGTCATCTATCAGGCTGGATTTTCTTATGGACACCAGGTGCTTTTCTTTCATCAGGGCTCTGGGTAAGAGTGTTTGATGGGTTTTTTTGCTGCCTTTTTGATGTCTTTGAGAAGCACTTGACTGTGTTGTTTCTTGGCAGATGACCTTTGGAAAGGCCATGGCAACTCATTTGTCAGGACTGACAGTCCAATTTTTCCTCAGTCTAAATGTAGAACTCAGAAGTAATTGCTGACAGTCATCTCAGATAGGAATTACATGATGCCATCTGATTAGGATAGAAGCAGAAGACTTCAGAGGGAGGGCCCCTGTGGCTGAATGCAGTCAATGGCTAGCTGGGGCCAGGTCAATTGGCTAGTTGTAGACAAGTCAGGAGCAGGGGCTGAAGCTGTAGGTATTGGCAGCAACTGTGGCAGCCAACAAGAGTGCCAAGGTGGTATTCTCAGGGAGAATGGGCCTCTTTTTCTGGTTTTTCTCTGAGAGTGGTTTGGTTTCATTTCTAACTCTATTCTCAGAAAAGCCCTTTTTCCTGCAGTCAGGGACTTCCTTTGTGTGTGTTGTGTACCCTTGAATGATGGTGTAACAGACAAAGGGTGGGTGCCCCTCAGAGAGAGAGACCATTCAGATGCCCTCCTGGCTGCACCCCTTGCAGGGACTTAGGCTTGAGATTGACTAAAGGAGGGTGAGAGGAGGGTGTGAGGCCTCCATTATGCCATATGTGGATTGCCATGGAACCTCAGGTGGGGGTCCAATCAGCCACTGAGACCAGGGCTTCTTGGTGCACATACAGAGCAGCTTATTGCTTATGCTGTCCATTCCACTCACTCACACATTCATTCAGCAGGCACTCAGAGGTTAAACATTCCAACCCCCTTCCCTTGAGGGTGGTCCTGACTAACAACTGTTGATCGGATTCCCCTTATGCTTGAGCTGAGCCGGACTGACAGACAGACTAACTGGGGTGCCCCTGGGGGTCTTACTGGAATCAGGCAGGCAGGCAGACAGATGACAGACAGACTGCATCCTCCTCCTTTTGGGGTCCGACATAAGCTGCTTAAGCAGGAATCCTCCTCTAGACCACCGAGGGGACTTGAGAAATCTTGAGGGCACACCTTCTCATTGGGACCTAGAGAGGTCCTTGCTCCATTCACGAGGGCCACAACCAGTGACCAAAGAGGTCAGCATGGTTGATCTTCCCAGCCAATGCACCAGATGCAACTGCAAGCAGAATCACTGAAATGACACCTAGGATTTGGAGGCAGATTTATTTTAAATCAATGGGCACTGATCAGGATCATTCCCAAAATATCAGACCCTCATCTCTGGTAGTCTAGGGCTTATATGGGATAAGCAAGCAGGAAGTACAGAGGCAAAATGGCTTGTGCCAATTGGGGATTGGTTCTTACAATATGCATCATAATGACCAAATATGCATCACAGTGACCAGCTGTTTCTAAGAAACAAAAGTAACAGGAACTGGAACTGGAACTGGAACTATTTATTACCTGGGCAACTAACAAACTGAAGTATATGGGCTGGGGGGGGCACATCTTCTGCTACAATGCACTTGTGCATAATATAAAATGGTTATATATCTATTTGAAAAGGAATGTAACTTTAAAAAAAAAAAACAATAGCTATCCTATCCTCTTAACTTTTGAGGAATCATTTGTAATAGTTTTCCAAATATCTGAGGAATTTGATATGTTGTCTATTCTTTCTCCAAATACTTTCTACAAATAGTTTTTTTTTTTAAATGTGGGTACTGGGAGTCTACCTCAGGACCTTGCACTTGCCAGCAAGCACTTATGCCGCTGAGTGATATCGCCAGCCCATTTTTTCCATTATGTGGGTACCAGGAGTTGAACTCAGGACCTCACGCTTGCCAGGTAGGCACTTATGCAGCTGAGCTATCTCACTGGCCCCAAAATAGATTATTAAGAGAAAATAGAATTTTTTATATAGACTTAGTACTTGCTCCATTATTCAGATCCATTCCATTATTAAGTAGTTGGAATTTCGAAAAAATAATGCAAGTGTAATATTTGTTATAAGCAATTTGACTTTCATTTGGCTGCTTATTTTTAAGTCAATGACTATAATATAGAAACTCAGAATCAAAGCTCACTGTTTTGTTCCAAAAATAAACCTCTAAAGCTGGGGGGCACTAAATTTAAAAAACCCAGTCCTTTTATAGTTCTTTTGGAATTTGAAATACAAAATGAGGAAGATGTACACTTCTTATGTGATGAGAATCACTTCTTACTCATTTGTGTTCCCAGTGACAAGTAGAATGAATGACACATACATCCATGTATGGTATTCAATGAATATTATTTAAGTGGGTATTGCAAAGTACATTGATAAGTAAGCTTGAGATTGACTCCAACAAAATTTGGAAATGCTTTATTGACTGGAGTTATTAAATATTCTAAAATGATTTGAATTAATAAAATTGCATATTTAAAATACATACATGTACATGTAGAGACACACACACACACACAATATTGTTTCTCCAAATGTGATGTTCGGAGCACTTGCATTTCCAGGTTTATGTCCAATTCTGGTGAATAAAGACAAGGAGTTCTAGAAAAATAGTAGGTAACAGGATAAAGGTATTACGGATCCAGCCAGTTGAAGAATCCTTGAACGTAGTAGTTCTCAATATGTGGCCCCTAAACCAGCACACCACCAACATTTAGCAACTTGCTGGAAATGTCAACTGTCAGGCCCAACTCTTGACACACAGGATCAAAGCTGTAGAGGTAAGATCCAGCCATGAATGCTTCAATAGTTCCTTCAGGTGATTCTGGTGTACACTAGACTTTGAGGGCATCAGGCTAAAGTGCAAGTGGTTATGCCATGGAAGGAAAACTGAAGTAAAGAGAGGTATAGTAAATGGACATTGCACTGTAGGGGGATTAGACAAATTATGATAAGGAGGGAATATGGAGGCTTGGGGATGGGAGGATACACCATGGCAGATTTTGATTCATTGATTTGGGAGAGATTTATTAAATCCCATCTTAGTGCAAAATCTTCTGCTAAATCTTAGGAAGGAAAAAATAAAGGAAGCTATGAGTCCATTCTTATGGAGTTTATTGTGTCCTATGAGAAGAAAAATAAGCATTTATATAACATGTGTTTAAAAACAGGAAAGATGGAACATAAGCCTGGATTAATCTTCCTTCAGGAGCTATCACTTGAACTGGGTTCTGAGAACCAGTAGGTATTAATTAGTCAAACACTAGAAATGAGAAATGAATAGAATGAAAACTGCTCAAAGGTAAAAAGAAGGAGAGAGAGAGAGAGAAAGAGAGAGAGAGAGAGAGAGAGAGAGAGAGAAGGGCCAGGGACAAACCCACAAGGACCTCCCCCAACTAGGCCTATTCTTAAATTTCCACCACTTCCCAGTAGCCCATTAAATTATGAATCCATCAAGAAAGAAGTCAGAGTCTTCATGATTTAATGACATTTGAAAGCCTCACTTCTGAATACTGCTGCCGTGGGGAACAAGCCTTCCACACATGAATTTTGGGGGAATATTTCACATCCAAATCAAAAGAACATCCACTTCCAATCTCAACCTTGTCACCTATACTTAGAATCCTAAGAAAATCATGCCAGTTTAATTACATAAGGAAGAATAATATATAATCATTTTAAGATTTATAATCCTTTGAGGTGTAATACTGTGATAAAATCACTGTGTTTCTTGTTCAAACGATATGGCAAAGTTCATTGTAAAAGTGCAAAATCTTCACAAAAATAACTCTTCAATAATGTGCTATCTCAAGGGGCACAATTTAAAGAAATGAGGCTGATGTCCTATATCTCCTAAATATGAAACTATAGTAATCAGAAAGAGTGTTATAATTTGACCCTTCCTTAGTGCAACTTTAAGTTATAACCAGCATACCATGAAACTGCTGATGATTAATTTCTTACTTACTTAATAACACAGAGCAATCCTTCAAGACTTTTTTTTCAGCAGTCATATCAGGTTACATACCCATTCGCACACCTATCCTTCCACTTTACTCCATACAAAGTCAATTGTAAGAAATAATTTTGCTGATAGAAGAGTGCACACACATACACACACAGGTTTGAAAGCAGACTAAATCTACTGTTGTCTAATTTAGATTTGCAACAAAACATGCAATGATCTTGGCACCCTTTATACTCCTTAGTCTTTAATAACAATGAAATTGCATACTGTTCCTGATTCTTTTAATCCTTTTACACATGTCAATAGACAAGAAATTCAAGATAGCATATATGTAGTTAGACCATTTCCTTCTTTTCATTTTATATTTATTCAAAGATAAATGTCTTAGAATTAGACTCATCATGCATAAAGATGCATTTTCTAAACATTTAAACAACTCAGAGGGGCTGGGAAGTCTTAGGAGACTCTGGGCCATTCTATTTGCAACACTTTGAAGACCATAAACATGCCTTGGTATTTCCCACATAACCCAAAGGCTTGTATTTACTGTGAATTAACAAGAAAAGACCCCCAACCACATATTTTGTTTTATAACTTCAATTTAACGTTATAAATGAGAAGCAGAGTCCTATTTCATGCAAGATTGGTGTGTGCCAAAGCTTAAACCTTGCCAGAATTCACAGGTAAGATTAGCTGACACACAAATTTGCTTTCTGCTTTCTTTCCTGTTATATGAAAAATTAAATGAGTAGATGCAAATGTGAAAGTTATCAACTGTATTTGCATTGCATTCCTAAAGCACAGTAGCCATGTACTTTGAATGATTTATTTCTTAATTACCCACCAAATCAATGTGATTAAATATCATACTCCTTCATGGGTTTCATGTAAATAGCCTTATTAGCTTCACTCTGGCTCCAAAGGGCACTTCCACAAAATATCTGGATCTTAAAGAGAGAACCCTTTCCTTTTTATCCCTTAACAGAAAGGCTACTTATCTTTGTTTTATTCTTTGTAAGATTTATAAGCATTAACTTCCAGCCCATAGGGTAGAAAGTCAGGCTACATGCTTCCATTTACCCTTGAAAGTTACTGCACATTCTTTGTTCTAACTACCTTGACCTTCCAGATGCCATAGGTAGAGTCACATAACTCTATATTAACATTTGGAAATGGCTTTTACCTTTGGGTCATTTTATGGTGTCATTTCAGTGAGTTACTCATTTGGAATACTGCTTAGTGGTGTGGGTAAAATATTCTTTCTGCACTGTTATAAAATAATTGTTTTGCTTTTGACATAATGAATGTATTTAAGTTCATATAAAGTTTTATTCTAATTTTTTTTGGTAGTAGGTGTAAAGGGAGGATAGTGTGGATAGGGAAGAATTGACTAGGTCAAGTTCCGCAAAAAAGACCAGTATAATCCATGAACCTGAGCATTTCAATGAATTTTCTTGAGAGCTGGAGTGTAGATCTATTGAATCAAACATAAAAGAATTTTGAAGAACTCCTTGTGTGGGGCTTTATATAGTAAATTAGACTAAATTTTTAAAGCCCATCTTATACAAATTTTCCTGTAAGTTTGTGAACTCATTTAAACTTAGTTTTTAATTTGAAAAATATTCTTATCACATGGAATTACGAAGCCTCTCCAACCTTTCACATACTTAGGAAATCAAATGGACCAAAACTTAAGAGTCCCTACGGAGAATCCTAGGCATCAGCTCTTCCTGATAGCTGTTTTGCACTCTGGTTTGTGTCTTTGAATTCAAAACAAAGTCAAAAATTCTTACTAGCCATAGTTTAACTTCTTTTTAAGGGTGGGCCAGGTTTGCCAAGCATGCTTAAAGTTACAGACTGGAAAATAGGAGTTAACATCCCTTTTTTGAATCATTTCTGTACTTTTTTTCTTATTTTGTTTTTATCTAAATTGTTTCCAGCTAAAACGTGGTGTGTCTCTTAGTACAAGAGAAAATGATCACAATCTAAATACCCAGAATCTTTAACATTTTTTTTTCAGAGTCAACCATTAAAGGGACAGACTCAGCAAAAAGTGCCTTTAGTAACACAAACGTTAAATTCTTTTGACATGGAAGGAGCAGAGTAAACAAAGCAATGAAAAAGGAAAACTATCAGTGAAATCTTTGGGTTTCATGAACTTTCTTTGGAGGATGTTGAAAAGCAGCAGAACTAATTCCACTTCAGCAAGAATTTGTTTATTCTGCTATCTGTGGTCAAAACTAATAGTCTTAATGGTTTGAAGAGACTAACTGGTGGTGGAGTGCTGTGGCCATTTGCAGACTAATGTATCTATTTGCAAATGATCATATTTCCCCCTATCATTTGTAACATACACATTCTACATTGTTACAAGGTTTGTAGTCTAGTGAAATATATACTATCTCCTTTTAATTCCTCACAGCACATTGTCATAAAATCTAGCAAACATATGTGAATGTCTGTCCAAGTTGGGCTGTTCACTGACAGATATCTTTGGGTCCCCTGTTCAGGATAGATGACAACAACACACATATAAAAATGAACTGCAATTCCAGATTTTGATGAGATCACTTTCATTTGAAATTTCATAAAATTTAAACAAATGAATGTAAAGAAATGGAAAATAAAGTGGAGTGTAGTAGTTAGGAAACAGATTGAGTTGACTAGAACACTTCCTTTACATATAATTACACATGCATAAGGGCCGACTTGTAGTGAAGAATCCACTACAAGTCCTTGAGTCTTAGTGCTCTAAAGAAGCTAATGATTCCAGCCTCCAGTGAAGAGATTCAACAAGCAACATTATAGACAAGTGGTTTGAAATCATGGTAATTCATTTGAGGTATCCAGGGAGCTTTCAAAATTCTACTTTTTCTTGATCCCCAACAGATCCTAATGAAACTGAGAATTTGCCCACAGAATTCAATTCCCTGGTAATTACAATGTTCAGCCAGAGATGAGAACCTAAAACTGGACACAAGTGTCTCTCATACTGTAGCTTATCTCAGGTCACATGCAGGGCTTGGTAAAACACAGACCCAGATTCCAGAGTTTTTGAGCCAGGAGATCTTTGATAGGAAGTGAAAATTCTTAATAGGGTCCAAAGTGATGCTTGGTGACACCAATTTTATGTCCCAGGGGCCACGCTTTGAGAAACACTATTGCAGATAATGCTACAAGTATGAGAAAGAACACAGCAGTAATAATAATCATGCAATATGTTGGCTAGTGGAGAGAAAGATTTTAAAATATAACAAAAATGTGTACAAAGAAAATTCCGCTAAAACCTCAAAAATTATAGTTATCAAAGTGAAATATGAAAATTTCCATCAATTTGTACTTCTTGAAAAAGAAGGTGCTCACAAAATAATTATAAAACTCTTAAAGTATTTTCCCATAATGAGGGTAAAATGGATGAACAAAGACATAAAAAATTGTTTTTGAAAGAGCCCTGCTGAGGCTGGGCCCTGGGTGCATGGGCACACACATGCCTTTGGAGGGTGGACCAACTAGAAACCTAAGACCCAGGACAGTCCAGGCCCCAGGCACTTGGGGCACACACATCTTTGGTGGGTGGACTGACCTGAACCCCAAGACCCAGGACAGCTGGCCTGGGCACATGGAATATTAAGTGAGACCAGCAACGTGGAAGTGTCCTAAGCAGCAGTGAGGAGCCAGCAGCTGGGCTCTGGAGAACTCCACCAACAGAAGACCAGTCCCAGCCCCTACATCCAGAGGCCAAGATCAGCTCCATACCCAGCACCATTCCCGGTGGCAAACGTGGCTGGAGTACACAGCACATTTCTCTGATCTGACATGGACACTGCCACAGAACTGTAAACACCAGAGGTATTTTACTACTTTTATTCTCCCTTCTCTGATTGGCTATTCCTTTCCTGTCTGGTTGGAAGTTGTCTTGTTTTGTCTTGTATTTTGCAGTTATTTTTGTTTGTTTGTTTTCTTTTTCTTGTTCCTCTCTCTTTCTCAAGTCTACTTTTTTCTTTTTTTTTCTTCTTTTCTGTTCTTTCTCCCCTTCTTCCTTCTTTTTCTTCACTGTTTAGATTTCTTACCTTTCTTTTTCATTTTCTTCAATTGATCCTTTTTCTCTCTTTCCTCAACTACCTTTTGATTTTAAACTTTCAAGTGAGTAAACATTGTCTCTGCCCTTTCTGATTACCCCTTCACATTCTATTTCATTCTATCCCTCCTGTGTCCTCCAGTTTCCCAAAACTTGGGTGATCATCCTTTTACCTCCAGCCTTGACTCTACTATATTTTACATCATTCATCACTTTATCCTGTCCCCTACCCATCTTAAAACCCCTGTCCCCCACAAAAAGAAAAAAACATTCCTCTAAGGGGAAAATCATTGCATACAAGTGCATATGTGTTTGATTTTGTTATATAACTTTAGAGTTTGATCCTGTGGTTGGAGTTAGCAGGTTAATGGTTACCATAGATTGTCAGTAGGTAAGCTGTCCTTGAAAGTATTGTTATTACTAACTGTGCTACTTTAGCCAGGATATCGTATGATCATATAATCAGTTTTTCTCCCCTGTATGATAATACTGTGAGAGTATGGGGTCGTAATTATCACCACAGTCTAGTACCAAAGGATTTGTTGCTGAGCCAAATAGTAACCTTTGCATCCTTTACAAATTGGGAAGGTAGTTTCTTGGGATACCTATAAAAAACCACCTACATCTAGAGGACATCTCTGAAGTGCAGACATCTCCTAGAGAAGCCTCATTACTAGTGATAAAGCTATCTAGCATAAAAAATCAGTAAGCATCAACATAGAAAACAAAATAAAATAAAAAAGATAAAACAGAAAATGACAAGACACAGAAGTAAAACATAACCCCAGACCCCCAGCCTGCCCAGGACAAGCCCAGACACAATGAGATAGACGAAATTGGAACTAACACTGGAAGTTTCTGAAATGATAAGAACAGAAGTGAAAAAAAAAAAAAACAAGTGGAAAAAGCTATAGAGAAAATAATTTCTCAGGTACAAAAAGAAATGATGCTTAAAATCAAAGATATTAGAGAAAACACAGATAAAAGAGTAGATGAGCTTAGAAAAATGATGGAAACAAAAAATGCCCAACATAGGAAAGAAATGGTATCCATGCAACAGATCCAAACAGAAATCCAAGAAATTAAAAACTCCACAGAAAGTATATGTAACAGATTAAGTGAAGAAAGGATAGAATATCATATTTTGAAGAGAGAATTGCAGCAAGTGACCATGAAAGAAAGATATCTTAAAAATAGCAAGAGACCATTAAAACTCAATCCAACAGCTACAAGATGACACAAAGAAAAATAACGCAAGATTGATTGGGGTCAATGAGAAAGCTGGAGATAGCACAAATGCCATAAAAAAAACTCTTGACAAAGAATAATGGGAGAAAACTTCCCAAGCAGGGATAAAGAATTTGACATACAAATAAATGAAGCACATAGAACTCCAAACAGCCATGACCAAAATAAAACTACACCAAGACATATAATAATCAAGATTCCAGAAATTCAGCAGAAGAACAGACTATTAAAAGGTGTTTGAGAAATGAAACAGATCACCTATAAAGGAAAGCCCATGAGAATCACAGCAGACTTCTCAAAACAAACCCTCAAGTCAAGAAGAGCTTGGAATGAAGTATTTCAAGTCCTGAAAGAAAACAACTTCCAACCCAGATTGATGTACCCTGCAAAACTATCTTTCAAACTTAATGGAGAAATAAGATACTTCCATGACAAGGAACACCTGAAGAAATTCATGACCACCAAACAAACCCTAAAAAGAGTACTGAAAGATATTTTAGACAGAGATAAAAATGACCACAATTTCAAGAACAACAACAGAAATAAGCCACCAGGCAGGGCAAGCAATTAAACAGAGGGGAAAAGCAGGGAACCAACAGCAAGAAAATATCATGACAAAGATAAGCCAATACATATCAGTTACAACCATCAATGTAAATGGCCTCAATTCACCAATCAAAAGAAACAGACTGGCTGAATGGATCAAGAAACAAGATCCAACAGTATGCTGAATGCAAGAAACACATTTAACCCAAAAAGAAATAATTAGACTGAAAGTCAAAGGATGGAAAACAACCTTCCATGCAACAGAACCCCCCAAAAAAGCAGGGGTAGCTATGCTGTTTTCAGACAATGTGAGCTTCAAACCAAGAATGATCAAAAGAGATGAAGAAGGTCACTGCATACTTGTTAGGGGAAAACTCCAAGAGGAAGAGATAATAATCATAAAAATGCATGCGCCAAATACAGGAGCACCCAACTATATATCACAATTATTAATAGACATGAAAAATCAAATAAGCAATAACACAATTGTAATGGAAGACATTAACACCCCATTGTCACAAAGAGATAGATCAACTAGACAAAAAATCAGCAAAGAAATATCAGAACTGAACCAAATCTGTGAACAAATGGACTTAGTAGATGTTTTCAGAGTGTTCCACCCAACATCATTAGAATACACACTCTTCTCAGCTGCACATGGGACGTTCTCTAAAATAGACCATGTACTAGCCCACAGAACATGCTTAAGTAAATGTGAAGGAATTTAAATTATCCCATGCATATTATCTGACCATAGTGCAATAAAATTGGAAATTAATGGCAAACAAAACCACAAAAACTCCATAAACACATGGAAATTAAATAACACCCTCCTAAAAATCCAAATGGGTCACAGAAGAAATTCAAGAAAAAATTAAACAATATCTATAATCAAACAAAAATGCAAATACAACATACTGGAACCTATGAGACACAATGAAAGCAGTCTTAAGGGGGAAATTTATAGTGATGAATTCTCACAGCAGGAAAACAGAAGGAGCACAAATAAATAACCTAATGCTGCACCTCAAGCTTCTAGAAAAACAAGAGCAAGTCAAGCCCAAATCCCATACAAGGGAGGAAATTATAAAGATCAGAGCAGAAATTAATGCAATTGAGACTAATAAAATAATACAAAGAATTAATGAATTGGAGAGTTTGTTCTTTGAAAGAATAAAATTGATAAACCCCTAGCCAACCTTATAAAAAAATAGGAAACAAAAAACTCAAATTCATGCAATGAGGAATGAAAAGGGTGCAATCACTACAGATCCTGTGGAAATTCAGAAGATCATCAATACCTACTTCTAAAATCTTTCCTTGCATAGGATGGAAAACTCAGAAGAAATGGATAGATTCCTAGAAATGTATGAATTATCAAAGCTGAATCAAGAAGATATAAAAATTCTGAATAAGCCAATATCATTTAACGTAATTAAAAACTTACCAGCAAAGAAAAGCCCAGGTCCTGATGGATTCACAGCTAGTCTCCCTAATGAACATAGATGCAAAAATGCTCCATAAAATACTAGCAAACAGAATGCAGCAAATCATCAAGAAGTTCATACTTCGTGACCAAGTGAGATTCATCCCAGGAATGCAGGGATGGTTCATCATACACAAATCAATAAACATAATGCACCATATCAACAGAGCCAAAGACGAAATCACATAATCATCTCAATAGATGCAGAAAAAGCTTTTGATAAAGTCCAACAAACAAACAGATAACATCATACTAATGGACAAAAACTGAAACTTTCACTCTAAAATCAGGAACAAGACAAGGATGTCCACTATCACCACTCCTATTCAATATATTTCTGGAAATGTTAACCAGAGCAATTAGACAAGAGAGAGAAATAAAAGGAATAAGGATAGGAGAGGAAGAAGTTAAATTATCTTTTTTCGCAGATGACCTGATACTCTACATAAGAAAACCCAAAATCTCCCCCAAAAGAATTCTAGATTTAATAACCAAATTCAGTAGCATAGCTGGATAAAAAGTCAACAATCAAAAATCAATAGCATTCCTGTACACAAACAACAAACTCACTGAGAGAGAAATTGGGGAAACAACACTCTTCATGATAACATCCAAAAAAATGAAATACTTAGGAATCAATCTAACAAAGGAATTAAAAGATCTATACAATGAAAATTACAATACTCTGAAAAAGGAGAACAAAGAGGATATCAGCAAATGGAAATATATCCCTTGTTCATGGATAGGAAGAAGCAATATTGTGAAAATGGCCATACTCCTAATATTGTTATACAGATTTAATGCTATCCCGTTCAAAATACCACTAGCATACCTCACAGATCTAGAGAAAGTATTCCTAAAATTAATTTGAAACAGAAGAGATCTAGAATAGCAAAGGCAATCCTGGGCAACAAAGGCAAAGCAGGAGGCATGACAATCCCTGACTTGAAATTATACTACAAAGCTACTGTGATAAAATCAGAATGGTACTGGCAAAAAAACAGACCTGAGGATCAGTGGAACAGATTAGAAGATACAGACACAACTACAAACATGCTCAGCCATCTTATCTTTGACAAAGGGGCCAAACATGTTCACTGGAAGAAAGATAGCCTCTTTAATAAATGGCGCTGGAAAAACTGGCTCTCTACATGCTGAAAACTAAAACCAAACCCATGTCTATCACCATGCACTGAACTAAAGTCAAAATGGATCAAAGATCTAAATAGTAAAACAGAAACACTAAATCTACTGGAAGAGAAAGTAGGTAGAAATCTTGAAGACATGGGGTAGGCTGAGAGTTCATGAACAGAACCCAAATGCATGGGATTACTTCAAAGAACCAAAACTGGATCTCATCTTATTAAAAAGTTTTTGCACATGAAAAGAAATCACCATTAGAGTGAAAAGAAAACCCACAGAGTGGGAAAAAAGTTAGCCAACTGTCCCTCAGACAAAGGACTTCTATCTAGAATATATAAAGACTTAAAAAATCAGGCCCCCCAAATTCAAAGACCCAATCCAAAAATGGGCATCTGAGATGAATACGCACTTCTCAGATGAAGAAATACAAATGACAAATAAATATATGAAAAAAAGTTCAACATCATTGGTCATTTGAGAAATGCAAATTAAAACAACACTGAGATTCCATCTAAGCCTAGAACAAATGGTTATCATCAAGAACTCAACCAATAATAAATGCTGGCTGGGCTGTGGGGAAAAAGGAACACTTCTCCACTGTTTATGGGAGTGTAGATTGGTGCAACCACTCTGGAAATCACTGTGGAGATTCCTCAAAAAACTAGGATTAGCGGTCCCATTCAACCCAGAAATTCCCTTCTGGGCATTTTCCCAGAAAAACTGAAAACATACCACAGCAATATATGTGCACCCACGCTTATAGCACTATAATTTATAATAGCTAAATGTTCAAAACAACCCAAATGCCCATCAACAAAGGAATGGATGAAAAAATTTTTGTATTTTTATACAATGAAGTACTACTCAGCTATAAAGAAGAATAAACTTGAGGCTTTTATAGGTAAATGGATGCAACTTGAGACCATACTCATAAGTGAAATAAATCAGACTTGCTTGTGTAAACATCGTATTGTCTTCCTAGTGTAAGAAAATGAAAGAGTAAATAAGACCCAAAAATCAATAATAGATATCATGAAAGGGAAAGAAATTGCTCAAAAGGATGGGGGAAAGGAGAAAAGAAGGGAAAAGATTATATATATGATAGGATAATTATACTACTAATTTCTATTAGTTCATTGAAAAGAATGGTTTGTGCTTATATTGTTTGATCAATTTTTCATGCCTGTATCTTGTAATCTTAGCAACTACTTTGAAGATAACAGTATGCAGCATATTAACCATTATTAATATAAATTAAGACCCACTCCCCCAAAAAAGAAAGAGCCCTGCTGTGAAACTTAACCCCTACCTCAAAAGGAAAGTTTATTGTGACCATGTACTGATTTGCCAGTACTAAGAATTTTCCCAGGATAGGGGACATTCAGTGCTAAATGTAAACGGACTAGGACAGTTGGTTACCTGACGCTGTTCCTCATGGTGAGCCCGGTACAAGCACTTGGGAAGACAGAATATCTTCTGCAGGTGAGATCGCAGTGATGCTGTGGAGACTCCAACCTGAGAATACTAAGGGGCAAGAGGAGGTCTGCTTGGAGGCCAATAGACAAGCCAAAAGAGAAATGGTGGGCTTGGGATCATTCTGCATTCTCACAGAATGGTAACGTTTGCAGCAGGTTTTCCTGTGGACAAGATATGAACACATAGGAGAGGGTTCTTGTGTAGTCATATCAGGGTTTGACCAACAGAACTTCTCAAATGGGTGAATGAGCTGTAGCAGAAAGCAACTGAAGAGACTGCTGAGCCCCATGATAACAGAGGACTGGTAATGAGCTTTGGGAAAGTAAATCACTAGAAAAAAGAAACTCAAGGTAAGAGGCCACATGATAAAAGAGAAGAGAGGGATATGAATCACTCAGGAAAATTCCCCTGAGGAAAAGAGCTTTTAAACACTTAATAAAAATTGGAGGTATAAGAGAGTCATTTATAACTGTCTTATCTTTCCATATTTGCATTGAATTGATCCTAGGCTTATTTCACAACGCACAGTCTCTTGGTAGGATGTATGGTGTTAAAGTTCAGGCTTATAATGTCTCATATCATAACAGATTTTTAAATAATTAATACCTAAGATTAAGTAATAGAGCCTTCCTAAAGGTGCCTTAAGAATCAACTGAAAAATATTAATTTTCTTAATTTCTCCAGCACTCTTGCACTCACATTCTCTTCAAATAAATAGGAAAGGAAATTTTACAGAACTTCAATGGGATGGGAAGGATAGTAGCGAGTGATATCATAGAGTATTTTGTGTAAAATTGTGGCATAACTGAGGCTGCATGGAGCAACGGAAGTTACCGTTAAGAACAACCTCTAATGGATATGAATAAGAGACAGTTGGGACCATTTTACAACTCTTTAAAAGCACATTAATGATTTTTTGTCACTCACTAACAAAATCTTTATGAACTGTTTGGTCATATCATATATCAGATTATTTTCAGGGTTTTTTGTTTTGTTTTATGTTTTTTGTTTCTTTGCTTTTTTTGTTTTGTTTTATTTTGGTTTGGTTTCCTGAGACAGGGTCTCACGATGTAGTTTAGGCTGGCCCTGCACTCACTATGCAGCCCAGATTGGCCTGGAACTTATGGAGATCTCTTGCTTCAGCCTCCTGAGTGCTGGGATTATAGGCATACACCACTACGCCTGGCTCTTATTTTCAGTTTTGCACTACTAGTACAAAATCATGTACCATGTTTTTAAGCAGCCACTCCTAAGATTGGGTTGGTGAAATAACTAAAAAGGGACTGCAGCTTGAACTCATCTTCTAATGGTGGGTGCAGACAATAATTTTCCTCACCTTGGGCATATGGAAGTAGTAGACGTTGCTCTTAGAAATATAGGTACATTTGTTTTGTTTGCTGTGCACCAAGAGTGGGCTTGTGTTGATTGAAGCGGCTAAGGAAAAGAATAAAGCTAAAAGAAGTAAGTTTGATATTGAGGGCAATTCTTCTTTGATAATACTTTTCAGTGTTAGTTTTCAATGGCTGTCACCACAAAATGGCATAGGTTGAGTGGCCTACACAATAGAATTTTTTTTTCTCATTATTCTGCACTCTAAGTATCTAAGGAAGATGCCAGCAGATTTCTTTTCTTCAGAAGCCTCTCCTTGGCTTGCAAGTGGCTGTCTTCTCACTGTGTCTCCACACTTTCTCCTCTTGGTGACTCCTAACCTCCTCTTCTCATAAGAGCACCAGTTATACTGGATTATGGTCACCCAGATGACCTATTTTACTTTGGCTACATCTTTAGAGATTCTGTCTCCCAATATTGTCACATTCTGAGATGTTCATGGTGAGATTTTGAATGGATGAATTTTGAAGGTACAAAAATTCAGCCCATAGCCTTTCTAATTCACAATGAATATAATTTTGATGGAATATAGAAGACAATAAGTCATTATTGGTTCAGAGACACTTTCACAAATGAGTATCCTTTTTTCACCTAAAAGAAAAACTTGGATTTCAGAATTAAAAATTCTGTCCAAAGTCCCTGGTTGAACAAGGAGCTGGATTTGCATTAGAATTTAGACATTTCCCTTACATTATTTCTACTCTACTGGTAGACTAATTTATTGGTCTTTATTCCAATTAGAGGTAAGACAACAATGCAACATTGAAGTGGAATGTAAGGAAAAGAAGAGCTGGGTGAGAGGAGTGTCCATGGTACATGAAGGACCTTTTCAAGTAAGAATTGCACCATGCATACCTGTGCACATGGGTACTGACTAAGGACAGAGCTGTATTTTCACATGACTCAGTGCACTAAGGCTATTTGATCAGGTTAACTGGTGATCGTATTGATTTTAGAAAACTTTAAAAAACATTCAGTAGTTCCACTTTGGTTAATTTACTCCAATTCTTCAGGTAGAAAAATAAAAACTCCAATACAAATGCTTGGTAATATCCAGGACAAGTAAATTAACCAACATCTAGTTGTATCTTTAGGATTAGTACTATCTTCCTGGTCTAATACATTTAACAATAATGACAACAAAAATATAGAAAGAAGAGAGGTCCCAATTGCACTCAACTCACATATGTGCTGCTATATTATTCATAATACATTTAAGGCCCTGCTTAATTTAATATGTTCTCAACCTACACTCACTAAATAAAAAATGATATCTTGAAAAAGAAGAAATTCAGATTTACCAATTAGTATAGAGGACAGAAAGCAGAAACCATCTTAGGTTGGGGCTGTTACAACAGGCTCTGTCCTCTGGTTTTTGTATTACAATTCCTGCAACTTGGTAAACTTGAAATAATCAAATACCAAAGAAGATGAATCAGATGTGATGACAGTGCTTTGCAGTTGACTCTTTTTTTGTTATTGTCGTTGTTCTGTAATGAAGTAAATTAACCACAGAAATGGGGAAATTTTTACTATTGTTCTTTTAACTCATGCCTTCCTTTTAAAAATAGAATACATCTATAAGGCTGAATGATTTCTGGCTTTCAATGAAATAAAGAAAGGTAGCATAAAACAGGCAGATCACGAGAAATTAAGATATAAATTCTGAAGCAAGTGAAGGTATAGATAATAGGTTACAAGGTTAGACATTAAATCTTACAGCTGGCCACCAGAAAGGACACAGCAGCTGTTACTTCAGAGGCCCAAAAGGAACAATATTCCTTGCTGCAATCAGAGAAAGAGAGTACAGTAATTGTGTGCACATGTTTGTGCTTTATAACATTCTGATACTAATCAGTGTGTATTTCTATATATGTAAATAACTGATCAATGAAAACCCCTCCATGTGTGTGTATTTAGCTTCCTGAACCTCCTTAGTTAGATATATAGATAAATATACATGGAGAAGCTAATTGTATGAATGAGAGCTAGGTTAAAGTAACATAGATCAAAAACTGGCTGCCACAGGTTTGGATACCAAGCACTCATGCCTAAGAGCTGTAGTATTTTTCTCAATATATTACTGAAATTGGGAGTTGGTCCAAAGCATAAACAATAAAGGACTGAATTACTGCAACATGATCTACTTGGAGAGGCTCAGAATCCCACCCAGAATCTCTAAAAGGAACAGTGTCCTTAGGACTCCAAGTAATCTCAAGTGACCCACATGGGCAGAGTGACCTCTCAAGTGACCCACATGGGCAGAGTGACCCTGGGGGCCTTCTTCTCTCTTAGACAATTTCAGGCCTGCACTGTGAACCCACTGCATGTGAATTAATGTGTTGAGGTAGAGCTCTGGGTGTCTGAAGCACTCACTTATCTTTTGAGGGAAGGATACATGAATTCATACATTTTATCTTCCCATTCCTTGTGTCATCCTCCATCTCCTAGAAGACAATTGGGTGATCTGATGTCTTATTTCTCTCACATACGATAATCTCTTCTCTTTTTGTTGTCATCTCACCCTGTCCCATACACACTTCTGCAATGATGAAATTAACAAATGGGAATACAACAGAACAGCTCTGGAGAGCAATTTTTCTCACCATCTTTCATGACTATATTAGAACCACATGAAACAAAAGTTGCACACAGAAGATGAAGAACATTCGGTAGGATGTGTGGAATTTCAGATGGCTGAGCTCACTTACCGACGGGTTGGAATGATTTAGTGATATGACTGCACCTTGCACACAGCTTATTTTGGCTTATTTCACGTGGTGGAGCTCATTAGTTTTGTCAGTTACTCTAGAAGTGTGTGATCAAAACCTGTTTTCTATTGTGAGAGGGCAGGCTTCAGGAAACAGTGTCCCACACAACACTTAACTCGAAACACAATTTTGAAAATTTAACCAAAAATATGTTCCATATTCACTTAGCATGATCATGATTGGTCTGAAAATGTACACGGTTTTATAATGCACCTTTTCCCACAGTTTAATGTAACTGTCATAGAAGAATAATTCTTTTTTTAAAGATACATTTTTTTTGGTGAGAGAAGATAATTTTCCTATCTAGATCACAGTTTGAAATAATACAAATACTTCCATATTGTGCATCATAATGACTGCCCTAGCTTGAAATTTTAAAAATTATTTTATGTTTTAGATACATAATGAATATTTTTATTGTGTGGACTTATACATACACATATCGTATCTTAGCCTTTTTACTGCTCCCTTCCCCTGTCCCTCCATCCTTAGATCCCCTTTCCCTCAACAAAAAGTTCTTTAACTTTCTGTATCTTTTCAGAACTCTTCAAATGTCATTAGGAATTCACTCAATGATGTGAAGAAATTGTAAATTTTGTTGGCTTATAAAATGTGTTTTTATTTGGAATAAACTGAAATAACAAAAAAATTTTTAAAATCCGACTATTAATTTTTTACATGCTCAGCAACATGATATTTTAATGACTTAAAAATTCACTTGAAAGATAAATTCTTCAAAATAGACACAAGCTATAAGAAATCCTTGGTGATGTAGGTGATATAGTTTTACTGTTTATGAATATGACAAATTACGTGTGCCTTTATCTTTTGAAATTTTTTCTCTATCTCAACTTCAGCTCTGCTATTACAAAAAGCAGCAGAATAATGTGGAAAAAACCCCCAGGATTTTGCTAATCAATGCAATAGAAATCCCAAGAAAGAAAGTAAGTATATATAGCTCTAGCTTCCAATTAGTGAAAGTAAAGATACCTTGAATTGCTGCAAAACATGAGAAATAAGTGTAAAATGTCTAGAACCATGCCTCTCATAACATTTGAACTTGTAGATTTTCAATAAATTGTAATAAATTTTTTCATTTGTTTTATGCCAAGAATTCTACATACTTTCTAGATACATGCTTACAAAAGATTGTCTCCTTCACCTGGGAATATTTACCAAATGTGCTCACTGTTATCCAATTTTGATGACAATTTGCTGTCTCCATTCTGACTGAAGAGGAGAGGTCATTAGCTTATGAGGCTGGTGGCAGCAAAATTAATTTGCAGAATGGGTGATTATCTTCCTTTGTTGGGGTTCCCAGCCCCATCCTGGGAACAGTAAAAGAACATTAAAGGAAAGCCTAGCAGAAGACAGAGGCAACCATTATTGTAGGGAGCAACTTTAGCTTTCCAAGGTTATTTTAAAAAAACCTAAAGTCACTTGCAAAAGAAAGAAAGTTCAAAGCATGTCAGAAATAATAGTTAAACATTGATAAAGTTGATTGATTATTGTTTTCTTATTTTATACATGGCACATTTTGTGATCTAATGAGCACACATTGACTCACATTCTGTATTCATTACCAGGATTTATTGAACCTAGAAATTAATATTGACTGGGGCAAAACATCCACTGACTTTTTTTGCAGGTCAATAAATCTGGTGATGGAGAACACCAAACCTGGAATCAGTACATTTTTTCCTTAGTAGTGCTTTTTTTTTCCCTTTGCCCTAGGAAGAATGTCAACGCAGCTGCTTGCTTCCAGTGGGCCTATCATGTTTTTAAAAAATTTAGTAGCTGGCCATTTAGAGTCTGTTTCCAATTTACATTGTGCGTTAATAAGGGCTTGAATATAAAATTTCCTTCAGATGCATTAATATTTGTAGGTTTATTGCAGCCAAAGCATATTTATTACAGTTAAATTTCATAAATAATGCCAGAAAAAAGAAAGAAAAATGGTAAATTTAACACATGTGAAAATAACCTAGAAAATGTATACAGTTTAATTATGCATGTGAGATGATGTAACTGAGTAGTCAAGTCACTCTTTCTGGGTTTCAGCTCTCCAGTAAATTAAATATTTGAATTTATCTTTCAGGTCTCTATGATTTCTAAGATTCAAGACAAAACGAATGCCTTCAAAAGCTAGAATTTGTAGCTATGGATTGTTCTTTCAGTGGAAAACCCCTGGAACTATTTAAGATTCAGGAATAAGCTACACAAAACCAGGGCACCCACTCTTCGCTTGTGTCCCCCTCCACCAGTTGCTTGTATATCCATATGTATAGAGCATCTTTTCGATTTAAGGAAAAGAATGAGTAGTGGTAAAGATATAGATTTTAAAGTTTAATGGTCTGTGCTCGAAGCTTAGGTCTACCCTGAATGTGTGTGTGTGTGTCTGTCTGTTTGTGTGTGTGTGTTTGTGTGCAAGATGCACACAAGTGCAAGATGCAGGAAGAGAGAGTAACATTAAAATAAATCAGCACCTCTGTTTATGGATGATTTCTTAAGGACTCAGTCAAAACAATAACCTTCTGCAGTTGCCGGTTTCTCACTGAGGGAGTGGAAGCGCAAGAAATTAATTTGCCTACCAAAGGGAATAGCCTTTGAATTCCTTTGTATTCATGCTGGCCTGATTCCAAGGAAGAGGCTCTGGATGGTCACTCAGCTTCTCTGAATTTCTGCTCTTTCAGGTTCAAGATGAGCTGCTTCCTTTTAGCGAGACAGACTCTGTAAGAGCTGCCTGCAAAAAGAGAGCAACATGAAGCTGACTTGCTACTGGTAATCATAGTGATGATGCTCTTATTTTAAAGACCAATATTTGAAAATTATTTCCCACTAAAAGACCATCTGAAGAACACAGAACTGAAAACTGTACGTAGATACAGGGCCCAAGTAGGTATTGGTGAGATAAAAAAATCTTCCAGCGAAAATATCTAGTATACAGCATGTGTAGATAATGTTCCCTTCTTTTTGCCTTTTCCTCCACTAAGTGGTACCCCATCTTCTGCTTCTTACCTAGACGCTCAGATCTTTCCAGCTTGCTGACTGAATCTGGAGCTGCCCGATAATGTGTGTGACAGGTTGGGAGCAAGATCTAGGGAGTCGGCCTATATGTTCTGCATTCAGAAAGATGTAGGTTTGAATCCCAACGTTGACACTTAGCCATTAAATTTTATGAAACAGTATTCCAAAGCCTCAGTCTCAATTCTCATCCAGTGGGGATGACACAAGGCCTGATTATGTAAGGTTGTCAACAGGATATTTTATACAGTGGCACATTAGGTGAAATGGGCATTTCCTTCCTCACCTAAGATCCCAAACATTGGTAGATACTATTAATAGCTTAGAGGAGCCTCCAAATTATTTAAAAGAGGATCAGTGGCCTTGATGTGGCAGGCCGATTCCAGGGTAGAGACAAAGGAGCTTTGGGAGGTGTTTTTCTTCTTCCCTGTGGTTGTCTTTGTAGACATTCACCACTCTTCCTAGGCAGTGTCCACGTGAGTCATGATGATTTCTCTTTTGTACTCATACAACAAAAAGAAAAATAAAATTGAGTCCTCTACCTGGTCATGTCACTTTTGAAAAATTACTTGAGATCTCTTCTGTAACTAGAATATTCCCTGAGATACTTGGCAGTGCTAGGATTGAGAGCTTTTGTCTTTAAAAGTCAGACAGTTTATTGAGGCATTGTGGGAAGGAAGCACTGGGATAAAGGAAATGAACAGTAATCCAGAGAGGCTAATTCTAGTCCCAGGTCTGTGAGTCAACTTGCAGAGCCATGAGTGACGGATTTAAGTGGCAAGAGCCTTGTTTTTCTCATTCATGAATTGGAGAAGGATAATTATTTTACAGGGATATTTTGAGAATGGGATAATAACCTCTAATCTTGCATCCGCTTAGGGAGCATAAGAGGTTCATGTTCCTTCCCTTTGTCCTATTTGCATTTCGCATTCCCCTTATCCTTCCCTTGTTTCCTTCCTCCCTTTATTCAGTACTTCCCTTCCAGTTTCCAGCAATTGCTAGAGAGCCAGCTTTACCTATTGTAGCATCTCAACATGACGCTGCACTTTCTGTAGTGAAATACCTGTCATAGGTGAAATAATAGCTTGTTTAATTGCCAGAGTCCTTTAAGCACCACAAGTTCCACCAGGACAAGATTTCTATTTCAATTGTTGAAAAGTGTATCACCCTTACTCTATGATACCGGACATGTAGGTAGATGCTCTCCTCCTGCTTTTTGTTGTGTGTTAGTCGTTGGGGAGAAATAATGAACAAGATCCAGGGATCTGTTTCCAAGAGCTCACACTTACTGACTAACTGATGGCATTGCTGAGTGCTTATATACTTGGCCATGCATTCATCCCATAATAATTTAGTGAGCATCTGCTATATAGAAGATGCCACAGAGGAGAAATAATGCAGATGCTACTTTTGTTTTCAAAGATTTGTATTCTAGTGATTGGAGACTGACTCTGAACAAACAAACAAATGAACAACACAATCCAATTTCTTTAAAGATGATACAATAGGAGTACTGGGTTGGAGAGTAGATAGTATGAAGAAGTTACTTTCAGTGACATATTTCAGGAGACCTCTTCCTAGGAGGTGATATCAGAACTACAAAAGAAAGACAAGATTGAGCAGCATATAAAGTGAAAGGGGAAATATATTGCTGTGGTTTGGATAAGTATCCCCCAAAGGCTAAGGTGTTAAGGGCTTGGTGGGTAGCCTGTAGTGCGGTTGGGGGTTAGTGGAACCTTTACAGAAATGAGGTAGACTGGGAGGATAACAGGTCACAGACAACATCTCCTTGAAAGCAACCTGGGGGACTCTGGTCCCTTGGTGTCTCTTTTTGCTTCCCATATGCAATAAGGTGAATGGTTTTTCTCTACCACACATTTCCCGCTATGACGTTCTACTTCACCATCAGCCCAAACAACAGAGACACAAATCATGGACTGAAACCGTGAGCCAAAGTACATTTTCCTTCTTATAACTCATTTATATCAGATATTTTGTTACAGTAATAGAAAGCTGACTTACACATATATTTCTGGTGGAGAGAATAGCACACACAAAAGCTACAAGTATAGAGGATATTTGTTAAGGAAAAAATAGAAAACCCTGTAGGTCTGGGTTTTGCTACTTGGGGATAAGTAAGAGGCATGAGATCAAACAGGCACATTAAGAATACACAGTTTACAGCCCCTGTACATACCTTTGTGCTGTTTTTTAGGGGCTTTTTTTGTTCAACTAAAACACCTGGAATAAATTCTGTAAGCAGCTACTTCAGCAATTGAACATCAAGAAGAACTGAAAAAAAATTAAATACATGATTTCTGAGAAAAACAGAACAAAAGTACATGTAGCAAAAAAAAAAAAAAAAAGGAAAAAGGCGTGGAGGATATTTCATTTCTGTAAATGGATTTACTTTAATAAAAGGACATTTTGCAAATGCCCATTTTCTACACTCAATAGAATATCTCTTGTATGAAATAAAGGGAGGCCAGGAAAGAGAGAAAAGCAGCCCTTAACTAAATCTCTCAGAAAATATCCTACACAGATCCCCTGGGAAACAGATGGACTGACACAGATAAGGACCAGGGGTCCCCCATCTCATAACTTTACAGTAGAAACAATTGCTGTAGAAAGATTTTCTTAGCTAAAGAATCTAGAGTGAAGGAAACACATTTTTGTTTGCTGTTTCATTTAAAAATAGACTTCTCATATATATTCATATGTGAATTTGTATACTTTTTTCCAGAAGAAAAAAACATGCCTATGCTGACACCTTGCTCTGCCATTTTATTCCCAGTAACTTGCTACATTTTTTACTGATGTTGTCATTAGAGAATGTCAGGGAAAAATTTGGTGCTCTCTGTGAAAATTGTTTCACTGAGGGCTAGCAAGACACTAAGTGATAAGATAATTTAAATGGCAGCAGGAAAGACACTTGAGCGGCTGTGTGTATAGATGACAGAAAAAATCGAAATGAGATGTTTTGAAGATGAGGTATGGACAAGAGCTGGGGAGACTGTGGGAAAGGGCACCAGTGCATGGTAATGTTTGGGGTTTTTATCTAGTAGAACATGAACTTGTCAGGGTTGGAAAAAGAGAAGACAGCTGTAGAGAACTACTCATTCAAATAAAAGAGAATATAAAATGACTTCTTAAAAGTTGGGGAATATAAAACATTTATTTGATGCTTGTCCAAGGTCTGACACAGTGTTAACTTTTTATTTTAATGCAATACAAGTAGATATTAATAAAGAAAATATAAAGAAACTAGTTTTATTACTTCTATGAAAAAATAAAATGTCATAACATAGTAATGAGAGAATGGCAATAGTTAATGCACTGTGTATCATAATCTTAAAAGAATGGCCAAAGTGTTACTCAAAGTACAAGTCACAGACAAAAAAGACTCTCTCTTACAAAGAAACAGGATATGAAATAAATGCACAAAAGCCAATAGCATTCCTACACACTAATAATGAAGTGACTGAGAAAGAAATTAGGAAAGTGGTACCATTCATTATAGCACCAAGAAAAGAATTAAGTACTTAGGAATTAACCAAACTAAGGAAGTGAAAGACTTCTACAGTGGAAATTACATCACTCTGACAAAAAGAAACTGAGGAGGACATCAGAAAATGGAAAGATATCCGTTGCTCTGGAACCAATATAATAAAAATGGCCATAGTTCCAAGACTGATGTATAGATTTAATGCAATCCCAATCAAAATACCAGCAGCATTTCTCGCAGATCTAGAGAAAACAATCCTAAAGTACAGGGTATTTTGTAAGGATTTTGTTTTTTACTTATTCCTCACTCAACTCAGTAAGGCAGGAATCCTTAGTCTCTGCTAATTGCTGCATTTTGAATATAGATAATGTCCCACACAGGTCCACATGTTAAAGGTGTGGCTCCCAGAGTGGCACCACTGGGAGGTCTGAGGACCCTTAGGAAGTAGGCCTTGAAGGGAGGTCCTTAGGTCGCTGGGCATGTGCCCTTCAAGGGACTTTGTCACCTTCATCGTGTTTGCTTCCTGGCTCAGGATAGGACCAGTTTGCTTTACCACAGAATCACTGCCATTGCCATCTGATGCGTTCGCCAGAGGCCCAAACTAATGCCACCACCTGACCTTGGACTGGAACTTCCAGCATCATGAACTAATTAACCCTTTTCACATTTAAGTTAGTTGACACAGGTGTTTCATTATAGTAACTCCAGGCTGCTATATGTTAGTAAAGGAAGAAACTGAAACACAAAAAATACATGAAAATCATGCAAGCATCATTGCACTGGCATGTAGCAGAGCCTTGAATGGACCAGTTTTCTCTAACTCCACATTCTGTGCTATTATTGTGGGCTTTTGCGATTCTTCCCTACATGCAGTCATTTAAGCAGCACACGCTGGAGATGTGCAATCATAAAATAGTGACAGTTGCCTATTTTAGCAAAGAACCTAAGACAAGTTCCCTGGATTGTGCTAGCTGCAGCACTATCTGCTTAATTTACCAGTGTTCATATTTCATCTTTCATTTGCTCTGGGTTGAATCAAAGGGAGGGGTTCTGACCCCTCTGGCTGGAAAAGGCTCTCATGTCAACTGGTTTCTAGTGGTCAGTGGGGAGTGGGGGAAGGATAAAAGCCAGGACATTTCTCCCTCTCTCACCATCCTTTCAGGCCCCAGCTGGATTTTCACTATTACTTAAAACCGCCTGTCAGGCCTTCTTGATTTTAGATTCTGCATGTTACCCTTCACCTGGATTCTACAACCACTGTCAACTCTCTCTGTCCTTAGGCCGAGAAAAGCAAAGATCAACTGTTTGTGTGAATGTCTCTGAAGCTATGAAGATATGGGTCTGACTCTCAGGTCTTCTCCTCTTGTGAAAACAGTTCCCTATGTCCTTCATATTTCATATGCTCAGGTGATTTCTGTGTGCTGCTTAGTCCCTGACAATCACGACTGGTAATAAAGGGACACTGTGCAAATGAGACAAGGTTGAGGTATGTTGCTTAGGCTCCTCCAATCTACTTCATCTTCTCTTGATTCTCTGGCCCCTGCCCAGGGTTTCATGGGTCCTTCACCCCTGTCTTATCTAAACTTTCTTCCCTAAAAAGAATTAAGGCTTACTTAGCTCTTTGTTAGAGTTTAAAGAAAAAGAGTCAAATTTTTCCTTAGAATATTGTCTATAAAGTGAGTCAGCTTACAATGGAGATTAACACCATACGTTTAAAGCAATACAATGTGAAGAAAAAGTATTTCTGGAATCAGTCAGTCATAAAAAACTGCTATTACAATTAAATTGTATTATATTGACCCTAAGAATGTTATCAACTAGGAAATAATTTATGAAGGTCCATCTATGGCCCAAACCTGAAGGAAATCAAGGAAATGATGAATTATAAAAAAGGCAATATGGAGTAGCAATATAAGTTATATATTCAGGAACATGTGTGGAAATGTGTATTATGTATGCGACACTGTGATAACTGTCACATGCACAGTTTCATAATTGTCAAAATAATCTAGTACAGTGGATTTATTCTTAAATTGAGGATAGTGAGTTTCAGAGAGGCTATGTAATATGGCAAGGTGCAAATTAATACATTCTGGAGGCAGAATTAAGGCCCAAACCATTTTTTCCACCCATGTGCAAAATACATGATGAACTGTGGAGGCAGAAAACCATTGGTCAAAAAAGTGGACTTGACCCAAAGGGAAATCTTTTAACTTGGCCCCAGAAAAATGCTTAGAATTATGTTGAGCCAATATTTCAAGATTGATAAATTTCACTTAAAATTCAGGATCTCTGACTTTTATTGAAAAAAAGTGGAAAATACAGCAAAAATGGACCTGCCTCCTACAAGATGTATTGGGAAATGGTTTCTCAAGGGGCACTGATCCCCACTTCACCACAGTCCTTGCACTTCCTCATTTCTTCCTGACATTTTCTTCCGTACATGTCACTATTTATATAGTCTGCTTTGCCTCGTATGCATTTAAGATATTTAGTCATTTTTAAAGCTGTGCATACATTCTTGGAAGACTGGGTTTCTATCTCTATTTCTGTAAGCAGAGGATAATAAGTCATAATAACATAGCCGAGTATGGAGGATCATGATGGAAATCTCCCCCGTGTGATATTCTAGCTGTGTTATTTTGGGGAAATGACTTGGCTTTTCTATGTGTGTTTCTCCATTTATTAAATGTATGCAATCACTGGTACTTACTTCCTAAGATAAGAAGTTATTATTTATGCAGTACAAATAATAGTACCTGCCTCCAATATATACATAAACATCATATACATAAAATATACACATATACAATTTGTTAGTAATATATTTACTTGAAGCCGGTGTTAATGGCATTAATGGAAAGCCAATCAATAAGGAGTCACACTGAGTAGGAAAACAGTATTTATAAATGATAATTTGGAGTCTGCACCAATACTGACATTGGCAGTAGCTTTGGGGAGAATTTTTGAACTGTGAGGGGAGTGTATAAATGCAAATAATATTTCAATTTTAAATCTCAGTCCATATAGGTGAAGTATGGAACAATTAAAAAGAAATCTAGATTGTGCCACCCACTGTATAATAGCTTACAACTAATCAGATTTATAGTGTGTGTGTATAACTATAGTACAAACCATTATTTTCACAATGAAGTAAAATTTTTCACTTTGATCAACACAGCTCAAATCATATCATAGTTCTATATCTATCACATATCTCATTTTATTTAAAAATAAATGCATGTATCTACAGCCAACTGATTCTCAATGAAAACACCATAAACCTATTGAGAAAACGTAGCCTCTTGAATAAATGATGCTAGGAGAGCTGGATATCCACATGCAGAAAATTGAAACTGGACCCCTGTATCTCACCTGTCCAAAAATCAACTCAAAATGAATCAAAAACCTAAATGTAAGACCTGAAACTCTGAAAATACTAGTAGAAGATACAAGAGAAACACATTTAGATATCAGTATAGGAAATGATTTTCTACATAGAATCCCAGAAACATGGGAAAGAAAAGCAAAAATTGACCAATGGGATTATATTATGAGAAAAAGGTTCAGCACACAAAAGACAAACTCATAAACAAATAAACAAACAAAAAATCAAAGGAGTGAAGAGACAACCTACAGAATGTGAGAAAATATTTGTCAACTATTCATCTTCCAGTGGGTAAATATCCAGAATATCCAAAGAAATTCAATAAACCTAACAGCAAAAATCAAGTAATTCAATTAAATATGTACAAATGACCTGAACAGACACACATGTCTCAAAAGAAGAAATACAAATGCTCAAAGAACATGAAAAAATGCTCCATCTGATTAGACATCAGGGAAATGCAAATCAAAACCAAAGTGAGAGATTTCATCCCAGTTAGTATAGCCATTCTAGAATAAACAAACAAATAAATAAAAATGCTGGCAAGGATGTGGAGAAAAAGGAACTCATATTCATTTTTGATGATAAGTAAATTAGTAAATCCACTATGGAGAACAGTATGGAGGCTCTAAAAAAAGGAAAATTATATGATACTGCTATAGCACTGCTGGGTATGTAGCCAAAGGAAATGAAATCAATACACTAAGAGATTGCTAGGTACCCATGTTTATTGTGACATTATTCACAATAACTAAGATGTGGAATCAACCTAGGTGTCTGTTATGGTTTATATCTAGATATCTCCCCAAAGCCTCATGAGCCCATAGGTAGGGCTTTTACAATGTGGTTGAATTATGGCTGCTTATAGCTGGGTTGCTTTTAACAGGTTGGATCTGTTTGGAAGAGGTGGGTCATTGGGGCGTGCCCTTAGTCTATAGCTCCCTTGCTTTTCCTTTGATTTTTCTTTGCTTCCTGACCACCATGCCTAAGCAAGCTTGCACCGTCATGCCTCTCTGCCATGAACCCCCGCCCCCATGCTTGGAGCCAGCCGAGCATGGACTGAAACCTCTGCAAACTGTGAATCAGAATAAACCTTTCTTCCTTTAATTTGTGGGTGTCTGGTATTGTGTCCCAGTGACTAGACGGTAAATAAGCAGTGTCCATCAACAGATGAATGGATAAAAATGTGGTTTATATACACAGTGGAGTATTATTCAGCCAGAAAGAGGAATGAGAGCCTGCCATTTGTAGCAAAATGTATGAAACAGGAAGATATCATGTTATGTTCAATAAGTCAGACTCAAAAAGAGAAGTATCACAGGTTCTCTCATATATGTCCACTAAAACAAGCCAAACTGAAAGTAGAATAGTAATTACTAAAGATTGGAAAGGGTGTGTGTGTGGAGGAGAGTTTGAAAATGAATGGTTGGATTTGATCAATGAGTGATGCATATATGTAGGAAATGTCACTCTGAATTCCATTAATATGAAGAAATGATGTTAATAAAATATTTACAAATATAGTTTCCCACAATTTCCTCTTCACTTTAAAATAATTTTTTTTAAAAAGGCACATTCAGTGCAGTTTTATACTTAAAAAGAATATGGTGAATGAAAAAAAATCTAAGCACTGTCATTGAAAGAAAATTTACAGTTTTAAACTTCTATACCCTGAATAACAATTATGGCACCTTAACGTTCAGGCTTTACATGGATTAAAGGTCAAACAATCTCAATTTAAACAATTATTAGAAATGCAGAAAGAATCCTAATTGTTAGTTTAATCTCTCAAAAGATGAAGGAGACCCAGCTCAGAGCCTGAGCATTTTCGCTCACTTGCCTGTCACTTTGGCATTCATTTTAAATCCTAAATTACTTCCAAGTTTCTGTCAGAAGGAATCATTAATCATTTCCTTAGTTCTAAGTTGAAAACTTTTTCTTAGTCTTTCAGTCTTATATCCAAATACCACATTCTTTATTTAGATCAAGTTAATCTCCCTATGTCTAGTCCTCTTTTTTCCAGTCCCATTCCTTTCTTTACCTACCAGTTTTCAAATTCTAGCTTTAAAAGACCAGAGAGCTTAGCAAAGAACTAGCACAAACTGCATGACTTTAGTTTTTATATCACAGTGAGGAAGACTGAATGCAATCTTGGATACTTCTAGCTGTGCAACGTGTCGGTTTCTTTTCATAGCCAAAAGCGGTACAAGTTTCAAAGTACATATTATCCATACAGGCATCATTATCATCGTGGTTAACACCACCACAAACATCAATATGGCATCCATCATCATTAAACTATCATCATTCACTTTTTTAAAAACTATTTGCCATTTGTCAATACCATGCTATTTCTTGGCAAGGACTACCTCATGTCCATGGGGTGATAAGCTCTACTATAACACAGAAAGCAATTCCTTCTCTTTTATTTGGCTTCTACCATGTGACCCAAGATGACCTCACCAGCTTCTACACTTGGACACAATTTCATCCAATGGAAAGGAAGGGATCAGTAGAGGACACAGTCCTTCCTTAAATGTCATACCCTGGAAATGGTACATCTCTCTCTCACACATCTAATCAGCCTAGGAACTTCAAGGATGTTATTATAAAAGGAGAGAATGGCTATGATGGAACACTGAGAAATCTCTACTGAAGGGACAATAGCATATCATTAGTGTCTTTCCCTACACGTGGCACAGGGCTTGATATACAGTTTGGTCTGTCAGAACTCATTAACTGAATAAATAACCCCTGAGATGTAAGAATGTCATGAAGAACTGTCCACTTCATGGGGGCTGGTGAGATGGCTCAGTGGCATAAGTGCCTGCCTGGCAAGCACGAGGGCCCGAGTTCGACTCCCGGAACCCACATACAAAAAAAGGGCCGGTGATATCGCTCAGCGGTATGGGCACCTGCTGGCACGCAAGGTCCTGAGGTCGACCCCCAGTACCCACACACACACACACACAAAATTAAACTGTCCACTTCAGAATGGGTTGATGAAGAGGTAGATTTTTTTTTAGCCTCTGAAGACTGATTTGAGTGGGTGATAGGGAAAATAGGCAATTAATGCAAGCTTGGCTTTTGTAGAAAAAAAAACAGGCATAGGAGTAAATGTGTGAAGGTCTGTGAGGAGAAGGACCCAGATATGTTCTTCCAGTTGCCTGGAATTATGAAAGATCTGACAAGATTCCCTTGGCCAAGCTTCTCTGGGCTCTATTCTTGACTCAACCTTTTGGTCTCCATGTTCCTCAGCAAATTTTAGCAAAACTACTGCTAAGTCAGTTTAGAGAAAATCCTCCCAACCTCAATATTTGATCATGCTTGATAACTGATCAAATTCTTCATCTCTCAGCATTCCCCAGTTGGTGTCTGATTACATCTTCAGCAAGAAATCTGTTAGGTCTGTTTACTCATCATTACATCTCCATCCTTGATGTTTCTTCTCACTGCTCCTTGACAAACCCCTTATGGTTGTGGACTTGGGATTGAGCCTTGTTCCTTATTGAGATATCCTTGCCCCTGTTGTAAGAGAACCTCAATAAAAATATGTTTTAACTGCTACGATTTCTGTCTACTTTTGTTTGTCTTGGTAAATACTTGGGGATAGTCAAGCCTGGGAATCCAGGCAATAGGACTTTGACTCCACTTGCTAGGTAAAACAATGAGCTGTTGCATGTTCTTAATTAAAGGGTTGACATAATAATTCACAGCATCCTCAAATCTAGATTCAGTAGCAGTGTGTAAAGTGGGATGGGACAGATGAAGACTGGTTTTAGCTCTAAGAGCAAAGAGATTCCTTGTTGATGTCAAATATAAGTGAGAGACATATTAAATAAAGGAGGAGCAAATGGACAAATTATTTTAAAGGAAAACACTATTTTTTTTTTTGCACTAGATATTGAATCTGTAGAAGAATGAGCAGTTGAACGTCACAGTAATCTGTTCAGTTTTTGAAGGTTTGGGTAATGAGGATGCTGGTTCTGTGTAAGATGAAATTGAAATGGAAACATACAGGTTTGGGGTGAAGATAACAGATTCACTGAATCTGGAGTAAGAATTGAACATCTAATTTGAGGTGTCTAAAAACAGTTGGCAATGTGAAGTAGCAGGCATGAAACAGAGGTTTTGAAATTTGGCCAGCAGATGTGGATACTGAGTTTTGCAGACAGGGAGGGAGAGCAGTTAGGACCTAAGGAGCACTGGTCTCACAGGCTTTGTACAAGACACAAGGTCATTACTTGCAGAGCTGAAGTCTCCTGGTGACACGGAAAGTACACAGACTTACTGCTGTCCCACTTCTGGCTGAAGTTAACAGAGCTGTAATTCTGTGAGCAGCCTCCTACCGCAAGGCAAATCACCTCAGTTGCTGAGGTAATTGGATTTACTCCTGTCCTCTGTTTCTAAACTAGTTTTGGAGCTCCTGACACATCACGTGGTTATTCACAGGCTCTATGTGAGTTTCGCAGGGATCAGAGGGGACTTCTATGTCAGCTGCTGCAGACTTACAGTTTGAATTTAATAATCCTGATTGGGATTTAGTGATCTGCTTCAGGGAGAAGGACTGAATGCATCTCGTAGAACTTACATTTTCTAATTTTTAGCCTCAAAGTTGTTGTATTGGACTCATTGCTTAGGCAGTAGTCAGAGTAACACTTCCAAAACTTTAAATGTAATTACACACAGTAATTACATTTAAATACAAGCACTATTTTATTTTATATTGTTCTCAAGGCAAAACAACTTTTCTTTGATGGCAAGACCCTGAATTATCTTGTCCAAGCCTGTCTTGATCTCATCTTCTAGCCCAGGGCCTCACACTGACCACTGCCTTTCTGTGAAATGTTTCTTCTCCGGATGCACCAGTCACTTCCTCCTCCTAGTTGGCAGTCAAGTCTCAGTGAAGTCTTCTTGTATACTAAGGCAGCCCTGTTGCCTGGTTACCCTTTGTTCCCCTCAACCTGTTGTGTAAGTCTACCCTTTAACAGCAGTTTCATTTTCCATGATTTGGATTACCCCCCATACCAAATGTGGTCTGAAAATATTAAGTGGAAAATTCCATAAATAAACAATTGATGAACTTTAAATTGTACACTGTTCTGAGCAGTGTGATAAAATTGTGTGCCATCCCATTCCATCCCACCAGGAACACAAATCTTTCATTTGTCTGGCGTACACACTCTAGGTATGCTACCCGCATGTTAGTTACTTAGCCATAATGGTTACCAGATTGACTCTGGTAGTTGTGCAGTGCTATGTTCCTGTAAACTGATAGTAACCAAACACCATATCACAATTCCTGTGTTATCCACTTCAGTTTATCACATAGTCTCACATCATCCCAAGAGTCAGTATAGTAAGATAATATGAGAGAGAGACAGAGAGAGACAGAGAGAGAGGGGAAGAGAGATTCATGTAACTTTTACTACGGTAAATTTTCATAATTATTCTATTTTTATTGGTTGTTAATCTCATACTATTCCTATGTTATAAATTAAATTTTATCATATATATGTACATATAGGAAAAAGAGGATATAGAAGGCTCAGTACCATCTACAATTTCATATGTCAACCAGGGATCTTAGATCATCACCGTTGAATGGGGTGGGTGGCTACTGTTTTCAACATTCTAGGACTTACAAACTAATGTGGTATGTGATCATTTTCCCAATGTCTCAGTTTTTTCTCCCAAGAGAAAAACTATGACGATACAGATATTGGCTGTTAATATTAGCTGGATTCCACTGCAAAGAACAGTGTTTGACACAGAGAATAAGTATTAGTATATTTTTCATAAATGAACACATTTGAATAAATGAGTTGTAGAGCAAAATCCAATCATTGGCCAGATAGCAAACAGTTTACTTGTTTTTGTTACACAAATTATTGCTTCTAGCTTGGGTTCACAAATGAGTCCATCCTAAAGCCTTCTATGACATTCCAACCAGAAGTGGTAGCTTTCTCCTGTGGTCTATATGTCTAACTCTAATGTATTTTTCTAAAATAATTAATAGCTGCATGGACTTAAATTTATTACTTACTATGTGCCTGGATTTGATCATCTGAGAAATGGGTAATATCTTTTCTCTCATGGTGTCTGATGAGTGAAGATAAATGAGATAACCATGCTTGATGCTTGGTATGTATTCTGAGCAGTTTTCTAATAAATGTTGCCTTTTTCCAACTAAGTTGTGGTCACTTGGGAACTGGCATGAGTCTGTATGTAGTGAAAGGGCAGATCGTCTTCATGCAGTGATAGCTGAAGCTGACTTACACAATGAATTTCTTACTATATACATGGAAATGAATTATGAATGTTTTCATAGTACTGATAATAACAGCCTTCAGTAACTTCAGCAGTGTGGGAATATTCCACACATGTAGGAACCAGAGATACATTTCAATCTTGAAAATATTCTGATCGAGGTGCTTGTTATTGGTGATTTGAGTTGGTCTATCCCAGTGGGGTGAAGCATGATATGTTACATTTTAAGCTTAAAAAGATATCCTAATGTAATTTCTGGTTCCCAACTCTGGCCTGCCAGAACTGAAACTCAATCTTAATTATAATCAACAAGGACTACTTTTGAAGCCCCTCCATGGATATTGGACAGCTCAGATTGCAATAATATACCATGAATAAGTTGAAAAAATGAGTTAGAGAAATAAATTAGTCCCTGACTCAGAGACCAGAGGTATAAAAGCGGAGTAGGCTAACAGAGATCATCTTGAGGAATATTGAAGACGTCACAAAATCCAGAAGAGGTTTTGCTTCCCACACGATCTACACTTGGACGTTGGCATCAAAGTACTATGACATTGCATTAACTCAAACTTCTGCAGCCTCATCTCACCATGACAATAGGTACAATAGGCACTGAATATATAGAATACTCCACCAATTCTTCAATGGGTACAGTGGAATCCAGCTGTCTCAGACCCATCGTCTGGATTAATAGGTATCGGTCAATTAATCCTCACCCACTTTCTCTTAGTCAAAAAAAGAGGTACTATTAAAAACTCCCCAGCGGCACTAATTTTCCACTATTGATATAAAAGTAGCATGCTCTCAGAGTCCATGCATACGAACTAGATGATTGTACTTCCTCTTATCCATGATGGCCTCCTGGGAATGATCTAACTGTGTTGGTCAGCTTTTCCTTTGTTAGTCCAAAATGCTTGAGACCTGCAATAACATAGGAGAGGTTTGCTCTAGTTCACAGTTTCAGAAGGTTCAGTCCATGTTCAGTTGGCTCCAAGGCAGAGGCCTCGGGTAGAAGGGCTTGGTAGATCAAAGCTGTTTACTACATGGTGGCTGAGAAGCAGAGCATAAGGAAGAGCAGTCCCGAGGAAGGAGCGAGGACCAGATATCGTCACCAAGGTCATACCGCCATGCTCTACCCAGACACATGTAGAAGTACACTTCACTAATCTCTCAAGCCAATCCATTTGATGATAAAGATTAATTGTTACACCAGGATCAAATTACTAAAGAGAGGAGAGCTGAAAGATTCACTGAGCTTCAAAGCCACACTCAAAGACAAGGAAAATGCTTCACAGTTCTGACAAGAATATGGTCTCCTCCTAGTGTACCCACCCTTCCTTTTGGAATCACGAAGCCCTTTTCTCCCAAACTTGCTACAACAAAGAAGTAAAACCCAATCTCATTGAAATCTATCCCTCAGAGCTAGCTCATGTTTTTGTAGGGGACTGCAAGGTTAATTTTCCTTTTACTATACATGAACACTACTCTTACTTCACCATTGTTCTAGGTTAGGTAATAATAAACAAGACAAAACAAATCAACAAAAATTAAAAGTAATTCCGAAGAATTGTTTCATATAAAATTAAAACTAATCAAATAAACGTGCCTCATAGTACACTGAAAGTAATGTCTAAATAGAAAATATTGACAAAGGAAGGCCTATTGTGGGACCTAAGGCCTTCTCGTCATTCATTTTAGCAAGATATTACTGAGCATTTAATTTGAGGCAGGCATATGCAGATGCCTGCAAGAAGCTGAGTACTTAGAAAAATAGATGTGCTGACAGAGAAGCACAGAACAAAACAGAAGGTAACAAGGTCCACATTGGGATAATAAGCAGTGCAAAAGGGAAAAGTGGACAAAGGAAAAAAAGATTTTTCATGGCATCTCGCCTCTATTGTTTGGTTCCATTCATCACGTTAGTAATTACTTATCCAATGTCTGTCTCCCTTCTAAAATATGAATTACAGAAGAGAAGGAGTATGTGCATTCTTTTCTTGTTCCCAGGTTCTGATTTTAGGGACAGATTTTACAGAAGTCTACAATTTGGGCCTGCCAGAGAAGTACAGACCTTGGAAACTGGCCCAGAGATCCCCTTTGATTTAGCGTTTTGCACTAAGCACTTAGGAACTGTGGAGTTGTTGACAGTTACTTTCACCTGGTGGGCAGATATGCAAATAGTCAGAATCTAGGGAGCAGCTTGGGGAGGCCAAGAGGGCAGGGAAAAGTATCCTATGGGAATGGAAAATGGAGCTTTTCAAAGCACCTGATGAAATTCTCACTCCATTCCGGCAGAGGAGATGGAAGTGGGGCACCTTCCTGCGAACTGGAGGCTGGGGCTCCTTGCCCTTCCTACAGAGCTTATCCCACTCAGCCTCCTGGGTTTGCACAGCTGTCTCCACAGGGTCAAGTTCATGAATTCTTTACTGACAACAAAGAAACTTGTATTCTTTCTTTGCTTGTTAATAGTTTCCCTCAGGGTCAGTCATCACTTATAAACACCAATCCAGACATTTAATTAAATGTTCAATGTGCACTTTTGAACACATAAATATTAGAGGGACAGATGTTCTGATTATAGAAATCCTTTATGGTCATATAAAAAATTTAGAGAATTCAAAGATGCAATGAAGACTACTAAAGTCTATCCAAAGTCCTACAAGCAGATCAAATTTTATAGTATTTAATTGATATGATACTAGAAATTTTGAGTGTACATATATATAGTCTAAAATGCAAATGAATAACTTAATTTAAAGAAAGAAGGGAAAAGAAAAAATTACATATATATATATATATATATATATATATATATATATGATAGTTAAGATAGATACATGGCTAATTTTGCTTAGCTCATTGAAAAGAAAGTTTTGTGCTAATATTGTTTGGACAAATGAATGCTCATATCTTGTACCCTGAGTAACTAGTTTAAAGATAACAATACATAATGTATTAACCATTGTTACCCTCCTATTATGTTGTTTTGAAATTTTGTTCTATTTTTTCTCTTTAAAATAATAATAATAATAACTTAATTTAGGAGACTATGGAAGATGTTTTTCCCTTTTAAAATGTAGTCTAAGAGAAATATGCTTGAAAGGAAAGGATGAAACTTGGTTAGATATAATAGTTTGTCTTATGATCATCAAAATGTCTCTGACATGTATTTCTTGACTATTTTTTTTCTTTTTTTTTTGTGGGTACCGGGGGGTTGACCTCAGGACCTCACGCGCCAGCAGGCGCCTGTGCCACTGAGCGATATCACCGGCCCTTTTTTCGTATGTGGGTTCCGGGAGTTGAACTTGGGCCCTCGCGCTTGCCAGGCAGGCACTTACGCCGCTGAGCCATCTCACTGGCCCATTTCTTGACTATTTGATTTATCAAAGGTTAGGAGAAGTGTATTAAAGCTTCTTACAGTGATAGAAACTCCCAGTTTTTTTTTTCCACTATTTCTATCAGCTTTTTGATATCTAGAGTAAAAATGTTGATGATTATTTATCTTAAATTTTGATTGTGCTTTGAATCAAAATTATACAATGCCCCTAATTTGATAGTGCTCAAAACTGAAATCAGTATTGTCATCTCCAGTCCATTTCTGTTTGAGTTTGGTGCATAATTTTTTTCCTTTTTAATTTTAACTTTCTGTGTGGTTCAGACGTATCTCAAACACATTGTTTAAAAAAAAAATCTTAGTTTCTTTCTGTGGAATGGAGACAAAAGTAATACTACTTGAAAAGTTTTCTACAAAGACTAAACAAATCAATAGTTGTAAATGTTTGTAACATGCATGGCAGTGAATACATGTGCTCATTATTACTGGGCATTTGCTCATTTCTTGTATTTTCTTCAACCTGGGAAGCTTGACCTGTAATGATAATTTTAGTAGATAATTGCCTTCATTGTTATGAGCTTATTTGGTTGGTTTCAGGTATTTAATTTTGCTTAATATTTTGTTCAATGAAATAGTCTTTATTTTCTGTCTTCAAGTCTTTGGAGCATGTTTCTATGGATTTAGTTTTTAGAAACCTGTAAATTTTGGTTTAAACTAATGCTTTTTTTTTTTTTTTGGTGGGTACTGGGGATCAAACTCAGGACCTCATGCGCCAGCTGGCGCCCGTGCCACTGAGCGATATCACAGGCCCCTAATGCTTATTTTTAAAGCTTTAAAAAATATATTTTCACACTTTCTTTCTCTGATTATCAAAACCAAGAGCAAATATATATATATATATTATATATATATATATATTATATATATATATATATATACTTATGTATGTTTTTTTCTCTGCCTCCTATATGAAACAAAATTTAAAATATTTTTCCCAGTTCGTTGTCTCCTATCATCCAATTAATATATATACATATATACATATGACACATGAACTTGGATAATAATTGTTGCTATATATGATAACTTTCATGTTGTCCCTCCTCTTCAAGTAATCATTTTTTGATGTTTGCTTTTCTAGAGTTAACACTATTTGCCACCATAAAGGTCCGATACTTTACCAATTTCTGTGGTAAGTGCCACCTGTTTTATAAGATTCCTGCCCTATGACTGAGTCTTGATTTTCATTCACTTCACTCTTAGATAAAGAATACCCCCAGCTACTTTTCCCCTGTGTAGCCATGAGGGTGGTTTCTTTCCCTGAGACTCTGTATTATTTTAGATTTCCTATCATTTGGTTTCCTGTACCAAAGAAAACTTACAGATTATAAAAATTTGTGTATCAAAATTTCTTCTCATCACAGTTTTATGAATGCTTCTCCAATGCATGCTGATATTTAATGTCATAAAAAAGCCTGAAGATAATTCAAATTTTCCCTTTTTAACATACCTTTTAGTCTCTTTTCATTTTTTTCATTTTGGAGTATAGGCTTTTCTTTTACTATTGTAATTAAATTTTCTCCACATGAAACCTGGATGTCTTATTCTTTTTTTATATCTCACCTCAAGTGCTGAGATTTTCTTTTTATCTACCACCTTAGGACACATTTGTTGTATCAAAATTTTCTTTTCCATTATGTAATTACTTCTTCCTTCTTTAGTTGTTCTGTTGCTCTCCAGAGGGCTGGATCAAAACTTTGACTGGTTTTTCTTTCTCTTCCTCTTTACATCTGTCAGCTTCTCTTTCATTATATCATTCTCACAGTCCCCACTGTCACATGTCATGCCCACTGATTCAATTTTCTTGTTTCCATTTTCCTCATTAAACTTTTCTAAAGACGTATTTTATTTTAAATTTCAAGTTTTTGGACTTTACCCATCTCCCTTTAATCTTTGATTATCTCAGCTTTTTGTCTTTCTGTATCACTGAATTATTTCATCCTGTCTTTCTTCCCTTTTATAACATCTTGTCTCTTGGCCCTGTGATATATGCTATTTTCACAGGGACCATGTATTCCTGCCTCTTACTAATTACGTTTTAATAGGCTTTACTGCCTGGCCTGTATAGGATTTTCTTTGTTTAGGGAATCACACTGAACTATTCTTTGTGGGAACAAATTCTTCATATCCCATCTTTTCCTCGCTCACCTATGGTCCAAATAAAGTCATCAGCCTCAAGTTTAATTTCCTCCCTCTTGCATACCATCAGCCATCTCTTGGTCTCCATTTGTTACATGCTGCACCAAATTCCAAAACCCATGCTACTGATAGATTTCCATCCTGCTGTACTTCTTTGAATGGGAAATGTCAGCCTGGTTTTATTTTATGAATTTTCTTAAAGTGCTAAAATCAGACCTCCCAAATTTAAAGACCCACTCCAAAAATGGGCATCTGAGATGAATACACATTTCTCAGATGAAGAAATACTAATGGCAAACAAATATACAAAAAAATGTGCAACATCACTAGTCATTCGAGAGATGCAAATTAAAACAACACTGAGATACCATCTCACCCCAGAAAGAATGGCTACTATTAAGAAATCAACTAATAACAAATGCTGGAGGGGCTGTGGGGAAAAAGGAACCCTTCTTCACTGTTGGTGGGAGTGTCGACTGGTACAGCCACTGTGGAAGTCAGTGTGGAGATTCCTCAGAAAACTAGGGTTGGAGGTCCCATTTGACCCAGCTATTCCCCTTCTGGGCATCTTCCCAGAAGAATTAAAAACATCGTACCACAGCGATATATGTGCACCCATGTTTATAGCAGCACAATTTGTGATAGCCAGATCTTGGAAACAACCCAAATGCCCATCAACTGAGGAATGGATAAGAAAGATGTGGTATTTTTATACAATGGAGTACTATTCAGCCATAAAGAAGGATAAACTGGAGACTTTTATAGGTAAATGGATGCAACTCGAGAAAATACTCATAAGTGAAATAAACCAGAAGCACATGTGTAAGCATCATATTATCTCTCTAGTATGAGAAACTGAAAGAGTAAATAAGATCCAAAATGTACAATAGATATGGTGAATCAAAAAGAAACTGGTCAAAAGGAAAGAGAGACTGGAATAGGGAAAAGAAAGAAGGGAAAGGGAAAAAAATTGTATATATATATATAAGATGGTTAAGATAGATACACTACCAATTTTACTTAGTTCATTGAAGAGTAAGGTTTGTGCCAGTAATGTTTGGACAATTGAATGCTAATGTCTGGTGTCCTGAATAACTAACTTAAAGATAGTAATACGTAATGTATTAACCATTGTTACCCTCCTATTATGTTGTTTTGAAAATTTGTTCTTCTTTTGATTTGTTTTGTTTTTTTCTTCTGTTTAAAATAAAAAAAAAAAAAAGAGAAACCATGCAATAAAATTTCTCCCATCCAAAATCCTGCTGAATTATGTGTCTTGTCATATGACTGATTTTTACTTTAATAACAAGAGTAATGGTTGACTGATTGTGTCAACATGAGAAGTTTAGAAGCTTAACTAAGTTGGCTCAGCAATTCCACACCCTAGGGGGTAGATGATGTGCCCTAGGGTGGCTTGTCGCCTGGATGGTATAAAGAGAAAATGAGGAAGGATGAACTTGCTTCTGTTTTTTGGAGGAGTTCCAGTCTTCACCTTCAACTTTGACATCATCTCCTGGCTTCCAGAGCAGACTCCACCTCGGATCCTTCAGCCTTCCGGCATAGACTCTTTAGTCTTCCATCGCAGACCCATTGGCCTCCTAATACGGACTTGCACGGGACACTGCAGTGAACTCCAGACCTTGAACTAAAACTGTCAGCCTCCAATGTGCAGACACCCTCTGCACACTTCCTCATCCAACTCTGTGGCTGACCATCGTACGCCAAACTTGTAATTTCATATACATTCGTATATCTTGTGTTATATCTGTTTCTATAGTGAAACACTGACTGATACAAGTAAAATAAAAGCCAGTGAATGATTGGGAAATAAAGGTCTTTTTTACTTTCTTAGAGCTGACAGCACTACTCTGTCTAATCTTATAAAGATCCATTTCAAGCTAAGCCATGATACATTTTTTAAAAAAATTCAGGTCATCTGCATTAAAATTTTATGAAAATACTATTCGGATTTTGACAGTAGCCTGCTGGCTAAAATGAGTTTGTGGTATTTTTCTATTTGATTACATTTAAATATTCAAGTTACCAGTAGGCTTTTCAGTGAGGAGCTGGAATGATTGCAATGAAGTCTATTAGCCAAAGTCCATTTGTCAAGAGAAATCAATATTATTGGGGAGGGTAGTGATGGTGGTAATCAGAGCAGGAAAGTTTCATGGTCCTGGTGATACTTTAACTCAAGGGACTTGAGAGATTTACAAAATTAAGAGTCCAAAAGCAAGAAAGGTATTTCAGACTATATGTTATTATCCGAGTCCTTATTAAGTACATAAAAAAAAAAAAAACAGGAAAAAGAAAAACTCTGTAAGAGATAAGTAAAGATATTTGAGGTTTTATAAATCTATGTAATCATAGTCACAATTCAAGTTAGAATTCACTAAAACAGTTTGGGGTCTCAAAAGTTTAAACACTCAACTGTTTTCTATTTTTATGTGTGTGTATGAAGCCTAAGTTAAATAGTTTCAAGCTTATCCATTTTCTGAGCGTTCTACAGAGCAATTTGTGGTTTGAGTACCCTCTGAAATAAGGACAAACGCTTCTCTATTTATGTGGTTTGGTCAACAGCATCTTTGTAATTAGATGTATAATCTCTTCCTATATCAGCAATTTGAAGGACCTCTGATGATTTTATTTGAGAACTTGACTTTTAAAAATATAGCAGCACTCTTTCAATTCTTCATATTCTCCATTTCAGTTACATTATTTTATTGATGATCACTTGCTTTGTGTCACTTTTAAATGATTATTTTGCTTAAAAACTGAGCCCAGTGCATTTTAGTAGCACCAAAATATCCATTCACTACAATTGGTGACATTAAGTCATATTGCTTTTATCGCATTGATTGCTAAGAAAATCATCAGCTTAAGCAATACCAACTGTATTTCAATAGACAAATTAATCTTTTCTTGAAAGGCTCATCTAATCTCCCTTGTTTGACAGGAAGTTTTCTGCCTTGTAGGCATTTGTGATCTTTTGAAAGTAAAGAAGAAATATGATCTTTATAAGTAGAACTTTAAATGATTTTTTAAAAGTATGAATGCATAAATGTTCTAAAAATAAGATTGTCTCTACTTGAATGCAAGTTTCAGGGGGAATGAATTTATAAAGTATTTATTTTTACTACAAATACTATTTGGCAGAAAAAGCCCTTTCTTATAAGAAGCAGAGAATAGCATAGAAGAAGCATGGTAAAATGTTAACTTATGAGAGAGAACATTGCTATTCTTTCAGACTTTGACCTTGAAGGAAAACCTGTTTATCAAGATATTTTTGCCCATAAAGTATATTCATTCTTTCCATCTGATTGGGAAGGTCACTATGAAGATTAATGATGGCTTTGCATGGATGAGTTGTGTATGCATTCTTTTAACAAGAGAATATTAATACTTTTACTCTTTAACAAAATGACAGCAAACTGAATTAGCACAGACTGTTATCCTGCCAGCTGTTGACTCTCACCAGACAAGGAAGTGGAGGAGAAAAAAATTTGGGTGTGCCTTTCCAATTTGCAGAGATTTCTTGAGGACCATCTCAAAATGAGTCACGCTGGTCCTAATTACTGTAGGCGGTGTTGTCTGTCGGCTCTCATGGTTTCCCAGGAATTTGCGGCCAAAGAAACATGTTTGAAGTTACGCCTCAGTGTGCATGATTCCCTTCCAGCTGTACCACACAGACTCAAGTGGCAGATGCTTGGATATCCTGCAGCAACCTCTCCCTAACCCATGACTTCCAAAAAGCGAACATTGGTATTATCCCAGGGGACCGATTGTGTTTTAGAATTTTATGTCTAGCCTTGACATTTCATGTGAAGTAAAGCTTGAGGGAGCCACCAACGTGGATGAGGATGTAATGAGGTGTCTCACAGTCATCTTCAAAGATGGAAAACATTCTCTCTCCCTGGAATTCTAAACTTCAGATGGGGAAACACAGAAGAAAACAGGAAAGATGTGATCCTTGTACTGTGGACCTTCTTTCCCAAAAGAAGACAGAGAGTAAATTAATAAAGTGTTAAATAAGATTAGATTTAGGTTTTGCATACTGGTGCTGAAACACATAAAATTTTGAATCTTTTTTTTTAAAAAGAGTGCAAAATTAAATATGAAAAGAATGTTTATTTTAAAGAGAAAAATTTAGAACAGGTAAACATCACAAACACAGCAAAATCCAGAAGAATACAGTCACTTTTTAAAAAAATTACTGCCCAATATACTCCTAAATATCCTTCCCCCCTCCCTGTTATTTATTACTGTATGTTTTCTTGCTCCTGCTTTATATGACAACAATTTTGGAAAATTGTCACAAAAATTGACAGATAGCTGAGGTTCCCTTTAGAATGCTTATAAAAAAAGGTTTTTCAGAGTACTGAGCTGCACAAAGTATGCAAATTCTCACTAAAAAGATCAAATTGTTTCTATTACTACAGCTGGTTTGTGCTCTACATTTAGAAATTCTAATAAAATCTTCTTTTGTGGGATTCTTATCACTTGAAATCTACTAAAATGAAGTTTAACCAGCAGTAAGTCCAGGATTGACGAAGATTATACAGTATGTATCAAGTCTGTTTTGTGTTACTGTAACCGAATACATGAAACTTGCATCAGCTTCTGGTGAGGGCTTCCTAGTGGACAGCTTTACATACTGGGAGAATGAGTTAAAGGAAAAGTGGTTAGGGGAAGTGCGAGAATGAGCTGAGCAAGATGAACTTATTTTTGAACAGCTTGCTTTCAGTGTAACCATTCCATTCCCAGTAGACATAATGCACTCATGAGGGATGGGACTGAATCCCTTCCCATGGTGGTGTCCCTAGTGATGACCTAATCGCCTCCCACTAACTACCACCTCTTAAGGGTTCTGCCGTCCTCAACATCACCACCTTGGAAACCAAGGGTGTAGCACATGAACTCTTGAGGAGATAAACCATAACCAAAACCATAGTGAAGCTAACTTCCTTTTTGGATACAAAGAAAGTCTAATTCTGATTCTGGGAATTTGAAGAAGGAACAAATATAACTCAAGAGTAATTACACACATGCAACAAAAACAAAATACTAGAAGCGAGGCGAAACAGTGGGGAAGTAATGTGAGTGACATTTTTTTTAGTACTAAACAATGTATATACCAAACAGGGTATAAGGCCTTCAGATAAGTTTTATGACCCTGAATTTACAGATTAGGAAACTGAAGCTATGAAATTTCTACTAACTTGCTCAGGTTAACAAAATTGGTAACATTGGAGATGTTATTCATATTGTTATAAGCGTGTTTATATATGTCATCCTCCAAAAACTCAAGGTGCAAGAATAAGTAAAATATATCCATGCTTCCAAGTGTGGTAGTGTTTATCATGGACAGTACTTAAAGAATAAACAGCTTTCATGATTTTTTTCTATTTTTATTAACTGGAGAATGGAGAAGTGCAATTCTAAGTGAGGAGATATGAAAGAGAAAAGATAAAACAGTCTCTGGTAGGAAGAAGTGTCAGGAATGATTTCTGTAAACACTGGAGTTGGGATTGGATTGGCATTCATTAATATTGCAGGTAAATCCCAGTCGTTAGAGCAATGGCATGCATAATTGCCATGTCATGGACATTAGCTCCTTCCCTTTCCTTTTCCTATTTTCATCTTAGAGTATGCTTGTGCTAAAGAAAGGAAATATAAATAAATACTAAAATTCTACTTCAGTGCCAAAGGACTTTCATAGCTTATTCCTCAAATCATGTTAAATAGATATTGGTAGAGGGATTGCTAATTCAGATTAATTGTTGTTACTTCTCTGGTGTGTAGACCCTAGCATAGTTCCCTAAAAAGCAGGAAGCACTTAGTAGAATATCATGCTCCCAGCTCATGTTTTCAACTAATTTAATGATGGTGATGAAGATGAAAGTGAGTACTGCAATGATGCACATTTAACAATACTTGTTCCATGGGCCGGTGAGATGGCTCAGCGGCGTAAGCGCCTGCCTTGCAAGCGCGAGGGCCCGAGTTCAACTCCCGGATCCCACATACGAAAAAGGGGCCGGTGATATCGCTCAGTGGCACGGGTGCCTGTTGGCACGCGAGGTCCTGAGGTCGACCCCCCGGTACCCACAAAAAAAAAAACAAAAAACAAAACAACAAAAAAAAAAACAATACTTGTTCCATTACTGTAGCCCTTGATTACCTGAAATATGAGCACAGTAATAGATGCTATTTTGATTTGCACTCTAGGACAAGTAAAATAGTTGCATGTCAACCAGGATGAAATATACAGAATGTGTTAAATCAATCTCATCATTTAATATCTGATGGATTATGAGTGATCACCCTCCCTGAAATATGTCAGTTTCTCCTGGTAGAACACTAGGTATTGCTATTATATCTAGTACAAATTGCTGTCTAAATGTATGCTCAATTTAACAACTGTCTGTTAAAGTTATCTACACATTGCAACATCTATTTTACAAAAGAACCCCTTCAAGCATTGAGACCGAATTGATTATCAAAATCAAAGCACAGAGAATATTCTTTGGTTCTCCTTATAAAGCCAGCTCATCCATTAGTTTGGAAATGAAGCATTGCTAGAGCATGGCGGTGGTGTAAGTTTGATGTGTCAGTACACGTTTTAAAGACAGAGAAGATGGAGGGAGGAAGGTAGAAAGAGAGAAAGAAGAAATAAAAGTCTCTACATATTGCACAGAGGCTAAACCCTATTCTCTCAAATCATAAAAAGTAAAACACCCAACAGATGTTTTTGAAACAAATTAATTAGCAACGTATTATTATTACTAATATTTAAAATACTGACGGGAATCTAAATGGTTGTGTGTTGACATATTTGTATGTAAGATATATAAAAACAAATATAAAGCATAAATATAAAGTATTCCATAGAGTATGTTTAGATATTCTATTGAAACACTTAAAATAAATGGGAAATATGATGGAATTTTCAAACAATTGAGCTCTTTTGAATTAAAATATCCTGTAAATATACATGAAACATCAATATGTACCTGGCACTGTGTACATGCTGTGAAAAATACGGTGACTTCTAAATTTTTTCAAAAATGTTCATGGAATTATTGCACTTTCCCTCTTGTACTACTAACTATATACTTATATATAGCATGCAATTATATTAATTTACAGGAAGCCATATTGGATGGGTTGAGAACTAGATAGACCTGGATTTGAGTATGTATTTGTGAGTTGCTTGTTTTGTAACATTGAGAAATGTGTTTAATTGTTCCATGCCCCAGTTATTACTTGTGTAAAATGAGAAGAAGGATATCTGCTACAAAGAACTGTGAGAGTTAAATAGATTTAGCTTTAGCCCAGGTCCAGTGCTTAGGGAAGTCTCAATAAATGCGGTGATTTGTAGACTTGCTTGTCTGCCTTAATAGATGGAGAGTCCCTTGAGAATTGCCTACATCATAGAAAAACTCTTATTTATCTTAAAATCTTATGCATCCAGAGCAATGCTTGTTCAGTGTGCAACTTACATGCTTTTATTTGTACAATGAATTACTAAATAAATAATCTTTGAAAAATTGCTATTCTTACCTGGAGCATATATATTTTATTCACAAATTTACATTGAAATACTAAAAACTAAAAATTTTGTGTGTATATATGTGTGCACACTAGCTAATCACCATTTGGAGTGAAGAAGTACTCTTTTTATTTATTTTCCTGCAAAATTCATTGTTTTGATTCTAGAAGTTTGGAATTAGATTTTTGCCTTGTAAATCTATAGCATTTGAAACACTGAAGAACAAAAGAGATAATATCAAAATGTTAAGTAAACAAAGAAGATTATTGAGGATGCTGCTTTAAAAATGACAGCATACACTAAAAGTTTTTGTAAATCTATTGGACATTTCTAAAGCGGATATATAAGAAATGGTAGCATTTATGTAAAAAACTGGCTGGGAATCATGATAGGATCCTGATTTGCCTTGAAAATCTGTAACTATTCAAACATTCAGGAAAACCTCTAATAAATTTCACTTAATTCAAAGGACTCTGCATTTATTGATGTTTTGTTCAATTCATCTCTACCTTCAAGTTGATGATTGCTGCCTTAAAACTATCTTTAAAAATGTGCTTAGTAATGAGACAATGCCTTATTACTGATGCCAGCAATGTCAGTACATTTATGTTACTAATTTTTAGAGTTTACTTTTTTACTACCTCATAGAACATCTTTGGTGTAAAGTAGTGAAACACTGGGCTTTTCAAACCTGGAAGAATCCAAATTACCGGTCTCCAGTCCACTTTAAGTGTAGGCACAGAGTTCTTCAACAAGCCGGACTGATTCCTGTCCACTTTTACTTTGTAGGGATTTGCAGAAAGTGGATAAAGCAACCAAAATATTTCCTCTATCATTTTCTCTAATGATAAATCTGTCTGCCTGTGTTTTTCTTAGGAACACTTGACATGAACTTGACTTTATACTTTTCATCGTTTAAGAAGGGCAGCAGGCCGGGGATATAGCTCAGTGGCACGGAGCCTGCCTGGCAAGCGTGAGGTCTTGAGTTTGATTCCCAGTACCGAAAGAAAGAAAGAAAGAAAGAAAGAAAGAAAGAAAGAAAGAAAGAAAGAAAGAAAGAAAGAAAGGGAAAAAGAAGGGCACCACATCTTCACCCTCAGTGTTGGAAGCTTTACCGTTTACTGCCTGTTCACTCAGTCTGTGACATAGTTTTCAGGTATTCACAATTATTACCCTATTTCCACTCACTAAATTCTGCAGAGTTGAAGTTAATCTGAAAGTAAACATAGAAACAAATACAATACCAGCAACAAAAGAAGCAGCCAGAGTTCAGAGTATAAGGTGAGTGTGATGGTTAAACTTGATTGTGTCAACTTGACTGCCTTGAGAACTGCCCAGAGGATTAGCGTTGCACACTTCTGGGTGTCTCTGGGTGGGTCATGGAGGTGTGGTCTTGGGTTCTAAATATGGCCCCTAATTCTTTACTCTCTGGCACTGTTCTCATGCTCTGCCTCCCAGCTGCCGTGAACTTAGCAGTTTTGCCCCACCATACCCTTCTCTCATGATGTTCCTGTTTTGGAGCCGGTCAACCATTGGCCGTGGACTGAATCTCCTGAAAACATGAGCCAAATTAAACCTCTCCTCCTTTAAGTTATGAGTGTTGGGTATTGTGTCTGGCAATGCAAAAGCTGATGAATACAGCTTCAAATTCACAAGAGACCAAACTCTCTTTATCTTTTTACTTTTCCAACTTCAAAACATAACTAGTCAAGCTCCAGACATATTTATGTTTTGGTCTATCTAAACAAGAAAGAGATGAAGGAATGTTCCATTCTTTTGAAAACATTTTCTCAAAATTTCACATAATAATTTTATTAGATCTCACTGGCCAGACTGTGAGCATATGGACTTTTTACAGTGGTTACAGGAAGCAAAAAGATGTGATCTTAATTCCTTAGAAACACATGCTAAATAAAATTATTGGAATCTATCACCAAAATGAAAGAATGAATATCATGGATTAATAGTCCTTGCTACAAGAATGTTATGAATTAAACATGCTTTCAAAAATGTTTCAGAATCATTCCTAGGCACTCATCAAGAGTGGTAACACATAGTGACTACTCAATAAAATTTTTTGACATGTTTTAAAATTCAAAATATAAAATAAAATGCCCTTTTTTACACAAAGTAGACAAACAATATACTCAATTGATGAATATCAAAAGATGTTTTATGCTTGCGATGACAATAATTTTCAGTAAAAACTTAGAATGCAAGGTTCTATGAATGAACATGGTAATAAGTATAAAATGACTAAATGTAAGTAAAACTGTTCTGGAAATTTATGATTTACAATCTTTTTTTTATTTTAAAGAGAAATAAAGAATAAAAAAGATACAGAATTTCAAAACAAAATAATGGGAAATTAACAATGCTTAATATATTGTGTATTGCTATATTTATTTATTTATTTATTTATTATTTTTGTGGTTACCAGGGGTCGACCTCAGGACCTTGCGCACCAGCAGGTGCCTATGCCACTGAACGATATCACCGGCCCTTTTTTCGTATGCGGGTTCCGGGAGTCGAACTCGGGCCCTCGCGCTTGCCAGGCAGGCGCGTACGCTGCTGAGCCATCTCACTGGCCCCCTGCTATTTTTAAAGTAGTTGCTCAGATTACAAGATATAGGCATGCAAAATTGATCAAACAGTATAAGCACAAACCGTTCTTTTCAATGAACTAAAAGAAATTAGTATTATAATTATCTTAGCTAATTGTGTATATATGTAAGTATATATATATATAAATATATATGTAAAAATATATATTTTATTTCTTTTCCCATCCTTCCTTTCTCCTTTCCCCCATCCCAGTCTTTCTTTCCTTTTGAGCAGTTTCTTCCCCTTTCACGATATCTGTTGTACATTTTAAATCTTATTTACTCTTTCAGTTTCTTACACTAGAGAGACAATACGATGTATACACATGCAAGTTCGATTTATTTCACTTATGAGCATGGTCTCAAGTTGCATCCATTTACCTATAAAAGCCTGGAGTTTATCTTTCTTCATAGCTGAGTAGTACTCCATTGTATAAAAATAGCACATATTTTTTATCCATTCCTTGGTTGATGGGCATTGGTGTTGTTTCCAAGATTTAGCTAATACAAATTGTGCTGCTATAAACATAGGTGCACATATATTGCTGTGGTATGATGTTTTAATTCTTCTGGAAAAATACCCAGAAGGGGAAACACTGAGTCAAATGGGATCTCCAATCCTAGTTTTTTGAGGAATCTTCACATTGATTTCCACATTGGTTGCACCAGTCTACACTCCCACCAACAGTGGAAGAGGGTTTCTTTTTCCCCTCAGCCCCGCCAGCATTTGTTATTAGTTGATTTCTTGATGATAGCCATTCTTTCTGGGATGACGTGGAATCTCAGTGTTGTTTTAATTTGCATTTCTCAAATGACCAATGATGTTGAATATTTTTTCATATATTTATTTACCATTTGTATTTCTTCATATGAGAAGTGTGTATTCATCTCAGATGCCCATTTCTGGATTGGGTCTTTGAATTTGGGGGACCTGATTTTTCAATTCTTTATATGTTCTAGATAGAAGTCCTTTGTCTGAGGGACAGTTGGCTAAAATTTTTTCCCACTCTGTGGGTTTTCTATTCATTCTGTTGGTGATTTCTTTTGATGCACAAAAACTTTTTAATAAGATGAGATCCCAGTTGTTGATTCTTTGAAGTACTTCCCATGCAGTTTGTGTTTTGTTCATGAACTCTCTGCCTACCCCTATGTCTTCAAGATTTCTACCTACTTTCTCTTCCAATAGATTTAGTGTTTTTATTTTAATATTTAGATCTTTGATCCATTTTGACTTTAATGCATGGTGATAAGCATGGGTGTAGTTTTAATCTTCAGCATGTGGAAAGCCAATTTTTCCAGAACCATTTATTTAGGAGACTATCTTTCTTCCAGTGAACATATTTGGCCCCTTTGTCAAAGATAAGGTGGCTGAGTGTGTTTCTAGTTGGGTCTACATCTTCTAATCTGTTCCTTTGATCCTCAGGTCTATTTTATATGATTTACAATCTTTATGCCTAGACTCTTGAAATCTTGATGAGAACAATTACTTGTTCTTCAGTAAATATAATTTACGTAGGATATAAAGTATAATTGAAATCACATTCCTGTATTAATTTTGGAGATGCATTAGTAATAAGATGTAAGATGGTTGGTTTCAAAATAAATTACACTAGATATAAGAAGAAAACATGAAGAAAGTATGATTATATTAACAGTAATAACATTTCTCTGATGGAAAATATCATTAGGAAAATACCCTTTGAAGATTTAGAGGTAGAATTCAGGGACACAAAATCTGTAAATGGGATGTCCCTAGAGTTTTGAAGATCCAAATATACTTAGAAAAAGAGAAGTAACTAATTCAGAATCTTCAGTGGAATATGGGAAGATTTCAGAGATATAGAGGGGAAAAATCAACATTATGAAGAAAAACAGCTCATGTTTCAATTAATGTCAAGTGTAAGAACTCTATTCTAAGAGTTATTTTCTGAAACAATTTCTTCAAGTTATTGCCTAAAAGTTTCATAATTTTATTTTATATCAAAATTGATAATATGTTTTAAAGTAAATTTTTACTAATACATATAATTTTTTAGTTTGAGGTTAAAATTTTTTGCCTGTGAATATCCAAATCCTCCAAAACCATTTCTTGAAAAGACTACTCTTTCTCCATTTCACAAATGTATTTAGAATTAGTTGGCTTTACTACTTTGGGGCTATTTCTGAATTCTTCATTTTATCCCATTTAACTATGTGACTAGCAAGTTAAAAAGACTTGATTATTGGAGCTATGTAATAAATCATTAAATTTGATAGAGTGATTTCTCCCATCTTCCATTTCCTAGTTGATTAAGCTATTTTAGTTAGTGTGTAGGTTTATGAACTTCCAAAGGGCAAATTTTTCTTTCTAGTCCAAATAAAATTTAGAATAATCTTAAGTGTATTGTTAAAATTTTTTTTTGTTTTTGATAAGATTTGTGTTCAGCTTAGGTAAAAATTGAGATGAACAGACATCTTTACTATGCTGATTATGTCAATTTATGAACATGTCTTCATTTATATTGATCTTTGTGATTCCTTTCATTAGTATTTTGAAGTTTTTAGCACAGAAAAATATGTAAATGTTTTGTTAGACCTACATCTAAGTATTTCATTCTTGAGTGATTATAAAATTTATTGTATTTCTAATTTGTTTCTACCTGTACATTATTAATTTATTGAAATACAATTACTTATGTATGTTCAGCTTGTATCCTGCACACTTTCTCTACTCATTTTTCTTTCCATGAGTTATTTCTCATATCTGGGATCTTCTCTGTAGACAAGCATGTCATACGCAAACAGGGACAATGTCATTCCCCTCTTAAATCTGTGTGCCTGGTTTTTCTTACCTTCTTGTTTTGGTTGGAATGTTCAAAATTATGTTGAAGCTCAATAGTAAGAACATACATTCTAGCCTTACTCCTGGTGTGATAGGTAAAACAGTCAGATTGTCACCATAGCTATGGTATTAGCCATTGTGTTTCCTTAATAAATGTCCTTTATTAAATTCATAGAATTCCCTTTTAATTCTAGTGTTCTGATAATTTCTATAATGATTCAACATCAAATTTGTCTGATAATTTGTAAGTTGACTCTAAGATAAGGTTGACATTTTTATGTGTGGCGTGTTAATACATCAGTTAGTATTGATTTTTGGTACCTATCCAGCTTTCGACCTTTGAAATATATTCTAGTTAATTATGGTATGTAACTAAGCATATTGTTGAATTGTATTTGCTAATATTTTGTTCAGTATTATGTGTTTACAGTTATAAATTAAATTAGATTGTCTTTTTGTCATTTGTTTGTTCTGTCTTCACCTGGTTTTAGTATCAAAATAATTAATATTCATTCCCAGATGGAGACTGATTGCATTTGGGAAAAATTCATGAGATAGTTTATAAGGTTGCTGAAAAAAATATTGGATGAGGCTTATTTGCATGGTAAGCAAGGACTTTACCCAAATAAAGCTTGCATTTTATTGACTGATGGTTAATCGTGATTGTCAAATTGGTTGGTTTGAGTGACGTCTCCTAGGAGATTGGCAAAGTACATGTATGGTATAGCTGGGTGGTTTGTGGGTGCGTGACCTTTGGTGCTAATCTGATCCCTGGCCCCATCCTTTCTGGTTCTTTCCCTGTTCTCTGTTTCCTGCATGCACAAGTTGAGCAGCTTTCCTCTTCCACAACCTTCCACAGTGATGTTTCTTCCTTCAACTCTCAGCTCATGGACTGATAACATGAGTCAAAGTAAGCCTCTCCTTCCGTTGTGGATGTCAGGTAGCATTTTGCCCCAGTAACGGGAAAGCTGAATAATACATTGACAAAACAGTCAAGATCCTGTAGGAGGAGACTGTTTGTCCAGATAATTTGTTTGCAGGAATTTCCTGAAACAAATAGTGAAGTCTTGTTATTTTACAGGCTTATCTTCTTGAGGAAGAATTTCATGGAAGAAATAACATCCACTTGATGAAGGTGGTCTCAGTGCTCCGTCATGGTCGTTAAGCTTTTGGGGTGTACATGAACTCTAGGTCAAAGTGGTTGAAAATGTGAAAGTGTACTAGTATTCAAAATGAACGATAATATAAGAAATATATCCGCCTATAATACTATGACAACTTCATTCTCAGAACTTAGCATAGGACCTCACAATGAATGCATTTGGATGGTAAGTTCTTGTTTTCTCTGAATTGATGGGGTTTTCAATCATATTTACATTTTAGAGAATATCTGAGTTCAAATAATTGTACATAGGTTTATCCCTTTGTTTATGAACTTCCAAAGGGTAAACTTTTCTTTCTATTCAAATATTCTTCCATTTCTACTAACTACCACATTTGCTTTACCATCCCACACCTAAACAAAATACACAGTTTTCGAAGTAATGAAAAAGATAAGTAATTATGATGTTTGTTAAGAACTTCTTTTTAACCTTCATATTTTGTACGGTTTATTAACAACTGGGAAGACAGAAGCATTTTTGTAGTTTTTATTTCAGTCAATTATTATCTTAATGTGCATATCATATAATGGAATACATGAAGTATTTTTAGTTTATCTCAAGGTGATTTTATTTTAGATATGGAGTTATTGAAATATGGTTTCTATAGAAACTGTTTAAGCTTAGCGACCCTTAAAGATAGACTTGAAAACATTTATTTTCACAAAACTACTCATTGTCCTTTCTTACTGTGACATGACAGTGAATTTCAGTATTTTGTATTAAACCTAATATAATCACGATGAAGTAGATTTTTAAGGAGAAATATTTCATTTACCCAATGAATAAATGTCACCTTTTATGATAGAGGTAGGATTTCTAAGGATATCTTTGGATTAGTTTGCAATTCCATATAACATCTTCATTTTAGACTCAACATGTGAGGTCAATATTAATGCCCAGTTTAGAATTCTGGGCTTCACGATCTTATCCTGAGGATATTTAGACACTGTAGCAAATTGAATTTGAGAAACTGTTTCATCTTTTATAAGTCTCACATCTAAACCTTTTATGCATTCTTCATTTGCTTGACACTTCTTTCATGTAATTTGAATGTTAGAAGTCTAATTGGTATTAAATTTGGGGAAAAGTTAATGTTTATAAAAAATCAAGACCTTACCTCATAATAGCTTTTTAAGTTATGGTAAATAAATATGATCATTTTCTGCTGAACATGTAAACCTCATACAATGTGGTAGATGCAAATAAAGGAGCATTTTATATTTCAACACTTTTTTTCAGAAGATGAAACTATTTTCCACCCTTTGAATCTGCACTTTAACAAATGCAGCCTTAGGAACGGTGGATATAGTTTTCATGAATTCATAGGAAATCCATAGAATTATAAAGAGAATAGTAATAATCAAAGCGCTACCACTTTTACTAAAAGTGAAATAGTTCAAATTGTAAAGTATTTTTGGGCCCATAACTTTTAAGAAAGGAAATAGAAAGGAAACAGAGATATTACATACAGCCTTCCTTTTCTCAAGGGAAGAACAAATGATTCAGAGGGCAGAACCAAAAACCATGGAAAAAGTATACTTGGGAATTACTACTGGGGAACAGAATCCATCTCTGATTGGGAAAAACTTGTTTTTACAAAGTAAATTGACATCACGTGCCTGGCTAAATTTCACAACTACTATGAACAAATGTCTTCCATTCTTGCTGTCTTGGAATGTGATTACCTGATATTCAGATGTGTGGGGCAAGTAACTTGCCTTTTAAGCATGTCATCAAATCACTAGGAAATGAACCATTAGAACTATCTTTATTTTAGATTAGATACAGATCATGAGATACTAAATTTTGAGCATGATGCTAAAATGTTAATATTTTTAAAAATTATTGGCAAGATTTTGCAAGTGGGAAGAATAGAAAAACTTCTGACTATACATTGGACTGTGGTAAATTTAAGACTAAAAAGGCCATACTGCATTTCAGCTCCTCTTACAAAGAAAATAGGGTCTATTCCCCACTCTTGTGGCCCACAATTAATCAACGGCATAGTAGGAATTATTATTTAAGCAGAAGACCCAAAGTGCATATGCACTGAGTTTTTCCTTGCTTGATGTGTCTTGAACACAGTCACCCTAAGAGAGAGCCTGTGATCCATCTGCAAGCTGATGATGGATACATAGTCAAGCCATCCCTTTCTCTTTGGGTAAGCTCCATGTGTAGGGCAAACATCTTCTGGAGCAAATCAGAGAAATTTCACATCTGTTGAAACTTATTTTTCCATTGAAAACTGACTGCAAATGCATAAATGAGCACAATTAGTGAGAGATGAGACATCCCACCTTAGTTCTGACCTAATTGTCAATCCAGAGGATCATGAAAATATAAATAACTATTGTAATAAGCTGTGAATTTTTGTCTCTTTTTCTTAAATATGGCAATATATAACTGATAAACACATGAAAAGACGTTGGACAATTTTACCAATTCAATCTTACGTACTTATTCAACAAATGTTTATTATGCACCTATTGCGGCTGCTTTTTTTTTTTTTTTTTTTTTTTTTTTTTTTTTTTTATTTTAAAGAGAAGAAAAAACAAAACAAATCAAAAGAAGAACAAATTTTCAAACAAACATAATAGGAGGGTAACAATGGTTAATACATTACGTATTACTATCTTTAAGTTAGTTATTCAGGACACCAGACATTAGCATTCAATTGTCCAAACATTATTGGCACAAACCTTACTCTTCAATGAACTAAGTAAAAATGGTAGTGTATCTATCTTAACCATCTTATATATATATATATATACAATTTTTTTCCCTTTCCCTTCTTTCTTTTCCCTATTCCAGTCTCTCTTTCCTTTTGACCAGTTTCTTTTTGATTCACCATGTCTATTGTACATTTTGGATCTTATTTACTCTTTCAGTTTCTCATACTAGAGAGATAATACGATGCTTACACATGTGCTTCTGGTTTATTTCACTTATGAGTATTTTCTTGAGTTGCATCCATTTACCTATAAAAGTCTCCAGTTTATCCTTCTTTATGGCTGAGTAGTACTCCATTGTATAAAAATACCACATCTTTCTTATCCATTCCTCAGTTGATGGGCATTTGGGTTGTTTCCAAGATCTGGCTATTACAAATTGTGCTGCTATAAACATGGGTGCACATATATCGCTGTGGTACGATGTTTTTAATTCTTCTGGGAAGATGCCCAGAAGGGGAATAGCTGGGTCAAATGGGACCTCCAACCCTAGTTTTCTGAGGAATCTCCACACTGACTTCCACAGTGGCTGTACCAGTCGACACTCCCACCAACAGTGAAGAAGGGTTCCTTTTTCCCCACAGCCCCTCCAGCATTTGTTATTAGTTGATTTCTTTATAGTAGCCATTCTTTCTGGGGTGAGATGGTATCTCAGTGTTGTTTTAGTTTGCATCTCTCGAATGACTAGTGATGTTGCATATTTTTTTGTATATTTATTTGCCATTAGTATTTCTTCATCTGAGAAATGTGTATTCATCTCAGATGCCCATTTTTGGAGTGGGTCTTTAAATTTGGGAGGTCTGATTTTTTTGAGTTCTTTATATGTTCTCGATAGTAATCCTTTGACAAATAATCTTTACATCTGATTTGAAAGTTGCTCCTATTGGACAAAACATCTATAAAATAACAAAACAAACCATCTTTCTCACCACCCAGCATGTACACATTAGGAGAGCAAAGACAGGGTATCAGCAATGAATACACACAGAAAGGGGAAGAATGGGAGGTATGCAGTAATCACTGCTTCACACCATTCTACCCCTCTACAAAGGTACTTAGTAATGCCCTTTCCTCCTGGTGCAGAACGTTCCTGATTCTGCATCTAAGAGATGGTCCTGAATCCATTGTTCATTATTTTCTGTTCTACCCTCTAGGCAGTCTTCCCTTCCTGTTATCCTCCTTGGCTCTTCTGATGAAAATTGTGGAAAGGAAAACTTCCTAGGGGTTATACCTTTATTTTTCCTGCTTATTAAACTTTGGTTGTCCAAATATAAAATTTGAATAGGCATTTACTATTATATTTTTGGTTTAATTGGAAGTACAATTTTCTTACGCCTTAGTATTCTTCTTTTCTATTTCATTCGAGTAAGCTCTATGGGGCAAAATCAGGTCCACAGTTCATTTTGAAGCATACTTCATATCAACTGTGTTTCATCATTTTCTCACTATAGATCTTTCTCTCTGCACTTACTATGGGTCTCATAGTAACAGTAATGTAGCACTCTTGTGACAATGCCTCACCCAGAATCCAGTTCTCTCATTGGGTTAATTTAATTCAACAACAGACACTATAATTGCAGACTAACCTTTGTCTGGAGAATATTCAATCAGTCAAAAGTTTTATTGAATATTTTCTACTTTGCAGTTAACTTTTTTACTGTTTAGAGATAATAAACAGGTACCTTTTCCAACCCTGCAAGGTTTTAAATTACGAACTTTTGCCTTCCCCCCTTGAATTCCACTTATTTTCTGAACTTATTTTTCTTATCGTAAATTGTCAGTAATTAGACAATAGAAATCAATGTATAATGCTGATACCCTCTTTTCTAATCTCCTGGTATATATCCACAGGCTGACCGAATAATAGTAATTCTGTGGCTGAATGTACCCCCTTCCTTGAATACATATGTTGAATTTTTCATATTCTTCCCAAGAGCCAGTGGAGTCATGGGGTCAGGGTCATGCACAGAGTCCCCACCAAGGCAATGTCTAGTGGCGCCATAGCCACAGAAAGTCCTCATAAGGGTAAGGTCCAGAGGAGCTATGAGGACTGAGTTTCCCCTGAGAACAAGTAATTGTAGTCACTACCAAGCCTTGTCAGGCTGGGAGAACTGCAGGCACCAGACTCCAACCTGTAAGAGCTGTTGTGTGGGCTATACATAGCAAAGCTGTGGAGGAAGACTCCCTGGGACCTTGGGGACACAGCCCCTGTCTCACTATATCTAGGAGGTGGAAAATGGAGTGAAATTTTGTTCACAAGCTGCCAATTTTAATGTTGTTTGCCTTGTTGGGTTTTGGACTTATTGGGGGATTTATTTCTTTTGTTTTCCTGTTCTTCCCTTGTGGAGTAGACATATCTATCCTATTCCTGTCCTCCATCATATTATGAAAGTATATACCTTGTTTAAATTCACAGCTTTATACCTGGAGAGCAATATATGTCAGAATGAATCTTACCATGAGTTTCACTCATATCTGATTAATACGAGACTCTCGACTTTAGATTTTTCTGTAATAAGGCAGGTGGTTGGAGGATATTGGAATGAAATGAATGTATTTTGCATGTGAAAAATACATGGGATGTTGTGGTCAGAATATGTCCACCAAATTTCATATTTTAATCTTCATGTAATAGTATTAAGAATTAGATCCTTGAGGAACTGATTAATTTATGAGGACAGAACCTTCAGGATGAGATTAGGATCCTACTGTACATGGGGCTGGAGGCGGCCTTGGTCTGTCTCTGTCTGAGGGTGCCACTGCAACTTGGAGAGGGACATAAAGATAAACAGGATAAGGAGACATGGGCAGGGGAAAATGAGATAGAGGAAATCACAAGCCACCCACATGAATTTCTGAAATGATAGAAGCAGAAGAAAAAAATGAATGAGGCTATAGAGAAAATCAGAAATAATCTCCCAGGTAAAAAGAGATGATAATAATGAAGGACTTACTCAATGAATCTAGAGAAGACACAGATAAAAAAAAAATAGAGGAGCTTAGGAAAATGATAGAAACCATGAATTCCCAACATAGAAAAGAAATCCATGAAAGAAATTTCATGAAATTCATGAAATCCATAGAAAAAGAATCCATGAAACACATTCAGACAAATATCTAGGATATTAAAAATTTCATTTAAAGTATATGCAGTCGAATGAACTAAGGTGAGGACAGAATATCAGGTCTAGAAGACAGGACAGAGGTTAGCAAACATGAAAAGGAAGATTTCTTAAAAATAGCAAGTGACCATAAAAAATCAATCCAACACCTGCAAGATGCTGCAAAGAAGAACAATATAAGAGATTGGAGAAAATGAAAAAGCAGGAGACAACCCAAATGACATAAAAAGCCTGTTCACAGAAATAATGGCAGAAAAATTCCCAAGCATGCAGAAAGAACTCAAAATACAGATAAGTGAGGCATATAGAACTCCAAATAGCCATGACCAAAATAAATCTACACCAAGACATACAATAATCAAGATTCTAGAAATTCAGCACAAGAACAGAATATTAAAAGTGGTTAGAGAAAAAAAAATCACCTATGAAGGAAAGCCCATCAGAATCACAGCAGACTTCTCAACACAAACCCTTAAGTCAGGCGAGCTTGGAGTGAAGAATACCAAGCCTTGAAAGAAAACAACCTTCAACACAATTTGTTGTATCCTGTAAAACTATCTTTCAAAATCAATGGAGAAATAAGATACTTCTATAACAACTACTGAAGAAAATCATGACCACAAAACCAGCCCTCCAAAATATTCTGAATGATATATTAGAAAGAGATAATGAAGTCTACATTTCCAAGAACACCAATAGAAAGAATCCACCAGGCAAGGCAAGCAATTAAACAGAGGGGAAAAAAAGGAACCAAAAACAGGATAATAATAAGACAAGAATAAGCCAATACAAATAAGTTATAACCATCAACGTAAATGGCCTCAATTTACCAATCAGAAGAAACAGAGTGAAGAATGGATCAAGAAACAAGATCTAATAATATGCTACATACTAAATTGTCAAAAACTAAAAGCTTTCACTCTAAAATCAGGAACAAGACAAGGATGTCCACTATCATCACTGCTATTAAAAATAGTCCTGGAAACATTAGCCAGAGCAATTAGACAACAGAAAGAAATAAAAGGAATAAAGATAGAAAAGGAAGAGGTTAAATTATTATTATTTCCAGATGACATGATACCCTTCATAGAAGATCCCAAAAATTCTACCAAAAGACTTCTAGATTTAATAACCAAATTTAGTCATGCAGCTGGATACAAAGTCAATGCTCAAAAAACAATAGCATTTATGTACATGAATAACAAAGTCACTGAGAGAGGAATTAGAGAAACCACACCTTGCATAATAGCATTGAAAGAAATGAAATACTCAGGAATCAATCTAACAAAGGAAGTAATAGATCTATACACTGAAAATTACAGTTCTTTGAAAAAGGAGATTGAAGAGGCGATCAGAAAATGGAAAAACATCCCTTGCTCATGGATAGGAAGAACTAACATAGTGAAAATGGCCATACTCCCAAAACTGTTGTACAGATTTAATGCAATCCCAATCAAAATACCATTAGCATACGTCACAGAACTGGGAAAAACATTCCTAAAATTCATTTGGAACCAGAAGAGACGTAGAATAGCAAAAACAATTCTGGACAAGAAACGCAAGGCAAGGGCATCACAATCCCTGACTTGAAATTATACCATGAAGCTACCCTGAACAAAACACTATGGTACTGGCAAAAAGAAAAACAAAAACACACCAGAGGATCAGTGGAATAGATCAGAAGACACAGAAACAACTCCAAACACACTCAGCCACCTTATCTTTGACAAAGGTGCCAAACACATTCACTAGAAGAAAGTGTCTTTAATAAATGGTGCTGGAAAAACTGGCTTTCCACATGCTGAAGACTAAAACTAGACCCATGTCTCCCAGAATGTACTAAACTAAAATCAAAATGGATAAAAGATCTAAACATTAAAACAGAAACACTAAATCTACTGGAAGAGAGAATAGGTACAACTCTTGAAGATATAGGTGTATGTAGAAACTTTATGAACAAAATCTTGAATGTATGGGAAACACTACAAATAATCAACAACTGGGATCTCATCTTATCGAAAAGCTTTTGCCCAGCAAAAGAAATCAGCAACAGAGTGAAGAGACAACCCACAGAGTGGGAAAAATTTTTTGCCAGCTGTTCCTCAGACAAAGGACTAATATTTGGTCTATATAGAGAACTAAACAAAAAATCATACCCACCAAATTTTAAGACCCAATCCAAAAATGGGTATCTGAAATGAACAAATAAATAGATGATGAAGTACAAATAGGAAATAAATATATGAAAAAAAATGTCCTGCAGCACTGGTCATTTGAGAGATGTAACTTAAAACAATGCTGAGATTCTATCTCACTCCAGGAAGAATGGCTATTATCAAGAAATCAAACAATAACAAATGCTGGGGGGGCTGTGGGGGAAAAGGAACCCTTCTCCACTGTTGGTGGGAGTGTAGATTGGTGCAACCTTTGTGGAAATCAACATAGAGATTCCATACAAAACAAGGATTTGTGGTGCCATTTGAGCCAGCTATTCACTTTTTTGGTATCTTTCTGAAAGAATTAAAAGCATCAAACCACAGCAATATATGCACACCCATATTTATAGCAGCACGGTTTACAATAGCTAAATCTTGGAAACAGCCCAAATGTCTGTCAACTGAAGAATGGATAAAGATTTTTTTTAATACAATGGAGTACTAATCAGTCATAAAGAATGATAAACTTCAGATATTTCTAAGTAAATGAATGCACCCTGAGACCATACTCTTAAGTGAAATAAATTGGGCCCGCATGAGTAAATATCACATTGTCTCTCTGGAGTGAGAAACCAAAAGTGGAAATAAGAACCAAAATATATAATAGATATTGTGAAATAGGAAGAAAATGTTCAAATGGGAATGGGAACTAGGGAGGGAGGGAGGAAGAGGAAAAAGATGGAAGGGAAAAGAAAAAAAATGAAAAAATAAGGAAAAAACTGAAATAAAGTGTTTGTAGATAAGGAGGGAAAGAGGGGTTGAAGGGAGGGAAGGGGAATGAGAAAAAAGAATCAAGATATATCATGTACAGGTACAAATTCTCTACGATGAATGTGATCATTTATGCATATCTAAAATGTACTAATAAGCTTAATTAATTAAAAAAGAATTCTCTTTTTTCTATTTTTTATTTTTTCATAAAAATGGAAATATCCTCTTATGCTAAATGAATTGATTCTTTACTATTAAAATAAAGATAAGAATTAATCACATCAACTTTCTCTCTATGTTGTGAGGCATAAATAAATGTCTGAGACATGAGAAAGATTTTAAAAACTATTTTTTAAAATATATCATCTATGTATAAGTATTATTAAACAAATCTAAGTGAAGTGTTTGTCATCACCACCAAAATATTATATGTATACATTTTCTTCTAGCAAAAATGTTTGTAGTATTCTTTCAAATATTGATATTGAGGAAGATGCAATTCTAACATGGTTATTAGTGTTACCTGTGGAGAAACATCCTTCAAAATATGCTTGACATAAATTTAGTTGATAATGAGACCTAACATTTTAATGGACATGTCATATTACAAATCATCTGACAACTTACTGGGCATATGTGGTTATTTAATAAAGTATCTAGAGTCCTCTATCTTTAGAGGGTATAAAAGTGAAGGAATACCTTGTTTGCAGAAAACAGAAATTATTTTAAAATAATAAAGAAGATTTGAAGATCTCATTGATTAGGAAGGAAATGCAGAGAAACATAAACTATACTGTGAGTTTGGACTGGTGCCCTTGTTTTCTGTTTTTCCATGCCAAAGTTGGTATAAAGCAGATGTGCTCTTATTTTCCCAAGAAAAGTTCCACTTCCGTATGCTACTGCCTTTCTCATCTTCTCTGGAGAACAGAGAAAGCTTATTTTTGTGATGCTCACAATAGGTCTTTGGTAAAATGAAGGAAAACTTCTTTCCTAGAAGCTCCAAGAAAATTTCTTCCACCTTCTGTTGCCTTGAATTTGGTCAATTCCATGGTTCTGAATACTTCCTGTTGATGTGCCCATCCATAAGATCATCACCATGGTAAGAGGGATAGGAGTACTGTGTTTGGTGAAGTTTTTACCTTTAGACTGAGATTCATTCTCCAAGCTGCAACATATGTGAGTAGAGTAGAGCTCAGGGGACAGAGTCAGTCTCAGTGAAATGTAGATACTGGCTCTAGTATCAACCCTGGGTCCAGAAGTTTCCCAAGACCGACCATCATCTAACACCAGAAATTCACATGTGCTTAGAAACTCGATCAATGCTATGCTTTGCTTCCCTGAAGGCAGTTGTATAAATGTGAGGAATATTGTGAAATTCTACCTTAATTGGACTATTCCTGGAAAATAAAATCCATTTCAGAGATAGACACCACAGCACTCTAACCATAGCTCCATAGTGTCCCCTAACATAAGGATGAGAGATGGGGCAGTATTTCCAGAGGAGGAGTGTCCTCTAGACTGGAAATAAAATGACTGATCTAATAGGCGTTTTGGTGTTCCAAGAAACATACTAAACCCAGAACAAGTGTTGATAGGCTAAGGAAAGACACAGATAGAAGATGCCAAATACTTTTTGCCAACTTTTTATTTCCCTGCTAAGGTTAGCCCAGGTCTGTGTTTATGGAAAATGAATGGTAATTGATGATAACCATGCTTTCTTTTTGTGACATGGTCTCTGGCTAAGATTATCTCTCTTGAGTATTTAATCGTTTAAGTAATGGTTACAATCATATTCATAAACACTCTTTCCATACATCCTTAATTCCTCTGTAGTCTCCAAATGGTAAGACAGAGAAAGGTGGGGGAGAGCAAGTGGAGAAAAAACAGAAGTGATTCCTAAAATACTCTTCAGCAAAGGAAATGAAATAAATGGCATCCATATGCTTCCAGATTGTTGAGAAGTTTTAAGTCAGAATGCATAAAAATCCATAAAATCGGGTGGGACAAATCTAGAGTCTTCCCCCTTACCAAGTGAGGGTGTTGGATTACAAATATACTCTTGAATAGCTCTGTTGCTTTGCGTTTTGAACCACCCTGCCATAAGAAGGTGGGGTGAAGAAAGGTTTTCTTGGGGATGCTAACTCATCAATACTGGGCAACAAAGAGATTGAGAGCCAGTTAAAGCAAACTCAAGGAATTTCCAGTTACGAGAAATACAAAGGAGTTTGATTTATAGCCATGAGAAATAAAAGTGTTGACAGCATCAAAGAAATTTCTATCACCTGCAGAATCAGTATTACTATTTAGAACCATCAAAATTATTGCAGAAGACCTGAAGGAAATGGGCCAAATGCTTTGCTCAGAAATGTGGCCATTTATTAGTGTTGGAATTCTTATTAAAATACTGGTTTTAATCATCCAGAAAGAAAAGAGTTAGAGACAATAATAGTCACTTAATGGTCTCATGCATATTCAGGATTGGGAGAATGAAAATATTTAGATTAGGGTAAGTCAGGATAAGTTAGATTGTTCTACAGTGTAAAACAACCTCCTAATCTTGATGCCTCATCACATGAATTAATTCTTGTTCATTCTCCTTGACCAGTGTAGGCCAGCTGTGCAGGTCTAACTTCACTCTGATACTCAGCACACAGAAGCTTCCTTTTTTCATTTTGCAGGAGTGCAGATTGAGACTGAGCCCTTCCCAATTGGCTACATCCATGTCTCTTTTATAATTTTTATTTTGAGACAGGAGGATCTCATTAAGACACTAAATTATGAGGTCTGGGCTCCAACTTGCAATCATCCTGCCTCAGGCTCCCTGAGTGCTGGGATTATAGGTGTGAACTAGAGTAACTAAGAGAAGGCCCCACCTTTATGCCATAGTTACCAAAATAGAATAAAAGTATATGTGGCAAATTACATACTGACCCTTAAAAGTTTAGCCTAGATGTGACAGACATTAATTCTGCTGGTATCTATTGACCAAACTAGTCATATGGCTGCCTTTGCCATCAAGGAGAAAAACAGAGCTCCCCTCTCCTATTTCCTTTAATACAGCCTTTTAGGGAATAGCATTACTGACCATTGTTTTAAGCAAAAAACATTCCTCTTACTACTAATACAAAAACACTGTGGTTTATGAGAATGAGTCCTTTGGGCTTCTACTGGAAATCTTTACACTGTACACCATGGTAAACTAGTGACTTGATTTTCTAACTCTTGATACATTAGAAAATATTTGAAGAAGTAGAACTGTTTTATGCTATGTACTAGTTTGGTACCACAACTGCCATAACAAGACTCACCGACTAGGTGGCTTCAACAACAGAACATTTTTACCTTGTAGTTCTGATCAAGGATAATATGCTGGTAGATCAGTCTCTTCTGGGCTTCTTTCCTTGTCTTGTAGATGGCTATTTTCTCCCTGTGTTTGCATGGTTTCCCTCTAAATGTGTTTGTGTCCTAATCATCTCTTTATACAGACACTCATCCTAGTGGATTAGGGACCACACTGATGACCTCATTTTAACTGCGGTCACCTCTTTAAAGTCCCTTCACCAAATACAGTCACATTACAAGGCACGGGGTGTTCAAGCTTCAACCCTTCTTCAATATCAATTTCGAGGAAACACAAAGACCATAAATTAGCATAATATAAATAAAATTAAAAGTAGGAAAATGTGATACGAAAACAGACTCAAGAATATAAGAGGGCTGGTGAGACAGCTCAGGGGCATAAGCGCCTGCCTGGCAAGCATGAGATCCTGAGTTTGACTCCCGGTACCCACAAAAAAAATTCAACCAACCAAACAAACAAACAAAAAAAGACTATAAGAAAGTTAGAGCAGGGTAGAATAGTTTTGTGTAGGGCCCTATGCTAAAGAACCCTTGGAAAATTCCACCCTAACAGTGATATGCTGGGCTATCAGTTAATGTAACAAATATTTCTTCAGTTAGGAAAAATGATGGCCAAGAGAGCATACTCTCTTCTTTAAATATAATACAATAATGAAAAAGGGAGGCAATATGTGGAAGAGAAATCTACTGCTGGCCATTTATCCTTGCGCTTTTCTTAAAACTTCCCAATCAATTTGCTATTAATGAGACTTGTTCTCACCAGCCAGCTGGGTGAACAAGAGAGAGATCTAAGAAAAACATTCTAGACGGGGAACACAGCGGGTCTAATGACCGCGAAGGGAGACTGAGAGGTGGGTCATGGCAGGAAGCGCGGTGGAGAACGGTAGGAGCAGAGATTAGAAGTAAAGGAGGATGGGGCGTGGAGGCCTGCTAGCGTCTCTGCAAGGGTTTTATTTTTGGCTCTGAGCTGGGAAAATACTGCAGAGGAGTGGAGAAGGGATCGCTCTGACAGCTGCGTTGAGAATGATTCCTGGGAAGGCAGATGAGAAAGCTTCCCCGAGCCGGGTCCCGGTGGCGTGGTGGCGGACAGACGATGCATTTGGATGGAGAGCTGACAGGGTTCTCTGCCGTGTTGGATGTGGGGCCTGAGGACAAGAAAGGAGTCAGGAATGGCTCTAAGATGGGTCCTGACTTATACTGAGAGTGAACTTGCCACGAACTGAACTGAAGAAACCTGCAGAAGGCGCAAGCTTGAGAGGATGACATTTGCTGATGTGGCCAAAGTAAGTTGCACGTTTGCTGCTATGTGAAAACTGAAAATGTCTCTTCCTGTCCGAAACATAGCATTTGCAGATTCCTGGCAGATACTAATTTTTGAATTTGGCAATGAGAAGCTGGGATTCCTGATAACTTGTAGGAGTTATTAAAATCAGGTTATTAAAAAAGATCGGGTTATTTTATACTTCGGTAGCACTGTACATATTTAATTAATAATGAGTGACCCTAAAAATAATGTATTTACTGAAGTAAATTAGCATTAAAAGTTTCATGAGTTTTCTTTAAGTAAAGTCAATATAATAATAAGCACAGTTTATTAGTATTGGTACTAACAATATATTGTGGCATTTTATATTTCAATAACCTGCACAGATATTCTCAATTTGATATACATATTCCACAGCAGAATAACAGAAATGAAGAAGTAACAAAAGTAAATGCCAAATAAAATAATTAAAAATTGAAAAATATTTATTATTTATTATTTATTTATTATTTATAAATAATTATTAATTATAATTATAATTATAAATCATTTATTATTTATAAATTATCGTTTTAAAAATAAAAATGTAAATCACCCAAAGGCATTACTTGCCCCTTCAATGTAATTATTTTTTGTGACATATTTTCCAGATTTAGAAAATTTATTTCTTTTTGACTGGCATTTGGTCATCTTTTATTTTTTATTTTTTTATTTTTTGGTACTGGGATTCAAACTCACCGCTTTGCGTGTGCCAGGCAGGCACTGTACTGCTAAGCTACATCCCCAGCCCTTGGTCATCTTTTAAAAGCATATTCAAAAGCACCTTTGGGTTAGTTGTAATGATACATAGTGCTTCATTAGGGCTTAAAAGAATCTTTTAGTAATAAAATGTTTTTGTCTGCTTGCCGCAGTCTTTATTGTCTTTTGAAATGAATATTTCTTTGTGATAATAATACCTATTTAAGATCAATTTCTGTTTTTTTCCCAAAAATTCCACAGTACTATGCACATTTTTGTTGCATGAATTCTGGTATAGTGTTTACGAAGAGCTGTATCCTATAGCTAATATTAAGACATTGAAAAATGCCAGGGAATTTTAATGGGCAATATGTAAATATCATAGCATAAGAGTTCCTATTATAGTTAACAGCATTACTCAGAAACATTTGTTGAAATTGGCAACTTCCTAAATTTATTATTTCTCCAAACAGCACTCAAAGGGTGTGTAGAAAGTAAATAATATGTAAATGTATTATTTACATGTTACATTATTTCTGTTTGCAAGAATGGCACATCTTTAGCAATAGATAGGACCATAAACACAAATTCATAACAAGGTAACAGCTAAATGTAACACTTTGTCATGTGTCCTGGCAGCTTGTCTCCTAGATACTCTGTCCTGTTTTCTGGAATGTTGAACTCAACCATCAACACTGCATTTTGGAATTCCTTGTCCTTGTTTTCAAGTCAGTATTTTCCTGCAGACCAGCAATATTTCTATGTTGCTTGTTAAGGCTTAATTCCTGAAGGAGAATTTTTTTAGTACTTGTTCCTCTTTTCCTGATTTCTTTACATATTTGTAAATGAGATTTTAGATTTCCAATGCATATCCATTTTCCAGTAAATATGGGAAAGAAAACCTCCCCTAGAAACATTACCTGAATGAGAAAAGAGAAGTTGTAATTGAATATTAACATTATCAGTTTTCTCAAGTGGGAAAGAAGTATGCAAGTTACCTGACATGAATAAAAGAAATGCTGGGCGGTGAGATGGCTCAGCGGCATAAGCGCCTGCCTGGCAAGCTTGAGGGCCCGAGTTCGACTCCCGGAACCCACATACGGAAAAGGGCCGGTGATATCGCTCAGCGGCACGGGCGCCTGCTGGCGCGCGAGGTCCTGAGGTCAACCCCCGGTACCCACAAAAAAAAAAAGAAAAAAAAGAAAAGAAAAAGAAATGCTAAGATTGGCTGCATAACACTTTAAATAAGGTCTATAGATCACAGAGTAGGTTTCTGTAGTAGGAGCATCAGCATTAACTTGAAACTTGTTAAAAATGCAAATTCTCGGACTCTTCCACAGATCTGCTGAAGCAGAGGTTTCTATGGCAGAGACCAGTCATCTGTGTACTAATGAGACCATCAGGTAATTTTGATGAAAAATAAAGTCTGAGGACAACTTGATGAAGTTATCTTCATTTTGATGCCACTTCTTTTATTTATTTATTTATTTATTTTTTAATATGTGGGTACCGGGAGTCGAACTCAGGACCTCACGCTTGCCAGGCAGGCACTTATGCCACTGAGCTATCTCACCCGCCCTTGATGCCACTTCTGATCACTACTCTGATTTAATTAATGAATTTATTTATGATATTTATATTAATACCCTCTCCCTCAAAACAAAGACCTGAAAGCCAGAATGGGTAGTATCAGTAATTTTTGGTGATTTCTTCAAATCTTCTTGTGAAGTAAATTAAAATCCTTTGGGCTATTGCTTATCTGTTGGTAGTGTAAATATTTTATAGCACCTGATAATAATAAAAGTAAATAATTAGATTAAGCTGGTGTACTTAAGATGGTGACCAATTCTATTTGAGACCAGAACTGCAGAACAAATGAAGTTCATGAACAAAGGTACTACTGTACTAAATGCTTAAACACTGTGCTGAGTGTTGTAATGTCTACAGACATAAACAAGGCATGATTGTTTCTCATGTACTGCAAACATGTATCAATAAAGAAATGTTTGAGAAAGGTATAATAAAAGAGAAATGAAAAATGCTCCTTATCAAATATATGATAATACAGTAAGAAATGAACCTGTAGGAGAGAGATGCATAATGCGGAGAAAAAATATATATCTTTATTTATAGATACATATACATTCAAAGGGGGTACATTTTGTTTGTTTAGAAAAATGACACCACTCAAAATAATTTATTCTCTGGATTATTACAGCACATTCATCTCCTGGAGTAATAGTGAAAGAGTGCTATTTGGTGAAGAGGATAGATGAATTTGTGGGTGCTCACAAGGATGTAGTTGGGCCATAACATAGCTTAACCCTTAATTTTATCCATTTCAGTGGTTATCACAGATTCCCACAAATGATGGTGATATTTTTCTTGAAACAACTGAGAATTGTCTGACTCAGTTGGCGTTGGTCACTGTGATTAGTGATGGCCCAAGCTAAGATTAAAGTTATGTGGGCAATGGTTATGATATTGGGTTCTCTATATAAGTACATGTTACTATAACCACTATGCTGCAGATGGAGGAAACTTGATAAGTAGCATCAAACTCAAGGAAATTAAGGAAAAACATATTCATTTTTCTGAAACTGAATGCACTATGTTATCTTATGTTTACTTTATATGTAGCTTGTTTCTTAAAAATTTCAAAGGGCCTCTTTGGGTGCATTTGAGAGGGAGGGCTCAGAAAAATTAGTTTTTAATATGAATCCATGCCAATATTTATGGATTTCAATCCTATCTGAAGAATGAATTGGTTTATAAACTAGAAGCATTTATGATAGCTTTAGCTGTTATACTCCTGACAAAGAAGAAACTCTTTCTAAATTCTGTGAAATACTTGTTGATATACATGCAAATTCCAGGATCAAACTAAAGCAACTACTACCAGCAACTGGTAAGTAAAAATGTGGAGAAAAGTAAGTTGAAAGAAGTTATCTTATACTTTCATGTTGCTCTTTGAAAATAATTAAAAGTATGTGCATGTACATTTTCATGCACATAGTTCAATATTAACTGCTGTATCAATGATGGGTACAGATACAAACACATGCCTTTCTACCATCCCTGACCTGGAATCCTTGGTCACCTATTAATCCTCTTTCTGTGCAGCTTTCTCTGTAGACAATGTTCCTGAGTGCTATGACCGTAAATCCCTTTACATATGTTCTCAGCAACATTTGCCAAGTGAAGAAGTAAACATTCCATGTTGTGGATGAGTAACTCTTTCAGGCAGAGTCTCTTCTTTGTCATTATATTCTCAAGACCGGGGATCAGCAAACTGTAGTCTACTGCCATTTTGTCTAGGCTGTGAGCTAAAAATGGCTTTTAAAGTTTGAAATCACTGAAAAACAAACAAAATAAAATGAGAGAAGAATTCATGACACATGAAAATTATATAAAAGTTCTATTTTAAAAAAGTGGATAGAGAAATAAGTGATGGAGGAAGGGTAAGGGAGGGGAAAAGAAGGAAGATGAAAAAGAAAAAACACTGAAGGGGAAAAAATGATGAAAATAAAGTCTTTGCAAATGGAAGGGGCACCAAGAGTTGGAAAGAGCAGGAAGGGAGGAGAAAGCTAGGGAATTAAAAGAAAAAAGAAAGAAAGAGAGAAAAAAGAATTAAGATGTGTTATGTACAGGTACAAATTCTCTAGGGCAATTGTAATCATTATGAACTGCAAACATGTACTAATAAAAATTTTTATAATACTCTCTGCAACAATGTTGATTTATAATATGCAATTCTAATAAAATACTTGAATATGAAAAAAAAAGAAAACTGTATAAAAGGCAAATTTTTGTCCATAAGTATTCTTTCATTGAAACACAGCCAGACTCTTTGTTTACATGTGGGAATGGCTGCTTTCATTGTTGCAAAAGAGACCAATTGATCTTTAAGTTCCACAATGTTGTTTCTCAGTTGGGGACAAATTTGGTGGTAGGCTCCAAAACACATATGACAAAAGTTTGGGGACATCTTGAGTGTCACAGTTGGATGAGGTGGACACTACTGATGAGGTTAGACCTCAAACAGACATGGGACTGTGATGGTGCTACACAGCCTGAAATTAGCCTGCAGTTACCCACAACAAAGAACAGTGCTCTCACACAAAATGCCAATAATGCTGAGGTTCATAACCTGTGCCCTTCCAATTTACCATATAGGTTTTTCTAGAAAATGTTACTACTGCCTATCCTGCTTCCTAACAAGGGACTGTATTTTTTTCCCCGATAATTAGAAGATACGTATGCTGGAGTTTAGGTATATAAAACTTGAACAATTATAAAGTTTGAAAATTTGACTACATTTTATTTATGAAATAAATGTATATAACCTTTACTAGCTTAGAAAACCACCTGATCTCAACCAAACAACTCCACTCAATACCTTTTTTTTTTTTTTTTTGTGGGTACTGGGGGTCGACCTCAGGACCTCGCGTGCCAGCAGGCGCCTGTGCCGCTGAGCGATATCACTGGCCCTTTTTTGTATGTGGGTTCTGGGAGTTGAACTTGGGCCCTCGCGCTTGCCAGGAAGGCGCTTACGCCACTGAGCCATCTCACCGGCCCCTCCACTCAATACTTAATAACTGACAAATTTCACTTGAGAGGTGATGTAGTTAAACTGAGAAAGTGGAGACATAAATATGTAAGTATAAAATAAGTTGCTTACTTGGTAACATGTGTGCCAAGAAACTAGGTGATTGTATTTTATATTTTCAACTTTGTTGTGTTTCAGTACAGAGGAAAAAAGAGTCACCTTCAGCATGCAGTGCGTTCCCCCTCTCATCCTTCAGCAGTCACTTTAGAATTTCCCTTCTTTTTAACTGGGTGTACCCTTTCTACGTGTGAAGGCTTATTCCTTATTCTTTCAGCCAAATGCTGACATTATATGAACATAACACAAAAGGGACATTCAACATTCGTGAGTCCACAATAGAGTAATATGAACTATGATTAGGAATTTCCTGATTTATAAAGATCTCATATCAAGTCACCTCTTAAATATCTATACCTAAAATGTATGACTAAACTTATTTTCAGCTGCATTATACTTTCGGTTGGCCTTTTAACCTTGCTTTTTGATTTTAACAGAAGCACAGCAAATATTTCCTTCTGTGGGAGAAGGTAGGAATGGCAGAAGGGTGTTCTTTCCCCCTCCCTATTAGATCACACTCTTCTCATATTTTTTCTATTTAGAACCTGACTTTGAGTTAATATATACTACTCCAACATGTCAAAGATGTTAATTTTTAATTTGAAACACTTGTCCTAATAAGAATAGGTGAGGTCATGTTAGTTTTACTGTGATAGCTGAACAATCCCTTACCAAGTGCTTAATAAAAAGAAACAGTGGTATTGCAGCTTTGTCTCTTTTGAGGCAACGATAATAGGAAGTGGCCCCAGAAAAAATTGATATCAGATTCCACGTTTTGTGCAGTGTTCCAGAAAGAATCTGGCTTTGACATCGTGCAGTGTCAAAGAGAATAAAGGAGGCTGTGGTGAAAACAATTGTTTCCAACTCGGTGAGAAATTATGGTTAAGACACTAGTTAAGGAATCAGAAAGACCTTAGTTTGAGTTTTACCTTTGACCCCTACAAGCTGTGCAGTCTTAGGAAATTATTCAACTGCTGTAAGAACCTGTTTTCCCATTTCTAAAATGGGAATAACAATAGCATGTACCTCATAAACTTGCTGGATGTTTAAATGGCATGACACATCACCAAGGTTCAGTGTATGTTGGCTTTAATTCCCTATATTTCGGGTGTCATCTGAGTGCACTTCAGCCCTTTATAGAGCTCCATAAACTTATCTAAAAAGCTAATATGTGGCTTGTAGTGTTCTAAAGTCTTCATAACGTCCTTCTAATTTGTGGGTCTTGCTTCTTCAGTCTTCCTTGTGTGAGATATGTCAGCTTTCCTTAACAATCCCTTGATGTACACCCTTGTGAATTACCATACAAGACTTCATTTACAAGATACAGTTACTTAGCTTGGAAATTTGCTCTAAAGACCTTGGGATAAATATGCGAGTATTAACACATGGAAATGTTCTGCCATGGGGCATTATTTCCTCTTCCCTGACTGCTTGCTTTTTCTTTGTCTTTTCTCCTTCTTTTCCCTTTTTGCTTGAATTCTGTGCTTGCATGTCTCCATCTTTTTCCTTCTTTCCCTGCCCCTCTTCTTTGTGTTTCTGCTCCTATACCCTACACTCCTCTTCATTCCCCTCTCTCCCTTATTTCTCTGCTTTCCACATCCACTCTCAACTCCAGTTTCAGTTCCTCTGCTTCCATTGTGCAGCAGAGCTGCACGTTTCTGGAAGTCTGGCACCCCAGCCTTGCGGGCAGGAGGACATTGCTTACTTTCCAACACAGGTCTTTTCTCTATTAATGTGGCTTTCTTCCTAACAGAAACACAGTATCAGCTTCGTAAAACACAAAGACGTCTCTATCTTGTCCCATAATTACCTCACTGTCTGTGCTTTTGCATCTCAGATCTCTACTGTACTCTTTGCTGTGAATGCTTGGAGGGTCCATCTCTGAATGCTTTTTGTGTCCCATCATCTTTTTCAGCTTGAAGGTCCATCAGGCTCTGCATTTTCTGAATGTCTTAGTTTCTCAGGCCTTGTGTTGTTATCATATGTGAATACCACTTTTTCTAGCATCCTTAAAGAGTGGAACTAGGCCTGGCTAATTTTAGTTTTTTTTTTTTTTTTTTTTTTGTTGTTGTTGTTGTCATTGTTGTATTTTCTACAGTGTACAGGGTAACACAGTGTATGATGCTGTAGTGTTGTTGTAGTTAAAAAATAATGAAATCTTTTAACATAAAATGGTTGAAAAACAATGATTTTTCCATTGGAAAAAGAGCCTGGATTTTGGTTGTGACTGTCCTGGGTTCAACATAATTGCTCTGTGGTCTTGGTTATGCATTTCAGTCAGAGTTCAAGCAAGAGAGCAAATCCACAATCAGCATAATGGAAGTGAAGGAATTATTCTAGGAATTAGACCTCAAACCAATATGGGAAGAATTGGGGAAATGAGTAATTAAGGAAGAGGTCAAAGAATCAGAGAAAGAAACAGTAAGCAGTCTTCCTAATGTATGGAACAGGTGGACAAGCTAGATGTTTCAGGGTGTATTAGCTTTCCAGTCACTACGATACAATACATGGCACCCACAACTTAAAGGAAGAAAGGTTTAATTGTCTCATATTTTCAGTCCACTGTTGGCAGACTCCAACATCAAAACCTCATTGAAAAAGGCCAGGGTGGAGCAAAGCTGCTTAGTCACAGTGGCCAGAAAGCACAGCAGGAGAACAGCATCAGAGAGGAACTGGCAAAGGACCACAAATAATACCCAAGGCCATGCCTCCACGACCCATGGAGACACAGCCAGGAGTGTGTTCTGCTAATTTCCTAAGTGTTTCCTAAGCCAATGATGCTGACAGCAGGGTTAATGGTCACACAGGGGAATATGAAAAGTCAAGCAAACCTAGTTGTTTAAATAGGAGCAGAGGGTGAACTTGTGGAGGTGTATATAGACAGGTACTGCATTTGGGTTGCTTCTGCCTCTGCTGTGTGCAGTCAGTATTGGGGATTGGGCCTGGGTTGTTGTTTTCCAGGAGATCAGCAATATAAAATATCATCTAGACCTAGAGCTTGTGAGGCAAGAACAAGCTGCTTCTTTTACATTATGGTGTCTATTTGCAACCATCTTCTACGAGAAACAACCACTGCTTTACTTTTGCCTTCCAATTGCACGCATGTACCACGCTGGGCCAACAATAACGTGAAGCCATTCAAAGAATGGTATTATGGAAGTGTCGTTTCCATCTTACCCAAGGTGATATTACAGTCCAACACTGTTTTATTCCTCAACCTCTCTGAGTTTCGTTTCCTCAGGAGAAGACTGGAGAATCTATTCTGAAAAGCTGTTATAAGCAAATAAAGTACTCATATAGAATTTAACGTTTAGAAAACCCTCTCAAGTCATGGCAACAGTGAGACTGTGTTAATAAGAAGCAGTGTTGTAGTTGTAACTGGTTTCTCCTAGAAGCCTGCTTTCAGCTTTGTTCTGAAAGATATGAATGCAGAAAAGAGAAGATTAAACAGAAGGAAAAAAAAAAGAAAGCAAGGTCAAAAGAGATTTTTAAGAGCTGAGGGCATTTGCCAATTATAATGGTGATACCTAAATTAAAGACTATTAGAAACAGATCATCTCCATATATTCCATTTAGGACTTCACCATCATAATTGCTTCAATTATATACTTCATTATATACACCCCCATTTGCTTAAGAATGAGAGAGGAATGCACTATAGAATTTGAAACTTTCATTTTTCTCACTCCAGAACTCTAAACATCTCTTTAGTCAAGATGTGCTTTCCCACGTTTTAAAGCTCAACAATTTTCAAGTTGTTTGTGAAAGTAATTTTTGACTTTTAGTTCAGTGTCTTTTTGTACACTTTACACACTGACACACCAGTTGTCACTGCGGACAAATCTGAAGCCTTAGTTAAGTGGGTACACATCTCAAGTGAAGAGGAGGAAGGATGAGCGCGGCTGAGCTTTTGACAATCAGACTTGTAGTCCAAGGTGAACTGAACTCCTAGTTCTCACAGACCATCATGCCTTCTTCATTCTTTACAACAGTGTTTTTCAGAAGGGGACTCAGCCAAAAATAAACCCAACACTATTATTCATGTCGAGGAAGGGATTTTTAAGACCACAAGGTTTTTTTTTTTTTCTTTTTCTTTTTTTTTTTTTTGTTTCTTTTTTTTTCTCCTAAAAATATTTTTCTCCTATCTTCCTCTTCGTTTCACACCATCAACCTCCTATCTGATGGCCTGGACTGAGTCTGCAGGATTTTAAGTGAGCTTCTAAAAAACTTTCCCCTGGGTTCACCCATTGGTGGGGTGTGTAAAGAGTGACCCTCTTCTATTTCTTGTATATCAATAAGGACACCGTTTTGCAGGTAATCATGCTTTCAGGTGCTCCTGTTTGGTGCATGTCTGAGTCAATTTGGCTCCTCTGGAAAAATTTCCAGCTATTGCTTACCTTCTTCCTCTCTCTGTAACCCCCAATCCATGCACATGTAAATTCTCCATCTCTACTAGTAGATCAGGGCCCTGCAAACTTGTCCTGAAAAGAACCAGATAGTAAATATTTTAAGCTTTGTACATAAAGAGAGAAACCAGGAATGTTATACAGATAGCCATTTAAAATATAAACATTTGAAAATTGTAAAAATTCATTCTTAGATTGCAGCCATAAAAAAACAGGTAGTAGACAAAATTTGGCTTACGGATAAATTTGCTGACCTGGGGTTTAGACTGTTGCTTACATCTTGACAAAAGTATTTTGGTGTCTTAGCATGCTCTTTGATTTGGCTTCTGTCTTACATTTGCTATTATAATTTATTTTTAGGTACATGCTTATTCATGCTAGGCCTTTATCCTACTTTTACTGATTATTCTTAGAAAAGATGTCAGGTGTTTTTTATTTTTATTTTTATTTTGTTTGTTTGTTTTCGAGATAGGGTCTCACTGTGCGGTTCAGGCTTGCCTTGAATTCACTATGTAACCCAGGCTGGCATCAAACTCACAGTGATTCTCCTGCCTCAGCCTCCCAAGTGCTAGGATTACAGGAGTGCACCACCATGCCTGGGTCAGATGTCTTTTAAAATGGATAAATCCTCAGACATCATATATTAATGTTTTTAAGATTGTGAATTCAAAGATAGTCCAAGTAAAATTAAATGGATTGATTCTTCATGAAATAATATATTAAAGTTTCAAATAAATTCCCAGGGCTATTTAACAGGATATAATATAAGAGAAGATGTAAATTTTATTTATCTAAAATGTCTTAATAACTAATGAGAACTTGTTTTATGATTTGGATGTCACCAATGACTTACTTTTGCTCTCCAAGCTTTCTAGCATTTCCCCCTGGCATTCATTCATTCAGTGCATATTAATTTCACATCTATAATGTCCCAGGGATTCTACTAGGCATTTTCAAATCAGAAATAATAGACACAGACTCTATTTCAAGAACAGGATTCTAAGGAAGGAAAAGGAAGAAAGGCGATCTCATACAGGTTGGTCTTAAGTACCCTGTCAATTACTGGTCCAGTACGAGACCCATGGCAGTGGTACTAATCTGGACAAAATGAAGTCGGGGAAGGAGTTCCTATAGACTCTGATATCCCAGGTACATCCTAAACTATAAGAATTTGGCAAGATGCAGAAACAGGGAGAGAGCTGTGTGCGGAGATACAGTGTAAGCCTTAGAGACCTCCTCATGTGTAAGGGCTGTGCATGATTTAATAAAGCTAGACTTTACAGAATGAAATGTGTTGTGCCTGGAACGGTGCCTGGCACAAAATTGATGTGTGGTCAAGAACTGTTGGCAGATTGAGTGCCAGGGGATGAGTCTGGAGAGGCAGGCAGGACCAAGATAATCTATGGCAAGCTAAGAAAGTTGAATTTTATCCAAAAAGCATGGCAGGCCTTTATAAATGATCTGACTTGATGATATTCGAATCTCAGAAATTTCACTGTGGCAGCACTACAGGAATGGATGAGAATGAAACAAAGCTTGTGCCGGAGAGAACGACTGAGAAGGTATTGGTTTCCACTAGAAAAGAAATGCTGAGTAGCTGAAGCACCCACGTCACAGTGGGCATGGACGGGAGGAATCTGACGTGAGAGTCTTCCAGATCACCAGTTTATTTCTCTACTGTTGCTCTGTCCAGCAAACATGAAAGAGAAAATATAATGAATACCACAGGCCCCTGCCATACATACACGCTCACACATGCGATCTATGGCCAGGTTTTGTTCACGATAACTCTAATTCCTACTGATCACCTAATTAATCCCAGAGAGATCTAAGTCTTGAAAATGCAAATATTACACTTTTTGTGCAGGGTTAATTTGTATTTACTATCCACATTTTGGTAAATGATTTTCTGTTTTCACCATGAATATGTATGACTTGCTTTCAGCAAGGAGAAAGGCCTCTTTTTTTTTTTTTTTTTTTTTCCATTCTCCTTTATGCTCTCCCTGCGGAAGGCTTGAGTTGGGAAGCAGTCTGCTAATTAAGCCTAGGTAAATTATAAACAGCAAATTTAGAGGCTATTGGTTGACTGGAAAAATATACTGTATACTGTATACAATGTTGTTCCCATCAGACATTTCTAAGCATTTTATTTTATTTTTAATAAATAAAAGCCATGGGATTTTTAGTCTACCCTGCCACAGTTACTCTATTGCCTCATCTGAAATTAGAGTTATAACATAATGAATACTTAAGAACTAAATGGCATTGAATTAGGGACTCAGTCTCTGACACAGGAGAATAAAATACTTTTCCTTTGTTTCTCCACCCTTTATATATCTCCTATAGAATTTCACAGAACAGTAATTAATAAAAATGTATTGTAGCTTTAGGAGTCTAATAGTTATTCCACAAAATGCCTTCATTTGATAAGTGGAAAATTTAGACCCTAAGTGATGATATATGATGTGCCAAAGAGCACTCAACGATTGAGTAAGCAGACCAAAGACTATCAACTGAAAGTTTAGCTCTCTCTCCTGCTTACCTTGCAGCTAACTCCTGAAAGCTCACTGCTGACAATAGATTTATTTGTTTTGAACTCCAACATACTATTTTTTTTTTCTGTAGGTACCTGGGGTTGAACTCAGGACCTCACGCTCCAGCAGGCGCCCGTGCTGCTGAGCAATATCACTGGCCCTTTATTCATATGTGGGTACTGGGAGTCGAACTCAGGACCTTGCGCCTGCCAGGCAGGCACTTATGCCACTGAGCTATTGCACCGGCCCCCAACATACTTTTAAAATCCAGATGTCTCAGAGGACATGGAGTTAAATCTATAAGGGTGATCAATTTGTATACTTTTAATGTGTATGAACTTATCAGTGGCTAAAAGAGCATAGTTTGTAGATACTGGGAAGGTGTATTTATTAAATAGAGAGAGGGCTCACAGCAAAACTTCGTATTAAAATGGCCTTATTTGGAAATCCATACTAGAAGATATTTGTTAAATTTAATTTTCAATTGGAAGAAGATTGAAAATAGATGATTATTGTGTCAGTACATATGCCTCCCCCAGATATTCATTCATACTCTCCTGCTAGAATGTTCTTTGAGGACAGTCATTCAGCTTCCCCTGAACATCCATCTCCTTGAAACTTAAAAAAAAAAAAAAAAAAGGTTAAAAAAATTTTTATTTAATTTTTTTTACTTTGGGAGAAGGTTTCTCTAAGCCACTACTTGCTCAGAATGAGCTCAAAGTTCCATCCTCCTGCCTCAGCCTACCAGAATGGTGGGATTATAGGCCTGCACCACCACATTTCACTTATTTATTTTTCTTATGTCCTGTGGCTGGTTGTGCTGCCTATAATATAACAGGTGCTTAAATAACTTTTATTTATTTTTATTTTTTATTTATTTTTTTTTGTGGGTACCGGGGGGTCGACCTCAGGACCTCGCGCGCCAACAGGCACCCGTGCCTCTGAGCAATATCACCGGCCCCTTTTTCGTATGTGGGATCCGGGAGTCGAACTCGGGCCCTCACGCTTGCAAGGCAGGCGCTTACACCGCTGAGCCATCTCACCGGCCCTTAAATAACTTTTATTGAGTGGATGAAAAAATTGATTAAAAACATGAACTACAAAGAGTATGGAAGAGACATATAAATTATTATTTATTATTCCATTATTTTGGAAGGCAGAATTTACAAGGATTACTTTTATGGAAAGCAGTGTATTCTTTTTTAGGTGGTTCAAACCTAGAGTCAGTTTTCAAGGTTTGCCTCTACTCTTTGGGTGGGATACATGGTAAATTTACTTCCCTTATATGTTCATTAGGAATAATAAAATCTTATCCTACTTAATGTCCATTCAATGTAAAATTATTAGAAAATTCAAATGTGATTTAACCAATAAAGTTTATGTAAACCTTTTAGTTAATGGAAATGAAAATTAACAGAATTAATGGAATTTAGTTAATGGAAATTAATTTTATATATTGTGAATCTATTTTTTTGAGCAAAATTCTCTAGTCTCTCATAACATTTAATGTGAAAGATAAAAGATTTTCTGCTTGATGATTGTGTATTTGACTTGTGTGGGCCTTGTTTAAATGCCTAAGTTATTGTTGGAATGATATCGGCGGTGATAACGAAAGCCTGTGAATATCATAACGCATTTGTTGGTGCGGGATTGTTTACATACAGGCCCACGGAAAGGGGGACAGTGCCATCAGATCTCATGCATTCAGGCAAATTTCAGGAAGATCACGGCATTTGGGTGGTGTGCTCCACTCAATCGCTCCAACGATGATTGCAGAAATCAAATATAGTAGAAGTAAAACCAGATGACCCATGTGCGCCTGGAAACCTGGGAAATAAAATGAGCTCTCTTCTGGCAAATGAAGATTGAATTGTGGAACTCAGTCTCTTTCTCTTTCTGTGTCTCTGTCTCACTCTCTATACATTTGTACACACACATACACACTTGAGGTTTACATATATATGTATATCTATGTATAGATACACATGTGTATGTACATTTATATATGCATTCTTATATATCACATCTATATTTTACATGATCTTTTTATTTTCTTTTCCATTTCTCTCTCTCTGAAGGATTAATGACATAGATGAAAGCAAAGTGACATTTTAAGGATGTGGAACTAAATGAGACAAATAACCAAAAAAAGAAAAAAATGATGAAGGATTGCTCTGTTTATTTTGTTTTGTATCCAGATCCAAATATAAAATTTATAAGAATAGTTTTGCAGTTCAGCTGTACCATATAAATCAGTGACATTCCATTTGGCTTTCCTACATTTTAATTTTACTTGTAGTTAAAGATGACTAGGAAAAAAGTAAATACATTTTTGTATAAAAATACGTACAAAAGTTTTAATGTCCTGTTAAATTGTTAATTGATTTATGTTTTAAAAAGTTTGCTGGCTAACCGTAAACATTCTTACATTTAAAAAAGGGAGATGCTTTTCAAATAAGCAAAAGGGTCAATATTAATAAAAACCATAATATATTGAATACTTAATGGTTAGAACCTTTATATAATTAATATAAGCACAGTATTTATAAATTCAAATAGATTAAAATAAATTTTATTGTATGATGAAGTGTAGTCATTAACCTATTTTTGAAAATAATCAAACAGTTCAGTTAATAAACTTGAAATAACACATATGCATTCATTGGGTACACTATAAAAAAAGCTGCCTATTTAGTTAAGTGCCACCAAATTTTATAAAACTTGTATTTGGCCAAAGTTGTAAAATTTGAGAACTTTACAAGATGTCGTTTTGATAACACAGTAAAATGAGAACTGCTTAAAGAAAACAGAAATTCTTGAAGCTGAACCATTAATTTCACATTCTAAACAACAATACAACCATGTGCTTTAAGAAGAAATAAAAATATGAAGTAGACACTATACTTTAAATTTTGATATTTCAATATGTATTTTTATATTATCTCTTTAAACTAGAAAATAATATTTGCTATATAAAACAAACTTTTTCCCCAATGCCCACTCTCAGCCATGTGCTATTGCAGCAGTAGGGATAAAGTAAGCAAAACGAAATATTTGGCCTAAGGAAACTTCCATTTTTCCTGAGTGAAATAGACCCAAAATAGATAAATAATAGGTTGAAACACATGAAGCTGCCCTCTTGCAAGTCAAAATGCTCAAATAGGTGCTGGTGAGATGGCTCAGCTGCGTGCACGCCTGCCTGGCAAGTGAGGGCCCGAGTTCGACTCCCGGAACCCACATACGAAAAAAAGGGCCGGTGATATCGCTCAGCGGCACAGGAGGCTGCTGGTGCGCGAGGTCCTGAGGTCGACCCCCGGTACACACACACACACACAAAAAAAAGCTCAAATATGTACAATTTCCTATGGCTTAAATTAATTTACAAAATATCAGGTAGACAGAAGATGGATAAATACATAAATGGTGCTTAAGCTTGTAGATATTAGAAGTGTGTATACAAACAATAATGGGAACATAAAAAATTTGTCTTGTAACTTATAACCTAATGTCTGGCAGTAATGCATAGAAAAAGCCTGTGTCCCCCATGCCTGATAATGGTACTGAAATCAACATTTTTCAGTGCATGATAACACATTATTTTACACATTCATATAACTATACAGTTTTATACAGGACATATATGGAGAATTTTTTTCTTCATCTCCTGTTCTTTTCTTCATGAATGTAACTATAATAAAAACATTGTTCTTAACATTATTTTTTACAATTAAAGTCTGTAGAGAATTTTTCTGCTTTAATGCATAAAGACTTAATAAATCTTTTAAATTGTGCGATTTTATAATGTGGAAGCAATATGCTTATTAATGTCTTTCATATTATCATTTACTTATATAAATGCAATTATATAAAAGCAATTCCTCAAAATACAATTGTTGATTCAAGAAATAACTTTGTTAAGTACCACTGGGTTTATGTTCTTGAACCAACAGCAGCAATATATCCATTATTAGCATTACATGAAAAAGCCTATTTATCCACAAAATTATGATAACTAGATAGTATCATTTTAATATTTATAAATTTGATGGATTCAAAATTATCTTATTTGAATTCCAATAAAAAACTACCAATTTTTAATATATTACTAGATACTGTGACTTTTCTTTTGGTAATTTCTCATTAAATACTATTTTTATATATTTTAAATTTTGATCTTATTATAACTTGCATAGAATTAAGGAATTCAAATGGCACGTTATAAAGATAGGAGCTGCCTCTCTGCTTTTATCTTTCATTTACCAATGCCAAGAATAAAATTTGTAATTTTAAAACATTTTCTTTTTGATATCTGACTCCTTCATGAATAAATAATATGGTATTACTTCTTCATTTTCTAATTTTGGAAATTTCAATTTAATCTTTTCTTACCACTATGGGATATGAATATTTAACTCTCATGATCTTGAAGTCTTCATTACACATGAAATCTTCTTATCTCATCCTACCTAAATTAGGACTAAATTACTTATAATTTTTTTTTTTTTTTTTTTGTGGGTACCGTGGGGTCGACCTCAGGACCTCGTGCACCAACAGGCACCCGTGCCGCTGAGCGATATCACCGGCCCCTTTTTTCGTATGTGGGATCCGGGAGTCGAACTCGGGCCCTTGCGCTTGCAAGGCAGGCAGGCGCTTATGCCGCTGAGCCATCTCACCGGCCCACTTATAATTATTTATATTGCAATTTTATTTGTATTAGTAATCATTTGTATCAGTAATGTAAATCATCTGTGTTATATCTGTGTAAACAATATTTGCATTTGAGCCACTTAATACAATGTTGATATTTTCTTAACTTTAATATTTTGTGTTTTTTCTCAGTTTGTCTCCTTTCCTCATTGCTTGTTTTTCCACGTGCTCATGACTAATTCAACTGTAAATTCTTTCAAAGTAGTTTAAATTGCCCCTCAATTTAAGAGTCATTTCTATTTTATACCTATTAATTTCACCATTTAGAGGGAATCTTTTGGACCCCATTTTAGCTTGGACAGTTTACTTATGCAGCTGCTTCATAACTCTTGGTTTGAGATATTTATTCATCCTTTTTAGAAATGCTGTCTGATAAGTAAGTTGAGCTACATATATTATTTAAACTTCTTTAACAGCCACATTAAATGAGTGAAATTATTTTCATAACTTATTGTGGTTATCTCAATATATCAAAACTATCAACATTCCAATGTATGATAAATATAAAAATTATTTTGTATTATTTTAATAATGTTTTATGTATTTTATACTTAAGTCATATATCCATTTGGACTGCCCACGTTTCAGTTGACCAGTAGCTCCTCGTGACTTATGGCTATGAAATGGACACAATGAGCCTGGGACTCCCTAAGTCTTCCTCTTGTGTCAAATTTCTCCACTTTTTCCATATCTCAAATCTATTGTATCTCACATCTACTCTGCTATCTCGTATGTATTTCTCTTTTCTTTTTTCTTTTTTTTTTTCTTTATGTGGGTACCGGGAGTAGAACTCAGGCCCTCGCGCTTGCCAGGCAGGTGCTGAGCTATATCATTGGCCCTCGTATCTATTTCTTGACTTAACCTTTCATGTTTTGGAGTACATTCTTTGATAGCTTCTTAAGAAAAACTGAAAGGGAGATAAATCTGAGAACTTTCATTTTACTTATCCTTTGATTCCCTTTAGGGCTTCTTGGACAGAAAATTTAAGATGAAAATAATTTTCCCTTAGAATTCCAAAGACATTCTTCCTTTGTCAACGTGAAAAAGTCTGAGGCCACCATAATTCTTGATACATTAGGTAAAACTTGTTTTCTTGCAGTTTTTGAGGAATTTTCCTTTTTCCCAGTGTTCTAAAGTTTCATAAGTGTTTTGCTGAGTCATTTCCGCAATTTGGGCTGTCTCTTTGGGCGCTATTTTAATTTGGAAACTTATGAACCTCAATTTAGGTAACTGGTTTTGAATTACTTTCTTGACAACTTCTCCTTTTTCATTGCTCTCTTTTTTAGGACTCTCACTGTTCAAATACTGGAAATCTTGGCATGCATCTCTGATAATCTTAATGTATACTTTATTAATTTTAAGTCATGTTCTAAGTCAGAGTCCTCATTTTTTCTATGTATTTTCTTTTTTGTTGCTTATTATTCTTACTTCATGAGTACATTATCTTCCTTTATCCTCATTAGGTTATTAGTAATAGTTTTCTAAAGTTTTTTCCTTCTGGAATATTTTATTTTCCCTATAATTTTATTTTTATTTTTTTTGTCTCTGTATTTCATATTAGGTCATATCCTTAAATATGACAGCATACTTAACCTTAAGGTTTGGATAAGAAAAATATGATTGGAAGCATTGTACGTATGAACAAGATAATTTGCTGAAGTTTTTATTACACTACATTCTGGCTGGTGATTTCTTGGAGGTGGGCAGTTGCAATTCTCTCACCCTGTTTTCTCCAAAGAGACTAATTGGCTTTCATAAGAAGTAGACAAAGAGATCCAGGAATCTCTACATTCAGTGTACATGCTTATTTGCTCAAGCTTAATTGATTCACTTTCTTTTTGACACATTTTCCCTCATTTATGTTTGTAATCATTTTTAAAATCCCAGCACGTATTTTTGTTTTGTTTTATTTTTTACTTTCTAGTGAATAACCTCCCACGTTTTGCCAGAATATGGCATGGTCTATTTTTTATTACTGAAAATGAAAATAAAATTTGTGAGAGGGGCTGTACACCAGATATTTAACGACATTTCCATCAGTCTCCACCTTTTATCCTTAACTTTACCCCCACTAGAGAGGTGTGAGGTAATGACAATTTACGAGCCTTTTCCATATGTTTCAATAAGTTGAGTTGCTTATTATCAGTTTTGTGAAGTGCTGATTCAGAGATCAGCATTTTTGGTCTGTTAAAGCACAAACTGCAGATTAGAAAAATTGGGTACTATTGCTTCCATCATTGTCTTTTGATTTCCAGACATCTTTTTTTATTTTTTATTTTTTTAAAATCACTTTCTGTTGTGATGAGGTCTGGTTCAGGGGCTAAGGTTAAATAAGAAAATTTAAATACTTCCCTGACTAGAGGTGTCTAAATTCATTCTTTTGCCATACTTGGGCCCCTTCTTTAATTTAGGTGCATTATATAACCTTGAGCTGATATTTCGGTGAGATCTACTCCTTTTGGAAAGTGCTCATTTGCTTTTCTCAGGCAAGGAAGTCAGTGCAAAGATTTAAAACTTATACAATACAGACTCGGTCAATGTAACATTGTTCTATTGCGTTTGAAGCAATAGAAGTGTTTCCAGCATTGAACCGTGACATAGGTGGACTCCAACTGGCAGATGAAAGAAGCCATTAAGAAATTTAAATGACTTACTAAGGAGAAAAATATAACCATTTTATTATTTCTGCTTGGCTTATGGATTTTGGAAATTTTAAACATTTTTAGCCAGAAGTCCTCTTGAGTGCAGATCTGGATGGACTTTTTAAAATTTTCATAGATCAGATTCACTATTCACGAGATTACTGAAGGCCAACAACTTTTTACATCGGATTCATGGGGCATGAACTGCTAAAATATTTAGTTATTGACAGAAAAAAAAAAAAGACAAGTGAGCCATCAGAGTTGTTACAGAGCTTGAAATTGAAAGTGTTGGGATGAGGTGACAATGGAAAGCTGCAGAAAGGAGAGAGAACGAAGACAGAGAAGGAGGGAGAGAGAGGGAAGAGAGAGAAGGAAATGGGATCTACACCTTAACAGGTGGTTTCTTAAAATGCAAAACATAATTGATAAGTTTTTTTTCTCACTCTCTGGCCTCATGAGAAAAGCGAAACTATGAGATTTTATTAACTTTGAGAGATTTCCTTTTCACACTAGTACTTCTTGCTCCTGTTTCTGCAGTCTTTTCTTTCTTATCTTTTCTTTTTTTCTCTTCTCTTCTCTTTTCTTTGGTTTTCTTTTTTTGTTTGTTTGTTCGTTTGTTTGTTTGCATCAACTACCAATCATGGATTGTGTTTGGGAATTCTAGTTCTTGAAATGGTTTATGCTATCTACATAAAGATGCAGAACACAGCAGTTACACATGGACTTAAGATTCCAGTCATGGGATCTGTCCAGTTGTATGACCTTGAAGCCATCAATGAACCATACTAAGCCTAGTAAAAAGGGAAAAAAAAAAAAAAAACTGCCAAGGTTTTTTAAACATTAAGGTTTTCTGGCAATGCTAAGCATGATTCTATGTGTCAGTGCCTGACATGTGAGGAAGTCACTGTTTATTTAATGTTCATCATGATTTCTTAATATACCTAATACCAGACTATTTCTTCAAACTAATGTATGAAGAGTATGTACTTATACTCTTTATTCCAGGAAATGAAGCGTTTTTGTTTTTGTTTTCGTTTTGTCCCCCCCCCATTTTTTTTAATTGTTGAAACCTAGGACTCTCTTGCCTCTAATTCTTTTCTCATGAAATTTTCTCTACCTAAATTAACTTCCTCTTCAGTTTCCACCTTGTTAAATTGGCCTTAGTAAAATTGTTTCCACTTTTAAAAGTCTGTTCTTTTTCACAAATTGAAAGCCTCTTTTTCTGTTGATTTTTATAGTATTTCTGTATTATACTTTGCCAACTCTTTGGGGTACTCAAACATTTTTGCAAACTGTGCTCTGTGGGTTTTGGGGGTCTGCAGACATAGTTTCAATTCTTATGAGAATTCATGAATTTTGTGCTTTCCTTTTATGTTCATTTTTTAAAAAAACAGGCATATTCTGGGCTGCTTGTATGACAAGCTTGCAATTAAGTATCACCATGCCTGCTTGGATTTGTGTTTACCATCATCTTCATAAGGGGCAAAAGGTGGAAGATTTCAGTGGGTGAGATAATGTGTTGGGTGTTCACAGTGTATCAAGCAGGAAACAACCATGGGTGAAAGTAAGTCTTTGAAAGAAAATACGTCTCTGCAAATCATAAAATACGGGCTTAATAAACAACGCAGGCTATCTGTGCCACATTCACATGGTGAATTGATTTTGGGGGACATTTTCCATCTTTTATATACTAATTATCCACACTTCATTGCCAATTAGTGTAATAGTAAATATGCAAAGAATGGGAATATTTTCTCTTTCCATATTATAGCTTGAGGTACACCATTATACTGATTGTCCCATCAAAATAACGAACAATTTCATTGTTAATAAGAAAATTAAATGATAATGATGTTCAGCATAGCCAAATTCAAAAGAATCAATTCAAAAACAAGTAAAACACAAAACATGCAAATATAATAATGTATTTCTATCATTGAATGCAATATAAGCAAATTAGTTTCAGCAAATTAACATGTCATAAAACTAATCTAGAGTATTAAACCAATGTTTTCATATTTAACTTTATTGGTTTTGCAGTTTTATTAATTTTAGGAAGCCAATGCTTTATCTATTAGGCAACCAGGGTTTGCAGTTGTTTTATTCATTTTAAATGTATTCCTCTATTCAACAACTATATGTTGTCTTGCTATGGACACATCAGCCTTCTATTTCTTAGAAATAGAACTTACTGGAAGAATATAACTAGAAAGATAATATATCTAGAGTATAACTTCTTATCATGTTGAATAAAGCCAAAGTCCTCAATATAAATACGTAAACTATACATAGTACGAGATACTGAGCAATGATTTGGAAGAAAAATTAAATACTAAAGAGGACTGGAGAGGATTAAAAAGGATTGCAGTTTTCAATAATGTGGTCAAGAAAGTTCTCAACGAGTAGATGAAATCTTCTTGAAGGTTTGAAGGAAGAGTAGGGACTTTCAGGGTAAATAACAGCAGAAGGCCACTTCTGGCAGAGGGAAGCAGCAGATACAGACGCCCAAAGGCAGGTGTGTATTTGATGACTGATCAGGTCCACTTGCTGGAAAGATTGGAATACTGTATGTGACAGAATGCTATGTGATGAGGTTAGTTGGAGAGCCACCCTAGGTAGGGCCTCATAAATAATACAAAGTCTTTGACTTTTCTTCTGAGTCTGCTGGCAACCTCTGGGCGGGTTAGAGCACATGAATGTGATCTGATTTATGTTTAAGCATGAATTTTCTGACTAATATGTTTAGGCTTGAATTAAAGGTCTCCAGCTGTAGACTACTCCAGCGGTGGGAGACAACCATGATCAGTCCAGGATGGGAGCAATGAGGATTATAAGGAAAGCTTGCATTCTGGATATGTTTTGAAGATAAAATTTAGAGGATTTTCTTATGTGGGAATTAGAAAAAAAAGAGGAGAGTTAAGGATGACATCATTATTTCCTTGACATTTTGGAAGAACGTAATTGTCATTAAATGAAAAGGAAAAGTTCTAAAAGAGCAGGTAAGAAATTAGAGTGGAATATTGGGAGATTGGTTTTACTTCTTATAGAGCTAAGAGGTATCATTGCAATAAGATATCTTTTAGTTTGAGATTTGTATCACAGTTATAAGTAAAAAGATATGCCTTTGGAAATAATAAGTAATAGTTTGAAGATCATAATTTAAACCCACATAGATAGCCAACATAATTTTCTTCCTTTAAAATAAATATTAATTTATCGTAGTAAATTCATCATGTGATTGTAAGAAGCATACTTGTAAAAGAAGAGGTCAGACATTTTTTGGTCAGAAAAACTAGGATTTAAGTCTTACTTCAATCATTTTCTATATATGTAACCTTATATATATTATTTAACTTCCTTGGGTTGCTACTATGTACTTAAAAAAGTAAATATAGTAATGCCTAGATATGAAAGTTGTGAGAAGTAAAAGAGATAATGGGTGTAACATATATGATTTGTGTCTTTTCTGGCACTTAAAAGATAGTCAAAAGACATGCTACTGATTTCTTAAAACTATCTTATTTAACAATGAAAAATAGAGACCCAATAGTATTGATTCAAACAAGAATGTTAATGTTGAGCAGAAGTAAGAACCAGTCATTTTGAAAAAAACAAAAAACAAAACAAAACAAAAAAAGCCTGAGCAAATATTTGGTGTGGAAAGCCAGGGATATCACACTGCAAGGGGAATGAGTGAAAGCCAAATATTTGTGTATGCTGTCACTGCCAAAGGGGAGCTTTACTCGATAGGACGAGCAGGTTGTGCACATAAGAGGACACCTTGGACTGGCTAAAGATGAGGCAGGTCAAAGGTATGGTGGATACTGGGAAGAAAAATGTTAGATTTCAATGTTTAGTAAATGGCTTTTTAAGAAGCATAGTAATATTTATTTATTTTATAAAATCTGCAATATGGCAGTAGCTCTAAGTCACAGGAGTGGAATTCAAATCCAAGTCTAACAAATTTAGTAACTTTTTCCCATAACTTTGTGAGATTGATTTTTAGCTAAGGAATTAATACCAACTATATATACAAAATGTAAACAAGCATACAACACTCCTATGTTATCTATACATATATATACACATATATGTATACAAATGTATATATAAATGTATATTTATATGTATATGTATATACATATATGTATATAAATGTAGTGGTTGGTGTTATTTTTGAAGTATTTAAGCTCAGCCTAGAGTTAAAAGAAATTATGGAGACTTTATATGCTTGGTAAAAAGATCTGAAGGCTGGTAATTAGTATCTCCTCAGGACAACCTGAAAACTGTTTCAAGACCTGTGAAACAGACAATTACTGCCTGACTTTGGACTCTACATTATGAGGGTGGGGCAGCCTCTTGGCAGTGGACCTTTGGCAAATAAGAGCAAGGCAGGATGGCGGTGAGAGCAGAGAACAAGTCATCTTCATTTACTATTCATCTCAGGGGCAACCCTACGGAGACAGCACTGAAAAGCCATATGGATTTCAATCAGTGTCCCACTCCCCATAGTCACCTAATTAGCTCTCCACATCAATGAAACCCTCAATTCACTATTGATGGGTTGGTCTATATCCCGCCGTGGTTTCTCAGCAGCCCATCAAATTAAAAATGTCAGCATGTTCTTTGGAGAATGGTAGACAATGAAGTCAGTCCAATCAAAGACAAATAAAGTGAGTGAACATTCCATAATAAATAATCTTATGACACTAGAGAGTTTCTTAGGCACTATAATACCCAAGAATCATCGTAATGGCATAGAAATAAAATTCACTAAACCTGGAATTCTGTGTTACTTGTAGCAATAAGACAGAACTGGTGAATGTAGAATTATCATTCATTATAACATCCCCCAAAACAAAGGGATGTGCCATCTAGAGAGACCCTCAGATTCTGAATCTGGTGCTCAAAATCCATGGGTATCATTTTCAGCCAGCATTATATCATCCATGTATATTTAGCATTGACATGCTGTGTTTTTAACTGTGTTTATTCATTTCAAATGACACAAACTAGTGTTCTATCCTACTTAGATTAAAAATAAATTCTCTTTTTGATATAATAGTATTTATAACTAATATAGCCACCAGATATTGTAGAAAATATTGAATAAAACTAAATTAATTTCTTTATATTTGTTTTTATGCTACTTTGTATAGTACAACTTAGTTCGATTGCAAGTAACTAATTATTTTGTATTTCTTTAACACCTGTCTTCCTCACTAAAATTTCATCTCCTTGAAAATAGAAACCATTGGTCATTTTGTATCACTTGGAATTTAGTAGATACTCCAAAAATGTATGGGGTAAATAAATACATGGAAGAACTAATCATTATTTATGGAGGACTTCCACTTCTATAAAGATGGAATGCAAAATATAGATAAAAATTAGGCAAAAATCATAGATAAAAACTCTATTGAAATATAAAAAAGACTGTAAAGGGCAGAGAGAAGACAGACTGCCCTGGAATATTAATACTGAAAGAATGACACGGAGGTGGTTCATTGGGTTTTAATTTTATTTTGGACCTTATATCCTACAGTGTGTGTTGGAAAAATCAGAATCCCAGAAATACAAACAGATACAATTTTTTTTTAAATGTGTCCAAGAAAAGGCCACTTTCTTTAGTCAAAGAAATAAAGAGCTTTTTATATAATAATTGCTCTACCTCTGGCCAATATGCCCAGGAGAACAATGGTTATCTCAGCCCACCCACACGAGGAAAAGCTGAGTGGAGAACCTAGATTTCCACCTTTGTCAGGCTATAATGAGCATTGCTAATCCCCTACTGAGATGGTGTCAGAGAAAGCCAAGAAGGAAGCTAGCATGTTCATCCCCACTGGGCAGTAATGAGGACCCTCCCAGAGGTGTTTATGGAGACCTGTGGGAAGCCTGGACATTTACCTCCCACTCAGTAGTAAGGTTGTGCCCCCCTCTCTTCCTTGTGAGTTGGAAACAGAAGATGCCTAGTGGAGTCAGGATCTTGACTACCCCTAGCAGTAATGAGGCCACTCCCCAGTTGTGTTCCTGTTGAGTAGCTGAGGACCAGTCATGATGCTCTCTGGCATCCCTTCTATGGTTGTGTCAGCACAGGCTCCATGATGGAAAGACTGAGTTTGCGGCCACGCCCAACAGAAACGGGCAGCCTTCTTTCTGGGTTTCAGCGGAGCCTGAGAGACTCACTTACAAGTGTATCTCCACCTGTCTGTCTGTAGACAGTGACCCCTGTCCTACAGGATCTTTGTCAGAGGAGGCCACTTTACCACTGAGTTAAATAAGATCCAGAGTTTCTAGCATAATAACAAAATATCCAGGTATCAATTAAAAAAAAAAACTTGCAGAAATAAAAACAAAGCAAAACTAGGAATTACTCAATCTGAACAACAGAAAGACTGGAAACAAAACACAACCAAACGAATAGAGCCTCACGCACACAGGATTATAAAAATATATATATCTAATATTTGAGGAGGGGATCTAGAAGGTAGGCTGAAAAGGATTTGAAAAAAAATAATAGCTGTTTTTAAATTTGGCAGCAAACACAATCTACAGCTTCGTGAAAATCAATGATAGAATGAAACAGGTTGGTGTCCAACTACATTGCGCATTCCTCAATCAGGCACAGAGTCTAACAGAAAATAAAACAAACACATTCCCTAATTTAAAATAGTTCAACTTGCAATTTTTAAAATTGTCGATGGTACAAAAGCAGTGTCCACTCAGTAGAATTTTTATTTTGAATTTTGATCTCTTCCTGAGCCCCCTGTGGGTAGGAGGATATTTTCTACTGACACTGAACAGGAGAAGCAGCAAGCCACAGTGGGTAAACAATTGATACACACTACATTATAATGTGTTGCAAGCTATGGCGTTGGTGTATTAAACGCATTTTCCACTTATTATATTTTCAATTTACTATGGGCTTATTGGTGTATAACCCTATAGTAAACTGGGGAGGATGGTCTGTACATTGTATTAAATGACAAAGAAACTTAATGGGTTTTGTGAGGCACATGTAAAGTAGGTCTGAGAATGGAATTTAAAGCATTGAATGTACACATTAGAAAAATAAAACTTTTTCAAATCAATAATTTATATTTCTGTGTTAAAAGTAGAGAAACACATGGTGAATAAAATAAAGCAAGGCATGAAGAAGCTGGTCAAAGAAGGAAAAACAAGAAAAACAATAGAGAAAATCAAGAAAAAACTATGTTCTTTGAAAATATTGATGAAGTTGACAAACCTCTAGAATGACAGGCAAAGAAGAAAAAAGAAAGAAGATGGAAATTAACAAAATCAGAAATAAAATAGCCTGCATACATCTAAAAGATAAGTGAATAGTGCAACTATGCATGAAAAATTGACAATTTAGTTGAAATAGATGAATTCCTTGAAAAATACAAACTATCACAACTCTCCCAATAATAAACAAATATTTTAAGTAGCAGTTTACCTACCAAGAAATTGAAGTTTTAGCTGAAAAAGAAATAGAAATAAAAGCTCCTATAAAAAAAGTCTCCTGGCTCAGATGATTTGGTGAATTCTAAAAAAAGCTTAAAGAAAAGTAGCACTAACTTCATACAGTATCTTCCAGAAAATGAAGAAAAATTGTTTTAAATTCATATTATGAAGTTAATATTACTCTGATACTATGTGTAGACAATCAGGAAAAATACTAACAAAAGAAAAGTACTAAGCAATATAAGTATAAATATATGTCAGCATACTCATTAATGCACATACGAACTCTGTAATTTAAGTAAATATGATTCATTAATATGTTCAAAGAATCTATGAAAATACATCTACCGCATAACAATGAGTTTATTCCAAAGGTGCATGGCTGGTTCAGTATTGAAAAACAAAGCATGTGATGTACCATATAAATAAGCTTAAAAGAAGAAATCACATGATCACATGCATTGAGACACAAAAGCATTTGACAAACTTTAGCAAGAAACATCCTCAACTCAATTAAAATGCCTTCCAGTTCTCTACAGCAAATATGATATTTAATGGTGAAAACCTTGTTGCTTCCTCCCAAGCTCAGAAACAATGTGACAACATCCATGTTCAACCTTCTCATTCAACACAGTACAGGAAACTAGTAAATTCCATAAGGTAAGAAAACAAATAAAAAGAAATACTGATAAGTATGAAAGATACAAATCTGCCTTCCTCTGAAGATGACATAATCATCTACATCGATAATCCCATAAAATCTATAAAAATCCTCTTAGAATTAATGGGTAAGATTAGCAAACTCACAGAATGTAAGATGAACATAAAAATCAATTGTATTTCTCTATATAAAAGTTAATGCATGAAAACAAAAATGTAAAATATAATACTATTTACATTAATTTTGAATACTAAGTATTTAGGTTTGAAAATAAATATGGAACATGGAAAGACATGGCCAATCCTGCTGGATTGGGAGACTCATATTGTAAAGATGTCAAATCTTTCAAATGTGACATTCATAAAAATGCGTTTCCTAACAAAATCACAGCAAGATTTTTAAAATAGACTTAGTCAAGATTAGTCCACAACTGGAAAGAAGTAACTGGAATAGCTAAATTAAGTTTGAAAAAGGTGAGTGAAGTGGGAGGATCCTATTTTCAAGGCATTATTTGTAGTCACAATGGCCAAGGCTGAAGTTTATGTTGTCATATTTGCAGGAAGTTAGATCAGGGAAGCAGCACAGTGAACCCAGAAATACATCCACACATTTATAGTCAATTGAGTTTTGTCAAAGATTCACTACCGATTTGACAGGAAAGAAAATCTTTTCAAAAACTAGAGGAAAAGCCAGTGGACCTCCTTAAGTAAAAAATTAACCTTGAACAGACTCTTACACTTTATACAAAAATTAAGTTAAAATTAATCACAGACTTAACTACAAAATGTAAAATTATAAAACTCTGAGAAAACTAGAGGAAAAGCTTTTGGAGAGAGCTAGGTAGAGAATCCTTAGATTTAATACTTAAAACATTCATAAATGGAAAAATTGACAAATTGTGTTTCATCAAAATTAAAAATGTTTTTTGGGCGTGGTTAGTGCATGCCTGTAATCATAACACTCAGGAAGCTGAGGCAGGGGTCCCTGTGAATTCAAGGAAGCCTGCACTACATAGTGAGACTCTGTCTCAAAAAAACAAAATCATAACAAAAAAGACCAAAATTAAAAATGTTTGTCCACCAAAGAGCTTGTTAAGGGGATGAAAACCTTCAGAGTTGAAGACAGTATTCGGTTAACATACGAATAGCATACAGAATATGTAAGAACTGACAAAACTCAAAAGAAAAAGATCAAAAATACATTACATTTAAAAGGCTAGCCAGATAGCAAATAAGCATGTGAAAATTTGCTAATCATCCCTATGCATCAAGGAAATGGAAAATAAAGCTACAATCAGATATCATTACATTCATGTAAGAATAGGCCAGATTAAAAAAAAAATGACAGGACCAAAAGCTGGAGAATATGTGGAAAAACTGGATCATTCGTATGTTAGTGGGTAAGAATATGACTTGGTGCAGTTATTTTCAAAACATATTGGTAATTTCTTTAAAATCTAAATGCAGTTATGACACTACTCAGTAATTGTACTCCTAGGCATTTATTCCAAAGAAGTGAAAATTTATGTTCATACCAAAATCTGTACACAAATATTGCTAACATCCATGTTTGAGTGCCCACTGGCAAACTGGAAACAACCAGATATTCTTCAATGGGTGAATGGTTAAACAAATTGTGGCACATCCACATCATGAAATTGCTACTCAGCAATGAAAATGAATAGGTTATTTGATGCCCTCCAAAACCTGAATGAGAATTCAGGCAATTACGCCCAGTGAGAAAAGCCAGTCCCCAAAGTTTACATTACAGTATTTCATTTGTATAACCATCTTGAAATGATGAAAGAATTGGTTAGTGGATGTCAAGGGTTCAGGAGGAGTCAGAAATAGAAGAGAAAAGGTTGTGCTCTAAAAAGACAAAGAGGCCGGAGATATAGCTCAGTGGCACTGTGCCTGCCTGAGTTTGATTCCCTGTAAAAAAAAAAAAAAAAAGACAATGAGAAGGATCCTTATGTTTACTAAACTCTTATGTCTTGACTGTATTGATGTCAAAATCCTGATTGTGATGCAGCATTACAGGTTTGGAAGATGTTACCTTTGAGGAAAAGTGGGTGAAAAATACTCAAAATCTAACATTTCTTACATTATCATGTGATACATTTCTTATAAATTTATTAAAATAAAAATTTTAATTAAAAAACACATTGTACTGTACTTAGCACCAAGGAGTGTGTGACACATATTTAACCAATAAAAGCTGAGCCTTATTTAGTATTATTCCTGTATTTCTCCTCCAGACATAATGTAAGGAAGAGAATATTTCTGTTCTTCTCATACAGATCTGTAAGCCTCTACTAGGTTTTACCTAATTGCTAAGCATTTATTGGCTACATACATTAGCATGTGTAAATGCTTCGCTGGACATTCCAATTTTCCTCATTAATAAAAACACTTGATACATGGAAATATTAGGTAATATCCCTAGTTACATTTTCAGATCTGCAATGTAGACCTATGCAACAATTTAAGGAAGTTGTTTGGACTGAAAGAAAAATGTTTTCAGGTGTATCAGTATAAGGCAGATAGAATTAGATACTGTACATATTTTTATAATAAATTTATAAACAATAAAACATGTACATTTCAATAAATGATGAGTAGTAGTAGTCTTAGTAGTGTTTTCAATAGTAATAGTAATGATATAATGGTGAGCACTATTATTAGAATGAAATAGATAAACTAAAAAATGTACTACGTTACCGCTCTGGCTGCTAGGTGCTGCAACAATATTTCTGCCGCAATCTTCTTTTCAGTGACTTTGAACTATCAGCATCCACATTGTCTTCTTTTTGCTCTGCTCGTAACTGTAGATTAATATTCACATCTTTGTCCACAAACCACTCAGGACACCAAGATTCCAAGAAAGTGAACGTTCATTTCTCATTGCAAAAATATTTGAAGTCTCTGCCTGAAAGATCCCTTAAAATGATAAATGTGCGTGTGCTTCCTGATAAAGACATTAGACTGTCAGCATCAGCAAGGATCCTCTGAATTACATGTGCATACTTTGACCCTAAGCATCGGCAGCAATAAACAGGGTTCTATATTACATTTCAAAGCACTTCATGGCATGTGTTAATCGTTGTGCAGACCTCACTAACAGAAGTTGAAACTACTGGGCAGTAATACAGTGCTATTTATCATCATGCTTCTATGCAGAACCTTTACTCTTTTACCCCCTTATGAGGTGGAAAGGTCACCCTCTTGATTCCTCGGTACAGTGCTTGTAATAGTGCCCAACATACAGCAATTGCTTAATGAGTATTTTGCATTGTAAGTTTTAATATTAATGATGTGGGAAAGCTAAACGACCCAACTAGCTTGGAAGTGTGGCCTTGAAGTGGATGTCTACTGTGAACTACGAATGAAGTCATAGCCACGTAGAAGCCTCATTGGTCTACTATGGCTTAAGGGAGAGTCAAGCACTGCTCACAGGGAACAGGGCGTGTTGGGTTTCTGGCTTTCAGGTATATACAGTTTTCTTTGCCTGTGTTGCCTTTCTGTTAAATCACGACCCATGTAATTCTTACCTTTTATCCTCAAAAAGTCAAATCTAATACAACCTTCATTCTCAGTCCCCTCCGATCCAAACTTTAATAGTTTTCTAGGGCTTCCATTAACATGTACCACAAATTAGACATCTTAAACAATGTAAGTGAATTTTCTAGCACTTCTTTATGCAGATGAAGACGTAAACAGGTTTTGTTTCTTCTGAAGCTTTTCACCTTAGCTCATAGATGGTGATCTTCTCCCTATATATTCACACGACCTTGCCTATGAATGTGTGCTCTAATTTCTTCTTGTAAGAATGCCAGGGATATTGGATTAGGGTTAACCCTAGTACCCCCAATTAAAATTTATTATATTCATTAAACACTGTCCAAAGAGTTACATTTTTAAGTACTGACAATTAGAACTTCAACATGTAAGTTTTGAAAAGACATAATCCAGACCATAATAGCCCCCATCATCCTCTCATGGTGTGCTATATTTTTCTTCATAAAATTTATCATACAGAAGCATGTGTTTATTTTTAAATTTATTTCTTAAATGTTTATTTCATGCCCAAGGCTGTTTTTTTCTCCCACTGTTATAGCCCTTGTGCAATGCCTGGTACCTGCTGAGAGACCAAGAGATAGTTATTAAATAAATTAATGAACAATAAATGAGTATCTTTCTCCCATATAAAACTTATTTCTCCATTTCCAGAACAATGTACACTATCAGCTGCTGAAGGTCCAGAAACTTATTTACCATGAGAGATAGATAATTTATTTTTACAGCAGACAAGTTAGAAGATTATTAAAGATTCAATGTGTTCTGGTTTATTTTATTTTCAGTTTTTATTAGTACTAGGTTAGTCAGGCCATATGGACTTTTGTACATTAAAAAATGGTCAGTATAAGCATGTTCATACTGCTCACCTATTAAACAGAGTTTTTCTCTCCCACCTCCCTCCAGGTCTCCTATTATGTTGGGAGAAAAAGGGTTTCTATTCATGTCCACAATTTTGTATGCTTATTCTTCAGCCATAACCAGCTTGACTCTGTTATTTCTTTTACTTTTCCTAAATAACTTCTCCTACTAAACTTTCTTCACAGTTTATGTCCAGGGCTCATATCTCTTGAGTAGACCATGGTTGGAAAACTTAGCCACTGACCACTCCCTATAACATCTAAAACTCAATTTTTCATTCTTTTTCATTTCCTTGGAGACCAGGTTATTGGATATCTGGAGACTCCAAAGCACCTCTTCCCACCACCACTGCATTAGTTTCCATGTCCAATGTGAAACTATGGGTTAACTATTTAATTCTTGTATGTTAGAGTAAATTCTTTCTGCTCATATCTTGAATTGCTTCTTACATCCCAAATATGAGGTCACTTTTTAAATTATTGTCTTGCTTGTTTATTCCTTCATCTCCCCTTTTCTCTTTCCTTACTTTTTTCTTTTCTCCTTCGTTCCAATCCTCCTTCCTCATGAACTCAACCTCACAATGTGTTCTAGGGATATGATAAACACTACAAAGAATTTTCTAAGAAGTTACTCTATGGTGAGTGATACCATCACGTCAATAGACAGGTGTTATGCTACATAACTAATGTCACCATAGCGCACTGCACAGGAAAGCATACACAAAAGCGTGACAGTGGTGTATGGAGCCACCCTTATGGGTGTGAATGGCTAGGAAGTTTTACTGTGCCTTGAAAACTAAGCTCAATACCAGCTTTTTTTTTTTTTTTGTGGGTACTGGGGGTCGACCTCAGGATCTCATGTGCCAGCAGGCGCCCCAGCCGCTGAGCGATATCACTGGCCCTTTTTTCTTATGTGGGTTCCGGGAGTCAAACTCGGGCCCTCGCGCTCACCAGGCAGGCGCTTATGCCACTGAGCCATCTCACCGGCCCCTCAATACCAGCTTTTAATCTCATTTGCATGCCATGTTTCTTCCCATTGCAATTAGTTAATATCTCTTTGCCGTCAAACTGTGAAGTGCTATGAAGTTAATGATCTAGTTACTTTAACTTCCAGAAGAGGACCTGGTATACCATAGGGGCTTAATATTTGCCTTCTGTGTGAATAAAAGTGATAGAAGAGGGAAGACTGAATGTGTGGTAGTAGTGGGTGGAAGGCATTTGAAACTAAATATGAGACTGCAAAATAAAGAAGTCTCTTGGGCAAGGGTCTGATGGTGAAAAGGCAAAGTTTCTCAGGTGATCTGAAAACACGGGAGAGAAGTGAATTACAGAGACTGAAGGTAAGCCAATGCCTAGATACTGAAAGCTTTGTGAAAATTTCAGACCTCATGTGGGCTTTCAGAGGGACATGTTTCAATTTTACACATAGGAGCAAGGGATGGTGATGAGGTTTATATGTTTGCAAACATCACTCTGTAGAGTAGAAACTGGGTGGAGATCAGACTGTCTGAAGCTTGCAAAGTTTATTTAAGGATTGCTGCAAAAATTCAAGTGAAAGTGGTGGTGCTTCACCTATGGAGAGTTATGTTACTTTAGCAAGAGAATTGACAGAATCTAGTGGGTAGCTGGAAATGGTTGGGGGTAATAAGGAGAGAAAGAAAACAGGCCATTAGGCTGAGCTCTAGAGGGCTGATAATGTAATTCAATGGGACTGAAAATACATGGAGATGAGAAGGTTTGGAGGAGAAGATGAGTTTAGTGTTAAGCATGTAATGTTGGCTCACCAGGTATTCAAGTGAAGTTGCCCAGCAGTAATTAGAGGTATAAATCTGGAGTTTAGGAGACAGGTATAAACTTTATGGCATAGGGGAAGTTCTTTTCCAGACAGGCTGTAAGCCTAGGACTTTGACCCAGATGGTTTATTATGGAAAAGAAGGAGGTAGAAAAAGAAAGGGAAGCGCAAGCTCTGGAGTTCAGATACACAGCTTCCACCTCCTGTACAGGTATTTTCACCATAAATTACAACGGAGAATTTACCCCAGTGGAACCAAAGGAGTTCATTTCATGTTCCAGAGTGTAGGAATAGGAATACATAAAGCTTTCCGGTACTCCTGATGCTCAAAAGAGTAAGGTAATTCCAGTGCCCAAGGGCAGTTGCCTAAGAATTACAGACAACATGAGCTACTAACAGCAAACACACAGAAGCCACAGGACAGACAGAGATCTGAGCAGATTTGGGTGGGGCATTAATACTATTTACGATTGTGTAGACAAGGATTTAGGAGCCAGGAATTTATCCATGATGACTGAAGCCATGGGAAAGGACAGAACCTTTCAGACAGGATATCTATTGTGAGAGAACAGAGCTTAGGAAGGACAGATGACATGAAATCATCGAAAACCGAGACGGATTACCAGTGGGAAGGGAAGAAAAGCAGAGGATTGTAGTTCAAGAAAACAATAGGAGGGAGCATTATTCTGATGATGTTAGAGGCTTTGCTATCAATAGTAAGAGTTTTCTTCTACAAATGAAATGGCCACCTACTTCTGATAGCTAAGGATTTTCAAAATAGTTTTAAGGATGGGGTTCCCTGAGGGCTGTCAGCACAGAGTAGAATGCAATGACTACTGAGCTGACATGATGGCCTGGATTTCATTTCAAGGTCCACTGATACATTTCTTTTAACCTTAGAAAATTTACTAATAATTTTGGGGCATCTGTTGCATCAAAAATAAAATGAGCTGGTTTTCTATTTCTCTAAAATCCTTTAGTGTGTATTCTTGAGGCTGGTATATACACTCCAGTTAAGGGTGAAAGTTGAAGAACTGATGCTGTGAGTTTAATTGATTAATTAATTAATGTTTAGGAAACAGCTGGTGTGTGGTAGAATGTGGAGACATTGCAGTGAACAAACTTGGCAAGGTTCTTGCTTTTATCTGTAGAAAAATGTTAAATTGTTATAAATCAATTAATGAGTTATAGTTGCCATGGATGTCACGAAGGATGACAAGATTATAGGTTACATAATGGAAGAAACTAAGAAGAATTGCCCAAATCTGTTTAAAATTAACTTTTCTTAGAAATTCTTCCACAATGCAGTTTTATACATAGACGCTTGAGATTTGTGAGTAGCTCTTGAAAAATATCAGAGATTTCACCCTGATGAAGTTTTTAACATAAGCATGCTTGGTGTGGTATATTGAAGATTTACTCAAACTGATCTTTATTAAACATTTCTATTTTCCAGGCACCATTTTTAGTTTTGAAGTTTACAGAATAATTAACCCATTATACAAGGAGAGAGACCACCAATAAACAACATAAGATGCATCAGATATGTGCAAACATTAGGCAATAAAGTAAATTTATAAATGTATTATGTATGTTCTTCAGGAAAAACAGGCCACCCTTTTCATCTACAAATGTCACAGTATGGACTAAGAGCTTTTAAACATACATATTCTGTTTCTTAAAAATAGAAGCCCAATTTTAGTTGAGTAAATTTGTGCTAAGCATGAAGACTACTTCAAATATTCTTCAGCAGCCTGGTCATGTGAAGTTGTTGAACATCTAGTTTTCAATACATGTGGGGTGGAACATTTGGGGAAGCTCTTTAAAATAAGCTACTTCAGAAGTAATGTTAGCAAGTTTGTGAATAACATTTTTTTTTAATCAATGGAAATACCAATATAACAATGACATACAGGCCAGAATACTTTCATCAGAATTCTAGAATCCAACTAAGAAATTATAGTAGCCTAGGGGAAAATGGAGCTGAAAATGACCTCATTGGAAGAAGCCAAGAACAGAATTGTATAAAGATAAAAAATGTCAATTCACCAGGAAGATATGACAATTTTGTATGCATGCAATATCGCAGTACATAAATATATGTAGCAAGTATTAATAGGGTTGAAGAGAAAATGGACAACACAAAAATAGCAGAAATTTTTGGTACTTCACTTTCAACAGTAGATAGAACACCCAGGAAGAAAACTGTTACTTAAACATTGGACTGGAAAAACATAATAGATCAAAAGAATGTAAAAAACATATATGAAATATTCCTTCCAAGAGCAGCAGGTTACGTCTTCTTCTCAAACATTCTTACATTATAAAACAAAACAAGTTCAACAAATTTAAAAAGATGGAAATCATAACATGAATATTTTCTAAATGCAATGAATTTATGATATAAAGTAATGGAAGAGGAAAATTTGTAAAATTTACCAAAGTGCAGATTAAAATACATATTCCTGAACAACCAGTGCACAATGTAAGAAATTAATTGAGAAAGTTAGAAAAGGTCTCAAAACAAACTAAAGCTATGACATGGAACACCAAAGTTCATGGGATGAGTAATACAGTAAGAGAGAATATTATAGTAACAATTTCCTATGTTGTAAAAGAAGAAACATCTCAATTAAAAACCTAACTGTATATAATAAGAAACTAAAAGGAAAGAAGAAACTAAACCTAAAGTTAATAGAAAGAATGAAATAATAAAGATTAGGGCAGAAATAAATGAAACAGAAAAGAGAAGAATTAAGCAAATTAAGAGCTGTGTTTTTCTAAATCAACAAAATTGGTGTTTTCAGCTATGTTAGCAAATAAAAAGAATACTCAAATAATACCTGGTACAAAACAAGAGACACTGCAACTGATGTTACAAAAATTAAAAGGATTATAAAAGACCAGTTGAAAAAATTATATGTCAGAACGGTGGACAACCTAGAATTAATGGGTAAATTTCTAGAAATATACATCCTAACAAGACTTGAATAAAAATGTAAACAGAGCTTTAACTAGTAAGGCTACTGACTAAGTATTTTAAAAACCACTTAATGGGGCAGGTGAGATAGCTCAGTAGCATAAGTGCCTGCCTGGCATGCGCGAGGTCCTGAGTTCGACTCCTGGAACCCACATAAAGGAATAAAAGGGCCGGTGATATCACTCAGTGGCACAAGCACCTGCAGGCAAGCACAAGATCCTCAGTTCGCCTCCTGGTACCCACATTAAAAAACAACAACAACAACAAAAAAAAAAAACACTTAATGAAGAAAAGTGTAGGAACAAATGACTTCACTGGTGAATTCTACTAAGTATTTAAAGAGAATAAATGTCAACCATTTCAAATTCCTCCAAAAATTTGAAGAATAACAAACAACTAGAAATGCACTTTATGAGACCAGTATCATTCAATATTAAAACCAGGCAAAGTCATCAGAAGAAAAGAAAGTTAAAGATGAATATCACAAATGAACATAAATGCAAAAAATGTATCATCATAAATACATTAAAAAACAAAACTCAACAGGATATTTAAAGGTTTGTACATCATGTCCAAGTGGGATTTATACCTTAAATGCAAGGATATTTCAACATATAAAAAATCAACCTTTATGACAGCTCTACATTAATGGAATAAAAGAAAAATTATATAATCATCTCAATTGATGCAGAAAAGTAAATTGACAAAGTTGATATCTCTTTCATAGTAAACATACTCCACAAATCAAGAACTGAAGAAAATTATCTCAGCAAAGCACATACATGTGAAAAGCCCTCAGTTAATACTATCTCAACCGAAAGTGCTTCCTATAAGATCTGCTATGAAAGAAGGTTGTCCACTTTCTCCACTGCTATTAAACATGCTATTGGAAGTCCTAGCCAAAGCAATTAGGCAAGAAAAAGAAACAATGCACATCTAAATTTGAAAGAAAAGGTACAATTATTTGTGGATAATATGATTTTATTTTGAAGTTACGTGATCAACATACAAAAATAAGCTACATTCAAAAATAAGTAACCTAAAAAATAATACAATCTCATTCATAATAGCATCAAGAAATAAAATACTTAGGAATAAACCAGTCAAATGTAACAAAACCATTAACGTAACAAATTTTGATAAAGATATTAAATAAGACATGAATAAATGGAAACAATCTTTATTCACAAGTTGAAAGGCAATGTTATTAAAATATCTGTCCTATGAAAGTGATTTCGTATTCACTGCAATCTCTATCAAATTTCCAATAATATTTTTTGCAGAATTTTTTAAAATAATGTTACCAAGAGTAAACAATGGAAGAATAATTTTTTTAAATAAATAGTTTCAGGAAGACTAGACATTAATTTGCAAAATAATGAAATTGGAAATTTATTTTATTTTATTATTATTATTTTTTATGTGGGTACTGGGAGTCGACCTCAGGCCCTCCCGCTTGCCAGCAAGTGCTTGTGCCGCTGAGCGATATCACCGGCCCTTTTTTTCCTTTATGTGGGTTTGGGGAGTCGAACTCAGGACCTCGTGCTTGCTGGGCAGGCGCTTGCACCACTGAGCTATCTCGCCAGCTCAGGACTTTATTTTAAATCACACACAAAAATCAACTCAATATGGATTAAATATTTAAGATCTGAAAATATAAAGCTTCTGGAACAAAACATCATAATGAAAAATGACCAATGAACTTGAGATATTCACACTTTCGCATTTATTGCCACATTATTCACAACAGACAAGAAGAGAAAACAATCAGAATTTTCACTGATGGATAAATGTATGAACTAAATGGATTATTATTTAGCCAAAGAAAGAAGGAATTCTTGTCATATAATACAACATGGATGAAACTTGAAGGCATTTATATATATAAATTAAGCATCACAGAAGGACAAATACTATATGATCCCACTTATATGAAGCATGCAAAATAATCATACTTACAGAAACAGAGAGTAGAATTGCAGTTGCCAAAGAGTAGGGGATAAGACAAATGGCAACTCGTTAATTGAGTACAGATATAATCATGCCACCCATTTGCAAGTTCTAGAGCTATGTTAGAGAGCACTGTGCTTATACTTAAAAATTCTGTGTTATGCCCATAAAAATTTGTCTGAAGGGAAAAGAGCTGAATCAGCTAGAAAATACACTCTCCTCATTACTGTTGAGAATGTTGACATATGGTTTAAATCCCAACAGCCATAAAATGCCCCACTCAGAAGCAGCTGCCTCTACTTTCTTATCTTTGAAATCCTGATATATATTCAGAGTCTTCTGCACTTCCACCACAAAGTATTTTAGGTCTTCTTGCCTCCTCAGACTACTGCATGATCCACGTTGGACACACAGAAGTCATTAGAGACTGATGTAGGTTCCAGTTCATTCTTATGGATTCCGGTTTGTTCTTCCTCGCTTTCTCAGTTTCATATGCATTTCCCCTTGATTGCTCTCCCTTCAGAGTGGAGGTCCAGCACCAGACAGGGCAACCACAAAATTACGTGGTCTAGTTAACCATTTCCCTCAATTATAGCAGGTCTGAGCCCTGTAACAAATCCCTTCATATCACTTAAATCAGTTTTGCATCTTGTTTCATGTTGACGAGGTGGATCAAACTTGAACCATTAGGAAATATTAAATGTAGAATTTAATAGTCATGTTTACAAAGAAGAAAGATTAAAAAAAAAAGATAATGGATCCTCCAAATCATCCCTGTCTTGCCAACCTATTAATGTCAGCAAAGTTGTATCATAAAAAACTAATTCGAGTTTCCTCTTACAGGCAGCTTCACTGGGGTATGAGTAATATAGGTATCAATTTAAATTGTTGATTGCTGAGATTTTCCTGAAGTTCTGAGAATATCTCATAAGAATTTGACAAGTCTTTAGAGGCTGTGTATTGATTTATTGGGAAATTGTAAATGAACTGAAGGTTTATGTCCCCCCAGAACTATATGTTGACATTCTCACACAGAAGGTTATGGTAGTAGGAGACAGAGTTTTCAGGAGGTGATTCAGTGTTAAGAATGGAATGTGATTAATGTTCTTATGAGCAAGGTCCCAGTTGTCTTCCCCTTTCCACCATATAGGGATACAGAGAGAAGGTTCCATGAACCTGGAAACATGCCCTCACCAGAAAATGCCTTGCTGGAGCCTTGATTTTAGACTTTTTGGCCTCCAATAATGGTAAGAAATCAATATTTGTAGTTTTTCAGCTACTCAGTTTATCACGTTTTGTTATAGAAGTCCAAATGGATTGTTATGGCTTATTTCTAGATGTCTCCCCAAAGCCCCATGTGCTCATAGATGCTGAATCATGGGAGCACGATACAGGATTAGCCCACTGATTGGATGAGCATAGTTCTGTGTGTGGATGATGGATTTACTGAGGAGGGAAGACCCATCCTGAGTGTGGGTGGCACCAACCAATAGACTCGTGTCTTGGATAACATAAAAAGGGAGAGAAGAAGGAAGGCTTGCTTCTTCCTGTCTGCCACACCATGAACTGTTTCTCTTCTGCTCTGCCCATCTGCCATGCCATCCTGCCTTCAAGCAGGCTCACTATGGATTGAAACCTCTACAAACTGTGGGCCAAAATGTACTTTTCCTCCTTTAATGCATGGGTGTTGGATATTTTGTCCCAGCAGTGAGAAAGTAACTAAGACATTGACTAAGACTGTTACTTGAAAACACTTGTCAGATTTTCCTTGGATAATACAGTGATTGAAATTTTACCTGGACTACACTAGACAGCTTCTTGTGGAAAATATGGATATAGATTACACAAAGCACTCATAAATATCATTCTTTCTTCACATACTCGATTGGCCAATATTTTCTCTTTTCCAAGAATAAGAGTTCATGGGTGCGATTTTACTGTTGGCTTTCTTTGTTTCAAAATTTAATAAAACTAAGTTTGTCTAATCTTTATTCTTTCCTAAGCCACTGGATGTGGAGTATCAGTTTGATGTATCAGGTTGATGCTTCCTAAAACTTAACTTCTGCAGATTTTGGATTTAAATAATAAAGTTACCTGATCATACAATGAAATATCTTCAAGCACATTGTGCACCTCACTTAAAAAATGAAAGTTTTGACAACATGTTTAGCATACAAGTTTAAATATAATTATAATATTAATAATTAAATATAAGTTCTATAGTTGAAAATGCCCTAATAAATCATTTTTTCCTAAAAGCATGAGCTACTGAAAATGTAGAACATTTTCTAATGACTTATTCTTCTCTTTTTATTTTTTTTGAGGCATTTTAAATGTTTTATATACATGTGGAAGAAGATAGAACAGGGCTCAAATTCTATTTTACTCAATTTACTATTTGTATGACTTTGAGTAAGGCAAATATTTTCTCTTATGATAACCATCATATTCAGCAGAATAAAAGTAATCATATTCACCAACTAAACCAGTAAGGATTTTAAGTAACAGAATACATGAAGAATATGTGAGACAAAGTAGGCATTTATTAGATGGTGGTGTCTCCAGTTGTGTTTCTCTTGAAATAAGCAGTAACCTAAGAATACTTCTGGCCCATTATTTCTTCTAAGATGTTAGCCAGTTTCAACAAAATACATGTATACCTATGGAGAAAGTTTTAAATTTGTCTTTATGATCATGCCTGTTTCATCAGTAGCAAAATGAGACAGCATGCGAGATCAGTTCTACCCCCTATTACCTGGATATCTGAAAGTATTTGTGGACAATTAATTAGACATTTTGGTGACCTAGTGAGGTAATCATAATTATTTTATGATTATTGATTTTTTTCTCTGTATAAAATCTCCTTTATCTTCCAGTCCCTTTGCTGGATTGCTCTTTTATGAAGTAGTAATATTTTGCCATGAGAAACATGTAAAATACTTAACTCCTTACCATTTTTTTTGCCAAAGGTCAGGCTTTAATGAGATGGATTACTTCATGGCCTAGAGCATATTTTTGCAGTGACTGTGTAGCTGTCAAAATCTTTACAGTAACAGAGAAATTATGGACTACTCACAGTTTAGGAATGATCAAGAAACAAAAGGGTAGTTGAGCCCATAGCAAGTGTTACAAGTTTTCATCAACTTATTATCTCCTTTGAAGTTATATAAAACATAAAATTAATTTATTGAAGGAAAACCGAACTGTATATTTCTTTTTATATGATGTATTATGGACAGAGATATAAGGTTAATGGTGAAGACAATGAAAGATTATGCGGGAAAGTTAGGTTAGGATTGGATTGATGATAGTAAAAAAAGCTTAAGGACAAGTCAATAAACATTAATTGGGAGTTTTTAAGCCAGGCTGTGGTCAATACAGTTACATCTAATACAGTTAAGACTGGAATGATGATATCTGTAGCTGGGAGGCGATTATAATCTGTAGGCAGGTAAGAGAAAGATGTCATTTGCTATATAGGACTTTGGGTGGAGTAGAGTGAAGCTGCCAGTCTATACATTTGCATAATAGGTTCTACTCCGCTGTAACGCTCTGTAATTTCTCACATTTTGTATCCTCGAACATAGACTGAGGACTGCTGAGGATTCAGGCACCTTCTCAGCCAAATTGCACACACACACACACACACACACAGTAAATTGTAATTATGACTATTACCTCTTTTTGATTTTCTGATTGTTCTCAATTCTCACTCTTGAGTAACTAATTTCTAGGGTGGAATTTGGGTGCCACCTATAAATGAAAGTCTAATAAGGGACTAATATCAGTCTCAGATAGTGAAATAATTATTTAGAATTAGCAACCTGGAAAATTTAGTGGAAACCACATTTTTGTGAAGTAATTAACATGAAAAAATTTCCCATAAAAAGTCAGATATCTATCTTTCCTCAAATGATCAGAGTATTTGACAGTACCATGCCTTTGCTCTGGTATAGCTCAAACTACCAAAGCTCAGCTGCAAATCATGCAGCTTTCTTTTGTTTATTGTTTCAGAGGATTTGATGCTCTCATATTTTGTATGTATGTAGTTACACACACACACACACACACACACACACACACACACACACTGCCTTACTAATTTCAATATTCTCTTGGCATTTGTTATGGTTTGTGTCTGGATGTCCCCCCCAAGAGCTTCATGGTCATGGGGGTTGGGCTTTGAGGAGGAGGCTGAATCTAGAGTTTGCGACTGGTTCATTGTGCAGTGCTGGGATTTGGGGTATGAATGCAACACCTGCCCTAGTGTGGATAGCCTGCATACAATATAAGGGAAGGAAAAGAGGCTTGCTTCTCCCTTTTTGCTCTTGTTGCTTTTGCTGTCTTCCACCACCATGAACTGTTGGCCTCTGCCATGCCACCCTGCCTTGGAGCCAGCTGATTATGGACTGAAACCTTCACAAACTGTGAGCTAAATAAACCTTTCCTTCTTTAACTTTGGGTATTTTGTCCCAGCAATGAGAAAAGTAATTAAGACAACATTTGAATACTAGAATTTAGGTATGCTATGGACCAACTTCCAGGTCTCTGGATCTCTCTAGAGAGCAAAGAAAAATTAAAGTTAACATTGTTTGACTTCGGGGAGCCACCTGCCACCTTCCATTCCTATAGAATGGCTTCAAGTTCACAATATAACATTGCCCTTTGCTTTCAGTTTGAATATAGTTGTGGCTTATGGAACTTCTACTAAATTTAAAAATGAAGAGGCCGTATACTGTCAAAATGAATCATCGGTTCACCTGACCTGGAACATGCCACCGGTTTTTGATAGGGACTCTACCTAGTGACTTTTCTTTCATAGTTTGAAAATTGTATAATTTTCATGGAATTAAAGAAGCAAGAAATATCCAGGATATTTGGAAATGGAAAGAACATGTATTCCTCTGCCAAGTTTTCTGCCTTTGGATCACTCAAATTTTGAGGTACAGCTGCAGAACTTATTTGAGAAGTTGTGTGTGTGTGTGTGTATGTGTACATAAACATGTATTTGTGTGGTATGTGTATTGGAAAGGTGTGGGACTCACTTATAGTACCACCAGAATCTTTTAGATATGACTAAGAATTGTTTAATTTGCTTTTATAGCAATTACAAAATTATTATTCAGACCACTATTATATACACTGATTATACACCAGAATACTTGAGTGAGGAAGATTAGTTATAAAAACAAATTCTTTGAGTGCTTTTGGTTGAGAAATTAATTTATAGACTACCACATGGTTTACCTACTTGTAGTTCTTTCTTATCCAACTGATTTGCCAGTAAATTTTAAAGTGATCTACTTCAGGGAAACTGTCCCTATTAAGCCCTCTGAGAAGAATATGATGCGAATTATGGCCCCATGTTGAGTTTTTATCCCTTTGGGGCATAGCATGGCTTGTTAAAATAAAGCATGTGTGATAGATTGTAGGATGACACTTTATTTTCTAGAGTGTAACTCTTTTAAAAATATCTTGGGTATTAGGCTGTCTGTAGCTATAAATGTAATATTTCCATAGACTTTTTTCTCTAAGGATTGCAAAGTTCTTATAACATGAATAAATTGAATTATCCATACTACAGCAGGTAAGGTTGAAGTAGAAAAAGAAAACATTCCAGATTTCATATCTTCATGCTTGAATTAGCCATTGGAAATCTGATATCTCAGGTAAAAGTGGACTTCTGACATTTATTATGTTGGCTTATAGCCAATGATATAGAAGAATTCGACAAACTTTTCAAATGAATGTCCATTTTCTTATCTGTATTTGGAGTAACTAACTGTGTGGTCTTGGATATTTTAGAATCATCTACAACCACATAAAAAGGTACACTAAGTGGATATGTTAAGGCAGCGAACTTAGTAAGGGATTTCAGATTGGCAGAATATAATTACTTACTTGAAATTTACCCAGGGCACTTGCAGTTGACACGTTCAGATGGTGCAAAGGATCTTTAATTACCCAAAGCAACTGGTTTGTGGTTTTACATCTCAGTGGTAGGAAAGCAATTCCTGGAGCAAGACATTGTAAACACCATGCTGTTCTGAAGCATTCTTTCTGATCAAAGGAAACCAGGGTTACCTCTTGTAGTGTGGTCCATTTCAGGCATGCTCAGTTAGGACAGAAGTCCCCAGATATTTTGTGAAGAGTAGCTAATTTTTCTGTCTTAAAGGCAGTGTGTAATAAAGACAATGAGCTTTAAAACAAGACCAAGATTATTGAAATCTCAGCTTCGTCTCTTACCTCCTCTGATGTTGAACAATTTATTCAATTTACAATATCTGATGCCTCAAAGGGAAATGATACCTACATTAAAGAGTAATTAGGGACTTTAAATAAGCTAACAAATGTAAAATCTAGTACTGTGATATAATCAGGACTCGACAAATGTCAATTTCTGTGTGCAAAGAGTGATGGTGTGTGGGGATTATGTTCTGAATGAAAGCACAAATTGAATCTCCTTTATCCAAAATGCTTGGGGCCAGAAGTGTTTTAGATTTCAGACATTTTTGAATTTTTGAATTTTTATATGTACGTAATGAAATATTTTGGGGATGGAACCAACTATTTCAGGTAGTTTACATATTCAGATCCAAGTCCAAGCATGAAATTGATTTATGTTTCATATATCCCTTATATACATATCCTGAAAGTAATTTTACACAATTCTCTGTTTCGTATAAACTTTTGGCTGTGACCTGTCACATGCGGTCAAATGTGGCAGTTTTCCACTCATGTTGGAGCTCTAAACATCTCATGTTTTTGGAGCATTTTGGATTTTTAGATTAAAGATGCTCACTTTACACCTCCTCCTACACAAAGGGATGAGTGTTACCAAGGATTGCCCTCCATAGGAAGTGAATTTAAGAGGAAACTACAGACATGGATTTGAACTCTAATAATTTTTCCATGCGACATACTATATGGGAAAGAATATCCCCTGTTTCATTCCTTCTTACCTTCCTGGCCTTTGGTAAATTACTCAAACTCTAATAATTAGTTGTTTTATTAGTGATAGCTAATATTTTTCCCGCATACCTTCCAGAGTTGTATGAGACAAAACAAGTGTGAAAAATTTTTTGAATCAGAATATAAACCCCACAAAAGGACTTCAGTATTTTCAGACCCTGGAACAGAGTGAATGAATCAAGACCTCTATATAAACGAATGTATGCTTATTGATTTCATAGTATAGGCAAGTTATTATGCTAGAAACTGGTGAATATAACACATATAATACTTTTCTTAATCTTTTTCAGCTTAAAGTCCTCTTTCTAATCCTTTCTGAGACTGGTGAATGGTAGATATTAACTACTTAATTTTCAAAGTTGGATTGAAATGAAATATATCTAATAAGATTCTGAGCTGCTTTTACTGCGGCATCTGCTTTAGATAATTTCTGGAGCAAGATGGTCTAGATAAACCCATGACTTATCAATAATTTCAAGTAGTTTACACATTCTGTGTGAGTATTCATTAATGGAATTTGGATTCTGATGAATCCACTTAGTTGTTTTCATCCCCATCATTTTATTTGCTTTATTAGGTACCCTTGGATTTTTCTTAGGAGAATTAACTCTCCTCTTTATTGTTAATGTCTCATTCATCTTTTTATCCATATATTTACCAAAATGTTTATGTAAACCTAGTTTGTTTTTATTGGAAAAGGAATAAAACCAGAGAACAAATATGTAAGAGTTGTTTTATCAAAACTAGAACCTTATTAGTATGTTAAATTGTTAAGTATGCACCTCTACCTCACCATAACTTGTGAATCTAGGCCATTTAATCTGATGACTAAACTTTCATGAAATGATAAAAGTTTTGACTGCAATCTGTCACGTGAAATCAATGTGGATTTTCTATTTGTATTCAAAGAGCAGTAGTGTTAGGTTACATTCTGAACAGAAGCACAAGTCAAATATCCCTTGTCCAAAACATTTGGGACCAGAAGTGTTTTGGAAAAGCAATGGACTCATTTATGGTACCATGGGACAACTTCTGATACTCCAAGTTTACAACTTTCATTTAAAGAACTAGCTGATACAATTATCTTTCTGTTTGCCTTCATATACATAGGCTTTTCAAATTAGAAGAATGATAATGATTCTCAGACTAGAGATCTGAGGTAGATATTTCAACAAAAGTTAAATAACAGGGAAGACCATATCATCCCCTTAGCTTCCCTTCCTCCTATGCTACATTATGTGTCTAGTTAGTTACACACTACAACTAATGCCAGACTTTGCCTGTCACTGGAGTCTAATTAATTGAACACAATTGCAGAAGCCATTGAATCATGGCTTTAGATAGAACATGGACAATGGCCATTTTGAGTGATGGCTTTCCTCTTCTGCAGGAACTTATCCACATAAAGCACTGTAGAAGATACCAGGGTCACTGAAAGACTAATTGTTAGATAGTTTTCTATTATTGTAACAGAATACCTCTGACAATTAACTTAAACAGAAGAAAGGTTTATTTTGGCTCATGGTTTCAGAGGTTTCAGTCAGTGTTTGCTTGGTACTGTTTCTCTGGGCCTGTGGAAGGACAACGTGCCATGATGAGAATGCATGGTGCACAGAGTCCATTCACCTATGGCAGCCAGGAAGCAAAAAGAGAGATAGAAAAGAGCCAGGGATCTCAATATCTGCTTCAATGGAACGCCTCTAATCATATAATTCCTTTCCGTTTGGTCTCACTTGCTGAAAGTTCCACTAGAACCACAATAGCACCACAAGCTTGTGAGTAAGCCTTTATCCCATGGGATACAACTACTGCAGTATAAGGTAAATTAGTCAGGGCCCCTTGAGAACTTTAGGCTCAGATGTGCTTTTTGGGCTGTGGTAGGGAAGCTAAGCAGTGATCCCTGCAAGAACAGTGGAGACTGATAGTTTGCAGAGTCCACTGTAGTTGGAACACTAGTTTATCTGACATGAATAGTATCACCATGGTGATAGGTATCTTTTTAGCTAAAAGTAAAAAAAAAATATTCTTGTTTAAGTGACAAGTAATTAGAACTGTTACAATTGCTTTAGAGAAAAACCTTTTACAGAAAAAAAAAAGATAGCCTCAATACTCTAGAAGAGACAAAATAGGAAATACACTGAAGTCAAGACCTAATTTCATGAAAGCTGTGCAACAGATAGGAAGCTTATGTTGTTGCAAGGCAACCTTATAGATACCATGATGGATAAAAATTGTGTGAACCAGCCAACTCTCATGGTCATATGCCACTGGGACTTGTTTAATTATTCATTCAGTGTACAAGAGGAACAACTTAGGATGACTGATGTTGGTTACTATATTAGTTAGGATTCTCTGGAGGAAGATTATTGATAGAATGTATCTACATATTTATACATAGAGGGGATTGATAAAATATATCATATATAGAGAGAAAAATATAATTATACATACAGCTATATATACAAAGTTATGGAAGGGGATTTATTAGGTAGCTTACAGGACCGGAGGTGGGAGCGTCCAATGTGGCCACCTGCTTGCGGAGAGCCAGAGGAGGTAGTAGTAGCTGCTCAGCCCAAGAAGGCGGAAACTGCAAAACCAGAGGGATCAAGGATGCAGCACCAGTCCAAGCCTGAAGGCCAGGGTGCTCACTGGAGAGTCACCGGTGTGAATTAGGTTTGCAAACCTGAAGAACCAGGAGGTCTGGAGACCGGTGTCCAAAGGGGATGACAGCAAAGGACACAGCCACTCAAGCCACCTGGAATACTTCAAATCCGGTCTAATTCCTTCTTCTTTTCCTTTTTTAGTCTATCCAGTCTACAAGTCTATTAGTTGGTACCACTTTCAACTGGGCTGATTCTTTCCTTCCTTGGCTTACTAGACTACAAGTCAATCACCCACAGACACGCCCAATATTGTGCTTTTACTCTTCTGCTACATTTTTCTTATTCCAGTCAAGTTGACATTACCACAATTAATGGTCAAAATCCACCCCTTATCAACTTGACAACCACATACATCTCTTTAAACTATACTTAATTGCCAAATAAAATATTAAGTTCAAAGTTACACCTAACATGAAAAACTCTTTCCTACAAACAGAAATGCATTAATTCCCTCCACAGAATAGAAAATGAATTTTTGTTTGTGTGATGCTTACTATTTTCCTGACAGCCCATAACTTAAATATTAAAACATGGATTTAACAATACTTAAGTACCGGTATTAAATCAATTGATGTTGTTATGCTACAAAGAAAAAAACAAAGATGTTTGCTTAATATATGTATATATGCACACATATTAACAAAGCAGTAATAAGAGCAAGTACCATTCTCATTTTTGTTACTGGTCATGCAGTCCTAGATAGTATTTATTATTACCTTCTACTATCCATTCTGTAGTTCCTTGACCTTCAGCATACACCTCAGTTGGTCTTTGGTTTTTACCTTCCAGGATGACTTGTACTTTTATTCCTGAAAGTTGTAGGTCATTTGTCTTCCTGCCTAGATTGGGTTTTTGTACTTTCCCATTAACCTTAATAACAGGCCATGGAAATTCTAAGATATGCTCTAAAGGATCTTCTACACTGCAGACACATCCTCCTTACCTCCATTATGGAGTAATGGAGTAGTAGTTTAATTTCCCCTTAGTATTCTGGATCAGTTACCCAACACCCAAACAGTAACTTCCTTTTAGTGCGTTGACACAGAGGCACGAAGAACCCAAAATGCTCAGGGGAAGTCTTAGCTTCCATTTTAATGGAATCATTGTTGTGCCTCCTGGTATACTCTCCTTTCTGGAACTAAGACTTCCAGGGTAGCAAGAGTATAAGGTTGTGGAAACGGGAAGCAAAGATTTTGCTAGTGCATCACTAGGAGTAATGGTGAATGGTACCATTCTTATTTCCATGTCTCAATTCCAGACCTTTGAATCCAGGCTATGGGAGAGACAGTATTTTCTCCTGATTCAAAGCATATGAAGCTTTCTGGAGAATATTGTTCCAACCCTGAAAGGTTTTGTCAACAATTGCATCTGCAGAAAGCCATTCCACCATTCTATCAATCCAGCCCTTTCTAGATTTTGAGTAACATGCTGAGACCAATGAATTCTATGAGAATGAACCCAATGACAAGCTTCTTTAGCCATGAAGTGCACTCCTTGGAGCAATGCTGTATGGAATACCATGCTTGAGGATGAGGCACTTTTTAAATCCACAGATGGTAGTTTTGGCAGAAGCATATTCATACCTGGAGTCTATTCAGGAAGGACAAAGCACTGCCCTTTCCATGATAGAAGCCATTCGGTATAATCAACCTGCCCCCAGATCACAGGCTCATCACCTTGGAGAATGGTACCATATGGAGGACTCAGTGTTGGTCTCTACTGCTGGCAGATGGAGCATGCAGCAGTGCCTGTAGTCAGATCAGCCTTGGTGAGTGGAGGCCCAGCTCACTGAGCCCGTGGATGACCTTCATTCCTCCACTGTGGCCACTTTGCTCATGAGCCCATTGGACAATGGCAAGGTGGTTGAGGAAAGAGGTTGATGCTCTTCACATAATGAGTCATCCTAACCACTTGATTATTACAGTCTTCTTCTACTGAGTTCATCACTTGATAAAAATTTATATAGGAAAAATATATCTTCATATGCTTTGCCCATATGGAGAGATCTATCCACATAACTCATCCCTAAATTTCAATTTGCAATTCGTGTCATGTTTCTTCCAAGTCCCTGACCATTCAGCCAGACCATTGACTACAGTCTACAGATTGGTATATAGTCACATATCTGGTCATTTTTTTCTGTCAAGCAAAATTTATAAATTGATGCACTGACCAGTTCTAACTATTGTGAAGATTTTCCTTCACTACTGTCTTTTAAGGATGTCCTAGACAAGGGTTGTATTTCTCTAGCTATTCACCTTCAAGTGGTGCCTGGATAATGTGCAGAACCATCCATAAAACTGGCCCTCACCTTCTCTTCCTCTATTGACTGGTCATAGGGTACACCCCATGAGGCCATAGGTGCATGTTGGGGGACAAAAGTGGTATAGCAGGAGCAGGAACCATAGTGCCATAGAACCACAAATGATACTTCTTTATGTAATTTACTTGTACACTCAAGAAACGCCAACCAAATAAACTGTTAGCTCCTCTTTAATTCCATGAGCTGTGACATTAAATCTATAAACTCTGCTTACTGGTTCCATATCAAGAAATTCAGCCTGATCCAGGTTTATGTTTCTCCCACCATTATCCCATACCCTTCAAATCAATCATTCCCATACCTGTTCACCAGACCTCTGCTTGTAAAAATTAGAAAACTCAGGAAGTGCTTTGGAAGTGTAGAATACTTCTCCATGCTGTGTGCCTCATGGTATAGGAGCCTTATGAGATTTGAGCCTGGTTATACATCTAAAGGCAAAAATGAGTGGTGAGGGTGGGTCCCGAGGAGTATTGGCACTGTCTTTCTTGGTAACTATATCAGGGAAGGTAATTATTGTTTCATAGGCAACACAGTTTCCTCAGGCAAAGGTGAAAAGGATAACACCACAGGTTATTGGAGTGGTGTGCCTCTGCCACTGAAGGTGGAAAAATTTCTTCCTTTAGCAAAATAATCCCATCAGAATTTAGGAGTTCAGTGTCTTCAGCCCCCTCATGTTCCTTTCAAAGATCTTCAGCTCAGCTTGCAGGATCTTATTCCTTTCAATCAGTACTCTCATATTACTGATCCCTTTCGAGACTGAGCATTAAACTTGCACTGTAATTCAGTCAGTTGTATCATTGCTCATGTCTGGTTTTTGGCAAATTCATTCCTATAGCTAAAGGAGAAAAAGATTCTCCTCCAAGAATTGGGAATATGAATCTTTGAGCCCATTGTTTTGCATTATTACTCTGTCCAGATATGCTAAACACAACCAGCCAAGATCTTTATATTTCTTAGTCTCCCAGAACTGTTCAAAAGTGTTGCGAATAGTAAATTCTATGTGTCTCATAAGTGGCAAATTAGGGTAATCAAATGGAACTATGTTGTGTATTACTTTAAGCAGTTCACTCCACAGGCTATCAGTAATCGGTACCTTATAAGGAGAAACCATACCAACTTCAAGTCTCATAAAATTAGAGCGCCAACTCCAGGAAACACTAAAACAATTGGAGAAATTTATCCATATTGGTCTGTTTCTCTGGAATCACTCTTCATAGCAAAATCTGTACCAATTAGGGTTCTCTGGAGGAACAGAGTTGATAGAAAAATAAATGTACAATTTTGCAAGTGGATTTATTATGTAGGCTTACAAGAGATGAAAGAATCTACAGCAGTCATCTGAGGCTGGAGAGCTGGAGGATTCAGTAACTGCTCAGTCCAATAAGATGGAAGCTAGAGAGGAGGAGGGGTCAAGGATGCAGCACCAGTCTAAGGTCAAAGGCCTGGAAGCCCACTGAAGAGATGCTAGTGTGAGTCTGCTGCTTTGGAAGGTTGAAGAAAACAGAGACCTGGATACTGCTGTGCAAAGAGGATGGCAGCAAAGGACTCACCCATGCAGGAAGACTGGAGCTCTTCAAAATGGACACAGTTCTACTTCTTTCACTGTTTTATTCTGTCTAGGCTGTAAGCCTGTTGGTTGGCACTATCATAACAGGGGTGCCTTTCCGCCAAGCTGCTGGTCTACATGTTAACCATCCACAGACATAGCAAGAACTGTGCCTTATAAATCAACTATGCATTTCTTATTTGAATCAAGCTTATACACCACAACTAACAGGCAAATTTAATTACTGGTGACTTCTCTAGAATTGTAAATAAAACTGTAGTGGCAACAAGTTCTCATCTCCAGGTGTGAAGTCCTACCTGAACAAGAATCTCCTCAGCTTGAGATGCAAACAGCACTGGCTGCAGTAAATTCTCAGGAAAAATTATTTTTAAGCAGAAAACTTTGCTTTTGTAAAGCTTGTATGCATCTGGTACTTTCAAGCATTGATAAAGGAAAATGATTTCTACTCCCCCGAAGGATGGTATCTGCATACTTTCAATGTAATTTTTCCAAAATCAGATAAGTAAGTGTGTTCAATTCTAATATTTTGAATACTCACTGTGAAGATGTAGAATTTACACAGCTAATGATTATATATGTAAGACAGTGTAAGTGAATTGTGATTTCTGTCTTCCCAAAGTGTTGGCTTTTGGAATCCTGAGAGAATTCTTCAAGAGGTTCTTTGTTTTTAATTCATTTTTATGTTCAATAATTCAGTGGTCATAAAAGAAAGTAGATTATTAAGTATTTTGCTGGAGATTCTGTAATGGGCAGTTTTAAGAAATTACAAATTGATGATGTATTTGATTCTAGATTGTAAGTAAAGTTACAAGTGAAAATTGTATTTTTATAAAAATACACTCAGTCTACACTCAGTCTCTTAAGCTACCTCTTAGGGCCTTTCTTGTTTACTGCAAATTCTCAAAAATATTGAAACAAAAATAAAACTAAAAATATATGCCAACTCTTGATTCTGTAGCTTTCTGTCCAGTTTTCATGTCATTGCTTTGGCAAGTAAGGAAATATCTTTAGAAACTTTTATTTTTACTGTTCCACTTTGCTTTCTAATTCTCTGCAAAATTCTCGTAATTCTCACCCAAAAGATGCTAAGCTACCATGATAGAGATATAGCAGGGACATAGATGTACAGACAGTAACACAGATATTTTTCTGTTTTATCTTCTACTCATAGAAACTCAAACCTTTCTGCCTTGCCTTCCAGTTTCCCAACAAGGACTGAGAATGCCTAGGGTTGGTCTCCTGCTTTCAAATCCAGAGTAATACTTGTGGGGCATCTTGCAAGTTTGGATTTCCAGGACCTTAACACAGAGCTACCAAATCTCTGAGAAAATGACTAGGAATTTTATTTTTCTAAACTTTGTGGAAATTTTGGTATAATTCATCCCCAGAATGACAATTGCCCTGGATTCCTCACCACTCATGTTTACCACTTTTCATGAGTATAAATCAGCTGCAGCAGGACATTTGCCATTTATTCTCTTTCCCTGCCCCTCCTGGTGACGGCCTAATGACTTCTCATTATTCAGTCTTCCATGTATTCTTTTCCTCCCAACATTAGGCTGATCATCTCTGCTGAGGCCAGCATATTGTCCCATGTCCCAACGGCCTGCAATAGTCCCCTCTAGAACAGTTCCCTTCCCATTCTCTACACTATTCTTGTGGGTTTGTGGCAACTTGCTAAAGTTTTGGTCAACCATCCCTTGTCTATTTTCTCATCTTCTACTTTTTGCCTGACGGCTATAATCCTGCTAGAAAAGAAAGTAAAGAATTTGAATAGAACACATCTAAGTTTGTCTCTATAATGTTGAATGTTCCTCTCTCCCCTAGAGTCAAAGTATCTAATGTAGGGCCAGAGATATAGCTCAGCGGCATGAGCACCTGCCTGGCAAGTGCAAGGTCTTGAGTTCGATTCCCGGTACAAAAAAGAGAAGTCCCACCTCCTCAAAAGCATTGTAAGATTAGCACATTCTCTCTTGAGCCCTGGTGAAATAGGGTCTTTCTAAAATAAAACAGTCATAGGCTGAGCCAGACTCAAGACTCAGCTCTGTCTGCATTGCCGTTCACGACTGTTGGCAGCAAGACTGGCTAGAATGGCGTGACGAGGGACTGCTGCTTAAGTCATTCCAGAAACCTGTTTAGAGTTCTCGTGAGTCTGAAAGGTCTGGGAGAGTTATCATATAATTTCCCATATTTAAAATAAAAAAGAAGAAAAGAAAAAGAAAACATGCTTTCAGGCAAGCCTATCAATAATTAATGCTTGATGAGAATTTCATTCATGCATTAAAAAAATATTGAGTAAATGTCTACTATGTGCCAGTCCCCCTGTCTGACACTGAGACAAGGACATGCAGGTGTGGGTCTCTGTTCTCAAGTGGTTTGGATCTAGAGAGAGGAAGACAGGAAACCAAGAGAGCTCTGGGGTGTGAGAGAGAGTGGGGAGGAAGTAGCAAAAGGGGGACCGTGTGAAAAGCAGCATGCCACAGGCCAGGAAAGCATCTGCAAGGCAAATGAGGAAAGGTCCTGAGATGGAAAAGGGCTAGCAGTTTAAGGGGATGGAGATTGTCAGGATTGCTGAAACTGCTACACTGGTGGTGTAGCAGGGCTGAAACTAGGCTCTGTCTGATGTGGCCTGGAGGGAGAGGGAGAACTTCCTCATTTGTAAATGTGAACCATTTTGCAGCTATTTCCTGTAATTATCCATCAGGCCCTGGACCTGCTGTTGAGCATGATTCAAACAAGCTGCTTCTCTGTCCTCACTTTTCACCCTGTTTCTCTCCTAACAGCTGACTGCACTGAGAAAAAGGACAGCAGGTGAGCACCTTGTAATAGAGATTACATCTGAGCATCATTCTGTGTTCATCCCATGCCAAGTAGGTTACGTTGGAAAACTGAAGAAATAATTCTTCCTTTGTTAGGCATCTGGACCGGGTTCTAACTGCACCAATGGCTCTGTTAATGTTCTTTGCAATGAAAACTCACCCAGTCCTGGGCTCTTTCCTGGCAATAGAGTCGCTCTCAGCTATCCAAGAAAGTATCCCACCACTGCTAGGACAGAATTCCACAGCATCTATCAGTTGACATTGAGCAAAAAGGAAATGGAGTATTTGCTAGAATTCATCTTATTGTTTGTGAGTCTATCAAAGTGTGAAAAAGCATCCAATTATTTGGCTAGATGCACTTGTATCTAACTCTATTAACATCTAGGGTAGACAGATGCTGTTGGATACTTTTAGGATTTGTCCACTCTTAGTATGGCAATCCTTTGTATAACAACATACACTGAGCAGAAAAATTTTTTTTGAACAGAAATGTTTATCTTCTGGTTAAGTTCAGTTTACAAAAGGAGCCCAGTGTGATTACTCAAAACCATTTTTATTGGTAAAACGATCATTTTGCAATTCCCAAAGTTTCATAGACTTCATTTCTAAGCCTGAATTGAAAATGTAGCTGGATGCTTTTCAAAATCCCAGAGTAAAACAGAATAGGAAAGATCCGATTACAATCTCCTTTCTCTCAGCATATAAAACAATTTATTTTGAAAGAAAACAGTATTTTGTTTAATAAATATTTTTATTCATAGAACTGTTGCCTATATTGTTTCAAACAAGTTTTTACTTGAGTTTTTGTGGGAGAAGTTTTTCAGAGTTCACCTACAGAGGATATGATGCAAAGAATGTCTAACATTTTCACATATTTGAATCCAGTAGTGTAAGTTCATCTGTCATGTTTTCTGCATAATCTGAGGTATGTTTGTGGTGGGTGTGCTCTGTTTACCCATCCAGATCCATTTTCGGGTCCACTTGGCACTGTGTTATGGTAGGTTTACCTATCTGGACTGCAGGAAAGGATTCCCTTGCCCTCTGGCTTCCAGGAGGCCATGGCAATGGGAGGGATTGGTGCAGACGACAGGCAGGAAGAGAGAGATAATAATTGCTTTGCCTCTGGACCTCAGTGCTCTCCCTAAGGCCACAGCTGCTGTCTGATATGACATAAGCTCAACCCTTTCTCCACTTGATCTTTGGATTTAGGGCTGGCAATGATCTATATTTTATTGTTTCTTTTTGATTTTCCTTCACCTTGCCCGGACTCTGATGAGTAGTTCCTCCATTAAACTTTCCTCAAACACTGTTCCCATATACATACATAATATTCTGTATGGGTTTTGCAGTTTGGAATTAGATGTAGATGTAAATACTGTTTCCTTCCCCTATCTTTTGGACATTTCATTTCTAATTGTCTGTGATAAATAACGGAGACAGAGAATGACTTGCAATTTAAATTTTAAAAACATTGAAAATTTTACATTTATACCCCTTCTAACTCTTGTACGTGCCACCTGGTAAATAAAGTCTGTAATCAGACTTTCTTTTGTCACCTGTGTAAGAATCTAGTTTCAAGCATTTTGGAAGCTTCATAATGTTCTTGAGATTGACAGGGAGACAAAGTACCTCCTAAAGCTGTGCTGGCCCTCTGGTTTATGTATGTTGCATGTGGGGTGTGGGGCTGGGATGGGAGGAAATATGGAGATGGAGGAAGGGACTTCAGGACATCATATCACCAGAGACTAAATTTCTGATTCAAGCACTCATTGAATCAGTATGTGATGGCTTTTAATCTGAGGGCCCAAGATACAAAACTGAAGATGGATGAGAGAGGTGCAATGATATGCAGTTTGCTTAGGAAACCCCTACAGTTGGGTGTCATTTAGAATTATCCTCCCTGTGCTTTAAATCTTTCTGAAATTGAGCAACTTTTATGCAGAAGATCTTGAATTTTGGGAAAATAAACTCAGCCATATATATATATATATATATATATATATATATGGTGGTATCATGTAACCACTAAATTGTATGAAAAGTTGCTTCCACTATCCCAAAGCAAACAAAATCATCCTGAATACTAACATTAAAAAAATAAAAACCAAACAACAAAAACAACTTTCCCACTGGCCAAGTTAAACTGATTCTTAGCAAATGTTTCCGCAGAATAAACATAACATTTTTCTTAAGCCCTGGCCAGTTAAAGAAACCCAACTTTAAAGAAAGGGGGTGTTGAATGTTTCTTCTCTGACAGTGTTGTCCCAAACTGTGGGTGGAATAATTTTGAAAGCCTTTAGGGATGTTTCTTTTTTTTCCTTTCCCGTTTTCCCCTAATTTTGTTTCCTTGGATACTTTAAAATCAAACCCAAATTGTTTTTACATCATGAAGCATGACAGACACATAGATAATTCTGGGATCGTACATTTGAGGTTTAAGTGCTTTAGTTAACAACTGAATTTTAAACAAAACTTTTTATTCTTTGCACTTCTATTAGCATGGGAACTTAGTTGTCATGAAGATAGACATCACTTCTGCTCATAAAGTGTTGAGCTTATTCTCAAAAGAGAAAATAAGGCAGAATTAGCAAACCTATACTCCTTTGGTTTAAACTTGGTTATAAAGAAAAAAATAATCCTTGTGATTTTTTGGTCTCGTAATTGCTAGATTACTACAAGAATGCTATTTTGAAAATTGCTTTCATTTATAAGCAGCTACTCAGATGGCAGTAGTTTCATTGGTAATAGCCATAATACAAATGCAAATACATGACTATGTCGTAGTCTATTGTCTAAGAGTTATGCTGTGATAGCAATTTGCCCATTAAATTAAAATCCCAGCTATGCCACCTGCCAGCTCTGTGAATTTGGGTAAGCTACATTACCTTGGTGTGTTTAAGTTTCTTTCATTCATAAAATGGAAATAAAGAGTGTCTATCTCATAAGGGTGTGGTCCATATTATGTGAGTTAATATTTCAAAAGTATTTAATACATGCAAGTAATAGCTTTCAAGATATTGGTTCTTGTTTTTAACAGATCAAAAAGATTTTTGTTTTCTCCTTTCTAGACTTACCCATTTTCCCTGTTCATGCTTTTAAATATTGTTTTTGGAAGGACCATTATTGTTTAAGGATTTGACTTACTGAAAGTCAAACACTGTGTTAATCATTATACTTTCATACACCTGTTTAATCCTTACTGTGGGTTTGCAAGGCAGATATGGAACGAAAACAAGGTTTTAACCGTTGCAGTTTGGTTACTACACTAAGATACTCCATATATCTTCACTGAGTGTAGTTTCATAAGTAGAAATCAAATAAACAGTTAAGACTATCTGATTTGCAGTATCTAATTATAACACTATATGCATTTGCTATTATTTATAAATACTCTCCTCACTTTCACCTTTCAAAGAACTAGTAAGCTTTGAGTCCTGGATAGGAACTTGGAACTGTCACAAAGAACTAATATTTTCTACTCACCACTATAATGTTATAAACTTTTGTTCTGCAACTTGATAACTAGAATCTTTCTTTCAATTAAAAAATGAGTTCATTCCAGCTATTACCATCACCTCATCATTGGAAATATTATTTCTCCCAACCCTTGTCTGCTGGGTCCAAAAAAGCCTCAATAAAACTGGGAGTGCTATAGTGCTATACTCTGAGAATTGAAAAATATTCTAGGGATTGTGAGTTTTTAGAAAGTAAAATCATTGTCAATTCATATTCATCAATCTCCCATAGATAGGGAAACACCTGACCAGGTTCTCAAAGGAAATGAATGATGTAATGTAACGTTTTAGGTTTCTATTTCCTATGTCTTCCCATAACATGAATTATATTTTGGTAATCATGTGTTCTAATGGTGATTCCTAATGCATTTAAGATATATTGGAGAATTTAGTAGCCTTTTAAAAATAATGAGACATGTGCCCTTAGATAGACTAGTGACTCAAAATGCTTTAATATGCACTAGTCATGTCGAGTTGCCAGTCCCAGTTCCCTATACATTTTTTTCAAAGTTTATGCATTGACTTATTAGAAATAAAAACATTCATGTTACTATGATTCTACATTTACACATCGGGCATATTCCAATCTGATGGAAGTAAATATATATGTGTGTATATATATATATATATATATATATATATATATATATATATATAAAATACTTAACTGTGACATGTAAGCATTCTTTCATACCAAAATCTAATTCAAATATGCTGGAAAAAATCCTCATTTTGATTAATTTGTGGTTATATCAACCTCCAAATAAACACCGAATTTGCTTTTATGGTACCTATTATTTCCAGATGACAGGACAAAGTGCTGAAAAGTATGGGAAAATATGGTTAGGCTAATGGGTTTCCTGCCGACGAAATCATTCTGAATCATTTAGTGCCGCTTCCATATTATCTCACTGTTGATTAAAGCAGAGGCAAATTACAGTACTGGAATCTCCTTAAGAGAAATTATCTGATGAACTGATTCCTGAAGAAGTGGGGAAATGTGATACAGCCGTGTTCTAGGGGTACATCATTTTCAAGCAATGCCTTTTTGAGATACAGTCAAGAGCAATGAATCTGTATTCCCGACAGAAGTGTCACTGTAATCACAGCGTATGTATGTCAAGATGCTATCTGAGCTGAAGATTATTTTTCAACTTTCTTAATTTATAAATCTCCACAACGCTTTCTTAGATGAAATTTTGAATATAGAATATCTGGTCTGGTATTCTGAATGCAGGAAATTAAAAATGGCTTCTTACAAAAGAAGGATGTCAAAAGAGAGCAGGGAAAAAAAGAAGGAAATGTGTCAGAATTGATTAATTATTGGAGTTAAAAATATAGCCATTATAAATGGTAGTGGAGCAGTGATTTAAAAATGCATTTTAAATGATGACGGCTTTATGATTTGGATGTCATTTGCTCGACACAGAGATCCTAATGTTGATTGATGGGCTTATAGATGTCTTCCTTGGGATTTGGCAGACAAAACTGATGTCTATGCGCTAAATCAAAAGCTTCCACATCTTTTAGTTCTGTTAGAACACTCAAAGCATCATTCACAACGATCTGAAAGACACATATCCTGGGGTTGTGACAAATGAAATCCACTTATCTCACCCGGATGATATGACTATTTTCTAAACCCTTTCTTAATATGTGCCCTCAGAAGTTATGCCATGATCATTCCAGACTTTTTCTGATTTTATGTATTGATGTTCCCCCCCACGTATTTTGGCATTTGATTCATATTTCTTGAATTATTATCATTTTAGCATCACCACTTTTTATGGTGCTTCATGCATTTGACACAATAAATACAAAACCTACTTAAGCTTCACTCTGTTTTGGTTGCATAGTTGCTATTAAAGAAAAATGCAGAAAAGACATTTTGCAGAAAACCATTTATGCATAAAGCTAAGGAATAACAGAAGGCATAAAGGGCAGAATTTATACTACTCACTTCTAAAATAATTCAGGGTCTAAAGAATCAATATTATGTTAGCAAGCATTATCACTGATTTTTTAAAAAAGTAAAATATGAGTAGACAGCAAGAAAATAATATCTCATATAGAATATTATTTCATTCTCCTAAAATCAATTCAATCCTGTCTAAATTCAGACGTAGTTTGATTTTGTTGTCTGCATGATAGATTCCTGCACTTTTTGAGTAAAAGCACCACATGGATTGGCGTTGTAGGTTGCTGAATTTGAGACTATTTCTTGACTAATCCATTTAGCATATCTGAGTTACCTGAAAATTTTGAAAAAGTCAACATAACCTTCATAAATGTAATATTTATCATGATTATGTGTTTATTTGCCTCCCCGAGTTGAAATCTTCTGGAAGGATCTCTTAATCTTTTGTGCAGCTCTACTTCTTAGCAGAACACCTGGCAAATAGGAGACATTTCATAAATGAAATTGTTTTTTTCCTGAGTAGGAGGCAGAATAAAGGACAGATGTTCTGCTTCAATATAAAGCAATAATTTATTTGATCATTTGTTTATCGAGTGTATAGCAAGTAACAGCTAACAATCTGAAATATATTTGAATAAATAAGTACATATCTTAGGCCAACATGAGGAAGGGTAAGATGAGAAAGGAAAAAGAAGTAAAAATAATGAAGATGCTTTACGCATTTGTACCAATTCCCCAAAATGAATGTAATTATAATGCATTGTAAACACATAGAAAAAGAAACTAAAATATATTTTATTTAATGGACTACAAGAAGTTTTTACCTTTATTTTTAAAAGCTAGAATTCAAGACATTCTGCTGGAAAGACAAACAACAAACACTATTTTCTTTTGTTCTTACTAGACTTTCTTAAATTTGAACTATAACATAACCACTCCCTAGTATGGGAGTCAGAAAACTGCAGCTTGTGAGTCAAAACTTTCCTGATTGCCAGTGTTTATAAAGTTTTACTGGAACACAGCCATGTTCGTTTATTTACTGTAAATACTGTAAATAACTGTTTCATGAGGAAGCATTGAGCCTCTCAGGCAAATATTAGGTAGCTTGCAAAGCCTAAATTGTGTAGCCTTTACAAAAAATAGTTTTAATCCTGAAATAGAATATATTCAATAGTTACGTTTATAAAAAGGCTCAGCTATATTTTAACATTGCTACTTAAACAATAATTTAAACAATTTACTTCTCTAAACTTTGGCACTTTCAACTAGAAAACAAAAATGGTTGGGAGGATCCTGCTATTTATTCTAAGTAGAGCACTAAGGAAATTGTATTCCTCCAATATCTTTTTCCACATATGCGTATGTGGAGTTAGCTCTTCAGAGAATATTTTTGAATGATAGAACCTAATAATATGAGTACATCTGTCCAAATGGCAAATGACATTTACACTGATTGTCCTTAAAAAGATTATCTACAGATGTTTATAATCCTTACAATTGTGGATTTACAGATCTTTATAGATCTTAACTTTAAACATTAATTTAGAAAAACTCCATGCATATGAAGGATTTCGAATAGAGGAATCTTTGTCTTATGTTGTCATCATCAAGAGTGGTATTAATAATGTCCTCTATTATTTGGGACCTTGAACTATACGAGACATGGTGCTAAGTGCTTCACCAACAGTATGGCATTTACTCCTCAAAATGACTCCATGAGGTAGGCACCTTTATTTGATTTCAGATAAGGCCCCTAAAGATTGGACAAAAATAAATTATTTGTTTAAATGACTCACCAGGAAGTGGCTAAGTTAGAATTTAAAATCAGATTCAGCCATAAAGGTAACTTTCATAGCCAACTGTCATGCCTCCTGATGCAGTGTCGGACCCTCGTCTCCCTGGGTTCCCTACGTTAGCATTCCCGACTTGTTATGTATTTTACCCCATTTACTTAGCAACAAACAAAATGCAGAAATGACATCAGGAGTGATTGTCCCTTAACGTGTAAAACGCCATCCAGATAGCAGTGAAGACTCAGTAGGTCATGTCATTAATGCTTTGGCATGATCCTGCATTTTCCCTGCCTGAATTTTATATCCCTCTTTGTGGAGTTCAGTAGAGCTTTTTGCTGAGCTGTAAAGCAGCATTTCTTCCATTTGACTGGCACGCAGTCCATCAGTCAAGTTGCTTGGACAAGTACGTTAGATCCATCAACAATTAGAGCATAATTTGACAAGTTGGGTAAGGAAGGCATGGGGGTCGTGGTGACAGATATAGATTATTACACTGAACGTATTATGAGGACATAGTAGGTGTAACTGCTGGATTCTCTTCAAGCTGCTTCCCAATAAGAAAGTACAGAGGCGATATTTTTGCACTTGTCTCAATTTTTTCTTTCTTTCTGTGAGACCTTCCACAACTGCTATTAACATACTGAAATTTTAATAGTTTTCCTTAAAAGAATAAACATACAAGAGGATAATGTATATATTCCTAGGTAAGCACCTGTTATGGACTGAATTGTGCTCACTCAAAATTCGTATTTTGAAGCTCTAATTCCCAATGTCAAGGTCATTGGAGATGAGCCTATAACAAGATAATGAAAGTTAATGAAGTTGTAAGAATGGGTTCCTCATCTGATAAAGCTGGTTCATAGCTAGAAAAGGCACCACAGATTACTCTTTCTCCAGTCCTGACAAAGGAAAAACCACATGAGGTCTCAGCAAGAACATGCTGTCTCCTAGCCTGGAAGAGGACCTTATTCGGGAACCATGTCAGCTGAGACTTTGATGGGGGACTTCCAGTCTCCAGAACTGTAAAAAAATAGATTTCTGTTGCTTAAGCTACTCAATCTATATGATTTTATTTTGGAAGCCAGAAAGTGACTAATATATTACCTGTAGTAAAAAAGAAGATCAACTCTGTTAATCTCATTCCCAATGTCACTTAAATTAGTATTAAGAAATTTCGATTGTTATGTATTCTCCATTGAAGAATTCTTTTATAATAAACGACAACTCCTTGAAGAGATATTCTAAGATACATATAAATGAGATTTTCTTCCCTCTATCTTTTGAAATTTATTTGACATTTGATTTCTTGATACAGGTATTTCTGGTTACTAAAGACTTATACGTCAGGGAGCCTAAATACACAGATATATTGCGTAGATAACACTCCATAATTTCTTTTCTTTCTTTTTTTTTTTTTTTTGGTTTGCTTTTTGAGACTCTACCTCACTCTAGAGCCAAGTGTGGCCTTGAACTCAAGATTTTCCTGCTCAGCCTAGTGAATGCTGGTATTAAAGGCATACACTAGTATGCCCACCTTATAATTCCATTTTTTAATGAAAGAAGAGTATTACAATACACTTATATAAAATTTTCCTTTTCCTTTATTGTCTTTTTTAGATTTTTAATTTTGTTTTTGCCTTTTAATATTTAATTACAAAGGAAAAAGTTCTGCTGTGGGGAAAGGTCCCTGGAAAATATTTGAAAATTACTAATTTGAAAATTGCTATTACAAAACTGTTGTATACTGCCCCCATTGCTGACCAATATCACCTAGATTTTCACTCATGTTTTCAACTATTTTATTTTTTTTTTATTTATTTATTTTTTTGTGGGTACCGGGGGGTCGACCTCAGGACCTCGCGCGCCAGCAGGCGCCCGTGCCGCTGAGCGATATCACCGGCCCCTTTTTCGTATGTGGGATCCGGGAGTCGAACTCGGGCCCTCGCGCTTGCCGGGCAGGCGCTTAAGCCGCTGAGCCATCTCACCGGCCCTCAACTATTTTAATAGATTTGTCATCTCTCTTTTGAGTTGTCTTAGTTAAATGAACAGTCCAAGTGGATCAGTTGAACCATTCAGCTATTTTGATCATTGTTGTTTCTTTACAAATATTTTATTAATATCTTAGAAGCCGGACAGAGCAGCCTTAGCAACCAAAACAGCATTGGACTCCACATAAGTCAGAGGTAAATGTGGTCAGGGAACATGGAATTTGGTAACTGCAGAAGAAGAGGATTTGGACTGGGGGGTTTAATCTGAGATTTAGTTTCCACTTCATAAACTCCTGATGGAGTTTCAGGTCCATATAACATAAAGCTTATTTGTGTAACTCCGGGTCATCTGAGTTTGGCCCTGCCAGGCTGTTTCATTTGGACTTGAGCAGAATGAAACTCAAGTGTTGAATTCATTGTTTACATATATATTTTTCCTTCAAACATTGTCATCTCTATGTTCAAGGAAAAAAGATGTCTTTGTTTGAGGCAAATGGCTTATATTTTAAATATTTTATGTGGTGTGTAAACATAGCCCTTTTTTATTTTTCACGTATTTTGACAATATCGCAGAGTATTGTATGTCAGCCATCATAAGGACATGGGATGATTTAAGGATATTTTCATAAATCTTTAATGCATTTACAGAGCAGAGATCATGATTTTTATGAGGAACAACTGTGAGATACTTTGAAAACTTGATTATCAGGAGAGATTATGTATTGTTGAAGGAGCCTCATGCTCTGGCCTGGGTTTGCCTCTGGCTCCATCCATATCAGGCCACTTCTCCAGGTGCTCTATTTATAATCACAGCTGAGTACTTCCTGTCTCAGTGAGACCTAATGCTTTGAATGCATTCACGCTTTTCCCAGTACCATTTCCTCTACTAGGAATGCCAACCTGGTTTGCTTCATCTCATTTGCCATTTTGCACTTGACCAATTCCCATTTACCCTCTTAAACATTCCTCCAGTATCAGTCTTGCCTTCTGTGACCCTCCCATGCAGAATTAATTGGTCTGCCACAACACCAAGTACAGCTTTCATTATGAATTATTTACGCACCCATCTCATCCATTAGTGCAAACATTGTTCAAGGCAAGGACTGTGCTTTATTCATCTTGTGTTTTATGTCGTGTGCTTTGTGCTGAGCCTGGCATAGAGCAAGTATTTGGTCACCAGGTCTATGATCTCAGATTTGCTAATTCTGTAGCTTAACTCTGAAAGTTAGTAAAAGACACAGAGAGATCATGTATATCATATTATTGTTTTAGCTATAATAATTGAAAGAAAATGAAGTCAATCTCTGTGTTGGTGTAAATGGTATGATCTGTTTCATCACCTTGGCAATAAAGTTACATCCTTTTGATGTTGAGATATTCTTTGTCCCAATTAGCAGGAACCAATTTCTATCTTTTGGCTCTTCCCTATGCCTCTGAATTATTACAAGTATACAGGAGTAAATTCTTTTTTTTTTTTTTTTTTTGTGGGTTCCGGGAGTCGAACTCAGGCCCTCGCGCTTGCCGGGCAGGCGCTTAAGCCGCTGAGCCATCTCACCGGCCCAGGAGTAAATTCTTTTTAAGTCTATCTCATCTACTAGAAGCCAGAATTTAGAGTCATGCAGAATTAAAATTTCACATTTGGCTCTAGACAAATTAGGGCATGTGGTGGTCATTTTTTTTCTTATTTATGATGATAAAATATATACAATATAAAATTTACTATTTTATAAAATATATCATTCAGTGGTATTAAGTAGATTCATATCATAAAAGCATCACAACTATCCATTTCCAGAACTTTTGCGGGATCCCGAACACCAATTAAACATGAACTCCCTATTTTCTCCTTTCTCCCATCCTACTGTAGCCACTTTTCTACTTTTTAGGAATTTGACTACTTTAGATGTGTCATATAAGTAGAATCATATAATGTTTATCCATTTGTGTCAGACTTATTTCACTTCATATAATATCTTCAAAGTTCATTCATGTTTTAAAATGCATCCGAATTTCTTTCCTTTCAAGGCTAAATATTTGCTTGTCTGTACACACCAACTTTTGTTCATCCATTTATCCATTGATGGATTTTGCATTGTTTCTACCTTTTTGGATATTGTGAATAATGCTGATATATATTGCACAATATCTATTCAACTCCCTGCTTTCAATTCTTTTGAGTATGCATTTTAAAGTGGAATTCCTGGATCATATGATAATCCAGTATTGAAGTTTTTGAGGAACCACCATACTTTCATTTTCCAGATGACTGTACCATTTTATATTCCCACTAGCAATGTACAAGGTTTCCAGGTTTTATGCATCTTTCACAACTGCTTATTTTCTGCTTTCATTTGTTTAAATTTTATAGAAACTATCCTATTGGGTACAGGAGGATACCTCACTTTTTGTTGATACTGTCACTTCTGAAATTTAGTTCTTGCCAAAAACATCATTTATATTGAGAAAGCAAAAGCACCAGTAGTGTGACTGTTAATGTTTAGGTTTTCAAAATAATGTGACAATGTAACAAAATAAAGTGCATTATCTTCAGCCTAATTAGGTGACTCTTGCTTTGATGAAAAATAATTGCATGGAAGGCAACATATAGCCCTTCAAGGTGAAAGCCTGAGAAGGCTGCTGGATGATTTGCAGTGTGTTTTTTCATCTGTCATGGACAATGTACCAGATGACGGAGAGTCCATTAGCCTGGAGCTGTTTATTAAAGACCACAAAAGCAGAGTGCTAAATGGACAGTAGTTGTGAATGAAAAATAAACCTTTTTTGTTTTAGGCTACTGAGATTTAGAGTTTGTTACTGCTATCCTTTGGGTTTGGTTTGTGTCTATGTCTCAAACTTTCATGTACTGGAAACATGCACCCCAGTGAGAAGTGTGGAGAACTTGATGAGAAAGAGCCTAGTGGAGGTTTCTGAGGGTACTGTCCACAAGGGGTTAACATTGTTCTCAATATTCTCCTGAGAGCCCAGTTAGTTCCTGTTGTAAAAGAGCAAGACTGGCTCTTATTCTTTGGCTGCCTTGCGATGTGATTCTTCTCTGAAGCTCTCCTGCCCTAATGAGATGTAATTAAGAAGGTCCTCACTGAAGACAAAGAAACGGGTCATCTGATCTTGGACTTTCAGATTTCAAATCTGTGAGCTAAACAAATCTCTTTTCGTGCACTTGTAAAATAGATGTTGTCATAAATGAGAAGTTTAAAAACTATTATCCAAGGACAAACAACATTTACCAATTCAGATAGTTTCAATTTTAATCTAGTGAAAGATTATTTTTAAAAGCATTTAATGTTAAATTTTATACCTAAACTATTGTCTAGATCAATATTCTACTAAGGGGAGACTACAGTGTACTATACTCCTGCCAGTCACTGAAACTTTACCCAAATACTTAAACTTTATGAAGTAATGTGTTTCAGGACAAAGGTGTCGGTTTCAGGAAATCTTATTTTGTGTATCCTTTTTGGCCTATGTATTAATTATATAGTGTTGTAACATCTAATATAATTTCTGTTTATATTTTGTCTCCATAAATATATTTTTCACTAAGTTATTCATTTATCTTCTCATTCATTCATTCAATCATAAATGCATTTAACAACCACTTTTTTTGTGTGTGTGTGGGTACCGGGGGTCAAATGCAGGACCTCGTGCCTGCAAGCAGGCACTTGTGCCCCTGAGCAACATCACCGGCCCTTTTTTCCTTTGTATGTGGGTACCGGGAGTCAAACTCAGGACCTCGCGATTGCCAGGCAGGCGCTTATGCCACTGAGCCATCTCACCGGCCCTCAATAACCAGTTTTAAGTGCCTAGTTTATATATTATGTGTGGTGATGAAGATTAATGTGTGGGGGGTGTACATGTGTCTATGTGTGGTTTTCTGAGGGGTGTACTAGTTGATGGGTCTTTAGATAATATTGCATTGTCACTATGCTAAAAAACTTTTCAGTCTAGTGTAATATACAGTCACAATAGTCACATAAACCTTCAAGAACTGTAATCATTAAATTACAGTGGTAGAGCAATATTTTCAGAATAACAGTCATTTGGACACTAAGTAGTGACATCTTCAAACCTGTGCGATTCAACTGGAAAAGAGCCATCATGTCCAAAAAGCATGTGCTATTTTACTCAGTAAGCATAAAGGATAGTTGTGAGGGTATGGATGGCTTGTATTACCTGAAATGTAATCTCAGGATGTGAAACACAGTTCTTAGAGGACAGCACAGTACTAACTGACATGTAATGAAGGTTTCCCAATCAACGTGTCAGATACTTTCCAACTCTTTTTTTGATGAAAGTCAAACGCAGCTATGACTGTTAATAGAACTTCTCTCTATCTGGCTTCTACTTCAACTGTGCTACCATGAAATGTTTATTTAAGAATCTCCAAGACTTCCTAAATGTGGGTTGTCATATTATTTTCCATTTTATTTTATTTTATTTTATTAATTAATTTATTTATTTGTGTGTGTGTGGGTACCGGGGGTCGACCTCAGGACCTTGTGCGCCAGCAGGCGCCAGTGCCGCTGAGCGATATCACCGGCCCTTTTTTCATATGTGGGTTCCAGGAGTTGAACTCAGGACCTCGCGCTTGCCAAGCAGGTGCTTATGCTGCTGAGCCATCTCACTGGCCCTTATTTTCCATTTTAAACAACTTGATACTTTTGACCCCAATATATTCCTGAAATTTTTCTGGCTTCACTCTCCATTTTTTTTTTTATTATCCTTCACGGAAAATATTTTTCTGGATTATTAGTTCTTGACCTCATTCTTTTTTCCTCTCTTGCTACCTCGTTTGGTGATATATCTAGTCATAGGACTTTACCGCTCACCTTCATGTAAATGACTCCTAAGTCAATATATGAATTATTTATTTCCTAAATTGCACTCCTATGTTCACAATTAACTGATGGCTATCTATTCCTAGACGTCATTTAAATGTTTCAAAATTAAACATCTCAAAAATGAAATTCTTTTTATTTCTTTCACAAATTTAGCTGTCTAAGACCATGATGTAGTTTTAATAAATCTTCATTCATATGTCAACTTTAAAAGTTATGAGATTGGGAATAGTTAACTAACATCTCTAACATCCATTTTTTTCATTTAAAAACTAGGATAATACTAGCAACTATCTTGTCAGGATATTTATTTAAAATTATTAATGCATATAGAACATATTCTGTGGAGTTGGATACAGTGTAATTGCTAAATGATGGTAATCTTTGTTAATATTTAATATTATCTTCATATTTAAAATGAGAAAACAAATACTGTTACTTCTACCCTTAAAATACTCTTACATTAATTATTTACTTTCCATTTCTACTTAACAGTTTTCATTTCAACTGTTCTACTCCCTTTGCTTGTATCATGGAGAAGTGGGCATTTGATTTGGGTCTTAACTGCTGGACAAAGATCAACAGAAAAGGAAATGGTTGGGTATTTTAGGAGAGGAAATGCATTGAATAAGAAAATGAGCATTGTTTTCAATGACCAGCAAATACTGAAGCCCTTCTGAGGCAGGTAGTTCATGCAGGTGAAGTATGTGGCAGTGGACTTCCAAATAGTTTTGCTGTGTAGACATTATGTACCTTGTTTCATGAACATGAGGGACAAGGGAAAATGATTGGAGAAGGGTCATTCTTAAAACTGTGCTTCTGGAGCCAGTATGAGGCATAAGAATATGACAGTGAAATAGACATGAGAGGCAGAGGTTATGATGTTACAGAAATAATGCTTTTGAGAAATGATATTTTATTAGTCATGAAGAGAAATCGCAGAGCACAGGTTATGATTCAAGAGAAGCCAGATTATATTTCAGAGATTGGACTCTAGTCTCTGAAGTAAGGAAGAAAAAGGAAGAGCTGGGTTGAGAAAATATGGTTCACAGAATTTAGCAGAACCAGGAATTTGAGTGTGGAAGATTGAAGAAGTCTACTTAGTGGAACAGACATACCATGTAAATTAATGAATTCAGGAAAAATGTAGGAATTCAAGCTAGAAAAATTATGTCCATGAAGCCTCCGGTATTTAGGCAGAATTCTCTTATACACATTTGACATTTTTGGGGGTTAGCATCTACTGCATTTGTCATATCACGAGGAGACCACAAACAAAATAATATTTAAGACTTGATACCTTAGACTATAAGCTCTACAGTGACTGAGACCATGTCGTTCTGGCACAGCATTTTATCTCTGGTGTCTGATGTATATAAAGTAATAGTTCATTGATTGAATGAGTGAATGAATGGTTAAACAAATGAAGATCTTAACTTGTCATGCTCTTCAGAGGGAAGACAAATGCTATGTTTTGGTATGTATTTTAATTTTACAAATAGGCATATAATACGGTTAAAAATTTCTCTTCATTAGAATAAATGCTGCCATTGTTCCTTTCTGTGTTGGATTGTGCCCTTTAAATTGTAGATGCCAAAATACAATTAGATATGAAAGAGATTTATTAGCATATTGATCGTGAAGTAGTGGTAGAATATTTAGGTAACCCCATGAATGATAAGAGGGATAGAAGCAAGCATTACGAGGTTGAACATTCTGTCTGTGATGCTGTTCTTTCATCTCAGAAAATAGAGGAGAAGAAAGGACGATTGGGTAAGAAGAGGCTCGGATTGGAACAAAGTTCTGATTAAATCCCACAAATGTGAAAGGAGTTGCTGGGCTAATGTTGTGAATGATGGTGAATCAGGAATAAATGAGCTAGCATTGTAGCCTATTATGCTCAGTCAATGGTTGAGAACAGCCCAGAGGAGTGGCTTCTAACCGCGAACGATGCTGTGAGTCCAAAGCTGCCACTGCTGGAATCCGCCTTTCCACTACGCTCCTTACTGAAGCAGGTTTTCTTAAGAGACTTTGGAGAGCATATCTCCATGGCTGATATACATTCATATCCTGGAAACTTTACAGATCAGTTTTGAAATATGAGTTTTCCACCATGGTTCTTTTGGATGTTTCTATTGGATGGAAACCAGAAGTTCAAGGCTATCTATGAGAATAACAGTCACATAACTGATTACACAGTCAACCTTGCTTGTAGACCTTTAACACTTTTGCAAGCCATGCTGGGGAAAAAAAAAAATCCAATACTGTCTATTTGTTATAGTTTATACAATAGTTCTTTTGAGGGGACAAGAAATAAGAGTAAACATCTTGTAAATATCTGAGAATAATACAGTTATTTGCTTTCTGATGGACTTTAAAAATTTGAAATTATGTACAAAGTAATACTCCATTTTAATTGGGAACTTAATCTTGAAAACAACGAACCAGTGTGTAAGACCCAGTCTAAGTCCATATTGTGGGGACCACTCTGCCTATCGTCATCTTGATAATATTCCGAGCACAAAAATGTAAAGTGCATTTTTTTCACATGTAAGATACGGCATTTAAGAAAGACTTAATTCAAAACTACCTACTTATAAAGTTCTTTTGTGATTTATATAGGTGTATATTTCAAGGAACTTTGAAATAGGAAACAAGTTGAGAAATCTTCTATTGTCGATCACAGTGGACAATTAAGAGCCATTTCTGTCATTAAGAAGTTGTTCTTGGGGCGGGTGAGATGGCTCAGCGGCATAAGCGCCTGCCTGGCAAGCACAAGGTCCTGAGTTTGACTCCCGGAACCCACATATGAAAAAAGGGCCGGTGATATTGCTCAGCAGCACAGGTGCCTGCTGGTGCGCGAGGTCCTGAAGTGGACCCCCGGTACCCACAAAAAAAAAAAAAAAAGTGGTTCTCTTCCTTTACACATTTCCTGAAAACCCACGTTATTGGCCCTTCTCTCCTGCTCTCTTTATGCCCTTTTATATTCCTGGGTTCTGGAACACAGCATTTAGAGTGAGCTAACCAAATTTGTAGAACTTTATTTGGGAAGTTTGAAGATATGGATAAGGCGAACAAGAGGTAGACAGCAGAAGCAGATGAACTGGAATGAGAAGCTGGGTTTCTAGACTTCCAGATTGAAGCGTTTCCCCCCATGCACTCTCAAACAAAAATCAAAATTACTGGAACAAGATCATATACCAAGTGTAGGAGAAGGAATGAATTCCTTAAAGGTAAACTTGTGAATCTATTTTTGAACTTGGCCAATGCGTTCACAAGGAAACAAAGAACACAAATATCTTCAAAATCATATTTTAAATAGAATGTGCTTAACATAATGATAAAAATTGTTTATTACAAAAGAGAAATTTTGCAACAAGGCTCACAGTTAATTCTGCTTTTCTTCCATGACTCTATAAAAGTGTGTGTTGTTCACAAACTGTAAATGCATCAACTTTCATAAGTCTTATATACTCAGCAATGCTTTGGTGGCCCCAGACATCATTTTCTTATAATAATGAAAATAGGTGCAGAAGCACACGGAATTAGTTAAGGTGGTTCTGAGTTAGGGATTATGCACAAGTGTCATCTTCTCAGAGGGCTATTTTCAGTCTCACAATTGCTTTATATAAGGTTTCTCCTTAACCAAAGATAGCAGTCCTATGGGTTTAATCTGAATCTTGTCACATAAAATATCATAATGGGATGTCAATTTATTATGATGGCTGACACAAAAAGTGTATTGGTGTAGCCTTTCTTTTGACCTATGCTTAATAAATGAAGTGGTGATTCGAGAATTATTCCAAAGTGTCTATACTAATTATTTCACCTATTTCCTCCTGTAAGATGATGGATACTTTAATTTGTGTTACCAGAACAAACACCAGACACTAGGTAATTAATAAAGAACATGAACTTATTTCTCACAGCTCTAGATTCTGAAAGTCCCAGATCAAAGCACCAGCATCTGGTAATGGCTGCGCTCCACTTCCAAGATGGCATTTGGACGCCGCATCTTCTGGAGGAGCGAGACATGGTATTTCCCATGGAAGAAGTCATAGGGCATAAAAAAGATGTGAAAATGCCTTTCAGTGGGGCATCTAATCGCTTTCACAAAGGCAGAATTCTCATGACTCAATCACCTCCTAAAGACTAAACCTCATAATCCGATCGGATTGACAACATCTGAATTTTGAAGATGACACATTCACAACTATAACGATTAAACTACCTTTCTCACTAGAACATGGAACTACCACTCTTTTTTTTTTTTAAATATTATGTGGGTACTGGGAGTCGAACTCAGGACCTCGCGCTTACTAGCAGGCATTTGTGCCTATGAGCGATATCACTGGCCCTTTTTTTCTTTTATGTGGGTTCCAGGAGTCAAACTCAGGACCTCACGTTTGCCAGGCGTTTTAATTGGTATATGATTATATTCATTGTGGAAAGTTGGTACATGTACATGACATTTCTTAATTCCTTTTAAAATTTTAATTCCCTTCCCTCCCTCCCTCCCCTCTCTCACCCTTCCTTCATCTCTTGGACTCCTTCATATATTATATACACTATATACAAAAATTACAATTTTTATACATGTTTGTAGTACATGATGATCGTGTTCCTCATGGGGACTACCACACTTTAAAGAAAATTCTTCTCAGGACCCAGTTTCTGGGTAAAGAATGATGTGCAGGATTATTTAATCTGTTAAAATCTTAAATTGAACACATTCACCTTTTTTTCCTCATGCCAGTGCATGACTCATGGTAATCTCCAAACCTATGTTCAGTTGATTAGGAAATCTTATGTATTCATGTCAGTATAAAATAGTGATTTATCTCTTATATCTAGGCATTTCAAATGGCTCACTTATAGAAACTCTACTACTTTTGGTCAGCTATACTCCCATCCAGATTGCAGTTTTTAAAAAATATATTTTATTGGTACAGTTTTGATATACATAATGATCACATTCATCATAGGGAATTGATACCTGTACATAATATAACTTGATTCCTCTATTTTTTCCTCATTCCCCCCAACCTTTCTTCTCCTCCTTATTTACAAAATCTTTGTTTCTATTTTATCCTTTTATCCTTTTCTTTCCTTTTCCCTTCCTTTCCTTCTCCCTGTCCCCTCTCTTGTTCCCCTGCACATCTGAACATTTTATTCCTACTTCTCAATATCTATCCTCCATTTTGGTCCTTATTTACCCTTTTGACTTCTCACACAAGAGAAGCAATGTGATATTTAAACATGTGTGTCCAATTTATTTCACCTAAAATTACATTAGAGAGGATGTGGGAGATGATGCTGATTTTAACGTCTGGTTTTATATTAAAGACAGTGTTATTAAATTTATTTTTTAGATTTATTATATTAAGCTCTTTTAGTATGAAAATTTGAAAAGTGACGTATTTTCCTTCTCTAAGGAGTAGCTTAGCAAGCTGTACTTTTACAGTCAGAATTTTCTATGACTGTCTGGTAAATAGTCTCTTTTCTGTAGCGATTAAAAGACAATATCCACCATGTAATTTTTAACTCACCAAATGTATATATGTAATCACTTCATGAAAGGGATTAAGTACCCAGTAATAGGGTTTAGTAGAGGAAGTTCATATGTACACTGGTTGTAGAAATTATACACAGGAAGTGACATAGAAATCTTAAATAATGTATCATTTAATATGTGAATCAGTTAACTTCAGTATAATACATTGTTGAGGAATGAATATTAACAATGGAAATATTTTTCATAATAACCAAAAGTATGTCTAGAATTTGTCTGCCAGATACTGTTCAAAGATTTCCTTATATGATATGATACTTCATTTAATCTTTATTACTGCATTATAAGGCAGGTATCATTACAATTATCTTATATACAAGATAATTGAGGTGTGGTTACATATATTACCATCAATCACGAAATTACCCAATGATTAAAATCCCCCTAAATGCTAGCATAAGCCATTTTGGAGCAGGCCCTGTGTCAGAGTGAATTTTAAAATGAAGAGTTAGAAAAAGACACGCTCCCTCATGTCTGAGAGCCTCCGGGGTACACTGCTGACCGTGGGTTGGGGACTTCATTTCTGCCTCTGCTTTTTCCCTAGCCACTTAGATTTGTGTTTGCCATCCCTGTTTGCATCCCCAGGGCTGAATGGATAATTAAATGAAAAAGTGATTCTTGAAAAAACAAAGGGATAATAATAAATAATTATTTTAAATAATCAATTAAATGCTTTCATAGATATCTTTATGTTAACCACTAAATAGAGAAGTCAAAAGCACTTGTTTTTTATAACATTTTTGTCGTAGAAATATATACATATTTCATGTCACTTGTAGTGACTATTCAAATTGTCTGCCGAAATCCAGTTGACATTCTTTGGAGTCTACTTATTGCTTCTTTGTTGTCTTATACAGATAAAAATTCATGTGAGGAAAGAGATTGATTCTGAGTCAGACTGAGTTTGAATTTAGGCTCGGATGCTCCTGGTTGTATAACATTGGTCAACCTGTCAAACTTCCTGAGCATTAATATTTCCAGAATGAATAAAAAAACAGAGCTGTCTTAGAATTTATTGTCCTTGGTTTTTATTTTGTAAATATATAAATAAAAAAGTCTAATTTTAGATGGGGTGGGGAGAGAAAAGAAGATGGATTCTACCAATCTTATAGTGAACACAACCCAAAAATAATTCATAGGAATATATAGAGAAACTGGCAGTACTTCTACTCAGCTAAGGCATAGTTCATTTGAGAAGAAAAGAAAGAAAGATGAGACTTGTGTGTACAATGCCACAGTTTGCTATTCTCTGATTTGGGATTCAGTAACATCTGAGACACTTTTTCTCTACTAGTGGTCAATTTGACGAACTATTTTCCTTTAGTTAGGAGACTCACTTTCCTATAGAAAATCTTTTAATTTCCATGATACTGAAAAATTGCAATACAATGGAAAATGCTGTAGTTTGGTTCTCAAATATGCCCAAAATTCTGTTTTAAATTTGGTTCCTAGGGGCGCACTTTGGGGAGGTGGGGAAACTTGCACTAGAGCATTGTAAGAGGTCTGGAGGATACTGGGCTACTTTCTGAAGAAGACGGTGGGGCTCTAGCCCCTAGCACTTCCTGGGTGTGAGCTGATCAGGTTTTGCTCGGGCATGTGCTTCCACTATGATGCGTTCCTTTGCCAGAGGCCCAGATCATAGACTGGAACCTCAAAAATTGTGAGCCCAAATAAAAATTTCCTCTGTGTAAGTTGATTATCTCAGGTATTCTGTTATAATGATAGGAATCTGACTAACATGGAAATGTTTTCAAGTAGATATTTGTCATCCAAGAATATCAGATTTTATGAATTTATAAACATGGAATAGAAGAGTATGGATTTGGAGTTACAGTTTCTTGTGGTATTAAACCTAGCTAGAATAGTAACTGAAAATACTGGGAGAGAAATTTCTTCATTCTGAGAGCCTAGGTTCCCCGTAGCAGGTATCAGTAGATTTTCAGCTGTAATCTCCATGATTAAAGACACACATTCTGCATGTATACACACTCCTATTACTGACACTGATTTCCCAGGCAGTGGCATAATAGTTGCATCACCCTTTCTCACTATTGAAAGCCTGTACAGAAAAATGTCAACAAGTGTACTTACTATATGAATTTGAGCAGCTTAACATTTCAAATACATGTAAGTCGGATTCAGCTTTGGCACTTTAATATTAAATACTTGCTTATTCCTTACAAGGTGCTAATACAGCCCCCTGTAAAAATCTAAATTATCTCTAATGATGGTGGACAGATGATGAGCTACTTAGGTAAATGGTCAGAAATTGGTAAAAATGTTGAAGAGCTGTTATAAATAACCCCTTTTATAGATAACTAACAGGTAAATGTGGAACTACTCAGAGTGAAGGAGGACAGGCACTGTGAAGCCATGTCCACTCAAAATTCTCCTTTGAATCTCACCCTCCCTGCTGAACTTCATGGAATAGTAGGATGCTACTGAACACAACTTGAAAACTGTAATCCTAGTGGAAAGAGAAGCAAGGTTTCTAAATATAGAGATGCCTAGACTGTCATTTATTCTCTACTACTTTCTTATTAAAATTTATAAGCATTGATTTTGTTCATCTGCATTGTAGGAAAAATTGTCCCATCTTCAGAGTTAATGGGTGAATCCAAAGTGATGTTTATATGGTGCAATATTGAACGTTTTTTTCTTTTTTCGTTGCATTTGTCCATCTCTGCTTCCATGCCAGCACTTTCTTTTTAAGTCTTTACCCCTGTAATATCTACAATGCAGTAAGCAGAATTTGTTTGAAGTTTTTTTTACAAAATTCCAAAGCCTACCAAAGATGAATTCTACAAATATGGAGGTAGAAGAGAGAATTTTTTGTGAACCCCAGGAGTATGAGAGACATAATTCCCAGTAACTGCTTGAGGTAAGGGACTAGTGGAATGGTCTCATTTTCATTTTTACTTATTGCATGAGATTTAAAATTCCAGTTCTTTAGAAGGCCATAGGACACTACGCAGAGATAGAAACATTGAAAGATAGAGTTTTATATCTACTTTTAGGTTTTAAAACACGAGAAGTGTGAAAAGAAATTAAGGCCAAAGATACCTGGGAAGAGTGAGATGTGTTGACAAATTTTCTCACGTTCTTCTAAATTTCTAGTGTAGCTTATTGAAAGTAATAATGACCTTTTCAAATGTTACAGTTTTCAAGCATCTGTCCAAGTGAGATGGATTGGATTAGATTGTTGGTCTTACATTTGATAGCTTTATATCCTCAGGCTAGGGTTACAGATTGCATTGTGTCTCACAAAGGTGGTTATCAGAGTGTGGCTGTATTTGGAAAGTGTTTTTTAACAGAGGTTATTAAGTTAATATGAGATAGTCAGAGTGAACTCCAACTCAATACGACAGGTGTTTTTATAAACATGCACAGAGGGAAATAATATGTGAAGACACACACAGATAAAACAGTCATGTGGGTAGAAATGATTATCTACAAGCCAAAGACCAAAGAATTGAGGGCGAATACCAGCAGCTAGAGGAGGTAAAGTAAATTCTTCCTAGAGTTATCAGAGCATGGGCCTGCTGACAACCTTGAGTTGAAACTCTGGCCTTTATAATTGAAAAATAATAAATGTCTTTTTTTTAGCCACCTCCTCTTTGTTACTTAATTATAGTATTCATCAGATAATAGTATAGCTAATTACTTAAATTCCACCTCTCTGTTTCTGGAAATTATGCATTTCCTTGCACTTCCTATGAAGTAGTAATTGCTCAATACTTATGATTATAATTATTTCTAGGGAAAAGAGGGGAAATGGGAAATGAAAATGCTCTGTTAACCTCATTGTGGCCACTAATATGTTCTGAAGATTAGAGAATTGTCAACATAGAGTACCTAGGGCCTCACCGCAGCATAGGATGCCCTAATACAGGGTAGTTCTCTGAAGTTCTCTCAGTCCCTATTACCATTTAATATCTTGTTTCTCATGCTGTTGGGAGTGACATTCTGAAGAGCAGGAAACCTTAATATTTTGGATATTTGTGTTTGCTACTCACAAGAGAAAACAATGGCAACTATATAAATATACTAGATTGAGATTCTAGACCTCTGAGTTTTTACTAGCAACTCTGTAACTCCAAGAAGGTCCTTGCAACCCTCTCAGCCTTCCTCTGTTTACATTGAGAAGTCGTACTGTGTAATTACTGTGGGTCCCTCAGTTTGAAACCTGACTCTAATGTCCCTAACGTAAAAACACAATATTATGGGTAAGTGGCTACAGTAATCAGACTTAATGTAAGGTGGAGATTCACAAATTATAGGAAAAATGTAACATGTTTTTCTGTATTTTGTGTTCACACTTCTACACAACTCCCTTAAAGACATAGTCCCTACGCTGGTGTTTATTCCTGGCCCTCTAGAGGCAACCATTTGCCCATTTTTTTTTATCCACTCCCATCTGAAGGTCTAAGGAGATGCTTAAAAACAGGTCAGAGGTGGGGATATATGTGATGGGCTTTGAAAGATGAATAAGACGTAATGCAAGAATCATCAAGTTCAAGGTAGGAGAAAAAGTGAACATAAAAATGCTAAGGTGGGAAATTGTACATGTCCCATTCCTTTCTGAGAACTACTATCATTTATTTATTTATTTCATTATTTTTTTTTTTGTGGGTACCAGGGGTCGACCTCAGGACCTCGTGTGCCAGCAGGTGCCCGTGCCACTGAGCTATATCACCGGCCCTTTTCTCGTATGTGGGTTCCAGGAGTCGAACTCAGGGCCTCGCGCTTGCCAGGCAGGCGCTTACGCCGTTGAGCCATCTCACCAGCCCCACTACTATCATTTATATTCGTGGTGCTTTTGACTCACAATCTCCCACTTGTCACCACGGCATGCAGAACACTGACCTATCAGAGACAGGACAGCTGCCATGGTAAAGAATTTTGACTCTTAAAGGCAGAAAACATAGATGCTCAGCATTCAGGTTACAGTGGCAGCCTACGTCTCTCCTTCTTGGCATAAACTGAGAAAACAAAAACAGAAACAACAAAAACTCTATTAATAATAAATGTAATGATTGTGCCATCACCTACAAACCAGGAGATAGTAAAAGTGAGAGTTACTAATAATTGCACCAGGCAGAACAATAAGTAGAAAGCAAATTATTTCTCTCTCTTGTAGAAAGCAGAAGAGAGAAACAAGTAATTCTGGGTCAAAGTAACTTAACAGTAAGAAGAGTGTCAAAAGCCTGGGGATGTAGTTTAGAACAGTGCATACTTAGCATGAGTAAGGCCCTGGGTTTAATCCTTAGCACACAAAAAGAAAAAAAAAAAAAAGGAAAAAAAGAAAGCGAAAACAGAAGGTCAAGACTCTGTCTACAAGAGGATAGTTCAACCATATTAATTAAGATTAACCATCACTTCCTTACATTTTTGGAAATGAGTGTGGAAATCAGAATTACATTTTTTTTTGAGGTTTTTTGCAAGTAAAATACAGAACACAATCTCATCACAACTCATCTAATGAGCACAATCTTAGTTATTTTTGATAGAGATTTATATCCTCTTCATATAATCGTAAGGTAAAGGACTCAACTGGTCAAGCATTTCGACACGGCGCTGTAGAATGTTGCCTCAGTGACGTTGTGAGATATCCTCATTTATTTTTTTCTCCTTCTACCTCTTAGAGATACAGAAAATTGTAAGATGTATTCATACATGATGCACATTAAACCTTGCAGCTTGAAAAAGTCTGTAACAAGTCCTTTTCGATTAAAGGTTACTACCAAAAATGCATTAGTGGAAGCAACAACCTCAAGTTTTCTACATTTTCCTATTACCTGGGAACTGCACTCATTCCTAGTTGGTAATGAAACTACACTACACAGTTAAAATGTCATTATTCAGGAACATTAGACTTCTATTTCTTCCTTTTCGTATCCCTAAAACATGAGGTCTGGGCTCAAGAAATATTGGTTGCATTTTCCAGAAACATTACCAAAATCTAAAACCAATCAAATTAAAGCAAGCAAAGAAAATCACAAAATCACCTTTAGAATTTCACAGCTGTGTATGCTAAATCGATGTGTTCTTCTAAGTGAAAGATCTCCTGATTTATATAGAATGATTCTTCAATTTCCTTTCTTCTCAGTAGTTGTATGTGGCCTCAAAAATCTATTTATGGTTACACAAAGCTATTGAAACCCTGATATTGTCAGCATAATTTATTGGAATACAATCATTTCTTCCACAGCCTTTCCCATTGCCCAGCAGGATAAGCTGAGACTGATCTGAAATGCAGAGAAGAATCTCATCCTCTTTTTCTAGCGCTTGAAAATTGTAACATAGGAGTAACTCTTTAGCCATCTACATATTGGGGTGAGATAATTTCAAAAGGGTGAACTTTAAGGCAATGATAAACAGAGCTGTTTCTGAAAACCAGTAATACTTTACCTTCTATTGGCAGCGCCTGGACCTTTCAAAACTTAATCAGTTTTTTTCTCAGAAGAGTTGAGCTTTTCCTTTAGAGTAACTTAATGACATGAAACAAAATTTCTGACATGGACATATGGTTAGCTCTTCAATAGCCCTGGAGGAGTGGAAACTTAGAGATTTTTCACCCCTGTCCAGAACACAAAAAGGGTATCATAGTGGGTATGAAAGGTTCAAAACTGGAGGACTGCAGTGGGCAGGACGAAGTGGGAAGCCACTTTTCCAAAAGAGACAAGAGGCAATTCCAAGAATAAAAGAAGAGATAGAGGACAAACTATGGTAGATAGCACAGTAGAGAAAGAGAAGGAATGTGGAACAAAGAAACACCATGACAGAGGTGAGGTCAGGAACAGGAATCAGGCCAGAGTGAGGCTGAGAAAATACATGCATAAGAATAGGGTGGGCATTGATCTCAAACCAAGACAGGGAAGGTAAAGACAAAGCAAAGGAGAATATTGGATGAAATTTCCATATCTTTCTTTTATAACACCTAAAAGAAGTCAATAGAACACAGTTTGAAAAAACTAGAGTTATCTTCACTGTCAAGCAAAATAGAAGAATTAAAAAAACACACAAAGAACATATAAAAAACAACTTAGAAGGAACCATTCTTTATAATGAAATACTGAAAACCTTTTAACCGAAATTGAGAGCAAGATAAAGATGACAACTATTATGACTTATATTCAATGTTTTATTGATACTCTTAGTACAATAAAGTAAGAATATCTTACAAAGATACAAAAATCAAAAGTGAAGAAAAAGTCGTGTACAATATGATTTTGTACAAGGAAAAACCCAAATAATCTCCTTCTCACTATTAGAAATCCAAGTAAATACAGTAAAGTATATGGAAACAAGGTAGTTACATAAATCAATTGCTCTTTTTTTTTTTTTTTTTTGTGGGTACCGGGGGTCGACCTCAGGACCTCGTGCGCCAGCAGGCACCCGTGCCCCTGAGAAATATCACCAGCTCTTTTTCTCATATGTGGGTTCCGGGAGTTGAACTTGGGCCCTCGCTCTTGCCAGGCAGGCGCGTAGGCCGCTGAGTCGTCTCACTGGCCCCCTCAATTGCTCTTTAAATGTACTTACAGTACCACTTTGGAAGCTGAGGCAGGAGGATATCAAGTTCAAGGCCAGCCTGAGAAATTTAGTTAGACCACGTCTTAAAATTTAAAAGGGCTGAGCATAGCTTAGTTTTAGAGCACTTGTGTGATATGTTTAAAGACCTGGGCTCAATACTCAGTATATGTAAACACAAAACTAAACACACACACTAACTTTAGACCATTGAAAATAAAACTTTGAAAGTTATACAATTTATAGTAGTATCAAGGGGAAAACGTAGCAGAAGAATCTCTAAAATATTTACACATTGGACTCTGAAAAATATCTGTAAGGAAATGCAGGTCCAGCATTTCTCACCTGTGATGAAATGTACAGATCCCACATATCACAAACATTTAGTACAGTTAGGATGTGTTCTGAACTGAGCACATCAATATATAGGTCTTACTTCAGAGTCAGAAATTATTACTATATCAAAACCCTATGTGCATTCAATACCTAACAAAATATATGAATTAACATAAAATGTAAAAGTAGGTATAATGTATAGATACAGAATTTGCCAGTAACCCAATACAGAATTTGAGAGTCAAGGAAAGACAATCATTATCATGAATTGGCTTACATAATTATGGATGCTTAGTCCCATGGTTTCTCTGTAGCTGGAGACCCAGGAAAGCAAGTAACATAATTCTGTTCCTAATCCAAAGGCTAGAGAACCAGGGCAATTAATCACGCAGATTCTAGTCCAAGGGCACAACAAAGGCTCAGTTCAAGCAGGCGGCCAATAGCAAAAGAAATTAATTTCTCCTTCTTTTTTTTTTTTTTGTTACATATATGCCCTTAACAGATTGATGTCAACCTTCACTGGGGAAGATTATCAGCTTTATGGAATACATGGATTGAAATCCAGTGTCGTCTAGCAGCATCCTTATAGACACACCCAGAAACAATTTTTTTTCTGTGTGGTTATTTGTGATTATATCCATGGTTATTTCCAAAGAGAATTGGTTCATGAGAGCTCTGAGTTCATCAGTGTGTTGATACACTAATGAAATCTTAATTTGATGGCATCATTAGGAGGTGATGGAGACAGGAGGCAGGGGGTTGCTGAAGAAAGCAACGCTTTGAGTGCTCTCTTATCCCTGGCCCCTCCTATCTGGCTCTTTTCCTCTCACTTTGCTTTCAGGACTTCATGATTAAGCAGCTTTCTGCCATGATATTTCTGCTCTGGAGTCAGCCAACCATTGTGTAAAACTTCTGAAGCAGTGACACAAAATAAACCTTTCCTCATTGAAATTGTTTGTCTCAGAGATTTGGCTACAGTGACAGAAAGTTGACTAGCACACCTTGGTATTAAATCACATCACAGAGGAAAATTTGTTTTCCTAAGGAAAGCTGTATGAAAAACAAAACTATTCAAATTAATTTAAAATATTCAAATTTCAAGATTTTTCAGCTTTTCTTGAAAAAAAATCTGAATATATATTTATAGGAGCTTGATGGTGGATGCTTTCCCTAAATGGACCCTATACTGTCTTCAACACCAGGTTTCCATTTGGTCTGCATTTGAGTTTGTTCCTTGCTTCTCCTTTGAATGTACTGCATTTGTGTTGTTAGCCCTTCTTCTTGAACCTAGCTTAGTGAAGATACATGGTGGGCTTTCAATAAATAAATCCTGAGTTGTTTAGACTTGAGATGTGTTTGTTTAGGTATTCCTGGAAATAGATCCTCGGATGGAATGCAAACTGAAATTATTCAAGATGTGAAGAAAATACTCACAAGTAAATGAAAAAGAGATTCAAAGAAACTGTGGTTTTAGCCATCTGCTACTGTAGGTAACTGGAGATTAATCTTTTAGAGAAATTAAAAAAAAATAGAAAATACATACCTTCAAATTACATGAACTGAGAAAAGATAGAACTAAGATATTTATATACTAACTCTCATTAGTCAGGCCCTGGGTCCCTGGGTAGGAGGATGTTAATTCCTCTACATAATCATTCTGCAGCTCACACAAGCAGAGCAGCTTTTTGAAATTTTGAAAAAAATCTGATAGTATAGGAATACAGATGTAGCTTTTAGAAACCAGGCAGAAGAGATAGCAACTACAAGGGTTCAGGGATATGGACAAGGAACTGACAGAATCCCCCACAAAGTGAACTGAATTAGTGAAAAGAACAAAAAGCTGCAAAGCTTGGCTAGCCGCAGTTAGAACTGATTGGAAACTCGGAAGCGCGCTATTCATACTCGACTTTGTTTCTCTTGCTTCCTATCTGCCTGCAGTGCCAAACACGTAGTGGTAGGAAAGATCTTTTCTCTTGTTGTTAAAAGTGTCCTGAGTTTGAAAATTCCTTGATTTGTGTGTTCTTCTAGGGTTTCCAAGAACGTACTTTAACTTGATTCACCGTGGATGATAATGGTCATAGCAGCCAGCCCGTAGGGTGACAGGGACCGTAAATACTATTAGATACGGTCTTGCCTAGAGTGCACTTGAAAATGTAAACAAATACTTGTTCCTATTGACATAAATGCCCTTTGTAATTTCACTTACTATTTGCAAATAAAAGTAATTTACTCTTGAAATTCTCTGAAATTGAAAAGAAAAACCATTCAAGAATATCAAAGTATGTTTCTCAGGAAAGTTATGTTTGGGTCTCATTCCGTTGACAGAAATGTGTTTCTTCCATAGACAATAAGAACTTCAAAATAGATATGTCAGCTTTTGGAGAAGGAAAATAATCAAATCGAACTCCTCCAGAAATCCAGGCAAAATGGAAATGTTCATTTTCCATTCCTTTCAAGTGGGAGCAGAGTTAACTTCTGCCAACTTTCCTGCCACTTTGTGTGTCATTTGCCTTTGTTTTTGTGCAGCTCTCTCAATTCATTCTGGGATTGGGAGACTTCGAAGCTTCTACAAGGAAGATTTGGATTCAATGTTTTGTTTAAAAAAAGTAAAGCCACTTTTTATTTTTCCTAAAGTGTATTGATTTCCCTTAGGGACTAACAGAGCATCTCTAGCCAAGCCTGGTTTGTAATTTGTGTAGTATTTAAACTGAAACAAACTACACCTTTTGTTTTCCTTCCTCCTTTCCCTTCCTTCCTTCCTTCCTTCCTTCCTTCCTCCCTTCTTTCCTTCTTTCCTTCCTTCCTTAATTTACTTGTATCCAGTACTTTACTGAGATTTCTTGAAAATTATATTTCTTATTGGAAGGTGAGCTTTAATGTTCAAGATCTTATTTTCTTTTTGTCTCTGATGATTTTTTTTCTAATAAAGTGAAATTAGGCTAATTTAATGTTAAGCTTAGTTTTATGAGAAAAAAACTAGAATTTCATAATTTTAAATATGTTTTTCTTTACTTTAGTAGATTAAAAACTTTTACTAGGTTTTCCTTTTCTGTTTTAGTTTTATTCAGATATTATAGAATTACATACCGAGAAGAATGCTTTGATAAGGGGAAAAGCCTTCCTGAAACAATGTGATATAAAATTCAATTATTTTAAATTTTTATAATCAGATAAATAGAATATCATAATTTAGTATGATAGTATTTTGAAATCAATATAATGTCTCCAGCTTCTTTTCATTTTCATTAATTTTTTTTCACTCTGGGCCTTTTGCAGTTTTATACAAACATCAATTTGTCTATTTGTTTTCCTCTCTCTATAAAAATGTCATTGGAATTTTGATAGAGCATACACTGAATCTACGGATAGCTTTGGTTAGTATGGACTTTGTATCAGTCAGTGCTCACTAGAAAAACAGATTTAATGCAAGGTATATAATATAAGGATTTACAAGGCAGGTTTACAATGGCCACCTGCAGAGTCAGATGTGGAAGAGTGCACAAGGGCTGTCTGTGTGCTAGAGATGTGAAAGACCAGTTGAAGGTCAAAGGCTTGTAGAGATCCCTGCAAGTCCACATCGGGAGGTGGAAGGGTCTGCACTGGAAGGCAGGAGCTGAAGTCCAAGGTGAAGGTGAAGTTGAAGACTGGAGCTCCTCCAAAGAAACAGAAGCAGCCTTCCTTCCTTGTTCCCTTTTATTTTATTCCATTCAGGCAAGAAATCTACCAAGGGTGGGTCTTCTGTGTTCAGTAAGTCCCTTTAGCCACATCCAGAACTATCCAATTTAGTTGGGCGTTTCTTACGCAAATTGATGCAGTTAACTATCACAGACATTTTGTCAATATTCTTCTTCATGAACACAGGGTATTTTTGTTTATTTGTGTCTTCTTTAATTTCTTTCTTCAGTGGTTTGTAGTTTTTGGCGTATAGGTCTTTTACTTCCTGCTTAAATTTATTTCTAAATACTGTATTTTAAACTCCTGCAAATGGGATTTTTAAACTTATTTTTCAGATATACCTCTTTTTTTTTTTTTTTTTGTGGGTACCGGGGGTCGACCTCAGGACCTCGCGCGCCAGCAGGTGCCTGTGCTGCTGAGCGATATCACCGGCCCTTTTTTCATATGTGGGTTCCGGGAGTTGGACTCGGGCCCTAGCGCTTGCCAGGCAGGCGCGTACACTGCTGAGCCATCTCACCGGCCCAGATATTCCTTCTTAATGTGCAAATATTTCACTGATTTAAAAGCAATTTTTTTTTGTGTGTGTGTCTTTTTGAGACAGGGTTTCACTATGTAGTTCAGGCTGGCCTTAAACTCACTAGGTAGCCCACGCTGGTTTTAAACTCACAGTGATCCTCTTGTCTCAGGCTCCAGAGTGCTGGGATTACAAGCATGTGCCACCACTCCCTGCCTTAAGTCACTTTTTTTTTTTAATGTGGGTACCGGGAGTAGAACTCAGGACCTCACGCTTGCCAGCAGGCGATATCACCAGCCCTTCTTTTTTCCTTTTTTCCTTTATGTGGGAACCAGGAGTTGAACTCAAGACCTTGCGCCTGCCAGGTAGGCACTTATGCCGCTCAGCCATATCACTGGCCCTTAAATCACTTTTTTTTTTTTGGTGGGTACAGGAGTCGACCTCAGGACCTCGCGCTTGCCAGCAGGCGCTTGTGCCACTGAGCCATCTCACGGGTCCTAAATCACTTTTGTATCCTGAAATTTTACTAAATTTGTTTATTGGCTATAACAGAATTTTTGGATTTTTGCTGAATTTTAAAGTTTTCTCTATATAAGATCATGTAGTCTGAAAATAATTACAGTTTATCTTCTTCCTTTGTTTTGCATACATTTTATTACTTTCTCTCAAATAGCTAAGTAAATATTGATTTTGACATCCAATTTCTTGGAAACAGAACATTATCCAAGGTGTGCTCTCTTCAAGGTGCCTAGGGGCAAGTACATTCATACGAGACAGGCACCAAGAATTATTGAAGCTGGGAACTGCTAATGAATGCTTAGAACATAAACACTTAAAACTGACTTGAAAGTGAGGAGGGAAACAGGTGTTTACCTTGACGTTTATATTTTTATGCTTACCTGTAAGCTTGTTTCTGTTCACAATTGAGAAATGAGAAAGAAAAAATAGTCCTTCCACCCACATCCACTTCAAAAACAAAGATAACACACCAATAAACGACAACTACTCAATTCAATTTGAGTGCTTTAACAAAGATAGAAATTCCTGGGTTGGAGTGTATTACCGTGGCTTTAAAACGAAGTATATCATTTTTTTCCAGTATGCTCAGTCTCTAGCTCCATTTCCATTACTGTTTCATAAAATTATGATTCAGATATAAAAGCATGCATGTGAGTACCTTATTTATGCATGATATTAGAGTAAAAGCAAATGTAAAAATACAGGCTGTGGTTCTTAATCATTTGAGTATTAGAGAATTAGAAACTATATTTTTTTGAATATGAAAAGTCCCTGGAAAAAATGCACAAAATTCATGCAAATTTGATGGTGCTCTTGGACTTTAATAATTTTGTCCCTGGACTCTGTAAAGATCCACAAGTTTCATTTTAATAACTGCTTACATAATTTACATGAATATCTTATTGTCTATTTTTAAAAGATGACTCGAACTTTCTTATCATCAGAATAGACATCATTACTTACATGAGAATCATTATTTTTTATTCATTTCTAAGTGACGTACAATGAGATAATTATTGTGCAAGTTTTTGGTAAATTTGCACATACCATTAATTCCTTCATCTGCCATATATTTATTGAACATTGCTACATGACAAATATTGTTCAATGGCCTAGAGATGCCAAGAAGAAACCAAGATGCATATGTTCTAGAGCCAGACATGGTTCAACATTTTGGATCTCTCTCACTAGGTAGTTCCTTTCATTATATTTTATATATATGGAATGATATATATTCCAAGCCTTCTAAAGGTTAAGCAGAGGTGAAAACCTCATAGGAAAGAATGTATTATCAGTGTAGGTAGATAAGAAAGTATCTACCAGTGTACTTGGTATACATATGATATTTGATTCACATTTCTTTCCATCTTCCCACACTTTCTTCCCTAAAGTAGCCCATTTAGTAACAAGACGGATTCATTGGTAGATTAGGTTTTACAGTCTGGGTGGTTCTGGAAAATAGGAATGGATACAATGAACACAAAGGAGACAACACTTAGATCTGCTATGGGAAATTGATGAAGCTCTCCTCAAGGAGAAATTCTTGGAGTTAGATGCAACTCCAAGAAGTAAGTTCTTAGGTTGAAGGAAAAATGCAGAGAGCGATTTGCAGCATGAGAAATGTTACAGTTTGCAAAACCAGGGAGTTCGGGGAAAGTCAAAATATCTTTGCATCTGGGTGAGAAGCAGAGGGCATATGGGAGAGTGAGAAATGATGCTAAAAACAAAGGTTGATCTGGATATGAAGGGTCACACCTTTCATGTTAAGGGGATTTCATTTTGTCCTTTAGGTGCATGGGTGCTGTTAAATGACTTCACATAGTAGTCAAATATACTCTTGTGCTACACAGAATTGAAAATATAACCTTAGCTTCAGCTTGTTAACTTGTAAAATTGGAATAATCAGAGCATGCAATATACAGAGTGTCTAGTGTCTAACTATGATAAAGCAAATGAAATTGCTTGATGTAATGCCCAAGAGGTGGTTAGTTTTTTAGAGGTATCAAGGGTTACAGTGGAAAAAAATCTCTTAAAATTAAGTATTGTCGGGCCAGTGATATAGCTCAGCGGCATAAGCGCCTGCCTGGCAAGCGCGAGGTCCTGAGTTCGACACCTGGTACCCGCATATAAAAAAAAAATAAGTATTGTCCCTTCTATTAGTATTTCTTTATTATGAGATCATAGCTTTAGTCAGCAACCATACGATTGCTTCAGGAAAATTAGAATCAGTATAGTACAGATGAGCAATTACATTCTGAAATCCACTAATCAGTAGCTTTGAAAATGTAACATTTTATTTACAAGACATGAATTTTGTTAGGAAAAGCCAGACTTTTGAGAATCAAAAAATGATAACTCTGAAAAAAGCAGGTATAAAAGATATCCCTTAACAAAGGACAGGAATGATGATGAAGGAGTACTCTATCACACCCTGGAGGGCAGAGAAACTTTGTTGGCAGTAGGGGAAGGTAGAAAAGAATTGTGTGAAGTGTGTGCTTGAGAAGTCCCGTTGGGTATGGGATGGAGAATTTCACCTGGGTGTCTGCTGAGAGTGAATTCAGTAGCAGCAGGACTGCCTATTATCTTTGTTTGCCAGTGCCAGATAGCCTCATGAAAGATAAGCAGATGTCTTCCAACTTCTTTGCTCATGGAGGGGAACTCTGAATGTCTCTTGTGCTGAAGAGTCATTTTCATCTACCTTCTTACCACTCTCAGTGGAAGGTCTTCCAAAAATAGATAAGTATCACCTTTGTATTTCACGTCATAATTTTTTTTCTCCTTGTGTGCTTTCCAAATCCTATCTGAATTGTGCTGAACGATTATTTCCCTAATGACCCAAAAATCAGTGGTAGGATTAATGACACGAGAGTAATTTTGGCATACAGAAAGTCCTTAGCAACTATGGTTGACTGAAACCCACCTATTTTTCCTTAATATAGTTTCAAAAGTCACTTTAATGTTAGTATATTGAGAGGTAAGGAAAAGCTGGATTTCAGGTGAGAGGCAGATTTTTCGGTGACAGAAGGCTTATTGGGGGAACTTCTGACTTTATATCCTCAGTGCTAAGTGCACTGAATGAAATACTGATGTTTATTTTAGGTTGAGGGTATGGATGCCTTGCTTCCTCACCAGATTTGGAGATAGACAGGAGTTAGGCAGATAGAGATCAAAATATCATCTTTATTCTTGATAGCATATGTCAAAAAAATATAGCATCGGTCTTAGTCAAATTCACTTATTAATGCTCCTTGCTCTCATATCAAAATCTTGCATTATCCCATCTAAAGAACACTTTGGATTTTCCCTTGATTTCTGACATCCTCTGAGAATTTCACGTGTTCAGAAGAGGTTTTGGAGTGGGACTGGCTCATGGGAGCACTATACTAGTCAGTAGATTAACCAATGATGAGCTCATGGCTCAGTGTGCTGTCAGGGCGTGGGGCCTGGTAGGAAGTGCGTCTCTGGGGGTGTGACCTGGAGGGGGGTAGTCTTGTCCCTGGCTCTTCCATTCCCTGCTTTCTCAACTTCTTGTCTGCAGTGAATTCAGCACCTTTTCTCCACCATGCCAGTCTGTCATGCTGTTTCTGCCTTGGAGCCGACCAACCATGGATAGAATCCCCTGAAATGTGAACCAAAATAAACCTCTCCTCCTTAAAGCTGTGGTGTTAGTTATTTTATCATAGTGGTGGGAAAGTGACAAATACAGGAAGCAAGGGAGTGATAAAAATGATCATATCTCTGGTACTAGAAAATATTTGACAGATGAATTATGATAATCAAGAGACTAGATCCAAGGACTCCATGGTCTAACTATCCCATGCAATATTGAAAGAAATACAGTGAGAAGACCAAGTGAGCTTCTCCAGTAGGTATCCCTCCACATGGAAATGGGGAGGAGTGGGAGATAGATGTTCTCTAGGCAAAATAAAAAGTCTTGATTGCATGAATTATCTAATGGATTTGATTCTGGGGGGTGAGATAAGGAACATGTACAAGGGGAGAATGACCCTTTGTTAATTTTATTAACCAAGATTTAGAAAACTATTAAATATTTGAAAATGCACATCAAATGTAATACAGAGAACGACCTTTTAAAAGTGTCCATAATTGACTTTTCTGTCAGTTAAACATAAGTACACTCCCTACATAAAAGGAATAAACACAGAACACAGCAGAAACCAATGCTAGCTTACTCAGATTGTTCAGAACAGTATTCTCCCCACTCTTTCTTATTCCAACTACTTTTCATACCCTGAGGAACTGTGGTCTATACTAGAGAACTGGAGGAAAATGGAATTTTGAGGGTGGGACGTTGAAAATGAAGTTTTGTGATGAGGGCAGTTGAGACATCAGCTTCCTATGAAAGCCAGTGAGGCAGGGATAGCAGAGGTTGCTGCATTGGAGAGACTTCAGTTAAAACCTGCAGACACGGGAAGTTCTCATTTCAGTGACAAATGAGAGCATCGCTCTGGCAGATGGAATGAAGGTCTTTTAGGAGGTTGATCTGGTTGAAGGAAGTAAGCAGGCAAACTAGTCACCCTCTGTCTAAGGGTTTCTCTAACTTCTTCATCTTCTCAACTTCAAAACCAAATTAAGTAAAAAGGGAAGGGGAGGTCCAAAGAGGAAAACGCAACTTCAGAAAAACAAGAGACCAGTATACCTCTTCCTACAAACACGTGTCAGCAGACTTTGCTAAACTGGGTTTCTTATCTGTAAAGAGAATTAATGATATCTAATCATCTTGTGAAGGTTCCATAAGATAATGCATGTGAAAAGCTTAGGTATTTAAGTGTTATTAACTCAGTCTGTCCATGTAGAAGTATTTTTACACTCTGACTTTTAACTTCTACCCACCTAGCTGATGACAATATCAATGGTGGAACAGTTGGAAAAAAAAAATTACATGTTTTCAAAAGATGAGATTAGTTGTCTAATCATAATATTCTCCCAGAAATGGATTCAGCATTTTGAAAGGAAGTGGAGACCGAATAAATTTCCTATGTCATAGGAGCTCTTGATTTTGAAGCTGCAGCTGAAATAGTTAAATTATAATACACTTCTTCAGTCATCAATGGTTACTTCAAAGTCTAGTCATTTCCGGGGAGTATATGCATTTCATGGGAGATATTTTTTACTTGTAAATTCACAGATATAAAAAGTGAATCACTGTTTGTTATTTAATCCTAATGATTGAGGATATGTATTGATTCTGTGGCTAAAACTGTCTTCCTTGCTTTGGTTTTTTATAATTAATTTGTAAAGTAGCTTTAAATACAAATCTTAAATAAAATTTTGAGTAACATCTTGACCTCCTTTTTATAATTCTGGAGTGATATTATGCATGGTTAGTAGAGACATACTTTATGACAAGATGGTATTGTAGGATCTATATCGTAAGCACGTATTTTATTGTGAGTTTGAATCCAGTAAATTTTTTTATTTTTTTATTTATTTTTTTTTTTGTGGGTGCCGGGGGTCGACCTCAGGACCTTGCGCGCCAACAGGCACCCGTGCCACTGAGCGATATCACCGGCCCCTTTTTCGTATGTGGGATCCGGGAGTCGAACTCGGGCCCTCGCGCTTGCAAGGCAGGCGCTTATGCCGCTGAGCCATCTCACCGGCCCCAGTAAATTTTTAAAAATTAGGTCATTGGCATCTGGTAATGTGCTATGGAAAATAATGTTATTATAAACTGCAGAGTATATTTTGAAATTATTAATACAAAACATTTATATTAGAGAAGTTGCTGTTAATTTTTTGAAATGTTTAATAATCTACAATAGAATAGGAACTTTAGTGTATTTTTAGTGGTGATAGAATAACAACAGATACTGTGTAGCTTTCTCTTTCTTTCTTTCTTTCTTTCTTTCTTTCTTTCTTTCTTTCTTTCTTTCTTTCTTTTGGTACTGGGAATCAAACTCATGACCTTTTGCTTGCCAGACAGGTACTATGCCAATGAGCTATATCCCTGGTCCATTATTTTTATACAGATGTTTGCTTAGTGAATTATTCACCCAATTATACTCTCTACGGATGTTTCAAAACGGCAACCTATTTATTTTTCAGAAATCATTTTCATGGACTTTAGTTTCAGTTATTTTCATGATTATTAGACTGAATGTCATTAATATTCTTCCTACAGATATTGTGTCCCTGATAAAAACCAATTTTATATATTACAGGCAGAAGGAATATGTCCTATTATCACATTCTTTTCTGGACCCTCAATTCATTGCTTCTGACCTAATTTAGCTTAACTCCTTGCACATGTTGCTAATAGTATCTGAAAAATAGTAGACTTGGAATTTCTACTTGCTTTAGTCTCTTTCACAATAGTAGCTTATCTAGACAGAATGTTTATTTTCTATTATTATCAGTAATTCTCAATGAGACTTCAATTGCTTTAATTTTTGTTCTGAATGTGGAGTCTGGGACTGGTGCCAAAAGTTATTTCTTTGAAAATAATAATAAAAATGCATACAGGTTTTGATTTTCCAAACATACTCCCTGCTTAAAGTTCACTGTATGAAATATGAATGAATTACATGTCTGGTCATCTTAAATTTTATGATAAACTCTAATTGCAGGGGCCTTGTTGAAAAAATTAGAACTGATATGTGATAATCTAATACAAGTTCAATGAAGCATTTCTAAAAATTCCCAAATTTGTAAAGGTAAATATCTTTTTTGAATTCAATGTTTATTTTTAAACTTTGTAGTCTTCGCCGCTTAATAAATGACCCCACTGTGAATGGCAAGTTAGGCTTGGGCATGAAGCTACCAGACTATTTCTTATTTTATTTTCCCTGTATCAGATGATAAGCCCTCATGTCACTTAATATTTAGCTCTTCTTTTTTGAAACAGAAACTTCATTATAACAATTTATTCTAAAAACAGTAAAAATTGCCATTGTCAGCATTAGTAAATTGATAAATTGTGTAAGATGATTTGAAGAGAGAACTTCATAGTTGTATCTCACTTTCTGGAGCAGAAATGTTTATGAAAACTTGTCTTAATTGGATTTTACAGTATCAAAAACTAAGTTTCATAGCATTTTGGGCTCTTGTTTTGGGAAATATTTTGAATCAACACTGGAAAAATATCACAGATCAGAGTCAAAAATGGCCAGATTTGATAGTTCATGCCTACAAGCCCAGCTACTTGGGGGGCTGAGAGAAGAGGATAGCAAGTTTGAGGACAGCCTAGGCAAGATGGTAAGACACTAACTAAAAACAAAGTAAAAAGGGCTTTTGGTATAGCTCAGTAATAGAGTGCTTGCCTAGCACACACAAGGCTCTGGGTTCAATCATCAGCCTTAAAAAAAAAAAAAAAAAAAAAGAAATGCTTTAGAACCCTGTCCTTAATGCAAAATAATAAATTTATTTTTATATATGACTTCATTGAGACATATTTCACATATTTAACCCACTTCAAGTGTAAAAGTCAATGACTTGGGGTAAATTTGTATAACCTGCAGCCATTATAGTCAATCAGTTTCGTAACAGTTCCATCACCCTAGTAAGATCACTTGTATCCGCTACCTGTTAAACTCTGCCCCCTAAATCTCACACACCCCATGCGACAAGGGACCATTTTTCTTTTTAATTTGCCTTTTCTGGACATGTCAGAGAAGGAGACTAGTACAGCATATGTCCCATGTGCTTGGCTTTTGTCATTTAGTGTACCAAGTACCAGTAGTTTCCCTCCTTTTATGCTTGAACAGTGTCCCTCTGCATGGACTTACCATTTTGTGTAAATATGCATTAGCTTTGAATTAAGTCTGTTTCAATTTTTTGACTTTTATGAATAAAGCCACTGAGCATATTTATATTAAGGTCATTGTATATAAATAGTGCGTCAACTCTTTTGGAAAGCTACCTAGGGTGGGATGTCTGAGTCATAGGGCAAATTTATATTCAACTTCTACAAACCTCTTTCCAAAATAGTGACACAAGCGTCCATTATCACTAGCAATGTAGTTTCTAGAATTCATTGGTTATTTTCCATCTTTTCTATTATAGCCATTCTAGCTAGTGTGAAATGTTCCCACATTTTAGAATTAATTTATTTTTCCCCAATGATTAATGTTGCTAAGCTTTTCAGCTGTACTTGTTAATGATTTGTATGTTTGTTACCAATGCTTCTGTTTCACATCTTTTGCCCATTTTATTAGGATACTTGTTTTCATATTATTGAACCATAAACATTCTCTTTCCATTCAAGATATAAATTCTTATCAGTTATGTGTTTTGCCAAATATTTTATTCTTGTCTGTTGCTTATTTTTTCATTTTTTCAATGATGTGTTTGGAAACATATGTGTATGAATTTTTTTTTCAATATGGGGGATTGAACAGAGGACCTTCACACTGAGCTACATTCTCAGGCCTTTTTTAAATTTTTCATTGTGAGACAGGTTGCCAAATTGCCTACGTTGGTCTCAAAATTGTGATCCTCCTGCTTCAGCTTCCCAGAGTACTGTTGCTACAGGTATATACAGCGGACCTGTTACTTTCGAACTCAATTCCTTCCTGAGGACCGGTTGCAACTCAGGGTGTCTGTTGAGGGCTCAGTTTCCTCTACCCAAGTCCCTCTCCTGTCTACAGGCAGATCTCAGTGTCCCCAGAGAGACATTGGCCCAGGATTTCTCAATGAACCCCATACAGGAACTGGTGTTGTAATGTTCCTTTCTGAACTCTTTAAGTCTTAAATCTGTATCTGAGACCATCTAGAAGCACAAGCGGCGAGCATTCGGGTCATACCTTAAGAGTCTGGTCGTAAGTTAAGCTAATTTCTGGTCATAACCCAAGCTGTTTTTATGTCAGCCCAGTCATAACTTGAGGGTCCACCCAGCCCAAGTGGCTGTGTATCGAATTTTGAAGACATCTAATTATAATTCTTTTTTATTACAAACTTTGCTTTTTTGTTGTCAAAGTTAAAGTAGTGGGTAATCCAAGATCCAGAATATCTTATCCTATTCCATTTTCCAAATGTTTTGTTCTATTATATCTTATTCTAAAGTCTATAAAAATATTGTTTAATTTTTATGCATAATGTCAGGGGAGAAACTAAGTTCATATTATTGTGGTGAATATTTGGCAACAATAATATTCATGTGATTGTCAAAGCACATTCTCTTTACAAAGCTTTCTTTCTTTAATTTACTGCCTTGATGCCTCTGTTCTCTAAATAATATTTTGCCATTTACAGTATAAAATTTATTTCTTTTGTTATACTTAGCCAAATATTTTATTCTTATTGCCACTGTGAAAGGAATTAAAGAATAAACATATATTTGATAAAATACTTGAAAATTTCAAAATTCCAAGTTTAACTAAATAAACATGATTATTCATATCATATAATCTGCACTTTTCTCTAAAGAGGTCTTTTAAGATTAAATAATTAGGGGGCCGGTGAGATGGCTCAGCGGCTTAAGCGCCTACCCGGCAAGCGCGAAGGCCTGAGTTCAACTCCCGGAACCCACATACGAAAAAGGGGCCGGTGATATCGCTCAGCGGCACGGGTGCCTGCTGGCGTGCGAGGTCCTGAGGTCGACCCCCCGGCACCCACACACACAAAAAAAAAGATTAAATAATTATAGTTACCTATATATTTTATAAAAATAATTGACACTTCTAAAGCCTGATATTTACCACATATTTTCTTCTTCAGAACTGTAGAATTGATGAAACTCAAGAAAAGAGCCTCATATTAACAATTTATTTCATAAGTAAAGCATGCTACATTTTGTGAGGATTCATTATGTACATTAGCATATTAGCATTATACACATTAGCGTCATCATTATATACATTGCCATATTCATTATGTACATTACGTGAGGATTCATTACATACATTTATTATTTAACCATGCTTTTATATAACATTTATTAACAGTTTAAGAAACCCTTAATGTACTTCAGGACAGAATTTGCAGCATTCTGGAGTGGTACCAGACAGTGTACACAGCTCTCTCCTAGACATTTTATGTCACAGGTTATGTGAATAAACACGACTATTGTTATTAATAAAAAGCAACCGAGGGACCGGGGATATAGCTCAGCAGCACAGCACCTGCCTGGCAAATGTGAGGTCCTGAGTTTGAGTGCCGGTGCCAAAAAAAAAAAGCAACCGACCCAGGTCAAGTATCTGGTGATTGTTCGAGAAAAGCTTACACCCAGGTCTTATGCCCAATTTGGACTTGCATTTCATGCCAGGGAAGCCTGGTTCTGTAACTGAACTATCAATTTTGGAATGGCCATGTCATCCTAAACACATATGTGTTTGAATAACCAAGAGCCTCCTATTCGTTTCACAACATAAGACTTTATCATGTAACGGCCTGACTTGTCTCCAAAGAGTGTCAAGAATTGGGAAGGCAAATATAGCCAAACGATCAGAGAAAGATATAGTAAGGGAGGTCAGGCAGAGCAGAGTTGGTACTGCAGTTACTGAAAGGCAACAGAGCAAGTGTATAACAGAGAAAATCTGCCTGGACTTTTCAAATTTGCTTTTGCTAGGCTCTGAGTCTAACTGATCAAATAATGTTTTTCTTGTATTCAGTACAAAATCTTGTAATTAAGAAACACACATGTCAATTTGAGCTAATTAAATGCAGGCAATAGAGTAATTAATTTTATGTATAGAATTAAATGAACAGATATGAAAGTGGAACAGTCAAGGACCAATAAGTAATGGAGACAAATCATTTATATATATAACATGGATCATCAGTATACAAGGTATGGTATAAATATATGATACCTGATTAAATTTTAAAAATTTGTTACAGTAAATAACACATTACCATTAATAACACTCAAAATATTCCCCTTGCCTTGAAGATACTTACACCATTATTCTTGCTACTTTCTGAAGCAATTCTGGAAGTCCTCTTACCATGAGTGTCTTTACAAAGGTATGATAAAAACTGTGGCGAATGCTACTACTGAGCGCCATCCGAGAGAAAGGCAGGCCCCTAAAAACATTATGATTTATCCTCATCCACCACGTACACCAATCTGGCACCTTGCAACTTCTGGTTCTTCCCCAATGTCAAAATGACCAGAGTTGGTAAATATTTTGAATCATTTAAGGATATAGAGGCAGACACAATAGGGCAATCCAAGACACTCAAGGCAGAGGACTTCCAGAGCTCTTTAAAAAGGGGGCAGTAGGGCCGGTGAGATGGCTCAGCGGCTTAAGCGCCTGCCCGGCAAGCGCGAGGGCCCGAGTTCGACTCCCGGAACCCACATACGAAAAAGGGGCCGGTGATATCGTTCAGAGGCACGGGCGCCTGCTGGCACGCGAGGTCCTGAGGTCGACCCCCCGGTACCCACAAAAAAAAAAAAAAAAAGGGGGCAGTAATGATGGGATAATATGTTCAAATTGAGGGGAAATATTTTGTGGGAGGTCAATGACCACGTGTCTTTTACTATATTTTTTTAAAATTTAATCACCGTATGTTCCATTATATATTGTTGTTTTGAAAGTAAGTCAGCAGTATTTTTAATCTGTTTATTTTCCTTAAATTGGTTCTCAGATGCAACTTAAAGAAAAAATGTTAATATTTGAAGCTAGCAGAGCTATCAGTATTTAAATAGGTATTTATTTACAAATATTGACAAAATTTCAATGAATTTAGTTAGTGAATGATAAATCAGGAATAATCAAGGAGACATTCATCTTTTAAAAATAACCACGTTAATTACTTCTCTAACTCAATGAATATTCATTTACTGCGTGCTGTGTGACAGGTACAGTTCTCGGAACTTGGATATAACAGAGTACAAATAAAAATGATTGCTCGTGTGCAGCATAAATTTTACAATTAGCAGATTATAAAATAAAGAATAAATACCATACCCAAGTAAAATATATAGTATACTATGTTCATATGTTCAAAATTAAAGGTGAGAATGGCTGGGAGAAAGAAGAAAAGCAGAGCAGGATTTAGTGGAAGAAGAATGCCCAGGAGTGGGAGGTGCTACAGGAAGCATGGGTATGGAATCAGTAATTGTCAGAATGACAGAGAGTAGACAGCAATATTGACATATATAGCTTTATTTCTACCTGGTTCCTTGTGAATATTTTTTCCTAGAACAGTTTTTAAGTTATCTCTACTTGTAATTTGAAAAATAAGTTAACATGATCATGTTCATAAGCATTTGAAATACAAAGATCTTTCTTTTTTTTTATGTCTTAAGGGAGACTCTATTCCATTTTTTCTTTTACAATTCTAATGTTGAAAGTAACAGAACTGCATATATTTTTCATGCTTTCTTCTTTGATATAACCAATGGGATATCTGATGATATTTGTATATATGAATATAATGTACTAATTCATGAAACTGGGTATTATGTTTCATTTCTTTTAAATATAAGAATGTTTTTGAAGAGGAAAATCTAAATTAATAAGGTAATAATTATTAAGAGCTGCAGGTTAAGTAAATAGATATCATGAACCCCAGTTCCTACTTTATAGGCTTTGAATCAAATGTCATGTTTAGGGCAAATAAAATGTACAATGACAAATAAGAGAAGCAGTTGCTTCTAAAGTTCAAATTGTTCTTTGTTGTTTTCTGTACTAGAAAATGAATTTACCTCAATAACATACTGCTCAAATTCAAATTGCCTAAAGTACTGAAATATTGTACCTTCTCTTTAAGGAATAAAATGATGACATAGGTGAGAACACACCCCAGCCTCATTATGCTAGTTCTTGAGACCTTACCTGTCAGCATTCTCCCTTGAAAGCTGTTGCTTCACACTGGGATATAATCATGAGGAAGAGCTATATAACAAAATAAAATACACTTGCATCCCAGTCCATCTAGAATTCATCTAGAATTTCTTCATTCACACTAGACTCATTTTTCTTTCAACAAAAATTTATCTTTTGAAAACTTAATGTGTTCTAGGTGCAGCAGTGTGTTCTAGTTCTGGAAATGGACAATAAATAATTTTGAGGAGATAGAGTAGATACATTTCTCAGACTGAATGTTTGTGCCCTGCCTCCAAACTTCATATGTAAAACTCCCAATCCTCAGTGTAATTGACTATATTTGGCGATAGGACCTATGAGGTTAAGATTAAATAAATTCATAAAGGCAGAGGCTTGACTCCAGCTGGACTAGTGTTCTTACAAGAAGAGGTGTAGACACCAGAGCCCTATCTCCCTCTGCCACGTGAGGACAAGATGGCAGCCATCAGTAAGCCAGGAAGAATCTTCACTAGAAATAAGATCTTGGACTCCCCTTTCTCTAAACTGTGAAAGATAAATTCCTATTGTTTAAATCTCTTAGTCCATAGCATTTTGTTCTAGAAGCCTGAGCTGACTAATGCAATACACCAAATAGATATCTCTATCCAGTATAGTGAATGTCAAGATAGAAGTCTACAGGCACTCAGGAGGGAAATGATTGATCAAATGCAAGTCTTCAAAGACGAGAAGACATTTGAACAGCTCTTCGAAGTGTATTAGTTAGTTTTTTGTCACGATAAAAATGTAGTTACAGAGGCAACTAACTTTACAAAGAGAAAAGGTTTATCTAGGTCGCAGTTTTGTAGGTTCAAAGTCCAGATAATACACTCAGCTGGGGCAACCCCTATCTACATCACCTCATACACAAATAGCAACAATGAAAATGCATATGGAAAGATGAAAGTGATTATTTCTCAAACCGGAAGCAGACAGAAATAGGACAAGTGGACTAGCATTACTTAAAAAAAAAAAACACATCTTGAGAGTTATTGAAAAAATTATCAAAGTGCTGCAAGAAAAATATTTTACAGGACAAATGTCCTAAGCATCTCTCACCCAGCCCTACCTCCCAAAAAGTCCATCATCTCCTAGTAGTGGCACCCCAAGTTTTAATTACAGTGGACTTTGGGGGATCAATAACCATATTCAAAGCACATGGATGGATAGGGATTTCCTAGGCAGTGAAGTTAGCACGGAAATTGGGAAAGTCCCTGGCATTTGCCGAATGCTTGCCTCTCACCACACAGCCCTTCCTTCTAAGACTTTCAGCCAGTAAGTCGCCCTACTCAAGGAACAGTCCTGTTGATTTCAACAGATATTACATCTCTCTACCAGCACCCTAGAGCTTGTTGAGATTCTTCATTTCTCTATTGTCACTGTATGGTTCCTGTGTTCTCTCCGTGGACCTGCTGGTTTTCTGTGGATGTGTATCTTAGGGATGGGGGTCAGTGTGGAAAAACACTGTGCCCAGTAAACACGGGCATCAAGGCAAATCCTGATGCCAGAAGCATCCTTGGAAACAATAGCTCAGAAACAACACTTCTTGTCTTTTTTGGCCAAATCATAGGTTACAAACTGTTTTTCATGGTTTAGATCCAGAATGTCCTCCCAAATTCTCATGTATTCAGAGGTAGGGCTTTTGGAAGAAGATTGGATTGTGAGGATGCTAGACTAATTATTGGACTGATCCATTGATGAGCTCATAGCTGAATATGCTGTTGGGAAGCGGGGGCTGGTTGGTAAGTGTGGGTCATGGCAGGGGTGCATGCCTTTGCATGATAAATATCCCTCTCCAGCAATCCACTTCTCTTGCTTCCCAGCTGCTATGCACTAATTAGCTTTGCTTTTCTATGCCCTTTTACCATGATATTTCTGCCTTGCTGCCACCTAACCATGGACTGAACCCCGTTAGCTGTGAGCCAATTTAAATCTCTACTCCTTTAAATTGTGAGTGTTGAATATTTTGTTCCATCAACAGGAAAGTTGACTAACACACAATATGTATTCTCTTCTCATCTTGTAATTATTTCTCATACATGCAAACTTAGCATTATAATCATTAATGTCTACCTCACCCACTAGAGTGTGAGGTTCACTGTGAGGACAATATTTCACTGCTGCTCTTCCCGCTCCTGGTGCTCACTAATACATTCATTCACTCAACCACTATTCATTCACCTAACATAACATACTTAATGCTTATGTACACCAGTCCCATAGCCAGGCACTGGGGGTTTAGCAGTGAACCAGACAAAGGTGATTGTGCAACAGAAGTCAGAAAGAGAGACAGAGAACTAACAAAGAAAATTGTCAAGATGATTTCATTGATAAGTAATCTGAAGGAAATAAACTTTATGATATAAGGGAGGGAAACTGTGGATAATAAAGGGGAGAGCGAAAGCCAAAGAAGAATGAGATTTTGGGAGGACATTCTGGATCTAAACCATGAAAAACAGTTTGTAACCTATGATTTGGCCAAAAAAGACAAGAAGTGTTGTTTCTGAGCTATTGTTTCCAAGGATGCTTCTGGCATCAGGATTTGCCTTGATGCCCGTAAGAAGACCAAAGAAATGGAGCATAGGGTAGGCTAGGGTAACAGAGATAGAAACTGCAAAGTCCATGGGGCAGGGAAGAGCCTTTGATCAAGTCATTTACAGGAAAATAAGTGAAATAGGAGATCATTATGTTAAGTGAAATAAACAAGATTCAGAAACAAAATATCATATCATGTCTTTCTTATGTTGAATCTAAGAAGAAAGAGATGTCATGAAATTAGATGGGAGACTTAAAGAAGAGGGAGAAAACAAGGGGGATGGTAAGTAAAGAGTAAAAGGAGCATGGAGGGGTGAAATTATCAAGGTGTGTTTTATGCATGTACAAGTTAGTCAACATGAAAGCTAGAGCTCTGTGTAATTCATACGTGCTAAGGTAATATGTAAGTACGAGATTGTTTTAGACATTGAGGGAGGAATAAAGGGAAAGAGGAGTGTAGTAGAGTGGATGGATATGATCAAAGTATATTATATGCATTGAAACCCGATAGTTTTAAATTAACAGTTACTAATAATACAAAGAAAAAAGATGCAAACTTAATAACTAATTGAGGGGCCGGTGAGATGGCTCAGTGGCATAAGTGCCTGCCTGGCAAGCACGAGGGCCTGAGTTCAACTCCCGGAACCCACATACGAAAAAGGGCCACTGATATCTCTCAGCGGCATGGGCGCCTGCTGGCACGTGAGGTCCTGAGGTTGACCCCAGTACCCACAAAAAAATAAATAAATAAATAATTGAAAGATTTACAAACTAGTTTCAACATATTAAGGAACAAAATCTATACCAGTATGATTAGTATATAGTACATGATTTGAAGAAGGAAAATATGGTAGAGCATTATGGATCCTGTTGAGATTGTTGCATTTGCTAGAGTAGAAAGCCATTGAGTGATTTGAATCAAATAGAAAATTTATGTACATGTTCAATTGCCATGTATAACTTATAGTTTTAAAATAATTTGTTATGATCTGTGTGAAAGCCAAGTTGCACAGGGGCATAACCAGTGGCAGGGAGGGAGGTTAGGTGATAATTTCTGTCATCTAGATGAAGGCAAATAGGCCCTCAGACAAAGCTGGTGGCAATGCATATAGAAGAGAAAAAATCACTTTGAGACACGGTTTGTTGATAGAAATAAATGATTTTATTATGAATTGGATATGAGAGATTAGGAAAAGTGTGAATTTGAGGGTGGCTCTTAAATTTACTTTGAACAAATAGATAAATATTAATGCCAATTAACAGGTTAAGAAAGACAAGCAAAGGAACAGGTTTGTAGAGAAAAAAGAAAGAGTTGGTTTTTGTACCCAATGAAGATTTAAGTGGATCCTAGAGATTTTAGTGGAGAAATCGAGGAACTGGTTATAGGAGATTTCTGAGTTGAACACTGGCTTGAAGTGATATTGAAAGCCATCGGCATTGATGGGATTAAATGGAAGAGTGAAGACCTGGGAGGAAAAAACTCAGGGCTAAAGCTGCTGCACACTTGTATTCAGAAGGCCAGAAAAAGGGGCAGCTGAAAGCCTAGAGATAGAGAAGCAGCAGCTAGAATGGGAGGAGAAAAAGGAGCAGAGGAGGACCACGTCCAGCAGGGAATGGATCCCTGGAATGGATACAACTGAGAGGCTGAGTGAGATAAGCTGACCATGTCCGTAATTCTTGCAAAGGGGTGTTGGTGACCTTCTAAGAAAGGTTCCATGGGAGCGATGGTGACGGAAGTCAACCTACAGAAGACTGGAGGGAAAACCCAGCCGCAGAATTTCTTTGTGCCATGAACCGGAAGCTTTGACACTGCACATATCTAAACCTGCCTGTGCTTTCCGTGTTCACTTACTCTGTTTACCCAAAACATCTGGTCTTTAGGGGGATGTTACATTCAATTCTGAGCGTCTGGGCTGCAGCAAGGGTTTTTTAAATTTTCCTGAAAAAAAGAAAAAAATAATAAGGCTCTGTGATACTGGTCCTCAGGTTATAATTTGTTGTTGTTGGATAATTTTGTGATGTGTTATCCTCCAATAGAAGAATGATTATAAACTGGCTTTGGCTTTGTGATTTCTCTGCTATTTCATTAATAACAGATTTTGTGTGTATTACAAAAATACACTTGAAGAGAAAAGGGCAATTTTTCATCACAGTTTTGTTCCCTGTGTTTCTTCCATTCACTGTGAAAAGTACATTTCTGTTGCCCTGTCTTGGTGTTTTTTTATTTGTATTTTTGGTACTAGAAAGAGAAGTCATATTTTAAAACTTTCCCTCGAGTCACCTGTCTCATGTGCTGCTCGTGTCATGAGCATAATTCTCTTCCAGCATGGAAGAGGAGGAAAGAAACCCCAACAACTTAAAAATAATTAGCTGAGATAGTTTTATTTCTTCCTTTGTCTATGGGAAAACATGTATAACTTTTCTTCTATCTTCTTTTGCTTGTTTTCTTCTATCTTTAATTTACTCAAAGTCTGTGCATAGCTGCACAGAGGTTTGCTTTGGAATCAGAGTGAAGATTCAACCACAGAGCACTTTTTATGAGGACTTGTGGAAACTTTTCTTATGTTTTCCTTTCCATCTTGGGGACGCCAAAAATAACTTGCAGGTGGGCAACACAATTCAGAGCCAAATTCTACCTCTGTTTTTTATTACATTGTTTGTTGCATTTTTTGAAAGTTTTACAGCTGATATTGAAGTTTTTGATTATTTTTTTTTCCGGATCTGTAGTTCTTCAGAGTTATTTTAAAGTCCATAATCTTGTTTTTATTATAATTTTAGTTTTGGTAAATGAACAATGAAGTGGAATTTGGACATAGAGCCAAATGCTATTTTCCCCCTACCCTGCAATTGTCCCTAGTTGTTACTTGATCCTGATGTTGAAAATCAAAGGTTCAGGTCTTTTTCAGTAAATGTGGTCAGCAGAGTACCTCTCTGCTGAAAGGATATGGGGGTAAGCAGATATTGCAATGTTCCTTTATCTGTAGACAAGTTTTTGTTGTTGTTGCTTTAATTGGATCATTCAGAAGCTGCATTCACGAATTCACAGTGCCTTGTACTATCTGGTTGGCAAGTTTCTTATCACTGAATTCCAGTTCTTGAGTTGATCTTTAGCATGTTTGCCTGCCACAACCATTCCTCGTAAATTCCTGTTTAAACAAAGACATTCCCTCCGTATTTTTCTAATTGAATGGTGCTGTGTACCTCAAAATGAGCGCTTTAATACTGAATAATTAGGACCATAAACTTTTCAATTGACTATTATCATGCATTACATTTAGAGGCACTACTACTAGCTCGTTATGATTAATCTGGGGAAGCAATGTGGTTATAATTAATTTCTACTCAATCCTTTTTCCTATAATGGTGGATGTACACATCTGCTTACACTTAGGGAAGACTTATTACCCTCAGTATTATCGCCATCCACATCACAAAGATTATTGATACTATGGTCAGAATTATAGGATATTTGCAGTCACCACACCTGAAGAGCATGGAAGAACCCTGGAATCAAAGCTGAAGATGTGAGTTTTTAGGGGATAAGAAAAATTTCCTTTTCTGAGAAATTTCATAAGTTTGAGCATCAGGTTTCTTATCTTTAAATTTAGGGTATGAACTAAGTGATGTTTTTATTCCTCCTTTTATCCAAAATTTTATGAGCCAATATATGTCTTTTTTGAGTCAATATATGAGTCAATATATGACTCAATTTTATGAGTCTCTTTCTTTCTTTACTTTAAAATATTAATTAGTTCTATACATCATATATTTTTTCTGTGTAAGACAAATTACAAAATACAACTAAATATGTTTCTTCTGTTTTACCTTTTTTGCTTATCCTTTTCCCAGCCCCTAAATAAATATCATCATTGTTATGTATATTCTTCCAGATCTTTTCTATGAGATATAAGTGAATATATACTTCTAAAAATTGTATTTAAGCTGCTATATTCCATCTATTTTATGAATGTACTATAACATATGTAACCATTATACCTATGAAAAATATTTATATTATTTCCTATCTTTTTAAAAGTACTATGATGAATGTCTTCTTTGCAGGCATATGTAATTAATTGTAGGGAGGAAATTCTAAAAAGTGAAATGGTTGCATCAAAAGGACCACGCATTTAAATAATTTAACAGATATTTTTCAAAATGCCTCTCTAATGCTACAATGGATGTAACACAATTCTTGGCATGTGAGTGTTGAAAATCTCGCCAGTCTGATGGCCAGAAATGTGCTTTCTCACATTTTCATTTACTGGTTTATGCTTGCTAGGGAAGATAGCTTCCTCTTGTAATCATTGGCTTTTTTCTTGCCCAGCTTTCTAGTCTTAAATATTAATGTATAATATATAAGGTAGTAACATGTTCTGTATGTTAACCCCATTTCTTTGTAATTTGGAAAAAGTTTTGTCTTTCCAGTTCATTTTTCTTCTCCCTTTTTTTATGTGATTTTTATGTCTCGTTTATGTTCCGTTAAATGAGGTTCTTTAACAGTTACCCAAAGGGATCTTGTTATATTTTTTCAGAAGAAAGTCTGTTAGGTAGAAATCAGCAGTCCATGGATTGATAGAGGACCTACTCTATGTTAGGACTGCATTAGAAATAATCCACAATAACTAGTATGAAAGGAGTAATTTGTCTTCCTTTCCTCTTTGGTATGAGGGGTTCAACCCAACACCCTTGCACTAACAACATTCCCAGCCCTTCTTTATTTTGAGACAGTGTCTTTCTAAGCCACTAAACTGAAGCTATTGCCTCAGCGGCCTCCTGAGTGCTAAGATTATAGGTGCGTACCACCTTACCCAGTTTTCCGATTTCTTAATGTATCACTTTTTTTTTTTAATATGCGGGTACCGGGAGTCGAACACAGGACCTCGCGCTTGCCAGGCAAGCACTTATGCCGTTGAGCTATCTCACCAGCCCTGTATCACATTTTAATATGGATTCCTGTACTCTTAAATATTTGATTAGAAATTGAGAAAATATTTTGAAGTAGTTACACAATATGCTTTGATTGTGAAATAAAGACCCCACATTACAAAAATACTGTTATCATTTATTTGACTCAAAATCCTAGAACCAGAGTGCCTGGAGAGGAAGGTATTTTTGTCATTATGTAGTTTAAAATTGGTTCAGTGCAATCATTTTCTTTGCTGGGCGACTGATAACCCACTGCTTTTCTAACTAGTGCAACTTTCTCCCTATCTCTTCTTTTTTCCTTCTCTCCTTGCATTTTTTTTCCTCTTTCTTTCTTTCTATGCATTTTGCTTTCTTCACATAACTTCCATAGAACAGTTCTTCTTTCTCTGCTTTATGAACTCTGTCTCCTTCTAACCTTTGGTATTTGCTTCTTTTAGGCATAGTTATACTTGGATATTACATATACATATTATATGATAAATATGTGTGATACCTGGATGTTGTATATACATACATATATATGCATTTGTTTCATCATATATATGATGCAATGTATATAAAATGTAGGCCATGTATGATGAAACAAATGCATACTATTGAGAATAACTATGTGGGCACATCCATGTGTAATATAGACTCACTGCTAGAGGTGTATCTGAATAGGTGGTGTGTGAGGGGGGCACACAGAAGCCCACTGCTTTGCCTTTCTTTGTAGTACAATGTTGTTATCATTAGGGAGAAATCCCCCATGCAGCTCCATGTCTGACTAACTTCCACTTCTCAGGCAGTGTCTGGCTACCTGTGGACACGTCTAGGTCTCTTCTCTGTTGAGCTTCTCCATTGACCCAGGCTGGGTTTGACACTTCTGCTCTCCTGTATCTCATGCTTACCCCTTTTTTTTTTTTTTTTGTACCAGTAATCGAACTCAGGACCTCACACTTGGCCAGGCAGGCGCTGTGCCACTGAGCTACATCCCTGGCCTGCTTACCCTTTTTAGGATGCACATCATAATAATTTGTAATTACTTGTCGATTTCTATTTACGCTTCTCACCAGCCTTTAAACATCCTGAATTCAGGCTTTTCCTATCTTTGTTTCCATAGGACATGACACCGTGCAAAATGGACTCATCTTTGCTGAAATAAGAGACAAGAGTTCATTTCCTTTATCCTCAGGGGATATATTCCAAATCTCCAGTGGATGCCCAAAACTGCAGATAATACCAAATCCTATAAACACAATGTTTGTTCCATATATATATATCTATATATCTATATCTATATATCTATATCTATATATATATATATAGATATGTATATAATGAAGTTCCATTTATAAGTTAGGCACAGTAAGAGACTAATCATTATAATTTCACTGTACATTTTAGGAACCTCAGCATATAATTTTTTTTTCTTTCCTTATTAAATTGAGAAATTTCAGCTTTTCAGTTAAAGGAAATACTTTACAACTTTGGAATTTCAAAATGTTAGTATCACTACTCTTATGCTTTGGGACTATTATATGGGCTATTATAAAAGAAGGGTAATTTGAACACAAATACCGTGATACTGTCACAGTTAATCTCAAAACCCAGACAGCTACAAAATGACTAAAGGACAGGTAGCCCTTGCAGTGTAGATATGTTGGACAAATGGAGGATTTAAGTCCAGAGCAAGAAAGAGTAGGACAATCTGAGATTTCATCAACTACTCAGAATAGTATATAATTTAAAATTTAATAATTGTTTATGGTTGGAATTTTACATTTAATATTTTGGACTAGCACTGAGCGCAGGTAACTGAAACCACAGAATGTGAAACAGCAGATAAAGAGGGACTGCTGCACAGTGAATGAAAGAAAGCACAAGGAAGCTATCGTCCATATCTCATCTTACTTTCCCAACCCCTCAAAGTGTCCCCCTGATTCCCTTCTTGCCTTTCATGACTCAGTCTTTTCTTCTACCACTTCTCTGTCCCTTCTAATGAAAACCAGTGTCACTTCTGGCTTCTCCCATTCTACCTCTTCACATTTTCTCAATACGGACACACTGTGAATATTTCTGACACCTTCCTAGTGGAGGGAAACACCAAGAAGCCCCCTGATATGAATATTTTGTCCTCTGTTATATTTATTAAAAATACATGTGTCTATCTATCATCTCACTATGGGAAGTGTTAGGTACCACGTCATTCACAGTTAATATTTTATAAGCTGGGATTTTGTGTTATTTGTATGATTTTCATTTTGTTTGTCTGCGTTTTCTAAATTGCTTACAATGAAAATGTAATCTTTTCATATAGGAAAAAATAGTTAAATTATTTAGAACATGAGTAATTAGATTTGGCAATGAAAAGGTCTCTAGTGTCCCTCCAGGAAACTTTTAGGAGAATAGTGAAAGAAGAAATATAATTGGAAGGAGGTAAGGTTTCCAATGAACAATTTGCAACTTTTTTTTTTTTTGGTGGGTGCCGGGGGGTCGACCTCGTGCGCCAGCAGGCACCCGTGCCACTGAGCGATATCACTGGCCCCTTTTTCGTATGTGGGCTCCGGAAGTCGAACTCGGGCCCTCGCGCTTGCCGGACAGGCGCTTAAGCTGCTGAGCCATCTCACTGGCCCACAATTTGCAACTTTTAAAATGTCTTACCTTACTGAGGTGAACTTCACTTTCAATTCAAAAATTACAATATATTGATAGTTTTAGGGTAATTCCAATGAATAATTTGCTAACAAATGGGTTTCATTTAACTTCCCAGGGAATGGCTATAACTATTATTTCTTTCTCCGTGGTAATGAGGAGATGTAATGTCTGTATGCAGCATTGCAGGTGGAGGCTCAGAAGTCATCAAAACCAAGAGGCTGAGGTTTGTGGGTCCTGGAGGGGATTGCCATGTTAAAGTGCTCTGCACTTGATCAGGTTTCATTTGAGTCAATTCAGTTTCTCTGAAATTAGAACACCTGTCTTTCCTGACTATTAAGAATATTTGTATGTTCAAGGGTCTTACTCCAGGATGTTCTGGATGCAACAGGGTGGCATGGGAAAGATGATACATGCCTTGAGCTTGGATTGTCACAAGCACCATTTGCCCACTGTGCCTTTGAGTATGTAAATCTCATTTCTCAAAGTTATTGTTCTTCATCATAGCAGGCTTTTTATGAGGGTTGATGACAGTGAATAAGTGATATTTACGAGGTTTTTTTTCCCTCTACGTTTCTGCTATTTCCTCTTCTGTCTTTGGTTTTCTTTTTTGTTAGATAAAAACTTACTCACTTGTGAAGGTCAGTGGCTTGCTAGAGACACTATAATGGAAGCTATGAACTCTCTCCTCCCCCGAAAAATACATACATGTACAAAAGTTAACACATAATTCCAGACTATTTGTAGATACCCATAGAACACTGCCATGGGCCCAGTCCTTAAGATATATTGCTTTACTGTTTTAATTTCAAATCAGTACTTTTTATTTCTTTTTCTTTTTTCTTAGAGACTTTCCCATGGGATTCAAAACTTGGAGTCTTTTTCAAGGAATGCTGGAAACTGAGAGTATGGACTCTATGTCCATCCACAAACACACAGTGCAGGTGCCATGAGTTGATGCGACTACTAACAGCCTGAAGCAGGCATTGCCTTTCTCCTCTCCTTGTTAATCTTTCTGGGTCCCACTTGTTTAAAGCAGATTGTTTATTTTCGGTAAACAAATGAGCATCCACTCTTGATGGTGAGGATCTGTGAAGCCTCGAAGCCTGAATTAACAGACTTCCTCAGATTTTTATACCCCTAATTAATGGAACTAAAGGAGTCAATTAATCAAATCTTCGAATTTAAGGTCATTTTTAATCAGTATGCCACTACCTGAATAGTCAAACGAAAAGAAGCAAATGCAAAGCAATTGCTTCCCTTCCCCCAATGTCGTTCTCCAGCTCTCAGAATTCTCCTTGCTTTGCCTGCCCTTCAGGGGTCTTAACCCCTGGAGCTGCCTTCCATCAAGGACTGAGGAAGTGGTGTTCCACTATTACTCAGTTACCTCAGCCCACTACCACCCCTACGGTAAGATAACTCCGAGGTCTGTACTGCGTATTGTCTCCCAGAGTTTCTTCAATTGAATAATGTTCCAATTGCCCTCAATTGTAACTGGCTTCATAAAGCACACTTTATTGATCTTTCTTCACATCTACCTTGCTCTTCTTCTTCATTTCCAAATAGATCACTTGCATGTGGGTCCTCTGGCAAAGCCAGCTTTTGGAACAATCAAAATACATTATCCACCATGTGCTGGGGCATGTTTTTAGTTCTTCTACATTGTAAGAGGTGTAATTTGCCTGGTCATCACCCACCAAATGTCCCTAATTATTCCTAGGCATTGCGAAAAGCAAAGCACCTTCTCACACTTTCCTATGCCTACTTCCCAAGGTGGCAGTGATATCACTTACACTTGATAATCACTGATCTACCAATAAAAGTTGTGATTCTATCTCAAAAGGTACACACCAATAATTGATTTAAGTTTATGATTTTATAGTAAAAGAAATTAGATAATTTTATATGGCTTTGCAAATATTAGAAAGTTTAAGATACATTAAAATGCACTGTATTTATATGTCTAATTTATTAGATTTATTAAGAATTGGGTTCTTGAGGACCTTGTGCTTATGATTCACAGTGGAATTCAATATAAAAATCATATATATTAAATATATAAATGTTTAAAATATCTAAGGAGATTTAATTAACCAAGCTGTAAAATCCCCTTTAAAAGTCATGTTTAAAATTTACTGGATTTATAAATAGAATCACTAGTTTGTAAATTAAATCGAAGTGCTTTAAAAAAATACTCCAAAAACTGAGCCTCTAAATTTGTAACTGTAATATATTGAATATGAATGTTGAAGTTGTAGTAACCCTAAATATCCTTTCAGTATCCAATAAGTTCAAACAAATAAACAATCTTAAAGTATCAGTGTTCGAGTAGTACTATTTTTATTCTAAAACACTCACCGAGTATTTTTCTCCATCTTTATCAAACCTAGGCCACCACAGGATTACCTTCCCAACAGATGTGCTGGGATATTCCCACCTCATATGTATTCTTGTTACCTTTGACTTCTGTATTTATAGAATATACTGTGCAATTCTATCATAACCTAGTTTCTTAAGCTGCTACCCTGTGATTCCTTCCCACACGTATTAGTGTAGTCATGCAACTGGATTGATAGTACTTTGGCAGTTTCATGTTTTTCGCTTTTCTAAGCCTCACCCAGTGCTCTCAGGTCATGTAGTGTCCCTGCTCTGGAGTCCCTGGATAGCTGCATTCTTCCTCTCTTTACAAATGAAGCATTTACCTGAAGTAAGTGGTCTTTTGCTAACTGCTGCCCCATGATATTCCCCAGCCACCTAGGATTGTGCAGCACCCAGCTTCATGCAGCTCCCCCGACTAGAATTACTTCACTTGTCTCTTGCCACAGTGCTGGGAATGGTCCACCTGAAAACTCAGGGTGGCTTAGAAAACAACCGTGTATTACAGTTCACTAATTTAAGGGTCAACATCAAAGCAGCCTCTGGCCTCTGCTGGGCTCATGTGTACATCTTCTGTATGCTATGAATCTGGTGGGCTTATATTGGCTTGGCTCTTTTGCATGCTTGAGAAACAACTAGCCATTTGCTAGGGTAGTGTAGCTTTTGTGGGAATGGCAACTTCTGAGACCAGCAGGGACATGTTCTTTTAGCAATCTCAGAAAAAAAAGAAAGGAAGTGACAGACACAGGGCTTTGTCAAGTTTCTGTGTATGCCAAGTCTACTGTGAGCCATTTGGTGCAGCCAAGTCCATGTTCAAGGGATACGTACATGATTTTGATCGAGGGGAACTGAAAGCCACAGGGCATAGAGGACTACGGGGAGAAAGCAAAGTAGGATCATCAATGCACTCAGTCAAAATCAGCAGGAAGGTCAGAACACCTGCTAGGAATTATGAAACCGAGACAATCCCATGCTTCTGGATGATGTGTAACACAGATGTTCAGTGTTACTTTCCTGTAGCCCATTTCTTTTCCATAAATGAGGAAAAGAGTTCATGTGGAAAATAAGAGTGAACAAAACTGTGGAGAAATCATGGTGAATGGCTGTTAGCTCTCCATGACCGAATTCCTTTCCCTATCTGAATATGTTTGCTTATTTTAAATTATTGCATAATTTAATTTGAATTCAGTTTGGATTCGATTTTCTGTTCATTTGGAGAATTTTAACTAATAGAACCTCATCTCCTCTCCATGTTCTGAAAGAGATTGGTGCGGTGGTTCCCACACTTGGAGGGCTTATAGAATAAACCTACCCTTCGTCCTCCTTGAGGTTCTGATTCATGGTTCTGAAGAGGAAGCACTTTCAGAAAGCTCCCCATGGGGTACCAGTGCATAGCCCAGCCTGGGTGCTACTGCTCTAGGGAGGGTGGAGATACGTACTTGTTCAAAAGGATTTGGTTGATCCTTATGAAAATACTTGGACTCAGCATTCATATCAGAAACCTTGACCTCTTAAAGAACAATGCTATCGTAGTATCATTCAAAATCCTATCTCATGGTTACTCTAGTGAATGAATTTGTAACACACACACACACAAACACACACACACACACAATTACATGCCCCGTATTGCCACTCTACATAATTAATATTCCAGATGTCCTAAAAGTTTGCTATAAGGAGACACATTTTATGATAATAATTCAAATCTTTATTAACATAGATTTTCAAGATGATTATGTATATGTATTTGTAAGGTATGGATGTGTGGTGTGTGTGTATGTGTGTGTGTGTGTGTAGGGAAGAATACTTGTACAGTTTGTTAAGGTGCTTCTAAATACAGTATAGGATCTTGAACAAACATTGTGGGCCCGTGGTGACCTCAGAAAAGCTCGCAGCCTTCTCAATTGATACGGAAGCTTGCTAACATCCAGTGCACTTACTGGAACCATATAGTAAGAATTTCCTCTGCCTAAGGGATCATTACTTTACTTCCAAGTTCTCTCTAAGAATCTGATGGCTCTCTGGGACTTTATTGTATGCTTAGATGCTTATGATTCTTGTAGCAGATGACAAATACTTATGATTTCTCTTTGCTTTTCTGGGTGAAGGAACAAATTAAATGGACAGTGGTTCTATCAACAAGGCTTTCGATTAGCTTCACCGATCTGAATTTTTGATTATGGAAATCACTTCTAATACACTAAGTTCTCATAGTCCTCCTACATGCATGACTTACAGTCATATATTTGATTATAGCATATTAGAATATGGAGCCATATTATCCTGGAGAAAACACTCACTTTTTAAAAAAATAAAAGTCATTCATAATTTTCTGTATGTCAACTTCACTTTATGATGTTTAGAAAGTGGCATCTCTTATTTTACAGCAAATAATTACATATGTGCTATTTACTCCATGTTCCTCAAAGCTTTGTGACCACAGAATATTTGTGTTTCAAAAGAGAGCTTGCATTTGTTTCCAATGAAATTTCAAAAATGTGTTTCTGTGAGCAAATATTGAGCCCTAAGATGAAATCAAGCCCATTAAAAACACAATTAATGTTCTACTCTGAAAGAGTCACTGTAGAATAATTTCATTTAATTTGGTGAAATAGCCAATATCTACCACTTATAATACAGTGTCATAGATGTTGAAGTATGAAATTGGATAAGATAGACTTCATGCCCTTATGAAACTCACACACTAGTAGGGATAGGCGAAACCGTTTTCATTTGGAACTAAATATAAAGCCATTAAAGAATATACCCAAGTATTATGAAGAAAGGCAATTGATTTGGTTTTTGAACATTTGGTAGGAATTAGTGCAATATCTGTTTCCTGCTTTTGTATGTATCTATTTACTTTCATATACATAAATACATATGCATATATGTACGCATGTATGTTTTTGCTCTTGTTGAAGGTAAAGGCAAGAGGGAAAAACATCTTCCCAACTCTTTTAAAAATTGTTATTAATACATGTTTGTAGTACATAATGATTACATTTACTATGGGGAACTGGTACATGTACACAACATATCTTAATTCTTTCTTTCCCTTTCCCTCCCCTTCCTCACTCTTCCTCCCATTTCTTGGTCCCCTTCCCTTTTGCTAAAGACCTGTGTTCCTTTTTCCTATTACCTATCTTTTATTTTGTTCTTTAATTTATTTACATTTTGGGTTTCTCATACAAGAGAAACCATGCAATATTTAAGCTTATGGTCTGATTTATTTTACTTAATTTTATGGTCTTAAGGTACATCCACTTTCTTACAAATGACTCAATTTTATTCTTCTTTATGGTACAGCAGTACTCCATTCTGCATAAATACAAAGTTTTCTTTATTTATTCATCTTTTGGTGGGCATATAAGTTGTTTCCAAGATTTAGCTATTAAGAGTAATGCTGCTGGGGCCGGTAAGATGGCTCAGCGGCATAAGTGCCTGCCTGGCAAGCGCGAGGGCCTGAGTTTGACTCCCGGAACCCACATACGAAAAAAGGGCCGGTGATATTGCTCAGCGGCATGGGTGCCTGCAGGCATGCGAGGTCCTGAGGTCGACCCCCGGTACCCAAAAAAAAAAAAAAAAAAAAAAGAGTAGTGCTGCTATGAACAAGGGTATGTGTAAAGTGGACGTAACCACTCTCTAAGAATGGACATCTGATCAAGTCTTGATCAAAAGAAAAACACTGCCTTTATGCAAATGCTGATTCAGGGCCATGAAAACATGTATAGTGTTGTTGGAGTGTTATTAAAAAATATCATAAACTAGGTATCTTATAAACAACAAAATTTGATTTGGTGCCTGGGAAGTCCAATATCAAGGTGCTAATAAATTCAGGTACAGTGAGGTCTCACATCCAGGTTCATAGAAGTTATCTTCTAATAGTTCCTAGTACAGCAGATAAAAACAGAGAAGTTCTCTGTGCCTTCCCCACTTATGTAGTGTCTCCTTTTATAAGGGCATTAATATGATTCATGATTTCATCATCTAATCGTCTCCTAAGGAGTCATCTCTTCCTATCATTACACTGGTGATTAGGTTTCAAATTGCAAATCATGGAGGAGATACAAATATGCAGACCACTGCAGACAATGCATCAGATTTATGTAGCTATAAAAGCCAAAGTTCCAGTTGGAAGAACGAGGGCACAGTATATGTAAATATACTGAGAATTCAACCAGTGACCGAAGCCAGAATTTCACCAAATATTGTGATACATTATAATTACTGGACGAGATTAAAAACATAATTATAAAAATATTTTAAAATCAGTACATGTTTCTGAAATGAATGATAAAATTTAAAATTTCAGCAATGAAATAAAGTTGTTGGAGAAAAAAACAAATAAAATTTATAGCATTGAAAATTCCACAACCAAAATAAAAATATGCTTGATGATCTCAAGAGTGCAGCGATGACTGACAATGAGTCAGTGTACTTGAATATAGATCCGTACAATTTATTTAATCTAAATAACAGACTAAAAAAATATGAAGATCTTTAGGCGAATGATTAAAATATGTATCATCAAAGTCTTGGATGTAGAGAAAGAAGATGGGACTTAAAAAGTGTTGGATACATAATAACTTAAATGAATAAAGTAGTATAAAACTTAAATCTGAAAACTACAAAACAATGCTCAAAGAAATAAAGAGATCAAAATAATGGAAACAAATATCTCACGTTCATAAAATGTAAAATAAAAAATACAAATGATAAAACTTCTCAAATTTACCTACACATTCAATTATATTCCTATTAGAATGCCAGATCATTTCTTAGTAGATTTAGATGAGTTTATTGTAAAATTTGCGTGGCATTGCAAAAGACCTAGAATCATCAAAACAAACTTGAAAAGGAAGAAGAAAGGAGTTTTGACACTTCATGACTTTACTTTAGAAATTACTATAAAGAAACAGCAATCAAGACAGTGGGTGCAGCATAAGGATGGGCATTTAAGTCAGTAAAACAGAATTGAAAGTACAGAATTAAAAGCATACGCTTACAGTCAAAAGAATTTTAAAGATTGTTGAGACCATTTAGTGGGGAAGAATAAGCCTTTAAATGATGGCTTTGGGACAGTTGGATGGCAGCATGTAAATGACTACCATACCACATGTAAAAATTAACTTCACATAGATTATATACCTCAATCCAAGAGGGAAAATAATAAAACTTTTAGAAGAAAGCATTGAGGTATGTCAAATTACCTTGGATTTGCCGAAAGTCTTAGACATGACACTGGAACATGAACAAGAAAAGGAAAAAATAAATTAGACTTTATCTAAATTAAAAAGTTTCTTGCTTCAGCGGACACTATCATGAAAGTGAAAGGAAAACCCACAGTACAGGAAAATTTGTCAAATCATATCTGAAACTTGTTTCTGGAATATATAAAGTCTTCTTACAACTCAGTAATAAAATATTTCTTATTTCAAAAATGGGCAAAAGCACTTAAATGGATATTTCTCAAAAGGAGGCACAAAATTAGCAAATAAGTCAATAAATGTTTAATACAATTAGTCATTGTAGAGATGCAAATAAAAACCACAATTAAATACCACTTCATATTCACTAGGATGGTTAGAATTTTAAAAATCGGATAATCATTTCTGGTAAGGAAGTGGAGAAATTGGAATCCATGTATACTCTTGGTGGGAATAAAAATTGTTACACTTTAGAAAGCAGTCTGGCAGTTTCTCAGATACTAAAACACATGCCCACACAATGGCTCAAACAGCAAGGTTTACTGCAACATTATTGACAATAGGCAGAATATAGAAAAAACCCAAATGTCTATAAACTGCTAAATAGGTAAACAAAAATACATTATATTCATACTATAGAATATTATTCAACCATCAAATTAAAAGAAGTATTAGTTCATTCTACAATATGGATTAACTCGAAAACATAATAGTAAATGAAATAATTTATTCATGAAAGACCACACAATATGATTTCATGTTCAAGAAATATACATAAAAGGCAAGTAGACTGAAACAGAAAAGAGATAAGTGGTTGTTTAGGGCTAATGGTGCGGTGGGGATCATGGGTAGGGTGGTGATAGCTTAAGGCGACGGACGTTCTTTTCCGGAGTATTGAAAACATTCTCAAATCGGCTGTGGTGATTGTTTTACATATCTGAGGATACAGTAAAATCACTGAGTTGTATACTTTAATGGGTGAATATTATGGTATGAGAATTATATCTAAATAAAATTGTTTTTTAAAAGATACTACAGCCAGAAAAAAGGGGATAAAGAGAATACTATGAAAAACTATATAGCCACAAATTCTACCATTTAGAATACATGGAGCAGTTACTTGAAATCAAACTACCAATAAAGACAAGAAATAGATAGTCTAAACTGCTTACTGACTATTACAGAACTGGAAATTGTAATTAAGAATCTCTCTAAAAAAGTCTTCAGGCACAGATGGCTTATTGGAGACTAACCATCCAAAGAATTTTCACTTCTAGAAAACAGAAGAGAAGGAAATTCTTCCTAACTGATTTTGTGTGGTTAGTACTATATTGCAATGACGCCAAACCTAGATAAAAATAACACACATGCACACACACCACACACGCACACATGAAAACTGCAGATTGTTATCTTTCACAAACTTAAACACAAAAATCCTCAACAAATTTTGAACATATAAAATCCAACAATGTAGAAAAACAAAGCACACCCTTAACAAATGGGCAAGGATATGCAGGGCTAATTCAATATGCAAATACAAATCACCATAATCCACTATATCACTAGACTAAGGAATATTAATATGATCACATCAATTGAGAACTATATGATAAAATTTAACAATTATTTATGACTAAACCTGTCAATAAAATTGGGAATGGGCAGGAACCTTCCTCCCTCTCATGAAGAGAATCTCCACAAAATTGCTTGCTTTGACATATTTAATAAAAAGTATATTAATATATTAATTATATTATTATAAATAAATATATTATATAGTCAATAATCTCACATATATTTAACAATTATTATATATTAAACAATATATTATTAAATATTCAACACTTATCTATTTAATATGTTATTTAATTATTATTGACTATATTATTATAATTAACATATTAATATATTGATATCTTTTTGATAGCTGTCTTCTAAAAACAGTGGTTTTTAATCATAAATATTTGGAAGTATAAATATTTAAATTAAATAATGTTCTAGCCATATTATATCTCTTGATTACATAGTAGCCATTTCATTTCTTGCTACCTTTCCCCACTCTGAAGATATCAATCTATGCATAACCATGGCAGGTGGCGTTTTACATCCTCTGAGAGATCACAGTGTCTCTGGCATTCTGTTAAAATTTTATGAACATTATACCATTTTAAATCCACCGTGTATGTTTCCTATTGCTGCTGTAAATTTTCCACAATCCCAGTAGCTTGAAATAATACAAATTTATTCTCTTACATTTGTGGAAATTAGGAATCCAAGATCAATCTTATGGAACTAAAGGCGAGAGGTCAGCAGGGCCATTTCCTTCTGGAGGCTGTGATGAGGGAATTCGTTTCCTTGCCTTGTTCAGTTTCTAAGGCCACCTGTATTCTTTGGCACATGACCCTTTTTTGCCTCCCTCCAGCCTCTTTCTTCTGTCACCGTTTTTCCTTCCTCTGATTTCGGCCTTGACTTTCTCTTATAAAGAACTTTGCAATTACATGGGGGCCACCTGCATAATCTGTCTCATGATTCTTAGCTTAACTGCACCTGCAAAGTTCCTTATGCCATATGAAGTAACATATTTACAAGCATCTGCATTTAGGATGTGGAAATGTTTGAGGAACTATTATTACAGTAACCACTCTGCCAGCTAAACACTCGTGACAGATGTCATCTATTCTCCTTTTTCATAGTAATAAGTAATTTAGATGGATACAGGACTTCCAGGTAAAAATGATGTACCCCAACTTCTCTTGCAAGTGGGCCTGGTCAGGCTATTTGCACTCAGTGACTCAGTGTGGGTAAAAGGGAGGACATCATTCGCAGCTGAAAATCCTTAAGAATCAATGCAATATTTCCTTCTCTCTCCTATGGCTGCCCCAGGAGCTTCAACGTGCATCTCTGTGTGAGGCTTACATTCACCATGTTCCCCAACACCAACCCAAAGGCAATGAACAGCGAGCATGGGCCATTAGGGCTGTTAGTTACTTCAGGAAAAGTTTATCTACCCTGACTAATAAGCACATTTACCTAGACCAACAGGGATGTTCATTGATGCCTGCCTAGAAGCCATCTGCGTCCTCTTTCTCCCTGATGACAGTTTGATATTGATGACAGAGGTTGCCAATGACAAGAAGTCCTGTCCATTATATTAAGGGCATGGACACAAAAACTAAACTTGGCCAGTGAAAACTCTAATGAAACCTGTGAAGAAATCTGTGAGGAAGTTTCTGAGAAGACCTTTTCTTTGTGATGAAATACAAGCACTTACTGGTTTCCATTATGTGTTTGATGTCATCTCGGGAGCACGTGGTATATGGAATAAGTGTAGTCATGTTGCCACCATAAAAGAAACAAAAATGTGATCGATAATCCATGCAAAATCTCCGACGTTAATGAGCTGCTGACACAATGTTGTTAAGCGTGTAAGTCTGGTTTGTGTGGTATATGGTGTAAGATTGTTTTGACCACTAGCAGTAAGTATGCTGTTATTTAAAACTGAAAGCATACAAATTTTAGATATTTGTCCCAAATTCTGATACTTCAGGAAACAAACTTACTCAGCTGAGATATAATCCTGATAATTCCCTTGCTAAAAAAAACTCTTGGTCTCTCTTCTTTCACCAAAACTCAGGGAACAAATTACTTCAGATGATGCTTAGTTCCTTGACAGCAAAAAAAGTCACTATCAAAACTCAGAAAATGTTTGGTGATGTTTAAAGGATTTATGGTTATGTGGTAACATATGTACCCATATACATACTCATACACAAGCCATCAAAGTATGAACAAAAGTTTATTTTTAAATTAGAACAAAATTTTATTTTTAAATTAGCTTTCACTCTAAGGGTAAATATTGACTTTAAAACAACTGGCTTGCATATCAATAGATGTTTTCATTTTAGATACATGTATATATGCATGTGCTACATTGCACATTTAATACTTGAAAATTTATTATGAAAATTTATGAGGAAAGTAGAAAATATTTGTATTCCCTGTAGGGCTACAGAATTCTACTGAGACTTGCCAGTGGGGTGAATGCAAAAAGAGGGGAAGGGAGTAGTAAGTCTTAACGTCTCTCTGTAGATTTGACATTTTTAATGCAGCTGATTGGCAGTCTTTTGTGTGTATCTGATCCTGTATGATCATGCTTTTGCTTAGTTTAGTGTTCAAATTTATTTCAGGAAATATCAAATAATTTCAGAGGTATATAAACACTATAAAAAATAAATAGTCCCACCAGCCAGGAACATCTGCATTAGATAATAATAAGCATTGGCAAACGTTCAGGTTCTGTATGTGATAATGAAATAATAAAAACCACAATTACTCCCCAAACACCTCTTTTTAATACTAGCTTTGTGAGACGACAACGCCAATTACATTTTCAGGTTGCATGGGTCACTCAGAACTGCAGGCCTAGCGTGACCTCCTTCCCACGAAGGATAATTCCAGTGAAAGCACAAAACGCAGATCAAGGTTGCATTTTGACACCCATTGCCTTATAAATTTGTCAAAGTTGTGACCAAGTGATCACTCAGTTTAGGCTGTAACATAAAAATCTGCATACTTTACTAGGGTAGTAACAGACACATCGCTTCAGAGCCTCGTCAACCAAGCCAACATAAGCAGCCACTAAACACTACTGGTGAAGCTGTTAGCAATTTCTAGATTTCTTTTACCTCATTTTGCTCCATCTTCTGGTCACTTACTTCATTCCTGGTAGCTTTTGAACTCCAAGGTACCACTTAACTGCTCTGTTACCCAAGAAATAGTCTGGGAATAGTCTATTTCTAGTCTGGTTCAGTAATGCAAGAATTATTTAGTTCAAATAAAAAGCCTTTGAAAATCATACCAAACCCAGGAAATGAATCCAGACAGGTCTTTGGATTATCTCATTCAATATAATAAAACATGAGAGCCTCTCTTAATAATATAGGAAGGGAGAAAAAGTTATCAAGAAGGAAGGAACAGAGAGTGAAAAAAAGAAAATGGCTTTACAAGTAGAAAATAGGCCTAATGTCTGTTATTAAAACGTACAAGTAGGGATAAAGTCATGTCTGAAATTTATACTTATGTCACACTATTATGTTATTTTTATTATTCATATAGTGTGGAATTATAGAAGTTGAATTCATTCTCATTATAAAATACTGGTCAGCAATTAGAATTAAGTTCAATAACCTTTGTACTATATTTCTACAGCATCGAACCTATTTATACAGACATTTTACATACTTTATTTATTTACCCTTGTGGTCCAGATGGTATTTACCAGTCTTTTTTCTTTTCTTCCTGGGCACAATTACAGACTACATTTCTGGCTCTTTTGCAGTTAGGTGTGGCTCATGGGCTGGCTTTTCACCAGTGGTTTACATAAACCATCTCCAGAGCAGGCCTGTGAAAATCTTTCTCACATGATTCCCTTGCATTTGTCCTTACTAGCAGCTGAAAGCAAAGGATCTAGTAGTTACCCTAGAGAATGGCAGAGCTACAAGAAGTGTAGAATTTGAATGTCTGAAAACCACAGGAAGTCCTCCCACTAGCTAGGAGCATCTGCATTACATAATAATAAGCATTAGCAAGAAATATTATATTAAGACAATAAGACTTTGGTATCTGTTTTCTATAGCAACTAGTATTACTTCCCTAATAAAATGATACCTTAGAGGAAGCTTTCTAATCTTATATGCAATTTTTCCTAGTATTTTCCAATATTAAATTAAATTGTATATAATGTCTAAATTCAGCAGATAGGGGAAATCATTGAATTTGAATAAAATATCTGTCAGTGAAGCACAGGTGCATTGGGGCAAGATTAATTTAATGTGTATTAATTTTGTCTCATTATAGGGAAAATCCAAACTGATCAATAATACCAAGAAGGGGCTAACATCTTTGGGGAAGGAAGAGGAGGGAAAGGGGGTGAAATAAATAAGCGAGATGTGTTATGTACATTTCCAACTCCTCACAAGGAATGCAATCATTATTAATACAAACATGTCCTGACCCAAATAACAAATGGAAAAAAAAAAAGAATTCACACGTTTTCATACTGCTTCCTTTTAAGCACTGTCCTGCACTGCACAGAAATACCTGCTCAAAAAGTTGAGGCAACTACTTCTCAAATGCTTCTGGTATTAATCAATAGTACAAATGACCTTTGATGGAAACATAAACTAACAAAGTCTTTATGTTTCACCTACTTAGCCATTGAAACCATGAAATTAATTACAAGTACAGGTAAACAGCCTACATGAAGGAAAAGGAGTAAATTTTCTATTACCCTGAAACTGTTGTGGCTTCTTTCAGTCAATCTCCTGTAGGTGAAAGAAGTTGTATGAAAATAAATCAACTTCTTGAGGGTCGTTCTTGAGATTGTTCATCTTAATATTTTGTGATTTCTGGGTATAATAATGAGATATTGTATTTCAATGATAAGGATAGTCTATAATATAAGGGGTGACTGAAAGATGCATTGAATGTCTACATTAAAAAAAATCTTATTACAGAATAAAAGACGTTGCCAAGAAAGATGGCAGATAGTTGTGTTCAAAGTGAGGGGAAGCACTCTGAGTATTTTGTAGGGGATTAACAGCAATGTATCTTGGTACAATAGTTTTTAAAATTTAAATATTCATCATAGTTTTTTTTTTATTTAACAGGAATAAAAGAGTTTTCCTCGGAAAATCAGAGGAATGATGGGAAAGGGCTCCATTTCACATAGCTAGAAAGCAAATACTCTTGATACTGGGTTTCAGACTGGCCCACCCGTAAGGCCAGTGGCCAGCTTTCAAGGCTTAGCTGGAGTCTGGTCGATCATTATCTCAGTCCTGGTGTCATAGCTCTGGAATCCTTTGGCTGAAGAACGGTCTCAAGAAAGGATTAGTTGGGCTTAGTTGAGTGAGGCTCTGCCTTTCCTAGAATTCAGGTGATCACAGCTTCGGGACAATGGCTGAAGACTTCATGGCAGAGAAAAATGGCCCAGAAAATCTCCCACCCTGGTGTCCTGGATCTTAAAGGGGTAAGATGATGTAAATTCAGGGTTAATCAACCTCATTTTGCCAACTTTTACACAGACAGCCCCTAAGTGATTAACAGACCTCTGTGCAAAGCTGAAAAGAGATTTGGCCTGAAAATTTAAGGTAACAAAGGATACAAAATGGTCAGGCTTTGTTCTGCTTTTAATCATCTCAGCACAGTTGTTTTTTATTTTGTTTTGTTTTTAGCACGCCCTCACTGGTGGCATTTTGTATCAAATGCAAACATCCGAGTGTCTCTATCTATCTTATTTACCAGGTCCGGCACCATGCAACTTCTGACTGTTCCCTAAAGTCAAGATAACCATGAATGTAAATGTTTTGAATAGATTCAGGACACAGAGGCAGCTACACACTGCAACTAATGACATTTATGAGAGAGGATTCCAGAAGTGCCTCAGAAAGCAGCAAATACCATGGGAGAAGCATGTTTGAAATGAGAGGGAGTATTTTGAGTGGGACTAAATTCAATGTGTCTTTTACTGTAATAAAATCTTTAAAAATTTAAACCTTCACCATGTATTTTGATCGCACCTCATATAAGGTTATGTCTATTGTGTAACAAATTGCCACAAATCTCAAAGCTTGAATAACATATGTTTTCTATGTTATAGTTTCAATGATGCAGAACTCTAGTAGCAGATTAACTGGGCTCTTGGCTTCATGGTTATCTCACTAGGTTGGAAAGCTCAATAGGGAATGATACACTTCTTTACTTGCTTATATATTTGTTGGAGATTCCATCACCTTTTCTGTATTCTATTCCCTGGAAGCAAGTAACTGAGACCAGTCTACAGTGGGCACAGGGGAAGGATTTTCTGTTTTAATTTGCAGTCATGCTGTTTACAGGTACTGTGAAATTTCATAGACTTCAGTTCCAATTAGAGTTTAGTTACTTGAGTTTTACTCTGATTTGTTGTATTCTTCCAGGACCAGGCAGCCTATCATTTGGCTATTGCAGACTGGTAGACTGGTCCAGGTGGAATGAGGGTCTTCATTAGCTTCGGCTCTACTATTCCCAGATGTGATTCATAAGAGAGCAGGCAGTGTGTGTGTGTGTGTGTGTGTTATTTACTGTCCTCATGGGAGCCCTGAGCTGCAGGAGTCTCTGTCATCCATCCTACTGGCATATCTCAATCATTTTCTCATCACTGAGACACAATACCTGACAACCACCACAACTTAATAAGAAAGGAAGGTATATTTTGGTTCACAGTTTATAGAGGTTTCAGCCCATCACCACCCAGTTCCAAGGCATGGAGGCATGGCACAGGGTCATGGGAGAGGAAAGTTGCTTACAGCATAGCAGACTGGAAGGAAAGTGAGTAAAAGGAGGAGCGGGAAGAGAGATACACCTTCCAGGCACTGCCCCGTCACCTGCTTAAGTTCCACCTCCCCACCTCTCATTTAGCTGTAAACTCAGCAGTGGACTAACCCACGATGAGTATCGTGGCTTCATGCTCCAACCACCTCCTCAAAGCTCTACCTATGATTGCATGAAGCTCGGTGGGGGGATCTAGATAGAAGCCATAACATTCTGTCTCTGGCCCCAAATTACTCATGCACATCTTATTCAAAATGCATTTCATCCATCTCTAAGAATTGCCAGACCAATGGTTTTAGTACTGCTGAAAAGTCCAAGCCCAAAGTCTCCTCTGGAACTTAAGGCAAAGTCTTAGCAGAGAGCTCTTGTAAATATCAAGAATTTAAATATTTACTCAGAGGTGGGCTTTTGGGCAATGAATCACACAGGCAATATACTCATCTGATTAGTCCACCCATGAGTTTATAGCTACATGTGCTGTTAAGAGTGGGGTCTGGTGAGAAGAGGCAGGTCAAGGGGTCATGGCCTGGAAGGATTTACTTCCCTCTCTGGCACCTCCCTTCACTCTCTTGGCTTTTTAATCCACCAAATGATCAGCCCTCCTCCACCATGCCCCTCTGCCATGTTGTTCCTTCTTCGGAGCCAGCCCACCCTGGACTAAAACATGAGCCAAAATGAACCTTTTGCCTTTAAATTATGGGTGTCTTATAATGAGGAAAATCACTAAGACACAGTAAGTGGAAGATAAAATGAAAATCCAAAGTATTGCCTTGTTGTCCCTCAAGTGCTAAGGTAGATTATCTGTTTGATTTCTTCTTTCAAGCTTTTAGAGTCCTTTCACATTGTCTGTGAAATAATTTTTAATATTTTTGGTTGTACTGGGAGAGGGGTGCAGGAAAAAGTAAGTCTATGCAATCTCTATCTTTGATCTACCACTATTTCCAAAAAAATTTCATACACTATTAAATAATAGAAAACTATGGCTTCTGTAAATGTTCTCCAGTTTAATGCAACCACTGACAGAAATACTGACTTGCATTTGAATGATGTTTAGCTCATGTATAAGTACTTCACTTGTAATGTGGTCTTCACAGAAATTACACAAAGATACTGTTTTTGTTATCCTAATTTTACCTCTGAAGGAAGTACAGGAGTAACTCATAATTGCATAACTATTTCACTCGAAAAGTCGGAAGTAGAACCTCGATTTTGTGATTCTGAGATGGGAATCTCCATCAGCTAATCCAGACAAGGGACCAATGTTTTAAAAAGGTTCAAAATTTCTGTCCTGAATAAATCAAGAAATATTATAGAAGCTAATAGCATCTGAGGTTGGCTTTTAATGATGGATTGAATGTACAAGGGTAAATTGGAGAAGCATTCAAGAAAGAAATATGGACATGAGTAAGTGCAGGGGGTTGGCAAGGTGTGAATGTTTTTTAAAGAACAAAATGGAGAGCATTTTGTTTGGGACACAGTATAAGGAGGAGTGTTGTGAGTAATGACACGCTTGGAGACTTGTCGTAGAAGACCTTGAATGCTACTTTAGAAAATGACTTCTTAATTTGTGAGGCAATGGAGCATCCTAGATAAATTTAATAGGGGACATTTGTCATTAAAACCATGCCTTCCAGTAAAGGGTCTAAATGTAGAGAATACAAATTACAATAGTTGTGACAAGAGTGAATTTCATAGTAGCAAGAGATATGAAATAAAATCTCAATAAGATTGTGCTATGCTCTAAGTATCTGTGTGGCTTCTCCATTCATATGTTGAAATCTTAAGCCCCAAGGTGATGATATTAATACATGGGGTCTTTGGAAAGTGATTAAATATTGACAACAGAACCCTCATGAATGGGATTCATGCATTTTTTAAAATAAAAAACGTGGCTGTTTTAAACCATGGACCTCCACTATGTGAGGACAAAACAAAAATCGTTGTTTATGAAACAGGAAGTGGGCCCTTGCCAGACATCAAATATGATAGTATCTTGCTTTTGGGCTTCTCCCTCCAGAAGTATGAAAAATAAATTTTTGTCATTTATAAGCTAGCCAGTCAACAGTATTTTGTTAAACCAGTCCAAACATCCTAAAACAGTAAGAACTATTTTCAATATGTAATGGTACTACGTAAACTATCCGTTGGGATAGAATTTGTCCTAGGCACTATGGTGTATGGATTACTATGACAGGCATAGTCCCTGTCCTAGATGAATTTAATGGTCTAAAGGAAATGGGATAATAACACAAAAAAGGGGCCGGCGAGATGGCTCAGCGGCTTAAGCACCCGCCCGGCAAGCGCGAGGGCCCGAGTTCGACTCCCAGAACCCACATACGAAAAAGGGGCCGGTGATATCGCTCAGCGGCATGGGCGCCTGCTGGCGCGCGAGGTCCTGAGGTCGACCCCCCGGTACCCACAAAAAAAAAAACACAAAAAAATCAGAGAATAACAAAGGATATTATAGGAAAACAGAATGCTATGCAAATACAATGAAAATAAGTAACTTGTAATCCATGATCAAAATATTTCTCAAGAAGTTGTTACCTAATTTGTGTGGCTGAATATTCTGGTTTTCCTAAAGAAGTTCCTGCTCATGCCTATTGTTATAGTATAATTATTATATAATACCTCTTGCTATTCTCAAAACAGTCCCAGCTTGAACAACAAATTAAATGGTAACCCTTTGTCTAAGTGAAAATAAGAGTGAATTGTAGTTACCCAGATAAAATGTTAGGGGTAGAGCACATTTTAAGTACATTTAAATGGTACGTGCATAGACCTGGAGGCAGAAGAGAATAGAGCATAAAAAATACTGCTAATAAATAATTATTTTGCTTGAAAGTAAAAGGCAACTGAAAACAAGAGATAAAATGGTATTTAATTGGGCTCCAGACAGAATAACTGGGGGTCTTTCAAGGACAGTAAGAAAGTATTATATTTGACTTTGGACATTTCACTCTGGTTATTCTGTGAATAATAGATTTCAGAGGGATTTGAATGAAATGGGAAAATGACTATACCAAAAAAAAAATCTAATACCTTTCAGAATGAGACAGATGACAGTACAGGCAGTACCCACTAGCGGAGAAGAATTTGAATGATATTTTACAATTAGGATTTGTAGACATTGGTGGACTGTTGTGATTAGGTGCATGAGGGAGTGGAAATAAAAATGGGACACTTTTCTGACTTGAGCAATGAAGTGGTGGGTGATGCAATTCATGAGCCAAAAAAAGGAAATATTTTGAAGAGGAAATGATTCAACTAATTGAAAATGATAAATATGGAAGAATGATAAGTACTCGACAGTTTATATTCTCAAATGAGTGGTTTGAAAAAAAATCATGAAATTTACCACATTTAAACGAGAGACATAGTCATGATGGTAATGATAAGTTGGGCTGTACACATGTTCAGAATAGTTTAGGAGGAGAAAAATATTTAAATATTAAAGTGCATTTGCACAGATAGTTAATTCTCTCAAACAATTTGACAGATCCAGGTGTATCTCAAAAGCCAGGTTAGTAATAAAGATGTAAATTTAGGTTTCTTTTGGAAGAGGTAAAAGGCCTGCACGTGTCCAATTTTTAAAGAGATCCTAAGGCTAAGATGCTGGGCCACGAAATTGTCATGAGGAGGAAAATCATTCTAGCTATTATAATTCTAGCAAGAAGGTTTGGGCCAGCACTTTTCAAGGCTGGAAAAGATTCAAGGAAATTCAGAATTTATTTATTTGTGCACTAAAGATTGAAAACAGAGCTAAGCGTGCACTGTACTACTGTGCTACACACACTGCCTAAAATTTGCAAAATTAATTTCAAGACAAGTGTCCTCTGGGAAAACATTTTCCATAAAATGAATGAGATAAAAAACCTTACACTCTGACATGAAAAGGTATTGAAGAGTAAAAGAATCATAGAAAAGTAGGGACGAAGAATATAAATTCTTTTCACTAGTATTTTTTAAATTATAGGGACAAAGACTATAGATTGCAGATAGAGCACAGGTGAAGTGGTGTCCCTTATGAGGGTGTGGAATGGAAACATATCCACATGCAGAGAAAAAAGAACCACTGGAGAAAGAAAGTCACACAAGAAATCGGGAAAATTAATTGGTGGAGCGAATTCCACAGATTGGGATAAGAAATGCATAGTGTTTATAGTCCAATAGAGAAAAAGAACAATTTGATGTAAGACAAAGGAAAGGAGTAAAACTGGCATGGTGATATATATTCTGCAGGGATAAAAAAATGACTGAAGGAAAGTATATAATTAGCATTTATTAAATTTTGCTACTAAGCCAGACTCTATACTGGATTCTATCCTGAGGAATGCTCATGAGAATCCTTGTTGGCAAAGATCTAGTTACTGAGGCAATGGTACCTGCTGTAACAACTTGTTCTTTCATTCAAGAAAGCTCAACTGTTAGTGGTTTAATTAAGTAAAGGTTTACTGCTTGCTTACGTCAAGTCAAAACACAGGTACTGGGAGGCCATGCAGACTCATTTCCTTGTTCCATTCATTAGGTTCATAGCATTCTCCAGTGTAGGGCGTATGGCCAGTGGACCAGGGGAAAGAGGAAGTGGAGGACTAAACCTAAGGCTGTAGAGGTCAGGCATGAAAGTAGCATGGGTGGTCTCCATCTCACAGGCAAAGTGTGGGCAAGGAGGGATCCAAAATGCCTGGAAAGAAAATGACATAATCTGGTGAACTCACAGACAGCAAATATCCATGAAATACTAACCATGATATAGAAAGTATCAATAGTTCCACTTTGCATACAAAGAAACTGAAATTTAGAGAGTATATAAGCAGCTTGCCACAGCCACAGGGCTTAGAAAGTTGGATCTGGTTGCATGAGTTAGTTAGAGCATATCACTCCTGCATGGAGTGACAACGAGGGACACAGAATAGAGCAGGAAGCCTTCACCATCCGCTAAGAAGAAAATGAGAAAATATGATGTGGGACCAGTCTCATTGCAGAGTAGTTAAACTTAGAAACACAGGTCTCCCTTGGATCTAATTATCCCAGCTCTGTAGGTCCTATGCAGGGCACTAAGTAGCTGCATTCATTCATTTACTCATTCTTTCCTTCAAAAATGATTATTAGATGCACACTATGAGATTGGACCTTACCAGATGTTCAGTGCACAAGACGCTCTCTGCTCAGAGCATATATTTTTGTTTGCTAAAACAGAGCTGTGTAACCACAGATGCTGATTCTGTTTAACTTATGCCAAAAAGTAAAATAATATTTGGAAAGGATATGGGTTGACTTAGAGTTAAACAAACAAAACAGCTAAGGAATTAAATAAGGGGGCTGGTGATGTAGCTCAGTGGTAGAGTGCTTGCCTAGCATGCGCAAGGCCCTGGGTTGGATCCCCGGCACTGGAGGGAAAAAATAAATTAGGATAGAAACTATGGAAATTCAGTATGTAACAAGTGAATGGACAATTGCTTCAGCATGGAATTGTTGGAAGAAATGGAACCCAAACATTTTCAGTTTTTAAAAATTTAGATTCCAGGAAAAGGTATTTTAATCCAGCTAGGTTATATATCCTAACCTCTAAGCTAAGGTGCCTTAAAGAAGGTAGCACCTAGAAAAAAATGTAAAGGGTAATTATCCAAAATCTTAATGCAGTTACTAGACAAATGGAAAATAGATACAAAAAAAAATGAAATTCAAATCTTCAAAATCAGACACAAAAGCTTAGAGGATGTGTTCTCTTAAATGAGAAACCCAAAATATAATGAGCAAAATAAAAGACAGATAATAAGGAATAGGAAGATAGGTCCTTTGCAAAAAGAAAAGACAACCAAGAGATGAGGAGGAGAAGAAGGGAAGGGAATGAAAAAGAATTAAGAAAAAAAATCTATCTTAGACAAAAAAAAAATACAACACTACAAAAATAAGTTAATTAAAAACAACTATGTCAAAGTGTGATGCATACAATGCATGAAATAAACACTGATAGAATAGAAGTTGTGAGGGAAGGAAGTTACTCCGAATAAACTACTAAGGAAAGCTACTGCGAAGGACACGATTATATTTAAGTTCAGTCCTGAACAAGGAGGAGCCAAGCATGAAAGAAGCTAGGGATGAGGTTAACAGTCACACAGAAAACAAAGTAATGCTGTGGGGTGCTTTGTAAGGAGCAGAAAATATGCTATGATGGCTAAAACTTAGTGAAGAAGGGAAGAGTCCTAGGAAATGTATGGGATTCCCACCAAATTTGATAGGTTAGTAAATTCAAGTTTGATTCCAGAGGTTGTTGCTAATTTCAAAAAACATTGTGTTTATGCAAAAGTGTCAAATGAGTAAATTCTTTCAAAAGAAAACTCTTTTCGATCTTTGCTTACTATAGAGGCAACTGTAACAATTATTCCTAGGAGAGTTTCATCAGAAACAGAAAACAGCCAATTTGACAGATTCCGATTCTTGGTGAGCCTTGGATATGTTACATTCTTGCCAGCCATACTAGAAGAACACCTTCCTGTCTTAGAGACAACTGGTGAATTGGGAGATGAGAAAGAGCACGTGCCTTGGAGCAACTCCAACTGGGGTCAGTCTTAACTGAATGGTTTTCTACCCACTGGGCGGGTTACCCAGCCTCTCCGATCTCAGAGGATTTATCTTTAAAAGGAAGACAATAATCACCTATCCGGGATGTAGAATGGACTAAATGAAATAACCTATGTTAAAAGTCTACTATGGTTCTCCAAACATAGAAGGGCTTGCTAAGCAGCAACACTGAGAGAAGAATGTGCAACACAGCAAGAATCAGGTGTTTAAGAAGAACTCCAGCTGCAGCCTCTTCAGACCCCGAAGCAGTTGCAATAAACCAAGCTAGAATTCTGAATTCCCATTACAGCTAGATGATTCTTCACAGTATTTAGAAATTCAGTTAAGAAAATGTACCCTAATGAATTTGTCTATTTATCTCTAAGTTTCAGTCAAATAAGCTCATGTGGTGAATCTTGTGGGAAATGTATAAAGATAACATTAGTAAAAAATGTGACAAAAATAAGATTGGCTTTATAATGGTCACTAACTCACTTTATAACAGGTTTGAGTTAGCTAAAAATTAAATGAATAGAAAATGCAGTACAAGATTCAGAGATATAAATACTTAATTAGCTAATATAATAATCAAAGTTAATCAGCTCTTGTTATTTTTTTTTATTTATGTCAGCTTGTGCTAGGGTTAAAAACTACTAGAATGCAGAAAACCAGTATAAATTGGAGAAAGGTGAGTAGGAAAATGAAAACAACACGGAATAGAATACAAATGAAGGAATATCTATATATACGTAAAAATCCAAATAATTAGTGGAAAGCAAGAAAGTCATATATATTAGTGAAGTGAAACAGCATGAGGCTATACAGGTAATGGAGGCTTTAATCAGTTACTTCTTTTAAAATTCCTCCTATTGCGGATAACATTGTGGTGTGTGTGTGTGTGTGTGTGTGTGTGTGTGTGTGTGTGTGTGTGTGTGATTTTTGATGGGTCAAACTTAGTTTACTGAAACAAAATAAAATAAAACATACTTGTAGGACAATTTATACGAACAGTTAATGCTCTTTGCATCCAGTTCCCACTCCAATTACTTGTAGTAGGGCTTAAAGTCATACAAAGATTCTGTAGTTATTATATATTAGGAAACCTAGTCAACTATAGCATTCAACATATGGGTCAAGCAAAATCAAACCAATTGTTAAGGAGAAGAGCAATTAACATCAGGAGAAAATTTCCCTGAAGAAGTATAGAGCAAAAAGATAATACTTCTCACTATCCTTGTTGTAAACATAGCAACTGCTACCTTGGTTCAGCTTCACCAATATCTCCGAGGTAGGTGACGGCCGCTGCAGATGTTGGAAAGCAAGAGCCTGTGTTCAATCCCTAAACCAAATGGAAGACTCTCAGCTTTCAAAAAATTTGAAAAGACAGCCAAAATCCCTCAATTCCTTACTTAATCAACAGTTAATACACATACATTTTGAAAACCCACAAAAAAACTGAAATATTTTTAGAATGGATGTTACTGAATTTTTAAAAAATTCACCTTTGAAACTGCTTACTACATTTTGAAATTGTATAAAATATCACTCGATGTTTTCAGTTTGCAAAATGCCTGCTTGAAATACATAAATATATGGCAATATACATCATAATATATTGTAGGGTTAATGAATGCTAGTAAGACTGCTAGCTCTTATAATATTTCGCATCATTCAATTTCACCTCCAGTAAAACTGCAACACTTTTGTTTATAATTTCATATAAACAACTTAAATTTTCTTGGCATATACTGAATATACATTACTTTGCTGCAGCATAGATATTTAATTTAGATGAACTCCTTAGTGTTTTAATATTTCTGGTTCATTTATTGCTAAATATTTTTAACATCTTTTAAGGCCTGGTACAGGTTTTCAAGAGGTAATAAACAAGTAGAATTGCAGGTACAACATTTCTTAAAGACTTGGGGAATGCATTTTCAAAGTAATTTTGTACTTACTAAAATTAGCAATTTTTCATAAAAAAAATAAGGTAGACACAGTTAAATTCTTCCTCATGAAGGATCCCTCTATAGACAGCTACATACTTAATCAGAAATAGGTTGCAATCAACTGCTGGGTGTCTGTTTCTTTGCATGAATTTAAATTCTTAGATGATGAGACAAGATTCTTGTACAGTTGAAACCTTGAAACTCTCATGTGGGCAGGTAATAAATTTATGTGAAATAACTGAAATAATATATATACATATGCATGGTTATGGCAATAATGGCAATAATGTCGTCTCCAAGCTCAAATTTCACTTACCTCATGTTGATAACTATGTAAGGATATGTTGTGTGTATGCATGTATGCTGTGTTCTTCTGGGATTCTTACCACTAGAATTTTTTTCTGCCTTGGGACAAGATTATGCTTCAGTTGAAACAAGCACATTATATTTTTATATAATTAGTTAAGTATATGGTCTACTCCTTTTTACATCTGTGCTCACTTTTTTTCCTTTCCCTAGATAATTGTATTAAAATCAAATGGCCTTATCATTCTGTTTCCTTGTTAGATTTTTAGAGGGAAAATTAATTGAAATACAGAATGGAAATCTAAAGAAAACGAATGAAGCATGGGGAGCCCCTCAGTTCCTTCAGTTTGAACAAAAGTCATTTCCGTGGATGAACAAGAGCCACTCACTGTTGCTGCAGATCTGAGCAGGGGAAGCTATTATTAAAAGGATTTTTCCGAAGCAGCAAACTCTCCCTCTAAGTTGTAAATTCCAGAAAAGCATGAAGCAAATTCTCTTTTCTTCCACCTCCTTTACAGGGCATCATGTGCAAGGAACAAAGAATTGCTGTATAGACAGAAAAAATAGAATCTGTATGTGCTATTGGCATTTGAGAAACTCAGATATTGAATATGAAATAAGAAGGTGCCTCTGAAACCTACATTAAAAATGAATTTGCAGAGAAGGCTTTCAACGAAAGACACAGGTATCATTAGAAAATAGAAAGAGAAAGGCATTTGACTCCAGTGATAAAGGAGGATAAAGTGAGAGTCATCGTGTTTTCAAAGCAGACTGACCTGGCTTGCTTTGGACGGTCGATGGCCGCCTCTAGGATATGATGGGCTAAACAATAAAATATCCCTCTGTCCTTCTAGTTCTTTTGTGAACCAAGCAACTGTGAAATGGTGATAACCCTACCTTGGGAGTTTCTGCACGCTGTGGTTAGTGCACAGCAGCATCTCAGTTAATACTCTTACCCTGTTTTTCATGAACCATGGAAGGCCCTGGATCTAATTCAAACTTGTGTTTTAAAGCTAACACTTAAAATTCCATTCTGATTTTTTCCCTTAAATTGAGAAGTCCTAAGCCATGAAATTCCCCCAGTAAAAGTTGACCATAGGTGTCTAGTTGGAGTAGGAGGTGTGATTATTAATAGCATTGCTTTATATTCTCAAAATTCTCTTCATTTGGATGATAGCTTATATCGTAATTTTACTGATAAGACACTTTTCAATGGAAATTTGAGTTTGATGAAGGAGATGAGATATGGCCGCTCTAGCAGTATTGGCTTATAATAGGCTTCATCATAGGCTTTCCTGGGCAGCAGTAGAAGGCAGAGTGCTCAATAACCAAGGAGAGAAGATACAGAAAAGGTAAAGAATCTCCTTTCTTATAGAGCAGGAGGCCAAGAGCAAGAAAGGAAAATGAATTCACATAAATTGGGCACCTGGTATGTGCAGATGTAGGACAATAATTCAACTTTCCTTAGTAAAATCATTATTAACAGAAAAATTTTTATAATGAAATAAATAGATTATAGTTACCAAATAATCTTATTATTCAGCTCAAAAATTAGTCTTAATTTTAAAAAATCCAGAAAGTGTGTACACATCATAAAGTAATTCTAAGCCTCTGAGAGTTCTGGTTTCTAACTATTGGTACTAGAAGACACTGTTCTGGGCCTTTTAAAAGATAAAACAGTATTTTAAGAAGTTTGAGATATAAAAAAAAATACACCAAGGCCTAGTTTTGGATGCTGTGCCTAGAAAGCAAACATGATCTTCAATGCGGTTGGCAGCTGAAAGCTGGGGAGACAGGAGCTGGTGACAGAAGTCCCAGCAACAAGGCGGAGTGCACTGCTGGAGGGAAAGAGGCAGCAGGTGCAGCGCCCCTGGCAGGAGTGATAGAGGCTCTGAAAAGCAGAGACAGCGAGCTGTACATTGTAAATTCCTCTCAGTGATGTATGTTGTCAGTTTATCTCAGCATTTATTTGAGCGTTGTTTGTTCACAACAGTCTTATGCCAGCGCAAGAGTAAGAAATAAAGTGATTTGAATGAGATAGGAAGTGGGGTCTTGATATCCTCATAGGTGATGGTCCACAGTCAAGAGGAGCATGGGAGATTTCACAGACATCTAAGCGATGGAAAGGACACAGAAACGCTGGCCAGAGTTCAGGGTCATTTAGAGATGGATATGAGCCAGAATTTATTTATCAAAAAAAAAAAAAAAGAAAATTAAAGGAAAGTAACTCTCAGGATTCAAATTCAAGCTCACTACGTAGTGGCTATGTTATCTTGGGCAAGTTATTTCATCTGAAAAACTTGTTTGCTCATCAGGACTGATGAGATACTAAGAGCAACTACTGCACAAGATTGCTGGGAAAATGATCGAAGATGATACACTGACAACGCTTGCCTGGCAAGTGCCCAAGATGCTACAGCATGGAACTGATAGCTCTAGCATTAGGGTGTTATTTTGTGTTCAGCTTTTGTTGTTGTGTCTACTTGAGTTTTCACATATTCATTCTCATATCACTGAATATTTGAAAACATAATTTTCAGTGAATATCTAGTAGCCTGCTGTTTTGTCCACATGCTTGATTTAAACATTTCTCCATTTTTTGAGTTTTTATGTTAAGTTTTTTATTATCATTAAAGTCACTGGTAAACCTCCATACTTAAAACTTGTTATGTATTTATGACTATTTAATCAGAAAAAAATGTATTCACTATATCAAAATACACAAACAACAGTTTTAAGATTCTTCAAAAGTGGACAACTTGTCCTGCAAGAAAAGAGAACAAAATTATACCATTTTGAGTACAATGTTTCAATATGGAAGGAAAACATTATGTCAAACTGGCTTAAATGACAAAATAAAAATACTCGAAATTCCAAATGTAAGACAACCTCCAAAGTTGATTGATAAGGCATAATATCACTTAGGACCCATCTTCTTCCTATGTCTTTCATCTTTCTTGGGGTTGACCTCAGTTTCAGGCAGATAGTGATGTAGAAGTAATAGTTTCCAATATTTCATCTAGACAAAGCAAGGTCTGGTGCTTTTTTCATGTGAACAAGCAAGTCCTTCACAGAAGCCTCTATGGACTTCCTTGGTTATTGGTCAAATCGAGCACTCACCCATTCCCAACTAATCCCTGTAAAAGGAGTTGGATTACCACAATTGACCTGTCCAGGGACCTAGGATGGACTGTATATTGGGGAATCGACAATAGTAATAATCATGATTTCCACTGTCAGTGTTTGAGTGTGACTTGTTTCATCCTATTACTACTACACACTTTTGGAAACTTCCTTATCTATTGGTATCCCATCATAAAATATATTTGTATACAATACACTCTGTACTTCTGTGAAAATACTGTTGATTGACTTTTGGACTGATTGATAGAGTGGATGGACTGGTATGTACCAGGTCTTTATTTCTACTGTGCTGTATTCTACAGGGTTGAACCTCAGTAGCTGCAGAGGAGATAGACTTTCTAAAGCACAGAAGTGATTTTATCTGCATGCAATGAAATGATCTTGAGCAACATTACCCAACAGCTAAATCATTATTTGGGAATATCTATAAATGGACTGTAAATTAAAACGTGAAAAAGAGTGTAAAGAAAAGTGAAATTTAAGCTCTCAATGGGATAATCCTTCAGCTGAAATGGTCTCGCACTGTTTTTCTTGGATGAGTTGGAGGCCTATTGTGTTATCTGAAGGAAACCTATTGAACAGTGATGGAGCGGTGCTGACCTGGCGCTACACTTGCTCTGCACGAAAATGTCTGTGCTGTAACGCTCTGTGAGGGTATGCACTGCAGCCGATTGTGACCCCGGGACAAAGTGAAACCACTCACCCACTCCTTAAAGGGTTTAGTATGACACATTTTATTATATTGTAATTTTGAAAAGTGTCATTTCTCCTGATGGCTAATTATTAACTTTCAAATGGATGCTGTGCAAATTGCAATCAAATATCTTTCCTTTATTGAATGCATATGTTGTTAGGAAATATAATTCCACATTAAAGGGTTTTACAGTTTTACTGACACCCAGTTCTCTTTGTTCTACTTTTGGTTTCCCCTCCTGCTGCTCCTGCCAAATTGAAAAACTGCTCTATTGAGCTCCATCCTTTCCAAATTCCTTGATGTGCACCACTGCACAGAATAAACACTCAGGTGATTACCAAGCTTCTTTCCTTGTTGTTTTCATTCTTTGCCTTTTTACTTTTTCCTGAAGTATGGAAGTGTTACGGGCCAACGAGAATGCTTAAACAAGTGCACCCAAACATTTTATGTAAGGGAATACATATTCACGTTTTTGTACCATATTTTACCTTGACTGTCATTCACATTAGGCCTTAGACTTTATTTACAGAATGTTTAGAATCTGTGTCTGAATACATCTATAGAAACATAGTGTGTATTTTTACATGTGTATATCTATACAATATCTGTAAATAAAAAATATATATATAACAGAGTATATATATACAATACACCCTCATGTATTTGCACAGCATATGTATATTTAACATATATGACACATGTATATATTTTTATAGTGACTCAAAAGCAACTATGGGACTGTTAGTGCCACTGCCCACATTTTTGGCAGAAATAGTTATATCCAGAGATAATAACTATTCAATTTAGGGTATTGCAATTAAGTAATGAGATGGTATAGATTTATGATGGCACTTATTTAAGCATAATATTTCTCTGGATGTCCTACCTGATTGCCTAAACAGTCCTGTGAAACCAAATAGATAAATAGCAAACTCATATTATACACATGAGGAAACTAAGGCCAATAAGCTTGCCCAAGTCATACAACTACCAAAATGTAAAACATGGCCCATATATACTATGATTTTCCTTTTTTGTGACCTACAGTGTTTTGCAATTCTCACTTAATGAAGATTTTGGGAGAAAATGGGGGCTTGGTAAAAGTAAAAGGAGAAGATGTGGGTTTTAAAAAGATGTGGGTTTAAATCTGGGATAGTCGTGTAAGCTTTAGTCTACTCAGGAACAGATAGACTGTGAACACTTTCTCTAAATAATGTATATGCCTATGAGAACTTACTTGTAAAGAAAAAGATCCTATTTGTATTTTAGAAAATCAATCATCCTTATATATTTTTGATAAGAAATTCCTACGTTTTTAAAGGGTAAAACAAAAGTAAGTTATTCATTTGAAAATGTGTGAACATCTACTGGCCGTCTGGCACTGCACTAGATGTTAGTATAAATAACCGTGTAAAATAGAAGAGACATCGCTACTCATGAACTTACAGAACGACAGTTGAGACACTCTAAAATGGTTATAAGTGATTGTCTAAACAGCCCCAAAGGTGCAAACTGCTGTGACAGGGAAACAGAAGAGTCTACAGGAGTATAAACTGAGGACATCTAACTTTGACTAGACAATCTGACCTTGACACCATAGGCTCCTTGAGAAAGGGCTGTTTAAGTGAACATGTTGATGAGATTTAACTAAAGAGAGGGGTTGACAAGAGAAAGGAGACAGAGGGCCTGGCTTTCTAAAGAATAGCAGGGAAGCCCAGCATAAGTGGAAAGGAGAGAATGAGGGGAGAAGCGGCCCAAGATGGGAGTGAAGTCTCAGACAGACTGAGTCACGTTCTCTCTCAGGATTTTCCCTTTCATTCATAAGGCAACAGTATGCAATAGCAGGGTTTTTGCAGAGGATTTTAACATTAGAATACATTTTAAAGAATAATCTCCTTGTGAAAGATTACTCTGGCTGCAATTCCAAGGATTATTTAAAAGTAGAAAAAATAAAGACTGCAGAGTGACAAATTAGTAAGATTTGTAGTAATTCAGGAGAGAGATGAAAATAACCTCGATTAGGAAAATGTAAAAATGCTTCGGGAGCTGTTTTAGGAAGTAGTTAGCAAAACTTGGTAGTCATTGGAAATAGTGTATGAAGGTTAGTGTTATGGTTTGTGTCTAGATGTCCCCCCAAAGCCTCATGCAGCCATGGCGGCGGGCTTCTGGAGTTTATGACTAATTTACGGTCTAATGCTGGGATTATGGGTGTGAGTGCTACGCCCACCCTGGGGCGGGTAGCCTGCATGTAATATAAGGGAGGGAAAGAGGTTGCTCTCTCTCGTGCTCTTGCGCACGCTCCTCCCTTTTGCTCTTGCTGTTTTTGCTGCCTTCCGCCGCCATGAACTGTTGCCCTCTGCCATGTGCCACCCTGCCTTGGAGCCAGCTGAGTATGGACCGAAACCTCCACAAACTGTGAGCCAAATAAACCTTCCTTTCTTAATTTTAGGTGTCGGGTATTTTGTCTCAGCAACGAGAGAAAAGTAACTGAGACAGAATTTGGTACCAGTGAAGTGGGGTAGTTGCTGTGACTGTACCCGACCATGTGGTTCAAGAGCCTTTGGGAATGGCTTGTGGGAAGAGTTTGGAAAGGTTCAGAGATGTCGCCTGAAAGAGCAGCACTGGAACGCCTTAGGTTATTCTGTATGGGAGATCCTGGTCAGAGCTCGGGAGACCAGAATGCTGATAGAAACCCTGCCGGTAAATATCGTTCTTGGGAGGCTTCTGCTGGAAAGAAGGACTGCATTGGTTGTTGGACTCCAGAACATGTGTGTTATGGCTTGGCAAAAAGTTTGTCTGCATTTTGCTCATGTCCAAAGACTTTGCCTGAGACTAAAATTAAGGGTGGCGGACTAATTAAACTGGCAGAAGAAATTTCAAGACAGTCGAATGTTGAGGCAGTGGCATGGCTATTGTTGGGAGCCTTTAACCAGGTTTATGTTGAGAATCAAGAGCAAGGAGCCCAGAAGAATGATTTAAAATGTGAGTTTGGCCAGAAAGGAAGCTCCAGTAAAGCTGTGGACTGCAAAGATAGAGCTGAGGAGATCTCAATTGCTGAGAAGGAACAGGAGGATATAAAAGATGGCCTGAGAGCATCAAAAGAAGCAGCAAGTCTCCACCTTTTGCAGCCTCAAAACTGCAAAAGTGAAAGACCCTGCTCTGAGGAGAAAGCTGCAGAGCACCATGTTCTAGAATGGCGGCAGCCACACTATGTCCCAGAATGGCGGCGGCCGCACCAGGTTCCAAAATGGCGGCAGCATAGAGAATTTGTTCCTCAGAATCAGGTTCAGCATGCTCAGCGATCCAGGCACTCGACCCCTACAGCCAAGAGAGAAAGCCTGGCTACTGCTCTAGCTGGCAGCAGACCTTGGTATCATCCACGTGACACTAGTTTTAGGCACAGGCAGAATGCAAGAGTTCTGAGGTTAAGAAGGCTTCCACCTAGATTTCAGAAGAAGGCCTGGGAGACCAGGCAGGGTACCCCTGAGAGGGCAGTTTGTGATGTTGTGAGTGTGAAGTCAAAGATGCAGTGGAGACCCCAGAAGTTTAGAGAAGCCAGGAACGTGGATTGTCTGAGGAAACCTGCAAGGAGGGAGCAGAGTAGGCCTAAGAGAGAAGCCATGGACGCTACAACCACCGGAAGTGCAATAGGGGCGGAGCCACACAAGCCCTTTGGAGCTCACAACTTATCACAGATTGCTTCGGATGTTCCACATGGAACCACAGGACTTAATATTTGCCCTGCTGGATTTTGGACTTGCTTTGGTCCCATTCCTTTGTATCCCCCTGTTTGTAACTTTTGGAATGGTAATGTCTATCTTGTGCCATTGAATGTTGGAAGTGTTTAAGTTTCTTTTCATTAGCAGAGTGGCTCACAGCTAAGAGTTTGCCTTAGATCTCAGAGGAGACTTGGGACTTAGACTTTTGAGCAATGCTTAAACTGTTGGGACTTTGGCAACTCTTAGAGATGGACCAAAATGCCTTTTGCATAAAGGGATGTGCATGAGTCTTTGGGGGTCCAGGGGCGGAATGTTATGGTTTGTGTCTCGATGTCCCCCCAAAGCCTCATGCAGCCATGGAGGCGGGCTTCTGGAGTTTATGACTAATTCACGGTCTAATGCTGGGATTATGGGTGTGAGTGCTATGCCCACCCTGGGGCGGGTAGCCTGCATGTAATATAAGGGAGGGAAAGAGGTTGCTCTCTCTCCTGCGCACGCTCCTCCCTTTTGCTCTTGCTGTTTTTGCTGCCTTCCGCCACCATGAACTGTTGCCCTCTGCCATGTGCCACTCTGCCTTGGAGCCAGCTGAGTATGGACCGAAACCTCCACAAACTGTGAGCCAAATAAACCTTCCTTTCTTAATTTTGGGTGTCGGGTATTTTGTCTCAGCAACGAGAGAAAAGTAACTGAGACAGTGAGGAAGGAATCAAGGATGTCTGCTAGTTTTCCATCTTGAAGAGCTCTAGCAAGAGTAAGAGAACATCTAGAGACAGAAGGAACTGTGCCATTTAGGAAGAACCTGCACTGAAGCAAGGAAGACAGGGAGACCTAAACCAAGGCAGTCATGGAAACACTAAAGACATATGGTCGGGAGCTGCGTTGTAGGAAAGATTTCATGAGACTTAATGACACAAAAGTGGGACACGGAAGTCAGAGAGGAGGAGGGAAAAGTCCCTTGAGGTCAACACTCTTGTCTCAGGCTTCTTGGAGACTCGATAACAAGAAGTGCAGATATGAGAAGGGAAGAAACTGAGAGCAGTGACTGCAGGGCAGATTCTGAAGTGTTCGTCTGACGAATCTGAGTAAAGGAGCACTCCTGGGTGAAGTTTTACTTGGTTTGTGGATTTCAAAAGTGGTGAGAAATGATCATAGTGATTATGAATGCATGAAGACATAATGCTTGTAAATTGCCACAAAGTTTGGTGTTGGAAAGGGATGGTATCTAATGACTTTGTCCAAGTAGTGTCTTTATGCATATCAACTTTCAGCGCAGACACTAAGCAAGAAATGATCACTACCTGCTCACAACGCTTTTAAATTTGCTCTACATTCTTACTGTTCCCTGGAGTGAAATGTGAAGGTGAGCAGGAGGCACACCTGAGGCAGCAACTCCACACACCATGTCAGACATAGTAATTTTCTTCAAAGAGCACACAGTCCTTCAGGGGTGGCAAGCGAGTGGAGTCTGGTCCTGGCAGATGGATCCGCCCACTCCAGCTGAGGATTCTACTGTGAAAACACAGGCATCCTCAGAAGGGACTGGAACCTTTAATTTGTTTCAAAGAAACAAATGGAAATGGTTTAAGTCTGTTTCACGAACTTCAGGTCAGAAGTTGTCCTAGGTACTGAGAATCCTGACAGTGAAGAGACAGAAGTTGGCTGACTTTGTCGAATTTAGATGTGTGTGGTTGAATAAATTGATAAATGTCATATAATGCATTGGTCATACACTATTCCAGATGGTGAGACATGAAGAAGTAGGGCACCTGAAAGGAACAGGAGGTTGTAATTAGGTGACCAGGGCAGGCCTTCCTGAGAATAGAACATTTAGGACATGGCTAGAAAGGAAGGAAGCAAGGAGCTGTATTAACCAGTTTTGCATTACTGTAATAAAATATGCAAAGCAACTAACCTATAAAGAGAAAAGGTTTATTTAGCTTACAGTACTGGAAGTTCACTGTTCAAGATAGGGCGGCCTCATAGCTTGGTCTCTTGTGAAGAGGCAGATAGTGGCCATCATGGTGTATATGCATGTAGTAGCAAGTACTCATATCTGAAGCTGGAATAAAGTGAGAGAAAGACAGAGAGAGAGAGAAAGAGAGAGAGAGACTGAGATTCACACACTAGGGTCCCATACTCCCCTTTTGAATACATTCCCCTAATGACATAAGAACCTACCCTAGGCCTCATGTCTTACAAATCTATAACACTTCTAGCACTGCTGCCCTGGAGACCAAGACTTTAACATACGGTCCTTTAGTGTTAATGTAATTAAATCATATCCAAACCAGTGCCTAAGCCACATGTGGGTATCGTGAAAAACAGATTTTGCCGAGGAAATGTTGGCATGATATTAAACTAGGGATACATATTTTGGATATAGTTTGAAGATAAAGCCATGAAGATTGGGTATGAGATAGGAGTGGAGTGTGCCCGATGAAGAAAAGACTCCAAAGGTTTATATGGAGCACCCTAACTTGTATGTGAAAGGTATTTGGAAGAGGAGTTGCAGGTGCGGAGGGAAGACAGTTTTGGAAAGATTAATTTATTTTTTTTTAACTGGCAATCGAACTCAGGACCTTGTGCTTGCCAGGCAGGCACAGTGCCACTGAGCTATTCCCCTGGCCCTTGGAAAGGTTAATATAAAGCTGATTTATTACCCTAATGTGCACATGGCATCAGTGCCCCCACTGGCTTCTTCCTTGCCCTTGGTTGTCACCTATCTCCACTGGCACACCCCTCATTTCTCAACCGAGATAAAGTACTAAGTCATACCTAAGTACTTGGATGAGGCTCTATACGAGTCAGTCAATGGGGCTAGAAGATAGAGGAAACTGTCCTTCCATGGGAGGAATCCAAGCAGATTTTTTCCTTTGCTTGAATTACTCTGTAGTGTAATTCTTCCTTGTAACTCCCCACCCATGTGAAGTAAGAAGCTTTTGGAATTTACTGCATTTCTGGTGTTTGTTGCTATACAAAAGAAAAAGTGAGAATTTGTTTACATGTTTTTTTAATCTTGTCTCAGTTCTGTTTTCTTTCATCCTCACTTTCCCAAGCTTGTGCTTGAATGCCTTTATGTAATCTTCTTTCCACATGATGTGGAACAGGAAAGTTGTTCATAGGGTACTTAAATGGAGAAGTTAAGAAGAAAAGTGGATCAACAAGACTGGAGGGTAGAAGTCAGAGGACTGAGAGGAATACATTTGGGGACCATCAGAGCAGAAATGATACTTGGGGCCTTGAGAAGAGATGATTTCCACAAAGAAATGATGGTAGAGAGAGATGAAAAAAATCCAAAGACAAAACCTTGGGCACTCCCTCCCCTATTAGGTGTAGGAGGTGGCCAACAGAGAGTTTAAGAAACAGCTGCCAATGAAAGATGAGTTCAAGAAGCTGTATTTTTGTGGTAGACAAAGAATCAAACTGTAAAGTGATCTAAGTGTTAATATGAAATCTCCAACTTGGTAATAGTATCAAGAATTTCAAGGGCCGGTGAGATGGCTCAGTGGCGTAAGAGCCTGCCTGGCAAGCGCAAGGGCCCAAGTTCAACTCCCGGATTCCACATACGAAAAGAGGGCCGGTGATATCGCTCAGCGGCATGGGCGCCTGCTGGCGCTTGAGGTCCTGAGGTCGACCCGTGGTACCCACAAAAAAAAAAAAAAGAATTTCAAGCTTTTAAGAACATGATATAGGCAGACTGAGCATGGGGGCCCACGCTTATAAACCCAGCGCTCGGGGAGGCTGAAACAGGAAGATTGAAAGTTCAAGGCCAGCCTAGTCAAATAAGCAACTTAACTATACCATGTCAATAAATAAATAAATAAATAAATTTATTTTAAAAGGTCTGGGAATGTAGCTCAGTACAAAGACCCTGGGTTCAATCTCTAGTATATCAAAGAAATGAAACAAAACCCAAAAATATCATGTAGGCCAGCAGAAAATATCTAAGTACCATATGGTTCTAATATTTTGCAAAATGCTGGCCCAATAGGAAAGCAATTGAGTATCTGTAGTTTAGCTTAATTAAAAGAAAAGTGGTAAGTATTAAATCAGACACAAATAATTGACCATGGATGGAAGAATTAGGACAATTAAAATGTTCATACTACCCAAAATGAGATTCAATGCTACTGTTGTCAAAATACCAATGACATTTTTATTCAGAAATAGAAAAATTAATCTTAAAATTCATGGAACCACTAAAGATCCTAAACAGCCAATTCAATTATGAGCCAGAACAAATCTGGAAAGATCACAAGTCCCAACTTCCAAATATATTACAGAGCTGTAGTAATGAAAACAATGGAATACTGGCATAGAAATAGACTCACAGACCAATGGAAGAGTATTGAAAGCCCAGAAAGGACTCAGTCATAGACCATCAACTGATATTTTTTGAGTACTAAGAATAAACAATAAGGGTAGTTGCTTCAATATGTGGTATTTGGAAAACTTGATATTCGTATGTTAAGATAATGAAATTAGAACCTTATCTTACACTGTACACAAAAATTAACCCAAGTGGATTAATACATTAATGTTTAGACATTAAATCTAAAAGCATGACTCCTAAGAGAAAATATAGGGAAAACACTGTGACATTGGCCTTGGAGATGACTTGGATATGACAGAAATGTACAGGTACAAAAAGCAAAAAATAATAGACATTTAATAGACTACAATAATCTCTAAAGTTTTGCATATAAAAGTTAATAATCAATAAGAAGAAAAGAGGGCTGGGGAGATAGCTCAGCGGCATAAGCCCCTGCCTGGCAAGCACAAGGTCTTGAGTTCAACTCCTGGTACCCACATACAAAAAACGGGTCAGTGATATTGTTCAGCGGCATGGGCACCTGCTGGCACGTGAGGTCCTGAGTTCGACCCCTGGTACCCACACACACAAAAAAAAAAAAAAAAAAATAAGAAGAAGAAAAGAGATAAAATATTTGTAAGTCATATATTTCATAAGAATTAATATTCAAAATATATAAAGAACTACAATTCAATGGCAAAAACAAATATCAAATTATCTGGTTAAAAATGGGCAAAGGAACTTAGTAAATATTTTTCCAAAGAAAGCAGAAAAATGGCCAACATATTTATTAAAAGTTGACCAGCATTACAAATCATCAGGGAAATGAAGGCCAAAATTATGATGAGATATAACCTCATCATGTTAAAGTTGCTACTATAAATATATTAATAATAATAACAAGTATTGGCTAGTATATAGAGAAAGGGAATCCTTGCTATGAGTGAGAATATAAATTAGTGGATCCACCATGGAAAACATTTGAAATTTAATACATGAAAACTAGATCTACGATATGCTACATAAATCGCTCTTCTGAATGTTTACTCAAAGCAATTGAAATCAGGATCTTATAGATACCTACACTCCTACATTCGTTGTAGCACTATTCAACCTAACCAAAACATGGGTGCAACATAAATGTCTAATGGTGAATGAATGGATGGAGAAAATGTGAAATACTCATACCAGGGACTATTATTCAAGTATAAAAAGAAAAAAGTGTGTCGTTTTCATCAACCTGAATAAATATGAAAGATATGATAAGTGAAATATGCCCAACACTGGAGGATAGATGCTTCGTTACACCACTTAAATGAGGAATCTAAGCTAGTTAACTTTGTGGAAGCATGAAGTAGAAAGGTGGTTACCAGGGCTAGAAAAGAGGGAAACAGGATTCCAGAGGGTAAAAAGTTTCAACTATGCAAAATGAATAATTCCTAGAGATCTACTGTGCGGCATGGTGTGTATAGTTAACAGTACTGTATTGTACACACAAACGTTTTATCAAAGGATAGATCTTATGATGTGTTCCTATTACAAAATTAGAAAATAAATACGTAAAAGGATAGGAGGTGATGGATATGTTTATGGTATAATTGTAATGATGCTTGATATAGATGATATCTTCAAATTCAATTATACCTCAATAAGTGGTTTAAAAATTAAAGACAAGTTAAATAAATAAGTGGTCTCAGTAACATGGAAAGATTCTACCTCACACAAGACTTAGTCCTACAAATACAATATCCTTTGTTCCTTATTCTCAGCAGAAATTCTAATGCTGCATGGCCTGAGAGGCCTAAGGTTTACAAAAGAACAATGATCTTTGGATAATTATTCTGCCAAACCTTACACTAAAGCAATCTGGATGATATAATTTTTGTGAAGTGAAAATCATTTTCCTCCCTGAAGCTGTTAGTCTATCTATCATCTATTTAAAGCTTCAATTAAAACGCATACCTTGTGAGTGAGATGTAAAATAACTCATCTGACTTTGCCCCTTATCTGTACAATAACAGAAAATTCTAAGAAAAAGCAAGACTATACCTTGGTTTATGAATAAAGAGAACAAACACAACAGAATCAGAAATAGAGCTGGGTTTACAAATTGATTGAATGATCTGAATCTTAAATGTTGAAGCCCCATTTTTTGCTTGCTTTGTGTCCCATCCAGCTAAGGAGAAGGGGGCTGGAATTTCTCTTGAAACACACACCAACAATCTGCTCTTTGGGAAATAAGAGTAAAGAATGGGGCACAAAGGTCTCATAAATGTAAGGTGATAACATTGCTCAAATGGACACAACTTAACTGGTCATTTCATGCTCTGCCAGTAATAGTCCTAGGAGAGAAAGCAAAATATGTTACTGTGGACTGAATATGGAGACTTTTCCTTTTCTGGTATAACATAGGTTAGCAAAGCAAATAGTAATGTTTTCCTGCATACCACATTATGCTCTGAAATTTGTCTCATTAAATTTATATCTAAGAAGGAATGAGAATACAGCTAGAAAACCAGTTTTATGACCAGGAAATGATAATATTTTATTTTTATATCTTTGGCCTCATAATAATTGGAAACATTTTTCATCAGCCATATCCTAGAGAGAAGAGCAAACTAGAAACCTAATAACTAGTACTTAGAACAACTTACAGGTTTCTTCCCCAGAAAGAAGCTGCTGAACACTTTCAAGAATCATCCCTGCCCTGCTTTGCTACTAGGGCAGCCTTTGGAAACTGTCTTCTAAGTTGTCTTCCTGAATCCCGTCTACTTTCTATCTCCATCCAGAGTAATCTACTTTACATACAAATGTGCTTTTGCAATTTGCCACATTTTACTCAAGTTTTTGTGTCTATGAACTTGGGGATGGTATTCATACCAATTTTGCAGGTTTGTCAGTAAACATGTCTGGCACCCACAGTGAATCAGTTTGTAGAAATACTATTACAAAAGTATTTTCATTGTGTACCATAAGACAAAATGAATAGTGATAACCGGAAAAAGCAGTGGTATTTTTGTTGAACTTTGTATGTGTTATTATACCAGTAAATTAAAATTTAAAAAGTAATGGATTCATATATATATATATATATTTTTAATGTGGGTACCAGGTGTTGAACTCAGGACCTCGTGCTTGCCAGGCAGGCACTTATGCCGTTGAACCGTATCACTGGCCCTCATAATTTTAATGACATTAATTTGTTGACAAAAGGGAAACTGCATATGTATGTATTGATCTGCGATAATTAACAATTAATTAACAATTAAATAGAATAAAGGATCTTGGTTCCAAAGATAGCATTATGGTTCAGTAAACTGCTTAGTGTGGGAACTAAAATTTGCACTTGCGAGGTACATTAATACGTTTTACAATCTCCTTGTTTCATTTCTTTACATTTTAACATAAGTCAGAGTTTAAAGTGTCTATATAAAATGACAAAACTGAAGTCATCAATACTTAAAGGAATTAGTAATTATTGATTTAAATCAATAAATATTTTTTCAGGATACCATATTATATCATTGACATTTTTTAGAATCACCAACACATAGGGATAACCATACTACATTTTAGGGTTAAATTTTTAAATTCTCTACAAACAATGCACCCTATTATTACCTGTATCATTGGCAGTCTGAACCAACCATTTTACCATGGTGTGCTGCCACTGAGCATTCTGGGAAGGGTAAAGTAGTTTAACCTCTAAAGTACCTAGAAGAGGACTTACCATACAGCATTCCATAAACATTACTATTGTTAAATACAGTGATTCCTCTGTTTGTCATATACTAAATATAATATATAGTCTAGCCTTATTGGTATGTATAAGACCATTCACAGTGTGCTTGTACTCTAACTTCTAGCTTTTACTTTCAGTTAATAGACTGAAAACATACTTCAATAGCACTGAAAATTTCGTGCTTAGTCAAATATATCATTTGTCCACTGCCATGTCTCCTGCTATATTCTTGCTAGCAAGCCCTTTCTTGTTTTGTTTCCCAAGGATCGCCTCACTTTCCAAGGCATAGCTTAATTTTTAATTCCGCTGGTAACTCCTCCCCTGCAGCAACTCTTCAGCTCCATAAGAAGATTCATCATCCATCCATCCACTTGTTTCATGCACATCTATCATCAGAATGCTTACAATGTTTATAAAAATCTTCAGGCAATAGTAAACAGAGAACAAGATAGCCGTCTTTTATTGGCTGAAATCTTCCAGAGTAAAAGAAAAGTAGCACTTATAATTTACTGCCGTTAGTGTTATCCTGGGATAGAAGAATGGAGTGATGTGGGAGTGCTTGGGAGGGTAATTTAAACAGTCTTGGGAGGTCAGAAAAGGCTTCCTAGAGGACACCAGAGGCGATTATACTGAGTCCTGAAGACTGACATTTGTCTATCAGAAAGGGATGGTAAAATGGGAGGTCAGGGAATGTCACAATGTAATGGATAGCATAAATGATGACTGGAGGAAAAATACACAAAGGGAGCTAGAAGAAATTCATGCTTTTGTCAGGGTAGAGAAAAAAAAAATCGAGAATGGTGAAAAAACTGCAGTGATAGCTGAGGCCATATTATACAAAACTTTAGAAGTCCTCTTTTCAGGAGTTTGGACAAAGATTGAGGGCTATGAGAAGCTACAGAAAGGCTGCAAGTGGAGGAGCTATTTCATTTATAGATTTAAATATTGTTCTCTTATTAGGATAGATTATTGGTCAGGGGGAAATACTCAGGAAAGGAAGAATGTTCCGGTGGCTGTAGAGATTTGGTCATGAGATAATTCTGACTCCCATAAAATTGGGCAGTGGAGATGGATTGTAAGGATTTTGGAAATACAACTGACATTGTCTAGTGAATATTGGTAGCTTAGTACAGGAAGGAATCAAGAATGACTTCTTGGTTGTACTCCACGTTGGATGGTAACACGAGTTTCTAAGAGGAACTAAACCAGTAGAGATGGTACCAGTCCTGAAGATTGACCGTATTTCTGGGGAATAGTATCTTTGGAAGGATGTTCAGTTGCACTCTGGTTAGTATGAAGAGTCTAGGAGCACAAAAATGGGAGTACTAAGAAAACATGATTTGGGATTTGCCCTTAAAGAGATAAGCATGAGAATGAGGTCTCCAAGAGAGTATGAAGGGTGAGAAAGGAACCTGGTTGTTTATGAAGCTCTGAAACATGCCCAAAGTGACAGAAGTGACCAAAAAAAAAAAAAAAAAAAGAGAAGCAAGCAAAAGAGACTGAATCATACAGGATGGGCAAAGAGGCATAGGGACACCTGGAGGAGAATGATATTGGGAAACTGTGGTAACACTGAATATTCACTATAGCTCTGTATGGATGTGCTCATTTCCATGACTAGAATTCAGTGTCTTGGGGATAGGAATCATGCTTTTGGATTCATACAGCAGGTACTCAGTACATGTACATTAAGTGGAAAAAATTCATACTGCCCCAATGCAGGTGCTACTTTCTAGAATAGCAAAACATATAAATTGTTAAGGCTGGTGAATTCAGATATAGTCAGTAGTGTCTGATGGAGGGAGTATGTGGGGGTCATTTATTATTGTGATAATTTACCGTTTATCTAAGTGATCTAAACTTGAGTTAACCCTGGGCCCCTGGGCTTTTTTTTAAAGCCATTAAATTCATGGCAAATTGCAAATCTGCAGAAAAAAAAAAAGCAGTCCATGAAATAGTGCAATTCACAATAAGCTAATGCAGACTCTAAGAAGTTCTGATCACAGTGAGGAAAGCACTTCAAATATGTTGGAAATCATGGACCACAGGGAGAAAATGTTGTAGTAAGAATCTTGTCCAAAAGAGCTGTGTAGTCAGTGTAGGCAGGTGGGATGTTCCAGGGTGGAATGATTTATGTGGAAAATTTGAAAACCTGATCCACACCCTACTGAAATTAGTCGGTCATGGGAATAATATGTGGTTATTATGTCCAAAGTCAAATGGTTTGATTTACTACTATTCTCTATGGACATCAAGCAGGTAGCGAAGAGGCGAGAATATTCTACCCAGAGAAAGAAATGGAAATGCCAAAATTTCTCATAAAAGAAGAATGTGCTCAGAAACAAGTAGGTTTAATAATTAAAGTACAGACAATTATGTGTAATGGGAATAGGACACATTTTATTTATTTTTTAATAAAACAACTTTATTAAACTAAAACTTGTATACCACACAATCCACAAACTTAAACTGCAAGATTGAGTAGATCACATTTGCGGATTTGTACAACTACAAGCATAATCAAACTTAGATCATTTTTATTATCCCAAATCAAAACACTCTACCTAATAGCCATGATCTCCCAATCCCTCTCCCCCAAATCTAGGCAACCACTAAGCCACTATCCATCTCTCTAGACTTTCCCAGTCTGGGAATTTATTTCCTTTTCTCTTCTCCAAAGTAGACCATGCTCATTACAACAACAAAGACCTCAACATATCCAAAGAAATATAAGTCCTACAATGTGAGGTCTCAAACTCCATTAGAGTGAAACTAGAGACAAACAACCAGAAAGTACTTAGAATAGAATTAGTCTTACTTTTCCTTCTCTTTTCTCTCTCCCATTTTAGAGTCCTAGTACTCTGCATTCAAATCCCAGTACAGATACTTACAAGTTATATGACCTGGAGTAAGTTACTTAACTTTTTAGAGTCTCAATTTTCTTATTTGTACAAGTGGCAAAGTATTTTCTAAATTGTCACAGGATTAAGTCATAAAATTTTTATAAAAGGCCAACAGTAGTGCCAGGTACTATTTGCTCAGCAAAACCTAATTTTTCTCATTTTGACTGTAAATTTTCAAAAAAGAACCAGTAGTGTCAGAGGCATGTGGGGACAAAAACATGGGTTTGAAATGCTTCTATTTATTATGCAATATGAAATATATCTATCTCTATATATATTCAATATATATTCAATATATATTCTTCTAGTTATTATGCAATATGAAATCTATGTATACAGATATATATAATCTATAAATATATAGATATATAATATATATAATCTATACAATATATTATATATAATATATATAATCTATAGATTATAGATATATAATCTATAGATATAATCTATATATAATCTATGGATTATATATATAGATATATAATAATCTATCTATATAGATAGATAGATTTCCAAATTGAGGTTTTAAAAGGTTCATTGGACTCTGTATTTTGATTTTATTATATAGATAACTGTTAAAGCTATTATTGTTAATGCATATGATTCCCTGATTTTATACTGCTGTTCTAAAACATTAGCACACATTAAGGAGATGAAAAAGAATAACTGTTAAATAATAAAACATTCATTTGTGACTAAAATATAATTAACCTGTTCTCTATGCTATAAAAACAAGGCTTTTCTTGGAAATGTGTGTAAAGTGAAAAACAAGACTTAACGTTATTTTATCAATTTAACAGAAAGTCAAGGGTTATAGGGAAAGTCAGAGGATTTGAAAAAATTGTCAATAGCTCTTTCCGGTTTTCCTCTAAAAAGCGAGAGAATGTACAAGTCTCTATGTGAGTAAACAGAACTTAATTACTGCCTCTGTAATGGCACAATTAATGTTCCTAATTAATTATTTAAATTTATAAGAAAATATATGTGAAGAGGAGAAATATACTGGTAAATAAATAATTAATTTAATTCTCTTTATGATTATTAAATTAGAAAGAGAAAATAGCAAAGAAAATATATTTTTATTGGAAATAATAAAATGAACTAAGTAGATTTTTTTCATAGAAGTTATTGAATTTGCTATCGATGAAACTCCAGAATCCATCAGCCCTTTAAACTGTGATGTTTGCTGTGAATTTCTAAACTTAAGAAACCATCCTGTTTTTTAAAAAGATTTTAAAATGTACAGATAAATTCCTCCAAAGTGATGTTATTTTCGCTGGCCAAGAACAATAACAAAAAGCATTTATATTTTTAATAGAAATGTTAAACTTCATTTGCAAATCTTAGTAGCATGCCAAATCTCAAGTAATTACTCCACATGATGCTATGTCTATTTGAAAGGATCTATGGATAATCACTGAATTTTGAAGACAGAAATGAGATTAGAAGCTACGATCATAAGAGGAAATAATAACCACTGTGGGAGTGGAATAGAAATTATAATATTTATGGAGATTTCTGGTTGGTTATAATTAGAAAGGTGTCACAAATATTTAAGTACTGGATGCTGTAATCTGGGTGCAAAGTCTTAGAGAGCCAATGTAATTGCTAGAACACAGTTTGGGGACCTCAAGGGGTTTACAAATTAAAGTACTGGAATGACTGGGGTAGTAAAAGGGATAGATATATTTTGCTATTTCAATAATGAGCACCATGCACTGGTTAATTGTCAGTCTTGGATATAATCTACTCAGTTTTCATAATAAAGCAAAGCAGAGTGTGGAAAGCTCAGCCTCATGGATGCAAGGGTTTTGACATGGAAATTTGCATATATATAAAATTTATAAAGATGCCTTTCCCCCCTTTCTTGAAATCCAAAAGTCTCCACTTAACAGCCTTGGAATCTGGCCTGGTAGTAAGCTGTACCCTCAAGCCTCTAATGGAAACCATCCTCAGAAGAAATCAGAATATCCAACAAAACTGCGCATGTGTGTGGAACGGCAAATCATTTGTGCAGTGTATAAACCTCAAGCTTCGAAACTAATCTAAAATTGGCCTAAAAATAGAAATCCCTGTAGGGATTTTTCACAAACAAATGTAAAAACATTTCTTAAAAATGCAGAAACTGGGAAAAAGCAAGATTTCTGTAGAGAGCCATAAATGACCCAGCTTCGCGTCTGAGCATGAGCTCCCTCTGCCCATCCTGATCCTACGTCACCCATTAGACCCTCCCACTGCTTCCCTCAAAGAGATATAAGCCTTGGCACTTCCTCAATAAACTCTCTCTCTCTCTCTCGCTCTCGCCTTCAAGCTGCGTGTGTGTCTTTCATCATCCCCATACTGTCTCTCGGGTTACGCGTTCCTGCCCCTGGGAGCTCTGCTGGTCGGAGCCTCCACGGGTCACGACATTTTGGCGCCCAACATGGGGCTCGAGAATGACAGGTTCTATGAGGGATCACCCTACAAAGGTTTAAAAGAGTGCCCGGCTGGCCTTTGACCCATCCATGAGGACTCCCCCTCAGTGATCCGCGCGAGGACTTCTCTCTCTCGTCTCTCGTCTGAATCATGGTAAGCATTTTCATACTGTAGGGTGTAACATGGGACAGAATCTCAGTGAACATGAGCTCTTTGTCTCAGGGCTCTCCCAGGCCCTCAAAGCCCGGGGAGTCAAAATCAAACAATCCCACCTAACTGCCTACTTTGAGTTTATAAATAAAATCTGCCCTTGGTTTCCACTGGAGGGTACTATCAATGTGAAGGTTTGGAGCCGTGTGGGTTATGCACTCCAAGATTACTACCAGGTCTTCGGACCTGAAAAAGTCCCCGTGACTGCCTTTGCATATTGGACATTAATTTCTGAATTGTTACAGGCTCTCCCTTCCGATCCCCACATAGCACAAACTATAGCTCAAGCTGAGGCTTCCCTTTGTTCTCATTCCCCCCATCATAGCCCCCCCACCTCCGTGATTCTTGACATACCTGAGGACCAACATGGCTGCCCATCCCCTACCCCATCTCTTACTGCTTCCGCTCTTCCGCATGGAGACGATCCTCCATCTTGTAGGAGTGATCCCCAATCATGCGGACACCCTGAGCGACCGCCATCTTGTGGTGCACCACCATTTTCCTACCTTAACCTCCCGCCACCGCCCACTTCCGCCCTCTACAACTCCCCTCCACCATCTTGCACCAAACTGCCGCCGCCATTTTCTGCTCCCGATTCCACTCACTCTGGCCCTTTGCCCTCCGCCCCCCCCCTTTCACAGCCCCTGCATTCCTTGTTAACTTACCTCCCTTCTACCCCCCATCTCCTGCTTCCCCTGACTCTGATGCCTTCACGGCCCGACTTATGACTCGCATTGCTGACCTTAAACAAACTGCCAATAAGTTACATCAAACATTTAAACTTCAGCTATCCCCTCACCCTCCATCCTGACCCCAGAGATCCACCCCTAACTTTATCCCACCTTCGCAAAAAACGTGAGGTCTTCACCACCACCACTCTTCTCGTCCTCGGAACCGCATCAGAAATCGCCCTTGGATGGCTTTGGCCCTTGGACAAACCCAATATAATAGCATCTTACAGGCCGTTGACCAAGACCTAAAAAATGTTGAAACCTCTATTCGCGCCCTACAAACATCACTAACCTCCCTGTCTGAAGTTGTTCTCCAAAACAGGCATGGCTTGGATCTTCTTTTCCTCAAGGAAGGTGGCCTTTGTGCGGCCCTCAAAGAAGAATGCTGTTTCTATACTGACTCCTCCGGCGTGGTCTTACACGCTATGGATAAATTAAATGATGCCCTAAAAAAGAGAGAAATAGCCAGAACACAAGCCTTATTCCCCAACACTTGGTTCTCAACTGTTCTCCCCTACCTTGCCCCCTTCTTAGGCCCCCTTATAGTTTTGGTCCTGGTTTTGGCTCTTGGTCCTCTCCTATTTAGGAGACTTATCGCCTCCATCAAAACGGCCCTTGCTCCTGTGTGGGAAAGACCTCTCCAAGTTCATTATCAGCGTCTAGCTATGGCAGACTCTGATAAATACAAACAAGCTGAACCCTATGATGATATTGAGGCCCCAGCATATAAGAATGTTGGCCAATGACAGGTAAGATGGAGTTACAAGTCACTAACACTCTCAGGACCACCTAAGACAGAGCCCCACTCTTCGCCGGGACGCTGGCGATGCTAGTGGTCAGCTCAATGACGGGTAAGGCCTGAAAAATCAAATGCGTAAAAACTAAAAAAGACTTGCAGTAACCTCCACAACCTAAGACAGGCCACATTCAGGGTCATACAAACACTCATGGTCGGCAATATTTTCTTTTGGAGAAAAAGGAGCATATGTAGAGAGCCATAAATGACCCAGCTTCGCGTCTGAGCATGCGCTCCCTCCACCCATCCTGATCCTACGTCACCCATTAGACCCTCCCACTGCTTCCCTCAAAGAGATATAAGCCTTGGCACTTCCTCAATAAACTCTCTCTCTCTCTCTCTCTCTCTCTCGCTCTCGCTCTCGCTCTCGCTCTCTCGCTCTCTCGCTCTCTCGCTCTCGCCTTCAAACTGCATGTGTGTCTTTCATCATCCCCATACTGTCTCTCGGGTTACGCGTTCCTGCCCCTGGGAGCTCTGCTGGTCGGAGCCTCCGTGGGTCACGACAGATTTCTGTGAGAGAAAACCTCAACTGTACTAGATATAATAGACAAAATAGCTATGCACCCAAAAAAAGCCACAACTTGAAAATGTCATCTGATTCTAAATGGTAGAATTCATGCTTGTAGAACTAAAGATGAATGGGAAATCTGAAATGGTCTTTAGAATAAGTACTTTATTATTATAAAAGAAGATAAAGCAATAAATTACATGCCTAAAGGAACGTACTGTTTTTATTGAGTTTGATATTTTTTAAAAGAACCAAACACAGATTTTAGAAAGCAAATGTGATCATTGATAAAATTTTTGAAAAAGTCATGTGATTTGTTATAGCTGATTAGAAGACTGAATGTCTATTCTGGGTGAATTTTGTGATAACATGTTAGTGGATGCATTGTTTCAAAATTTGTACAAACACATTCGTAATTTAGCCAAGGAACAGATATAAAACTTAATAATGAAGCACTCCCAATAGTCTCGATATCCTGAAAAATAACATACTAATGCTCACTTTGACCAACAATTAATTAACATTTCTGAAAGTGGGATGTACCTTAAAATCAATGCTGTTAACAGTGCATTATGGTTTCACTGACAGAAATACTTTATCTATCTGATTGGTAGATTAATCAGTGGAATCTCTTAATATTAGCAGTGTCTTGCACGGAAACAAATTCTGTTTGCCATTGCTGATGCATTATTTGCCATGGCACTGGCCAGTTCAATCAGACAAGTACACTAAGTATAACAATTGGAGTGGAGGAGGTACAATGAATGGTATAGAGTTATTGTGAATTTATTCCAGGAAAGCTCAAGAAAATAATCAAAAGGTAGCAATTTATTAAATAAAACAAAAATAGTTCTTTTTATTGAAAGTAATTAGAGAAATGTCAACAGTATAAACAGGAGATAGGAATAAAAATAATAAAAAAATTCTTTGAGAAAATTGAGCAATATTTGGCAGAAGTCTCAGGGACCATCATAAGAAAGACTACTTGATTTGCTGAATAGGTCTCATGATTGCTGTGAGTTCATCGTTAATTGAAATTTTGAATAAGAGACTAGACAAATATCATTCAGCAACTCCGCTGAGCATATCCTTGCACTGGATGAGACTTCCTGCATTCTGTATATGTGTAACACAGCATCCTTCTAATTCCTGTGTCTTCTAAAAGGGAAGAATGGGAAGATCCCAGTGTAAAAATGACAGAGTAAGTGTACATATTTTTGTTTTTCGCTTCCATTGTCTTTTTGAATTTCCACTGATAAATGGAGAGGGAATATATTTGGCAACAAGGAGGAGATATTGTTGGAGGGATGTGTTTTCTTGCCAGTTTCTTACTATATTTAGTCAGATATAGTAATGAGATTATCCAGTGAAGTATGTAGGATTTTGAAACCTCTTTCCCTTACTGAAAAGTGGGCTGACTAATCTATAATTTTCTGTACATGTTATGAAGCAGGAGTGTTCTTAATTTTTTTTTTTTTTTTTTGCTACTAGTTGGATAGTATGTTCTTCTGGCACCATTTATTAAGTAACCATTATGCCCTATTTCACTGAAATGCTAATAATTTGCCTTTGTCAAGTTCACATATGTATTGCAATCTGCTCTTAAACTCAGTTCTTCTCCACTGCTATATTTGTTCTCTCTATATCAATGCCACTAAAATTATTTCATGTAGTACTGTTAAAAAAATTAACCAGAGAGACTTATTGAATTTTGACATGTAAATTTAATGGAAAATTATCAGTTTTATTTTATTGTTTTATCTGTTTTCATTTTTCCACTAATTTATTACTTCTTATGTTATTACTCATGTATTATTATTTTATTTATCATTTATGGAATATTGAAGATTGCTTTAATTCCTTGGGCATCTATTTATATAACAAAACGATCCATCATTTGAACATAATCTTAAATTCTAATGGAGAAGTATATTTAGTTGAGAAATGAATGTAAGAGACAAATAAGCTAGGGTTTAGGCCTTGATTCTCTTATGCCCTAGTCAGTCTTTCATGAGCAATAAGTTGATTTACTACACTGTCTTAAGGTATCAGTCAAACCTTTAGAAAACGTCATTATTAAGTTCCTCAGATTTAATAAAATTAAATCATTGAGTCTCTCAGAATTGTAACAGTAGTAGAATATGGTAGTTTCTCTTAGGTAAGTGAAATATCTTTTGCAGAAAGTTCATTTAACCACTTGGTGAAATAATCTAAAATTATATGTTGGATTTTAGCTGGGTCCTCAGAGAGATAACAAAGTGAGCTGTGTTGTTTTGGCTCTGGAAGAACTGTGAATGGAAATGTACTTTGGCATTTTTGTTGTTGTTTACATGGGAGGAACATTATAATAAGTAATGTTAGGAAATGCACTTATATACTTGTAAAAATAGTGTTGAGTATCTTGTTCAAACTTTCCTCTTTGGCCTCAATACTAGCAACAATACAACTCTTCCTGAATTATAAATTGGGTAGTTGTTTTTTTGTGTGTGTGTGGGTACCGGGGGGTCGACCTCAGGACCTCGCGCGCCAGCAGGCACCCGTGCCACTGAGCGATATCACCGGCCCCTTTTTCGTATGTGGGTTCCGGGAGTCGAACTCGGGCCCTCGTGCTTGCAAGGCAGGCGCTTAAGCTGCTGAGCCATCTCACCGGCCCAAATTGGGTAGTTGTGTAAGAGGTTTATTTGACTTTTTTCATTTATTAGCTTCTCTTTGCATTTCCTGGTAGGCTTCTCAAAGATAAAATTCTATGTATAGTTCTAGCATTTGAAAAGAAAATTTTGTATATAATCCAGAACATTTTTTATTGTATTTTTTCTACATGTTTCCCTTTTCCTGCATTTTCTTACTCTCTTTTTATCTTCTTTGGTTTTAATTTCTGTTTTTCAGCCACCATGAAATCGATTTTCAAACATAAAATGGCATAAATATGCAAGTACATAAATAAATAAAGGCATCTTTTTTAGTTTCATTTTCTTTTTTTTTTTTTTTTGTGGGTACCGGGGTGTCGACCTCAGGACCTCGCGCGCCAGCAGGCGCCCATGCCACTGAGCGATATCACCGGCCCCTTTTTCATATGTGGGTTCCGGGAGTCGAACTCGGGCCCTCGCGCTTGCCGGGCAGGCGCTTAAGCCGCTGAGCCATCTCACCAGCCCCCTAGTTTCATTTTCTTTAAACGAGGTATCTTTTTTTTCACTGCTTCTTTAGGCTATTCTGGATAACACTGAGAAAATAGTACACGTCCTTGCATAATTTTACTCACTTTATTTTTCTCTATTAGACTTCTTATCACCTGCCTTGCTAAATATATTACGTCATTCCTTATAGACTAGCAGCATTAGTGGCACATGATAGTATTTCTCTTATTTGAGCAAAATGCAAACATTTAAGAATATTCAAAAAAATATGTAACATATCTATGACTTCTTATTTTTGTTTCTGTTTATTTTTTATTATTTTCATGGCAGTGCATTTTTATCTCTTTGTGCTGGGATGTAGTTCTGTGTTCTCTTTTATCTCCAGAGATGCTAACATAAATAAGAGATTTCAATGGTAACCCTAATTCTGTCAAACTGACTGGTTTGGGAGTCAACCATGGGATTAGTAAGCCCCACTTTTGGGTGTGTTGGTGGTGCATGGAAGCCCGACCACAGGTACTGTGCATGGAAGCCTGTACCATGGTCTCGTCCCTGGCTACCCTTCTTTTGTACTCTTGCCCTGCTCTGCTTGCCACTACCATGAACTAAGCATCTTTGGGCTTCTGTACCCTTCCACCATGAAGTTCCTATCTTAAAACTAGCCAACCACAGACTGAATCCCCTGAAACTATGAGCCAAATTTAACTTTTCTTCCTTTAAATCTGATGTGCCAGGAACTCCAGCAATGGGAAAGTCAACTAGTATATTGATTGAATAAAATTCAATTAATAATGTCTTTGAAGAAGTTCCAAAAACTAGTACTTGCAAGACATACTTTCTCTGTATGACTCCAGTTGCAACTTACTTTTGTAATATCCCTAGATTTGGGGCTTAGTGAAGGTTTCTTTTATCCCATCCTCAAATGAGAGTCTTGAAGGGCAATTTTTATTAAAGATCCAAAAACATAATTGTTTAGAATACTAATGAAAGATAATCATATTTAATCTTAGTTTTATGATGACATGCAACACTTTATTTGGCTTATCTTTTTGTATCTACTACCCAGCAGTGAAAAGCACTGAGCTGGAGAGTAATTCCTACATGCTGGGCATGAACTGAAAAATATTACAATATTAATAAAAATAAGAGTTGTTTCTAAAGAGTTTTTATCACTCTGGTAGTTTTTAATATCTATTTTAATTCTGCCCATAATAATGTTAGTTGATATTTATTGTCTTCCTAATAATAATTTATATTCCCACTTTATATCTGAAAATAATGAGAGAAATTAAATGACATTTTTCATAAACTCATACAAATAGTAAGCGTAGAGGTTGAATCTACAATCTCTGATTCTAGAACCGCACTTTTAAATTTGAGCAGGATTACTTTGGAACTACCTCAATTGCTTTTTCACACCAGTTTTATTTATTTTGAGCATCATACTAATTGGCTATGTCCTTCAGTGAAAATTTTAACAGATAGAAATGTAAACAGTGTTATTCAAGGATGTTGTAGCCAGGTTATAGTGCTGCAAATGTTCTTTAACCAAGAAAAAAAGATGTAGTTGTTATAGAAATGACTTTTGAGCCTCTTAGATTGTCTGATAAGCCACATAGAATGCCTGAGCTAATCTTTCCTGAAAGCTCTTTGGGCAAATTGCTGTTAACACTCAGGTCTGACAGTTTAATGCTATTACACTACAAAATATATGTCCTTTCCCAAAATAAACTTGTTTTATAATAGCAATACAGATGTCGTCAAGGGGCAAGGTTATCAGAAGATAATTAGACCCCAGAGAGATTACAGGCACTTAGATCATGAGAACTATATTGCGAGTCTGCCTTATTAAATAAGTGTAAGAAAGTCAAAGTTAACTATAAATACACACATTTCCCTGTAATTACTTTAAAAGGTACAAACCCAAGAGGCATGCCAATGTGCTGAGATGATAAGGGCTCTCTCTCTCCCTCTCGATTACCTTAAAATGTCTAAATACAACCTAGAAAATCAACTTTCAAATTGAATTTTAAATAAGAATGTGGAAAGAAAGGTACTTCTTTTTTCTTTTGTTAACATTTTTAGGTTAGCTGTTTTCAAGGTGATTTTTAGCCCTGCCAAGAGAATGGCTGGCTTCCAAGAAATAATTTACCCAGGCTAGCTACTTCATACTGTATTAAAAATATATAAACATAGCTACATGTAATTCTTCCAGTGTAAGACTCTACATAATTGCACATAGTCCACTCTTGTCCTGAAAGGTCTTGCCCATTCTCTATACTATACTTATCAACAAAAATGTGATATTCACCCATGAAATTTCTGTGCTTTCTCTAAAACCAGCCTTTTATGACTTCTGCAAAAATCTTCCCCCTGACCATGAATCACTTCATCTCTTCAATCACAATATTGAAATATATCTTCTTTAGTGTTCCAGTAGCAACACGTAATTAATTTTATTAATCGGATTATATTATTAATTTATAGGAATTTGCCCATATTAATTTAAGAACAAACAGTAAAATCACCAGTTACTAACAATGCGCTTAGCCTAATGCATTAGCTCAGTAAGCATTTACTGAATAAATAAATAAATAAATAAGATGACGTTTTCAAAAGAGATAAATAGGATTGATAATATGTACAAGGGAAGTTATTTTCTTTACCTGGTAATACCCTTTGATCATAGATTCAATCATTACTGCCAGAATGTGACTATTCATTTCTTCCAGGAGATAATACACAGTTCACTGAGGAAAAGTATACATCAGGAAAAAAAAACACTTGTGTAAATATTATAATACCAAATTTATCAAGGTATCATGAGACTAATGCAGTTTGGCCTCTACAATTACAAGAGGGGCTCAAAGAGGTGGCCATGAGCCACCACTTTTATTTGTGTGGTGAACTGCCAAAGTGTGTATACATTTTTTTGGCAGACTCTTCTATATGGCTGACTCATATATCCAAGTGGAAGTTTTGAAAATTTACAGAAAAATAAGTCATTGTTTTTGGAGGAAGCAAAATAAAATTTTGTTTCATTTTTCATTGCAATGAAGAGATCAGCCTCTCCTACTTCTTCAATACAACTGTTTTTTGTAAAAATGTCTTGGCTCTAATATATACATCAAATTTATAGGGCACTTATTCTGGATCCAGCAACATCACAATGACTGTCACAACAATCTAATAGATTAATACCATCCCTCTTTATTTATGTGACCAGCAAACCCTTAAACTGAGACTGCTTCATGAAAGTTGTATAGATAAATCATCAAAAATTAAGAAAAAGACATTACTGATAGAGGAGTGGTAATTAGACTGATAATTCACTTCTCTTTCCTGCAAAAAATGGATAAAGATCTTCAAAGTTGGAGGCAAAATGTAAGAGAAATTATTAAACTCAACTAAGTTTCGTATTTTCATCTACTAAATAAGGTCAGTTTTACAATTTTAGAATTCATCCTAAAGATTTATTTATGTGTCATGCATACAAGTTTTAACACCACATAGAAACTTAATAAATGTTTTTGATTTCATCTATTTTATTCCTCCATTGTGTAATATTCCTTATAAAAGCTTCACACTGATTGAATAATTTCAGTAATGTTCTATAATTGATTTTGTTTGTCCTGGGGAAACTAGCATCTCTTTTTTTAATATAATACTGGCTTTTAATTATATTTGTCATAAGCAAAATATAGAATTATGTGTCCAAAGACTGCACAATCATAAAACACCTTTATACGCAGGAAAGAGAGACATCTTGGATAGCTCTTCAGGAAGCCTGCAGAGTTGGCAAGAGGCGGCAGTGAAGGAGTTAGAAGAGACTGCTGCTGGCAAGGTCCCCTAAATCAAGTTCCTGTTACTAACTATGAAGAGTCCATAAATGGGGATGGCTAATAGCAGGAGGAGGAGGTGAAATAAATAGTCCCTCTCCCTAGCAGAGATCTCATTTCTATAGGCAAAAAGGGAAGAGCAAAACAGTTATAAAGGGCCTTTTATACAGTGTTTCAAAGAGCTATGATGAAAATACAATATAGAGTATATTCTTAGCATATTAGCCGATGGCTAACTCCAGACAAATATGGGCATTTTCAATTTGTTTTCGAAAAGTCTACAAAGAGCCAAGAATTTTTACAGCTGCAGAAGAAATTTTTTAAAAAAAGTTAGGTTGAATGTATCATGAAGAAAATATTCTTGTCCTTATTGAATGGAGTTGAACAGGGGCCACTAGTGGAAAGGAAATCCCTGAAGATGGATGGTATGTAAGGAGTAAGAGTCTCTGAAAAGAAATTGAGAATTTGGTTGTAGATAAATTTGAAACCAGGGATTAAAGTCTATAAAGGAATCTTGGGTCTTAAAAATAGAAAATAGCACTTCCTTAAATGTAGAGGATAAATACAGCTATATCTCAGGAAGGACATTCAGCAGTCCCAGTGCCTCTGGGTATAATGTATATACATAACTATTGTCTCAATCTTGTCTTTAAAACCCTGACAGAGGCCTGACTGATTTTTGCCTTTTAACTGAATTGTTAAGCACATTAAGAGCCTAGTTTGGAGAAATCAAATGTGGAAAGACAGGCAGCAAGAAAGAGCAAATGAAAGACCCCCAAAGTAAATCACGTTATAATAAAAAAGAAAAAAGTTTAAAATTCTACAGTTTTGAATTTTAGCCATCAACTAGACATTAACTTGATGGAATTATTGTAAATGTATATTGAGATATCATTTCAAATATTCAGAGAGGTCATTATATAAGGACTTCCAAATGGAAGTAGCAAAATGGGCAGATAAACAGCATTCTGAGCTGTGAAACAAATGTCAGTTTATACTGTGTCCTTCTAGTCAGTTGTAAAATAGTGATGGAGTATCAAAAGAATGAAACATGAAAGATTTCTCTCTGTTTTTATTTGCTTTTCTACAAAAATATGTTGCAAATCTAGTCATTCCTAATTACCTCCACTGCTGCCATGCACACTCATGGTACCGCAGCCCCTCTCTCTGGGAATATTTTACCCTTGTAATTGCCTTCCGGTCTTCAGACTCGGCCCTCTAAGGTCTGTTCTAAATGTGCAATACAAACAGACCCTTATCGAATAAAACTTACTGTATTACTCTTTTTTCTCAAATCCTGCCAATGGCTTGTTATCTCACTTAACATAAAATCTAAATCCTTTTTATAGTTTATAAGTCTTTCATCCCTGGATGACAACTCCGTCTCCTGCCATTTCAGTCCTCCCTCGACTTTATATTATGAGATTAAATAAAAGTTAGAATCAGGTTGCATCTCTGTGTCTTCTAGTTACACAGTATTATCTCTAACTACCTCTTTTTTTAAAAAAATTATGGTATGCTGAATCATAACAATCACTTTTATGTCCCTAAATATTTCAGAGCTAACTGTGTGCTAAGCAATTCATTATAAAAATTTGCCCTTTGGGCCGGTGAGATGGCTCAGCGGCGTAAGCGCCTGCCTTGCAAGCGCGAAGGCCCGAGTTCGACTCCCGGATCCCACATACGAAAAAGGGGCCGGTGATATCGCTCAGTGGCACGGGCGCCTGTTGGCGCGCGAGGTCCTGAGGTCGTCCCCCCGGTACCCAAAAAAAAAAAAAAAAAAAAAAAAAAAAAAATTTGCCCTGGATCAAGGCTAAGCTTAGTTTTGGAAGTCAAATATTTATTATTCCTAGATTTTTGATGCCTCTGAACTTCTCCATGATTTCTCATAAGCAACTCACACAATATATGTCCAAAGCCTTAAGTGTATTTGTAAATTATCAATAATATGTGCATGAAATCTATCCCAAGTATGTATATTTAAGTATAGCTAAGGTATTATATGTGTTGATACCTGTTTTCAGTTTCTTTGTAAATATGAAAGTGGGAAAACTGAATTTTAATAATTTCTGAATGGTAGACAGATCTGCTTGTAATGTTCATTAGAGCCCATGGATGACATCATGCATGGTGGGAGAACCATCTATCGTAAGAAATTAGGACACCCTTCCAAATTATTAAAGTCATCTGCTACTGCCTTCAGTAAGGCCAATGGCATGGGAGTCTTCCTCAAGGAGAGTTCTAGGATTATGTATAAACCCATCCTGCTTACATCACACTTATTGTGGTAAATACTCAGGGTTTAAGCATGTCAGTTCACGAATGTTCTCTCATAGGACTCTGATTCATGAAGTGGTCTGAAATGCCTTCTTCTCTTTGATTCGTAATATCACTGTCCCAATATTTCTCATCTTTGTTCATTTGGATCTTCTTTACACTTTCACTGTGCACCTTGAATGCTCCTTTCACTTGCATTCCTTTTTATTCATTGAATCATTTTTTTCCTTCCAGTTATATACCTTAATGTGAGCTAACCTCTGAATTATAATGGTTACCCATTTTTTTTTCTGTTGGAAAAATCGCACATTTTAAACACCATTGTGTTCAGTTAGGAATGAATATATATATATATATATATATATATATATATATATATATGCATATAATATATACAGGCTGCTCCTGTGTAGTGCAGGCTGGCCTTGAACTCACTGTGTAGCCCACGCTGGCCTCAAACTTGCAGCAATTCCTCTGGCTCAGTCTCTCAAATGTTGGGATCAGACGTATGCCCAGCTAGTAAACTGCAATATTCTATAAAAAAGGATAAATAATACAGAATCAAAAGAAGCCAAACATGATTGGTAAAAGACTAAATAAAAAGACATGATAATAACAAACATAATTTTCTCTGTATATGTGCTTTTATTTGAGCATGTATTTTATATTAGAACTTCTTTCTGCAGGCATTTTAATTATTTAATAATGAACTAACTTTACTTTGTATTTTGTTTTACTTTATTTCAAAGTAATAACAATTTAAACAGAAGTGAACTGGAAGAGAAAGTAGGTAGAAATCTTGAAGACATAGGGATAGGCAGAGAATCCATGAACAAAAACTAAACTGCATGGGAAGTACTTCAAAGAATCAACAACTGGGATCTAATCTTATTAAAAATTTTTTGTACATCAAAAGAAATCACCATCAGAGTAAAAAGAAAACCCACAGATTGGGAAAAAATTTTAGCCAACTGTCCCTCAGACAAAGGACTTCTATCTAAAACATATAAATAATTGAAAAAATCAGACCTCCCCAATTCAAAGACCCAATCCAAAAATGGGCATCTGAGATGAATACAAAATTTTCAGATGAAGAAATAAAAATGGCAAATAAATATATGAAAAAATGTTCAACATCATTAGTCATTCGAGAAATGCAAATTAAAACAACACAGAGATTCCAGCTCACCCCAGAAAGAATGGCTATCATCAAGAAATCAACCAATAACAAACACTGGCAGAGCTGTGGGGAAAAAGAAACACTTCTCCACTGTTGGTGGGAGTGTAGACTGGCACAACTACTGTGGAAATCAATGTGGAGATTCCTCAAAAGCTAAGATTAGAGGTCCCATTCCACCCAGCAATTCCCCTTAAGGTATTCTCCCAGAAGAATTAAAAAAATTATACCACAGCAATATATGCGCACCATGTTTATAGCAGCACGATTTGTAATAGCTAAATCTTGGAAACAACCCAAATGTCCATCAACTGAGGAATGCATAAAAAAGATGTGCTATTTTTATACAATGGAGAACTACTTAGCTATAAAGAAGGATAAATTCAAGGTTTTTATAGGTAAATGGATGCAACGAGAGACCATACTCATAAGTGAAATAAATCAGACTTGCATGTGTAAACATTGTATTGTCTCCCTAGTGTAAGAAACTGAAAGAGTAAATAAGATCCAAAAATCAACAATAGATATTTTGAAAGGGAAAGAAACTGCTCAAAAGGAAAGAAAAACTGGAATGGGGAAAAGGAGAAAAGAAGGGGAAAAGAAATTTTAAAAATATGCAAATACATACATATATATATATATATATATACACATACACAAGACAGCTAAGATAATTATACTACTAATTTCTTTTAGTTCATTGGAAAGATTGGTTTGTGCTTATATTGTTTGATGAATTTTGCATGCCTGTATCTTGTAATCTGAACAACTACTTTGACGATAAAAATATGCAATATATCAACCATTGTTAATTTCCTACATATTGTTATGAAATTTTGTATTATTGTTTTTTTCTCTTTAAAATAAAAAAACAGAAAAAATAAAAATAACATTTTCTTAAAGTGGAAAAATAAAACCCCAGAAGCGAGTACCTCTGAACCAATTTTCCTTGTTCACGTTTACCTTGTATTTAAAATTTTTCTCCTTTATAGTTACATATATATATGCATGTATATGTGTGTGTATATGTATATTTATGTGTATATGTACATGTATATGTATCTCCACACAAATAAATATATGGCTATGTAGCTATACACATATTATCTATTTCTACAAAGCAGCTTTATTTTTTATGTTCTATGCTCATATAGATGTTGTCATAGAACACATAATTAAAAACTGGCTCATCGTTTTCAACATTATACTTGAAATGGATCCAAAAAGATCTAGTTCAGTTATTTAATTTCTCTAATTGCAATGTATTTTACCATTTTCCCTCCCTTTTTATCACTCTGTTAAATTAAGGAAGGTACAGCTAATTAATTTTCATCTTTCCCTACTCTTTTGTAAACTATTGTTCATAAATTTCTAATATTTAGAGTTAATATTCTACTATATAACATTAACTACATTTCTCCTAGACAAACAAGCGAGGCAGTTTCTCTCTTACTCACTCTCATCTCTTTCTTTGATCCATAACTGGTCTAGAAATTTTGCACCCAAGTGCATAAAAATTATTTTGTTTTGATATTTTGTTCATTCATTTGCACTGGCTTTCAAACCTGCACACTTGATTTGCACCTTTCTTACTTATATAGATGATCACTCTATGTCCGAAGATGGACTTACATTACACTAACTCTTGAACACTTGTGTAGTATCATAACAGGACATAAAATTCTGGTTTGACTTACATTTTATCTCCAACTTTGAAGATCTTTATCCTTTTTGGTAGGAAAGAGAAGTCAACTATCAGTCTAATTATCTTGGACAGTATTGTTTTTTTTTTTTCCTTAATGGTAATTTTTGATGTTGTACCTATGCAATTTATATAATTTGATCACAATGTGTAGAAATGCATTCCTTTATTTACAATTATCATTCCACTTCAATTTGAATTTCTGCAATAATATTTCCTTTTTTTTTTTTTAGTACTGGGAATCAAATTCAGGAACTTGCACTTGCCAGGCAGGCACTGTGCCGCTGAGCTATATATTCCCAGCCCACTTTTTCTTTTCTTTTCTAAAAGTCTTTTTAAAAATGCTTTTCTAATATTTTCTAAAAATGCTTGTCTTCAATTCTATCCTGTTGCCCTATAATTCTTATAAATATGTATTTTAGCTGCAGAATCTTTCTTCAATATCTGTTTACTTTTATGATTTATTTCTCTTCCCATAATTTTTTGGGGTAAAGTAGTCAATCATTTTTATTAAGGCCATTATTGTTTTTATGCTACCACATCCCATGGTCATTCTTAGTCTTTGTTTTACTTTATCTCTCAGAAGGATTTATCTGAAATTATGATTATTTCCTGAATGTACTTCTTTACTTGGCTTCTTCTGGTGCTCCTCTTATGGTTTATTCCTTAGCTGATTTCTTTGATATCTCTTCTTTATGTCCCCATGAATAATGATGTGCCTTGGGGTTTATTCTTTGGATATTGCTCTTTGCATTCACTTTTAGTATCTAAGGGATTTCATTCTCTCAAAGCTTAATGTAACTTATCTATTTAGAGAATGATTGAATTTAGGTTATGGGTCTAGCCATCCTCATGGATGTTGGGTTTAAATATGCAAATACTTTTTTAACCTTGCTATTTGTAGGTCTAATAGGGCATCTAATAGTGTGGGTGCAACAGTCACACCATCTCCGTGCCCTCCTCTTGCACAGGCTCAGGATGTTTACAAGTGAGGACCCTGGCCCCCAGCTGAGTCACTTAGTTAAACTTCTAAACTTCTCAAGTTGACACAGTAAATCAACAATTACAACATCCTGGAGCATAAACAGCCACCCCAGGACATGTTCTTTACACCCTAGGATGTAGAACCGCTAAATTACTTAGTTAAGCTTCTAAACTTCTCAAGTCGACACAATGTATCAACCATTAAAGCAACATTCACAAGGCTTTGTTCCTTCTTCTTTCTGAAACACATTAACTCTGCTCCTAATTCATAGGTGTTGTACTTCGTTTTTATTTTTTCTTTTTCACTGACTTTATTTTTGGAACAGTTTTAGGTTCATAGCAATATTTAGCAGAAGATACAGAGATTTTTCCATTTGCCTCTGCCATGACACATGTATAGCCTACTCAGTTACCAACATCTTCTACGAGAGTGGTGCACTGATTACAACTTATGAACCCACACTGCCAAATCACTATCACCCAAAGTCCACACTTTTCATTAGTTTGCATTCTTAGTCTTCTATATTATAAGTTTGGGTAAAGTTATGATTCCATGTATGAAACAGAAATTCACTGCCCTAAAATTATTTTGAATTCTCCCTCAATTAATTCTTCATGAACAATGCTCTTGGATCTTTGTATAGTCTGTATTGTTTTGCTATTTCCAGAGTGTCTTACAGTTGTAATTATTCAGTAACCTTTCAGTATTGGCTTCTTTCACTTAATAATATGAATTTAAAATCATTCTAGTTTTTATTCTTTTGTAGCTTGAGGGCTCACTTCTTTTTGTCATTGAATGGTATTCTGTTGTTTGCATATACTACCATTTACGCCTTGATTCACCAACAGAAGAACATCTTGACTGCTTCCAAGATCTGGAATTTACATCTTCACGAAGTTTCTTCTGCATGGATATGTTTTCAGTTATTTTGCATCAATACCAGGGAGTATGATTTCCAGATTAGATTATAAGAATTTATTTAGTGTAGTAAGAATTGGCTGTAACACTTTACGTTCTCACCAGCATCAAATGAAAATTCTTGTTACTGCACATCCTCACGAGCATTTGTTAACAGCAATCTTGAATTTTTGCCCTTTGAATGACTACTTAATGTTATATCTTGCTGTTTTACTTTGCATTTTCCTGATAACCTATAATGTGGAACATTTTTATATGCTGATTTGCCATCTGTGTATCTATTGGACAAGTTTCTGTTAAAGTCTTTGGCTTGTTTTCATAAAGTTTTAATTTTAGTGAAATCTAGCTTATTCTTTCATAAATCATGCCTTTGGATACTTGGCTGTTGTATTTATAAAGTCATCATTAAATTCAAGGTAATTTAGACTTTTCCTATGTTTTCTTCTAGGGGTTTTACAATTTTACATTTATATTTATGTTGTACTTTGAGTTACTTTTTACAAAGGTTGTAAAATCTGTGTCTAAGTTCATGTTACTACATGTTTATATCCAGTTGTTCCAGAATCATACACTGCATCCTCTTCATGGAGAACTTTCTGATATTTCATATCTGAAATCAACACGTTCAACATAAGTAGTTATTCTCTGATTATATTTTCATTTATCACTAACCTTCATAAAATTTACTACTGATTGATTTTTCCCACTGATACATACAGATATGTAAGAAGGACATGATTATCCCTGCTGTATTCTCAGTGTACAGAACAAACATGGACTACATTAGGCAGACAACTGATATCTGCTGTTAAATGAATATAGTTTCCAAGTCCCTAAAATAGTACTTTGTCTTGTATTCACTAGGTTGATAAAATTTTTAAACTCATGAACTATATTTAATATTTTAAAGATGTTTAACTACCTATTTTTCTTGTCTATATATTATTTATTTTTCACTTGTTTTTACTTGTGTGTTTTTCTTTAGCTGATGCTATTTTCTATTTATCTTTTGAGCATCAAAAACATAGTTATTTTAAAAACCTGGTATGTCCTAAGAAATGAATTTCATGTAAGTGTGTTCATAATACAAGTGATAATTTTTGTCTATTCATAATAATAAATTTCATTAGAAAATTGTCCAAAATGTAGAGATTTAAAACAGTAATGAATTATTACCTTATGATTTCTGTGTGTAAGAAATTCTGGAGAATCTTACTTGGGTGATTCTTTTTTTTTTTTTTTTTGTGGGTACCGGGGGTCGACATCAGGACCTCGCACACCAGCAGGCGCCCATGCCGCTGAGCGATATCACCGGCTCTTTTTTCATATGTGGGTTCCGGAAGTAGAACTCGGGCCCTCACACTTGCTAGGCAGGCGCTTACGCCACCGAGCCATCTCACTGGCCCAGTTGGGTGATTCTTTTTTTTTTTTGTGGGTACCGGGGGGGGTCAACCTCAGGACCTCGCACGCCAACAGGCACCCGTGCCACTGAGCGATATCACCGGCCCCTTTTTCATATGTGGGATCCGGAAGTCGAACTCGGGCCCTCGCGCTTGCAAGGCAGGCGCTTATGCCGCTGAGCCATCTCACGGCCCCCCAGTTGGGCGATTCTTGATTAGGGTTTCACATAAGCTTATAAACAGGGTATCAGTTTAATATTCACTTGAAGGCTGTAGGATTTTATTCCAAGATTGCTAGTAGAGGGCTTGTGCCTTAACTACTTTTCTCATTGCTGAGACAAAACACCTGACACCCACAAATTAAAGGACGTATGGTTTATTTTGGCTAATAGTTTGTAGAGTTTTCTGTCCATAGTCTGCTGGCTCCAAGGAGGGGAGGTATGGCAGATGGGCATCGCAAAGGAGAAACAGTCCATGGTGTGTCAGACAGGAAGCAGCAAGCAGCAGCAGCCTTCCTTTTGTCCCATCCATACTACAGGCCTTTTGGGTGGTACCACACACATCCAGGATGGGGCTTCCATTTTCCACACCAAATCCATGCTAAACCAATTTAGTGGACTAATCCAATACCACACAACCTTAAACCCAGCCACCTCCAAAAAGCCCCACCTATGAGCACATGAAGCTTTGAGAGGGACTTTTAGACATAAGCCATAACAACCTGCATATATCAATATAAACATAAACATATTATAAAACATATAGAAACATGGATCTCTCTATAAACTTGCTTGAAAATACTCTAACATGGAAGGTGGTTTACCTGAAATGAGTTATGTGAGAGAGCAGGATGATAGTTATGAGTTTTATGTGACAAAGCCTCGAAAAATATTCTATCATTTCCACAGTATCTGCTGGTAACACAGGTGAACCTTATTCAGTATAAGCTGAAATTTATTACAAAGGTTTTTGCATCTTACAGTACACTCACAGACCAAGTTACTTGCAATCCAAGGTTTGATTGTATTATATCCATGTATATATCAAATTATTACCTATTATATCCATTAAGTATATTCATGGATACACCAAAATTAAAGTTATTATTATGAATGAAAGCTTTCCTGAACATGAGCCACTTAATTTTGGCCATGCACTTAATATTGTATTGTGCTGTATTAAAACCCAGAATCATGATTAGTGCAGTAGAGTTGTTCTATGGGTACCCATGAAGGTGTAAAGAACAGTTGAGCTATTGACCTTGAGAAAATGGAAGACATGGATGGAGGACAGCATGGAAATGGCTATAAAAATTAAGTAGGTACTTGGCTTTAAATATATAAAAGTAAGATTGTACTTTCTTGGCATATTGGCACTGATCTCAAATTGGAATTCAATTATGACTTTTATGACTTGAGAATGTAGATCGGTGATGGATAGAGAATAAAGTCTGAGATTATTTGTCTTGAAGATTACTTCACTATTTTTGATGAGTGGATAATTATTGGAGATATGTTCATTTGTTTAATGGAAGATGATTTATTTCAATTGGCTTCTTTCTGGTATTGTTTGGCATTTCTTCATTAGTGAATTTCTTCACATTAATTGCAATTCCACTGCTTGAGTTCATCTGACACTTGCAGTGAATATGATATCTTATTTATGTATTTATAAACTGTTCCACTGTAACAAGTGAGGAAATCCATGACCAAATGACTATAATCACTCAGCCTTAGAAAATAAAGGATAACATTGAAAACATCAATACCCACACAGAAAATTATTTTGAGTAGTCAGGTATAGGAGATTTCTCTATAAATTAATTCCTCAGTCCATTATAATAAAAGTGTCAACAAATTCAAGTACACATTGACTGTCAATTATCTGTCTAAAACAGTGAACAGACTTTCACATAAAACATAAAGGTTTTCTTCTGCTATTGAGAAATAGTGTTTACAAATGAAACAAAAGCATGACAGTAGAACATGAAATGATGTCAAAATCTCAGAGATGATGGAGTCATAAATGGAAAGAAAGAAATGTATAGATTTCAAAATAATCCATGTTCAGACTGAATATGATACTAATCATATCCTCTGACTTCCATGTTGAGCTAAACAATATTTACAGGAAACTGAATAGTTTTGAAGAAAATTGTACTTTTTAAACCTCAAGAAACTAAAGAGTCAAGTAAAGGAAGCTAAGGAAAAGAGCTACTGCAAAATCAAACAAGCAGAAGTGAACATACTAAAGATCAAGTACATCAGAATAAAATACCTAAGTTGAGTGACAGCTATATGCTAGGTAATATGAATTGTGGTTCATCAAAGATGACAGTAGTTCTTAAAAATAAAGTCAAGTGTTTAAATCTATTGCCCAGTTGCCACTGGAAAAAAAATAACATTAGTTCCTGGATGCTTGACTCTATAGAAAACGTAAACTTTAAGATCACAGCAGATGTTGATTTCCTTAGATTATTTTAACATCCTAATAAGATACTGAAAACAACAACAAAGGAGAAAGAATTAATATCAGCTACAAAACAGAGAAAGGGTAATGTCTATATAAACAATTGACGTTTGTGTTGAGATGGAAGGATGATATTACACATATACTGCACTTTTTCATTTCTCCAATATTAACAGCATACAAATAATGCCTTTGTTATGTCAAAGCAAAGCTACTGGGTAATATCAAAGAACTAGATAAGATAATAATTTAGCAAGCATCTTAAAATCTATGTAACACATATAAATACACATTTGAGTCACTTTATACTAATGTCACTAAATTGGTGCAATTAGTAGACTTCATTCATGAAGGGATATTAACCATTGCTTGTTTTGCTTGACACTACCATAGTAAAAAGACCTAATTCTAATTTCGCACTACAGATATGGGATAAGAGTTTATTTTTTAAGTATGGTGCCTTTCTGAGAGTATACTATAAAAAATAACCAAATATTTTTTTATCTTGCCTTATTTTATTTTGAAGTTATTTTTGAAGTTTAGTAAATAAATAATATGAGAATGATTATTTCCATTTTATAGCACCCACATGAGGCATTTTGAGGTCACATTAATCTGCTCAAAGCCATACATTTAATTAGTGGGGAAGATCATATTCACACACAAATATCTGACTCCTACGGTAACGTTCCCTCCATGAAATCTGTTCTTTGAGAAGCAGCAAAAATGCCCCTTCCTCTGCAGAGAGGAATGTTGGGGTGCTTGTCCTCAGTTCTTGTCAATACTTGAGGCATATTTCTGATACGTCACTCATCATAGTGGATCCAGATGCAAGCGTAAGGATAGGTCTAGAGCCTCGATTAATATCAAATCGACCTTGCACTAAATTAGACGCCAGAGTTCTTACAAAATTACTCTGATCAATTACTGTGGTTTTAAAATGACAACAAAAATTCTTGAGAAGAAAAATGAACACTAAATATTATAGGAGAAGAAAAATAAACACTAAATATTATAGAAGGAAAATGAACAGTAAATAATATAGAAGAAGAAAAGTGAACACTAAATACAGAATAATAGGAAAACCGATGAGAGATTAAAAGTTTGAATACAAATACAGGGATTTGTCAGATGCAGCCATTTTTATTTTTCTATAGCATTGAGGGATCTAACTGGGGCACTTTATTTAGCTCATTAACATATCTTAGAAACCAAATGAATTATTTGTCAGAAAGAATTATTTGGAAAGAAATTACTGAGCTCAATGTTGCATATCTTTGTGGATATTGCCACACCAAAATCAATTACAATTATTAATAACGGTTTTCTCTGGAGATGCTTCTTCTGCTGCCGAAATAAGTCATTTTGTGTTCTGGCTGCTAGTAATCTGTAATTTTCTTGAAAACGACTGTATATTTTAAGAAGTCTTGAAATGATGGCAACTCTGGTTCAAACATTTCAGAATAGTGATACAAGCACTAAAAAATTGGAATGCAAAATAATATATAGTTTATCAGGATCAACAAGAAGCAAGTATCTTTGTAAGAGTGTAGTGTCTGGTAGTATTTCTCATCTAGTGATGTCTGTTAGTAATTCCATGAATGTTAATGGGAACTTCTGTTTATATAACAAAAAATAGCTACACTCGATGTGGAATTATTAAATGACCACCTATTATACATGAGTGTAACTAGTTGAATTTACTTAGATGCTGACTGGAATATTAGAATTCACATAAATGAATCAAGTTATCTTTCTGTGACCTTTTTTCTCTTCTTTGCCTATGGATCCTATATTTGAGCAAATAGCATCAGCGTTATGCTTGATACTTAAACGAGTTTGTCAGAAAGCAGATCACATGAACTCAGTCATTCTCTCAGAGGTCCAGGAAGGTGTAAAGATGCACAGCCAGGGTACTTGGGCTTCCTTCTGTTATGCAGCATTAGCCAAGTTTTAGTCAGATTATTGGAAGGTCGATTGTATTTAGTGCTGCATTCCAGACACCCATATTTTTTTTTTTCATATTCTTTAATGTTGACCAAGAAAAGGCTGCAGAAGTAGAAAAACAGTGGCTTTTCCCCTTTGAACATCCAACCTTAAATTTGGTGATTTATATCTATCTATATAGATGTCATATCACAGTAGTTCCATATGTACATCTTACAGTTGACATTTCTTTGCCAATGAGGCTACTAATAAAACATTTCCTAACAATTTTGGAGGTAATAATCGCTACCATGTTTATAATGTGAGCTATGTTCCAATCACTGTGTGTGGAAAACCTCTTACCAGATGTGGAATGGAGTGTTTTCAATTGTGTGAATTTGGGCTGAGGACATGAATTGAAGACAAGAGACCATAGAGGTGGCAGACATCTGGGCTTTCTAAGATAGCACAGTACTGGTCCAGACATTTTCAGTACTAGGTATTTACTGCTTATCTTTATGAGACATTATCTAGCTAGCTAGCCAACTTATTTAATTATTTTGCAGGGGCAAAATAATGATTCTGGGTGCTCTCTTCCACTGAGCTATATCCTTAACCCTTTTCATTTTCAGAGAAGATCTCACTAAGTTGCTCAGGTTGGCCTCGAAATTGTCATCCTCCAGCCTCAGCCTCCCAAGTAGCTGGGATTACAATTGTGTGCCAGGACAGCTGTGGAGACATTTAGGAAGTTGAAATTATAAGGAGAGAATTGGGGAATTAGGCAGTTTTTACCCTGTCATATCCCATCATGGAGGAAGAAATATTATTCCAACTTCCATTCTGGAAAGGGAGGAGAGATGTGGTCCTGAAGATTTGGAAGGGACTGGGACACTTGTGAATGTATAGAAAGTAGGCCAGCATTCTGCCAAATGCCCAGAGCTAGTGTGGTAAGAGAATTCTTAAGAAAATTTTACTTCTGTCCCATGGAGTCTGGGAACACGTGTCCTTAGATATGCCTTGCTTTCCTCTGATTTTGAAGGTAAGTGCTTGTCCAAAGCATTCTGAAATGGCCAGAAAATAGAATATGAGGGAAAGGGAGTGGTTTCCTAAGAGTTATCTTGAATTAGGCAATGGCTTTGAAGGTTACTAACAGAACCTGGACTTGGAGGCTTTTTGTAGTTGAATTGTAATGGGTAAGAGTAACTGATAGCCACACCAGAATTATATGTGTGCTACTTTCCTGCTATGGTAGTCTCTGCTACTGCCTGCCCCTGAAAATGCCTTGGATGGAAATATAGAGTCTGATCACATCACAGCTACTTCCCAAGTGCATTTCATGAGGAAGAAAGATTATGCCTCTGATGTGGCAAAAGGAGACTAATCAATTATATGTGAAGGTGGCATATTGAGTGTAATTTAGGCCAAAATTTTAAATTCTGAAAGTGAATCATAAGACCCTAATTTTTTTGGTAACTAAAATATCAAACAAGACATCAGCCCATATTAGAATCCAGGAAAGTTGACATAGTAGGATTGCGCAGCACAATAGGCAAAAGATGAAGTTATTTTCTATTTGCACACTCATAATATTTAACTTGTTGCATTCATTGGGCGTGTATCAGTTAATCTCCAGGACAAACTTGTGCAATAAATACCATTAGTTGTTTTACAGATAAAAATTCTGAGTATATGGAAAGTTACTAAAGCTCTAGGATTAAACTACCTATGGCTAGATCTAATAAATCAGCTTTAGTGTATAGGATTTAGCACTATTCTTTAGATCTTTCTACAATGACAGAAATGTTTGTGTGCACTATCCAATTAGATATCCACTAGATATATGTCGCTACTAAGTGTTCAAAATTGGTTTAGTTGTGTCTAAGAAAGTGTGGGGTTTAACTGTGTTTGTTTAAAATTATTTGGATTTCAACAGTGGCATGTGGCTAGTGGCTGCTACACTGGACAGTGATGGTCAGTTGCTTTATATGTCCACTCCTTCCTTCCTTCCTTCTCTCCTTCCTTCCTTTCTTCCTTCCTTCTTTCCTTCTTCTTTCCTTCCTTTCTTTTTTCTCTAATTTTTTTTTTTTTTTTTTGTCAGTCCTGGGGATTGAACGCAGGGCCTCACAAATACTAGTACTCTGAGCACTCTACCACTGAGCCATACTCCCAGGCCCTTTTATTTTATCTTTCATAAATATTTATTTATGATAGTGTTTGTCTTTGAATTCAGGGTCCTCCCACTGAGCTACATAACCAGTCTTATTTTATTTTATTTTATTTTATTTTATTTTATTTTATTTTATTTTATTTTATTTTATTTGGTTGAGACAGGTTCTTGGTAAGTTGCTCAGGCTAGCCTCAAACTTGTCATCTTCCTGCCTCAGCCTCCCAAGTAGCTGTGATTACAAGTATGTGCCCCTGTACCAGGTCAGTGATGTTATTTCTGCAGATCATGGGATATGTTAGACAGCTGCCCTAGCTCTTAGTGTGAGGTCACATTTCTCAGGCATCTAAGAGCACAAACATACATATACACATATTTATTTATTTATTTTTTTTTTTTTTTGTGGGTACCGGGGGTCGACCTCAGGACCTCGCGCGCCAGCAGGCGCCTGTGCCGCTGAGCGATATCACCGGCCCTTTTTTATTCGTATGTGGGTTCCGGGAGTCAAACTCGGGCCCTCGCGCTTGCCAGGCAGGCGATTACGCCGCTGAGCCATCTCGCCGGCCCCATGTACACATATTTAAAGGTAGCTGGGAGGAACAATGTTCTCATACAAAATCGCTGCAGCTGCCACTCCCTGTTTCTCAGCTACAGGAGTGATAAATTTGGGCAGTCAGAAATGGGGTAGTGCCCTCCCCTTTGATGAAGTCTGGCCTACTCTTCTTTATTACATCCTAATCTTTACAAAATATTTTTGCTTGAACTAAATGAATATATAAACAAATAGAAAGATACAAAGAGAAATAAATGGAAACTATTTTGAAACTCATTAAGAAACTAAAAGACCTTAGCTTCTACCAGCAACTTAAATTATTAACAGTGTAACTATAAGCATCTTAGTTAACCTCTGTGGTCTCTAATTTCTCATCTGTAAACCGAGGAGGATACAAGGTCAGCCTCCCTCCGAACCTTCTCTGAGGTTTTCTTGATCATAAATGAGATGCTGCAGAAGAAAGGAATGCATGTGCTGCACAAGTGTGGATTATTATTCATTTGTTACCACAGCAACTGCAGGGCATCTCTGTGACAACAGAACAGCTAACTGAAGAGCAGTGATTAAAACAAAGGCATCGCTGGACTGAAGTACCTGATGCTGCAGTAGCCACAATGCCCTAACACTGAATGCTGCAGCCTTATTTTCAAATGAGAAAGAGTTACATATATGTATCAGTGATTTTGAAAATACAGGGAAGTACAAAAGCTATACCCATTTTGACTGACTTGTCAAAGTTTTAACTTCATTTGTAAATATAGAGAGAAATAGATATGACACCAAAATTTTTTCTCTTGAGATTATCCTGTATATTTTATTTGTATTTTTTAGCAATAGGCCATCATGGAGCTTTATGCAATTTATACATATTTTTCTAATATATGCTTTTAGCAAATGCACAGTATACTACATTGTATCATAATTCTATTAACAAACTATTTGGATGTCTTAGACTTCCTCTGATTTATTGATATATGCTGCAGCACGATAGACTTTGAATATGCCACAATTTTTTTAAGAAATTATTGGTTCTATCTTTTAGGTTTCACTTTCTCTTTTGCATTATTGATGAATGTTACAGCAAACATCATTTTCTTCTAGTATTGTACTGACAAGGGCTTTCTCAAGCAGTGGCATTTGAGCTGAGGCTGAAAGGAGCAAAAGAAGCCAGGCATGAAGACAAAGAACTCCAGAAGAATCAACATGTATTAAGCCTTTGTAGAAATTTCACCTAAGTTGTGACACTGATTACCTCACCAGGGAAAATTTGTTGTTTACCCCTTATTTTGACTACACAGTGGATTAGATTAAGTAATTTCCTTGTTCTGTTCTAGTTTGTCATATCTCATCTGGACACTGTCTCCTATAAACTTTAGATTGCACTTAGACGTAAGAAGCCAAAGCCAAAATTGTTATACATCTTCCACCCACATCCACTCTTACAACAGTTGCCATATACGATCTTCTTAGGACCTATAAATCGAACACATGCAGAGAGATCAAACTACTGCAATTTCATCGACTAAAGTGATAATTACGAAAACAGATTCCTACCACATAGAATGCACTCCAAATGATAACATTGCATATGTTGATGACTCATATTCCATTCATTTATGGGAATTATGAAGAAAAATGAAAAGAAAAACTTTGCAGAAATTTGGGTCACTAAATCTTTCTAAATGTAAATTTCTGCTACCTCATATCCAGAGATGTAGAGTAAAAGCAAATAACATTTGGAAGGAGAATATACCACTGTATCAGTGTCATCTCATGCATGACTTACCATGTTCCAAATGGAGGTTGCCCCCTTGGTCTGTAGGATGGATTTGAGAGCTTAGAAGAGATTTTGGGTTATTCCATCCTGCTGCTTCACAGGGAGGTACATTAGTTTACAGAGATTTGTAACATGTACTCTGAACATTCTTATCTCCTCACTTGGTACTTACACCAGGGATCTGCTTTTCCAATATGCCAAAAAAGAAAGCTCTGAATATATAACAAAATAGTGTGGTAACCTGGTTCACAAACAATTATTTCCATGATTCTGGTTGCAAACTGAATTGGTCACAAACAATCAAATTCCATGTTTAGATTCAACACTGACTTTATGGAAAAATTTGATTCAGTTCACAATTAATTTAGTTTGTGACCAGAATGATGGAAAGAATTGAGTTTGTGACCCAAGGTACTGCTGTACATTCTCTGCAGTAAAGCCAAAACGAAAAAATATTTTAATACACCAATATGTTTTTAAAACAACTGCCGGGAAGCCTCTAAATCTAACCTGTCCACGTATCATTAATTCGGTTGATAAAGTCATCTAAACATTTGAGTGTAGAAATAAAACCAGGTTTGGTCATCAATTTCCAGGTCACTTTGAACAACTCCACCACATGTTAAACAGCGATTTCAGAAAATTAACAGGTATTAGTGCTTTGTGTTACTTGAAAAAATCATATGTTGTAACCTTAACTCCCCACGTGGTAGTATTTGAAGGCAGAGTTTCTGTTAAATACTCAAGGTTATATGAGGTCATGAGGATGGAGTTTTCATGATGGGATTAGTTCTCTTAAAGACTCCAAAGAGTTCACATTCTTCTCTGTAGAAGCACAAAGACAAAGTTATGTGAGCACACAGTGTGAGATGCCTGCTACCTGTAACCCAAGGTGGAAGCCAATGCCAGAAACATAACATGCTTACATACTAATTTTGGATACCCAGCCTCCAGAACTGTGAGAAAATAAATTTTCTCTTTCTCTTCTAACTACCCAGTGAGGGTATTATGTTAAGGCAGACCAAGCCAACAAATATAATTCTCTATTAAGGAAAAATTAAAGGAATCCCAGAGAGGCTAGTTTGGGTTATAGATATTGCCTAAAAGACTTGCTCCACAGATGGATGGGAGAATTGAAAGAAATTTTGTCTGTTCTGTGCAGCTCTCCCTGAAAAGCAAATTCACAGAGCACTGGGGAAGGGAGTTAACCTAATCGCATTGATTGTTTATTTTCAAAGCATGGACTATCCCGGGACGAGGATATGAGCCACTCTGAATTGAAGAGAGACAGGCTGAGCTGAACATCCCTTTGTGCCTTAACTTTGAGTTTGGTTGGCAGACTAGGAGACGTGGAAATATGAAAATTTTTATCCTATCCCTGGCACACTGTAGAATCTGAGAAGATTCCTCTCAAGAGTTTTATCCTTTAGATTATACTTTAATAGTCCATTGACCTCAGAGTACCTCAGAGGAAAAGATAATATTGAAATATAATAAATACAAATTTGAAAGTCTCCACATGAAGAACAACAAACAAACAAACAAATGAAAAGTAAATACCAGCAGAGAACTTGACTTAACTGTGTTCTCATGCTTGGTGGAGAGTAGAACTCGGAAACAGAGAAGTTGGATATGGAGCTAATGAGACAGTTGAGCAAGGTACAGAAGCCACCACCTTGCTCTTCCTGCTTATTGTAAAATGCAAGAGGATCTAGAGGTAAACCAATAAAGAATGGCTAAGCAAAGGGGAGTCTGCTCTGGGTAATTTGAAAGACGACGAGCCTACTCAGATGCTGTGCCCTGGAAACAGTGTCTTGAACTAAAACGATGGTTTCAGCCTCAGCACTGTACTGGAATCACCCTGCCAGGTCTTACAGTTGCTTGGCATCTATGACCCCCTTTTACCTTCCAATTTCTCCCTTATGGAGTGAGAGACCGTCCTGTGCATCTCTCACCATTGTATTTTGGGAGTGCATTACTTGTCTGGTTTCACAGTTTTAAAGATGGTGAGGAATTTTTCTCCAGGGTAAATCAAACCCTCAGCTTCACCCATACTGAATTAAATGATATTTGGATACAATTTATGGACTAATATTTAGTTAGTGGTAGAATAGGTTAAGAGCTTTAGGGGTGTTTGGATGAAGTAGGCATATGTTGTATGTAGGAAGGACATAACTTTTGGGAGTGCCAGATGTCAGTGTGTCTGCTTTACCATTTTATATAGAGCTAAAATTTTTTTTTAGCATAAATGTATATATTTTGCACTTATTTTATACTTTTGGTCATTTATTCATTAAATATCAGCTACTGTGATAAGTTATATTTTAAAGTGAAGAAAGCTAAATGGTGATAATTTGTGTTCCCTGTGTTTTGAAGTATTTTTTAGATGTTTTTTCCAAGTATCACTTAATAGCAACAGCTTTAATATTTTGAACTCCAAATTCTTTGATTTATGGCTTGCACATTTTCTTCTATTTTGTGTAGAGATAGGTTTTACAAGTACTTTATTAAATATTCTTTGATCTTATTCACGGGGTTAGACAATTGCTACAATACAGTAGCACTGTCATTTTTCAAATAAATGGTTATATTTGAAGACACTATAACTGGCTAATATAGTATAATATATCATGTTATAAATCACCACACAAATGTTGATAAATTCTATTGCTAATGATGGGAATAGTTCATGTAGACAATCCATGTATAAGGATAAGACTACAACTTTTATATTTATTGGCTAATAAATTTAAGAGTGTAGTAGTGTGGGAAGAAATAATGGTGATGACACAGCTTCATAAGTTCATGAAAAGTATAACTGCAGAAATGAGAGTAGTAATAAAAGTCATTAGTGTGGCATCTACACCAATCAAGCAGTGATGGGTTTTGTATATTGACCTGTCTTAGTCGTGTCTGCTTGCTGGAAGACTGGACGTCAGTTGTGTAGGAAAATAATGAAAAAGGGTGAAATATGTAACCACCTGGCCACTAGTTTTCTCAAATTTTACTGGTGAGAGGGCTTACAATCATGGGAATTGGAAACTATATATCTGCAATTCCGGTAGACTTTATGGATCACTGTTTTGCCAGGGCGGTTTGATCTCATATGTGAGGGATAGCAAGCTCTTGCCAAGGTCTAGATTTTATTTTGATCCACTTGGGAAAAGGTCCTTCAGCTGGGTGGATGTACAGGGAAATGTGCTTATTTTTTCAGAAGAAAGAATTGTAAAACTGAATTCATGTGTTGATGCTCTTAGAATAGTTTTGAATTTAAAACTGTGATTGTTTCATGTGCAGTATTGTAGGTCTTGTTGCATTCATTTGTAGATATTGAACTGAAGACAATCCAAACTAGTAGACCCTCTGAAGAAAACAACACTTTTCTTGGCCACAGGATCTGAAACTATAAAATGTAACCATAGCATGTTGCTGCTGAAAAGCTACTTAGTGAAAATTGAGTGTGTTCTCTTTGATATTAAATGTTCTGCTTTTACTTTTTCCTCCGTTGATATGCTAGAGACATAATTTTTAGTCATTCCTTCACTCATTCATTTAATGTGTACTTTCTATATGCACAAAAGGCAGAAAAGAGAACCGTGGGGTAAACAAAATAATACTAATATTTGATGTAAGATCTACTAAGTATGTTCTGAGAGAGGGAGTGAACATGTATTTCTGAGAGAAGGACAAATACCTTGCTTGTGGGTTCACTTCTCCCATTGCTTTGGAAATGTGCCTGATGCTCAGAATGGAATAGGGGGTGTTATTACAATAGACACACAGATGTAAGAGACCACTGCACACTGTTGCAATGGAAAGGAGCAACTCATGGCACCTATCAACCTCTCCAATGAGATACAGTCTGTCAGTTGTGATTGGCAATAGAAAATGGATACATTATCTAAGAGTGATGTCATGATGCATTGGGAAGATGAGATAATGCTACTGTGATAAGCCTGCTATGACGATCTATTTATTCCTCTCCTCTATTCATGGGAAATCAGATATAGCAGATAAAAATATGGGAAATGAACTTACATTTGAATTTTAGGTAAGTAACCAATCAGTGAGTGAATGAAAATCCTCTGGCAATTCTGCTTCCCCTGTGAAGCTCATTTCTCCTCATCTATACCTCAGCATCCTTAGGCAACATCTAGGGTGATTCCTTTCAATGGAAAATAACCCAATCTTCCGTGAATACTAGAATTAACTCTAACAGTGAACTCCCAACCCCGCAGTGGACACATCTTCCACTGGGAAACGTTTTACTTAAAATGTAAAACAGAGGGAAGCTATAATTTGAAAGTCTCTTTCTCCTTGCTGTTTATATATATAATTCCCTGAAGGACTATATCCAGTGTCCATACCCTTCTATTCAGAAAAGAATCACTAACCTGAGGAAATCAAGGCAGTATGTATTTTTATTAATTCTTGTCATGGTCAGGTTGCTTGGAGGCCAACAGTAAAAATACCAATGTTATATTAACTTGGAGTATGCTGTCACCATGTTTGCTAATTGTGATGTTGCTGCTGAGGGACCTATTACCAAAGTTTCTATTGAACATGTTTAAAAAATTAGTATAGCTAGCGATAGATACAAATATATTCATCATGCAGTATTGGTACATATACATATCCTATCATGATTCTTTTTATTTTTCCCCCTCTCCTCCCTCCCATCTCCATCCCTATCTCCAGATACCCTTCCTATCTCGAAAAACTCTGTCTCCCTGTGGCCTATTATCTTTATTTTATTTTGCACTCAAAATTATTTATACTTTGAGTTCTCCTATAAGAGAAACCATGTGATATTTAACCTTGTGTGTCTGATTTATTTTACTTGTCCATTGTCTTTGTTACTTTTCTTAATGCTGAGACAAAATATCCAATGCCCAAAGTTAAGGGAGGAAAGGTTTATTTAGCTCATAGTTTGTAGAGGTGTCCGTCTACAAATGGCTGGCTCCAAGGCAGGGTGCCTTGGCAGAGGGGAGTCACAGAGGAGAACCAGTTCACAGCAAGTAGAAGACGGCTGAAGCTAGCAAGCAAGGGAGATGAGAAGTCTCTCTCTGTCCCTTATACTGTATCTAGGCTACTGGGATTAGGGTGGTAACAAACCAATGAGTGTACTGATTAAGTAATCACACACTCTTAATCCAACATCACACACTCTAGATTTCACCACAACTGTAAAAACCCCATCTATGACAGCATGGGGCTTTGGAGGGATGTTTAGACCCAAACCATAATATCCATTACAAACACAAACAGCATCAGCCAACTCTTATGACTCAAGAAATAAATATTTTCCTAGCAAACCACACTACCATTAGCGTCAGTTTTTCTCTTTTCCAGGCATATAATGACATAACTAGAAAATTGAAAAAGGAGATTCTTCTCTTTTATGTCTGCATGAGAGAGAAAAAGACCTTTCCACCTCTGTTACACCAAGCTTGAAAGCTGTAAAGTCAATGAAACACACTTATTGTATCTGTTCATTTTCAAAGATGCTGTTTCACCAAAGAAGCAAGATCAGAACACTGGACTCAGGAGAAAGACCCCAAACATGAAAGTGTATTTTGATCCATGATCACTAATGCATTACCTGCCACAACTAATGAAAGCAAGTTAAAAGTGTGTAGTTTTATCAGAATATCTTACTTACTCATGGCATGATGGGTTTGATAGAGGATTCTCCAGGACATAACCTTATAACTTACATCTTCTATCGATCAAGGGTACATATTGTATTAAACATAAGACATAATTAAAATACTTAAATTAAATATTTTTCTGTGTCATTGGAAGACAAAACCCAATTACATGATAAACAATAATAATGAATAATAGCAATTCTGAAGGTGGCACAAGGGATATCATAAGCAAGACTCAGGACATCGTAGTGAAAATGATGTAGATTGTGGGACCAGAAAGGCCAGGTAAGTTTTCTGAACTTTGTCTCTTGGTGCCATTGTCTGGAACATTATTCTAATTCTCTGCATTTTTATTAGTTTATGGTCCCTCTTCTTCCAGTGATGTGAAATCTTCATGAGAACAATAGTTTAGAATCTTCAAATTTCATAACATACAGCAGACGAGCAACTGGATGTGTAAATGAATTAGTAAATTTTGCAGTGAGCAGCAGTTTGGTATTGGATTTTTCTTGGTGCTCTGGGTTTGTATTTGTAAAATAGCACTAAATTATCACTTTCTCAAATACTTATTTTGATTTTTAAGTATAAAGTAAAGCAAATCATACTGCCTAGTGACCGCAAGTATAGAAGAGGTTAGGAAATGGCAGCTTTTTGAATAAATGTGGTACACTCATCCTCACAGATGGTGGTACATCCCCTCTTCATTGTCGAATGTGGCAATCATTGTGTCACATCTGCCCAGAAGCTTTGTCGCCTAAGGTCTTCTTTCTGCCATAATAATGTGACTATTTCAGATTAGGGTCATCTTTTCAGTCTGGATCCAACCAAAAACACGTGCAGAATGGACCCTGATCCAACTGTCAGCTTGAACTTGGATTCAGAGATCGTCAGCTACTTCATGAAATGAGCAGCAACCAGCTGCCTTGACTTAGTGCTGTCTTTTTAATTTTTTTTTTTATTTCATTTGTACCTGTTTGCAGTTTGTATACTTACAATCATCTTGGGGAATGGTTTTATGTACATATTACAGCATGTTTCTTTCTCCCTCTTTTTAATTCCCTTCTGTTTCCCTCCCTCTCCCCTCTCAGTGATGTCTTGACTTAATATATTTTTCAAATTTATTATTATAGTGTAAAAGAGTTAGACATTCAGTATCACTGAATTTGAAACCACACTTTGAATTTTGATCTTATCTTCTAGCCAACGGCGTCTGGTACGACACTCTGTTTTGTTGTGTGGCCGCAGTGGCGAGCAGCAGCTCGCAGTCAGCCATGGGGTCACAAGAGCTGGCAACCTATGCCGCACAGTGAGCGTTACTATGCTGTGATGATCAGTAGGTTAGGTGTGAGGTAGTAAATCCATTTTTGAGTTATGAATTTTCGAATTTCCAATGAATATTGAAATGTAACCCCATGGCATGTCAAGGAGCATTTTTATTTGTTACTGAAAGCCGCTAAGATTTCAGAGTGGCTATCCAGGATAAGCTATTGAATGCTGACTATGAGAATGTTTATGGGATCTCAGAAGTGAGTTGTCCCATGGAATGAGCTGAAAATATTTCTCAAAGAAAGAATGTTTGGTAGTGGACACGAAGATGAAATTTAGCTGACAAAGGAAAACAAACAATGCTTTCTTGTCATGAAAATAAGACATGAAAAATGTCTGGCTTCTTGTTCAGCACATCAGCATCTTACTTGGTTTTATTGTCTTTAATCTCAGATTCTTTTCCTTACTCCTGCTGTACCCTATTCAGTCCTCTAACCATGAGTGCGCAGATCGGACCATGTGACAGTTCTCAAGACCAAGCAAATTGTGAACCTTGGGCAGAACTTCAGTCGTTTCTGTTATGGACTTTATCCTCCTACCACATGGAATTACTTGATTCAGTTCCTTGAAATGGTTCTACTATTTTCTGCTTCATAAACCTTATACAAGCATCTTTGTCTGATAAGTCTTTATTTTCAAAGTCACCACACTACCAGCGTTTATATATGAAGTCCTTCCCAGTCTCAACAATCTAGCTCAAGAGCTGGATAGTCTATTATTATCACCACATTAACATTTTTAGGACAGTGCCTTTAATTAAATACTTTTATTGTCCTTGGTGATTAACAAAGTGCCTGGCGTATAATATATGCCCAATAAATATGTTATAGTGAGTTGAATTCACATGTCAATTCGAAGATCATAAAATATGAAATGAAGTATTGTTTTCAAAATCTTGCCTGTCCTGAACATGAACTGCTTCATAAAATTTTACTGAATTAGGTGAGAACAGATTTTTGAATAAAGGAAGTCATTTGGAAGCATTCTGAAGCCTAAAATGTAGATATCTTTCTCATTCATTCCATTAGCTTAGTTTCACCACCATGCATCAAACGATGTTTGCTCTTTTCCAGGCCTTCAATTGATATGCATTTGGGCCAGAATTACATCAAGAATGAGGCTATTTAACAAAAACAAAAGAAAGAAAGAAAAGAAAAAGAAAGATATCTATGTTGAGTGTCCTTTGAAAATCACAATCATAATATTTGGCTATATGTATCTCATAGGATTGGTATTAGCCCATGATAAATTGTGATAGAAGTTACTATAATTATTACTAAAGGAAAGGACCAGCTCGTTTTTAACTTTTTCTCCAAGAAGACATGAGCAGGTACAAGATTTAAAAAAAAAAAACAACAAAACCTGAGTGTCTGTATACATAAAAGATAGCTACCCGTGATCCAGCATGACCCTATGAGAGGTAGGAAGATTTAAGACTGATTTTCCTGACATTACACTTCACTCTCACAGACAAAAATAGTATCCAAGTCATGAAGAAGCAAACAGAATATATTAATGTTACATTTTCAAAAAATATGGAAAGAAAAAATGAAATCTCCAAAATGTGTGACAAAAATAAAAACATCTCTCGTGCTATACGGAGTTTTATTTCAAAAGATCCATACAGTTGGGCTTATACATGCGTATGCGCTTGTAACACATGATGTTTTGCTTATAGAATTTGGAAAAGATATTAATTTCCCACTTTGCTTTTCTATCTCCTCAGTAGGAGGAATGCATTTTTTTTTAATGCCAACAAAAGCATGTTACAAGAAAGACCTACCTGGCTGCTGCAAATAAATGAAATGCTGAATAGAACCATAAATAATTTACAGGCTCTGTGTTGAAGGAAAAGATTGCTTGACTGTATAAAATGATTTCTACCTTGGTGCATCGCCCCTCACTGGTCTCTTTGACTCCTTCCTATATGTGTCCTTAACATATAAAACACTCTTTATTTCTACCAATGCTATCCCAACTTCAAGTAGAAAAAATATCTCATGTTCAGTTTTGTCTTAATGAAAGCCAAACAAGTGTTAAATTTATAAAGTATTATGAAGTAGAAAAATGAATTATATAAACGCAGTGTTATTTAGGTCACTTCTCCTTAAATCTTTTCTCATTCATGGTATAGAAATATAGGTAATCTGAAGCTGAGTTACATGATCGTTACACTGGCAAATCAAAATACTAAGATGATTGGGTCAGACACTCTTACAACTCGTTTTTTCACAATTATTTGTTCATGTCTTATGGTTGCAGTGGTTAGTTTTAAAAGATTCTGAATGGGCATAAAGTTTCAAGGGCATTTGCAGTTCTAAATGCCACTTCGGCAAAATTTCTTGAAGCTACTCAGACCCCCCACCCCAAATAGCCTTGATTAAATGAACAGAGGTCGGTAATGTACCATACCTCTCTTGTTTCAAGGGAGACATGTTCTTGTAAGTATACTGTCATCAGATGGCCAATAGACACTTTGGGCAGTGAAAGAGGAAATTAAATCTGTTCAAGGAAGGAAAAACCAAGAATTGAAATGTTCCCAAGAATTACAACTCAGCTATAACACTGTATGTAGGATTATTCCACCGAAGTAATTTTGCAAGTCTCTTGTGGCAGACAGAGAATGATTAGGAGAACACTGTGATGTACAGGATGTTTCCATTATGTTCTGTAAATTTGCATTAGAGGTTCAGAGTAACATAAATAATGCATGATAAGTTCTATCAAAAGAATTTCTAGCTGAAGTGCACAGAAGAAGCTGCCTGTAAGGCCATATTTTAACAGGACTTGGTAATGGCCTGGTTGGCCTTATTCACACCCATAGAAACTCTGGGGTTTGTAATTTGTCAAAGGTTAATGGACAAGCAAGAGAAGTGAATTTGGTTTAAATGTAAAGCTGGGTTTCTATGTGAAGATGCAAATACTAGAATGATATCTCTAGCTTTTCCATGTTGCTCTATAAAGAAAATAACAAAGGACTTTTACTGATCGACAACTAACGCAAGACCACCCCCACCACATCAAATTTCTCTCTTCAAATAATAACCGGACAATGGAGAGAAAAACGACTCGGCTTTCAAGGCAGAGGGTGATCGTATGTGAAAGTGGTTGAGGATCAACATTGTTTCAGGGCTTTTCTCTAAGTCAGGATCTGTGTTAAGAGTTTGATACATTATCTCTGAATTAGATGAACAAGCTTAATACGAAGGGATTGTCCCTGAATAATAGAGACATGTTTCACAAGGGTTAGATGTGGATATCTACAAACTGACTGCATCTGATTTCACTTTCCATTCTCCTCACCTCTACACCACACTGTTACATGATAGAAACTGTGAATTTTGATGTCTGCTTGTGAGAAGCCCCTCTGGAGGAAACAGCATTGCCTGAATCAGAAGGAAAAAATAAAGCTTTGTATCACTCAGCAGTCAGAGCTGCTTGAAAATGTGTAAGAAGTAGGCATGGACAGGGTGACTGCTTATCCCAAGGATGCAGAAAGAGGTCTGCAGAACTGCTGGCCCATTGCAAGGCCTGGGAGATGACACAGTGTGTGTGGGGGGGGGTGGGGGATGACTTGTGCAGTTTAAAAACACTGTAAGCATGGAGAATTTCTAGCTGAAGCAAGTGCACACAGGAAGCTACTTTTTTAAAAATGTGCCTTACAATTGCCTTGATTCTTATTTTTGCCAATTGAAAATCCACTTGAATTCCTGCCTCCCATCTTTTTCCTCATTCTTCTCCGTTCCTTCTGGTGGTAAAAGTATTATTTCCTGTTCATCCATGTTCTGATAAACTGTACCTGCTCCTCCTGCTAGAGCTGTTCTTCACTCTCCTCTGGTCTGCACTGTGCCAATGTGAGCCCAGGAGGGGCAAGGAAACGACTCCTGAGGATGGCACCATTCTCTGCCTTCTTACAGGGTTTGGTCAATGACATCCATCAATAGCAGGTTGGAGGACAAGAGGAAAACGGTTAGACTCTTTCTTTCTTCTTCCTTTCTTCCTTCCTTCCTTCCTTCCTTTTTCTTTCTTTCTTTCCCTTTTTCTTTCTTTCTTTTCTTCCTTTTTCTTTCTTTCTTTCTTTCTTTCTTTCTTTCTTTCTTTCTTTCTTTCTTTCTCTTTCTTTCTTTCTTTCTTTCTTTCTTTCTTTCTTTCTTTTTTCTTTCTTTCTTTCTTTCTTTTTTCTTTCTTTCTTTTTTCTTTCTTGTTTCTTTCTTGTTTCTCTTTCTTCCTTCCTTTCTATTTTTCTTCCTAACAGATACTTACCTGTTATTCTATAGCCTATAGCTCCCACTGGTGGATCTTCCTAAGAGGACTTAGTATTGAAGATCCTCCAAGCCCTTAATCCCTGGTGGTGATTGCTTCTGACTGTTGCTAGTCGCTGTTTCTTTCTCCATTTGTTCCTAAACCCTGCTTTTACTTTATAAATGTTTGTGCCATTAAAGATTGAATCTGTGAGCTATATGGAAAAGATTCTGTTCCCTGCAGGGCTCTGACAAATACTAATTTAGGCAGTTAGGGTGGAGTGTCAAGTTGATCCCCGCCTGGGGATTGGTGAAGCACTTTTCTAAGTACGTCTGGTTGGGTCAGGGATGGTAGCCTTGAGGTCTCTCTCTGGCCCCTTATCTCTTCCTCACCAGCACATTTTTGCTGCTCTGCCTCCTGGTTGCCATGGAGCTTCTTTTTACTGCTTAGCCCTTACACCATGATGTCTCTGCTTTAGAGCTAGCTGACCATAGACTATATTCCTTTAAAATATGGCCAAATTAAACCTTAATTTTTTAGGTTCTGGGTGTGGATATTGTGTCCAACAGTGGGAAAGGTGACTAATATAGAAAATTTGGTACTAGAGATTGGGGTTGTTTCTGTGACTATACTTGATCACGTGGTTTAGAAGCCTTTGAAAATGGTTTGTGGGAGGATTTTGGAAAGATTGGGTGACAGATGGATGACTCTGGTTGGAGCTAAGAAGATCAGAATACTGAGAGGAATGCGCACAGTGTAGGCCAGGCTTAGGAGGTTTCAGTTGGGAGCAAGGACTCAGTGGGCAGTTGAATGAGAGGCCATGTGTGTTACTATCTGCCAGGAAATGTATCTACACTTTACCCTCTTTACACATTGGAGAGGACTGACTTTAAGAGTAGTGGAGTAATTAATCAGGCAAACAAATTTTTGAGACAGACTGACATTCAATCTGTCAACATGGGTACTGCTGGCTGGATCCCCCAAATTTATAATGAGAGCTGGGGACAAAAAGTAGAGCAGAAAAATTTGAAAAACATACATTTTAGCTCAGAAGAAATCATATGTAAATTTGGGACCAAAAGCAGTGTGATTGTTGCAGAGGTTAGTGTGATGGAAAAGGGGGATTTAAAGGAGGAAGGAGGAAGTTGGGAGGGAAACGGATTTTAAAACAACAACAGGGGCTGGTGAGGTGGCTCAGCGGCACAAGCGCTTGCTGGCAAGCGCGAGGTCCTGAGGTCGACTCCCGATACCCACATAAAAAAAATAAAACAACAGCAACAACAACAAAACAACTAAGCTATATTATGTGTACGCACCCATTCCCAAAGGTGATTATAAATTTCATGGGCTGCAGACGTGTACTAATAAAAAATAAAGAATAGGTCTATAAAGAAAAAAAAATTAAGCCAAGTACTTTGTGCAGGGAAAAGAAGAGGCCTTGAGGGCATCTCAGAAATCAGCAAGATCCCAACATTGTAAGCTCTAGCTTATAGAGCCTTTGTGCCCCCTGCATTAGAAGGGCTCCTAGGGAATTGGTTTCCCAGGATTCTTACTGAACTCAGTAACACAACCACACAGAGGCCTCTACAGACATTGTCCACAGGGTCCTGACTATTGCTTACACTGACTGCAGATCTCGACATTATACACATGATGCTGTTTTATGGGCATGAAGAATTAAAAAATCATGGGGTCAGGAAGACTTCAATTCAGATTTCAAAAGAAAGCCTGAGAAGCCAGGCAAGGAGCCCCTCAGAAGGAAGTGCGTGAAGCTGTGCGAATGAAGCTGAAGATGCAGTACAGACCCCAGGAAGTCAAAGTTGCTGGGATGTGGAATGTCTGCTGGGGAAATATGAAGACATGAGTGGATCCAGCCAAAGAGAGCGGCTATGTGCCCTGCAGCAAGCAAGGCCACTGTGTTGGGGCCACCCAGACACTTTGCAACTTATGGGGCACATAGAGCTATAGGAGTTAATATTAGTCCTGCTCGGCTTCAGCCTTGCTTTGGTCCTATTGTTATTTTTCTATCACTTCTGTGTTTGGGTATGAATTTGACAAGTGGTGTGATGTGGCAGTTAGGGTGGAATGTTAACTGGACTGGCCTTAAAATCTGCCCCAGGGATTGGTGGAATATATTTCTTAGGTGTGTCTGGGTGGGTCATGGATGCCTGGCCTTGGGGTTTGTGTCTGGTACCTCATTCCTTCCTCCCTGGCATTGTTCTGCTCTGCTACCTGGTTGCCATGAACTAAGCATCTTTGTTCCACCATGCCCTGCTGCCACGATGTCTGCCTTGCGGCCAGCTGACCACGAACTGAATTTCCTTACAATGTGAGCCAAATTAAACCTTACCTCTTTTAAATTCTGGGTATCAAGTATTTCGTCCAACAATGGAAAAGCTGACTGATGTACTCATAAAATTAGTAATTGTCCTCTGCTTGTAAGAAGTGCCCTGAAAGCACGTGCTTTCTCTGCTTCACTGTGCCTGTGGTCGTACATGACCGTGCTCCAGGAGAGCCCTACTGATCTGGAAGCGCTTTTCCTAGCATGAGGCAGAGCTTCAGTCTGAGAGTTCACTGTCATTAAGAGGTAGTTGCCACAGATCTAACAGTGTGGTATCAAACTTTTTCTTCTATTTTATAATTGATTTTGTAGTTTGTTTAAGAAAAACTGAAATAGGATATTTCCAAATCCTTCAAAACTCAACAGTTTTTATGTCTTTCTTCCCTAATGAGATAACCCCTTACTGGTATCAAGGTGGTTTTATAGATAGTAACTTTGTTCAGATACGTTATGACCATCTGTGTTTTATTCTCCTTGTTAAGGATCCTGTTGATGACTCCAGGACAATTGTGACAGTCCCTGTGGCCACTGGAGACTAGAGGAGAGAAACCAAAACATGTATGAGACTCCCTTGATACTTTTTTGAAACCAAGGAAAAAATCTACTGTGCTTTTAATATTACCTCCACACCGCTCCGATTTTTGAACTGATGATATAATTGCAAGACTAAAAATAACACTTGAGGAGTTGGAAACTGGCCTGTTTTCAACCAGAAAGACTTCTTGATGCAGTATCATTTGGTAAGGGAAAGAATATTATCTTTCTAAGTTAATATTAACTACCCAAGTCCCAAGTGATTGTACTGTATTAGGTTCCTGTAATGCCTGTTGTTATGGATTAGGTAAAGAATGTCCCCAGAAAAGTTTCAAGAACTCATAGGTGGGACTTTTTGGAAGGTGACTGAATCATGAGGGTGATACAGCTGACTTGCTGTTAGAAGGTAGGTTCCCCTTGAAAAAGGCAGCTCCTCACTTTTATCTCTGCTCTCTGACCTCCAGGATACGAGCAGCTTTCCTCTGCCCAGACCCTCCCACCATGCAGAGTCTGCCTGGAGCTGGTCAACAGAGCAAGGACTGAAAATTCTGAAACTGTGAGACAAAATAAACTTCTCATTTAATTTGTGAGTATTGGGTATTGTGTCCCAATGATGAGAAAGTCACATACCATGCATAACCTTTTGGAACATGTGGCCACAAAAAGAGAAAGAGTGGAAAGAAAAATGAGGGTATGTGTAACATTTGGGAAATATGCAAAGTGAGTCATCTCTCCCTTTTGTTTTCTGAAGGGCGGGGTAAGCCTCATAATAATACCTCAGTAGGTAAATCAATAGGAGGAGGAATGCTCGGAGGCACTAATTTTACATGCATGTATTGTGTACTCCTTATGATTCACATGCTGCCTCAGTTGAGAGGACCTTGCACAGAAGGACAAGAGTGAGACTAGGAGGGGTGGGAGGTGACCTGGGTATGTGTAGGGAAAAATAATCTCTAGTGTTGGGTACCTGTTGTTGCTCAATCCTGAGACCAGTGAGAGAGACAGAGAAGAGCCTCCTTCATTACAGGACACTGGGATTGGCAGGAGAGGAGCCTGCTCAAGGGTCAGGCAGAATACCCTCTTCATCAGCTACTTCCTCCCTTGCATTTTCAAAAGAAAGGATTTGAGCGTAGGAAGCTTAAGTGACTTGTGTTGTTGCACAGTTTCTTGGAGGGAAATGATGACCAAAACAAAGCTTCTGAGTTGTAATTGGACAGAGATGATGTAGAGAAGAATATACAGAAAGAAGGGGAAGGATTTTCTTTATTTCTTTAGATTTAGAGAGTTGTGCTGCTGGGTAAAATCAAAGGAAACTGATTTGCTAAACTACTCTAATCATGGCAGAAAATAAGTACAGTCTATTATTACATTTGAAATGGAATCCTTTGAAGTGTTTTACAATCTCCACTATTGTGTCTATGCTACCGGTGTCCAAGTGAAAATCAAGCAGCTTCCTTAAAACAACCATACATTCGTGACTTAGAAATAAAACCTGAAACTTTATGAAAGGTAAACAATGCCAACTGCAAGTGCACTTAAATGCAAAGAGTTCTAGACCTGGCTGAAATATCTGAGTGTGTTGTACAATGCTTAATGTAGATGGTTTATATTCCCTATTTAATGAAACAGGAATATTAATAAAATCAATTCCCTCTCTGTGATGGGGACTTAAATAAAATGCAGTCACTAATTACAGGTATTGAACTGTTTTACCTGACATATTTAAATAGCCTTTGCACTCTGAATGAGCATAATTTAAAAAAAAAAATCTCAAACAAGATAAAAGAATCTCAAACAAAAGTGTGTGGAACAGATTGAGTGCACTAGCAAAGTGGGATCTCTTTTCAACTTTCCTACCCAGCTGGAGGAACAGGCTGAGATGAGTAATAAGCACTGATTAGATAACAGAATAAAAGGCTAATTCCATCTTCAAAGATAAATAATTGCTTTTTGTTTCTCATAGCTTAAGGGAAGCCAAAAGCCAAGAATAATTTATAATTTATAATCTTTCTTTCAGTTACTTGTTTTTCAATGTTTCTATGAGTATTATGTCCTTGTTCTCAATGAGGCATGTTCAAGCAATAGGAAATTTGTCTCTAATGTTGTAAATTGTTAATTAAGGACCCAAACGTGTTTTATAGAGCAACAGAAGCTAAAATCAATGGATGTCTAACCTTAGGGCTAGACTCATTCAATGCCGGAATGAGGTCAATATATTCCCAGGACTTACTAATGAGACCTTAAGTGATTGTTTGAAAATGGTGTTATGGCAAGATTATATGAAACAGACCTTTACACACACTCCTTCCCCCTCATTCTTTTCTAGCCCTGGAAAACATAACAATATAATTCCTTTTGATGGTTCCCACTAGAACAACTAGACTTTTCTGGGAGCTATGAAAAATGAGAATTCATATTCACACTCCATGCCTCTGGAGGAAAAAACAGAGTGTTTCCTAGAAATCAGTTAAGAAGGAGATTAGAATCCTCTTTCTTATGCCTGTCCCATTCTGGCCAGTCTACATTCCAAGATTATATGGTGTTTATAGCTGTTTTCCAGATCTACTCCAACTAGTGGTATGGAAACTTTCTAACAGTGGCATGGAAACATTGTTCTTATAATTAATCTGATACCTAGATAGACAATGTCCAGTGGTTGAACTGAGGAGAGGACAGGAAACTAATATTATTGGAGGAATAATTACAGTGCTAGACATTTTTTACCTGGAGCCAAATCTATTAGAATGATATTTGTGCTCAATAACAGACAGTTTTCAATTCATTTCAGGTTAAGAAAATTCACGCTTAGAAGTTAAATAACTTTACCAATAATAAATAATAAATGAAAAGGTAGGACATGAAGTCAGGGCATCTAATGCTGTAATAGAGTGTGGGGACTTAGGATATAAGGCCAGCCCAGCTTACGAGGAGCCTATGAATCTTTTTTCTATGCCAAGTTGTCCTTTTCAAAAGAAAATTCTTCAATATGGTCCCAGTAAGTGTATCGAAACAACATAACATGAGCAGATTGTCTAACTTCTGAGAGACTTAATTATGCATCAGTAAAATTACAGAGATGTAAGAGACAAGATCAAGTATCACTTTGAGCCCTAAAAAATTTTGGTATCTGCTCGGTTGGGAATTTTCCTATTCACATCATTTTGTTTTTCTGTTCCAACATGAACTTGGCAAATTTATGGAAAAATGAAAATTTCTCTGAAGGACAATTTAGCTCCCTAAGTAACAAATCTTAAGGAAAGAAAGAATCTGAAAATAGGCAGACATTTCTGATGTGTGGAAACCTTTCTGAACACTTACAATTCTGGTGCATGTTTTTAAAGATGACTATATATTTAACTGAATCTTTATGCAAAGTTATTCAAATATAATGTTATTTTATTCGTCTGCTAGAAAACAAAGATTCTTGTGAAGACAGACTATAATGATTCAAGAAAAGATTATGGGGCTCTATATACTAGCTTTTATTTCCTTACGGGCCTTACTACATGTGCTGAAAGCTTGCAAAAGTAATCAAAATACAAGAACTTGAAAGATCCAAACATCTACAAGTATTCATCTTTATGCATCATAATTTGCTTAGAATTAAAGTATCAGTAAAAGTTCCAGATAGAGCATTTGATACTTAAAAATGGTTGCTTCTTTTACATTAAGTTAAAAATCTAGCTATACATTATTTACAACTCACCCATCTAAAATGAAATACCACTTAATACTTGTAAGTAAAAAGAAAAAAAAATCCCTATAACAATACATTAGGAAAATGGAAATAGAGAAATTGAGTATAAAAAGAATGATACCCCATGAAAAACATACACGATGTTTGAACCTGTCAGATACCCAACACCAAGACAAAGAAAATTAGTTCATAGTAGAACTCAGAATTTGACAGACCAGGTATATTTCATTTTGTTTTGTTTTGTGTTTTGGTACCGGGAATCGAACTCACGACCTCGTGCTTGCCAGGCTGGCACTGTGCCGCTGAGCTATATATACCTGGCCAGACCAGGTATATTTTAAAACTGTAAAGATATATAAAATTAGACAGCATAATTACTAACAAGGGTGAATCACCATTCATGAGACTTTATACACTATAAAAATGAATTGTTTTTTTTCTATTGTGACCAAAAAATAATCAGGCATCCGATAAATAAATAAATAAGAATTCCATTTTATTATGATATTGAAAACACTCCAAATGTAGGAGGAAAAGCTATGAAAATATTGAAAAATATGACTAATGAAAGTTGACTTATGCTATTTGAAATTAAAAGATACCATAGGAAAAACAATGGGTAGATGAATATACACCAGGATAGATAAATAAATCTTAGGAACTAAATTCAATAATTTTAAAAACAAAGAAATGTTTACAGAAATGAATGAGATAACTTTCTTAGTAAGAAAGTCTGGTAACTCACATAAAAATAAACTTCAAAAATAAGAAAAGAAGTTAAATATCTCTGAAGGAAAGAAAAAACAAAGCAGTTGTGTGTATTGTACATTGATTAAATTAAATATGTTTGTGTCATGGATTGAATTGTGTTTCTAAAAAAATATGTCTAGATTTTAACCTTTACTACCTTGAATGTGGCCTTACTTGGAAATCGAGTCTTTGTAGATATAATTAGGTTAGAGAGTTTGAGATGGGACTACCCTCAATTTAAGTCTCACAGTAAATTCAATGCCATGATGTAAGACGAAAGGAGAAGACACAGAGGAACAAAAGAAGAAAGCCATGTGACCATGGGAGCAGAGATTGGAGTGATGTAGCTACAACTGCAGTGTGCCAAGGATGGCCTGCAACGAGCAGATTCTAGGAGGAAAGCATGGAACTGATTCACCCAAAACCTCTGGAAGGAACCAACTGTACAGCATGTTTTAAAAATGTATTTTTAACTGATTCGTAAACACATAAGAATTACATACATTTATGTGGTACTGTGTGATGTTTCAATACATGTAGATATAGTGTAATGTTTAAATTAAGGTAAAAATATCTATCTCCTTGAACATTTATTATTTCATTAGAGTAAAACATTCAAAATCTTTTCTTTTGAATTCTGGATATTGCCATTATCTACAGCCACCTTACTATGATTGCACACCACAACTGCTTACTACCATCAGACTGTAAATAGCAACCAATGATCAAACTTTTCTCTTTTTTCCTTCCTCACTATTCTCCTTGGCCTCAGTAACTACTATTCTACTCTCAACATGTATGAGATTAACTCTGTGTATTCCTCATATAAGCAAGATTGTGCAGTACTTATTCTGTGCCTGGTTTATTTCATTTAACACAATGAAGTCCACTTCTACTTATGTTGTTGCAGCTCCCTTTTTAATGGCTGAATAGTATTTCATCATATACATGTACTACAGTTTGTTTATAGGCAATGAAATTAAATTGACTTTTCCATTTTCAGTTCAACTTTATTTTTTTCTTTGAAATTCTACATATTAGAATGTGTGATATTTGTTTTTCTGTGTAGTTTATTTTACTTAACATGATGTCTTTCAGCTGCATCCATTTTGCTGAAAATACACTGTATGCATATGAGGAAATATCACAATGAATTCCATTAATATGTACAATTAATACACGTTAATTAAAGTAGATATTAAATAACAAGTAGACATTTCTAAGAGAAGACATAGAAATGATGAAATATATGAAAAAATGCTCAACATTACTAATTAACAAATAAATATAAATCAAAATACAATGAGATATCATCTGACTAGTAAGAATGACTATGATAAAAAATACAAATTAACAACTTCTAGTGAGAATATGGAAAAAAGGGAACCCTTGCACACTGTTGGTGGGAATGTAAGTTAATATAGTCATTACTGAAAATGATATGGAGATTTCTCACGAAATTAAAAAGAACTACCATATAATCCTGAAGACTTTTATTTTAGACTATTTGCCTCCAGAGCTGTCAGAGAATACATTTCTATTTTTTAAGCCCAACTTTTATGGTAATTTGTTATTCCAGTGTCATAGTTCACCACTGTGGCATGTGGCAAAGGATGAAAGATTACTCAGAGCCAATGTCCAGTTCAAACTCCTAGAAGGCCCAGAGGGACTCCCCTTAAGCAAGACCCCTCAGTGTGAGAGAGCCTCTTAAAGACAGCCCCAAACTGAAGCTTCTGTAGTATTTTATTGATAGAAGCAGGAAGCAAGGATAGAAGAAAAAAGAAGGGCATCTGGGCAGGAACCCAAGTAGGGAAGGACAGGAGGATAGGGAAAGACAAGGGAAGGACAGGGGAACATCAGCGTTGTCTGTTACATGACTGAGCTTAGGACCAGTCTAAGTGATAAATCTGAGTATGGGGAGGACAAAGGCCAGAGCACTCACACTTTAAGGCAATGTATTTCGATCCTAGTTGAACCTGTGTCTCTGTAGGCTATCTTTTAATCTCTAGCCATGGATTTCAGGAGGTTTTAGGCTTGTGGCTCCAAAAGTTTCTCATCTCTGCATATCCATCTCATCCATACCTCTGACCAACGCCCCCATCCTGCAGCCCAAGGAAAGGGATACAGATGGGTAACATCACTAGACTTTGCAAAGAACAAAAGCAGGCACAGTAATTTTAAGTGTTCAAAATTAAATACTAAGAATAATTAATAAGAATATTTTCATAAAGATCTGTGGAGCTGTGACTTAGCTGCCCTGAGGATTGGTGGGTCTATCTAGCTACATGGCAATATAGTGTGTATGTAGTAGAAAAAACATATAATCCTTCAACAGAAAAATGGCTTAGTAAGTTATGATGAAGTTATAAAATAGTTTATATATCTAATTAAATAATTGCAGAAATATAAGTATATGGACTGGAAAGATACCTAGAGTTTATTACAATGATCATAACTACAGAACAATATGAATACGTGTTTTGTAAGATATATACATTTGGTCATACACACACACACTTTCTAGGAACATGGAGAATTTTAGAAGCTTGCACACCAAATTCTATGGAATGTTTACCTCTGGGAGGGGACTTAGTTTATTTTATACACATAATAAATAAAATTTATCAGTAATAAACTCTCTTGCCTTCTGAACTTGAAGATGGTTGTGAGGCACCCAGAGAAAATATGAGAGCGCATCCAGAATATTTTGTTCCAGTGTTCCCTGCTCTGTCAATCCTTGTGGTCTGACTGTCCCTCTATTAAAGGTCACTGCTCCGTCAGGCATCCCTTTCCATATAGATCTTTCTCTAGGTTCTGAAATTGGTTTCTGTCTTGCCTCTTTGGGCTTAGAAGTTGTAATGACTCTCTGTGTCAATCCCTGGAATTTGGAGCCATTCTTTATTATTTTCCTTAAGTGCTTTTCAAACTTTTGTCAATAGTCCTTGATAAAACCACTTCCCCGGGTACAGTATGCCTCTGTTTACCTCCCGTTGATTATTCCTTTCCCATATTCATTAACTTCACTCTCCTGAATTTGAACCTATGTGCATTAGGTAAAGCTTACCCATGCCTAGAATTCGACATAGTCAATAGGAGTACCATACTCCTCCAGCCACATTGATTATAGATACATGTTGAGTATATCAAGCTGAGTCACTAAGAGGCCAGCACAGGGATTCTGCTGCACCTAAAGAAGCAATCGCTTCCCATTACAGTTGAACTGTCCCTTAGTAGACTGAAAACCTAATACTTCTGGTGGTCATTTTGGTCATTGCATGGGATAGAAAAAATGGCAAAGACAGCTAAGAGCAGAATTGCTTTTAGCAAACCACCATATGACTAATGACATAATTTGGCCACACATATTTAGCCAGACCTGTACCTGGACTTTCCATACATTATTTAGATATGTAAGCCGACAACCCCTCTTTTCTCTTGTCTAATTTGACTTCAAACAAAAGTTCCTATGAGATACAAATGATTTGTGACTTTATTTTGCCAGTTCAAGCAACGATATATCTTTATGCTAGCCAGCCGCGTATGTAATGAATGTGTGACATAATCAGCTCTAAAGTTGAAATGAGAGTTAATAACTAGCACTCAGATCTATAGATTATTAATTTTTTTCTATTTCTCTTAGAAATTTAAGCTAGAAACATGAGCAGATTTTGTAGTTGATTGGAAGAAAGAGAAGACAATTAGTTTATTGCAAGCTCATGTATTGGCACGCAGGTTCCTTGTCACAAAACCTTATATGCTAACATCCCAGAAATGCTGAGAAACCGGAAAATCCTTGTTTCAGTCTTCATGAAATTGGACACCCTTAAAAATTTGTTGAGTTTCTATCCCCTTGTGTCTCCAAGTATTTTAGTACAACGAAGTCTTATTCAATTGGCTTGGCTTGTACAGATGTCTCATTGAAGAAAACCAAATTTTAACTAACGGATTTATAGATATGGATCCATGTTCACTTTATGTTTACTTAGAATAGCTCTGTTAAAATGTCCTGATTAGATTATTTAAAATCTCTCTCTCTCACTCTCTTTCTGTGTGTGTGTGTGTGTGTGTGTGTGTGTGAGATCTCTCTTCCTATCTCCACCTCTACCTTTCTCCAGGCTTTACTGGTATTGAAAATATATGAATATATCCTATCTCAGTATTCCCATATCCATACCTGTGGCTCTATTGTGCTTATTTCTATATCCATATTGAGGTCTAATTTTATTTATTAATGAATGAATTCAGTACAGGGGATATGTAAACCTTGACTATAAGCTAAGTCTAACAACCAGAAAATAATTTTGCAACAACTCAATATTTTCAATGTTCTTCTTCAGCATTATAGCGATAAGACACCACCAAACAAAGTTTTTGAAAGCTCCCTGTTGTCTGTCATTCTCTACCTGCACACACCTCAGCTTTCCCTTCTCTCTGTCTTCTTGAATATTCTCTATAATATCTACCCTACTCCAACCCAAGCTTCTTCTTGTTACCCTTGTCACTGGTACCAATCATTAACACCTAATTATCAAAGTGCCAGTTTGCAAATAAGAGCATTCTCCATGGAAAGCTCAAAAAAGCAGAGGAAGGAGAAAGGAGTGGGCTCACATAGCATTTTTTTAACAGGCAAGGAAAATGTGTGGTCTCAAAATATCTTGCTTAATTTATTCCTTGACATATAAGTATTGATTTATATAAAATTTTAGGAAACACAGAGTAGAATTTCAACAGTGGCTATTTCTGAAATCAGATCATCTTTATATTTAATAGTATATTTCTGCAGATTTCACAATAGATATATGTTGCTTTTTATAATCACAAAAATATATATACATGGAATAAATTAATATTAGAAAGGCAAGACTTTCTAAAAACATCAATACTGAAACCCTGAACACACTCCTAAGATGTGCTGTGAGGAACGCATCAACCTTCCCCTTAATAATTGTGCCTCTCTGATTACACATCATTTACTGCTACTTTGTCCTAGTTATTTTTCTCATTGCTGAGAAAAAACACCTGACATGCATAAGTTAAGGGAGGAAAGGTTTGTTTAGCTAACAGTTTGTAGGGATTTCAGTTCATCATCTGCTGGCTCCAGGGCAGGGTGGCATTGCAGACAGTCATCACAGAGGAGAAACAGTTCATGGTAGGCAGAAGGTAGCAAAGCAAGCAAGTGACATTAGCAGCTTTTTTCTGCCCCTTTTATATTCTATCAAGGCTACCAGAATTAGAGTGGCGTCAAACCAATCAGTGGACTGGACTAGTAATTGCCCACCCTTAATCTTAGCACTCTTGATCCTAGCATTGCACCATGAACAAATCACACACTCTAGATCCAGCCACCTCTGAAAAAGTCCCACCTATGACCACATGAGTCTTTTGGGGGGACACCTAGACACAAAGCATAATATACTTGAACCTTACAGCAAAATACTTGCTGTATTTTGAAAATAGCATGAATGAAACATAGCTTGTTTCCTGAAGATGATTCACTCTGTTCTCCTGAAATGACTGACACCGGTCTCACACACACTCTTTTTTTTTTTTTTTTTTTTTGTGGGTACCGGGGGTCAACCTCAGGACCTCGCGCGCCAGCAGGCGCCCGTGCAACCGAGCGATATCACCAGCCCTTTTTTCGTATGTGGGTTCCGGGAGTCGAACTCAGGACCTCGCGCTTGCCAGGCAGGCGCTTATGCCACTGAGCCATCTCACTGGCCCACACACTCTTTTTTGTACTCTGCATGGATGCTCATGTTTTGTTGCATGATGAGTGGGGTTGTAGAACATTTAAAGGTACTCACTCCTTAGATGTGGGATACTAATACCTTCGGGATCTCTGAAAGGGCCTTACTTTTACTGTGCCTTCATAAATCAGATGAAATACTCTTTTGTACCTTCTTCTTAACAGCAAGCCTAACAAGTGAAGTTTAAACTTGCTTGCTTCCAATGAAAAGAAGAAAGATATTTTTGAGAGACTTGTGAAGGTCAGTGAGACTAGATGTACATTAGTCACTACCAAGAAACCAGGAAATGTGAATAGGATCTGACTCACTCACTTATTCATTATGCACCTATGGACACTGTGCAGGTGCTGAGGACAAAAGAGAGGGACCCAGTCACTCCCCAGGAGTGACTCAGAATGATGGGAAAGATAGATCTGAAACAATGAAGTCTAGAATGTTAGTGCTGGTAATGACAATGGAAACTGCATCATTACTGAGTTCTGTTTTCCATATGTCAGAATCTATTTGCTTGTCTCTTAGGGAGCTCTCAAGAACCAGAACTAAGCTCTTACTCATATTGGCATTACTTTTCCCATAATAGACAAAAGAATTGATAACCAAAGACTGTATGACTTATTTGAGAACACACAGTAATACGCAGTTCAGGCAAATTTCTCTTCAAAGAAATTTAATTCTGGTACCTAAGATATGGAATTTGTAATAAAAGCATGGGCTTTTGAAACAGAGAGCGACCTGCTCTTGTGAAGAAGGTTTGACCAAAGAGGTGACTGTCTAGTGGGTCTTCTGGAAAATACCATTTTCTAAAGGTGTTGTAGTAGAAGTGGGATTATGGAGAGAGTAGGGAGTGAATCCGAGCATCCACTCAGTGTCTGCACCAACAATCACGATCTGCTATCCTGTGAGCAGAAATCTCCCACAGATATAATTTGTTTGGCAAGCAATAACAAAAGTTTTTCTTGTTTGTTGAGAGAATGAAAGATGGTTGAAAATCTGTCCTCCTTCCTCTGCTGATCATCAATGTGACAAGTCCATGAGTTTTCCCTCCATCCCTCAAATTTCTCATTTACACATTTACTGTTCAATCAATTTTATTGATTTAATATAAACCACAGAAATACAAACTGCATATATTTAAAATGTGAAATTTAAGTTTTGGCAAATAAATTAACCAATAAAAACACTGGCACAACCAAGATATAGAACATTTCTACAGTCCCCAATAGGTTCCTCATATCCTTTATCATTCACCTTGCTTTCTACCCCTGTCCTCTAAAAAATCAATAAGTTGTCTTTTTTTCCTATACATTAGTTTGCTATTTCCATAATTTTACATAAATGGCATCATATAGCACAAAATATTCTATGTCCACCCTGGTCAGTTGGTATAGTGACTTTCAGATTTATCCGTGTTGGGCCTATGTCTGCATTTCAATCCATTTTTATATTCAGTAAAATTTAACTGCCACAACTGATTTGCTAGCAGCTAGTGCCTATTCAGAATAAAGCTTCTGGGACTGATGTGCATGATTCTTTGCAGAAACACATGTTTTAACTTCTTTTAAGGGAATTTTTTTTTTGTACCAGGCATCAAACTCACTACCTCGCACTTGCCAGGCAGATGCTGCGTCATTGAGCTATATGCCCAGTCCCCTGAAGGAATGTTTCTTAACTTTTAAGGAAACTCTTTTTCTGTGTAGTTATAACTTTCTACTTTTTCACCAATAATGTATGAAAGGGTCAGTAAGGCCACATTTTTGTCAACACTTGGTCTTGTCAGTCTTTTACATTTTAGCTTTGTTAGTAGAAGCATATATTCTAACACAGTAATTTAGGTATTAAAATTTGAGTTCTGTGAGTGGGACTTGACAATTAAGTCTTTAATTTTTTTGTTTTTCATCACTCCCACATTACCTACTCATTAATGCCAAAATTCCTAACCCATTTTGGTACCTAACCATCTCTGAGCAATTTACAGCAACAGTTTTAAACACATTACCTTATTTTAACTTCCCTTGAACATGTTTTACTCTTGTCACAATCATAAGAAGTAGGTATTAACAAGTCCTGTTCACACACAAGGCGGTAAAAGCTAAGAGGAAGTAGTGGGTTAGCCTCACACCTAATATTAACCATCAGGATGTAAATAAACTCCAATTGACTCCAAAACAAGGTCCTTCCTCTGTTGGGCTTCAGATGGCAGGAATTACACATATAAACCTTAAGAACTAGGCAAGGATTGTGTATTAGTCCATTTATCTTTCCAATAATGAAATAGCTGAGACTAAATACTTTTTAAGGAAAATGTATTTATTTAGCTCACATTTTTGTATGTTGAAAGCAAAAATTGCATGAAGCCAGGTGTAGTGAGGTATTCCTCAGCAGTAGCAAATCATAGCAGATGGCACAATGGTGAAAATGCAAGAAATAGAAAAGATCACAGAGTGAGAGAGGAAGCCTGAGAGAGATTCAATAGCCAGGCTTACAACAATCCTCTCATGAGAACTAACTAGGCTGCCAAAATTTCTACCTCAATTACTTCCCAGGGCAGCTCTCGCAATAGCTTAAAATCTTCCCATTAAGCCCTCTCTCATAAAGGTCCTGCCATATCTCAACATTACTACACTGAGGCCCACGGTCCCCATAGAGAAACACCTGGGTACCAAAACCAAACTATGATATGATCCTATCAACAGAAGACATGCACACACTCACTCACACACACACACACACACACACACATTACTAGAAGACTCTTAGTACTAATTAATTCATTCAGTGAAGAGACAGGACACAAAATTCAGCAGTGTTCCTGTTGAATTCAACAGTGTTCAACCCATAATGATCGTACTGGGAAAAGAATCAGGAAAGCAATTTCATTCATGATAGCTGAAAAAAAAAATTAAACACCTAGGAATCAATCTAAGCAATGAGGTTAAAGACTTCCATAAAGAAAACTATAGAAGTTTGAAAAGTGAGATTTAAGAGAACATTAGCAAATGGAGAAAACATCCCTTGTTACTGGATAGGCAAAATCAATATTGTCAGAATGGCCCCATTACCAAAAATAAGGTAGAGAATTAATGCAATCCCAATTGAAATACCAGCACTCTTCACAGAACTAAAAAAAAACAGCCTTAAAATTTATGTGGAACCAGGAGGGATCCAGAATAGCCAAAACAGTCATAAGCAAAAAGAGCAAAGTGGGAAGCATTACAATCCTGGATGTCAAGTTATACTACAAAGCTACTCCAGTAGTAAAAACAGCACTGTACTGGTACAAAAATAGACATGTAGACTAATAGAATGGAACACACAGAAACATCAAAAAGAAGGTCAGACCAAATTTTAGGGGGAAAGCTTCTTCAAAATACACTGATGATAAAACTGTTTACCCACATGCAGAAGAATGAAACTAGACCTAAATCCCTCACCCTGTACTAAGTCTAAACAAAGTGAATCAGAGACCCAGATATGAAAGCAGAAACGCAGAATCAATGGGCAGGTAAAATAGAGAAATATTTAACTCATAAGCATAGGCAAAACTTCTTCAATAAGACATCTATTGTGTAAGAAATTACACTAAGAATCAACAAATGGGATTACATCAAATTAAAAACCTTCTGTATGCAAAGATGTTGATTGGCAGAGTTAAGAGATAACCTAAAGAATGGCAAGAATAATTTTTGCTGGCTACTCCTCTGACAGAAGACTAATGACTAGAATACATAAAGAACTCAAAATATGTAGACTCCAAAAAACCAAAAGATCTAATAAAAAATGAGCAATTGAAATAAATAAATACTTCTCAAAAGTTGAAGTACAAATGGCCAATAAGTACATAAATAGAATATATAAAGAACTCAAAAGAATCATATCCCCCAAATTTAAAGACCCAATCCAAAAATGGACATCTGAAATGAATACACACTTCTCAGATGAAGAAGTACAAAAAGCAAATAAATTTCTGAAAAAATGTTCAGTATCACTGGTTATTCAAGAGATGCAAATTAAAACAATACTGAGATTTCATCTCACCCCAGAAAGAATGGCTAATATCAAGAAATCAACCAATAACAAATGCTGGTGGGGTTGTGGGGGAAAAAAAGAACCCTTTTCCACTGTTGGTGGGAGTGTAGACTGGTGCAACCACTGTGGAAATCAGTGTAGAGAATACTCAAAAAACTAAAACTCGAGGTTCCATTTGACCCAGCTATTCCCTTTCTTGGTATATTCCCAAAAAATTAAAAGTGTTATACCACAGTAATATACGCACACCCATGTTTAAGGCAGCACAGTTTGTAAAAGCGAAATCTTGGAGACAGCCAAATGCCCATCAACTGAAGAATAGATAAAGAGGATTTTGTTTTGTTTTGTTTTGTTTGTTTGTTTTTGTTTTTTTTATGCAATGGAGTACTGCTCTGCCATAAAGAAAGATAAACTTGAGACATTTTTAGTTAAATGGATGCACCATGAGACCCTACTCTTAAGTGAAATAAGTTGGACACACATGTTCAAATATTGCATGGTTTCTCTGGTGTGAGAAACCAAAACTGTAAATAAGGACCAAAATGCATAATAGATATTGTGAAATAGGAACAAAATGTTCAAATGGGAAGGGGAACTAGAGAGGGGGAGGGAAAAGGAAGGAAAGGCAAAGAACAAAAGAGAGCAAAAATAAGGAAAAGTGGAAACAAAGCTTTTGTAAATAAGAAGGGAAAGAGGGATTAAAGGGAGGAGAGGAGAACGGAAAAAAAGACGAACCAAGATACATCCTGTACAGGTACAAATTCCTTATGATGAATGTGATCATTATGTGTGTCTAAAATGTAGCAATAAAATTGATTAATTAAAAAAACAATAAATGCTGTCAAGGTTGTGGGGAAAAATGTGTTCAGCATGTTTGGGCATAAAGTATGCAAATCAAAACAACAGTGAGTTTCCATCTTAATCCAGGAAAAATGGCTGTCATCAAGCACACAAAGAGCAACAATTTCTGGGGGAGAATGTGGGGCAAAAGGAATGCTTCTACATTGCTGGTGGAATTATAAACCAGTACAATCACTTTGGAAATCAGTATGGACTATCCTTACAAAACCAGAAATAGAAATTCCATTTCGCTCAGCTCTACCTCTCCTGGGTATCTTCCTGAAGGAGTTAAAATTGCCATGTTAAAAGATACATGCATACATACAAATGTTTATAGCAACACAGCTCACAATAGTTAAATTATAGAAACAGCCTGGATGATCATCAGATAAATGCATAAAGAAAATGTGATATATATATATATATATATATATATATATATATATATATGTATTTGAGTCATTTTTTAGAAAATTCATGAATCTTAAGACCATAATGCTAAGTGAAATAAATTAAATACAGAAGGTTAAATAAAACCTGGTCTCATTTATATGAAAAATTTCAAAATATAAAAAAATTAAAGAGTAAAATAAAGAAGTGACAGTAGGAAACAGCGAAGTAGACATTGTTTTGAGAGGGAAGGTATCTGGGGAAGGGGAGGGCAGGGTGGGGAAGAAAGGGAATAAAAATGATAAAAATATGCTATCTATGTATTATTACCCCAAATAAACATAATTATAACGTAATGCAAATACATACTGTACTATGTACTGTTTTAGACTGAACTGAGAAGAAATATAAAAGGATATGGTAGAGTTCGTTGGTCGTTTTTGTTTCTCAGAACAACTTTGCCTTCTTCCTAGTAGAAGATAGTTCTGGTTTTAACAGAAAACATAACATGTGAGATCATCAGTACTCAACTTACTCTGTGTAGAATTAGCATGCTTACCTAATAATGTGCCTCCAGACTTTTTGAGTTCCTATATATCATGGGTCCATCAGGATTTTGTTGGTGGAGGAGGGTTAGCAAACACTTCAAATGCAGTAGCGAGTAATGGTGGATACACGTGTTCACATATACTATCTGCTTGTCCCATAATGCTTCACTTATAAAACATGTTTTTAGATGTGAAATTATTAATCATTTCAGAACTGTAACAGATGAGCATTAAATGAAGAAGGGGCTCTTTCCAAGCACCAGGCTTTGTGAGACAGCCCTGGTAGAATACTGGTAGAACTAAGATTTGGGTAGTAAAGAAGCAAGCAGTAAGAATAATTTTTACGAGTATAGTTTTTGCTTATTCATTCAATTGTTATTAAGCATTCAGAATGTGCTAAGCATTTGTTTTAGTTTCTTGGATGCATCACTGAACAAGAGGAAAAATTCTGCCTTCATGCTGCTTGCATTCTACATTTTCTTTCTGAAGAGTCATGTAGAAAAGAAAAAAAAATTGCACACCCTTTCTTCTGGGAGGAATTTTAACAACAACAGTACAACTAAAAAGAAACAGCTACACGCACATCTCAGTGAGAGAGTGCTTGCTTAGCATGCAAGAGACCATGAAATCTCTAGCACCAAAAAAGGAAGAAAAAATATATGTAAAGAAAAAGACTGAAATGCCATAAAAAATATCTCATTATGCAACTAGATTTTCCAAAGACCATTGTGCAGGATGGTTTCCACTAAATGTGTAAGTGAGGATAAAGAGTTTTTTGTTCATTTGATTGGGTTCCTGGCTCAGAATGCTAAAACAGTTAATCAAATAATTCAGTTAAGTGACATCGACCCCATTTGTTTGTTTTGTTTGTTTATTTCTTGGCAATCTGTGGAAGTGCAAACCTTTAATTGGATTTGTCCTAAATTTCCTGTGTTTTTGCTGAAATGGGTAAAATGCAGCTTCTCGTAAGTTTCCCATAGAAATGTGCAATTGAGAAGTGCTGTGTTCTACAATTAGTAAAACGCAAATTATGGTCACTTTTTTGGCAAATCCATTTGCAAGAGACATTCAGAAATCGTATGCCTTAGCAGAAGGTATGGACAAAACAGAACTTTGTGTAGCTGAGATGTTCTCAAGTTTAGCATGATTGAGGTTGCTCAGAGTACTGGCAAAAGTGCAGACTTCCAGACATCACAGCAGTTTCCTCAAGAGTAAGTCTTGAGTATTTGTGTTACCGAAATATTTTTAGGGGATGCTCATGGTAATGGTCCATTGTAAGTAGATCATCCTAACTGTTGGAGTTAGGAGAGAGAAAGCTCAAAGTTCTGTTTCCACAAATTTGGGGGTTTGTTAATATATCATCATGAGCTGGGAGCCAATAATTCATTAGCTGGGGAGCAGACTACAATTGAGATTATCTGTATTTCTACCTTTATTTATTTACTTGTGTGTGTGTGTGTGTGTGTGTGTGTGTGTCTGAGAGAGAGAGAGAGAGAGAGAGAGAGAGAGAGGGAAATAAGAAAGGAAGAAATTTCCAAACAGGAACTCCATAAATCTAAGCATTTTGGAAATGGAAGAAAGACAGTAAAGAATCTAAATTTAGCAAAAATATTGTAGTAAGCTCAGAATTATGATCTACAAGTTAGTAAGATATAATGCAGTTTGTTTTATCAAGCCCTTTTGCTACTTTTTCTCATATAGATTATGTTCATATTCTTTGCAGTACACTTTTCTAGCTTCTTTTAGAGATGAGAAAATATAATTTAGTAGAGGTTGAGTGAAATATCTGGGGTCATATAGTCGGAAAACAGCTCAACCAGTACTTGAAATTGGGGCACCTTGGTTGGATTTAGCTAAGCTTTCACATGGGAAAGTTTTAAAGAAGTTAAAACAAAAAGAGGGATGCTCATATAAATTTTTACCTGCCTAAAAATTATTTTTGCTGTGAAGGAAGTTGTTACATTATTCTCGATTTTTTTTCCATATATTTGAAATTATGTTTGAACGATATTTAAAAAATAGGATCTGATCAGGTAGAAATGATGCTGCTGAAAGACCCCTCCAGAGGCTGCTGGCGGTGTATGCAGGTGGGAAAGGGTCCCAGGAAACTCTCTGCACCTAAGGTGGCCCTCGGTTTACAGGTCATTCCTCCCCATTTACTTTGTTTCTTCCTCCTTGTAGAAATCATAACACTTCATCAATGTTTAATTAATCCTAAATAAATTATAATCTACTGGTTGATGACACCTCAACCTAGAAAAAATGATTTCTGGGCAAGGTTAATGTATTCATATACAGAAGTACAATAAAATTTAATTTTTCTCCTGAGAATTTTAAGATTTCGCTGGTGATAAACCAAGCTTGTATGTATTAACTGATTTTCTGTGATCACTTTGAAAGATTTAATCTGCAAAATTACTACTGAGAACGTAGTACACCCTTAACTTAGAAAAAATGCTGGTAAAATTTAGATAAAAGAGAAAAGCTAGCAGTCTTTTTAATAATCAAAGGGTACAATTACTAAGATTTAGTGTTTTCTGTTTGTATTTTTGCCATGTGTGGGTAGACAGTAACACAAATCACAGCATATACACCTGTTCTATGCCCTGAGTTTTTATCTAAACTATCCAAGAATTTTAGATAATTTTTAAAAACCTCATTTTGAATGTGTGGAAGGCCTTCCGTTAAGTATATATGTATAAGGAGGTACTTGATGAATCATAAGTTGTTCTATATCTTTACCAAAATAAATATTGCTGAAATGAACTGGAACATTTTACAAATGAAAGCATTTTCAGTTCTTGAGCTTACTTAATTGAAATGAACAGCTAGAACTAGATTGGATGAATGAAAGTGTCTCACTTGCAAGACAGCTAACACTTTCTTGATAACAGAGCTGTGTGTACTATGTGGTTGGTAGAGATTAATATCCGGGACTCCTCAGTTGCATAACTCCCTATGAAGCCCTGGGGAGGGCTCTTGTATAGGAGTAAAATGTAAAAATTACCAATGACTACTTTTGTATTCTCTTTCCAAAATCATATGCTTCAAATTACATAAACTTCATAAACCACAATGTACAAATCCTTTCTTGTGTGGTGGATTTTAAAACAAGATTTAGTGTTTTTTATCTGAAAGACAAACTAATCAGTTTTATATTTTATAGAATATGCTGGATATTATAAAGTACATGCTTTCTGAATGCCTACTGTGTACTATTTGTGTAGAAGAACTAGTGAGAATATTCTTCAGTTTTTTTATAACCTGCAAGTGGAAGAATCCTCAAGGGGTCTCTATTCTGTGTGGGGCAGTGGGAATGATAGTTAGGAATAGACACTTGCACAAGTTTGCTAAGCTAAGACATTCCCAGGACAGAAAGGTAGCACATAGGCCTCTGGCTTCCAGGTTTCATTCTCTATATCCATCCCCAACTCCATTCTCAGAGTATTTTTTTCTCTCTTTTTTTTCCTTTCCTGAGCCTATTTCATTTTGATCAAAGTCATCTCAATGATTTTATTTTAATTAACCTGATGGATTTAAAGGATGAAATGTATTATGTGCATCTCCTTTAGGAAAATATTTGATGACTCTAAAGCCCATATTCTTAGAGAATTTGCTATCGCCAAGTCTTAGGATCTTACATCCACTGAATATTAATATTTTTGTAGATGTGGATTACAAATGAGAGAAGATATCAGTGTAGCAAATTGCTGAAAGCTCTTTTTGAGATCATCATGAATAATGCATACTAAATTGATATGGCATATTTTTAGAAATTATGCAAATCATATTAAGTAAATTGCTTATGAAGTGAGGTGTTTTGATGAAAACAGTTAATTCTCTTTTTGTTTCAGCACATAAGTGGTGTTTAGGCTAAGCACATTCAAATCTATTAGCTCCCTTTTAATTTAGAAAAACCTTACTTATTTGATAATAATATATTCTCTACTCATAACATCAAGGCTTTGAGCCTTTAACACAATTCTTTTTATTCTATCAAAAGCTCTGTCTTAATTTTACTACAGAAAAAATGCATCATTTTGTATACTTTATAAAGTTACTACATTTTTCTTACCAGATTTGTGATTTGAGCAGTATTAGAGGAAGAGGCCTTCCTATTAACTGAGTCAGTTTTATATAATTAAGTGGGTAAAAGTGGATATTCGCCAAACACCCAGTGAATTCAGAGAAGTGATTGGAATTTACCTTCAAGAGATCTGAGGTTTTCTGGAGGAGAAAGTGCACAAACCCCAGCAAGTCAGATCCAGGCAGCATCTATGTGAATATGGGCAAAGCAGAGGGAATCCTTGATTTAAGAGAGAGTGGGTATCACGGACATATTGACATTCAAACTGAAAGTTAATTATGGAGAAATTTTGAAGGCCAATCGATGAAAAAAGAGAATGATACAGAGAAACAGAATGAGTGAGATCTGGAGTTTAGAAAAATAATCAACTGTTTTGAGAAAGAAGCCATCACTCTGCTCTAATCAGCACTTAGTAAGTTATGCGAAGAGATGCAGTGGAATCCAAGGTAATAAAAATGATAGTAATAATAACAAATAGTAATAAATGCAAAGAAATGAAAACGATGAAACCTACCACAACTAGAGCATTCTCTGTGTTCAAGACCTTGTGTTTTGTGTTTTGTCGCTGAATATTTTTCAAAACTCTGGGAAGCAGATTATAGCTACTTGTTCCAGATTAGAAAATCAAGGTACAGAAAAGATACTCAAGTTTTCTAAAATTTTGTCAAGTGATGCAGAATTGGAAATGGAAGATTGAAGAACTGGTCTTGAAGTCTATGGGTAGCAAATTTTCAGTGAAGATTCTGAAGAACTGTGGTTTTTGTCCTCTATCAAAAGCTCTATGGTTGTTGTGTCTCTTCATGGTAGGCCACTCCATCTGTAGGTTGTGTTTTTTAATTTTTTTTCTCTTTTTTTTTCTTACTACTTATACTTGACCCAAACTTGTGCTGCCAAACCTGTTTTTTTCCTACCTTTAATAAATGTGAAACTTTGCCACCACTAATAAAAAAAGCTCTAGGAAGTGTATTTAGGTAGCAAATGTTCATTGAATATATCTTGTGAGCCAGGCATATTCTTTGACTTTTAGATACATCAATGAATAAACAACAAAAATGAAAGACTCCACCCTTATGGAGCTTATATTCTGGTGGAAGGAGACAGAAAAAAATGTAAATACAAGTGCATGATGAAAAACAATTCATGTTAGAAAGAACAAATACTGTGTGGAGGGAAAATAGAGCATGTTCATTGGAATAGAGAAAGTAGGCAGGGGCTCCAGTCGCAAGGCTTAACAGGGTGTCCAGCATCCCTGCGTTAGGTACGCTAACCTTGGATAGGTATCCTGACACTGTGTGCTAGGAAGGCAAGGTTGGAGAAAAACTCTGAAGAAGGTAAGTGGAGATGTGCACTGCAGGCAAGGGGAGGTTGACATGAGTGGTTTAAGGTTCCTGAAATGTTTGAGAAACACCAAAGAGAAGAACAGAGGAAAGAAACAAGAAGAGAGTCAGAGGGAAGAGATAAATGGGTCCCTCGGTGGGAAGGTGGTGTGTAACCCTGAAAGCCATGTGAAGATCCTGACTTTCTTAAAGACATAAAGAGGCACTGACTGGAAAGTGATGAGCTGAGTGACAGCATCTGCCTTATTCTCCCAATAAGGTAGTCAGGCAAAAAATGTCTTAGCAAGCTTCTGCTGTAATCCAGGCGAAAGAAAATGGTGGCTTCCGGCCAGTACAGACATAATACAGGTAGTGAGAGTTGGCTGCATACTGCCTATAATTTGAAATTGGAAACAAAAAACATTTGTGAAAAGATTGGAGACAGGCTGTGAATAAAAAGATGATGTGAGTCTTTGGGCCTCAGCTCATGGAGGACTGGAGTTTACATCAAATAGAATTACTTCTTTAATTTGAGTAATTACAATAAAAGCATATTTCCCCTTCTCCATGTAAGGAACTTGATCCTACATGAATAAATACAGATATTATGTAAACCTGTTTTCCAAATATAATTATTAACACTATAATTTTTTGTCCTACATTGGATGATGAGTTTTATGATAATATTGGTGAACTCAGTCACATGGCTCCAAAATATTTCTCAGTGTCAGATTTGCAACTACCCTGGTAGGGGACAATCTATCGGCTGACATTCAGGTGTTAGCATCTCCAGGGACTGCTTCAGATACCAAGAGCCACCACCAAGCCCTAGGATGCTTTGCACTCAGTGACTGACCTGTGAAGGAGCATGAAGGACTCCCACCCTGACCCCACTCAGAAGAATGTGAAAGAGCCATTCTAATTTCAGAATTGTCCATGGGGTTGGCCAGGGTGGCTTTGAGCTGGTATTTATGTATTAGTTTTCTATTGCTGCCATAATGAATTACCACAAACTTTGTGAGATAAAACAATAGAAATTTACTACTTACATTTTTTACAAGTGTGTTATTGCCTGAACACACCCAACATCATGGTGTTGATAGGGCTCTTTTCCTTTCCATAATCTCTACAAAATTGTTTTCTGCCTTTCCTGGCTTTAGAGGCCTCTGCATTCCTTAGCCTGTGGCATCTTCCTTTATCCTCAAAGTCTGTAAGTTGAGTCTTCCTCATGCTACCTCACCCTGACATTGGCCCTCTTGCCTCCTTCTTCTACCTCCAAATGTTCTCTTGAGGACTGTCACGATTGTATTGAATGACACGAATAATTAAGGCCAATCTCCTTCTTTTGAGTTAACTGATTAGAAATCTTCATTCTATCCACAATCTTATTTCCCCTTTGCCATGTCAGCCAACATAGTCACAGTTTCCAAGGACCAGGATATGGTTGAACTGGAGGTTCATTATTCTGCTTACTACATCAAACCCTGTACCCTCCATCCCATCTAATCCTGCTTTCTTCTCCTCCCTTCTTTATTTCCTGAGAAATCAGGAATGTTATCCCGACAATGGTTAATATCCTTATGAGAAAAATAGTAAATACCCGTTTATAGACCTTACTTTGCTGTTTGCAGCACCATCATCCTTTTCTTCATTATATTTAATCATAATCTGTATGCTGATTTTGTTGTTTCTCTTCATAAACTTGCTCTATCCACTGCTCTTCTGACACAAGCTTCCTCTGAATTACCGCTCTATTACCTTCATTTTTCAGGGCCAATCTTCCGTATCATTGCTTTCCTCATACTTTCTTCACCACTGAGTTACTCTCTGTACCAACCTGCAGAAACTGCTGTCCAACGTCCAGTTACGATCTTTTCTCGGGGCTGACGCTTGTCAACTTCAGCAGCTTTTGACGTTGATACAGGCTACCTCATTTTCTTCTCACATTCCGAACCTCTATACTATTTGTGGAATTTTTTATTCATTACTGTTACACGTTGATTCCTTCAGCACATGTATTTTATGGTACACAGCCTCATGGCTTCATGCATACTTTAAATAGTAGTCCTAGCCTTGGCACTTAGCTCTTCACATTTCTGGTATTGACTTTTAATTGCTCATTTGTTTATTTATAAGCTCTGAGATAGCAACTGCTATATGAGTGCTATGTTTTACTTTGCATTATGTCAATGAATATTTATAGAGGTATTTATTGTATCATTAAGACTTAATCTTTTTAATCCTGCCACTAAAAATCTTTACTACATACTTCACACAGTAGGTTGACCAACACTGAAAAACCAAAACATACATAAAAAGTATCATTGTCTAACACTTCTTTGCTTAGCTACATAATATTTTATATTTTTATTATTGTTCTAATTACCCGAAGCTCAAATCTTTAACATAAACTTTGATTTTTATTGTCTTTTCACTAACCCTTACCCCGCTCTATGCCCTCTACTATATAAGTGGCGAATTAGATTGCATCTCTGGAATATAATATACATTTCCTTTCTCCTTTCTCATCTCATTAGTATTTTTTAATTTGAATAAAGTTCGCTTTTCCAGTGATCTGAGATAAGTTAATGATCTATTACTAAACTGCTTTGTTCTGTCCCTCTCCTAAGTGTTCTCATATGTACCATTTTAAATACAGGAAGTTATAGATTACAAAATGTCTCTTTTGTAATAAATGCTTAATTGAAAATTTTGGTAGTGTCCAATTACAAAACTTCTTATATTTTAATGCAAAACCTTACAGCAGCTTTAGAAAATTTCAAGTGACAAAATGAGATGCATGTAGGGCAAACAGGGAAGTTCCCTGATGACATTGCTTTTAGGAACTAACTGATCTAATTAAACTAACAGATTGCAAAATATGACAGGAACTCCTTGTATCCCTGTATGTACTCCTTTTAAGAGAGTAATTTCTTTTTCTACTCTCTTGATTGGGAACTGACCTTGCGTATCATTGTGATCAATATAATGTGGCAGAAGAGACGTGATATAACATCAGAGGCTGGATATCAAGAAACCTTGTGGTTTCCACTCTTGTCTTCTTGGAACTCATCATCCATTATGTGAGGAAGCCTGATATTTAGAAAATTCAAGCAAGCAGACAGAAAATACAATAAAGCAAATCATATATATTTATATCAGCATGGGAAGAGGTGAGCCCAGCCTCCAGCCAAAACCAAAAGGCAGAGGCGTGAAAGAGGACAGAAATACTCAGCCAGCCTTCAGAGTCTGAAGAAATAATAGAGTGTTATTGAAAGCCACTGTTCAGGGAAGTTGGTCATGGAGCAGTAGGTAACGGAAGTAGACGTGTTTTCCTTTACTTGAAAAGCCTAATGCACATTAGCCTAGTGAAGCCTAAAAAACCTGCAGTGAAAAGACCTCCTTCACTTTGTATAATCCACTCAAATTTATTTGAGTAAGGAACCATTTGTGGTTGCTGCTTATAAACCATGTTCAGATTTCTAGGGCTAGAGCTCTGTTTTGAAAATTCAAATTCTTATCATCTGTCTACAACCCAATCTTTAACTCTATTTTTCATTACTACACTTTCATACACAATTTAATTTTTAAAATTCAGATTTATTAAATTCTGAGTATCCCTGTTTCTGGCTTTTAACTTAATTAAAAATGATATATTTTCTCTGGAATTTTGCTGATCATCCTTTTGTGAGTTATTATATTATTATCTTAAGGCACTTGTGAGAATCAATTCAGCAGACTTCCCAGTTAGTTTGTGAACCTAGTGTGAAGCAGGGACAGAATTGTAATGAGATGGAAGGCAGAACTCTTCTGGACTCAAGGTATGTGGTATTTTGTTATGGTTATTTATAGTTTGCTGGTCTGGATGTTCCATGAGTGTCAAAAGGGTTTATTAAGGACATTGTTTTTTTCATTTAGAATATTCTCTTTCCTTGGGAAACTTCTCAATAGCTGTTCATTAAATGGTAAGTGAATGGATAATGCAAATAATCATGGCTAAGTATTCATTATATAAGCTATTGCATAACATTAGGACTTTTAGAATCTACTAATTTTGCAGCCAATCCCTAATGCACACCACAAGAGAAAGAACGTGAAATGGGCAATGAGTAATCCTCTCCATGATCTCCAGCAATTGTTGTCTGGAATAGGCAACCTAAATAAAAATATAGTCAAAGAACTTTTTATTGGATTTAAATGCCTGGCCTCACTGTTGTCATTAGAAGCCCATATGATGGAGTAGCATTTAAATGAGATCAGGATAAACATTTATTTACCATAAATCAATGGTTTAAAACAACACAAATGTGCCGGTGAAATGGCTCAGCGGCGTAAGTGCTTGCCTGGCAAGCGCGAGGGCCCGAGTTCGACTCCTGGAACCCACATACGAAAAAGGGCCCGGTGATATCGCTCAGCGTCACGAGCACCTGCTGGCGCACGAGGTCCTGAGGTCGACACCCCGGTACCCACAAAAAAAAAAAAAAAAGCACAAATATATTATCTTCTAGTCAGAAATCTGTCAAAGGTTTTACCAAGGGACAGTCATGGTGTCAGCATGGCTGTGTTCCTTTCTGCAGGCTCTAGGAATGATCGACTTCTTTCTCCTTTCTGGCTTCAAGATGCTACACTTTCTCCATCTTCACAGTCAGCAATGTGGCATTTCTCCGGCCTTTTTACTGTTGTCAAATTTCTTCCTCCTCCTAGCCAAAAAAATCTCTTCTATTCAAATTAGATCTGTCCAGTTAATCCAAAATACTGAAATTAGTCACATTTTTCAGCAAAGTCTCTTTTGTGAAGGCAACAAATTTAAGTGACATGCCCACATCTTTGAGAGGCGATTATTTTAGCTTCCACCACTGAGGTGCCAACTGCTTTTAAAATTTGTTCTCATATATAAAACATACAAAATTCTGTGTGCACAATATTATTCCCCATTGTTTGGTAGAATAAATTGGGCATGCCCCTTACCTAGCCTAAGTTAGTGTTATTAATTTCGACCTCACAGTGTATGGCTTCCTGGCCTTAGTTATCAAAATCGTCCATATAGTTAAAGAAATGGGCTTTCCAGTAACATTCACAAGACATCAAAAGAAAGTGGCAATGAGAATAGTTGTGTTAGTTGAATAGTGAAATCAAGTATAGAATTCAAACAGTGAACTCCTAGTACCTGGAGTGTTTCATAATTTTTTTGTTTTGTTTTGCCAGACAGATCTTGTGCTAAATCCAAAAGGCAGAAGCTATGATGGCATTTTTAGAAGCTTTCAAATTCAGAGCACTGTTCTCCTGGCCAATGTCCATTAGACATCATTCTGCCACACGAGGTGGCTATAAGAAGAGTAAGATAAGAACTGATGTGATGAATGACAGAGTCCACTATCTAATACAATGCAACGGCTGCTATTAGAAAACATACAATCTGAAGATGCTCCTTCCTGTTGTGCAGAGATAAAGGTAGAGGAAGACTTCTAAAGCAGGTGAGGTTTGACTGGCATTTTCAAGTATTTCACTACAAAATTTAGGCAGAAGAGACATGAAGAAATACATGTACTATAGGCATAGAAGTGATTATACTGCACGTTTCTGAATATCTGAATGAGAAGGGAGGCTACATCTACAGAGCCTTGTCAGCGATCATGTAACCTCATTAAATGTGATTTTTAGTCTACGAATATTTGCCTTGCCAATTTCTAGTACATCTCCCAGTATGTGGTAAGCACAAACAAAATGTTGAATTGAACAGTTACAGTCTGAATATCTATTGTAATGGGTTTGAAAAATGTTTACATAAATTCATTTATATTCACTCCTGGTATGTTAACTGTCACTACAGTTATCCAATGAGCTTTAAGTATAGCATTTGTAGAGCACCCATATTTTATGCATAATTGGCCAAATTATGATACTCAGAAAGCAACAATTTGGATACACAGATGTCTGTGGGCACTGGGAAAAAAGAAGGGGATAATTTAGGAAACAATCAAAAGTTATGAGAAGAATCCTAGGCATAAGATAGGTTGATGAAAATTGTTTATTTAAAGGACATAATGTGCAAGTTACCTCCGGAGATGAAGATAGACAGTGATTCCTACCTCGCATACGAGTCCCTGAGGAATGGGGTCAGAAGGAGAAAGATGGCTCTAGTTAGTGAATGGATGGGAAGGTGGAAAGGGAGGAGCTGGGGACTGCAGCTCCATCATGGATTGTAAAGAAAAATGATGGCAGTATAAACAAGAACAAGTATATTTCTTAAAGAGAAGAGCTCTGCACAAATTTAGATGAGGAAATCTTTGAATTCAGGCAATGAAAAAATAAGCACATATACTACATAGTTTCTCTGCTTGGCAGCCTGTGCATAATAAGCCCCGATTAGTGCCCCCATGGAATGCTGGTTTTCTATGCTCAGGATAGCAGCTCCCAAGATAGTAAGAGTGGTTTCCTTGTGAATGAGGAGTCCTATAGGGACGTAAGGGCAGTGCCGTGTTTCCAAAGGTGTAGCCTAAGAGGAATACCATGCTTAGGAGTCATAAAGATGACAGTTTAGATACTAGATTCTGTATGTACTGGGCTGTTTACGTGACCAGTGCGCTTAATGTTCTTGGATACTCAGAGTCCTTATCTTTGAAATGAAAATAACACGTGAGAATTGTTTTCAGGATCAGAAACCACATGTATAATAAAGGACAAGAGATAGCACAGTTCTGAGACAGGGTGAATTTCCACTAAATGAATTCTGAACGGCATAGTATATTATATGTATATTTTGTGAGTACAAGCTAGAAGTGCGTTTGTACGGGAAGTAGGAATCACTCATATAGGTCTCTTTGGAAAATTCTTTCACATTCTACCTGGAAACCAGGCTTTATATGATTCATAACTTTTGAACCACAGCAAAAATAAACATGAACAGGTTTATTTCTGTAATAGGGCCTTTGTGTGTTCTCTGCCCCCCACCTCTATTTGCACATGTAGAGATAACTTCACAGTTGGGTGCCTGGTCTATGGTTTATGTTAATAAATCGCTGTTCCGTGACCCTTTTATACTGTGGACTAGGGAGAGGCCATAGTTTATTATTCCTGTTTTATGGATTATATCACTGAAACCTTAAACCTTAAATGGCTTCATTTTGACCTCAACATCTTAGTTCATGGGATTTATCCCAAGTAAATAATCAGAGAAGGGGCTAAGGATTTCTGGACAGGAATGTTCATCATGGTGTTATTTATTATACCAAAACATAAAGCAGAAATCCCAAATATCTAGTTTAGAACATTTATTTATTAAAAAAAATACGATCTATTCATATGATGGAGTTTGTTCAATAGAGAAATGACATTTTGAGAAGGCTTTTTCATGATAAAATGTTGAGTAAAGAAAGCATGACCCAAAACTGTTTTTATAAGTAGAATGAAAAAATTTAAAAATTTTGCACATTTCATACAAAAGCAAATAGACTACAGTGCTTTGGCTCAATTTCAATGGCTATATTACAGGATTTTTAAAAAAATTTCTCATTTAAGTAGAGCTATCTGTAATAATCCTTAATTGCTTCATTATTAGAAAAAGGAAAAACAAAATTCCTTGAAGAAATCAAAATATTTGTTAATTTAGCAAAAATGTATAAATCACCTCTATTTTCAACACTTAGATATTCTGTGTAGTATGTAAACTATTTCACAGAGAGAGAAATAGAGAAAGAGAACCTATTTAATGACAATAAAGAAGTGATACAGACATATGCATATATATGTTAACATGTATTCAACAATTTTTACTTTATCTATTTTTCTGTTTAAACTAGGGTTTCCTAGCCTTAACTCATTTACATTTTTACATTTTACACATAACATATTTACATTTTGAACTGGATATTTCTTTTCTTTGGAGAGGCTGTCTTGTTCTTTGTAGGATGTTTATAGCATTCCTGACTCCACTTCTCTGCAGACATTTCCATCCATGCCCTGCGGCAAGATTGCCTCTAGTTGAAAACCACCGTGGATTAAACAATAGGTGTGTGATTTGGGCTCATAAATATGTTAACTGAAAATTCTCAGTGGGCTCGTTTTCTAAATTATCTCATTTAGTTCGTGTGAAAATAATATTTATTTTCATTTTCTGTTGTTTTGGTTGTACTAGTGATATCTACACAGTCAATCTTGTTTGATGATGTCTAATTCAAACAAATAACTATTTCAAAATTTAATTGAGTAGAAGGGCTGGTAATTAACTGCTTATCTGATTTTAATCATTTTCCTCCCAATCAGTCTGTGTGTAGAAAATACTCAATCTAACACAACACAGAATATTCCAGCCAATGATTTATTCAGTTTTTATGGTGAAATAAGCATAGTTTGCTAATCAGTAAAACATCTGTGTGTAGTCTGCCTGTTTAAGTTTGGGCAAATCACTGTTTCTCTTGGATATATTCTCTTCAGGTCTAAACGATTAGAGTTAATATCAACATCTTCCAAAGATCTTGAGGATTCAACAGAAAAATATTATCATAGTATTACATCCACTATTTAGTTCATTGCTTTGCAGATGTGATACTAACTTTTAGGAGTACAAAGACATATTAAATCTTGTTACTGAATTTAAATAGTTCACGCTGTTGGTGTATAAAAGAGACAAGCGAATAACCATCATAAATTGTGCCTAGTAGGGCCAACTATCTTGGGATTAATCAATTTATTAGGTATGGAACTTTGGTGCTAAAATATAGAAAGTCCCACACAAACAGATATGATGGTTCACAATTATGACACATGGTTTCACTAGATTTTGTAAGATAATAGAAGAGGAACATATTTGATTTTATTTCAAGGAGTTAGAACATATAACAATGTAGTTGAGTCTCTGAAGATGTATCTGAATGAAATGAGTTTCAAGCAAAGGAAAGCTAGGAGCTTTCTCTGAGCAGAGAGGATTGAAGAGTATATAATATGGTGTACAAATTATTAAGAGTGGATCACAAGGCAATAGTAGTTAGGTGAGCAGAAATCAAGATTCAAAGTATAATCTAGAACTATAAAATTAGTATTTTAACCTTTGAACTACATTAACTAATATTAACTTGGAGGTGACATAATCAAGTGAGTTTCAGGAAAATAATTCTGATGATAACTATAGAATAGACTAATAATAAGTTAAAAAACTTGGGGTTCTGTTAGAAATCTGTTCTGGATGGTGAATAGAAAAATAAAATGAATTTAGGGAAAAGTTAGGGGTATAGGATAAATAGGTCTATTGACACACTGTATTTTATAGATGGAGAATTTCAAGAGAATTTCTAGATTCTTGGCAGAATTTAGAACAGTAGAAAGGTGGAGACATTCGCAAAATTAAAAGATGCAAAAAAAATGAGATTGTATATGGGATTGGGGGGAACAAAAACAATTAAATTATCATCAGTCACGTTGCATTTGGGGTGGTAGTGTGACCTCCCCCAAGTCATTGATGTCTAGTTATCAGTCAGAAGTATAGGTGGGAGAGCTGAGAAGGACGTTAGAGATAAACATTAAATGCTATCTGCACCAAAGTTATTGTTGACTCACTAGCCCTTGTGTGAGGTCACCCACTGAAGTCATGAGAGTTAGAAGGAAAATGTGCTGAGGTTTGGGTTGCTAAAGAAAATAATCTTACCCTCATGGTGGCTTTTCACCCATTCTCAGGAGATACTGATCATACCTCTAACCATTCAAGGATTTTGACATGTCTGGTTTTAGGGAAGTTTACGTGGATTGTACTGACTTGTATCCAACAATATCCATTAAGAATGAAAAAGGATCAAAAAAAGCTTTGATTAAAGTTAGTGCAGGCAGAGAAAAATAGGCAGCAACCAATTACCTCACACTTTCCTAAAGAATCTTGCATTTCATTTCTTGTTATTTGGGATATGGGTGAAAAGAGACAGCAACTGAAATCACCTTCGTGTCACTGGCCAAAAGCTGAGCTTCCTAAGTGTAACTGAAGTAAACCTAGCTCCTTTCTGAGCCAAGAATTAAAGCAGTGAATTCAGCCATCAATTCCCATTCCATGCAATGTGTAATCTAACAAATTTTCAAACAAGCACTCTGGAAACAATTAAAAGTAAGCTAGCTGCCCTGATCAAAGGCTGCTGATGTTTTAAATTGCATTTTGGTCACCCGCAAGTGGTCTTTCAGAATGCGTCTTGCCCTATTGGGGCCTGGAGCATAAAAAAGAGGTTTTTTTTTTTTTTTTTTTTTTTTTGCCATTCCGAGCTCAGTGTGAGTTTAAGGCTGTGGGTCATTAGGAAGCAAACACATTAGGCCTAAAAAAATAATTGTTTGGTTTATAGTCACTTGGGGCTTCGGCTTGAATCAAACCTCAGCTGTGGAGGGTTAGAAGTGCGTGCAATGCTCTGTAAAAAGTTTGCTGATATGTCACTGTCAAAAGCGTATCTGATACTAACTTCCCAGACAAACACTTGCAGTTTGTGCCAATTTCAGAAAGACGAATACCATCTCATTTACAAAATGTGCTTTGGATTTCCATACAAATCTGAGCAATAAACATGCTTTGTGCATTCATTTCTGCTCTGCAAGTTCTCTGTTCTGATCACAGTTTGAAATTTTGTGTCGTGGGCGACCTTTATCTCATGGCCGGAGATCCTGCACGTTTGACAATGCACGGGGGTGGGGGGGGGCACTGAAATCTGGGTCCACCCAAGAAACATTTAAATGCCTCTGTGACTTTAAACCAGATCTCTACTTTAGTCATAAATGTACTTTTGGTGCTGGAAACTTTTAATATGAAGCAGCAATAAAATTTTAAAAGAAGAAGAAGAGACAAGACCTACTGGCCTGCGGCCATGTCAGTAAACACACACTCATGCAGTTGCAGCGATGGCAGGAAATCTAACTCTCCAGTCCAAACCTTTACAGAAGAGGAAAGCGTGGCCAAAAGAATTTCAGATAATTTGCTGATGGTCTCATAGTTAATTAGTGACAGATCTTGGACTGGAACATGGGTGTTTGAGTTCTCTTGTAGCATTCTTTCCAAAGCACCATATTGCCTCCATAATAAAGATAAAAGTTAAAAAAAAAGTAAATCCAAGAAATATTATCCATGCTAAAAAGATAAACTACACTTCATCTGTATATATAAGCAAATTACAAGCACCTAGGATTTACAGAATCACTGTGATTAGTTATATTTGGTCTTCGAAAGTTCTTAACTTGTATTCAACAAATATTGTAGGCATTGAAAAATTCCATGAAACATAATAAATTATATGGTAGGCTGAATTATGGACCTCAATTCTTCATTACATTAGAGTATTATTTTACCTCTATAGTCTTGCCATGGCTTATGGTGAGTATTCTTCTCTCCACCTTAGGGCTATGACTTATTGGGGACAAATAAGAGTTTTCCAAAGGATTTAGATGTTAGCAGACATAGTGGCAGAGACCTATACTGCACTTGAACTTTTCCTGCTGAGTTCTTGCCATTTCCTCTGATAACTCAGTGAAGGTAATGACCGGTGTGACCCCCAGTCAGAGTCAAGTGCAGCCAACATCAGCCTACATTAGCTGAACTGTAGTTGACTGCAAACGTGTGAAAGAGAAAGCACTGTTTATTGTGAATAAGTTTTAGTAATCATTGGTTAAGCAGCATTATTGTGACAGAAGTGACTGGAGCATGGTGTTTACGTGGTGAATCCACTGACATTAGATTTCCTTTCTTGTTTAAGATACACAAGTCTTGCGATCAAAGATCCATAGTTGGGCCCAAGTGAGCCATGCTGAGGTCTCTGTGACCCTTAATCCTGCATATATCAACTTCACTGGATTACAAAATGCCTCGCAGGTTAGTAAAGCAGACTCCTGGGTGTGTGCGAGTGATTCATGGATGCAGGACCTTCCCTACCCTGTGTATGGGCCCTCAGCCATTCCTCTCTAGTGCCCTTGCTCTACTCTGCTTCGAGGCTGCCAGGAACTGCCTTGCTCCTCCACATCCTTCCACCATGATGTTTCTGCCTTGGTGCCACTGATCGAGGGACTGAAACCGTAAGTCAAAATAAACCTCTCCTATGAGTTGTGAGTGCTGAGTATTTTGTGCCACTGATGGGAAAGTGACAAATACAGTCTTCATTTTTCAAGTTTTGCTAATTTTATGTCCCTGAGTGATTAAAATTGATTAATTTGACAATAATTCTCATTTACAGTTCTCTTCACAAAGTACTTTGAGACTGAATGTGTCCCTTCAGAATTCAAAAACCAAAGTGATCAAAGTGATGATATTTGGAAATGGAGTATTTAGAAGGCAATTAGGTTTAGAAGAGGGCATAAAGAAGAACTCCTAAGAAAACTAGTCTCGCTCTCCCTCTGCCTCTGTCTCTGCCCCTCTCTCTCTGTCTCTCTCTCTCTCTCTGTATGTGTTTTTCTACTCTGTCTTTCCATGTGAGGTCACAGGGAGACAGCATCCATCTGCTAGCCAGGAAGACAGCCGAAGTCCTAATCTTATTTCCCCACTCTCCAGGGCTATGAAAAATAAAACACTGTTATTTAAACCACATTCTATAATGTTTTGCTATAGAAGTCCAAATGGACTAATACCTGATTCAATGATGATCAAGTGTTGGGAATCATAACTTTTGAGAGTCTAACTTCTAGCTCTTTACACCTTACAAACTGATATCAGCAACCCCAGAGTCATATTTCTGAGACTGTTTTGTCATTTTTTAATTTTTATTAGTACAAGTTTGCAGTACATAATGATTATATTCCTCATGGGGAGTTGGTACCTGTACATAACACATATTAATACTTTTTTCCCCTCCCCCCAACTCTTGGTCCCCTTCCCTATTTACAAATGATTTATCTCCCTATGTCCTATTATCTATCTTTTATTTTGGTCCTATTTATTCTTTGGATTTCTCATATTAAGAAACCATGTGATATTTTAATTTGTGTGTCTTATAAATTTCAGTTAATATTGTGGACTCAAAGTGCATCCGTTTTTTACAAATGACTGAGGTCTATCCTTCTCTATGACAGAGTATTTCTCCACTGTGTGTAAGTACCACATTTTCTCTATCCAGCTGTTGATGGACATATAGACTTCTTCCATGACTTAGCTATTATGAATTATGTTGCTATAAATATGGGTATGCATATAGCACCGTGAGATGACGTCTTTAATTCTTTTAGGAAGAAACTTAGAAGGGGAATACCTCGGTCAAATGGAATTTCTATTTTTATTTTTTTGAAGAATCTCCATACTGATTCCCATAGTGATTTTACTAGTGTACATTTCCACCAGCAGCATAGGAAGGTTTCTTTTTCCCTGCAGCCTGGCCAGCATTTGTTTTTATTTGATTTCTTGATGATAGCCATTCTTGCTGGAGGAAGATGGAATCTCAGTTTAATTTGCATTTCTCTAACAGTCAGCAATATTGAATAATTTCCATGTATTTCTTAATCATGTGTACTTCATCTGAGAGGCATTTATTAATTTCATTTGCCCATACCCATTATTATATGGATTGGCAACCTTGCTGCTCAGTCCTTTGATGATCTTTTGGATGAGTATCACAAAGTCAGTGACACCTAGTGATGAGAAATGAAGACTTTTAAGACACCTCCATAAGTATACATCTTCCCTGGACCTCTCCAATCCTCCTACCCTGTGCATCCTTCTGCTTAGAAATAATCTAACATGTTTTTCATTTTCTTTTTTCTAGTTTACTGTCTTTTTTTCCTATCATAACAAAAAGTTTCTGAAAGAACAAATAAGATCAAGTAGATAGATAAGATCAAATAGGTAAATGCATGACTATTTTCCAATCTGATATTTGATGAAACTCACTCTGTCTTGGTATCAAAGAACAGATCTTGTCATTGGGATGAAAATTTAGGGATTCAGTGTAAAAATCACCATTATGCGAATGGCAGCCCTGATGAGTGGAGCATGTCTTGGGATTTGGGAATTTGATTGGAGAGCTCTGCAAGAATAATGTCCCACGCTCTTGGGATTTGGGAATTTGATTGGAGAGCTCTGCAAGAATAATGTCCCATGCTCCATCTACATGGGTTGAGGCTGCCTAGAGTTGCAGCTCCAGGTTAAAATTGGTGTTGAAACTGGAACCACAGGTAGCAAGGGGCCTGTAGAGTTTGGATGCTGGAAGGTGGAGGAGGGGCAGGTGTTTCATTGTGGTAACATGGTACCTTCAGGGAGAGGCTCACCTTACTGCAAAGTTGAAAATATCTAACCAGAAACCTTGGGCCATAGTTAGTATATTTTAAATATGAATGCAAATTTTTTCATATTAGCTTTTTAATCATTTATTGAAAGCTTACTCTCTCTGGGAATATATGGCCTTCTTTAATTTCTGCAATAAACCTATGTGGCAAATAGTATTTTTAAATTGTTCCTCATGAAGGAAAATACAGTTAAGGAAGTTAAGTAACTTATCTGAACTTATCTGACACCACTCAGCTAGAAAGTAGAGAAGTAGAATAATTCATTCAAATTGGTTCTCTCATTTGGTAACACACAAACATTGAGCATTTTCCAGCCCTCTGCTAACTTTGAATGTATTGTGAACAAAAGTAACAAATGCTTACTTTCTGAGCCTACAACTAAGTAGAGCCTTAGATTCAAGCACAGGCTTCTGCCCACATGACCCTACCATTTCAGCAATTAATCTTAGGTGAGAGGGAGAATAGGAATGGATAGGATGAGAGTAGAATGCAGCAAGAAACAGTTAGCCAATGCTATTCTCCAGATAAAAAAAAACAAAAAAAACAAAAAAAAACATGAGGAATTGCCATACTCTTCTCCATAGTGGTTGTACTAGCTTACTAAACCCATATTCTTGAAAGAGTTAAAAAATTACACTACAGTAATACATATATTCTCATGTTCATAATAACACAACTTACAATAGCTAAGTTCTGCAATCAGCCAGATGCTCACAGGAATGGATAAGAGAAAATGTAGTGTACATACACAATGGAATATTATTCAGCTACAAATAAGAATAAAACTATGGCATTTACAGGAAAACTGATGGAACTGGAAACCATAATGTTAAGAGAAATACATTATATACAGAAAGTTAAATATGGAGTGATTTACTTTAAATGTCAATCATAAAGTACAAATAAGGAAAAGAGTTAAGCAAGGAAGAGACAGTTGGAAACAGGCAGAAAAGTTGAAGATGGGGGAGGAGATCAGGGAATGGATGAGTGTGGGGAGGGAGGTAAAGGTACAGAAAATGATCAAGATATGCTACACCCATATACCAATCACCAAAATGAGTGTAACTATAACATATTGCGTACACTCACACAAACACACACACACACACACACACACACACACACGTGGGCGCAGGAATTCAGAGACCAAAAAAGAAAACAATTACCTAAATAGAGACAATCTCACTGATAAAAAATTAAAAAAAATATTAAATCCCAGTTTTTCATTAAAAACGACGAGGAAGTAATTAATTGCTTTCTCCCAACAACAATTGGGTATGCATTAATTCATCATCTAATTTTCTCTTTCAACGAATATTTATTGAGTATTTGATTACTATAATTCTGTTCAAAATGGTAGCGATACAGGAGTGAACGTGACAAAACAGAATGAATAATAAAACCTAATGAATAATACAGATATTCCAGATTGTAACCATGATTGTGATAAAGAGTGATGGGGTTTTGAAAGCAGCATTAGGAGGGGCGTCAAGGGAGGGGAACTCCGAGATGAGATTTTACTACAAAAATATCCATGGAACACTTTTATTCCAGGCAGAAGTAAGAGCAAATAAAAGGTTCTAGGCAGAAAATATTAAGTATGATTCACAAAGATAACTGGGGTCTGAAATTCAGGAAGCATATAAGGGTTGACCTAGGTTGAAAGGCAGGTAGCAGCCTGAGCATATAACACCTCACTGGTTAGAGCAAGGAATTGTGAATAGAGGAGAGGAGGAACAGTTTTCTTCTTAGATTACTGTAGTTTCTCTCTTTGATCACTAACATTGGACACAAATGCTAACAGGCTGCATCTGACCTTGAGTAGATGAATAGAAACCTCCCCCGGTAAGCCTAGGAGGTAAATGCCCTGAGCAGTATTGTAGTGCTGCTATTGAAATACATACTTTTTAGTCAATAGCGGGGGAGCACACAGAACTAGCTGAGTCCAAGCGTTCTACTTTATGTGTTGCACATGGCTTTGTAGCAGGAGATTGCATAGCACTTTGTTGATAAGATCATTAATGGCTTTTCTAGTTGTTATTAATTGTTTTTCATCCATTTATAAATTGTAACTCTGTAAACTGGCCCCAGGGTATGAGTACAAAAACTGAGCTTTGATTATAATAAGTAAAGTATTATTAACAAAAGCAATTAGAGTTAATAGCTTCAACCAAGGAAAACAAAATGATAGCCTTTAGTGCTTTCCCACTGGGGAAACCAGACTAAATCACTTGCAGAAAAGAAAAATCTTTATTTTTGGCCCCACCAAACATTGTAAAATGATGTTGCTTTTGGATATGTCTGCCCTCTTTGCTCACAAGCAGAAACTAAGGTTTGAGCTGCACGAAGTTATTGCTAATTAGCTCCTCTGATGAAAGGCCCGATCATAGAATTCAACATTTTAATTTAGGCATTATTTGTGGTATAAATGGTGACTTTCAGAGGTTTCATCTGACTTCACCTCCATCTTCCAAAACTTAAAGATAGCCAAACAGAAATTTAAGCAGGATTTATTCAGGATTATTTTAAATATTACCCTGAAATGTATGAACTCAACAAGTAATGTTAGGATATATTAAAATAATTTGTCAAAGAATTAAGACAAAAATTCTAGTTTATTCTATTTCTTATGCATCATAATTTCTGCTAAGTGCAATGCCAAGGTGCTTACCTTTGCGATGTTTACCAGCATGATTAGAGAGGGCTATGAGTGATTACATACCTCAAATTTTCTCTGGGAAAGTGAAGTTCAGAGAGGTGAAGGGATTTGCATCTAATCACATAGCTATTATAGGAGACACGTTATTTGAAGTTAGATCTGTCTCCAAAATTCACTGTCTTACCAAGAGACTTCAAGACCACTTTACACAGAGTTTCCCTTTTCAAGTAACAAGCTACTCCTGCTGAAGGCAGGGGGATCAGAGTATCTGCTGTGAGCTCTGTTCCCAGCTCTCTTCTCATGTAGCAATCGGCATTTCCCCAGGACTGAGCAGTCTGGCTATTTATAGGACTTTAATCAAAATGTTATAAAATGTACTTCATTGAATTATCCCTTTGCTTTTTCCCATAGTGCCCAACAAAGTCTTCTCACTTCTCTTTTGGAGGCCAGGCCATGAGCTCACGGACATGTCTGTCAGCTGGGCCCCTCCCAGAGTTTCTTAGTTTCCTCACCTGCACCAGCTCCCTCGGGAATGTCCCTTGCATTTTGGCTGTGCGCCTAGTGTTACCTGAGGGAAGCTCCCATGTGCCACAGAACCGTTCTGCATCCCTTGCATTCTGATATATCCAGAGAACATGCACAAGTGGCCCAATAGGAAATAAACTATGGACTTATGTACATTATAAACGGCACCTCTAGTCTTTACCCAAGGTTGAAGGTGTAACCTAATCCATCTGTACTGTATCTAAAATACCCTATGATAAAAGGCAGTTCTCCAGTGTAGGGCTGATTTTATTACTCCTCCAACTTTACATAGAGAAGTTTGAAAAGATAGGGAACAGAGGTCAGCACCAAGTCATGGGTGGTTGGCTTGGCACATGGAAAATGAGTACAAAGGGACCACATTCTTTCTGAGGATATGTAGTTCAGTGTGTGTGTGCATGTGTGTGTGTGTGTGTGTGTGTGCGTGTGTGTGTGTGTGTGTGGAAGAAAGAGAGGGACAGAGACAGAGACAGAGAGAGACAGAGAGACAGAGAGAGACAGAGACAAACAGAGAATACAACAGAAGGTATGGTCCAACTATCTTTTCCACGTATAAATTGTACACAGTGATTAACATACAAACAAATGTACAAAAAGAAATAGAAATCCCATCAGGCCTCACCAGTCCCACTCATCAGTGTTCACATCACCATGTTCTCTGCAAGTTTCCTGGGCAGGGAATCCCAATCTCCAGATGATTGTGGTGAAAACTGTTCCGACCTGCATGGCTCTTCCTTACCTGTTTCCAGAAGCAGCACACATAGGCAGCTGAGGGCATCTTTTGAAAGTCCACCGGAGTCTCCTCTCCATACGGCTCACAGTAAGGGAGAGACACGATCCATTCCACAGTAAGCTGGAGACTTCACAAGATCCTCGAGGTTCCCATTGTCTCCTAGGCAAGAGAGTCATCGCCTTCTTCTTCAGTCCTGCACATGAGTTCAAGCAAACAAAGCCTCCTAGATCCTCTCCTTGGCGGAAACCCGTGGTCATCCCAGCCCAGCGCTGGGCAGAGGTTGGAAATGGCAGTCAGCTCTGAAATGTTCTCCCTTTTCCTTTCTAGAAGCGTCCTTCCACCTTTTTCCTCACCAAAATCCTTCTGCTAATTCCACCTGATATCAACACTATTTTCCACCCTTCTTTGCTCCCTCTTTTATTCTCAGTAATGTCATTCACAATGTCCTCTATTTGGGGGAAAGTATACTTACAAATAAAACATATAATAGCACTCAAATCAGAACAACATTTATCGCGTACTAATCTTACGTCCTTTATTCCCTCAGAACCTATCTAATGCCCCCACTGCCCCATCCTCTGGTTTGCTTTACTTCTTTCTGGTTATTTATTACCCAACACTTATTCATCTGTCTTCTTTGAAGCCCCTACACCACTATAGAGAAGTGGGTTTATGAACATCTGAAGTGAGGCAAAGTTTGTGATATAATTGGGATATGAACCAAGTAATAAGTTGTTTGTATATCATCCTTTCTGAACCCAAATTCCACCTCTGTAATGTACACATAACATCATATTTGGATAATCATTTATGCTCCCTCTGCTTCAGTCTCCTTACCTTAAAATAGAGGTAATATTAGTAGACATCCTATATGCACAATATGTTGTGAGAATGAACTGAGATAGTATATTTTAAAAGTCTTAGAATTTGCCTGGCAGAAAGTAAGTAAAAATGACTTTGTTTATATTAAATGTTCTCAGTGGGTGGTATAAGTAATAAATGGGATGGAGTGGGGACATCTCCTTGTTCCCTGTCCATAAAGAGACAATATTTGAGATTTGATAGACAAGCATTGCAAAAGAACATGAGTTGTGGAAGGAAATTTAGGCAGAACTGATCATCTGCCCAATGACGAAGTACAAAAAAAAAAAAAAAATCTTCAAGCACTGTGCATGGGATGTGGGGTGTGACTGGAGTGCAGGAAGATATAAAAAAAGGCAGAAGGAAAGAATCATGTAAACTACACTGAGGGAAGCTCTTAGAGGATTCTCAGACACCATGGAATTCTCAGATACCTTTGTACTCACCAAGTAGAAAAACAATATTTCAGGGAGTGTTAAGCAGATTTGCCATGGCTGTAGTAACAGTTTGATGTTTTTTTTCTATTTAAAAGTCACGAGTTGTAAAAAAAAGTCATATATATATATATATATATATATTTTTTTTTCCTCTTCTTCTAAAGGTCCATTTACTTTGAGGCATGTCCACTTTCTTGTTTGAGCATTTCATGAATGCCAGCAAATTCTTGCCAATCACTATGGGGTAACATAAATGAATTAATTTTCTGAATATGCTCAGGTTTCAGATTGTTTGTTCTCTTCTCCCTCCAAAAATTCTGAGGGTTTCTCATCGAACTCTTTGCCTTGGTCATGTTTATTCTTGCACTTCCCTTTTGGCAGGCATTCAAATCTCATGGTGACTAAGAAGAGGCTATACTTTTTAGAGGTTAACCTTCTGCAAAATGACTCACAGATGAAAAGTGCTTTTTCTCCGTCAGAAGTATTAGTGGACTAATATTTGACCCAGGACTTGAACTATTGAAGATTACTGGAACTCCATGGAAAACTCTATGGAAACTTTGCCCAAAAGGGAGGTGCTCTTGTGCCAGCAATGGGAACTTTTTCACTTCCCGGTGCTCTGTTACTTAATCTTGTTCTTTTCTTTTCCTTGCTGTATACAGAGACTGACCATGAATCAGTTAAGCATGGCTCTTCACACACAGTGCACCTCTCAGCTGCAATGGACCCATGCTTCCCAAACAGCCATGTCTTTGCAGTATCAAATGCTGTCACAGTCAAGAAAATGTCAGACAAATATGGTGCAATGACCTCACTACTCACTTGCGGATGGGCTTCTGTACTGTATCACGGTGTGAATTCTACAAATGTCCCAGCTAGAGTGTTTTTTGGGCTTTTCCTCATGCACACACATATGTTTGGCAGCAGAATTATAGATGTCATATTCTTAATAAGTTCTTTATTTTTCTTTTTCCACACGTTGTGGAATTCATATATTTTAAAATTCTGGTTTTCTTCCTATTTCAAACTAGGTGCATTTGTTTTCTGGGAATTTCTTCCCCCTCCACTTGAATTTGATAAAAAAATTAACAAAGAATAATAATTTTGTTTTTATTAGACATTTAAATATGTGACTTATAAGGACAAAAATGTTAAAAAAGAAAATACTGTTTTCAGTAGACATTTAATTATGTGACTTCAAAGGACATGGAGAAAACAATGAGAAATGTTAGTGCCAGTAGATGCTCTCTTTAGGGATAGGATAATGTAATCTTCAGAAAAGGACCCCATTTTATTTTCCTAGTAAGGAAAATATAGGACTGAATACATAGATTCTAAAGGAGGATTAGAAGAGGGACTTAATGATTTTCTCTACTCTCTCATCTTGAAGTCACTTTGCAGGTCACCTGGCGAGAGAGCCTGTCCAGTCCCGTGTCTGCCATAGCCCCAACAGGGGTCACCTAGAATGACTGAAGTAGCCTCAGAGACTTGGGCTTTCTAACCTCCCGACTACCAACTGGGGTCTGGATAAGTATGATCGTTATAAAGTTCTTGTCCATTTAAAGTTCAAATACTTGTGATTCTTATTTGTTGATCAAAACTTCATGCCCATTCGTTAAATAAATGCTTAACAATTAAAGTGAGTTATAAATGTGAGTTCCAATAATAAATAAATAAATAAATAAATAATCGATTCCATGTTAGCAAAACAACCAAAATGATTTATTTATTTTCTGTGAACTTGTCATATCGTTTTAAAGTAATCAAATCTTATCTATTTAGAATGTGTAATATTTTCCTTTTCAAGTTTTTCTTCTAAATGTTACATAGGTACAATATAATGTCAAATATCTTTTGAGAATAGCAGTTATATATTTACCACATGAGGAAAATGACTCTTCATGTTCATCATCTAACTTCTCTAGTAAAGCATGATAGTACATATTTTTTCTTGAATTTTTTTATTCATCATATTGCATTAGAAAGAAAAACACTAGTGGAACATCAGGGTTAAAAGCTCTGCTCCTGTCAGTCTAGGTTAGAAGCCTGGATCCACCTCTCTCTATGTGTGACCTTAAGTAAATGATTTTCTCTCTCTATGCCTTCATTTAGTAATTTATAAAGTGTTTAAAAAATAATGAAACCCACTATCAAGGGTATATTGTGCATATTAAACAACTGAATTCTCAGAAAGTGCTTTTAAGAGTAACTACTGTAAATCTAGCAGTGAATAGATGCAAGCTGTTATTTAGTATGAAACACTCGTTCTGTCACTTGTACTTCTTCCCATAATTCTGCAATGTCTACTAGTGGTGATAAACCTATGGCACACGTGCTACAGCTCGGTGTGTGTTACCACTGAAAGCTCTAAAAGGTTCGCCATCAAAGGTCTAGAATAACACTGCTACTAAGAACCACAAGATAAAAAGAGGTGTTTTATGAAAATCTCTCGCTATTCATTCTTTAATCCTCACATCAACATGTTTTCCTGCCTGAAAAGTACAAGATACTTTTGTGAGAAAGCCAGATTTGTAGACAATATTCTCAAAATTGTCACACCCCATGATCAAATGTGAAGCTGCAATTATAATGTTCTGTGCAGTAAGTTATGATACCAATATTTAAGAATATTGGATTGAGTACTAGGATGATGTTATATGTATTTTACATGGACTAATTAACTTTTGTCTTAAACAATCTCATGAGTCAGCTAGTGTTATCCCCATTTAATAGACACATAGAAGATATGTGAAGAGGTGAAATAGGTAACCCACAGGTGGGTGATAATAAAAGGTGTGGGTTGTTCTTGCACTAAGCAGTATGATTTCACAGCTGGCATTCTTACCTACTTCAACTTCTGCCCCTTTTCTGACACATGAAGAATTAAATTATCATCACATGAAGGCGAGGACATGGTTGTCTACTTCCTGCTGTTTGCCTCATGATTTTTGCATGGTAGGTCCTCTGCTGAAGTTTACTGAATGAATGAGCACACCAAGCATCGAACCCTTTAAAATATGTCATCAGATGAAGTAGTGGCATGTAGAATTGTGTGGAATAACTAGATGTATTTTGAGATGCATCTGATAAAATACCAGAAGGATACATAAATTCTCGAATGTATTCAAAACCTACAGTGATGTAATTTCTTCACTTGACAGTTTTATTTTCTTTATAGTTAAATCTTTAGAAGTTCATGGAATAAAGAATAGTATCTTCTATGTCAATTTTTTATTGCCTTTGACTTATTTTTCTCTCAAATAGGAGAAGAATCAAATACAATTGCATATTCTGGTCTGAGCCCTAAACTCACAACATGACCATTTGCATCATACTCTCAGAGACTGGATATCAAGAATAACAGGAACACTAACAACCCATGTAGTTACCAAAATGTCACAAACCAGTTTAGCAACTGGGCTGGGGTGAATATGCGCCTGCTATCTGGCATTAATATTATAGCACACAGAAATGTACCATTTGTTATTTAAAAGATGTGCCATATTATGAATGTCCTTTTGTCGTTTTGTAAATAGCACTCTACTTTCTCCCTTGCCCTTCCAGTCTTCATCAGCAAATCACCACCATCTTTGATCAGAGCCTTGGGAAATACAACGATACTGAAAGATTCATGGTCAATGGCAAGTCTCTTTTCTCTTCCCTTTGTCATCTTGCATTACCTATTTTTATCTTCTTTTGACATTTTCTGCAATAAAAATCCTCCTGCACTTAGGGGATCTCAGCATATCTCATGTTCCTCTCCTGAATCTAAAAATGTGTCTTTGATCTCTAATAGGAGAAAAATAGCTTCAACTAAGAGAGGTTGGTATAGTATGAGTACACACATATCTAAGTATCTATCATGTGTCGTGTTATCCACCTATCCATCCATTTGTGCATTTTAGTTATGTGTATCAGTTTCCTCCCCTGTACAATCATATGGTTGTCTTATGGTTGTCAAAACACACCATTGCTTAGCTATATTAGATAAAATTTAAGGCTTATTTTGGTCAATTTTACTGTTCTTTTATTACTATTTACAATAAACCAAATTATCAAAATACTTTTAAATTGAGGTAAATCAGTTCTATTAATGAATTCCTCCTTAGGTGAGCTAAGTAATAAAAATCTACATTTTTAGTTCATTTTTTTTGCAATCAAATACCCAACTTTTATTCATCTGTTAAGTGTTTACAAATTTCACTCCACAGGTAGTCCTCTGCCTATTTTATTACTGAGTTATAAAAACCTGAAATGTTTTTTTCTTTCTTTTGCCTACCTGTGAAAGTCTCATTTCTTTCTTGTAAGCCCCTCAATATTTGGATGCCTCTTAGGCCATACCAAAGGGATCCAATACTTACCACATTTTATGGGAGAAAGCTTTTCTTTTTGTAAATTTCCTCTCCTCAACTTACATATAAACACACATTATTGGAATCATGTTATATACAAGTTTATATCCCTCTAAAGTGCAAATACTGTTAACATTATATTATAAATATACTCATTTAATATAAGTTACTCTCTGAAGACATAATTTTAATGAACTAAGTAACACCTTATTCCATTAACCCAAAAAATTGAAACTTATCGGAAGTTTCTTTGCTGTTAATAATGCTGTGATGGATAATATTGCATATGACTCTTTTTGGTTCAACTAAACAAAAGAATATACATTATTGTAAGACTCCTAATCCGGGGGGCCGGTGAGATGGCTCAGTGGCTTAAGCGCCTGCCCGGCAAGCGTGAGGGCCCGAGTTCGACTCCCGGAACCCACATACGAAAAAGGGGCCAGTGATATCGCTCAGCAGCACGGGCGCCTGCTGCCGCGCGAGGTCCTGAGGTCGATCCCCCGGGACCCACAAAAAAAAAAAAAAAAGAATCCTAATCCGTAACACCAATGTAGTAATTCTTAAAATATGTACTTACTAAATAGTTACTTTCTAATATTGCCCCATTTTACTCTTGGATATATCTTTCTAAAATTTTTTGTTGAGGAAAAATTTGGGGTCCTAATTATAAAACAACAAACTGTCTTCACCCAGAGTTACTAGGTGAACTCTCAAAAGGCTACTTTAAATAAAATTATTCTTTTGACAAATTATCTCTATTTCTGTAGGTTATCTGAAACTGGGGGAGAGGAGAATAGACTAAGCTCATTTAACAGAAGCATTTTTCATAATAGCACAAGATATATTTTAATAAATGACTCCTTGTTCTTTAACAATTCTATTTGTTGTGAGTGTTGTAAGTGTCCTTTAACTTTAAGTTGATTAGATCTTGATTGCAGATGTTCAACTTAAGACAAGTTTCCCTTGTCTAACATGTGTTTTGAGGTAGTTTTTGCCTTGAGACTGGATTCTGAGAAATGCTGGCATAGACATATGCATTTAGGGGAACCCTCAAATGAATTTTAACTACCCATTATAGGTCCACAACAAAACAGTACAAACACCAGTTGTTCTCACAACCATTAAACTCACTTGATCTTACTCCAGATGTTTCCTGTATCCCATGAAACAACCTCTTAGCAAAGAAGACCGCATTTCCAAAACTCTCCCCATGTTTAAAACGTAGGTGGTAAACATAGACATTCAGAGAAAGTGTAAAAATCAGAGTTCAATTACTCATCCATCCCAGTTGCCCCCTGCAGATGTGTCTCTTTGCCAGATGTCAAACGGATTACTGATTATTATAGTGTGGCTTTTCAAAGACTCCCTTCCTTATCTGCTTTTCTTAGACTCTGATGCACTTCCTGTCTCTTCTGGCAGCTGCTTTTATAAAATCTTGAACCAGGCTTTGAGTGGTCAAAAGATAGGTCTTCTTTTCTTTTCCATCAGCATCCTCCAGGCCAGGCTGCTTGTGGTGGGCTGACCTGAAGGACAGTGGTAATAGGCCAACAAGCAGGTCGTCCTCTTGCCTTTGCCTATGTGACCTTAACATCTTTCAGCCTGAGAAAACATGGCCTTGGCTTGAAGCAATGATTCCCTTCCGTTGTCTGGAAGCCACAAACCTCACACCCACTTCCTCTCCAGGAACAATCATCTCATTTTCAAACCTCACATTGCTATGGGAAATGGAAAACTAGATATTTGGAAATGTCAGGCTTTCAGGGTTGAGTTTCAGCTGATCATCAATGGCATCCCCCTATTCACTTTTGCTTTCCTCTCACCCACAGTAGAAAAGCACATTTTGTATTTCCCTAATGCTGTGGGCCACCTCCACTGATCTTCTCTTTCACTCCATAGCTGCCTTATGCATCATTTATAACTTGCTTGAAAACACTATACTTGAAAGTGATATGTTTTCAATGAAATATTCCTCCAAAAACTGTTCTGCAGTGCATGGTGAGTTTCAAAATGAAAAAAACAACCTATATACAAAGTAGTGGGGGAAATGCCATTACTCTTGTAGTCTTAGGTTATGTAATGTTGCATTCACCAGTACTATTTAAATATTTATCATTTCAATTTATTTATTTTGTTTCTCTTTTTTACTTTTTACTCGCCTAGTATTGTTCTAATGCATAATTGTGCAAACAGAGAACACAGAGTTCTAAATAAGGGGGTTCCTTCCAAAGTAGCATCTGAAAACGTTAGCTATGAAGTTAGTAGAATTTAGAACTTTATTCTCAAATTCTCACATCATTTCTTTTTATATACAGTAAGATTCAAGTGGTTTCTAATAAAATGAGTATCAGAACTGATTATGGAAACTGATAGCTGCGTGATAGGTAATTGTCAGTGTATTGAGAGAATTAAAAACTCCCAAAACGCCTCTGCTTTCACACTGCTGAGAATCCCACCAGATATATTGGATGAGAAGAATAAAATCACAAATACTTGTGATGCTCTGTGTTGAAAAGTTGTTTATAAAGCTGTGGGATTTTTCTTAAATATTTTTCTAATCTTATTAAAATAGGATAGACACAGCGAAGGCCATAACTGATGAAGTTAACGAATGTACATATTTTGGGTATGTGATTCCAGTTTCCCAATGACTTTGCTTAAGTTGGGTGTTTTAATTGATTAAATTAAAAAGGAAGCAATTATTTCCTTAATTTGGTTTTGATATTTATAACATGAGATTCCTGAGTGGATAAGTGAATTCAGACCTTATAGCCTTACATTAATCCTTTCTCCCTCTTTCAGTATCAGCTGTGTCCTCTCAGTTGGAAGCTTCCTGTGCGTATCTCTCACATCAACATAAAACATACTTGATAATGCTTCCCATCTTGAATTGTTTTTGCATTGGTGTCTGGAATGCACTTCCCTCCTAAGAGACTGTTACTCCTAATTTACTGGCTATTCCTTTTCTCATTCTAGAGTTTTAAATAACTAAGTGCCTCAAAGAAGACAATGCCTAGCACATAGATATTTAAAAGTTTGGGTGAACAAATTAATGATAGAGGTTTAATGCTAGTCTATTCTGATGCAAATAAATTGGGAGATTTTATTATGTAACTACATGGCTAGTTGGGTGTGTGTGTGCCTGTGCCCATTACCTAGCATGAGGTTTGGATACGTAAATGAGAGAATAAATGAAGATTATAAAATTGATTTACACTGAGTTTTAAGGTAACCCAATAACATATGTGATTTTCTCATCAACTGCTATTAATCCACAACTTCTAGCCATATTTTTTGAGTGGTTGTTTAATGGATTTAAATAGAAGATTATATTTTCCATTATTCAATTATATTTAATAAATTTTAGGTTATTTTTCTCACCTGAATCTTTTGAAAGTCTCAATTATTTGAAAGAAGGTACCAGTTATTTAATAATTGCTTCACCAATAAATGTAATGTGTACAAGTATGGTAGCCTTGCCTATGGCTGAATATTTCAGAAAAAAAAATGTTGCCTGGAAGGAAGTTGGGAAAATTATCAGAGGATTCTCTTAGAAACTCCCATCCCTGTTGAAAATGAGACATTAATCAGCTCCTATTGATCAATACGGAATAATTCATTTATGTGGGTGTTTAGAACTACTTATTCAAGTATTCAACTTTTAGATGAACTATTTTAAGTCAAATATGTCACAAACTAAATCCATTGCCTCCTGACATTTTAAAATACATTGTTTTTATACAGCCATTAATTGTGACAGGAAAGATATTATGGGTGCATGTAACAGCATATTGACTAACAAAAAGTGCCTAAAAATAACCCAATCATGAATTTTTTTTTTTTTTGGTGGGTACCGGGGGTCAACCTCAGGACCTCGCGTGCCAGCAAGCACCCGTGCCGCCGAGTGATATCACTGGCCCTTTCTTGGTATGTGGGATCCGGGAGTCGAACTCAGGCCCTCGCGCTTGCCAGGCAGGCGCTTACACCGCTGAGCCATCTCACCGGCCCACAGTCATGAATTTATAACAAAACAGTGCTTGTGATCTCTGGTCACTGGGCTTGTTCAGCGGCTTAATGCAGTCAATAAGGTCCAGGCTTTCCTCATCCTCTCGCTCAGACATTGTGTCATTCTGAGCCCTCTTGTGATTGAAGGAGTCTACCTTGCTGCAAGATTGACTCTAAGGATCAGGTTCATGGACAATATTTTAGCATTTAAATAAGAGGAAGGAATAAAAGATGTTCATTTTTACTGGGGAGAACTCTACCCATTCCTCCCATAATTTTTCTGGAAATGTGACTTGGCCATACCCAGCTCACTCAGCTTCCTCTGGTTTTAAAGGGAGGATGGACTTACTCATATCAGGAATAGAGGAAGGGATTGTACTGCGTGTTGCAGATGAGTCTTATTTTCACAGCAGTTCTAAACAAACCAGGATTCTTTCAGTAAGCCTATTTGTATATTCAATCAACCAACCTGCCCTAAATGCTCTCCATCCTTTTCTCTTCCTTCTTACTGATATTTTCCTATATGAGGAAGCCACCCCCCCCACTGAGATCACTATTAAAGAATTGTCTACTTATTTAGGCTTCTATCATATAAATATCCCTCTCTAAATTTTTTTTCTTTTCATCCTCCTACTACTGACTCTATTGGCAATCTACCTGCACCCTCATAGAACCCATCTCTTCAACTAAAGGCTGAGGCTGCAAAGGTTTTCTGGCCAGATAGCAAATTTCCTTTGTGCAGAGGCTATCTGCAGCACCAAAAATAACAGCACCGAGAAGCCCTTGGCCAATGGTAGATTCAATGTCCTCATCCTCCAGTCGGGGTAATTTGAGATGTAAATTTTACAGGATCTTTTGGAGTTCCCAGGAGTATTAAGTCCCAGTGGTCCACACTGGTAATGTACTTGTTTTTTCACATATTAAATGGTTGATCGCTTTTCTTTTATTTCACATGGCTCTCTTCTTTTCCTTACGTAGTTGTTCAATATCGTTATATACTGAGTTCCTTTCTTAAATAAACCACGTGTAGTTGAGTTATTGTCTGAATATCTGCATCTAAGAGAATCCAGGCTGATGTGACAGACCAGCCCTCCCTAGACTAATAAATCTCCAGTGAGTGAACTCCTCTGTGTGACTTCCAATATTCAGATGTTATTCATTTCTTCCTCCAATTGTGTTGTTATTGATAGTCATTTATTGTTTTTCTTCCAAAGATTTTAGGACCTGATTACATTCTCACAAAATATTCAAAATGTAGTCATTATTTATTCTTTTCAGTAAGAACCCAAGGTTCCCAAGGCAAGGTCCTTGGTATTATGGGCATTCTCTGTAACCTCAGACTACCTGGAATAAAACCGCTCAGGACAGAGCTATGTCACACGTACCCTATGCCTGTGAAAAGGACTAATGCAAGTTCATGACACACTATGAGCTTCTAATGATACAACAGCCGTTGATTCTATAGATTTCATATGTAGCCTGTTGATTTCTAATGTTACAGTTTATTCATATTTAGAAATTATATTTGAGTTTGTATGCTAACTTTTCATCTAATTATTAGCTGATGACTGTCGACCTTAAAGTTAACTTCTATCAGTTTCATTTTCTACATGTGAAAGCCATGTGAAGAGTAGGTGGAGATAAGAATCTCTACATCAAAATATGATGCACCAGAGCACATATTAAGGGAAAAGATTTAATAGAATAGGGCAAGGAAGAACACAGTGAGATGTTGTATTTAGGTGTTGCACATCATGCAGTCAGTGTTATCAATAATATTATAAAAATGTGACCAAAGAGGTTGTTGGAACTGTCCCACCAAGAGATATCAGATCAAGTGCCAAATTAGAAAGTCTAAAACTTCTTTCTGACATTGGTGATGAAAGAGCAATGTTGTTGTAGAGAAGTTCCCCAGATCGCACTGTCAGGAAGCTTAATTTAAGGTTCCATTATGGTGCTGTACACTGTGCAGGAATAAGGAGGGGGGAGGTGACCATGAAGATAGCAAGGTCAGTCTGTCCTGATCATCTCTGGGCAAACCTGAGTCTGAAAGTCACACCAGCTAATGGCAATTCTAATGATGTAAGGAACAAAGTAGAGGAAGGAAAAGAATCAGCATTCCAGCCAAGACTCCCTTCCAGCCACCTGTCTCTTGAGTGAGCAGAGACAGAACATCAATAATACCTCATATGGTTAAAGATGTGCATTCATTAATATAAGCATGATCACATAGGCTTTTATTTATTTATTTATTTTTTGGTACCGGGAATTGAACTCAGGACCTTGCACTTGCCAGGTAGGCGCTGTGCTATGTCCCCGGCAATCACATAGGCTTTTAAAAAATTCACCTCCAGGGTGTTTTGGATCATATCTGTTTTGCTCTATATTTTTCCTTACTATTTTTATAAGTACTTATGGTAAAGGAACATATGAAGGAAAACATTATTCAGTATCTACTGCTTCAGAAATATGAAGAACTTCTCATTTTCTTGTTCCTTGACTATTTAAAGACCCTATTTAAATACTGATCTGTTGTCACCTAGAGAAGCTTACTCTTTTGGAGCATGTACAGAGCCTGCCTGTTTTACCATTTTTCTATAATATTTTATGAGAAATGCCTTAGTGTCCCGTTGATGCTAAGCATAAAACTATGACAAATATGGAAATGTGATATTGTCTGCTGGTTTTGGCACACGATGATCAGGGAATAGCACTTCCAACTTATTTGCTATTTGAAACCAATAGAAAATTTTGTGAAAATTTATGGTTGAAATCCTTTTTCATGTAGTTATCTTGAAAACCACCTTCCAATTGAGAAGCATTTGTGAGTTATTACAATGTTTCCTCTTAATTCTTTGTTCAAAGAAATTTATTTGGGCAATTCTCTTGAAAAGGATATCCACTCTCTCTGTATCCTGCTGGAGCTAAATTCTGATGACCTTCAGGGCCAGTAAGTTTCTGACAAATGGTGGCTGTGATAGGAGTGGACTTTAACTGCCTGTCTAAAGGAGGCCTGCTGGATTACATTAGTGAGTATATTAGCATTTTATGGAAATGCAAAATATCCAAATGATTTAATTCACAGGACTAATAAAAACAAATCTTTCATTTGAAAATCACCCTGGTCATTTGTGTTAATAGAGTTGGTTGACTCTTATGCTCTCTGAAACAGACTGTTATAAAACATTCTAGACAGGACCTGTGATTGCAGAATAATGTTAACTCACAATTAAACTCTGACATACCCAAAGAGGAGAAAAGCATATTTCAAGTGAAGAATCTCCAGTCAATTTAACAGTGATGCCTTCCCTTGCCTCATCAAATCTTTGTTGCGTACCAGATACACTGTGGAATATGTAAGATATAGAAGTGGAGCCAAAATACTCAAAGCCTATATGAGGAAGATATGCCATGGCTGAAACACCCTGGGGTAAGTGTAGTGCAAGGTATGATTGGAGCATGCAAAGATGGGCCCAGAGAAGTCTTAGCAGAGTGACACTTGGGCTGTGTCTTCAAGACTGATTAGGAGCTCTACAGGTAAAAATAAATAAATAAATAATACGGTATTAGACACAATCCAGAAAGAAGATACGGAAAGCATGGATTCGAGCAGTGTCAATGTCAATGATCAGAATGATGAACAGAAAATATGTGAATGATGGTCTAAAGACGGAACACAGGGAGATGCAGTCCATTCTCAGAGAAAGCTCTGAAAGGAAACATCAGGGAAGAAAGTCTAAGAACAACAGAGTTGCACACTCAGCAGTAGAAGGAAAACATGGAGGGGAAGCGAGCAAGTCGCAGAGCCGAATGCCTCAGAAAATTCAAGTCGGTGCGGACAATCATTAATCTTTGTCTCACACGATGATTTCTTACAGGATTTCAGAAAAAGAAACATTTCTCCCTTTTAAGTGAAATGATACCATACCTGGATATATATGTGGACTAGATCTCACTTCTGCTTGTAATTGCTAGGGCTGTGTGCTATTATTTTCCATGTCACTCTCTTTTGGAGGCATTGTTACAACCTGATGTTGGACCTGATGTTTATGGTGATATTCCTCCCCAAAACTGTCCTTTGACCATTATTATGTGTTGTCTCCACTGTGAAAATTACTCTTCTCATTCAAAATTTCCACTTTCCGTAATATTGTAGGCATAAAAACTCATCAATTCATTCAACAATTTATATGTAGTGTTAATTATGTCCAAGCCATTTAAGAACTTACTTTTTTATTATAAATTTTAATAAAAAGATATATTTCCTATTCTTATGAAGCTTAAATTTTTGTGCCTCAGAGATGGAAACAAAATAATTCCAAATTGAACTATTTCTATTTAATTACATTAAGTGCTATGGAGGAGGCTTATAAGTTAAGCGTCTAACTTTAAGCCTGAGACTCTGGGAATAGAGTTTACGAGGTGACATGGGGAAAATAGATATAGATATGTGCCTACTACGGGGCAGTATCTCTGAGTCATGAAGAGACAAAGCATATTCAAGGAACTACCAGAACAAGAAAATGAAGAAGAAAAAGGAAGTGGAGAAGGAGGAAGAGAAGGAGGGAGAAGAGGAAAAGAAGGAAGTGACTAATGCTGAGACCTGCTGAAATTGAAATTCATAGACATTCAGGGAACAGCAGTATAAAATTAAACTGATAATATAGGCAAGGGTCAGATCATGGGATATATCACGACCATATTAAAAAATCAATCTCCTTGCTGTATAGAGAAATGATGAGGGTGTTAGAATGGAAGCAACAACGGTAACCTGGATATTACTGAAATATTTCCATGAGAAGAAAGTACTGACTGGTACCTGTAGTGGAGATAAACTGATATATAGTGAGATTGATACGCACTAACAAGAACAAGAAAAGAACGTGGTATTGTTTTAAGATTAACATTGCAATTTCTGTATTCTGCTGATTGTTCTAGCATAGAGTAAACTTTCAATGAAGGTTGAAAGCGTTATAATTAATCAATACAGGATTCTCAAGCATCATGAGCTATTGAATATGAAAGAGTTTTGGAATTTTTCTGCCACGCTAATAATCAGCTTCTGGCATCAGGAGAAACAACTAGCCAGGAGGCTACTGGGTATCCTTGAAACCAGTTTTGAATGACCTCCTTTGCAGGGTCACCCTTCTTGCCAAACTTGCAGTCCACCTCTTTACATCTGCAAGAACATCAGTATAACTTTCACACATGAAGCACAAGCTGCTTTCCTATGCTGATCTGCAGGTTAAATGTTAGATACATCTCTTTGGTTCAGCTAAGTCAGTTTCTAAGAGTCCAGTGTCTTTGCCTTCAGCAATAGATTTACTGTATATTAGAGGCCTCCCTTTCAGTTCATTTGACATACACTGCTGAAGACTCATCAACAAGGATCAAATTTTGTTCAGGCAAATGGGCCTTTGCAAATTTCATTATGAACTGGACCTTCGGTATTTTACCCAGTGAATGTACTCCAACTCAGAGTGTGTGTTCAGCATAACTCTTAAAATTAAGCAATAACCCCAAAATCCAAAAGGATTTGGATTAATCTATAATAATATAATTTTAACAATGACTGATGGCTAAGATGAAAAGGGCACTTCTGGTGGTTCAACAATTTCTTTGTTTTCCAATTTTAATAAAAGCTGAGCTAGTGAGAAATCTTAGGAAGTCTTCCTAAATGAAAGATTAAAGCCAGTACTTACCGGTTAAGTTTAGGATCTGTTTTCTGGAGGTAATATTATTGGATGTGCAGAGAATTGGTCAGAAGTCCAAGGGAAACTAAAAGACTTCCATGTACAGCTTCTTAGTGTATAGCATTCATTAAATTTAGCCCAATCTAAGATGTACACACAAATCCCAGGGAGTAGGATTTACAGACCTCAAAATTAACAAAGTAGTCGTTTTAATTATTTTTACCCTTCATATTATGGAGGTAGTGTTGAAATGTTGATTTATAATTTACAACTGCCATGTTTACCTCCTAATGAAATTCCATCTTTGACAGAGTTAGTATTTCAATCGTTATGTGTTAAGAACCTGAAAAATGGAAGATGTTCCTGGAGTCACTCCCTGAGTGTAACCAATATTTGAGTGATGAGAAACCCTTCCACAAATAGTATTTTTTAGTGAAATCAAAATGATTGAACTGAGGTAAATCCTAAATAGTTGCACTTAAATAAAATAGAATTACTACTAGGAATTAACAAGTGTAATATACGTTTCTCACTCAAAAATATATTCACTGAGCTTTATGAACATTCCAAGTGCTATTCTAGGAACCTTAGATGCAGCAGTCAACAAAACAGTCAAATCTACTCTTTTGCTCTTTCTGTCTAATTTTGAGTCAGAAAAGTAAGAAACATCTATATTGGGGGTCAGGGCTGGCCTCAATAAGAAAGTTACCTTTGAAGAGAGACAAAAAGAAGAACCAAACTATGTAAATATGTAAGTATCCAAGGGACAAAGATTCTGGAAGGAGAAAGTGCCAAACATTAAAACTCTGAAAAAGAACTGGACTCTGTGAGAATACGTAAAAGATAAGAGCTGCTATTTGAATCCTTACTGCACAGAGCTGTGAAGACTACTACGAGAGGTTTGTCTGGGTTTTGTTCTTGATCATGAATGGCATGGAATCTATTGCAGGTTAAGAATGGTCATGGGTTCTGGACATCCATTCTTTTAAAAGATAGGGCATATATCATCTTTCCTTCAAGGGCTGCGAATCTGCTTCAACCAACAGAGCGCACAGAAGTGACATTGTGTCCATTTCTGGCCTTACTCTTACAGGTTGTCATCTTCTACTTCCTGTTATTGTGGAACATCTATTGTTGGAATCCAGGCACCGTAATGCCAGAAGCCCAGTCCTTTCTAAGAAACCATGATAAGGCAATGTGATTGACAGCTAGTTGAGCTCCCAGTCAAATGGCAGCCTACTGCCAGCCATGTGCTTGGGTTTTCCTGGACATCCAGCTCAGTCAACCCTTTGAATAGCTCTAACCCAGTCAGTATAACTTGCATCCAGCACTCACCTGAAAAACTCCAAGCCAGATCCATTCAGCTTAGAACAGTCAGCACCCAGATCCATGAGAAATACTAATGCATTGCTGACTGAATCCATAATGTTTTAGCATGATTTGTTATACAATATAGCAATAGCTGTTATCAATAGTTCTGCAGATTTCTGAGTGAAGTGATGACCTAAGTTTTAAGAGGATCACTCATCTTGCTGTGTTTAGATTAAATTGTGATATACAGGAGTAGAAGTGGAGGGACTAGTCAGAAGGCTCCTAAAATGCTGGTATTGTTATAACAACTTGTGACAGGTTAATATGAAAAGAGTAACAATTATACTAAATCAAGGAACACTTTTAGATACATTGTCAACAATGTAACAATTTTTTTTTTCACTTATGGTTTTTGGCCTACTAGTCTGGTTGTTAAACTGTATATAAGATGACTTATAAGATAAATAAGTGAACTGGATGTTGCCCAAATAAAAGGGAGTGGAGAGAATGGGGAAAAATAATTGAGATGTGTTATGTAAATGTACAAATTCTGTACAATAAATGTAATAATTATGTACTACTAACAGGTACTAATGAAAATTTTAAAAGGCAAAATAAATTCAACATCATAAAAAATATAATAACAAGTGGTAATATTTGGAATATTTTTTCAGGTAGAGCAAATACAATTTGTTAGTGGATTGACCGTAGGTTGTAAAACAAATAGAAGAATCAATAATGATCTGAAAGTTTTTGTCTAGAAAAGGAAAAGAACAAGCTTGGCAGCTAGCAGGAATGTTGAAAATAAGATTTCGGTTTTGTGTATATTGATTCTGAGGTATCAATTTAACATCTATACAGAGATGTCAAAGGGATAGTTGCATATATGGTCTGGAGTCGGTGAAAGCACTCTGTCAGAGTAAGGCATTTGGTAGTCATCAGGGACCAGATGAGATCATCAACAGAACCACCAATTAGTAAGAGAAGAAACCCAGGAATAGTCCTACTTTAAGTGATAGGAAAGAAAAGATCAACCAGCAAAGACAATTAAGTATGAAAGGCCAATGAGACAGTGTTATAAAAAGGGAAAGGTCAAAAGAACAAAGTGAACAAAAGATGAAAGAGAGGTTGACTCTCAAATGACACTGACAGGTCCAGTTAAATGAGGACTGCATTGATTCTTGGAGTTAATAATGTGGAAGTCGTGGTGACCTTGGAAATTCAGCTTTCGTGGACAGGTGGAGCCAAAACCTATTTGGACCATGTTCAAAAGAAAATAGAGAAAAAATTTAGAGGTGTAAACACCTGCAATTCTTTTTTAGTTTTCCTGTCATAGAGGAAAAAATGAGCTATAGTTTTAGGAATAGGGTTAAGGGAAATAGACTTTGGTGTGATTTTTTTGTGTGTTTATTTTTATGATTTCATAAGTAACAGCATGTCTATTTGATGGTGGGAATCATCCAGTAGGTAAATAAAAATTGTGACATGACTGAAAGGGGAGTTGCCGGAGCAATGTCCTTGAAGGGGAAGTTCATTGAATATATTAGAAGAGAAGACGGAATATGGTGAAGTAATATTATATCTGGGTACATGTGTGCTTGTAAAATTATTTTTATGTGAAATAGATAGCAAGGTTATCAGTAGAAAATCAGAGTAGACATACTGCTTGCTTTGGGGAGAAAAGAATATTTGTCTAGGAGAGGGGAAAATGAGCTAAAACCCAGAAATATGTTCTGATGGATGGAGAACACCAAGGACCCCTCTGAGTCTAATGATTGTGGACATGAAACGGGACCAACCAGCGAAGATGTGTTCACCAGCTATGCTTGTCTGTATTTACCAGTGCTGGTATTATAAAGCAATTTAAAAGAAAGAAAAAGGAAAAGAAAAAAAAAAAGTTGAGACTCTATGTAGGAGAAAGATTTAAAAGAAAAAGAAAATAAGTTGCAACTATATGTAGGAAAAAGTTTGCAATTATTGTCCAAGAAATTGAAGCTGGAATTTTACTAGATTAAACTATAACATGAAAACAAAAACAAAACAACAACAGAAAGCACCTTTTCATTATGGCAATAGAGCTGCAAAATGGGTTCTAATAAACCTCTCTTTGCTGGACCATTTTATCTCAACAAAACTCTCAAATTAATTTAATCAACATTTACAGAGTACCTGTTCTGTAGATGATAAAGGATTATGGGCAGAGAGCTTTTGGGAGGCTTTTTGATACAAAGGCAGGGAGGCTGATTTTTGACACTGGTTACAAAGACATGATTTTACTCTGGGAATTCTTTAGTACTCATTAGAGAGGCATTTTCATGACTCAGATTTAGCATCCACTTAACATTCACAGTGAGCTGAGACCTTTATGGAAAATATAAACAACATTCTCCCTGCTTTTATGGCACTTTATAGGCTACTCTGTGTTTTTGTCAAGTACCTAATAAAGACAAGAAGAACCTGTTCTAAATTGCTATTATAACAATGCAAGAATTGAGATTTTGTTAGCAAAAAAGTTTAAGAAGTACTTTGTAAATAAATTCAAATCTATCCAAGAAGTTCACTTCTTAAATTATCTTGCTTCAATAAAGGTTATATTATCTTGAAACATATGCCTTTCTAGAACCCAGAAGGTTAATGGCTCTGCCATTCATCATCCCTAATTCCTTTTCAGAGGTATATTACATTTTCTTCTTATAAATCTTTATTCTGATCAGAGTCAATTAAAGAAAGATTAATCTTCTTTCCAGGTAGGAAAATTTCCCATCCTTCAATTTGAATTGCAATTGCAGTGTTTCTGTCAAATTCACTAGTGGATGTTGGAGAAAATGCACATAATCCACATTACACTATTACCAACCCAACCATTGTGTAGTGGCAGTTGCATTTACCTTAGCAACACTACCATAAATAACTCATAGATTCTCTCTCTTTTTCTGTGTACGTAATTTGAATCTCAGTGGGAGATTTTTCAAAGGATTTATATTCATGGAATAAAGGGTAGCTGAAAGTTCTTACTAAACTTATAAATGTCTTTTTAAAAGTCTGAATTTAACTTTCTCCTTTATATCGTATTCTTAAACTGTTTTACTTGCAGTCTTTCCTAAATTGCATTGTGACAGTTCCCAGACTATGGTATTCTTTTGAAGATCTATGTCTCAGTGTAGGTAGCTGGAAACCAATGACAAGGCCTATTTTTACCTATTAGCTTTGACATAAAATATTTGAAAGTGCATCATATGAGATCTGGCTGATAAGCCTCCTCTTTTTAGTCATTCTAACATAGATAATGCAAACCAATGTTTTAGGATTAAACTACATAAACTAGATTCTGTTGACAAATTCCTTTTCACTGTTGTTTCCCAGAAAACTGAGTCCTTTAATGTATTTCTACTTGGAATCTAAAGGAACACTGTGTTTTAATCTATTTGCAGTGCTAGAGAAAATACATAAATTGGGCAGCATAAAACAATGCCCATGGGCCGGTGAGATGGCTCAGCAGCATAAGCTCCAGCCTGGTGAGCACAAGGTCCTGAGTTCGACTCCCGGTACCCACATGAAACAAACAAACAAACAAACAAAAATGTCCATTCATTTCTCACCGTTCCAGATTCCGACATACTCAAAATGAAATCATTAGCAGACTCAATACCTCAAAAGAGCCTGTTTCCTGGTTCCTAGGTGGCCATCTTTCTCTACCCTCACATGGTGAAGGAGATTAGGGAGTTCTCTGGGACTTCTGTTATAAAGGCACTAATCCCACCTGTATGGGCTCCATCCTCATGACCTAATCACTTCTCAAAGAACCCATTTCCAAACCCCACCATATATGGCATTAGGTTTCAACATATGACTTGAAGAAGGGCTAGTGGATACAAATTTTCAGACTATAGTACTTTTGAAGAAACCTGATAATAAGAGTTCAATACCCTAAATTTTCAAATGAACTGGGAATTTTGAGTCTTTCCTAAACTCATAAAGTTTAGGAAGAAACAGGACCTAATCCATCTCTAGGTGTTCATTTCAACATTCATTCTGGTACCACACATCAGAATTAGTTAACTGTACTACCATTCATGATTGTGCATTTTAGAACTCAATTTATGCTGATATAGTTTAAGGTTTTACAAGTAGCTGGATTTTGTATACTTCTAGATTATAGCTTAATTTTGGTAGCATCTATAATGGATATATGTTAAATGTCCCAAGTAATAAAAATGTCTCACATGCTATCTAAAATACACAAATGCCTGGCGTGGTGGTGCACACCTATAATCCCAGCACTCAGGAGGCTAAGGCAGGAGGATTGCTGTGAGTTTGAGGCCAGCCTGGGCTACAAAATGAGTTCAAGGCCAACCTGAACTACATAGTGAAACCCCATCTTGAAATAAACAAATAAATAAAATAAAATACAAGAAGTCCTCTTAAAACACAGCAAATGAAAACAAACAACTAGATTTGAAAATGGATCTAAACTTTAACATACATCTCTCTAAATATGATACACTGTTGGCCAATAAGTATATAAAATGCATATATACAGCACATACCGTATTATGGTATAATGTGTATACCATATTATGTGCTGTAAGGAAAACACAAAATGAGGTATCACTATACAACTATTAAAATGGACTAAATCTAGAAAACTGATTACGCCATATATCAGTGAAGGTATAGAAAGGCAACTCTCATTCACTTCTGATGACATTGTAAAATTTTACTAACACTTCGGAAAAGAGTTTGCTGGTTTCTTACAGAATTATACATACTTTTGTCATGTGATTCAGCAATTGCATTCTTTTGTTTGCCCCTAAAATGTGAAAACCTATTTCCTTTCGTGTGGATACTTCATAATTACCAGAACTTAGAAGCAACTAAGATGTCCTTCAAGAGTTAAATGGAAAAATACACTGTGGTTCATATAGACTATTTTGGACTACTCAGCACTAAAAGAAATGAGCTGTCAAGGTATGAAATCCATGGAGGAAACTTAAATGCATATTACCAAGTGAAAGAAGCCAATCTGGAAAGTCTTTATATTATATGATTCCCACTATATGAGAATCTGGAGAAGTAAAAGTCACGAAGACAGTGAAAAGATCGATTATTAATTGGTACAGATTGAGGGAATGAAGGACAAAGAGATGGCCCAAAGGATTTTTAGGGTAGTACAACTATATGAAACTATAATGGTGCATTTGTGACATTATAATTGTTTCCTAACCTATACAATGTACAATGCCAAGAATGAATCTTCATGTCAAAGTTGGGTGATAATGATGTTTTGTGTAGTTTCCTAAGCTGTAATAATTGTACTACCTTCACTCTGGAGAGGGATATTGATGAAAGAAGAGGCTATGAATATGAGGAGATATGTGGGAAAGTCCTGGGTCTTCTACTCAATTGTGATGTGAACCTATAACTTCTCTAAGTTTTTCAAGGGTTGATTTGGCCAAAAGATAGCATAAAGTTGTATTTATCAAGGTTCAAGTAATCTACCATAGAATACGGCACTGTGGTCCAGTGAATATTTTATTTTATTTTATTTTTTATGTGGGTAACAGGAGTCAACCTCAGGACCACGCACTTGCCAGGCAGGTGCTTATGCCGCTGAGCTATATCATCGGCCCCCAGTAAATATTTTAAGCAGAAGAAATCCAGAGAACGTCAGAAGCAAGGCAGACTGTTTGAACTTCTCTGATCACTTTCTCCCGGGCCACAGAAATTAAAATTCTCTTTTGCTCCTTCCTCCTTCAGTGCAGGCTAGAAACCTAGGAGGGGCAGAGCATCACCTTCTCCTTCCCTTCTGCAGTGAGGAACTTCATGTGACAAGTGTCCTGCCTTATACACAGAAGGAAGGACTCTAACACTAAGATACAGAAAAAAAAAATACAAACAAACAGGCCTGGCTAAATTCCCCCTGTGTATTACCATTAATTATAACATTTTTTGTCCTGCAACCATACCTCTACATAATTCTCCATAAAAACACACAGATCTCCCTAATTCATTGGGTCTTCATTTCTGATGTCTTCTACATCAGATAAAGTTTATAGTATCTTGATACTTTGTTTTTTGCAAAGAGACTCAGCAATGAGCTTAGTGGTGAGTGAGGAAAGGTATTTTTCTTTTCTCCTTTACATAGTAACATGAAATAATGTTAGTTAAGGATACTTTCTGTACTATGTGGGTACTGTGCCCAAATAAGGTCAAGTCCTGAAATTGTTTTCCTTCTTTTTTTGAAATATGGAATTGTCTACATTTTTAGTTGGTTGATTAAGCTAGCTAACTTACACTTAGATATTTCCTTTTAACCTCACCGATACAGTATATTTTAGGAAACGTCTTAAATGTTTAAAGGTGAAGTTCTGTTATATGTCTCAATTAGAGCGGGCCAGCTGTGCTACTGGTGAGGACAATGAGCGTAATGAAGATGACCAACAGGCTGTATTGGGATGCAGCTCAGTCTTCGCAAGTTATAAAAAGTTTATGCCATCAGGAAATTTTGAACAACTACGAGAGCCCTCATTTAACTAATTAATGGTGTTGAAATTCTTACCTTGAATTGGGATGATCAAAATGTGTCACAACCAGTTAATTTGTTATCAAATGGCTCTTCACATTAGCTTGCTGAAACACCCTGCACAGCAGATGGCAGAGGTCTACAAGGTCAAATGTGGGGGATATTAAATGCTGAGCTTCTGAACATCTGGATAGCTTTAAAAAAGAAGAAAGAAAGGTAAATATATGTAGGTGTCATTAGCTCTCTTCCACATTAACACGACAAAGTATAATTTCTTATAAGTCAGCCATGGGGACTTTGATTTTGACAGAATATATCACAAGAAGGGAAGTGTCTCCGAGCGTCCTCCCTCCTTTGCCCATTACACCTGCACAGATGATTTATTCGCTGTGTCCTCCAGCAATGAGCAGCCTGATGGTGATAGAAGTCATCTGCACAACCGCAAGCACCATCTGTGCAGAAGTTAGGCTAACGAGCAAAGTGCATAGGGGCTGGCAAGGGACAGGAGCAGTGAGGGGAGATGGCGAGGTGGTAGGATTTAATTCCCAGCAATCCAGCGGTGGACCTCCACACAGCACAGTGAATTTCAGCCATGGCCATGCATTAGGCTTACAAGGGGAGCTCTTCTAGACTCCTAAGGCTTACACCTTATTCCAGCTCAGCTCTTTCCAAATCTCTAGTAAGTGTACCCAGAAAGTATAGAAAAATTCCCAGATAAATTTAACGGGCAGCCAATTATGAGACGTACTGATAGAAGAGGTAAGACGCTGAGATCACACATCTTTACAACACAGGTTGAATACAAGGCTACTTTAAGTGTATTCTATAGGCTACCAACAGCAGCCTTATCTGGAGTTCTTAGAATTGACGAATCATGAACTTGCTGAATTTTAACAGGATCTTTGGTGACTCATATTTATATGAACGTGTAAATTTTCCTGAATTATGATGTTGCTTTTTGTGAAAAATTAATAGTACAGAATTGAAGATGAAAGTCATTGTGTATTTCATTCTTTCAGTCATTCAGTAAGGGCTTATGGAATGTTTTAGACTTGTAGCTCTGCTGGCATACAATGGTAAACCATTACAAAAGAGTCTCTATTCTTATAAGGATTAAATAATACATAAATCAAATAATCACATATATGCCTGTAGAATAATCAACTATGATAGAACCGAAAATGGCAACCCCTTCTCCACCTACCCTCTCTTCCACAAAATTCTTTAGTGGGTTACGAGATTGCTTAAGATAGGGAACTGCATGCTCACACATCTTCTGTAGATCTCTATGACTGTATTAGGGTTATTGAGAGGAACACAGAAAATATATATCTAATAATGTGAGGGGATTTATTAGGTAGGCTTACAGGGCCATCTGTGCCCTGGAGAGCCAGAGGATCCAGGAGCTGCTCAGACAAAGAAGATGGAAACCCCAGAGCAAGAGGGATCAAGGATGTGGCAACAATTCAAAGTTAAAGGCTGGGAAGCTCCCTGGAGCATCACTGCTGCAAGCCAGCATTGGAAGCTTGAAGGAGCTGGAGACCTTGAGACTGATGGACAAAGGCAAAAGCAGCGAAGGATGCACCTGCTGAGAAAGACAGGTAGCTCTTGAGAACAGGCACACTTCCTTCTTCTGGCACTTTTTATTTTACTCAGGCTACAAGCTTATTGGTTGATGACGTGCACAACTGGCATAGGTTTTCTATCTTCAGTTTGCTGTCCTACACATCAAGCATCCAAAGACACGCCCAGAACTATGCTGTACTAATGTACTGGGTTTTTCTTAATGCACTGAAGTGGGCATATCATGATTAACAGTCACAAGGATAAAGGGTTGCTGCACATAATTTTATTTCTGGGCTTGAGTTATACCAGACTTAATGACATTTTCTTGGTCTTGTACTGCTCTTGACCAACTGTCTAAAATCTTTTGAAATGCTTATTCTTCTGCCCCATCATTTTTACCTATTCAGCGGCAGTAACTCCTCACTTTCAGGCTTAATTCAAGCATCTAGTCTTCTTCTACTACTCTGGGTAGAACAGACTTCTTAGTTGTAAGAGTCTTAATTTCAAAATTATCTTGAACTTAATCACCATTTTGTTGACTAAAGTCTATCACTATTAGGTGACGTAAGCTCTGGGAAGCAGTAGATCATTCATTCTTCATTGAGCTGTTTTATCTTCAGTGACTTCCTGGGCCTTGCACCTGTGACTTGGTCAATAGAAAGCTACTGGGAAAGCTAATATGTATTAGGATGAATGAATGGACCCAGCCCTCTTGGGAAAGGAGATCCACAGAGACAAATAGAGTTCTAGAAAATATTCAATGAATGTAGAGACAAGAAGTTAGGACACATAAAAAGATAATGCATATTTTATCTTTCTTATGTAAAGGCACAAGTTTTATTAGCATACTAAGAGTACTTAGATATATTGCTGTAAAGACATATATTTAAGAATTTTGGGCCGGTGAGATGGCTCAGTGGCGTAAGCACCTGCCTTGCAAGTGCGAGGGCCCGAGTTTGACTCCCGGATCCCACATACGAAAAAGGGGCCGGTGATATCACTCAGCGGCACGGGCGCCTGTTGGCACGCAAGGTCCTGAGGTCAACCCCCCGGTACCCACAAAAAAAAAAAAAAAGAATTTTGCCATAGCAGTTTTGGTGTCTATTTGGCCCCAGAACTCACTTGTCTAAGATACTAGTTAACATCACACAATGCTAATTAACTGGAGCATAGTAGTTAAGAGCTGACATTTATCTGGGCAGCACTAATTTCAATGCATGGAAATACTGGATGTTCCTCCAAACTCTGGCTCCTAAAGCCTTCACCCCAGGTATAACACATTACACAGGGCTCGAGGCTAAGGGAATTAAATTCAACAAGTGCCCAAAAGTCTAGTCAGCCAAGTATTAGCAAATTGACACAATGACTTTCAAATCTCTGATTTCCCTCAAACCAATTTAGAAAAGCTTTGGAGATGTCACTAAAATGTCACTCGTTATCTACCATCATCTCTGCTTCTACATGCATGCTGCCAAGGCGAATTGTGCTTAGTGCCGTAATTAGCTCTTCTTAGAGTCAGCTGAAGGATGTCTAGCTGGACCTAACACTTTATACAGGCTGGGGTTTTTTCACACTGAACTCATCCAGTGCTAACATGAAGATGCCTTTAAGAATTATTGATTTATTAATGAAGGCATTAAGTAGTTCTGTTTACTTCCTTATCTTTGGGGGCCTATGTGTCTAATACCAAACGCAGGTTGAGCACAGAGAAGGCTCAGTATGTGTGAAACAAATCTTTACATCAATGCATGGAATTACAACCAAAGAGCCTCATTTCTTTTAGCTCAGAAGTGTTCCTGATGACAATATGTATCATTGGCAAAGCAACAAGTCTATGACTTGACAGGCAATAAGGTGAAGTGCTTATTTTGGGTCTTGTATAAGAACAATGCAATAATTTTTCCAAGTTATATTGTAAATGTGCTCCTTAGTTATTTCACTAGTTTTGTCTCGATAAGGAAAATAAAAATAGAAATTATTAACAGAATATTGATCCTATAAAGAAAATTCTAAATAAGGTTTGATGTAATGTGAAATACTTTACAGGAGAGTTTGGTGATTTTGTACTAATTAATAAATAATCCCTAGGGTACACATTTGCTTCATGAGTCACCAGATAGATATCTGAACAGTTACACATGAGAAGAACAATCTTGGTAAGAGAGAAGAGAAAATGGTAAATCCTAAGCAGCATGTCTATATCTCTCTCCTGGGAAGGAGTGGACTGTGAAGGTGTTATAGATAGCTAGTAAAGAGTTTTCCTCCCTGTCTTTTACACTCCCTTCACTCTGCTAATTACATTTATTTTCCTTAGGGGATCATCCTGAATTAATTGACTTGTCCACGTTTCTCAAAAGGAATATGTATCAGTCCTTTTTCTCAGGGAGTGAATGGCTGACTCAAGCTTGGTCGAACATACCTGAAAAGATTTGCAATCCATCTTCATTATTTGTGGCTCCCCTATTTGTAAATTTACTGATATAAATCTTCCTAAAATTTATTTCTAACCCAAAAATAGTAGTTGTGGTGATTTCTTCACCATTCACAGACATGGGCAGAATGACAAAAATTTTGAGTCCATGGTGCAAATGTTCCTGCCTCAGGTGGAACAAAGCGTGGCTGACTTTTTATTCCTACTCTCATACCATGAGTGCACTTTCCAGGTCCTTTTTGTGCCATATTTCTCACATTTCTGCCTTTTTTTTTTTTTTTTTTTGTGGTTTGACTGTTTAAAATGAATGAACTCTAGTGCTTAAGAGCTGGCTAGGATTCTGAAGAGCAGGAGGCTCTGATGTGTTTTTTTTTTGTGTGTGTGTGTGGGTACAGGGGGTCAACTTCAGCACCTCGCGCACCAGCAGGCGCCTGGGCCACTGAGTGATATCACCGGCCTTTTTATCATATGTGGGATCCGGGAGTCGAACTCGGGCCCTCACACTTGCCAGGCAGGCGCTTACGCTGCTGAGCCATCTCACCGGCCCATCTGATGTATTTTATGGACAAAGTAGTTTTGTTTGTCCTGAATGGATTGTAATCTTCTTTTGTCTATAATATCATTGATAGCACAGTAAAACCTTGGAATGCTAGTAACGTGTTCTGTGAGTGTTCTGCAAGATGGGCAAAAATTGCTAATAAATTTTAACATGATAAATAAGCAATATCTTATGATATGAGTAGTACATGAAGCTGAATGTCACATGATCACAGCTGAGTCAATGGTTCTTCTCTTTCTCACTCTCACTGCGGGATTGTGAGTGATCATCTCCCAAAAGGAGATTCATCTGCAGAGGAGGAGGAGAAAAAAGCAGAAGAATCCCCCACTTCAAATGAGATTAGGGAGATAAGTAAAATGTGGGACGCAATGCAAAGTTTTGTAGAAAAACACTACATGAATAAGGCTGTAGCAGTGCCAGAGATGAATCTGTTTAATGATAATGCAATGTCACATTTCTACAAAATCCTCAAAAGAATGAAAAGCAAGTGTCATTGGATAGCTTGCTTGTTAAAGTTGCATGAAAAGAAAAAGATTCCATTGAGCCAATAGATATCAGTGATCCTGTTAGTGATAGTGAAATTCGCCCTACACAGTAATCCTCCCTCACACTAGCCACAGTGGTTTTCAAAGATACGTATATGTTAATTTGTTTATTTTTCTTTATATTTTGTTTTTCTTTATTATTTTGTATTATATTATAGTATTATAATAATTTTTATATAAATATTTTTGGGTTGTGGAATGAATCACCCAAATTTCCATTATTTCTTACAAGGAAATTCCCATTGATATACAAATGCTTTGGCTTACAAGCATAAATCTAGAATGAATTATGCTCACAAACCAAGGTTTTACTGTATTGGATAAAAACTCAGTGTTGTTGGTAGTCATCTTGCTAAATTCAGAGCAAGGCTCTCTGAGAATAGAACCAATATGAAGTTAGAGATGAGAGAGGGAGAAAAAGAGAGAGAGAGAAAGGAAGAAGGAGGTGGAAGAGGAGGAGGAGAAGAAAGAGGAGGAAAAAAGAGTGAGGAAGGGAGAAGAAGAGAATTAGAAATGAAGCCTCCCAGAATTGGAGCATTTGAATCCCTGGGTTTTAGCAGTGCTTAAAACATTTACTTTGGCTTTTGTTTCAGTTCCATAAGCAAATATGACACCCCTTATCTTTATTATTTTATTTATTTTTCTTATGTATTTGGAGTTAGGTTTCTGTTATTTGTAAATGAAAGAGCCATGAAGCAAAACATAAACTCTGAAGAAAGTTGACCACAGAGCCTGGTGACCACATCTTTTTTAGTTGCAAGATTTTAACTAATTGTTTACAAAGGATTTAGATTAGTGATATGTCAGACAGAATTGAGCAATTGAGAAGAAAATAGAAACCATAAACACTTTGAAGCATGTTTTAAATTTATTTTCTTTTAAAGTTTTTAGAAAGGAAATGCAAATTAATGTTCCTGTGAGAGTTAGCAACAGATTTATAGTATATCTTTACTTTGTTACAGTTAAAAACAGTTCACTTTTAATTAGGTTCATTAATTAAAATATTACAGATTCAGGGATTAAAATATACCTGGTTCTTCTATTACCAACTCTATTACCAAACCCGAACGTTTACAAGCTTCATTTTTCTCAGGTATCAAGTAGGTATATAATGTGTTCTTATATTCACACAGTGCAGGTAGTCAGATTTTTCTTGGTGGAATGTAATATTATTGTAAAACTTTATTAGATGATCTAATATGCATAAGACTAAAAGCGAATTCATAACCATGGATATTATTACAAATATTTGCTCATTTTCTATCAGTTATTTCATCTATATGAATACATGTACTATTAGGTCATAGAATATCAAAAGCAAAATCTGTGAATTTACCATTTTTGCGGTAAATATTTAATCTGTATCATCTTGGTTCCAGACATTATAGGACTTACTTGAGGTGATATAAGATAAAAATAATACGATCCATCTTTTTAAGGTGTTCCCCAAACAAGAGAAATTATAAATATGTAGATAAATATGACTCAAGGCAGATTTATTTAAGGACCTTATTAGAAATGGATGTGTCTGAGATGGCTCCTAAAAAATGAATATATATTTGTTGGATAATAGGAGTTTCAGATGGGGTTGTGCAATCCACGTGAACACTACAGGTAGCCAAAAGGACTGAGATGGAGGAGTCCTTGGAATGGCAAATGGCATAAAGGTTTTGTAGCTGTCAAGAAACTGATAGCAGTGTTTGAAGATGCTTAAGATTAAACTGTTTCATGGCATGATCTCTGACATCTTATGGGCTTGATTTTGTCACAAAATGTTACAGAACCATTTTCCAACCATCTCTACCTTTCTGGATTTTCAATTCTGGAAATCAGCATCCCTTTCCAATTTGCATTTCTTCTCAGATAGGAAAGACGTATTTAGCTTATAATTCATATAAGCACGTGCATCTTGTTAATCTCTCTTCCAAACTGTTTTATCTGCACATTTTAAAAATTAGAAATCACAATAATTGATGTTACTTTCCACACTTCCCAATGAATCTGTTTTGGTTTGTTTCTCACACGATTCCTCCCCAAATTAACATTATCTGATTAAAATCGTTCTCCAATTATTCCTAAAACCCATACAGATACTCCTATTTCCTGTCCCCTATGTTTGGAAGCTAACCAGAACATCACAAATGTGAACAAGGTGGAGATAGTGATTCCAGAGTTTTCTTTTGCTGTTATTATTTGCTGAAGACCCTAATACATAAAATGGGTTTGATGGCCATGCATCAGGAACTTTATATTTTTTTTTCAGTTTTTCCATTTTTACACTACATTTTCCTTCCTTTTCCACATGAATATGTCAGAAAAATGGGCCGCATTAAGGGAGTCAAGTTTACAGCTGATGAAACCAGAGAGATAAACGTTACATTGGCTGCTGAAGACTACTTTATTCACTATGTTGAAAACATTGTGGAGGGGGCTGCAAAAGAAGAGTCAAAAAACTGATGGAAGAAAAATCTAAACAAAACTCTAATTATTGTTGCACTTTTTAGCATCCTGCCTTGGCCTTTGCCAAAATCCTAAGTGTTGAACAGTATGGTGGTGGCTGAAATTCTGCATTCATACGTTTAATCCTTCCTGTTCCCCATGACTTTCTTTTTATAACAGAAATAGCAGAAACAGATTAGGACAGATTCATTCATAGACTGCATCTGCTTTAATATCATTTAGTGAACTCCACAGAGGAGGAATTAGTTTTGTGTTTGAAGATCCTAAATGAGATGCAGAAGGATCTCAACAAGTCCTAGAGCAGGAATGACTTAACATGCTTGAAAGTTTCTTTGACAAAAAACCCCAAAACACACACTGCTGTGTGCGTCAACAGATAAGAAAGACAGATGTTGGTTTGGCCTCCGCCCTCCCTCTGGAATGGTTGCTGGGGGTGGGGGCTTTTTCCTGCAGCTGTTCCCCGCTGGTCAGGTGGGAAGCTGGGCCGTGCAGGCATCACAGTAGGCACGGCAGTAAATCAGATAGCATCTCTTCTGGATGAAGGCCAAGTTGCCCTTAACAATGTCAGGTACAGCTCCCTGGTAGCTCAGGGAGAAGGAATCCATTTCAATCATTTCCATGAACATCCCCAAAAGCCAGCTTTTTTGGCAGGAGTCGATGCGTGTTGTAGTAACTTCCTGCTGAAGTAAAAAAAAAAAAGAAAAAAAAATACCTTACGTTCATTGTAGCAGACTCTGACACTGCTGGAAAATAGGTTCTGGGCCAGGACTAATACAGTGAGGTCTGCCTTCACTTTTATTTTCTTCTCTGCTTATTTGCAAAGCAGGTAATTCCAAAATTTGTAGGAAAGAAGGCTTTATAAATTAAAACAAGACTTCTGAGCAATCCACACAGTGTGGAGTTCATCCTTGTAAGAAATGTTCTGTGGAACCAAGTGAACCTCTGTGAACCTGTAGATAACTCATATGTGTGAACAATCTGTCTGGTTGACATTTGTGGATGAGAGGAAATCTGGGCCAAATTATTGCTTATATGTCCTATGGAAAATTTTTGGAGTTTTTGGTCTGGTAAATCTGGTCTAAAAACCTAGCCACACTATTAAGTATCAATGTAAATTCGAGAAGTCCTCTCCAATTCTTTGGTGTCACTACGAAATAGAGACATTGTTTACTCTTCACAGTAGTAGGAATACTTCATGAGACAGTACAAAAATGCTTTATTAGTTTCCTATTGCTGTATAACAAAGGGTTACAGTATTGTAAAGCAACAGAATTTTATTTTATTACAGTTCTGGAAGTCAGAAATGTTAAAATGAGTCCAATAATTCTAAAATCTAGGGACCAGAAGAGATGGTTTCCTCTAGAGGTTCCAGGAAAGAATCTACTCTTTGCCTTTTCTATCTCTAGATATCGCCGTCCATCATTGCTGGGCTTATGAAAGAGCACTACAAACTTTGCCTCCGTTCTCTCATTGCTTTCTATTACAATGACTCTTGTGATTACATAGGCCCCGTCAGGATAACCTACCAACTCAAGGCCGTTAACTTAATCACATCTATAAAGTTCACTTTGTGACATAAGATGCTATACGTCCAGACTGCTAATATTAGGATGCGGGCATCTTTGCTGTCCACTATGCAGCCTGTCATAGGTACAAATTGCAGGTATTAGCAGAAATAGGCATGCAATAAATTCCAGTTCTTATCTCCTATCAGAACTGGAAGCAAGATGGACGTAATGATTCTTTTCACCAATTTATCATAATCTGAACAATTCTCAGAGGCAAATAAAAGAAATGCGATGAAATCCCTAAAAGTAAAATGAAAAAGCCTTAAAGTTTAAGGAAAGCAGAGTTATTACACCTATGGTATATATTTGTTTCCTTTGGTGAGTGTTTAATGTCTGGTGTATATTATTTATCTGATTTGTGTTTGGAAAGTATCTGGCAGAAAAGAAAATTACGTAGCCAATTGTAACTATAAAACCATACTGGGTAGAGAGGAATTTTTCCACTCAATGTGTCAGGAAACTAGTTACAGAAAACCATTTGGTTTTTGAGAACAATAGTGAGAATTAGAGCCATCCAGGATTTCAGAGTTCTTGAGAATAAAGGGCTTGTGATGTGAAGAAGTTGGAACTGCTAGATATTTTCAGCCTCTGATTTAATATTCTTTCAAATTGCATTGACATCATAATCATTTATCTTCAAGGAAAGCAGAGGGAGGCCAAAATAGTTTCAGTTTCTCTTGTTTTAATGGTGAATTCCTATCCTTTTGCTGATGTCAGCTTAAAGTGATAATTCATGCTGCCATCACATGAAACGAACCAACTAAATCAAAATATTATTCATAGGGGAGTAGCCTAGGGAAGTGAAAGAAGCAGCACGCTGGACTTCTCATGCTAAGCTATTCTTGGATGGCATTCTTCAACGATCAATGTAAAGCTAACTTTCACAGCAAAACTTTCTTGAAGGATACAGAAAAAATATGCAAAACCCAACCCCTACTTAATAGAAATGGCTAACTCACTGCATCTTACTTAATTATATAAAATATAGATCTTATTCTCCACGTCATGGTAGCTATAAAGAACAGTAATTGTGGATGCAATGCATGACTTATGACCTATTCTTTTAATGATTTCAACAAGACCTTTAACAAACTTACTATTTGTTTATTCATTTATTCATTCAATCATTCATTTTTTCCAACAATCAATTCATATATTCACTCATTCATTTACTCACTCAACAAAACTACACTGAATAATTTATTTCCACTCATTACATTGAACAGCACAGACTCAAAAATAAATCAACTATGTGCACACTCTAGAAACATACCTCTTGCTCCATTTTGCAGCTGCAAAAGAAAATTTTGATGTAAGACAAAGGGGAAGAAGTAGAAGATTTTGTTGATGAGCCATTAATGATCAACTTAAAAATAGGCAGATAAATTGTGATGACCGAGAAACTAATTGAGATTATTAAGAACCTGATTTCATACCACACAAATGTTCAGGGCTGTGCTCCCAATTATTGACATCTCAATCCTGATTATTAACTTATAATGTCACTAGGCTCAGAAAAATGTAGATTTTACTCTCCAAATTGTTTTTATGCTGGTCAACACTAAATGGTGCTGCCTCTTAACTTATCTGGCTGTCAAATTGTGAGTGTTACATCTGATTTGAAATAGGAGTAGCTGGATTTCTCTGGGCTTTTGCGTAAAGTCAGAGTAACTGTATCTAAAATGATAGCTTCTGCCCTTGTTCTTGAAGGTAGGCCTTGCTAGTATACCACATAGCTAAGAAAGCCTGCTCTTTGTCTAATGACATGGCTGAATGTATTTCACATAAAGCTGAAACAAATAGACTTCTGGTCCTTGGACTTTCCTAATCTGGTCACCATTTGCATTTCTGCAACCTGACATACTCCTATCCCAAGCTAACTTACCTCTACATTGGGAGTGTTTTTTGCTTTCGTCTATAAACATATTGGTTTATGCTTTTTTTTTCATTTTTCAAGTATTTTCTATTTATTTTTGCCTTTACTTCCACAAGTTCTCTGTTTGTTTGTTTACTGACTCTCTCATCCTTCCAATATAACCTGAGGGAAGCACAGATAATAACATAAAACCATTTTAAAATAGTTGATGGACCATTCTCCTCCCTTTGTATTGAATGTACAGTCATCTAAAAACTTATTACCATCAAGAGAATTGTCTTCTATGTTTTCCTATCTCCTATTTCACTAACTCTAAAATTGAATTGATGAATTTGTTAACAGACTGATTGAAAGCCTTTTTTTGACAGCTGGTGTGACACAATGGCCACTGATTGCCTTATAGAGTCCCTTGTTCTTTGCAAAATCCTGCATCTTTAATGCAAAAGACTCCAGCAGCACATTGCTCTTCATCTCATTTGCGGAGAATACTTGAACTTTTATATGAAGCTATCGGTGACTTCTAACCAGAGGCAAAATAAAAGGATGTTGTTAATGATAATAAGTTCTTATATTAGTATTGAAAACAAGAAATTAAAAATAGACACTAGGAAAGAAAATCAGAATTCAGAAAGAACAAATAAAGTGAGACAAAACTAACCAAAACTAGAACAAAATAAAATTTCAACTGAATTCCTGGGAATACTGTTTTGATTGAATGTAAGTGGTGCTCCAGGCACTTCAAATACTTCATGTGTACTAACTAAACTGTTTTTCACAATAACTTTATAATGTAAACATCATGTTTTCTTTAGAATCTTGAGCTATAAAGGGTAAGTAATTTTGTTCTAGGTCACATAGATTTGAGATGAGAATAGGCATCAGTAGGAGTTTGGAGATGGTAAATTATAAGTAAAATGGCATTGATACTAATTCTATGTCCATGTTTTTGGTTAAGACAGTACAAATAACTTATCTTCAAAGACTTGCATATCTGATCCAGAAAAAGTTAAGAAAATAAATGTTGGACTGCCAATGATTTTGGTCTTGAGACTGACATCACTTGTGACTTTGGATGGGTAGTTAAGGAAAGAATTTCTTTCACTGGGAAAGCAAGAATTGATTATGGAGAACCAACTATTTACTTAAAATTCCAGAATTTCAATAATTATGGTGGCTGATTATGCTCTTGAAATAGTTGACTTTTAAGTCAGCACAAATATATTTACCTACAAAGACCTATAATTATTTTTAAGTGAGACAGGAGATACCAACAAACTGAGAGAAATAATTACGAAGGCCTTTCTCACAAGTGCTCTCTCTGTCAGTTAAGTGTGTGTGCATGTGTGTATGTGTCACTCATCTGGAATAATTATGTTGACTTTTGGTTCTGCTTTGGAAGCTGAGGAATGTATAGAGTTTTGGAATTCCTTTCATGTGGAAGGAATCTGGCTCCTGAGGATAGTTGACAATGGACACTTCGCAGAGGAAGATATCTCACAAGGAAAACTCCCAATGTCAGAGGCTTCTGTAATCTTGACAGAAGCACCAGATGCAATATTTTCTACGACTATGACCAGTACTTTGTGGACCAAGATAAAAAAACAATTGAAATAAATTCTACTTTCCTTAGTTTACATGTATTTTTTTAGGACACAAAACTTTCTGAATAATCCTCAAGCATTTGACTATCAAATTTTCTTTGTGTTTCAGTGGTACTTTCTACCCCCCAAAAGTATATATATGAGAAGATTCTTCTGTGTCACAGGAATGATAAAAATACCAGGTAAAGAAAAACTATGTCACACTCATTTTGGTATTGGCGTTTAATGATACCTAGTGATCAATAGACATATTGCTGGGTTAACAGATTAATACATGATTGAAATGCTTTTGCCTAGATTTGGAGTTAAATCAGTTATCGTTCTATGAGATCCAGCACTCCCAAACATTTAGTTCCCATTTTAGATTCATATTAAATCTATAATCATGTTCTGCACAGATTGTTGGAGAAAGGAGGAGATTTCAGTGTTCCATTTCCTTAATTGTTAGAATAGGAGCGTAAGAGAGTTTGTCATTAGTAGCCACTGCGAAGACAGGAGAAGTGGAGTGTATTGAGTAAGGACAGGAGAAATTGCAGTAGAATTTCATTTGTTTTTATTTCTTTTATTGGTATTGTTTTTTGTTTCTTTTGCTGTAAGATTCTGTCACTCTGCCACTCAAAACCTCCCCAGTGGTCTCTCACTGAATCCGTGGTAACGTCTCTAACTCTGTCGTTGAAAAAGCGACATTTCAATTGGTTTCTGCTTACAGTGTGGTTCTCATCTCCTCCCATGCACCATTAGGCTTCTAGTCTCTTCTCTGGGCCTTGCCCTGGTTCTGCCTGGAATTGTCTATCTCTTCCATGCTTCTTGCCTGGTTCCTTTTCCATCTTCGGGTCTCATCACTCTCCAATCAAGCCGGTAGTCACTCGTTCACATTATCGTATCTTACTTCTGCATAAATACTGCTGCCTTGAAGACAAAACAAGTTTACTTTCAAGCTGAGCCAATCTCAGCTTCAGCCATTCAATCCTGGAACTACAAATGTCTAGGTAAGTACAGCATTGGGAATTTCCTCCTCCGGCTCTGATGTTCTGTCCTTCAAGCGCTCAAGAAATCCCAAGGAGCACAGAGCCTTCCCTACTGTGCCTCTTCAGAATCTCTGTAATTATTGCTCTACATATAACAGAAATATATAAAGAAAAATATTTAGCAATCACCATAATTATGTTATCTATAATCTTAAAAAAATCTCCATCCTCTTTAATTTTTTTCAGTTCACTGATGATGGGAATTTCGTTCTTTTTACCATTGTATCTGTCATCAGTGCATGACACATAGTAGGTGCTTCAAAAATATTTGCTAAATAAATACTTTAATAAGCTGATTAATTTCATGATATATTGCTATCAAATCCATTTAGTGATTCTGTATAATATTTGACAGATGAAATAACTGAATATTAGAGAGAGTAAATGGTTTTTCAAAATTAAATAAGCAATAAATCACATAATTAGAATGTGAACTATTCATACTTGAGCATTTTTCATTCTAATTGTACAAATTAAATGTTGGATTATCCTGCTCTCAAAATATACCTGCAACTTTATAAATCCGTACGAAAGTGCTAAGAGCCTAGACTATGAAGATAGGTTGCCTTAGTTCAAATTTTCACTCTCTCAGATTTTACTTGAGTGATTTTGCCTTAATCTTCTCATTTATAAAATCATTGTGCTTTGAGGATTAAATGAGTGAATACATCTAAAGTATTTACACCAGTATTTGGCACATAATAAGTATGTCAGAAGCACTATGTTTTTACTATTATCATAATTATTACTCTAATGCTCTCAGAACGGCTGGGGACCAGTGGTGTTTTCCAGGTTCTTATTTGTCTTAATCAGTGAATTGGTCAGGACAATTGGTGGATGTGAAAGATTACCATTTATTTTAGGGCAGAAATAAGAAAAAGAAAAGAAGCACAGAAGGAGTGCTCAGGGACAAAAAGGCACTTGGAAGGAAGAAAATAAGATTCTTCCAGCAAGCAGAAGAGACCACTGCAGGAACAAGAGGTCAGTGGTGTGAAGCCAGGTGCTGCCATTCTGTTTTTTTTTTTTTTTCCTTTATGTGGATATCGGGAGTCGAACTCAGCACCTCACGCTTGCCGGGCAGGCACTTATGCCACTGAGCCATCTCACCGGCCCGGTGCTGCCATTCTTGTATGCCTTCTCTGATGGTTGATCCAGATGGTCCCATTGCATCTTGTGCTAGAAGATTGACATCCGTGCCAGATTCGGCGTGTTCTCCTCTTGGAAGACTGGCACCAGGTATAAGGCTCAGCTTAATCTTGTGTCGGGCTCTGGTGCAGCTGTTCTATGTCCATGGTTAATAAGTTCCCCAACCGGAAGGCTGTGCCCAAGTGCTCCAGCCACATCACCATGCCCTCGTGTCCTGCCACAATAATACCATATCTTTATTGATGGCTCAGTATTGAAAAACTAAATGTTATACATAAACTACTGGAAACATTTTATGTGTAATATTTATCAGAACATTAACATGTATGTATCCACATTATAAAGTTATTGATAGTTATCAATTTTAACTATGAGTAAGGGAATTTTATTATGACTTAGTGGCCTTCTTGAGTACAGTGAATTTTTGCTTTTAACTTAGAGAAAAGATCTCTCTGAAATAAAAAGAAAATGTACAGTTCAGACACAGTGTGTTGGAGAATTTGAGCCAATTCTCTCTCTCTCTCTCTCTGTCTCACATTTATTTTGCAGTGATGGGAATTGAACCCAGCGCCTTATCACTGAGCTTTTTTAAATTTTAAATTTTACCTCTTTTAAATCCCCAACTCTTGATTTTTTCTTAACAAAGATCTCTCGAAGTCACTAAATTGCCCACACTGATCTCAAACTTGCCACCCTCCTAACTCAGCCTCCAAAGTACTGGGATTATTGGCATGTATGACCATACCTGGTTGTCTTTTCTTACATAAGGAAATTGGTGACAACAGGGATACAGGGCTTCATTTAAGATCATGTAGGCAATTAATGCTGGAGTAAGAAAAAAGCTGAGGTGCTTGCATCCTGTTCTGATACTCTCCAGCTTCAGCAGGTGGCTACAGCGCCAATCTACCACTGTGAATGAGAGCTGCTTTTCCAGTTAACAGTTATCAAACTGTGGGGAACATTTCCCCACTGCTCTCTGTAAGTGGAGATTCACCCAGTCCTCCTCAGTAGACTCATGTCCAACCGTCCATCAGCAAAAGTGATCATAATGATTCCGTAGAAAGATAGCGAAATATCTGATTCTTCAAGGTTAATCTGAGGTCATGCGAAGCAGTCCATCTTTGGAAGAATTTAAAGATACTGAAGGATGGGAGAGAGATGTGGAAGAATTCGCCTTCTCTGTTGCCTCTGAGACTGTAATTAGCGGCCTGAAGCTACTTGCCACAGCAGTCTGGGCCTTCCTTCAGCACACAGCTGTCTTCTTTTTTTAGGAAGAGCTATATAAAGCAGGCAAACCACATGGACTTCCTCTGAGCCAGTTAAAACTTTTTGTCAATAATCATCTTTAATCTTGCTTGGGCCCTTCAGAAACTCTGAGAAGATAGCTTATCCAAGAGAAAATCAAAGGAAACTTCTGGTGTTAGTATTTCCCTGACAGCCTTCTGGAATCTTAAACATGGAGCTCGATTCTTGACAGTCATGATGTGCTTTGCACCGATGTTTTCCCCCTGATATTCCCTCCACAATATCTTCAGGCTGTGTGGAGAACAGCAGAACAGAGTTCTGACCTTTGCCCTGCGTTTTCAGGAGTTGAAGAGCCATGTCATCCTTGTGAATGTATAAATACTGCTTGCTTGTCTTTCCCTGGGGCCAATCTGAGAACTCAGAGGTAAGAACAAAATGGTCAAACGATAGCTCTTTCCTTATTTTCAGCACAAGTGTGAACATCATTTCTACTTTACCTATCACAATATCAGAAATTCTAGCATTTGCTTCAAGATTCTGCGTCTCCCTTTAATTATATCACATGAAAAATAAATATGGCAATATTACCAGGACGATCACTATCAAAGCTAAACATAAAATTTGCCTTTGATAGTATAATACCAATAAAGCACCTCTGGGGGAAATGCACTTTTAAGTGTAATATATGTCCCTAGTGTGAGTGTTTCATGGTTGAATATGTAGCTTAAAGATGGACTCATATCAGGATTTTGTATTCTATTCAACAGAAATGTATTCTGGTTATTATTAAGGAAATGGCAGTAAATTTTTTTTCATTAACTGATTGACTTGAGAACAGTATCATAAAAATTCATCAACGAGAAGGCTAAGGGATGTTGTTGAGTTCGTGCAGAGCATGGAAGATGCCAGTTCTCCAAGGCCATGTCCCTGGATATGCTCGTGTGTGTGGTAGCTGTTTGATGCACATTGACTCATTCAACCCTTGGATCGCTAGTGTGGGATAATGTTTTTTATTATACCTGGTATGCAGGTGAAGGGTCTGCAGCAGAGTTGTTAAAGTTTTTGCCCAAGGACATTAAACTGTTAAATGGTAGACCTGAAATACCTCAGCAGTCGAGGTCAGGCACAACTACGTCTTTTTGATGCCACCTCTACCTCCATTTGTCATCATATAATTTTTCCTTCTCCATCTGCATTGCTGTCAGGAGGCATCAAACGCTGCACACTGTGAGCAAAATGGATTCTAATTAAGCCCATTACTTTGAGTCACTTGTTTGAAATTCAAATATTGACTGTAAGAATCTGATTCTACCTGTCTCAAGTCCATATCCTGTCTCTGAGGAGCTGAGAAGAAGTCTGTAGGCTCTGATGGTGGGACTCGGAATAACACATTTCCTCCAACTCAGAAATGAGTTCATATGCTTAGCAGCAATACTCACTGCTCTCTGTGAGAGTAAAGACTAATAACATTGGATGAAAAATCTAAATCCTACTTAAAGAGAATCACACAATTTAGAAAAATTGTAACTCTGGATAGCATTAATTGATTACAAATTTAAATGATCTTGCATTTAAAAGACCCCATTTTGAACTGTATCCTATACATAAACAGTTTGTATTCAGAGAAAAAATAAAACTGAAGAGAATAATTGCAAGCTTTGAATGAATTTTGTTGAGAGCTAATACTATGGGACTTGGATTCCAATTCTTAGTTTCTTCCAATATAAACTTGAAGTTAGATAATGTAGGAAGTGAGAGGACAAAAAGGACTGAGAAAAGAGAGAGTGAGATTTCTACTGCAGAAGGCTTTTGACATGGTCCAGTTACTGCGTCACAACTTCATGTTTCTTAATCTTGGCAATAGAATAAAGTCCTCAGAAGAAGGACTTTTTTCAAGTCCAAAAACATGACACTTCAGAGCTCTAACCATAACTTCTCTTTTTATGTCTACGGGATTTACAGTGTTTGCAGATGGAAGTAATTTAACACCATGGCGATCTCTCATCTCGCCTGTTTCCTTTCAGTGACCTTATGTTTACTATAAGAAAACACCAACAAGGTGTCTGATTTCTTCATGGAAAAATGGCAACTATTTAAAACAAAAGGATTTTGTCCAAGAGAATCATAAATCTTTCACTGTTTCTGTAATTTAACAAAAAAGGACTCATTTGTTCTGTAGGGAGTGTTTGCCTGCTGGACAAGTCCAGTTTGACTTTCTCATAAAAAATGCATTTTTTTGAGGTGGGGGAAGACAGCAGTGGAATAAAAAGTCACTGTTCTATCTATGGCAGGAGAATCAAATCCTTTAATTTCCATAGCTTTTCCTCAAACTGTGCCTAAGTTACATTTGGAAAGAAAACCCTAGAATCCTTCCTGGCATTGCCCGGATTGCTTTGAAATAATAGCAGGTTCTGTGTGCCCTTCACACATCTCTGCTTCAGCATTTGTGGTTCCTGCCGACTTTAAAGCCCATTCTGTGCCCCAGAAGGCAGACTCTTCCTGGGAGGAGAAAAAGCTCTGGTAACCACAGTAACACACCTTTCCAGGGAATCTTCCCATCGACGTTTAATAGGTTGAATCATAAATAATGGAATAAAATCTTTCAGCAGAAGACCAGAAGCTGCAACTGAAACACTCGGGAAATGGATAACAGCTGTCTTTAGGGTGCTGAGATGCAAGATGCCTTCCAATATTGGAGGATATTTTTCTAATAAGAGAGAGACCTGAATCTGGAGTGGCCATTCTGTTTACACCATCGATCGTGGAGATGAAATGCCAAATACTCTTAGGAGCACAAGGTTGTATCCAAAGACATATTATAGAATGTAATCAAGAAGGCAGAATTGGTGTCTATGTATGAATAACTCATTCAAGATTTATATACAAATGTGTGTTGCTGCAATCCAGAGTGGGTCCACGAGCAGGGTGAAATATGTTATTTTAAATAGCAATTTTGTGTTGAGTACTTAATGCATGCCAAAGTGTTCTGGTCCTTGGAAGTAGAATATGGAACAAAGCACATGGGAGACATAGACAAAGAAGAAACAATGTGTAAACAGGAGCCTAAAGGTGAATGATAGTTGGTAAAAAGTGGGGAAAATGTTGAGAGGATCCCAAGCAGAGCTAAGAGCTCAGCCAAAGACTTAGGTGCAAAGAAATCATGTGTTTTTTGAAACTGAAATTGCTTCAGTGTGTTCGTCTTTGGCAAAAACAGTAGTATTTTGTCATTCTAAAACTATCTATTTTTTGTTCTTATGATAGGGCAGGAAGTTCTCCAGGTGTTTGGAGTAAGACGATCAGCAAAACAAAGAAACAAAATTTCTTGCTGTTGTGGAGAATATTCTGTAATACATGCTCACAGTTCCTCCTCCATTCTTCCATATTCTTACCACTTACAAAAAGAGAGGTGATTCTATTGTAGCATCAGCCAGTGAAAACCTACTATTTTGTGATTTTAAAATGATATTAAATTATGTACTGTTTGTTTTAATGGATACCTGGATGTGGTAAAACTTATTTGCTCCCTAGTATTTACCAAGTACTGGGATGGAAGTTAAAAAGATAAACCTGACCTATACTTTCAGTCTAATCCTAATTGAAACCTTTTTGAACTGTTTTGTGGATATTGATAAAAATATTCTTATGTATTATGGAAAGGCAAAGAAAGAAAAAAGAAAGAAAGAAAGAAAGAAAGAAAGAAAGAAAGAAAGAAAGAAAGAAAGAAAGAAAGAAAGAAAAGCTAGAATAGCCAAGCCAACAGAGCATTGAAGGAGTAGAACAAAATCAGAGAACTCACTCCACTTGACTTCAAGATTTACTTAAAGCCATAATAATCAAGAAACTAGTGTAGCAAAAAATGGAGTAAGAGATCAATGGAACACAATGAAAGCCCAGAAGTAGACTGCTTACCAATATTAGCAAGATCTTTGACGGTAAGGCTAAGGCGATTCAAAAAAGATAGGGCAGTCTTTCCAACAAAAGATAACAGAACTACTGGACAGCTATATGAAAAAAACAAAATGAAAGAAGCAAAAAAAAAAAAAAAAAAAAGAAAGGAAAAAAGATAGAAAGAGAGAAAGAAATAAAGAGGGAAACAAAGAGTCTAGGCACTGAATTTTTAAACCTTTCACAAAAATTATCTCAAGTGGATCACAGACCTCATTGTAAAATACAAAACTGTAAAATTCTTAGAAGATAATATAGGAGGAAATCTATGTGACCTTGAGTTTGGTGATGACTTCTTAAGTACAATGTCAAAAGCATAATCCATGAAGGGAAATTTTGGTAAATTGGATTTCACTAAAATTCAAATCTTCTGTTTTATGAAAGATAAATCTTAAGAGAGTGAAAATTCAAGCCAGAGTAATAGAGAAATCTTTGCAAAATACATATGCCATAAAGTATGTTTATCCAAAATACATAAAGAACTCAGCAATCAAAATGAAGGAAAAAAACTTTGAAATTAAAAAGTAGGTAAAAATCTGAACAAATATTTCATCAGAAAAGATATGCAAATGAACAGATGGTGAACACTATAATTAGGGAATCATATATTAAAACAGCACTGAGATGCCACTACACACCTATTAGAATAAGGAATTTGAAAACACTGAAATTGAAAAAATGACAAGAGTTTGGTGCGACAAAAACTCTCCTCCCCTAATGGTGGGAATTAAAAATGGTACAGCCACGTTGGAGACAGTTTGGTAGTTCCTTATAAATTGCAATATACTCTTATATAGCCATTGCACTCCTTGTTAATAATGCAAATGTGTTGAAAACATATCTACACAAAATCTGCACACAAATTTTTATAGTGGCTTGATTCATAATTGACAAACCATGAATGTAATCAAGAATATCCTTTAGTAGGTGAATGGATAAACTAATAGTGGTACTTCTAACAATGTATCATTCATTAAAAACGAACTATCAAGGCATGAAAAGACATAGTGGAAACTTAAATGCTTATTGCTAAGTAAAAAAAAAACTTGAAAAGTGTAGATACTGTATTATTTCAACTATACAGTAATATGTTCTGCAAAAAGCAATCCCATGGAAAAATCATTAGCAGTTGACAGAGGGTAGGGACGGAGAGGAAGGGGTGAGTAGGCAAGTAAGGAAGAAGTTTAGGGCCATGAAATGATTCTGTGTAATACAATAATGGCGAGTAAGGGCCATGTGCTTATTAAAAACCAGAGAATGCATGACAGAAACAGTGAATTCTTATATAAATGGTGGGCTTTGGTTGAGAATTACATGTCAGGGTTGGTTCTTCAGCTGTAACCAGCGTACCACGCTTGAGGAAGATATTGATGGTGCTGGAGAACGTGTGTGTGCATGTTGGGGTGGGTATATGTGAAGTGTGAATTTTCTTCTCAGTTTTATTGTACTTTCTGCTCAATTTTGCTAAACCTATCTTAAAATAGTCTCTATTAATTGAAAAGAGAAAAAAAATTAAGACTTTCATTTTATCTAAGAGCAATTCAGGTGAGACAGGGTAACTATCTGTCTCTCTACCTTCCTGTCCATCTAATTATCTGTCTAAATTATGGTTTGTGTTATAATAAAATAATAAGAAAATTTCTGTGTGGACATAGGGGCCATTGGGATTAATTCCTCTATAATTTGGTGGGGAAGTACACTTTGTAAAACGAGCTCATGATAATAAGTAGCGTTTGTATTGAACCATGAAGGATCAGTTGGTGCCTACCAGGGTGAAATGCAAGAGAAAGCAGTGAAAAGGGTTTAAGCAAAGTGAAAAAAGTGAAAAGGCGTAAAAGTGCAAAGTGCAAAGTGTGACTAGGATGTGGGTGACATGGGAAGATTAAGGAAAGAATAACTTGATTATTCATCTGGAGCCTCCAGGTTTATGCACTGAGTGCCTTCTTAAGTAGTTAAAGCAGGTGCGATTAGGTTTGTTTTAGCAGAGGACTCTGTGGCCAGGGAAAGTCAGAAACTGGCATGAGTCTCATAGCTGGAAGGACTTAGCAAAATTCAGTGAGGCCTCAGTCAGTGGTCGATGCTGGGGAAAGCTACATATTCCCCAAGACAGATTTTTCTGGGATGTTTTTGGAGACACCTGTAGAACTAAAGTACTAATGTGCTAACACACCAAGGAGGTTCTGTCTTCCCCTTGACCTGGAATGTTGGATCTAGAAGCTACCGTTCAATCATACTTTATTCCTCAGGTGGTACAGGACCGAAAAGAAACAGGAAATTGCAGTTATGGGCCACAATATTATCATGGAGGTTTATCACAGCCGTGGAGACCTGCACACATTTATATCTTAGAAAAAATATTCCTGCTATAGTGTGTGTGTGTGTGTTGGAAGAAAGCCTAGTGGAAAAGACTCTACTCCTCTCAAGGAGTAGATGAGGTCTTTCCTTTTAATTTTAATTTTCATTTTATTAGTATGTTTGCAGTATCTGAGGTTCGATTTATCTTGGGCAATAGATACATGTACATAACACAACTTGTTTCTTTTTTAAATCCCCTTCCCACCCTCCTTCTTCCCTTCATCTCTAAATCCCCTTTCTCCATTTTCATTCTTGTTATTATTCTTTGCTCATGCTTATGACATAGAATGTTTACATTTATTGTGGGTATTTGGTACCTGTCCATGGCATGACTTAATATAGGGATGTGCATAATGTAAAGAGAAGAAATGAGAAGGTTCCCTTTCCGTGAATGTTGCTTTGCTCTATGAAAGGGACAAGTGCCAACATCTTTTATTTCTCACTGTTGAGGATGCGTAAGGCATTTGGTTGTCCCATGAAGTGACACAGGTACTTTTGTATGGTACAAACAGTGAGGATTTCATAAACATTTTCTGTGTGTCACAAATGTCAAACTAATTTCTCCAATTGGATGAAGTGGGGTAAGACTGAGCTTCCAAATACTTCAGATGTTTGCCACTAGTAATTCAGCAGCAAGTAATAGCAGCATAATAGGAATACAAACGCCCTGACTCCAAAGCCAGAGTCATTTTTAGACACTAACCTGAGGTTGGCTGATCTGCTTCTTTGGTAATTTAGATTTTTTGTTGTTGTTTTTGACCCATTTTCCTAAATATTTAATCTGGCATTAATTGTTTTAGGATGAAATCATTCCACTTATAGGTTTCATTTATTGTTTTATACAAACACAATCAGTAATTCAGAAAACATTAACTTAGATTCAAACAGAATTGAATGCTTACCTTTCCCACTGAATTGTGAGTTGCAGCAGTGCGAACACAATGCATAAATAGCATGCAGAGCAGTGTCTGGTATATATTAAAATGCTTAATAAATATTCTTGCATAAGTTAGTTTTGTCTTGCAAGTTGGTGTTTTGGAAACTATGTAGATGTCAGGAAACAATATCCTATGGTTGCTCTCTCTCTTTATATCAGAGAAATTGAGACCACAAAAATTGCAAGACACAGCAGTTAAAATCCGTCATTCTGGCCGATAGACAGCATTTGAGTGCCTGACTTCAGCTGTATCCCTTTTCCTGACCCATAGCCTTTCTGTCATCTGGCTTCTTTCTATTTCTGTTTCCATGGTAAACTTTTTTTCTCTTTCTTCTCATAGTTTGCTGTTTTTGAGCTACAGCTGCCCTTTACAAATCACCTCTAACCTTCAGTTATGGTTTTCTTTCTTGCCTGTTCCAATTTGGTTCAATACACTCGGCCCTAGGAAATTTTTCCAGGTCCTAGGCTCCTCTCTGGGCACAACTGACGATTTTTTTTTTTTTTTTTTTTTTTGGTGGGTACCAGGGGGTCGACCTCAGGACCTCACACGCCAGCAGGCGCCCGTGCCGCTGAGCGATATCACCGGCCCTTTTTTCGTATGTGGGTTCTGGGAGTCAAACTCAGGGCCTCGTGCTTGCCAGGCAGGCGCTTACACCACTGAGCCATCTCACCGGCCCACAACTGACAATATTTAAGGATGGGACATAAAGATAAATGTCACAGTTTCATTGTGTGGGGTTTAACAATGCAAACATAAACTGCTCAGGTGTTTTCATTTGATTTGTAAATGTAGCACTTTGTTTCACTGAGAGCAAAATATGTAGAGGCATATCCAGTTTTTAGTAGAAACAATTTTATATTCATGGAAGTTGAGTTCTTTAAACAAGAAAAATCTGATTCTTAGTTTTCAAAATGTTTTCAGCCAACTCAGTTTTACATAGTACTTGTTGTTTATATTACTATTCAGTTAAATTTGTAAACAAAGACAAATGGCTTGCATTGTATGAGAAGTTATTTTAAAGTTACTCATGATAAAGAAGGCCAGTTTTTGTTTAGTGTATAATTATTCAAATAACCAAATGAAATGCATAAATGTGATTAATGGGATATTTATAAAAGCTGCTTCTTTTTGTTAAAGTAGCAGAAATACAAAAGGTTAGCTCTTTACTGATTTAGAAAACATCTTCCAATATTATAAATTCTTTGGCTAAGATAATATATGTTATGGTTTTTCTCCTCTCTGGGAATCCAAGGGCACTAGGAGGAGAAAAGAGATTCTGTGGGCCTCTCTGGCAGGGCATGAAGGAGTTTGATCCTTGATCTAATTAAGCAAACTCCCTCTGGGACTCTGCTTAGAAGTCAAAGTTAAGGCTTGCCTTGTTTCCACACAGCGATGGGGAAATCCATTTCAATTCACCAGCATTCCCTCTATTGGGACACATGTGCGGACTTGGAAGCATCACAGAGTAAACTCAAGGGTGAGGCGCTGGAGCTGCCAGTTAGCAGAATTGGAAGTCACCCATTGTAAGTTTTTGGTCTGAGAATACTGCCTTCCTCCCATGAGGAGAAAGCCAGAGCCATATGGGCCAATCCCCAGGTGGCTCTCTTCCGTGGCTTGTGGTTTCCCCATCCATATTCCCCACCCCTGAGGCCACCTCGCAGTTCCATCGCGGCAGGTACACGCAGTTCTTGTTTGGTAGCTAGGAAGAAGGTTGACAGGCAAGTCAATTCCACAAGCATGGCTGATGTGTCTACTGTGTGTGAGCTTCACCCCGTGCAGTAGGAAGTGAAGATGCCGTAGTCCCTATGGAGAAGTGAATTTTAGCTTCTCGGCTCATTTGGGGTGTGCAGATCTGTCTACCCACCCACCTGCATGCAGAGACAGCCTAAGAGGGCAGATCTTCTGTTATGACAGTGTGAATGATGGAGGCTTGGAAAGAGGCCCAAGTTGGAGTCACGTGACTGTTTAATATCTGGTTCAACCCCTAACGAACGTGTCCTTGTGTGGGCTGGAAGAGATGACGACACGTTCTTGTAGGCTTCACAGCAGCACTACTGTTTGGAACTTTAACCATTTTAAACTTAGATACTGAAGACACTACAATTAATTGGTCTTCATCATTTTTTTTTTCTTTTTATGCCCTTTTCTATCACTAAATAAGTACTTTTTCTCACCTTTTCCAGTTACCATTGTGTATTTTTCAAAAGAAGTTCTGTATTCAAATGCCAGCCAATAAATTGTCAGTGGAAAATGGTATCCAACAACATTCATTGGTAGGTTTAATAAAAAAGTAAGTTTGCAGGGCCGGTGAGATGGCTCAGCGGCGTAAGCGCCTGCCTTGCAAGCGCGAGGGCCCGAGTTCAACTCCCGGAACCCACATACGAAAAAGGGGCCGGTGATATCGCTCAGTGGCACGGGTGCCTGTTGGCGCGCGAGGTCCTGAGGTCGTCCCCCTGGTACCCACAAAAAAAAAAAAAAAAAAAAAAAAAAAGTAAGTTTGCAAAAAAAAAAAAAATACAAACCTACAAATACGTCATTGTGGCTACCTAATTAATTGATTAAATATTTTTCCAACATTTCAAACATGTTTTGTTCACACTGATAAGTTTTAAAGATACTAATATGAGACATGATCACTATCTTCAAGATATTTACATTTATACCATTGCTGTTTAACATTGTATCGTCTATTAAAAATATCATAATACTCATTGCAGTTTCTAACTCTGAGATTTTTTTTTTTTTTTTTGTGGGTACCTGGGGGTCGACCTCAGGACCTCGCATGCCAGCAGGCGCCCGTGCCGCTGAGCGATATCACCGGCCCCTTTTTTGTACGTGGGTTCTGGGAGTCAAACTCGGGCCCTTGCGCTTGCCGGGCAGGCGCTTAAGCCGCTGAGCCATCTCACCGACCCCCAAGGTTTTTTTTTTTTAATGTGGATACCAGGAGTCGATCTCAGGACCTTGCACTTGCCAGGCAGGCACTTATGCTGCTGAGCTATCTCACCGGCCCTCTGAGATTTTTCTTAATGAAACAAAGTTATTCAACTAAAATTTGCATAGCACACTATTTACAAACTTAAAAGATAAGATTCAATAGATTTTTGCACATTGACAGGGTTGCACAATTATGATGACGGTAAAATTTAGGTCGTTTTCATTATGCCAAATCAAAACAATCTACCTTCTACCTACCATCTCCCAATCTCTCTCCACTAAACGGAGGTAATCCCTGAGCTACTCTCTATCTTCATAAATTTTCCTATTCTGAAAATTTATTTTTCTTCAAAATGGACCATGCTCACAACAACAATAAAGAGCTTAAAATATCCAAAGAAATGTAAATCCTGCAAAGTGAGCTGTCGCACAGTATTGGAGTGAAAACAGAGACTGACAACAGAAGCATGCTTAGAATATAATAACTTTTTTCTTTCACTTTTCCCTTTTCCTCTCTCCTATTAAATTTTTTTATATAAGCGAAACCATACAATGTTCAAGCCTGTGTGTCTGATTTATTTCACTTAGTAAGTGGTCTCAAAATACATAAATTTTCCTACAAATGCCCCAAGTTTATCTTTCTCATTGTAGTATTTTGAGAATCAAATTTGATAGCACATACGAACATTTTATTTGTGAAATATTAAGCAAATATATGTAAAAAATTTATAGTCTACTATGTTCAACTAATTCTCAGCATGTAGAGTATCCAAAATAGACCACGGGTAGACAAGAAAACAAACAACCACAAAAGAAAGAAATCATTTCAGAACTTTTAAAACCATTGTTTCTTTCCTGACAATAGTGGTTTTTCAAGTGTGGACCTGCAGCACTGGCATTCTCAGAAAACTAAGCAGAAATACAAATTTCCCACCCACATCCTAGACCTAATGAACCAGAAACTCTGAATGGGGAGGCAGGGATGTGCATTTTAACAAATCCTTCACCTCTTTATGATGTTGGCAACAGTTAGAGAACCACTACTAAAGGCTCTCCTGTGTTTCTCCTTCTAAACTCTCCTGCCTTCCCGAAGTACCCTTTAGGGTAGCAGCTTTTCAAGTTATCTGCAGGTGTACAGCTTGGGCATGGAAGAAACAGAGACTTAAGAAAGTGTGATACGGATGAATGATAACTTCATGTCACCTCACCTTTGGCTGATTGATAAGTTTAGTCACCAGACATTAATGAAACACAAATTATGTACTAAGAATTGCATTTTAAACACTGAAATTCTTTTTCTTAACTCTCTATTTCCCATGTGGTTCTGCTTTTTTCAAATGATATGATGTTAAAAAAATTAAAAAGGAATACTCTGATATTACTCATAAAATCCAGAAGTTATCATTATTCATTTTATACTGAAAGATAAATTTCCTTATATCCTCACTCTGACCATTTTTATTGTCCTTTTCCTCTCAGTAGAGAGGCAGACAAGAAAATGGGGGCTAATATGCTGATGTATTTTCCTTGTGTACGTGAGGCCCTCTTGAGAACTCTACATGGAAAGCTTGTCTTTGTTTTAGAGATCCCACAGCAACCTCGAGAACTTGAAGGGGCTGCGATAGCTTGAAAGCTAAAACATCACACTGTCTGCCGAAAGTAAGAGGGACCTGCACTTTGAGAATCAGGACAATTTTATGTATACAGAGAAACATTCCCATGATTACATCTTCTTCAGAGACCAGAACAAAAGCACCCAGACCCGGCTTCGTGAAGCTGCACATGTAGATTCTTTATGTTCATTTAATCGGCCCTACATGAATCTTTCTCAAAGGAAGCCTTCAGAGTAGTGGTTGGAACGTAAGACCTAAGTCAAGTACTCTTTTCTTTTTGTTTAGATCACTTTGTCATTTCTCCACATTCTATGATAGAAAATTAATTTGGGAAAATAACCTGAAGAGTGCCTCTTCCAGCTTTCTCTTTTTTCTGTCTGCCTCCATCATGTCTGTTTCCTCTTTCTGAAGTTCTCAGTGTTTTTAAAAAGAAGAAAAGTAACCCAGTGAATCTGACATATACCAGCATAAGCCTGACCTGGGATGTTTCCCTGTTGAGATGTTAAATGCATTTATCTGAGTACTGTAATATAGTGGTCATTCATTAAAATAGTTTAATAAGTTACTTTCTATTTTATAAGGAAACAACCCAGAGAAGGTAATGATTAGTTCAAAAATAGAAAGAAGGAAAAAGAAAGAAAGAAAGAAAGAAAGAAAGAAAGAAAGAAAGAAAGAAAGAAAGAAAGAAAGAAAGATCAGCAGCAACATCACCTTTGATGAATTCAGAAGGTATTTTTCTTTGAGAGAATGATAGTTGGGCCGTGGACACAGCTCAGTGGTACAAGCAGCTGCCTGGCAAGCACAAGGTCCTGAGTTTGATTCCCGGTACCAAACAAACAAATAAACAAAATGTTCTTTGAAAGGATGATAGTTTTCTAAGCACCAGTTTAATCATATGGAAAAGACATTCTGATATAATATAAATATATTATTGCTAAAGAATAAATCACTGTATTTCTCTAGACAATAGTTTTGTTTGAAAATGAGAATAACTTTAGCAAATGCTCATGTACTGTTCTGAGCATTTTTCAACTGTTAACTAAGTTTATGTTATAATCCTGTGATGCCTAAGTCTAGTGTCAACCTGACTGGGTTACCGAGTCCAGAAATTATTCTGGGAGTGTGTATGCGGATGTTTCTGATGAAACTAACATTCAAATTAGTGAGTAGAGCAGATTGTTGTCCAATGTGGGTGGACCCCATCGGACCAGTGGAAGACCTGCATAAGACAAAAGCTGAGTTGGGGAACTCCTGCTTAACTGCTCTATGCTGGAATATTGGGCCTTTCTAGCTTTCTAACATGGACTGAAAGCAATCTTTTGGGGGTCTTGAACCTTCCGTCATTTGGACTAGAGCTTACACCACTAGCTTTCCTGGTTCTCAAGCTTTTGAACTCATTCTGGAGTACACATTTATCCTGCCGGGTCTGAAGCTTACTGGCTGCGGAGCTTGGGACTTCTCTGCCTCGATACTGTGTGAGATACCTTTCAGTAAATCCTGTGTAAGCGTATTTTTCCTTGTTAGAGACTATTAGAGTCTCCCTTTTAAAGACAGGGAAACACATACTGAGAAGGTATGTGATTCTGTGTAGCGGTTTAAAGTTATGTTCACAGATACTTTGATGTCTCTCTCTTCAAGAGGTGTTTAATTCCTCTCCTGGAGTTAGGGCTGGAGTGAGTGATTAACTAACAATGCCAAGTAGATTGAGGGTACTATGAATGCCTCACTCAAAATTAAGCTGCAAATACTATGACTTGTCTTGATCTCTGTGTCTCTGTCCATGCATCTCTCTCGCTCAGATCCCTTGCACCATAAAAGCCAGCTACCATATCTATGAACAGCTCTATAAAAATAGACGCACAGCAAAAGCACCATCTTAGATTCCAAAGTCATGGGAGATACTGAGCCCAAACCAGCTAGCTGAGCCTCTCTTAGCTTCTTGACCTTCAGAAGTGGTGCGTGAACAATGCTTGCTTTTGCAAACAGCTAATTTTAGGATAATTTGATAAATAGCAATAGATACACTTGCCAAAGGTCAGACAGTTCAGAAACAGGATCCAAACCCAAATACTGTATTCTGGAGTCAATATTTTTAACCAGAAACTCTTGTTGCTTCTCTTGATGACACAATATCAAAGTCTCTAGCCTCCTATTGCTAGTTCTACCACAACATAACCTCGATAAAACCAGAGGCCATGGCCCCTCTCTTTCTCTTCAAATATTCCTTAACTGGGCTTCTTGAATCTTCTTGACAAAAAACAAACACAAAACAGTAAATCACGGACACACAATGTCTTTTGTTTGTTGGTGGAGCTTGAGATATTCACAGCTAACCTCACTTAAGAGAGGACTGGGGCTCTGTTGTGCCCTGGCCCAACAGACTGCCTGAAGGACAGTTAAATGCTTGTCACTCTTCTTTTCTTATTAAAAAATAATATTTTGGGACACGCAGTCTGACTAATTGAGGTCTCTGCTTAATTGAGATCTCATATAACTGTCTACATTTTCAGAGAGTAGTGACAGCGTGACATAACAGTCCCTGCTTCCCTGGGGACCTTTCTGATGACAGTGTAATAAGCTTCATGATGGACTGCAATTCCCCTTGCTTCCCACCTCCAGGCCTTTACACAGGCTTCTGCAGTGCCTGCGCAGCCACTCCTCCTTTGGCGCTGGCTCCCATTACGTATTAAATCCAGCTTCTTCCCCTCAACCCTGTAGACACAGCCGTATAGTCAATGTCTTATACGATGGCTCCTTTTTGTCATGTTGTCTGCAGTCATCCTTGTGTTCTCATAGCAATTTACATAGCATAACACTGATCGTTTAGAAACAAATGGGCACTGGGTTCAGCCAAGCTTGTCATATACACTGGCTGTGTCCTTAGGTAGTTCTTCTAACCTCTCTATGCCTTTATCTTCTATTTCTCAAGTGAAAAAAATACAAATGTGATGATTAAATGGTTTACAACTGAGAATGATGTCTGGTCTTTAAGAAGTCCTAAATATGTATGTCAGCTCTTATTTTTATTGTGAGTACATAGCACAATGTATGCACATTTTGAATTTATATTCTGTAATTCTTTTTTTTTTTTTTTTTGTGGGTACCAGGGGGTCGACCTCAGGACCTCGCGCGCCAGCAGGCGCCCATGCCGCTGAGCGATATCACCGGCCCCTTTTTGTATGTGGGTTCCGGGAGTCGAACTCGGGCCCTCGCGCTTGCCGGGCAGGCGCTTAAGCCGCTGAGACATCTCACTGGCCCTACTCTGTAATTCTTATGTCTGTTTTTTTAAACTTTTAGCAGTGATAGCTGATATTCTTGGAATGAGAAAATTTACCCATATTGCATTTTATTTATGATGTATCCCCAATTAGAACTTCCTTTCTCTCTCTTCCCCCGCTTTAAGCACTTTGTAAGTTACAGAACAGGAAGATGAGTCTCAGTAATTCACGTTACTCTCTGTGCTCCATTCCTAGGGCAGCGGTGTAAGCCTGGCATTCATTTCCTCTAACTGTCTTGCTGCAGTCACCTCTCGTAATTCACAGCTTCTCCTACACCTGTTTCTACCCCCCAATTTACTATTCTTCACTTATATGTCTATTACACTCTGCTAAAAATACTTCACTGGCTGCTCATGTCTTTTTTTTTTTTTTTTTTTTTTTAAAGAGAAGAAAAAAACAAAACAAATCAAAAGAAGAACAAATTTTCAAAACAACATAATAGGAGGGTAACAATGGTTAATACATTACGTATTACTATCTTTAAGTTAGTTATTCAGGACACCAGACATTAGCATTCAATTGTCCAAACATTATTGCCACAAACCTTACTCTTCAATGAACTAACTAAAAATGGTAGTGTATCTATCTTAACCATCTTATATATATATATACACAATTTTTTTCCCTTTCCCTTCTTTCTTTTCCCTATTCCAGTCTCTCTTTCCTTTTGACCAGTTTCTTTTTGATTCACCATATCTATTGTACATTTTGGATCTTATTTACTCTTTCAGTTTCTCATACTAGAGAGATAATACGATGCTTACACATGTGCTTCTGGTTTATTTCACTTATGAGTATTTTCTCGAGTTGCATCCATTTACCTATAAAAGTCTCCAGTTTATCCTTCTTTATGGCTGAATAGTACTCCATTGTATAAAAATACCACATCTTTCTTATCCATTCCTCAGTTGATGGGCATTTGGGTTGTTTCCAAGATCTGGCTATTACAAATTGTGCTGCTATAAACATGGGTGCACATATATCGCTGTGGTACGATGTTTTTAATTCTTCTGGGAAGATGCCCAGAAGGGGAATAGCTGGGTCAAATGGGGCCTCCAACCCTAGTTTTCTGAGGAATCTCCACACTGACTTCCACAGTGGCTGTACCAGTCGACACTCCCACCAACAGTGAAGAAGGGTTCCTTTTTCCCCACAGCCCCTCCAGCATTTGTTAATAGTTGATTTCTTAATAGTAGCCATTCTTTCTGGGGTGAGATGGTATCTCAGTGTTGTTTTAATTTGCATCTCTCGAATGACTAGTGATGTTGCACATTTTTTTGTATATTTGTTTGCCATTAGTATTTCTTCATCTGAGAAATGTGTATTCATCTCAGATGCCCATTTTTGGAGTGGGTCTTTAAATTTGGGAGGTCTGATTTTTTTGAGTTCTTTATATGTTCTCGATAGTAGTCCTTTGTCTGAGGAACAGCTGGCAAACATTTTTTCCCACATTGTGGGTTGTCTCTTCACTCTGTTGGTGGTTTCTCTTGCTGTGCAAAAGCTTTTTAATAAGATGAGATCCCAGTTATTGATTCTTTGGGATAGTTCCCGTGCGGTTGAGTTTTTATTCATAAAGTCTTTGCCTACACCAATGTCTCCAAGGGTTTTACCTATCCTACTTTCCAGCAGATTTAATGTTTCTGTTTTAATATTTAGATCTCTGATCCATTTTGAATTTAGTTTAGTGCATGGTGAAAGATATGGATCTAGTTTTAATCTTCGGCATGTGTAGAGCCAGTTTTTCCAGCACCATTTATTAAAGAGGCTATCTTTCTTCCAGCGAATGTGTTTGGCACCTTTGTCAAAGATAAGGTGGCTTAGTATGTCTGGGGTTGTTTCAGCATCTTCTAATCTGTTCCATTGATCTTCAGGTCTGTTTTTTTGCCAGTACCACACTGTTTTTATCACAGTAGCTTTATAGTATAATTTCAAGTCGGGGATTGTGATGCCCCCTGCCTTGCCTTTGTTGCCCAGAATTGCCTTTGCTATTCTAGGTCTCTTATGATTCCAAATGAATTTTAGGATTGTTTTCTCTAATTCTGTGAGATATGCTGTTGGAATTTTGATTGGAATTGCATTAAATCTGTATAACAATTTTGGAAGTATGGCCATTTTCACTATATTGGTTCTTCCTATCCAGGAGCAAGGGATATCTTTCCATTTTCTGATATCCTCTTCAATCTCCTTTTTCAGAGTACTGTAGTTTTCAGTATAGAGGTCTTTTACATCCTTCGTGAGGTTGATTCCTAGGTATTTCATTTTTTTGGATGTTATTGTGAAAGGTATTGTTTCCCTAATTTCTCTTTCAGTAAGTTTGTTATTTGTGTACAGGAAGGCTATTGACTTTTGAGTATTGACTTTGTATCCAGCTACACTACTGAATTTGCTTATTAAATCTAGCAGTTTTTTAGTGGAGTTTTTGGGATCTTCTGTGTAGAGTATCATGTCATCTGCAAATAATGATAATTTAACTTTTTCCTTTCCAATCATTATTCCTTTTATTTCTTTCTCTTGTCTAATCGCTCTGGCTAAAGTTTCCAGAACTATGTTGAATAAGAGTGGGGACAGTGGACATCCTTGTCTTGTTCCTGATTTTAGAGGGAAGGCTTTCAGTTTTTGGCCATTTAGTATAATATTGGCTGTTGGTTTGTCATAGATAGCTTTTACCAGATTGAGATAAAGACCCTCTATTCCAATTTTCTGTAGGGTTTTTATCATGAAAAGGTGCTGGACTTTGTCAAAAGCTTTTTCTGCATCTATTGAGATGATCATGTGATTTTTGTCTTTGGTTCTGTTAATATGCTGTATTACATTTATTGATTAACGTATGTTGAACCATCCCTGCATCCCAGGGATGAATCCAACTTGGTCATGGTGTATAATCTTCTTGATGATTTGTTGGATTCTGTTTGCCAGTATCTTATTAAGGATTTTTGCATCTATGTTCATTAGGGAGATTGGCCTGTAGTTCTCTTTCTTAGTTGGGTCCTTCTCTGGTTTTGGTATCAGGGTAATGCTTGCTTCCAGGAATGAATTTGGGATTATTGCTTCCCTTTCAATTTCATTGAAAAGTTGGAGAAGTAGTGGCGTTAGGTCTTCTCTAAATTTCTTGTAGAATTTGGCAGTGAATCCATCAGGGCCTGGACTTTTCTTTGTTGGGAGGTTTTTAATTACATCTTCAATTTCATTGGTTGATATTGGTTTATTTAGGATTTTTAAATCTTCTTGATTTAGCTTTGGTAATTCATACGAATCTAGGAATCTGTCCATTTCTTCTGCATTTTCCATCTTAGTAGAATATAAATTTTCAAAATAGGTATAGATGATCTTCTGGATTTCTGCAGGGTCCGTCGTGATATCACCCTTTTCATTTTCAATTGCATGGATTTGAGTCTTTTCTTTTCTTTTTTTAATAAGGTTGGATAAGGGTTTGTCAATCTTATTTATTCTTTCAAAGAACCAACTTTTTGCTTCATTGATTCTTTGTATTGTTTTTTTATTCTCCAATACGTTAATTTCTGCTCTGATCTTTATAATTTCCTCCCTTGTACGGGCTTTTGGCTTAACCTGCTCTTCTTTTTCTAGAAGCTCGAGGTTCACCCTTAAGTTGTTTATTTGCACTTGCTCTATTTTCCTGATATAAGTATTTAATGCTATAAATTTCCCTCTTAGGACTGCTTTCATTGTATCCCATAAGTTCCGGTATGTTGTACTGTCATTATCATTCAGTTGTAGAAAGTGACTAATTTCTTCTTTAATTTCATCTGTGACCCATTGGTTGTTCAGGAGGATGCTGTTTAATTTCCATGTGTTTAGGGAGTTTTTGTGGGATCTTTTGCCATTGATTTCCAATTTCATTGCACTATGGTCTGATAATATGCATGGGATAATTTCAATTCCTTTTCATTTACTTAAGCAGGTTTTATGAGCTAGTATGTGGTCTATTTTGGAGAACGTCCCATGTGCAGCTGAGAAAAATGTGTATTCTGATGTTGTGGGATGGAACACTCTGTAGACATCTACTAAGTCCATTTGTTCAAAAGTTTGGTTCAGTTCTACTATTTCATTATTGATTTTCTGTCCAGTTGATCTATCTTTTTGTGACAGTGGAGTATTGAGATCTCCCAATATAATTGTATTAGTGCTTATTTGATTTTTCATGTCCTTTAGTACTTGTTTTATATAGCTGGGTGCATTGGTATTTGATGCATATATATTTATGATCGTTATCTCTTCCTCTTGGATTGTTCCCTTTACAAGGATGTAATGACCGTCTTTATCTCTCTGAATCCTTCTTGGCTTGAAGTTCACTTTGTCTGCAAAAAGAATAGCTACCCCTGCTTTTTTCTGGGTTCCTGTGGCATGGAGTATTGTTTTCCATCCTTTGACTTTCAGTCTATGAATTTCTTTCTGAATTAAATGTGTTTCTTGTATACAGCATATTGTTGGATCTTGCTTCTTGATCCATTTCGCCAGTCTGTGCCTTTTGATTGGTGAATTGAGACCGTTAACATTGATGGTTAAAACTGATATGTATTGACTTGTCATGATATTTTCCTGTTGTTGGTTCCCACTCTTTGTTTTTCCGCTTTCTGGCTATTTAATTATTTGCCCTGCCTGGTGGATTCCTTCTGTTGGGGTTCCTATCTCTTTCTAGAATGTCCTTCAGAACGTTTTGGAGTGCTGGTTTGGTGGTCATAAATTTTCTCAGATGTTCTTTGTCATGAAAGTATTTTATTTCTCCATCAATTTTGAAAGATAGTTTTGCAGGGTACATCAATCTGGGCTGAAAATTATTTTCCTTTAGAGCTTGCAATACATCATTCCAAGCTCTTCTTGAATTGAGGGTTTGTGCTGAAAAGTCAGCTGTGATTCTGATGGGTTTTCCTTCATAGGTGATTTGTCTCTTCTCCCTAACAGCTTTTAAGATTCTGCCTTTCTGTTGAATTTCTGGGATCTTGACTATAATATGTCTGGCTGAAGCTTTTTTTTGATCATGTCTAGTTGGTGTTCTAAAAGCTTCACTTATAGGGGTGTCAAATTCCTTTTCTCTTCCAGGAAAGTTCTCCCTGATTATGTCTTTGAACAAGGTTTTAATGTCGTTGATGCTATCTCCTGCTTTTTCATTTATTCCAATTATTCTTAAGTTGTTTATCTTTGAGTCATCTAGCAGCTGCTGAATTGATTTTTCATGGTCCCTTGCTATTTTTAAGAATTTTTCCATTTTATGATCACTAATTGCAAGCCTGTCTTCTATATCTGAGATCCTGTCCTCGCATTGGCTTATTCTGCTACAAATACTTTCAATGGAATTTTTTATCTCTTGGGTATCTGCTTGAATCTGCCTTATGGATTCCATTTCTTTCCTATGCTGAGCATTCATGGTTTCTATAGTTTTCTTAAGTTCATCTATTTTTTTGTCTGTATCAGCTATAGTGTCCTTAAGCATGGTCTTCATTGTAGACATTATCTCTGCAGTTATCTGTGAGATTATTTCTGTTTTAATTTTTTCCAGAACCTCATTCAGTTGCTTTGTTGTTACCACTTCAGATAGGCCAGGTGGGTGGCTTTCGGATTGTCCCACCTCGTTGCTCCCTAGGTTTGCCTTTGGTGAATTGGATGTGTGGGGTTGCATCTTGTTTAAGTGTCGTCTCATTTTTTCTTTCTTTAATTCCTGGGGTGATGTTTGCAAATTACCTATAGTAGGTTACTTTATTGCTAGTGTTTAAGATCTTTAGAAGATGACTACTTCTCTGCAGTATCTTCCAAGTGGAGCTTGCTTTTAGGTTTTGAGCTTTCTGCCAGATCCTACCTCTTCAATTCGTTGGGTATGCGAAGTTGCTACCTGTTTGGCCCAGTCCTTGATTCTTTGGTACTGTGCCACTGTATTTTCTGTGTCCCTTAGTCAATCTCAATCATGAAATATCAGGAAGGAAAGATGTTTAGAACAATTATTTCACATTTGGCTATAATGTTAACTAAAGCATCAAACACAGCCTAGAAAATGACAGACTGAGCTAACCAGTTATTTACCACTTTTAGCTGTATAGAGTTGCGGTTATATAACAAAATCTAAAACACACCAGAAAGATTATATGCAGTATACAAGTCCTGTGTATGGCAATTTTTCCCCTGAGGAGTTTAAATTTAAAATGAGTTAAGGAGGAAATAGAGTATTGGGAGAAGAGGAAGGAATTAGATGTAAGGTTAGAGGACCAAGAGGGATCCCACTAAAATTGGGACACTAGTGCAGAGGACAGGTGGTAGAAAGAGAAGGAAGGGATAAAAGGAAGAACAGATCACAACCACAATCACAAAGAAGTTAGAGGCGCTATTTACACTCATATAAAAAACCAGAGAGAATAATGAAGGAAAGAGCAAATACACATACAGAAACAAAAACGAAGATAAAAACAATAAAACAGACAGATCAAAAATATAACCCCACCAAAAAACAAAACAAAACAAAACAAAAAGAAAAAAAAACCCTTCGCCAGAACAAAAAACAAATCAGTGAGAAAAAAATAATAATAAAAAATAAAAAAAAAAAAAAAAAAAAAAAAAAAAAATTAAAAGAATCAGTTCCAGGTGTTGACTCTGCTGTAGGCAGTTACCCTGTGGTGAGAGAGTCCTGTTCTGTGCAGGTCCGTCCCAGTAAGCCAGGAGCGCCCTCTGGCGGGCGGTGAGCAGATGCACGTACTTTCAGGCAGAGACCAGTCTAGCTCGCCTCCGCTCTCAGCGCCCTTTCACGATCCCTGGGCCTGAGAGGCTCAGCGTGCTGTCCGGAGCGCGGGTTCCCTGCACTGGTTCCCGCCGCTCTGGTTTTTCGCCACGCCCCCCACAATGGCACCGGGCCAGTCGCTCTCTGGCGCGGGACAGGTGTGGCTGAGAGTCCAGTCTCGTTCGCCTGCTGACCTCAGCACACTTTCATGGGCCTGAGAGGCCCCGTGCTGCCCTGTCCGGAGCACAAGTTCCCAGAGCAGTTTCCGAGCCGCTCTGAGTTTCGCCACACCCCCCACAATGGCGCCCGGCCGGTCACTCTCTGGCGCGGGACAGGTGTGGCTGAGAGTCCAGTCTCGTTCGCCTGCTGACCTCAGCACACTTTCGTGGGCCTGAGAGGCCCCGTGCTGCCCTGTCCGGAGCACAAGTTCCCAGAGCAGTTTTCGAGCCGCTCTGAGTTTCGCCACACCCCCCACAATGGCGCCCGGCCGGTCGCTCTCTGGCGCGGGGCAGCTGTGGCTGAGAGACACTCACCGCCGGTCAGCGCCGTTCTCCGCCGCTCCCCTGCCCCGCCGCTGTCTCAGGATCCTCCGTGGGGGCTCCCTGGGCGCCAGCTGCCACCGTGTGTCCGTAGAATTGAGCTTCCGCGGTGCTGCAACTCCCAGGATAGTGGAAGGTGCGCGCGTGCGGTCTGCTCCTTCTTTCCTTCTTCTTTGTTGGAAGTCACCCGTCACTGGTGCCGGGGGTCCCAGATTGCGCTTCAGAACTTCTCTGGGTTTCGGGGAGGCATCTCCCCCCCTCCTGCGCTTTCCGGGTCGCTATATTCCCGTGTTCCAATGGTAACTTTTAGAGAGAGTTTCGCTGCCTGCTTCTTACTCATCCGCCATCTTGAGGTCCTCCCCACCGGCCCTCTCATGTCTTGAAAATGGGAATTTCACATATTTGTCGCAGATTGAGTGAAGACACATGGTCTATTTTTACCTCTTTCATCCTGGCTCCTGCACAGAAACTGAGGGGTCGATGACTTCATAACATAGCCTCAGGATCTTCCACCACCAGGCTTCACAGAGGGACGCTCTCTCCTCTTCCCAGAAAGCCCTTTGCTCAGTTTTGCCTGTGGATATAACAAAAAAGACTACCTCAAGAGTCACTTCTTCCATGACATTTTCCTTCCTGAACTTCCGTCCTCCAGTTCCAGACACTATGTTTTTCCTTCTTCTTTCCCTTTGCTTTACGCATTTTGATGAAATAATTTCTTTTATGTCTATACTCTGGGATTTTGTCTCCTTCCCTTGCAAAACTGTGTCTTGTATTTTAACCACCTTGATAATCTTCTCCCGGCTGAAGCCAAGCAAAATGCTTGGTATTGGAAAAAACTGCTCCAGAACTGAACTCCATTTATTTAATCAATAATTATCAACAAGGGCCGGAGATATAGCTCAGTGGCATAAGCGCCTGCCTGGCAAGCGCGAGGTCCTGAGTTCGACTCCCAGTACCTGCATATTAAAAAAAAAAAAACCCAACTAAATGACTGGTAATATAAATAAATATAATTAAATTATTCCTATGATTTTTGGAGAGTGAAAAGTGCTATTGCTGTTTAGATGTTTCTATCATAAATTTCTTTACCTGCAAGACATTACAATATGGAGAAACTGCCCATGTAGATTTTGGGATTGAATTTGCTCTTTGCTGCCTCCCAGTTATGAAAAGACTCCAACTAGCCAACTCAAGATGAATTTTGAACAAGATACTTCCCTGTAATGATAATTGCTTTGGGCCCGAAACTGACTTATTTACTAGCTTTTCGATTTGAAAGTCATTTCTTTTTAGGACCTGAAGGGTTTTTGCACTGCCTGGGGAATGGAACAGCCGCCTTTAATTAGAAAAAGACCCAGATAGTCAACACACACTAAGATTTGTGACACTTGGGATGGGGCTGAGGTTAGGTGAGGAGAAAATGTGGGATAGGGAAATTATTCATTTTTGCGGTAATAATGGTTTTTCCTGAATAAGTGGAAGAAAGGGAAAACAAAGCATTCTGACTTGTACTTGCTACACATCAGACCCCTGGTTAGACTCAATGGGTGTGCTGTGCTGTGTGCCACCAGCAAGGAAAGTACTCTCTGCACAACTTCATGAAACTGAAAACTTGAAATGAGGAACACAGGGTACTTGAGAAGTAGATGTTTTTCAAGTACTCATTGTTAATTATTTTTTTAAATTAGGCTTTATATCCACATTTGATCCAATAATTCTTTTTTTTTTTTTTTTTTTGTGGGTACCGGGGGGTCGACCTCAGGACCTCGCGCGCCAACAGGCACCTGTGCCGCTGAGCGATATCACCGGCCCCTTTTTCGTATGTGGGATCCGGGAGTCGAACTCGGGCCCTTGCGCTTGCAAGGCAGGCGCTTATGCCGCTGAGCCATCTCACCGGCCCCAATAATTCTTTTTTTTTTTTTTTTTTTTTTGTGGGTACCAGGGGGACGACCTCAGGACCTCGCGGGCCAACAGGCACCCGTGCCACTGAGCGATATCACCGGCCCCTTTTTCGTATGTGGGTTCCGGGAGTCGAACTCGGGCCCTCGCGCTTGCAAGGCAGGCGCTTACGCCGCTGAGCCATCTCACCGGCCCAAATTCTTAACCTTAATAAAAAAGGCATGTTGCAGAATTCCCACCAGAAAGTTGAGAGGTGTCTGGAACACAGAGGACAGATCTGGCTCATAGCACAAAAAGCCCTTGACTCCCAGAGGCAATATTTTTCTTTGAAAATTATTATGCCCTTCAAATTTTGTTAATAAATCTGTTTGAAGTAAAAATGTGAGTTGCAGAGTATTCACCATTTCTAGCTGCAAACTAGTAAATGGTGACTAATTTTGTCTACTTGAGTTTGGTCTTTATTCTTTTCAGGATGTTTACTACATTTATACAAAAGGAAACATCAGGATATCTAATGGCTTGGAAATCTTAAATTGTCTTTGAAATGTAAGTTACGTTTTTTAATTGAAAACTGTAGGTATTGTGAAATCAGCAACAAAATTTCAAGTAGAAAGGAATGCTGATGGAAACACAGATGTGAAGAAAAACTAAAAAAAAAAAAGAAAAAGAAAAAGGAAGTAGACTTTTCCCCATCTCCCTCTAGAGACCTGGGGAAATTATCAAGGACTGAAATAATTAATGGGAAGTAAAGGACACATTTATCAAATATCGTTTACATCAAATTTCAGTTTCTTTCCTTCCTATATTTAACAGGCAATTAAGATGTAAAACTGTGCCTGTTAAATAATATACCAACCATGTTAATACTGAGGTAGCAATCTTATGATCATTAATCCAGTTGCTCCTGCTGCCTTTTTCTTTCCTTTTTTTTTTTTTTTTTTTAATGTGGGTACCGGGAGTCGACCTCAGGACCTCATGTTTGCCAGCAAGTGCTTGTGTCACTGAGCGATATCACCAGCCCTTTTTTTTTTCCTTTATGTGGGTTCCAGGAGTCAAACTCAGGACCTCGCGCTTGCCAGGCAGGCACTTATGCTGCTGAGCTATCTCACTGGCCCTCTTTCTTTCTTCCTTTTCTTTCTTGCTTTCTTGCTTTCTTGCTTTCTTGCTTTCTTTATTGCTTTCCTTCTTTCTTTCTTTCTTGCTTGCTTGCTTGCTTGCTTTCCTTCTTTCTTTCTTTCCTTCTTTTTCTTTCTTTTTTTAATGAGAGGATTTTCTTTTTTCTTTTTTTATTTTTTTGGTGGGTACCGGGGGTCAACCTCAGGACCTTGCGTGCCAGCAGGCGCCCGTGCTGCTGAGTGATATCACCGGCCCTTTTTCCGTATGTGGGTTCCGGGAGTCGAACTCGGGCCCTCGCGCTTGCCAGGCAGGCACTTACGCCGCTGAGCCGTCTCACTGGCCCATTATGAGAGGATATTAACATTGAGAATGATCTTTCTGGCTGTAGAAGAAAATGAAATATATTATTTCCATATGTATCTACAGCACATAAAAATATATTTGAAATCCAAAGTCATCTTAAAACAACAATTCAACTTTACAAAATTATCATATCAGGAGAAAATTGCCTGCCTTATAAAGAATTAACTCTGTCAGCTGCTACTGTGTCTCTAACCATTACATTTTTATTGAAATTAATACTTTATTTTAAGATAGAAAATTATGGAGGCCAATGAATGCATAACTGATATAATGTAGTCACTCTTTTTCTGATTTTAATGTCTTTAATCCTGTGAGTATTGCTTTGTTATCTGTTTTGGGTGGTAAATTGTATTAGTGGACTTTCTAGAAAAATTATGTCCCTGTAAAAATATTTCCTTATAGTACAACTGATAGTTTCTCTTATTTTTGGGAACCATACACACACACAACATAAACACACATATAAGTGAAGTCATATGTATGTATGTACATATACTTTTAGTAATATTATTGAATTACTTTCAATGAATATCGTATTACTCCCCCACTCATGAACAATTAAGTTGTTTTTAACTCGGAGAAATTATTAAGGCATATAGGCAGATTGTTTATAGATATTTGTGTGAATATATGTTTTTATTTCTATTGTTAAACATCTAGGGGAGAACTTTCTGTCATTCAGAAATTGTGTGTCTAAATTTACAAGAAACACTCGAAGGAGTTTTTATATTGTCCAAGCATTTTTCATATTTTATTCTCTCCTTTCATGGAAAAATAATTTCAGTTGTTCCACATTCTTTTTTTTTTTTTTTTTTTTTTTTTTTTTTGTGGGTACCGGGGGTCGACCTCAGGACCTCACGTGCCAGCAGGCGCCCGTGATGCTGAGCGGTATCACCGGCCCTTTTTTTTCATATGTAGGTTCCGGGAGTCGAACTCGGGTGCTTGCCTTGCCAGATAGGTGCGTACACCGCTGAGCCATCTCACCGGCCCTGTTCCACATTCTTGCTAAGACTTGCTATTGCCAGTATTTTTAATTTTACCCATTTAGTGAATAAACCCATACTTCCTGAAGTTCTACTTTTCATGTCCCTGACAACATTATTGAGTACATGTTCATGTAATTTTTGGTTATTTGTGTTTCTTTTAGTCATCACAGTTTTTTCTCACTTAAAAATTGGGTTATGTTTTTATTATGAAATCTTTCTATGACCTGGATGAATATGTTCTTAGAAAAATGTTGCAGAAGTATTTTCTCCCAGTATGTGTCTTCTGAACTTATCTTTTCATTTTCTTCACAGTGTTTTTCAAAAACTGGAATTTAAAAAATCAATTTTTTCTTCACAATTATTGCTTTTGAATCTCTGTCTAGACAAATTTGTTTGCCACATAATCACAGAGATTTCCCTTAATGTTTTCTTTTAAAACACTTATAGTTTTATGTTTTGTGTTTAGGGCTATGCTTCAATTCAAATTAATTTTTGCATGGTAAAGAATGGATAAATTTATTAATTGATTTCAATATTGCTGTGTAGTTTCAGCAATATTTACGGAAAGTATTTTGTTTTCCTCACTGAATTACACTCATATTTCTGACAAATATCAGTTGACGGGCCGGTGAGATGGCTCAGCGGCTTAAGCGCCTGCCCCGCAAGCGCGAGGGCCCGAGTTCGACTCCCAGAACCCATGTACGAAAAAGGGGCCGGTGATATCGCTCAGTGGCACGGGCGCCTGCTGGCGTGCGAGGTCCTGAGGTCGACCCCCCGGTACCCACAAAAAAAAAAAAAAAAAAAAAAATATATCAGTTGACTTCAGATGTATCTTCCAGTTTCATAACCTGTTCTATTTATCTCTTTCTAGCCAATATCACAGGGATACATTTTCAGTCCTAAGCTTTTCAATGCCTTGCTTTCTGCTCCCTGCCTAGGATTCTGGTCACGTGAATCTTATGCTTATAATTATTGCTCTTGATATTTCTGAGGTCTCTAAGGTTCTGTTCTTTCTTTGTTTTATATTTTTTTTATTTTTTTAAGTTACCATCTCCCTCGTTTTTGAGGTAGATCATTTCTTTGCTGGGTCTTCCAATTCAGTGATATTTTATTTTGTCATTTCCATCCCATTATTGCACAATCAAGTAAAGATTGTATTTCTTTAATAGTTACTGTTACTGCATTTTTCATTTTTAAAAAGTTCACTTGGCTCTCCATTATGTCTTCCACTTTTTAAAACTGAAAATTTGGTTTTCATTTGTTATAAGAGGTTTTGTAATTGCTTTCTGGAACTTTTTAACCTTTTTTAATAATAGTTTCTTATTTCAGTCTGCTTAGGCTGCCCTAGCAGAATACCATAGACTGAATACCCTAAACAATTAAAATTTATTTTTCATTATTTTGAAGCCTGAAGTTCAAGATCCTGGTACAGCATGGTCGGGTCTTGGTGGGTCAGGGGACTTCTGGTGTTTCTTGTTATAAGAAACCGTACGAAGGTTTCCATCAGGACCTCCTCTATTCCTAATCCCCTCCATGAAGTCATATCTCCACGTACCATCACCCTGGAGGTTAGGTGGACTATGACTTTGGGGAATCCTAAGTATTGAGTATACAAAACTTCTCTGAAACCTTTGCAAGATGATTCAAACATGGTGGTACCTCAAACTTGCCATTTGTTGATTATCTTTTTTTTTTTTTTCCACTGGTAATAAAATTACAGCGGTTCTTGCTAGGATAATTAATTTTGGATTTTATGCTCTACATTTTAAGTACTATGCTATGAAAACACTGAGTCCTTTGTAACTCTTCTATTTAACAGGAAATATAGCTGTTTAGAAGGAAAATACTTGGCCACTGTGGTTGGGTGTGGTTCACGGGTGATGTTATTTTACAGAGCCTTTGCAGTGCGAATGTTGTTCGCCCCATTTGTTTGTCCCCTGTGGTTAACCTGGATCCTTGGTACTATTTCAAGCTGATATCTATTTCTTAACACTTGTGCTATTTTTTGGTCATCACTATACCTTGCTACTTGGAGGTCTGTGAAAGAATTCATACACAGAATTTGAAAATCTCTGCAACTGCTGTCTCTCTAAATGCCTCCTTGTACTCTGTTTTTGGGAGAGAGTATACGCCTTGTCTCATTCATGTAGGGTTGCAAAGCAAGACTGGGCCCTGCCAGGTATCTTCAGGAACAGAGAAAAAATTCCATTATGTTGTCCGTAAGTACTGAAACCCCATCCCCTGGATACTTTTCTCTAAATTTCAAAGTGTTTGGTCATTTATTTTAATAGCATCTGTTTTGTTGTTGCAGTAGATTGTAAGATGAATATGTTGGAAGATACTCAGTATATTGGGTCTGGATCCAGAAGTGCTGCAGGAATCGTTTGATGCTCTGATTTGATGTCCTAAGAGAACTGTGTACTTTCTGTTATTATTTTTGTTCTTTTCTTCCCTTGCAGTGCTGGGGATTGCACATAGGGCTTCACACATACCAGGCCAGTGCTCCACCACTGAGCTACATTCACAGCTTGTAACTATCCCTTCAATTTTTGTCCCTTCTTTTTTCTCACTATCTACGACTATAATTATTATTATTATTTAATATTTACTCCCTCTTTTGCATTTATCCATCTTTTTTTCTTTAATCTGTCATCCGTATTTTAACTCCCTCTAGGTCAAGTCCTGCATTAAGCCAGTCTATTGAGTTCTTTATTTCTCATACTGCATTTTTCAATTGCATTTAGCAAATATGCAGAATTTCTATTTGGTTATTTCATTACTTTAAATAATTTTAGTTCTATGCCCAAAATCTCAATCTTATTATTCTTCACCTTAAATATACTACTATCCATATGACTGTAGGAAATAATTCTATTATCTGGTTTCTCCATCTGTTATGTTGCCTTGTTTTCATGAAGTTTTGTTGAGTGTTGATATTGTATGGTAACAATAATTTAAAACTTGAGAAAATGTTATATTTCTCTAGAGAAAACACAGAAGGCTGTGGATGTTGGTGCTGCCTTGTGACCTAAGTCTAATCTTAAGGATGGATGGGCATTAAAGCTAGTTTTATCCATGCAAGAGTGTTCCAACACCCACTTCACTCTCTCTGTAAGCTTGCATTGTTTCAGGGTGTCAGCCTCATGTGTGTGGGGTTCACCATGTCCCAATGCCCAGTATTCCTTAGACTCCACATCTTAGCTCCTCAGGGGTTAAAGGGCTCTCAAGACCTCTGTTCAACCTGCCAGGGTCTCAGCCATTTCTCATTCAATCGGCAAGTACAGGACTACTCTGAAAATCTTGCCCTGTCGATCTTACTGCCTTGTTTACTTCTTGGTGCCTTCAAGATTAAAAAAAATATTGTTTGGCCTGTATTTCTCATTTCTTTTTTTCTTTTTTAATCTTCCAACAGAGAATTCCTTAATCTGGTGCTGCCAGTAGTTGGAAGTCACGCTGAGAAAACAGTCATGCTTCATTTAATGATGGAGACACATTCTGAGAAGTGTGTGGTTAAGCAATTTCATAATTGTGCCAACATTACAGAGTGCGCTTACACAAACTAAGGTGGCTACAGTGTCACTAGGTGATGCAGCCATAAACCAGTATAGTGTAGCCTTGTTGACTGAAACATTGTTCACAGTTTACAACCCTTTGGTCTAGTTGGAGGGTAGAGAAGAGTTTTATCGATAGCACTTTTACAATGACTTTGAGCATCCCAGGAATAACAAAGACCATTGCGTCACTTGTCTTTTCTTTTTATTAAGATAACGTATTGAGAATGATTTATCACTTTTTTGAGCTCTATTTTCAGGCTCCCCTGCTTCATTTCTTCAGAGCAGAAGCAAAATTCTCTGCAGACTCAAGCAGAAGACTTCAAATGCTTTAATGTTACAGGGTTTCGTAATGCTTGAAAAGGCTGTGCCACATTTTGTAAAACCATATAAACAGGATATCCCTCCCACTCTATGAATTCTGGTGCTATGTGTTAAAATAATTGACTTCCTACTATTTTGCAACTTATGAATGTCTGCTTTCTCTCCAAGAAGAACTGTCAGTTCTTAGAAGGAGGGATAGAGCATTCAATTAGCACTTTTTCACCTGTTACAAGCTAAATTTAGGAGTAACTCAGTGTATGCTTCCTGGTTCTCCCAGGTATATGTCTTTAATTGATCTGACTTAGAATTACCAACACTCTTATTTACTTCCTTCCCCTTTCTTTCTTTCTTTCTTTCTTTCTTTCTCTCTTTCTTTCTTTTCTCCTTCTTTCTTTCTTCTCTCCTTCTTTCTTTCTTCTTTATTTTTCTACCTTTTTTCTTTCTCTACTACTCAAAACAGAAGCCACAGCCTTCACACTGAGCTAAATTACCAGCCCCAACCCTCTTTTAAATTTTTGTTTTCAGACAAGGTCTATCTAAGTCACTAAATCTCTTGGGAATGGCTTGAACATTCAATCCCCCTGTCTCAGCCTCCCGAAGCACTCATATTAAATACATGTGCTACCATGTCTTTTCTTTATCTCAATACTTTGGACAAAATCTAAGTAAACAGACATTGAAAATAAAACATATGTCTACAATATTTGTTTATATGGGACTGCTGTAAAAAAAAAAACAACTTCCTGTCACCACAAAACAGATAATGTAGGGTCTGATCATATGACTAAATGTGCTCAAAGAAAGATTTATTATCTACTGAGATTTCCTTGGAGATTTCACTCATTCTTCTTCCCTTAAAGTGTCACCATTAGCTTGACTACCTCATATTTATCTCTAACTCTTTTTTGCCTTCAGGTACTTGACATGTCAATGCTGCCACCCTCCTTTCTACTTGTCTCTATTGTAGCAAGTATCCAGAACATAATAATTCTATGTTCTCCTTTTGCTTTTCTCCAAATTTCCTACTGACTTATCTCTATCTCTGCAGTTCTTGTGCTCTTGAGTCACATATCTGAATAAATTATCACACATGAAAATGAAGAAGAAGAAGATTATAACCATCCTTCCTTTGCGCCTTGACCATAACCTTTGTGCGGTATCTCACCTTACTTCCTCACACTTCAGCATTAGCACACTGTTTTTATCCTTGGGCTAAAGGGGAAGGGAAATCACATATGCATCTCCTCATCTTATACAACATTCCTTCCAGAAAACAGAGGTTTACCTTTTCCTCTTCACTTTCCCAAATTTTCCTGGTCTTCCTTTATGACCCACTTCTCAACTCTTCTGTCCCATTACCTTCACTTGGGCAATTCCCAAGTTATTCATAGATCTGTATCAAATAAACTATTGAGCTCACAATGTGTAAAAAAGACTCCAAGGGCTTCTTAAAAAAGCCAGTTGGTTAAAACAGAGAAACAGTAAGAAGACTCTGAGGTGAGGCTAATGGTAGATTTAAAAACTTTTCTTATAAATAGATTATAAACTTGGATCATTAGTCCAAGTTTACAAGACTCTACAAAAGTCTAATCTTGAAGCCATGTCACTGAAATGTTGATAGACTCCCTAAGGCTCCTTTGCTAAGCTTCATAAGGAAGTCATGGGTATTGTCCCTGATAGTATTATGATCAATATTATTTTACTAAAGAGATAAACACTAGCATTAATAGAAGTAGTGAGTAGCACAGGAGAAATAAGGGTATATGTTGGATGACCCAATGAAAAAATGATAAATGAGAGGAAGTTGGTGAGAAAAGCACTTTTCTTGGCCTCTGGTCATAAAACAAAGCTTTAAACAATGTCAGGGAAGTTTTCTCTAGACGTGTTCTGGGAAGCAAATTCAGCTAAATATAAATCAAAGGAGTTCTCTTTATTGAAATTCAAGGATGCTGCAATACAGGAGGCAAGGGAGGTTGCCAGAGGAAGAAGCAAACATTTCCTTCTGAATAGACAGATCTCTGCGAAGAATGGGTGCACCGCTCGCATTCGTACACTGCTTCGAGGCGGATGCCTCTGTACGGTCTATGGAAAGGTCTTCTAGGGCCCTGGCAGGCACAGTGGGAAGAGAACCGCAGGGCGGAGGGCTGCCCAGAACTGAAGCTCCAGGTCCGTGGGAGTGACCTGTGTGCAGCTAAGCTCGCCACTGCATCTGTGACTCGGTTCTCTCATTTCGGAGAGTCTTGTAATAGTAGCAATCCCAGAGGACGCGGGCGTGAGCACAGTGCCCAGCCCAGAGAAAACATACAGCAGACATTATTTTTGTCATTAGTTTTATTATTAGTTTTTTTTTTTTTTCAGAAGCCTTTCCCATGATATTTATGGCTTTCTGGCTGTAGCTTATTTTATTAGCTTATTACCAACTGCTCTTCCTCCAAAGTCTTAGTTCAGCTAATCTGGAAAACCGAGGTAATCCCCTGACGATGGCTGGCGTTCCATTATATGTTCACATAGACAAGCTGTTTCCACATAGTTAGCCTAGTAAACTCTCACTGCTTATTTCAGGTGCATGTCTAGGCTTCACTTTTGTGCTTTCTCCCTCAAAACGACTAGATATATTTAAGTGTCTCTTGTTTTCTGTTCCATTAGTCCCCCTTTTTTTTTTTTTTTAAGAAAATTAAGTACATGTTAAATGTGGGCATGTTTTTTCCCCCATAGCTGAGGTGTAAATTTTTTATTTTTTATACTGGGGATGAAACCCAGGGCCTTTATTTAAATTAGTACATGTTTGCAGTGTCTAATTTATCATAGGGAGTTCATGTATGCATAGAACACATTTTAATTCTTTTTTTGTTCTTCACCCCTCACTTCCCCCTGCTTCTTCAATCCTTGGTCAGCTTCCCATTTGCAAAAACTCTATTTCCTTTTTTTTTTTTCTTCTTCTTCCAATTTTTCATTCCTTTTCCTCCTCGTGTTTCCCCCTCCCCTTATCGTGTTCTTCTTCCCATTTGAAAAAAGATCTCTGAACTCCAGGCCTTTCACTCCAGATCTTTAATATTATTATTACTTTTTTTTTTTGAGCTGTGATCTCCCTAAGTTGTGAAGTAGTAGGTTGAGCTTAAAATTGCTATCCTTCTGCTTCAGCCTCTCAGAGTCCTGGAATTACAGGCTTGCATCAACATGCCCAGCTATATATAAATTATTATTTTATTTTTATTTTTATTAGTATATATTTGCATCCCTTCTTGGCCTTTTTGCTAAGACGAAGTATATTTGCAACATATGATGATTAATCTAATTTTGGGGAACGTGTACATGTACATAGCACACCTTAAATCCTTTTCATCACTTTCTTCTCTTTTCTTTCTATCTCTTGGTCCCCTTTCCTTTTGGGAAAGCTCTATATCCATGTTCCCTAGTATCTTTTTTTTTTGTTATTTTAAAGAGAAAAACAATAACAATGAAACAGAGTTTCAAAACAGGTTAGTAGGACAGTTACAATAATTAATACATTGCGTATTTTTGTCTTCGTAGTAGTCATTCAGAACACACGATATAGGCATGATATCTTGCCCAAACAATATTAGCACAAATCTTTCATTTTAATTTTTTTTGGTCTTTTTGAGACAGGGATTCACTATGCAGTTCAGGCTCACCTCGCACTCATAGCAATCCTCCTGCCTCAGCCTCCTGAGTGCTGGGATTACAGGTGTACACCACCATGCCTGGCTTAATTTTTAATTTATTTGTATTTTAAATTTCTTATATTAGAGGAACCATGCACTATTTAAGCTTGTGTGTTGGATTTATCTCACTTAATATTGTGGTCTCAAGTTGCATCCATTTTCTTGTAAATGACTCAAGTTTGTCCTTCTTTATAGCAGAGTAGTACTCCACTGTGTATATATATCAAAGTTTCTTCACCCATTCATCTGGTGAAAGATATATAGGTTGCTTCCAAGATTTAGCTCTTATTCTTGAGAAACAGGAGTATAAGAAATTATACTCAGAAAGCAGGAAGCAGGAGTATTAGACAGTTCATAGTAAAAATAAAATGGAAAACTTCAGTGATGTAAGAGGTTTTTTAGTGCTGAGAAATTTCTAAAGGAAAGACATTAAAACTATGCGTAGAGTGAAAAGAATTACTTTAAAAATGTGATATAAAGCATTTATATTATAATCCAGTGAATACACAAATATAATAATACAGAAATGCCTACGAATGATTATACAGATTGCCTACAAATGATAGAGTTAGAGATGATGAATTATATTTCATATTTTTTCTGTAGTTTCAAAAATCTGTTCCAAAGTCTCAGTATTATAAGATGAGGGAATCCATATACCTTTATGTCCTTAAATAATGTTAATTATTTAATTCGTAATCATTAGTAACTGTTTAAAGCAGTATCTTCAGAAATTGTCAGTAGGTTAAAACATTATGTGAGAGATTCAATATGTTGCCAGGTTATTGTTTCAAACTCAGAAAAATCAACATATGTCTCTTTTATCCTCTCTATACATCAACCTATCTTTGCTTATATCACAATGAGTGTTGCGAACTCCAGCTGCTTACCTATAAACCCACATATTCAATGGTCAAGAGATCTCAGAAAACCAATACAGCAGAAAATCATCTTGCTGTCAAGGAAAAAACATAACGTGGAAGGCTTGTATTTGTAGTCATTAAATTGAATTTTCAATCTACAAGAGAAATTGCAAGTCATAATCCTTTAAGTGTAGAGATAAAAAGAGAGAAAGGAGCGCAGAGAGAACAGAGCTGTTCGCGATGCCATGTCACTAGTTAAGGCCAACTCAAGCTTGAAAACTCTTGGCTCTTTCCACTTCTGAAACCTATGAAACATCATAAAATTACAGAACTTATGAAACATCATAAAATTACAGAACTTATGAAGCACCATAAAATTACAGAACTAAACAGGGATGTTAGAAACAATTTTCTGGAAGTGCTTCTTATTAAGAAGAGATAGTTGAAAGCTTAGAGGTACACAATTTTCTTCTAGATGACACAACTTGCTGAAATTTGACCCATATTAACAGGCATGATTATTATGTACAAGAAATTGTGTTTTTTTTTTTCCTGCAAAAGCAAGTTACTGGTTTAGCTTTCATTTACATTTCACTTATTCCCAATATAGTTGAAATAAAATTTGATCCAGTACTTGCATATTATTCAAGTATCAAATTAAAGTCTAATTGTGTTTTGTGGAAAAAGAATAACCATATACTAAGTGTAAAAGCACATTATTACTAGATTGGATTAAATGCATTTAAAAATATTTCTCTGAGAGAGATTCTTAATCATTTTACTAATCGTCCTATGAAACAATGATCTATTACAAAGTCAATGAGAAGTTTAATATTTTAACTTACATAATATTTTAACTTATATAATATTTAACAATATAAAAATTGAATGTATATTTAAGAATTATATAAATGTTTTCCTAGGATCTTTAGAATTAGAAAAGTATGATAATCATGCTATTTCAAATCTTGATGGGTAGGCCTAAAATTAGCTGGCCATTTGTGGTACTCTTCACGTTAATTAGGAAGGGCAAAGTGTAAGGAAAGAATTAGATAAGTGGAAACTCCTGGTTTTTCCTAATTATAGAGCAGAATAGCCCCCACGATGTAATGAAAAGTGTGTGATATGATAGAGAACCTGAGCTCGATTTATGCTCTTATCTGAAATTAGCTCAATCATGTACAGCAAGTCCTTCTATGTAAGCAGGGAATCTAGAGTGAGACATGGACAGGTTTTGGCTAATGTCTAAGACCCTTAGTGATGACCATATTCCAACATTATCTATGTGAATATCACCCCATATGGCTGGGATTAAAAAATAAAATGAATATTTAACTATTAAAATTTATTACAATAAAATTCACATTTTCATTAATATCTCCTGAGGATACTCTCTCATATTTCACACACACTTATCCCATCTTATTGCTCTTTTCTGAAACAATTCTGGAAATCTACTTCTGTGTTTTTAGTTGCACTATCCTGGCTGCCTAGATGGATAAATGAATGGATAAAAATGCTTATGGCAATTTCTGTCAAATGGAAACATTATGGTATGTCTTCACTCACTTTATTCTCAAAATCTGGCACTCTGCGACTTCTAGCTCTAATCCCAAGTCAAAATAAGCATGAAAGGTAAACCTTCTAGGACTGCTTCAAAAAGTGGCAGGAAAGGTGGGATTAGTGTGTTCAAAAATGGGGAAGGAGAGTATTCTGAGGGGGATAAATGGCAATGTGTCTTTCAATGGAAAACTATTTTTACCTTAAATATTCACTGAATATTGTGATCACACCAAACTTGCTTTTTATTTCAGAAACAAACTGGTGATTATAGGTGATTATTACAATATATAATCTAGTATCTGTAACTGGGGAAATATTCTTGGTTTATCAATCATTTTCATAGAGAATACAACATCAGGTAAATTATACATAGATTAATTGCTAGCCAAACTCGACTGTGTTTTATTGAGAAAAGAAATTGAGGAAAATACATGATTTGATTTCAGAACCTACTCCTGTAACATGCCTTTAATTTCATCTGCCATTATCCATTCGAAAAATCTTTGCTCTTGGGACTGTGTCAATTTTCAGATCGCATGGCTGACCTGCTTAGCATTCTGTCAGTCATTTTTTACGGTAATCTAAATAAACTTTTCCTATAGCCTACTTGGTCTTTGAGTGTCTCTGCCTGCATGTAGTTCAGTTTCACCATTCTCCTCATGGTTAAGTGTACTTAATTCCCTGGTCCATTTCCGCCCATCAAATACCCTAAATCCTTTTCCACGTTCCAGGCTTTATGCTCAGAACACTGTTCCCCTAGATTTTTGCCTAGCTGATTCCCTCTAGTCATTCAGGCTTACGTGCAAATGTCACATCTGCAGGGAATCTTCCCTGGTTTAACTGTTCAGGGCAGTGAAATTATCACTGTCTCCTTTTGAAACTCACATTGCTGTTTTAAATTTTCTTTACAATTCTCTACATCCCATCAGAGTTACCTGAATTTGGTATGAGGATGTCTGCATGTGTTTGCTACCCTCCTCTCAACATATGCTAAGTTCTTGCAGGTAAAGCTTTATTTTTCTTGCCATCTCTTCATTTGCAGCACTTTCAACAGTGTCTTTCACAAAGTAGCTCTTCAGTCTTAAAGAGTTTAATGATTAAATACACCTAAATAAATGAATGTGTGGAAGAATGCATGACTGTTACTGATACAAAGCTGTTAGCTGCACATACAAAATGCGATATATTAGTACTCTTTCACTTCAGTCTTTTGCAATTGTATGAAAGTATTTATTATCACTAGAGTCTGTGATTCCAGCAGAAAGAACTAAAATCATGTGACATTGTCCATGATGTCAGCGGTTAGAATGCCACTGGGCTTTTGATCCATGGACAAAAACCAAATGTCAAGATGTAAGGAAGACTAGCAGGCAAGGACCAGAAGAAAAACAAGAAGTCCACCTACATCTTGTTTTCTAAATCTTTTAGGCTCTTTCCTCTTCCAATGACATTTCTCTTGAATTTATGCTTACAATGTCATGGTTTCTTTGTTTTTGTGTTTCTTACCAAATTCTATCTACCATTCTTTTTCCTTTCAGCAATATAACAAACATCTAATTTTGAATTAATTTTTTACTCTATAGCTGATTATTTTGAATCATGTAACAAGGCTTAACTGCATAGCACAATCAAAAGACAACCCTCATACTTAGGAAAAATAACCTACTTTCTTCATTAAAAAAAAGAGGAAAAATACTGCTACCAATTTTTACTTTCATACAAATCTTTTTTTCTTCTTTTTTGCAGTACTGGGGATTGAGTCCAGGGCCTTCACACCAAACACATCCCCTCTCCTTTTTATTTTAAGGCAGAGTCTCAATAAGTTACTTATTTGCCTGGGCTGAGTTTGAACTGCATCATCCTGCCTCAGCTTCCCAGAGTGGAGGGATCTCAAGCATGCGCCACCATGGCTGCATTGCTTCCACAAATACCAGTCTTTATGCTGATGCACAGCAAGTCTAAATTTTCAAATTTGTAACACTTTAGCTCTCTGGATTTGATTAATAATAATTGTCAGTCCATTAAAATGAATTATGATGATTCCCAAGGAATTGGTGTTAATATAATTAACAGCTGGCTTTACTTTCAAGATATTAATCACAAGAGCAAGTTACTGGAAATTACCAGGTTCTCACAAATATTGCTAATTAGCAAACACATAGAAATTGTGTAGACAGGACTCCTGATGCTGTTATCTGCCTGAATATTTGACAAATTTAAATACCTAAGATATTATTTCTCAAGTGTTATTAAACTAACAGAAATTTGAATGAATTTATATTAAGAGCAACAGACTATATTTTTCTGTTTTCTTTTGGATAAAGTGGGTTACAAAAATTTGCAAAATGATGGCAATACATAGTTTATAATATTTTCCATTCACAAATGATGAATAAATTCTTTATATGCAAACTATCCTATAATTACTGAAATGTAGTTTAACTCTGTCACAATAAATTACTCTGGCAAGCAGGGTAAACTTCTTTTTTTTTTTTTTTGTGGGTACCGGGGGTCGACCTCAGGATCTCGCGCACCAGGAGGCGCCCATGCCACTGAGAGATATCACCGGCCCTTTCTCGTATGTGGGTACCAGGAGTCGAACTCGGGTCCTCGCACTTGCCAGGCAGGCGCTTATGCCGCTGAGCCATCTCTCCGGCCCCCAAGCAGGGTAAACCTAACCATTTTTTGCATATATCTTTTCTCTTGTTATATCCTTATATAATGAAAGCAGTAAGTGAGAGAAATTAAGGGAAAATACAAAGAAAAAATTTTAAAAGAGATACACCCACGCCCATCAGAAAGACAAATCTCTTTTGACATTTTGATGTATTTGTTTCCAGTATCCTTAAGGGCCTAAACTATTTGGCTAATGTTATAGTTATATTTTGTATGTAATATTGTATCTTGTTTATTTATAACATTGTCACAATAATTTTTTTTATCAAACATGACAATATATAAAATAACATAGTTGAGACATTTCATTGTCTAAAAAAGATATTTATATTTTTCTTAACAATTACCAAAGGTAGGATTCATGATTTTTCATTATTATAACAACATAGTATATATTAAAAGCAGCAAAATAATTTAAGTTTTATAATGCTTTTGTGTCTGGATCAGAGTTCAACGTTATTCATACCCAAGCCTAGTAAGAGTGTCAGAGTTTTCAATAGTACAAGACAAACAGATGATTTTAGATTGCAAGATACAGCAAAAAGAATTAGTATAAGAAAGCCCATTACAGGGCCGGTGAGATGGCTCGGTGGCGTATGCACCTGCCTGGCAAGCGCGAGGGCCTGAGTTCGACTCCCAGAACCCACATACGAAAAAAGGGCCGGTGATGTGGTTGAGCGGCGCGGGAGCCTGCTGGCGCGCGAGGTCCTGAGGTCGACTCCCGGTACGCACACACACAAAAAAAAGAAAGCCCATTATCAATCTATATGTAATTGTTGACTGATTTTGTCAACTTAAGAAGCTTAGAAGCTTAAATAAATCGGCACAGCAATTCCACACCCTAGGGTAGCGCATCACCTAATGGCATAAAGGGGCGATGAGGAAGGACGGACCTGATTCTGCTCTTCGGAGGAGCTCCAGTCTTCACCTTCAGCTTGGATGCCATCTCCTAGCTTTCAGCACGGACTCTTTGGCTTCTGCCACAGATCCTTCAGCCTTCCGGTGTGGACTCTTCAGCCTTCCATCAGCCTCCTGATACGGATTTGCATGGGACACCACAATGAGCTCCAGACCTTGGACTGAACCCTTGGGTCTCCAATGTGCAGACACCCTCTGCACGCTTCCTCATCCAACTCTGTGGATGACCATTGTAAGCCAATCTTCTAATTTCTTATACATTGTAAACATTGTGTTATATCTGTTTCTCTAGCAAAACACTGACTGATACAGTATAGCATGTATTTATAAATTAAAAATGTATTGTTCATCTGAAATTCAAATGTATTTGAACATCTTATATTCTATCTGGCAGGTTTTAACCCAGATGTATATTATATATAATGGTGGGCAGAAAAATACACCCCCCCCCATTGTCTAGGTCCTAAATTCTAGAATTTGAGAGGCGAATAATGTTGAAGATAAGATAGAGGTTGCTAATCAGCTCATGCATATATGGACAGATTATCCTGTATACCTGGGCAGATGCAATATGATCATAAGTCCTTCACATGGAAGATGAGGCAGAAAAGAGAACCAGAGAACCAGATAAGGCGCTTCCAGCTTTGAAGATGTAGGAAAATGCCAGTAGATAAGGAAACGGAGGGGCCCTGAGAGGCCGGAAGAGGCAGGAAAACGATTCTCCTCTAGAGCCTCCAGTACAGAATGCAGCACTTCTGATACTTTGATTTGGACTTGTAACCTCTAGAGCTATAATATAATACCTTTGTGCTGTTAACGATACTCCTTTCGTGCTAACATCTTAGTGGCTGTGAGAAACATACATTTGTTTTTATGAAGATATTGGTGTCCATTGAGCTGTCTGGTAGGCTGAACACTTGGAATCCTATAGTTTGATAGATTTACAGAATATGTTTAAAAATCAGAAAAAAAAGACTGAGTAAACACCAGTCATGGAGGCTTTTGGGTTAAGCACCTTCTGTCCCTCTCAGTCATGTTTTATTTAGCTTACCCAGAAACACAGTACAGAATGTTTTAAATCTTGGAAAGCTGACGCTGTTTTGTGCTTTTGCTAGTGATTGCCTGTGAATGACTAGAGGAGCAAAGAGGCTTTAATTCAAGCAATCAGCATCTTACAGCATTAGTCACGAAATGAACTCAAATCAGAAAATTCCACTTAGGAGTCAAGCTACAGAATAAATCAAAGACAGCTGAGATAAGCAAACATTCTTCACACCATCTTTCTAAATTTGAGACAGTAGAGCAGACCTCAAGTACAGCTCTGTAGGGTTCAAAATAAAGACCCTATTTTTCAATGCACATTCCTATCGTATAGCAGAAGGTAAGCTAAAAGTGTTGCTTTACTGTATGGCTGTCATATACAGGGGGGCATTCTCACTGAGTCCTGTAGCCCCTCTGTTTTTCTGGAGATGCTTCAGAGCTCACAAGTTTGTAAGTAGGCAAGGATTTTATCGTCCACGTAAAATGTGCACTTTTGCAGAGAATTCTCACCAAGTCAGAAATAGAGATATACCAGTGCTTGAGGGAAAGACCTCAAACTCAAGAAGTCCAAACTTAATAGGGGGAGACAGACTCATAAACCAATAAGGGCCACGCAAAGTGATAGGTGTTCTTACTGGGAAAGTGCCTGATGCTGATGCTGGGGGACCCTTCCAAGGGGGTGAATGCCCAGGGGCTTCCTGAGAAGGCACTGCTTCCTATGCAAGTTGGAATATGAGCCGGAAGTTTTCAGGCACTTCTACAACCTGTGATAGGAAGGGTTTTGTACTGAAGATGTCTAAAATTATTTTTTTTTAAGGAAAGACTAAGTAAATCAGATATATTAGCATGATCCTACTTCCCTGAATTGCAAGATGAATAATAGGCACATCATAGTTTCTTTACATAGGTTGTATTGTTAAAATGTGTATTTAGACTGAGAGTATTACTAAGAAGGTGCCTTATTTATTAAATAAGATTTAAATTCCCTTCTTCCCTTCAGAACATAGGTCTCACAGCTGCTCTTGTTTGGGTATTTTGGGCCAGGCAATGTGCAAGTCGCTTGTAAGCTCTGCAAGTCATTTCGTTTTTCAGAGCACCTTGCATTCATGAATCACCTCGTGGACACGAATATCCAGTGCAGAACACAGGTGGCTTGTGGCCCTATGTCCTAAAATGGGAAACACATGGGTGGACTGAGATTCAGGAAGAAAATGATGAGTTCAGTTTTGCATTTGTTGAATTTGAGGTCCTGTTAAACAAAAGGAAGTTTCTATGAGAATGACTTTGGAGTCATTAGGATTGTGTGGAAATGAAGTTCTGAGAAAGGCTGTGTTTGTTTGGAGAGAAGGGACAAGAGGAAAGACTCAAAAGAGTGCCACAGGAAACAATAGTAGATAAAGAGATATGAAGGTGAACAATTCAGGAAAAGAGAGATGGGCTCATCAGAAAGGTAGTAGAAAAAAGAAGAGCAATGGTTTGGTGTTGGTGTTAGCCCAGTTTTGGAGCATGTGCTTAGTATGCCTGAGGCTTTCGGTTCAAACTCCTGAGGCTCTGGGTTCAAAACAAAATGCATAGGTAAAGAAACAAACAAAAAATTGTCATAACTTGGTGAGAAACGACAGAGGGCATTTCTATATTTTGGGTCAAATAGAGCAAGGTCAGAGTTCCCAAGGGGGCCAAAAATAGTGATTTTGTTAAAAAATGATTTCAGAGTTCAGCAGTCATGGTACACAACAGACTGAAATAGTAGTTAATAAAATTTAAGTAAATCAACAGTGTACAAAAATTTATTAAGGAGTTAGTGAAAAAGAAAAGGATGAGAGAAAGAATAAGGGAGAGTGAAAGTAATAAAACCTGGATGAGAATATGGTCCTAGCAAAACAGTGGGCACACAGATGTGAGTAACAATAATTCACACCAAATAATGTTAAAAAGGAAACTAGAACATAAATACTGACTCAGAAATCAGTACTATCCCAGAATGGAGATGACTCAGCCGCTCTACGGATCCAAATTATTTCATTTCCCATTCTCCAAAATAAAAGATGTTCTCTTAGCCTCCACATATACAATCTTAGAGAAGGACTTTGATCAGGTTGGGCTCACTTCTCCATCTCTGGCCACAAGCTGCGACTAAAAGATGTAAAATACACCTGATCGAGCCTGAAGTAGGCACCACCACACGACCAAAGTGTGGCATAAGCATGACTTAGATCAAGGGAGTATTGTACTCAGTGGAGGGACTGATATTTTTAGAGAAAAGAAAGGTAGGTCAGGTAGCACAAAATAACAGATGCCCAGCAGAGAGGAAGAGTTAAAGATATGAGTCAGAGAAAAATAAATCAGTAGAGAAAGATGTCAGAGAAAGCTGGAAGAGATCCAGAGAATAGGTAGAGCGATCAGCTTTAGACAGGAAACTGAAAACCCCTTCCACTGCAACTCCAGAGAGAGGCCCTCCTTGTCTACCCAACCGACATCCCCGCATTCCTCTAACACCTATCACTTCTTCCCAACACCAGTTTTTCTCAAAGTTTATCCTACCTAGAAATTCATTTGTTGTTAATAATTTGTCTACTTTCTGGATATAAGCACTATTATGTACCAAGAGGACTGCTTATCTTGTTTCCTATAAAAAACTCCAGCATCAGAAATCTAAATAACAAGTAGGACATGATTACCACGCAGGTACGTGTTTCAGTTAAAGGAGAGAGTGAGAGTCTGGGTAGGAAGGGGTTGTAATAAAATAACATATCCATCTTTCAGACATAACTGCATACCTCATTTTTTTCTTTTTTTGTTTTCTTTTTTTTACTTTTATTTATTTTTTCTGTCTGGTAGAATTTATTTTTAATCAGATTTTATTGGTATGTTTTAGATATACATATCGATCACATTATCATAGGGAATTTGTACCTGTACATGATATAACTTGATTCTTTTTTCTTTTACCATTCCCCTACCTTCCCTTCATGTTTTTTCTTCTTACTTCTTTTCCGCTTACTAGTAAGCAGATGTATATACATACCTACACATTCCCAAGTGTGTACATATGTATATACATATTAACTGTTTCTTAAATTTAAAATATATCATTGGTTTTGGATAATCAGATACAAAATGTCAAGGATGAGTTAAAAATTAAAACATTTACACTGAGTAGACAATGTATGTGTGTAATGGAATGCTGTGCTGTTTATTGACCTAGTTTTGTGGCCTGTGACCACGTTGAAAGGGGCAAAAGTCTTTAATTTTTATTACAAAATGGATATAAAAGAATATGCTCTAAAATTCCATCTCAGGCACAGACATGGAGTAACTAGTTTTTATTAGTGGAAAGATTCTCTGAAGTTAAGCTATCGTTTGTGTGAAATAACCTTCAAAATTTTCCTGAATAAAAATGTTCCCCAAATACCTCCACAATGAAGCAGGATAAAACTGCCTTTTATTAAAAGCTTCGGCAACTGGATACCCTCCTGTCTCCAAGTGAGCAGTATGCTACAAGTTTGACACATGTGGAAACTGGACATTAGGTGAACTTGCAAAAAGACCTTCAACAGCTACTCTCCTTGAATGTCTAATAAAAGGAAAACTTTTCTAAAAGCAGAGAAAAATTGTCTGGCTTCGTTTAGTTCTCTGTTGATAGTGTAGGTCATGCACAGACATACACAAAATCTTTTCACAGTGAACAATGCTGCTATTTCTTTATCTTAGGAATTTGTGCGTATGTGTTCCGCATGTACATGCAGAGGAAGTTACAGATCTTTTTGCCCATGAATGTCAATTGTGTCTATTATAATAATTAGGAAATAAGAAGGAGAAAAAAGAATACACTAGAGTTTTAAATCCTAGAAGAAAGCTTTTTAAGCCTCTGTAGAAATAGTTTACTACAATGGCATTAACCTATCTGTTCAATTATTTATTCATCTGTTAAAAATTTTACATTAAGCAAGTTCATGTACTAGGCTCTGTGCTGATTCCCTGACAGAAATGGTAAAAATCTTCAGTCACCCTCTTGAAGAGACCACATTTTGTTTGGTACGAGGCATTCAGGCACTTGATGAAGACTTTCACAATATACAGTGATGTAAAAGCAGTGTCATTCCTAGATGCAAACAAGATGAGGCTTTTCATGGAATTCCTCTCTTCAGAGGACTTCACATAAAACAAACAGAAAACAAATCATGAATATATTTAATAACTCGTGGTTGAATTGTTGACTTGGAAGGTAGCACTCGGTACTATTGTAGCATAAGCTATGACCCGAAGCCTTCACTTTCATGACTGACACCCTGGGGGCCCTGGAGAAATACCTCTCAACTCTTGAGCACTTACATTCTTGAAACAAAAGGCGAATGCATCTGAATTCTGTAATGTCTGTGGCCCTTCCGCTTCCAGTGTTTACATGAATTCTACTTTGGGGTCAAGGAAGATTTGAAGATGCAGCATTTAAATAAAAGTGAAGACAACTTCTTCACCTTATCATGTTCCTTATCTGAGGTAGCATGAATATAAAATATATTTATATAGTGTCGGTGATATGCTCAGCGGCATAAGCGCCTGCCTGGCAAGCATGAGGTCCTGAGTTCTGTTCCCGGTACCCACATAAAGAAAAAAAAAAATATATATATATATATATTTATATATAAAAAGTTGTCCAATTCCTTATATATCTTAGGTGTCCCAATTTGTGGCTCATACATACCTATGTTTACACCTATAATACATAATATAACAAATATATCATTGTATTACATACATGGTCACTATAACAATTACAAATATGTTAATAAATAATATGCTGCAACTTATTTAAAATTGAATTGAATGTCAGTGTTTAATTTAAAATTGCTATTAATTTAATATATGTAGTTATCTTGTAATTTTGTTTTAATATATTAGAAGAAAAATATTTTGAAAAGCATATAAAATAATCTTAATTTTTTCTTTTGCAAACCAAGTTTTATTTTTAGTGAATATATTTTCAGATCGTAAACATTTTCAAAAATTACGTATATCTATCAAATTATAATTAGCTGAACAAACATTATGTGAAGATCTTGCTGTTAGTAACGTGATTAGCAATTTAATGAAAAGAAAAAAATGGGCTATTATACATCTATATCTCCACGGATTTGTAAAATTTTACTTCCCAATATCTCCTGATCATCAGCACACCAAGATCCTTGTAATAATTCATTAATCTTTAGTATCATGTGATATTGCACTTACATAAATCTTTAACCTTATGCATATCAAAGAAAAGAATAGATTTAAAGTAATACGTGACTGATATAACTTGAGTTTTAAGCACCTCTTACCCACTCAAACACTCGTGTGTTGTAGGTTTGGTCCCTGGCTGATGTTGTTGAAATGGTACGAGGCGGGGCCTCGTTAGAGGAATGGGATCCCTGGGAGATGCTCTTGAAAGGGCTGTGGGGACTGCAGCCCCTTCCTGCCTTTATCTCTCTGTTTCCTGGCTGCCATGAGCTGGACAGCATCGCTGAACCATGTTCCTCCTAGTCAGGGGCACTAAAGCAAGGGCGAGTGAACTGACCATAGACTGAGACATTTAAGAGCACAAGCCAAAATAAGTACTTCATCCTTCCGAAATGTTTACGTCATGTATCCTGTCAAAGTGGTACAAAGCAGAGTGATGTAATAACTTGTAAATATTTAGACATTTGTTAGTGTGGGTCTCAATTTGCACCTTTGACCCAAGCTACGCAAATATTACATGCTGACCCTCACAGATTCATCTATTTGTTAATTGGTTATTAACAAAATAGATAATAAGGCAAAATATTGTGCCATTAAAGGCAGTGTATTATGTCACTGACAATATAATGAGGAAAAAATAAACAGAGAACTCTACATTCCTTGTTATTTTGCGGGAAAAGCTAGTAGTTAAGCAGGCAGTCGTAAGTCATACAGTGGGACGAGGGGAAGAAAACACAGAATATCTTGAGACAATGGAAGGTTACCTTTCCCGGGTGGTTCAGGTAGGGCTTTCTACTGCAAGCTGTTGAAATGAAGACCTGCAGCATAAGTACTAAGAGCCAAGAGAGTAAGAGAAGAGGTAAAAACAGAGCCTCTGCGAAGAATAGAAATTATCGTGGGTCTCTGGATACAGAAAATTACTCCCTCTTTAAGAAAACATAGAAAAATACTCATTTATATCAAGATGTAACAATATCTATTCAAATTTTTCACTCATTCATGCTCTCCTTTGCCCATCACAGGCTCTGATTTAGTAGGAACAAATTTTCTGTAGAGTAAATAGGATCAATAAAAACACCTGTTGGCTCATAAGTGATTTTGCCATGAGCCAGGTCTTGATATCTGAATAAGTTTTACAAACTAACTCACTTTATCCTTACAACAATTCTCAGAGCTAGGTGCAATTGTTATGCCCATTTTACAAATGAAAAATCTAAGTTACAAGTGGAAATCAATTTTTTAAGATACCATAACAGATAAATTGTAGACTCAGGATGATTTAGAACTTGGCAGTCTGGCTCCAAACTCCAAAAACAATAGAAATAAAAGCAATATTACAGTATTATAACTATGCCTATTGTAATGTTATAAGTATGAATTATATAATTGCATTTGTTTATTAGTATATAATTATACAATGACCACGCATTCCTTTATCAATAAAATGTATAACATTACTGAATTTATATGATTAACATATATATCTTTTTTATTATTACTCATAGTACATAAAACAGGCACTGTACTAAGTGCTTTACAATACTTATTATTTTTAATCTTTATGCTTGTTACCACCTTTCTATAGCTGGTAACACTGAGCCTTAGGGAAATTATGTAATTTATTCACAATCACATAGTTGAAAGGTTGTATACGTGAGAATGAACCAATTTGTCCTAATCACAGAAATATGGTACTTTGCCAGGATAACCTGTCATGTAAGAGGAAAGAATTTGTTAGTAATATTCTCAGTAATATTGTGTGAACTTACAGTAGTTTCTCAACAAACTCTAAAAGGCCTTATTTGATAATAAGGAAGAATATAACATTTTTTGGAGTTTCTTAGAAAAAAGAAAGGTTATTTCAAAACAAAATAAAACTAAGTATAATTTCTTTCCAAGGTTTTCTTTTTTATTGTGTATTGCAGAGCTGAGAGGCAAAATCAAGCCTGATGACAAATTTAATTAAGAACGGAGAAACCGTAGATTTTTTCATTTGTAATATGGACACCATATGTATTATTTTTAATGACAGTTTATTTCAGTTACTGCTTGGAAAGCTTATTAGTGAGAAGAATCTCAATGATTTAAACCTCTTTATTGTACAATGTAGGCAAATGATAGCTGGTTTGATTCTTCCATGTCCCATATTCCAGTATACTGTATTTTTTTTCCATTTAAATAGTGAAACCATGATTTTTTCTGATTTCTCATAATCACAATTGCAGAATGTTCTGAGTTGTGCAGAAAAAAAGTAAAGAAACTTATTTTAACAAGTTTTTGGTCAATTGGGACTGAATTAATGAAGCTTGGTGTTTTTGAGGCCAAATCTCAGAATTTAGCCCATTGTTCCTTCAGAAGAGGATTTTTTTTGGGGGGTGGGAAGAAATTTTACTCTAAAAACAGCCCTCCATCTGTTAAGAAATTTATAAGGCCCCATCTAACCTAATTTTCTTCTGTCCTCCATCAAATGTGGATTGAATTAAGCTCTGCGATCCAAAATTTTTTTAAGGAGGGTATCAACATATGCACACACAAAAAGCACATGTTGGGCCGGTGAGATGGCTCAGCGGCTTAAGCGCCTGCCTTGCAAGCGCGAGGGCCCGAGTTCGACTCCCAGAACCCACATACGAAAAAGGGGCCGGTGATATCGCTCAGCGGCACGGGTGCCTGCTGGCACGCGAGGTCCTGAGGTCGACTCCCCGGTACCCACAAAAAAAAAAAAAAAAAAAAGCACATGTTATGGATTTTTATTCTATTCCAGCTCACTTATAATTAATAGGCGGGAGTCTCTCAAATTCAAATTAGTTGATCATTTCAGTAAGTCATTATGAAAGCATTATGAGGAGTAAAGACCTTTTATCGAGATATCTATATTTAAAGTACTATTAAATGTAATTTAAATCTACCACTTAATTTAATATTCAAAAATATTACATGAAGGATTATCTCATAATACAAATTAAAAACTAAAGGGTGGCACGTGTGAGAAATGTACCAGTGTTTACGTATCTAGAAAATGGTAGTAATATAGCTAGAACTGAAATCCAGACCCAGCTATGATCCTTCAGAACTGATGAAGAGTTTCGATATTTGGAAATTTCTTCCTTTCTCATAGTGTTCCACAGACAACATTAATATTTTTATTTTTGGAACTCCTGGTTTCATCCACTGTCCTTGCACAAATTGTCTATTTTGTTAACTTAATAAACTAACATTGGAGACACAAAATAAATTAAGTGTAAAAATTAAATTTTCAGCTCTGTTAGAACTGTAATAAGACTTTCCAAAAATGTTTTTGAACAAATAAATATAAACATTATTTATAGTTTAAATTACAGCATGACTACTTTTCAGAAACTGATAAAACTATCACCTAATAAATATGCATTTATTATAAAATTTACCTAGTTTTCCACTATAAAAGATATCATAATTCCTCAAATAGAATTTTACAAAATTGTTAAGGGATATTGAAAGTCTATGTCATAAGAATATTTTCTTAACATTGTAAAGAAATTTTCCATTTTAGAAACTTTCAACTAGAAAAGGAATTAATGATTCCTATAAATTTATAAGAAAAATGATAACAATAACTTTGAGGACAGAAATAAAGGCAAAATTACAGGAAGTCAAAATAATTTTATTAAAAATAGACTACATCAAATTATCCTCATTTTCATTTTGAAAATATTGACAGATTATTTCATCCAATAATTCTTTCTTTCTCATTTTTTTTCTTTCTCTCATTCTAAAAATCTCACTTAGTGTTCATGCCAGATTTCAACAAAGTTCTTCAAAGTGACACTGGAAGCAGGAAGAATATAGGATTAGTTGACCATGCCGAAGACACGTACTAAATGTGGTTGAATTTAAGACCAACATGCATATGAGAGAAAAGCACTTGGACCTTCAAAGTTCTGCAGTGAGTTTCACAGAGCAAAATCTTTATCAACACCTTCTGTGCGGATAGATTTGCCGTTGCTATACATCTTAGAAAGATATTTTCTGATCTGGAAGATTTGGAAAAATCTCAACAGGTTGGATTCTTAGATCAGAAAACGTAAGGAAATTTAACAAAGATAAATGACAGTCAAATTGCAATATGTTAAAATGTCAATAGTAAAAGTTAGTTGGAAAAGAAATAGATGAGAAGTTACGTGACACTGTGGGAAATAATTGCCTGCAAATGAAGTATGCTGCGCTGACTTTGTGACATACTGCTTAGAAAGGAAAAAGAGTTTTGCAATTCATGGCTGTGTTAATAACTGTGAAACATCTACGTTGGTAAACACATAAAGCTACTTTACTCATTAGGTTACATTCATAATCAAGTATTAATTTTGAACGATGATCTTAAGGATATTAATGAATAATATCCTTTAGTCATTGGGTATTTAATTAATAAATAGCAAAGGTCTTCTATATCTCGAGTATAATGCTAGGCACTATATCAAACAATGAAAATCTATATATTTAATCCTTTCATCAATCATGTCTCGGAAATGATGATGCTCATGCATATAATTAATGCAAAGCTTTTTGTATGCATGTTGCCGTATTTTAAAAAAGATAGCTAAAATATCACATATTGGAGGATACATAGTGTATATATCATTTTAAATATAAGATATATAACATGATAAATTTGCTTTTTGGGCTTCTCTATGTGGTAAAGGGAATTAAAGAAGAACATTTTCTAGAGCTGGAACACATAAGTGGTTTGGAAGTCCAGTAAGAAACATTTAAAGGTTATTCAGACGCCAAGAATAAGTAAGCAAATGGTGATTTCCAATGAGGTTTCCCCCAAAACACTCATGGTTGAATTATAGGCAAGATTCTCAACCACTTTTCACATGGACAACAAAATACACACAGTAGAGTGAGTGAACAAAGCAAGAATTTGCTTCCCGGGGAACACAAATTTGCTTAATGTATTTTTAAGTGTAAAAGAGTAAAGAATCATGTCTTATGACTGCGCATGTGAGGCCCAGAAATGAAGGATGAAGAGCTACCAGATTTAATTCCAAACACAGAAAATGGAGTACCTGTGAACACTAAGGGAAAGAGGACAGAGTTAACACACACACACACACACACACATATTCTGTTTTTTCTGAAAATATTTCATTACTATGTTTCATATTTTGGTCTCAATTTCATTAATTACTGATTTGATCTTTATTATTTCTTCCCTTCTATTAGTTTCTGATTTGATTGTTCTTGTCTTTCTAGGACCTTGTGATGTATCATCAGGTTACTTATTTGGGTTACTCTGTTCTTACAGTAGTACAGCGGTATCTCAGTGGACTAATTTAATTTGTTTTACAATTTTGGAAAAGATGGCTGCATTTGTGTTCGTGTGAGGAAGATGGCCTGATGCAGAATTTGTGAACACAAACAAAAGTTTACGGAATGCTTTTGTTTGTGAACTGAATTGTTTACAAACAGAGCATTTGTCAACCAAGGTAGGGTGGTACCTATAGGAAACCAAGAAATTATGCACTTTCTATATATTTCTGCATGAAAGTCTGCACTTTCATGGTGTCTCATAGGATTGGTATACTGTGCTTCCATTGTCATTTGATTATAGGAACTGTATTTCTTCTGTGATCAACTGATTATTCAAAAATGTATTATTTAATTTCCATATCTTGAAGTAGTTTTACTGTGACTTCTCTTGCTGTTGAATTTTAGTTTTATCCTGCTATGATCCGACAGTATGGAGGTGATTGTTTCAATTCTTTTGTATTTATTTAAGTATACTTTAAGGCCTAGAATATAATCTATTTCAGAAAAAAACTCCATATGCTGTTGAGAAAAATGTGTATTCTGTCATTGGATAAAACACTCTGTAGATACCAGTTGAGCCCATTTATTCAGGGGTGTAGTTTAACTTCTATAATATTTCCTGGATTACATCTTACTTCTTTTTTTTTTTTTTTTTTGCATTGAGAATTCTGGTTCTCAACGATACAAGAATAAAAAAATTACTTATTAACGATTACTAAAAACAACTCAAAATTATGTGTGTATGTTCTTCCCAATCTTCCTTTGTAGGATTTGTTTGCATTCATATTATTCACTGTCATGCTCATTACACATTTTAGTATCTGTCTTCTAATCCTCATATATTCTCAACACTATAAAATATATATTTAATTATCACTCTAAAAGACATATATTTATTTTGGTTGACTGGAGCTCAGAATGACCAGTAGACATTTTTTTATAAGGCACACTCAGGCTTTCCCTAAGTTATTGATTGTTGGCCACATTTTATTTATTCTCTTTATTCAGTTTTGCTGAATATAAACTTCTGGTTAATATATTTTTCTTAATTTAAACATTTTACTCCATTATTCTCTGGCATGAAGCGCACCTGTCAAGAAGTCTTATTTAAATCTAATGATTTTTCACTTGATTATCATGTGCTAGTTTTAGCTTATTCAATGAATTTCTTTTTCTGTAACAAAATTTTACCATTATATGTCTTAGTATTGATTTTTGTTAATCAATACAAAGTGTATGCTTTGATATATTTTTCTTTCTTGCTCATTCTGTCTTTCTCTGAGTCACTTTTTCTGTAATTTTGGAAAAGTTTTCTTGAATTATTGTCTTTAGTATTTCTTTTCTTGCTTTTTACTTTTATTCTTCAGAAATTTCTGTTGCTTGTATTTTTTCACTACTTTTAGCAGCTTTTCCTCTCTCTTTCTCTCTCTCTCTCTTTTTTTATGGGGGTACCAGGGGTCGAACTCAGGACCTCACGCTAGCCAGGCATGCGCTTATGCCGCTGAGCTATCTCACTGGCCCCAGTTTTTCCTCTCTTAAATCTTTTTAGATCTTTTCTTATTTCATTATTAAGTTTTCTTCTTTCAATCTTGTATTTTTCCTGAGTCATTCCTTGTCATGCTTATTAGTTCTTAATTTCTTTCTGGGATATTTGTTTATTCATGAAAAATACTTTACTTCTAATTCTTTTTAAACTATTTTCAACTTATTTCTGAGGTTTTTGAAACCAGGACTGACTGACATTTTGTTTCATTCTTGTTTCATTCTCTACTGTGTTCTAGCTTGTTTTTATACTGTACCTAATGGTCTACCATCATGATTTCTAGAAATGCTATTAAACTCCTTATTCCCTTTTCATCTTGTAAAAACTTTGAGATTTTTTTGGCTTGATAAATTTATGTTTCTCATTTGTCTGTGAATTTAAGTATTTAAATTCCTTTTAGGAGTTACAGTTCAGCTAGATTTGGTTCTGCTCTTTATTTTTTTATAGAACCTTCCAAAATATGATATCTTGATTTGCTGAGATTCCCTGTTTTCCTCTTCCATTTTCTTTTTTTTTTGTGTGTGGGTACCGGGGGGTCGACCTCAGGACCTCGCGCGCCAACAGGCGCCCGTGCCGCTGAGCGTTATCACCGGCCCCTTTTTCGTATGTGGGTTCCGGGAGTTGAACTCGAGCCCTCGTGCTTGCTGGGCAGGCGCTTAAGCCGCTGAGCCATCTCACCGGCCCTCCTCTTCCATCTTTATCTGGATCACGTCTAGTTTTCATTTATCTTAACCTATCCTGCTCAGTTTCCCTTCCATTCCCTTCCCCCTTCATCTGTAGGAAACTGTCCAAAGACAGCTCCCCTGTAATCTGTTTCTAGAGGTCACATGGCAGAGACTACTGAGGTGCCTGAGGACCTTTAAAAAGGTTTACTAATGAATATTGTTTGAAAGGGCAAAGTGCCTCCCTACCCAATTGTCTATTTTCCTGATATACTCTAGTGATGGCAACATAAGAACTTTGCTAATTTTTGAAGAACATCTCACATTTATAATTCTGTAGAAATAGCTTGTCGTGATTTGTTTTTTTTTTTTTTTTTTTTGTTGTTGTTGCACTGTTTTACTCTTTCATTTTATAAATACTACCAGTGGGTTCTGGTTTTTCTATCTACTCACCCCTTGTTTTTTTTTTTTTTTTTTTTTGTGGGTACCGGGGGTCGGCCTCAGGACCTCGTGCGCCAGCAGGTGCCCGTGCCCCTGAGCGATATCACCGGCCCTTTTATTGTATGTGGGTTTCGCGAGTCGAACTCGGGCCCTCGCACTTGCCAGGCAGGTGCGTACACCGCTGAGCCATCCCACCGGCCCCCTTCACTCCTTATTTTCTGCAGGGATGTCTGGAAATCTAAAATTGGTACTGCTGGTGTTGTTATCATCATCACAGAATTCACACTGGCACTATCTTCATTATGTAGGTTAGAGTTTTGACTCTAAGATTTGAAAATTATTTAGGGCCCTTTCGTATCCTATAGTCACAAAAAGATTCCGGTCTTTCTGTTTCAGAACAACTGCTTCATGTTTGAGTTCTATCACTCACCAAATAATGACTTTGACATTTGTAAAATGACAAGCCAGAGTCTCTGCCGTACAAAAATCTTCTGATTCCAACTAAGGAAAAAATTACTGTTTTTATCCTTATCTTGCAGCCTAACTAATAAAAGATCTTACTCTTGAGTGTGTTAGCTTTCTTTCTCTGGCAATATACCTGATAACATCAACTTCGATGAGGAAAGGTTTATTTTGGGGTCATTGTTTCAGAAGTTTCAGTCCATGTTTGATTGGCTCTGTTGCTAATCTAACAGGCCTGTATGAGGCAAAGAATCACTGTGAGAAGTGGGTGGTGGAGCAAATCTCACTTCATAGTAGCCAGGAGGCAAAGAGAGGCAAGAGAAGCTGGGGTCTCAATACCCTCTAGGGACACATTCCCAATAACTGACATCCCCCAGTGAATACTTCCCCCAACTCCTAATACTTCCACCATGTTGTAACAGCATCATCATTTGGAAACCACACTTACACATAAGCTTTTGAGCAATATTTAAAATTCAAAACGTAGCAAAACAACATATTGCACAATGCATCAGTGATCAGATTTAGATGGACATTTCTCATGCAAGAATTGGTACCTCCAAACACCCACCCCCCTAAATCTATACTCCATGGAAGGAGCCCATGTTATGCAGCCTAGATCAACGTGGGGTTGTGTGTTGTCATTCACTATCCCACTTCACAAGAATAGTAGTGGGTTTGGGGCTGCCTGACGAGTTATGTGGATATTAAATTGGTTTTGTTTAGTTAGCAGGCTGGGAAGGAATAAGAACAGCAAATGCTTAGAACTTCCCAGGCAACCAAGCATCATATCCAGTTTCTTTTCAAATATATGTTCCATGTTTAATGTGCAATAGCAGGAAGAGCTGCAGTAGATCAAATTTTCTAGATTAGGAACCCCTCTTCTTAACCAATATACCCTAGAGATCCAAGATGTAAAAGTGGAGGATGCAACTCAAATGTCCAGAGATGCAAACTCTACAGGCTACTTAAATGAAAGAGGTGAGCAAGTATAATTAAATGTTTTATTTTCAGGCCAGACGCACTGTATATTAAAGACACAAAACTTCTTCACGTGTAAGTATGCCCTTTCACACATTTTTGAATTGCAAGTCTTCTCTATCATCTACTTTTTACAAAGACATAGGTAAAATTAATACTTGTGTTTCCTCCCACCTCAACCACATAGGAGACAGCACAAGTAAATAACAACACCAATAAATGGCAACTGACACAACCTGATTATAGCATAAATGGTCGACAGTTGTAGGGATATTTCAAAATCCGGACAGCCTAGATCACATCCAAAAAGTGTGCTTCTACTCAGCTCCAGCTGAGATTTATCATAAAGTAACACAGGGCCAACATTGCTAGAGCTTCCATTTTTTCAAAAGAAGCAGGAAATCCAGATTATTGTTTGAAATACTCCAGAATTTAAATGTTGACAACAAATTCAATCAATTTTTGAACTTGTGTAGGCAACTATGGTGTGGGCCAAACAAAACACATCTGCAGGCCATGGGCTAGAGTGCAGTAATTCTGCTTAAGAGGCTCAAACTATCATATTTTTCTCCCATCTTTTCATTCTTCTGTTTCAAGGCCAAGCTCCTGTGCTAGCTCTTCTGTGACACATTTCTTGAATTCCTTCCAAATGGCATGTGTTTTTCTCCTTTGTGTCCTCACTCCCCCCATACAGCCTGTTGCCACAGCATCTACAAAATGTCATCCTCTGTGGGTTTTCCCGTCGATCCCTCATATTAAACCTCCAAGTTGCTTCAGATAAAACTGCTCAGGATTCAGTGATGGCCTCTCAAAGCACCTTCTGCTTAAAAAACCAGACTGTGAGAATGTGACTCTATTTAGGGGGAAAACAGTGGTCTTTATGAATACTATTAATTCAAGGATGTGAAGGAACGCTCATCCTGAATTATATGGGTGTGCTCCAAATTCAACGACACATGTCCTTGTAAGAGACGAAAGGAAAGGACAGACGGAGAAGGACATTTAAAGACAGAGGCACAGATTAGAGTGAGGCTCATAATGCCTGAAGCTACAGAATCTGAGTCTTGCAGGGGTATTTCTCCTATGACCACCAAGATAACTACGGTACTGCTGATGATTTTACTTTTGATTTCCTGCCTGAAGAACTGAGATGAAATAAACTTCTGCTGTTTTAAGCCACCTCATTTGCATTGATTTGTTACAGCAACCCTAGAAAGTAGTACAGAGAATGTGTTTATATAATTTTGTACCCGAACACCTAGCATGCAGTCTGGTCTAATGGAGGCAGGGAAGAAATACATGCTAATTCATTGGAATCACAAGTATAAATTCTCACTCTTTCTAAGTTTATGAGTTTCCTCGCACACTGCATGCGCTATAGCAAAATGATATTATTTCATACCTCATAAATAAGGTTGTTGAATGGACTTATTAAGACTCAGTAATCAAACCAGAAACAGTATATTAGCGTTAGGAATCTTTATGACTTGTTCCGCTCCGCAGATGTGTGTAAAGTATGTATCTATCTAGATGAGCAAGAAGAAGCAGTTATTCCACATCAGATGTTGCTGTGCTACACCCAAATGCAATATGAAAGATCCTACGTCTCTTTTGGAAGGAAAAGGACCTATTGCCACTGAAGGCAGAAAAGCAGACCAGAAACAGTGTGCTATGAACACGAAAAGACAAGCATTCGAACCACAGTGCTACTTGTTACCCAAATTTAGACACTGGGTAAATTATTTAACCTCACCGAGGGATTGAGGTTGCAGGAAGAGGCAAGTATCAAAAGCATTAAGTAGTTTAATAGTTCTTACTGAGTATCTGGACTTAGAAGGAACTAAAAACTGTTACCTACCTCCCACAGATTTCCCATACACTGTTTTCTCTTGAGTGAGGAATTAAAGTTTGGGGGAAAAATGGATTCACTTAGACTACTGGTTTGAATTTAAGGGTATTAAGTTGGATTTCCTACTCTTAAAATGCAATCCAGATTTCTCTCCTGTAATTCCTAAAAAGCCAGTTGAAGGGTAGGATTCTTAGTACCACAAGACCCATTAAATCTTGGCATTGTTTTGCTTACTGAAAAAAATAATCGAGTTCTGCCTTGGCTCTACATTAAACACCCTTCCTTTTGTTGATTGTTAATTGATGTCAGTAATCAGCACTATGATTCATAATGAGAAGGTCACAAAAATGAAATCATGTTCCCACAGCTAATATCATTGCAATGTCAATACTTTTTATGAGAAAGTAGTTTTGACATTTATATTTAGCCTTAGGACCTCCATTTTCTCAGTTGGAATAACATATCCAGCATTATACTAGAGATGGTGGTAATCATGCCAGCTTGCCCATTAATCTTCCTAAAAGAGAAATGTACCCACAACAAGCCTGTGGAGAGACAATGGCTTTTATCCCATTTCTTGTGAACCAATCCAATAGTTTATTCAAGGAGCAAGCAGTTCAACAAAGGAAAATATCTTTAGGCATGTCGTCCCCCTAACATGCATAGGATAACTTAGATTATAGTTCCACATCAGATGTTGTGATGAACTTTAGATCAATAGTTCTCTGAGTCATTTGACATCCCAGCTGACACAACTGGCAATGTCTGGAGACATTTCTGTTTGTCACAACTGAGGAAAGAATGATGCTCTTGTTATTGTCTAGCGGTAGACATTAAGGATGCTGTTAAATTTAACATGCCATAATGCATTGGCCGGTCCCCATGACAGGAAGTTATATGGTCCAAAATATGAGTAGGGCTATAGTCAAGAAACCATAAAATAGATAAACATGAGAGAAATGTCTACTAAGAAAGTTCATTTAAATTTGGGGCTTAAATAGCTGTTATGAGGCACAGACATGTCAAAGCCAGGAGCAAACCTTAGAGTGAAAGAGAAAAGTGCAGTTTTGTGAAGAAAAGGAAAACCAGTTCAGTATTTTTGTTGTTGTTGTTGTTTTTTCTTTTGGATATGTTTTTGAGTGGGAATGTGTCACATGTCAGAACCCAGAGAAATATGTCCCTCCTGAACTGTCAACTAGAAGAAAGAAACAACCCCTAGATTTATCATAAATATATTTAAATGCATCTATAAAAGTCTTCCTTGGTTACTGGAAGGATATGGGTCATCAATAAACAAAAGAAATTGGCAATACACAAATTTATTTCATAAAAATATATAGATACAGTACTAACAAATGATCTTCTAACTATATAAAGTATTCGTAATAAATGGACATTAGTGAATAATCTGTGAAAGCAAACGTTAGCATCTATCTTTCTTTAAATCAAATATGAAACCAGCTATGGTGCCACATGCCTGTAGTCCCAGCACTTGGGAGGCAGAGGCAGGAGGATTGCCATGAGTTTGAGGCTAGCCTGGGGTACATACTGAGTTTTCAAGGCCAGGCTAACCTACATAGCAAGACCTAGTGTCAAAAAAGGTCAAATATGAAAATTATTTTTCACTTAGAAGCATTTGGATTATAGATACTGCCTAATATGTGATTCATGAAGTAATGGCTTTGTGATTTCTTTGGAGAGCTTTGTGAAAGTTTTTGTTCTTATCTGAAATTAGAAAAAAAAAAAACTTTAGGATGTAGAAAATTTGTGTTCTTAGGAATTACTGGTTCTAGATAAAAGATGGGGTTAGCTAACAAACTAATCTTGAAATTTTTGAAAATTTTAACCTTTTATTAAAGGGAAAATGGGAAAGCATTCTGTAGAATTTTATGTGTCAAGTGGAATAGTTTGGGGTCACTATTATGAAGAAATGGTAGTTGGTAAGGGTGTATTGGAAGTATTTTTCTTATCTTTTCTTTCTTTCTTTTTTTTTTTTTTTTTGTTATTATGTCTGATATTTTGCTAGCCACCATTTTGAACCATAAGGCTACTTTGAACCATAAGGCTACTTTTTAATGCCCAATCTGAAGGATTGGGGATTGACAGAAATGTAAGATGTTACAGAGTTCTAATACCAGGTGGTTGGGATAGAAACAAACAAATCTGGAAAGGATGATTGTTATAGACTGAAAGCTTGCGTTCTTCTAATATTCCAATGTGGAATCTCTAATCCCCAGTGTGATGGTTTGCAAATGGGGCATTGGAAGGTTCTTAGGGCTCAAGGAAATGATGAAATTGGAGCTCCCGTACTGGGAGTAGTGTTCTTATAAGAATAGACATGAAAGAGACCGCTGCCTCTGTCTGACGCATGAATACGTGGCAAGCAGATGTCCATTTGCAATCCAGGAAGAGAGCCCTCCCTGGAAACTGACCCTGGTGCTATCTCAAATTCCAACTTCCAGTTCCCAGAACTGTGAGAAGATAGATTTCTGTTACTTAAATCACTAAATCTGTGTTCTCCTGACAATGATACCTAACCAGAAAATAATCAGCTTGAAAACTAGAGATGAAAAATGTCAGCCCCACTCACCTTGCCATACCTGCCACTCCAGAGTGCTCACCAAGCAAAAGAATAGTGAGGTAAAATCTTCTGCGTGACACTGGGATCACCATGGTAACAACCAGTGCTTATTTTCCAGTTAGGTCTTTTTTCAGGAAAACACAGAATATTTTTACTGTATTCTAATCTAAATTTTATTCTAACAGAAAAATAGATCCACTCAGCAGGTTTGGGATCAATACAAATGAAATATGCAACCTAGCTTGGGCCACCTCTATGGAGCTCAATAAAATTAGTATGGAAGACTATGCTTTCCTTCCAGTAAAGTAGACCAAAGTAAAACTGTGGATCAGTTTTAGAAGTAGGAGTGAATGACTTTCAATCTCTAGCTGCAAACTCTGGGAAGATAACATGAGACTGTTGTAACTTCTGAGTAATACATAGACATATTGATCTCCCACTGACTATTATTACAAGTAGATAATTAACAAAATATGTTTCTGATTTGGATCATCTTATGTGTTCTGTTAATGTCTTACTTGTCATATTCAATGCCAGGAATCCCTTGAGGAGGGAGATATGTGAGTGACTACTGACTATTAACTAACAATATCAAAACATAACCAAGAATATCTAATATTGTGTCTAGATAAATGTATGGCTATATTCATATATATGTATATATAAATACATAGGTACGTACACATACATTTGAATCTAATTTTTGAATACATACTGCACGATTGTTCAGAGAAGCCCTTACAGAATAAGATAGTGCAAAGGTATGCACAAATACACTCTGATGGAAAGAAATGCATCCAAGGCAATCTGTATACAAAGTGAATGCACCATAGTAAACCCTATGACCTTCAACTTTTCTGACACTAGTTCAATAAATGTTCTAGTTAGAAATTAGTGTTGTACTTCAGTGGACTACCTCGTATCATACTAGTCTTCTCACTAAGAACTACCAAAAACGTTGGGGAAAATTATTTGATGATGTATGAGAACTATCAAGGTAGTGAGACAATGAGGGAACAAGATCAAAAAGAAAAGCATTGAAATGGAAGAAAAGTGTAAAAAAGGGCACACCATTGGATGAGGATTTGTTTCTCTTTTTAACATTTGCTTATTCATGAGCACAGGCTGACAGGCTAAGAATATTAACAGACCTGGGAATTTATAGCAATGTGGAGACAAGAAGCAGAAATTAGGACTTACATGGGAGCAGGGATTTGATATATATCCCAAGTTTTCAACTAGAAAATGCTAGGAGAAAGATGAAATCAAAGGCAGGTAAGTCCTTATAAAGATAAGAATTTCGAATCAGCCCTAGTTCCAGACTGGATGATCATTTGCCCCATCCCAAGTGCCCTGCAGATGCTAACATGAATCTGGAGAACCATGTGACAACCAGAGATTTAAACTAGTCTTTCATTTTCTTTTCTTTTCATGAAGACTTCCTATATAGTCAGTGGTTCCAAGAGCTTGCAGGGCTGTGCCAGGGTTCCACAAAAGACTGCACATGCTCTAAATCAGGTTTAAGGCAGGACACAGAAATTTACAAGACTGGCCTACAGCAGCTGCCCACAGAGTCAAATACAGAAGCGTGCTAAAGATCTGTTCCCGTGCTAGAAATTTGAAGGATCCAGCCAAAGGCCTAGAGCCCACAGCAACATCCTGTACTAGTCCACATCAAGAGGCCAAAATTTCCAAGACGGAAGATGGAGGGGTCGGGATGGGAGGGTGAGGGGTCGGCACTAGAAGCTGAAGAGTCTGCACTCGCAGGCCAAAAGGCCGGTGCTGGAAGATGAAGAATCTGCGCCGAAAGCCAGATGATGCCCAAGGTGAAGGCGAAGACCAGAGCTCCTCCGAAGAGAAGAGCTGAAGCTCCTCTAAGGAAAATCAGCTGCCAGGAAATGCTTCCAAGGAAAAGCAGCTGAATCCTTCCCTCCCATGCTCCTTTTTTACTGTTCTGACAAAAGTCCTCCTTAAAGTGGGTCTTCCACACCCAGAACCATGCTGATTCAATTCAGCTGGGTGTTCCCCACTCAAGTTGACAATTAATTAATTAACCACCACAGTCTCCAATGTCGACTTAAAGATCACAGGCAAAGCAGGAGAAAAGATTATGTGTGAAACGAGAGAAAAAACAGGAAGTAGAAGAATTGCTAAAGATAGGATACCAAGAGATGGGAATGAGTGGGGTTAATGTGTTTATGATAATAAAAAGATGAAGGATTTTATAAGATAATGGAATCTATAATAAATAAATGAAACCAAATTTTACATCTGAAGAAATTAAAATTAAAACTCAGTTGAGCATGTTGAGAAAAGACTGATATAAAGACTAAAATCTTAGTGAACTGAAAGATCAGTTAAAACAACAAAAATAACAATTAGATTAGCTAAATTATAAAAAATCATAAAATAGAGAAGAATGAGTATTGACTTGTGGATCACAGTGAAAGAATCAACATTATAGTAATTAATAACCCTTGATAAAAGGAGAGACTGTGGCAGAAGAATTATTTTGAGAAGATAATGGCCAGGACATTCTGGTGAAAATTTGCAAAACTTAGAGAAGACATAAATCCATTGATTCACAAAGCTCTGCTAGTTCCATTTAGTGTAAATATAAGGATACATAATGCTTAACTGCATCATAAGCAATCAACACCACTGGATAAGGAAAACCAAAAAGACATGTTCCATTCAAAGGAGCATTAAAAAACAAAAACAAAACTAATGACCAGATGATTTTCCTACCAAAATATTGTAAGCTAGAAAGGAGCTGGATGCTAGCTTTAGCATAATATCTGTTAAAGACTGTGTGACAATGTCTAAATTTGAAGTTAAAGACCAGTGCATTCATATCCTTGCTGTTTTGCTAAGTCTCTGAGCTATACTCAACAATGTTACCAAAATCTTTGAATCATCGTTGTGGATACACAACGTGCAGAAAGTGGTATGTTCTACTAAGGGTTTTTATTAAGATGTAATGAGATGATATTTGAAACATGTTTAGAACAGCATGAATTTAGTACAATATTTTGTTATTTTTAAGTGCATAATTTTGTGGCATTAAGTAAATTTGCATTGTTATGCAACCAATCTCAGTGATTCTTTTTATCTTTCCAGACTAAAACTCCATACTCATTGAATACCAATCCTCCTTCCTCTCCTTCCACAGCCACTGGTGATTACCATTCTACTCTCAGGATGCTGAACATGCTGCTCCTCACATAAGTGGAATCGTACTATCTGTCTTTGTGACTGGTTTTTTTTTTTTTTTTTTTTTTTTTTTAGGAGGGTAACAATGGTTAATACATTACGTATTACTATCTTTAAGTTAGTTATTCAGGACACCAGACATTAGCATTCAATTGTCCAAACATTATTGGCACAAACCTTACTCTTCAATGAACTAAGTAAAAATGGTAGTGTATCTATCTTAACCATCTTATATATATATATATATATACAATTTTTTTCCCTTTCCCTTCTTTCTTTTCCCTATTCCAGTCTCTCTTTCCTTTTGACCAGTTTCTTTTTGATTCACCATGTCTATTGTATATTTTGGATCTTATTTACTCTTTCAGTTTCTCATACCAGAGAGATAATACGATGCTTACACATGTGCTTCTGGTTTATTTCACTTATGAGTATTTTCTCGAGTTTTTCATGTCATATAATGTCTTCAATGTTCATCCATGCTGTGGCCTATGTCAGAATTCCCTTCTTTTTAAGGTTGAGTAATGTTATTTGTATGCCGCGTTTTGTTTATCCATTCAATTGTCAATGGACATTTTCTTTGTTTCTATCTTTACCTATTGTGAATAATGTTGTTATGAATATGTGTGGAAAAATACGTGAGCTTCTGTTTCAATCTCTTTTGTTGACATAATCAGAAGTGGAATTACTAGATCATATGTTTGTCTATTGTTTTTATTTTTAAGAAACTTTCATTATTATGTTTTCAACTGTTACTTGCACATATCACACTTTTATTTGTTAGATTGAAAGACCGTGATGAAAAGTTTGAAGTTTACCAGTTTACAGTGAAATCTCCGGTATGGGGCCTATACTTTCTATCCAACAAATATTTCTGGCTGGTCCATGTCCCAGTGGACCATTAGACTGTGAAGTGAATGTAAGGGTAAAACATGAATGTAGTCATTCAAATCCAAGCAATCCAGCTTGTGGTCTGGGTGCTAGGCACCTTAATTACAGAATTTCTTCGGTGTCATTGTTCTTTTATGTATAAAAGAGATGGGGATAAAAGCCCTGTTGTGATGAACAAATTAGTGAATTTATGTAAAAACAACTGAAATACCTTGAACAAATTATTATAGTTCAGTGAATTTTTACTATGATTCATCTGAAAACAGTTACTTCAGCATTTTTCTAAAACACATGCATTTTGGCATGACATTCCTTACACATTACTTTTGTGAAGTGTATTTTTGAATTACTTTCTTGTAAAAATAATGAATCCTGGGGACCGGTGAGATGGCTCAGCGGCATAAGCGCCTGCCTTGCAAGCGTGAGGGCCCGAGTTCGACTCGCGGATCCCACATACCAAAAAGGGACTGGTGATATCGCTCAGCGGCACGGGTGCCTGTTGGCGCGCGAGGTCCTGAGGTCGACCCCCCGGTACCCACAAAAAAAAAAAAAAAAATGAATCCTGGCTCTATTCACTTATATAACTAAGCATATGAAAGTCTTCTTAAGAAATCAAAATATTATTTTTTGGTTGCAAAGTTTTCTGAACACCAGGGTAGAGGTTACACTAATTATGTAAAATGTTGAGGAAAATCTACATAATAATACAGCTTAAAATATATGAGAGGATGAATAATGAGAGAAGATAATTCCCTACAACTGTCTAAATAGTATAAAATGCTTTCAAATCCACGCAAATTATCTTCTCATTGATGGGTTTGGCAACCCTCTAGTGTGGAGATTATCATTTAAAAATATAAGATAAAAGAAGGAACCCAGATAGTCCATAGTCAGCTGATTTAGTACCTAAAGAGGACAGGCAAGGAGATTTAAAGATCAGAAACGCATTGCATGCATTTTTCTATCTAGATGCAGGATAGAATCTATGAACTCTATCAATACATCACAGGACTTGAACTTTTGAAACCAGTAGGCAAAGACTTTCAATATTTATGAGTGATCTTTTGCAGAAACCTAGCATTTTTTAACGTTGATGTCAGGGATATCAAAGATTGGCAACTCTAGGAAAAACACATAGTAAAAATTACCCAACACCTTGATTTGGGGAGGATTGCTGGAGACACTGAAACCAGGCATCTGGACCTTCTTAGGAATGGAACACAGAAAAGGGAATGATTTTGTCAAGCTAATGTTAACTGTTTTCTGGGATCTTCATATACAATTAGGACAATTTAGAAATCTTGACAACATCTTTACTTTCTGTGCCTGTGTTACACAGACTAGATCCAGGCTGCTATATATGTATACATACATACATATATATATATATATATTTTTTTTTTTTTTTTTTGTATGGGTACTGGGGGTCAACCTTAGGACCTCGCGTGCCAGCAGGCACCCATGCTGCTGAGCGATATCACCGGGCTTTTTTGTATACATATATTTTTGAAATGTCCTACAATTTTCTCTCCCTAAAATGTCTTTCATATTTTGTTTTATGTGACTTCATGAACAATAAGGGTATGCTCTCTTCTTTTTTTTTATTTGGTACTTGGAAAATTAAAAATTAAAGGATATAATCAAGATATATTTAAGAGCTGTCAGAATAGTGCTTAACTACCTACTTGTCAAAAGGACCCTGCTAAGAAACTCTGTTGATATCCAACACTACTCACCCTTTTAGCAATAGCTAAAAACTTTTAATTTTAATGATTTTTGAAGGAAAATTGAGGGGTTCAGTATTGTACTCTGACTCCAAGAATCTAAGGCATGGTTAAACAATGAAAATGCAGAAATTTCAGAAATAAATTTGGTCATCAGGAACAATTGCAGAGACTCAAATGCTACCTAGCTACCTTCATGACTGCTTTACCTTTGGAAATTTGTCATCTTTAAACTCTTGCACGTTGTTTTCCTTATGATGGACCATATGATTGCCAATGGTATATTCCATGTTTTCTCCCAGTAGAGAGGGGCTGATTTAATTCCATTATTGCATTATTAAACTTTATTTTTTGTTTGTTTTAGTTTTTGGAGACATGATCTCACTATTAAGTCCAGGCTGGTCTAGAACTCGCAATCTTTCTGCCTTAATCTCCTGGGAATACAGGCATGCACTGCCATGTCTAGACTTAAATTTTTAAGAGCAGTTTACATTTACAGACAAAAGAGCTGAAAGTGCAGAGAGTTCCCATACACCCTCACAAAAATATCTCATCTCTATTTTCCCTATTCTTATTGTCTTCCATTTATATGTTATATTTGCTATAATAAATCAGCCAACATGGATGCATTTTTATTAACTAAAGTTCACCGTTTACACTAAGATCCCCTGTTGGTGTTTTCCATTCTCTGGGTTATGATAAATGTTTGATATTGTATATTGATCATTATAGGACATAGAGTAATTTCACTGTATTTAAGATCAACTTGACTCACCCTATGCATCCTTCAAAACCCCGGAAAATCACTTTTTTTTTCTTTCCCTGCAGTCTTGCCTTCTCTAAAATGTCAAAGTTTCTGAATCATTAAGATATAGTTATATTATATTGGCTTGTTTTACTCAGCAATATATATTTAAGGCTTCTCCAAATCTTTTCACATCTTGGTAGTTCATTTATTTTTATCACTAAGTAATATTCCATTGTCTGGATATATCATAGTCTGTCTTTTGTTTCACCTACTGAAGGACATAGGAAAATACACTCAAACTTGCAGTGTGTCTGAGTGATGAATCCAGGTCTACCTGATAGCAAATACCATACTGTGTATGTCACCTTATAGATCTGTGTGTGCTTGCGTGTGCACACTCAAGCCAGCACTCACTCATTCAGAAGGAGCTACGGGGCTGCACTTGGGGTAGGCAGAATGCTACCCAGTTCAGGCATAATCAACAGAACACTTGCTGGCATCCTGCTTCAAATCCCTGCTGCTAACATGGAAGTCCAAATCTTAAATAATCAATGTCCATCCAGGAGGAGCAAATTTAAAAAAAAATAATAATAATAATCTGAGCTGATGGTTCTTCCAGTTGGGCTTTCCCATCCTAACAATTCCCACCTTCAAACATACACACACACGCACACACATACACACACATGTTTTAAGAGTCACAAGTCATTTTGCTTATGTATTTTTTTTTTTTTGTGGGTACCGGGGGGTCGACCTCAGGACCTGGCGCGCCAACAGGCACCCGTGCCACTGAGCGATATCACCGGCCCCTTTTTCGTATGTGGGATCTGGGAGTCGAACTCGGGCCCTTGCGCTTGCAAGGCAGGCGCTTACGCCGCTGAGCCATCTCACCGGCCCCTGCTTATGTATTTTTGTGCACTCAGGACTTTATGACATCTTGGTGCCCAGGAAAAACAAAAATACCCGACCTGCTGGTACCCATTACTACTCTATCCATCTATGCTGCGAATACAAAAAAAGCCTTAGATAAAAAAAATGAAATTCAGAAGGTTAGGGTTAGGGTCAATGTTAGTGTTAAGATACTCTGAGTATCTAAGATGGAATCAACAGTTAGCAAATCAAAAGTGAACGAATATTGGAACCCACAGTCTGGTTTAGTTCGGTCTTAACTTGGGACTGCTAATCTTGGGACTGCTATAATCACCTCAAGTTCATTAAATTGTTTTCCTTCTATCCCTGAAGAAAATTGTCCACAAAAATGACCATCAGGTTCTTTTATCTATAACCTCTAAGTATGTTTAATGACAAGTACTCTGGAACTCATTTCTATATTATGTACCACACTATTTATAGTATTACCTTCCCAACTCAGTCTACCACCCTGCCCCATATAATTTTGAAATGATCCATTTAATACAATTTAAGTAGTTTATTCATTATGATAATTTAACGTAGTTTAAATGTGTCCATGTTGAATTTATCTAGTATAATTTGCACTATTATTTTAATTCAATATTCTATCATTCCCATTATTCAGAAAATGCTTAAATGTCTTACTCTGTGAAAATTATTCTGATGTTCAGATATTGCACAAGTAGCAAAAATAAAGAATGTAACTTGCTAGACAAAAAATAATAAAAAGTTTTCTGATGTCATAATGCCCTGCTGAAATAAAATGTAGTAGTTATAATAATGTTCATAAAATTATCCCTTTATAAAGCATGTACTATTACTTTTACTAACTCTTATTTTAAAGGGAGCAATTGTGTTTAGTAAATTATTCAAAATCTACTGAATATTGGCTTTTTGTTTCTTCCATTTTTCATAATTTTAACTATGAAGTATTGTGTCGGTGCACTGACTTATTATTTCTAAAATGACAATAATTCAAAGGAATAGCACTTGTATGTAAGAAACCTTAGTTCACAATCAAAGTTGAGTGTCAAAGGAAAACAGTTTCCATGAAGAAAGATACTCAAGACAAATTGGAATATGAACCACCTTAGAGAGCCCAGGCTCAGAGAAAACTCCAATCCCATCAGTAGAACTGAAATGAGAACCTCAAGGAGATTCAGGTTTGGTAGTGAGTGATTACTCTGTGGGCAGTGCTTAGTACTCTTATGAGCTCAAAAGAAGATAATTTTGAGAGTATAAATAAACTGCATCCTTGTTCTTACTGATCTACAATTACTGGACATAGTGATTGGAAGTTCACAACATTGCCAGAAAGAGTAAAGTAATATTATCCACTCAAAACATTTCTACTTGGGAGGTTTCCTTACTTGTTAATTATGATGATCGTCATTACTGGAGCATAGGATTTTTTACTCCGGTCTACAAAGCCTTCATATTTCCACCAAGGAGTATTTTATGGCAGGACTGAGTGAAGAGAAACAGAAACCAAAGGCAAATGGCTAAATTCCTTGTGGCAAATGTTATCCCATGAAGTCATGTAGGTAAAACCTAAACATTAATTTTATATCAAAAAGGTTTTTTTTTACATAGTGCATTACTCAGTTTCACATCATTACCACAAAATACCCAAGGAAGATTACTCATTAAGTAAAGAGAGGTTTATTTTAGCTCATTGTTCTGGAGATTGAAGTCTAAGGGTATGCAGATCCTTGTTTTGGGCCTCCGGTAGGAGAATCACATCATGAGAGAAGCATGTGAGTGAGTGTTCACATCACGAGCTAGGAAGGAGAGAAAGATGAGAGAGAGAGAGAAAGAAAGGGAGAGAAAGAACAACATCAGTAAGGGTCTCATGATTCTCTAAGGCATACCCCAATGACCCAAAACCTTCCCATAACACCCCTGCTAAATGTCCACAGCACCTCCTGATTCTGCCATCCTGGAGATTAAGTCTTTTTATAAGGACCTTTAGTTGATACCAACCATATTCAACCATAATACAAATTTCTTGACATTATAAATACAGGGAAAAGGAGATATCCAAGTTTTAGGGATATGCTTCTATGATAAGGGATTGAAAGAGTTATCAGGGATCTAAAATGTGTAATGTAATATTTTTTTCTGCTCTATCTCAGGAAACTCTGAGCTAGAAAGAAACTAAGATCTTAGTCTATATGCATTTGGAACTGCCTCTATAAGGCAAAATGGTGGTGTCACACAATGTGTTATATTTTAGATCTAAAATGTCCCCCCAAAATCTCATGCATTGAAGGCTTGGTCCTCAGTGCAGCAGAGTTCAGAGGTGGGGCCTTTGGGAGATGATTTGACCATGAGGGCTGTAATTGTAATTGTACCAGTGGTTTAGTTCATTGATAGAATCACAGCTTAGTGGACTATTTGGAGGTAGTAGAGACTTTATGAGGTGGGCCCATTTGGAGGAAATATGGCACTATGGGGACTTGCTCTGGAGGATATAGTCTGTTCTCTCTCTCTCTCTCTCTCCCTCTCTTTCTCTCTCACTCATTCCTGGCCACTATGAACTGAGTAGCTTTGATTCACCATATGCTTCACTCAATGATGGTCTGTCTCCCCACAGGACTAAAAGTAAAGGAGTTAGCTGATCATGGACTGAACACACTCAAACTATGAGCCAACATAAAGTTTTTCTCCTGTAACTTGAGGTTTTCATGTTTTTTTTTTCATAGTGACAGAAACTTAATGAACGGTGCCATAATCTGAATGCTTTTTTGTCCCTCCAAAATTTATATGGAATTGTAATTATCATGATTACAATATTAGAGGACTATACCTTTGGGAAGTGATGGTAAGGGCTGCTCCCTTAAGAATGAATAGAAAGCCCTTATACAAGAGACCCCAAAGAACCAGCTGACTAATTTGCCCTTTTCACTACATCGGGTACAGTGAGAAAGAAGTGCTATGTACTCTATTTATAAATGGCCCTCATCTGATACAGAATCCTCCTGCATCTTATTCTTGGACTTTTTTACCCTCTAGAACTCCTAGAAATAAAATTCTATTGTTTATAAGCTACATAGCCAATGGTATTTTGTTATCTACACTCCCCTCTCAAAATAAGACATACTGTTTTGGGCTTCAAGTATTCCTGGAAATCTTACTTAACCTCAGGTTCAACCTCTCACAAACAGGGTGAATTTAGCATCTTCAGAAAATTGTGTTGATGGGCCAGTGAGATGGCTCAGTGGCGTAAGCACCTGTCTGGCAAGCGCAAGGGCCTGAGTTCAAATCCCGGAACCCACATATGAAAAAAGGGCAGGTGATATCGCTCAGTGGCATGGGTGCCTGCTGGCACACGAGGTCCTGAGGTCAACCCCTGGTACCCACAAAAAAAAAATCGTGTTGAGAATTTAGTAATTGTCCTAGTAAGAACCCTGGCATTTGGTAGATGGTTCCTTTGTTCCCTTAATTGAAGGAATCCAGCAGCTAAGTTCTAGTTCCTCTTTTATGGGTCATGGCACAGACAGGATATGTAATTATTTAGAATAATTTCATGCAAAAATATCACTGAGAAGATGAAAAAACTTAAACAACTTGTACAGTCATTAACACAAACTTTATAGTAATCCAACTGGTAAAATATTATATGTGTATGTGTGGAGAAGTAAGAGAATGAATCTAATGCCATTTAGTCTTTTATTCTCCAGGACACCTAACATTGTCCTTTGTATCTATTATTTAAGCAGTAATTAACAGTTGATTGGATTGTACCTGACCTACCCTTACAGACTGAATTGTGTTGTCCTTCTCCTAAATTCCTAGGTTGAAGCCCTAAGCCTGATATGAAGATATTTGGAGACAGGTCTTTCAAGAGGCAATTAAGGTTAAATGAGAGCATAAGAATGGTGACCTAAACAAATCAGACCAGAATTCTTTTAAGAAGAGGAAGAGACACCAGGAATGTGTGCACAGAAGAAAGCACAGGTCAACGCATAATGAGAAGATTTTAAGCCAAGAAGAGATCCCAGAAAAAGCCAACCATACCAGGATGCTGACCGTGGACTTTCAGCCTTTAGGAATATGAAAAAATACGTTTATGTTGCTTCAGTCACACAATTTGGCATGCTGTTATGGAAGTCATAGCTGGCTAATACTCTTGCCCAAATGTATCACCTACTGTGGATGTGGAAAATCAAGAGTTCTCTCTCATTTGCTCTTAAAACTTTTGTTCCTTTATAAAAAGCTGGTCAAGTGAGGCATTTCATTTGCTAGAAGCAATTGAGTAGCAAATGGTCCATGAATCAAGAGGACACCACTCATCTTCAATAACACTGCTTCAGAAGAGTCTATGTCAATATAATAGAAGTCCTCCTTTAGAGGAATGTCAAAGCAGGGCTTCCTTTAGAAAACTCTAAAGAGGATTTCCATTATATTCCAGCTTAGTTCACATGGGGCTAAGGACATTGTCCATTTCATAGTGAAAACTGTCTTATCACATGCTCAAAGGACCTTGAACCCTAAGATTCCAGGGTTCAAAGGCGTTGTGTCCTGTCTCATGGTGTGTCTTATTCTCTTCCTAAAATAAGTCCCAAGGGAAGCAGAGTGTATGCCAATATACGCATATCTGAGCCAAGTGTGGAGCTGGAGCTTTGCAGGCAAGAGGAATGAAGGTTTGACATGCTGGATAAATGTCCATTTGTGTGTATACATGGCCTATCATGCAGGATGAACTTGGAGATGGGAGGAGAAACAATATGCTGTAAGTCAGGGACAAGAGAAAAGTAACCCAAGGAGTTTGAAAATTCTCTGTTTGAGTCAGGCTTCTAGGTTAATCTGCAGTCATACAGAATATCACCATAGGAAGCAGGATATATTTTATTTAGCAGAATATTATCTTATTTTGTAACTATTTAAAGAATGATATACGGGCCTCCATTTGTTCCGTGCTCTTGTTCCAAGGAATGGGAGGCAAGACCTAGTCAAACACAGAGAAAGGATGCAATTGAGCAGGCATCAGTAGGTGTGGATGAGAAAGTGTGTCCTAGTTTTACTTCCCCTAACGTCTAGTCCTCCACACGGGTGCCAGATGTAGAAGCTGTGTCGGCAGCAATGGAGGAGGCTAAGATTATGTCGTGGGCATCCAGCTCCAGACATGGCATCACTCGGTTTAGGATGGAGGCTTTTACATACATGAAGTTCCTCAAAAATAAAAGACCACTACATATGAACAGTGTAGCTAGAAAATAATTGGAGGTGTCCTGCTGTCTGAAAAACAACTCCTATTCTGTTTAAACCAGCACTACAGTCCTATTACATAGCTATCAAGAGGCTCTGTTATACTGATGAGGAAACTTGAATCTCAAAGAGGTCACCAAAGTGGCCCACGTGCTCACATCCAGTAGTTCGCGGAGTGCCACTGAATCAATCATACATTATGAATATGTCTCCATGGCTTCATCCTGTCACCCAGTTTACGCTGTTTACAATTTCCAAAGTTACATTCAAACATGCCTGCACACACACGCACACATACACACTGACACACACACAAAAATTCATGAAATTTACAGATCTTACCATTTTGAAAAACCTAACACACCACTACATTCTTAAATATATGCAAATTATTATTCAGCTGATTATGCAATTCTTCCCAAAAGTGGTAGTTATACCTTACCTTATAATTAATATCAGACTGCCTACACAGAATCAAATTAACTGAGTTTGTACTCTGAGTAATTTTCACTGCAGCACTGTTGCTGAGGAATTTAAATAACTTCCAACAGTAGCTTCTTTGTAATACTCCTATATTTCAAGGGGTCGTTGGAAACATTGGTATTTGAAATGGTTTCACTGAACTTGGCAAGAATCAGTATTAAATTGTCTCCAAATAATATTTTTAAATGCCATAGCATCAAAAATAATTCCTGTGACACTAATAGATGTGTGTCTCATTCTTTGGCTTATTTTTGATAAATACATTGTTATTATAGTGTAAGCATTCCTCGTATTATTATAGGATGTAGAAGAATTTATGAAAAACTTATTAAACTACATGAAGCAATGATTCTTAATTTAGGCAAGAAAGGACTCATTGTAACCAAAATATGCCTTTGAGATAAAGTTTAAAATGTTGAAACAAATCTTGATTCCTTTTTATTGTTCTGAGGTAGTGTCAAGGAAGGACTTAAACAACTCCTTGAGCAATCAATTTATATGACTAAGTTTGGTTTTAAGAACCACAAATTTGGTTTGATTAAGTATTGTTAGCAGTTGTTAAATATTTTGAGTACAACTCTTCAAATTGGAGTTTTAGAAATTCAAGGAAAAACAAATTATTCTGAGATAAAGGTTACTTTTAATGCATCCTAGACTCTAATGAATGGAAAAATTTTTAATCTAATTCATTTTAAAGCTAAAACATTCTATGTGATTTATTCATAAATCACTTAATCTGTTGTAGAAGTCTGGATAACAAGCACTGAAAGGTAACAGTTTCTATTTCCTGGAACTTATAAATGTTACTAATAAGGCAAAGGGATATTTGCAGATGTGGCTAAATTAAATCTTGAGGTAAGGAGTTTCCATGAATTTTACAGGCTGGGCAATAAATGTAATCACATTTATCCTCTTTGGAGAAAGGCAGAGGGACACTTGATACAGACAGAAAATGAGCAAAGCCACACACACAGGAAAAAGCATCGTGAAGGAGGCTACACTGAGACGATGTACCACAAAACCATGCAGGAATAGCCAGGAAAAGCTACAAAACGCAGGGAACCATGTGTCCCTTGAACCCAGACAGATGGAGAGGCTTAACTCTGATGACTCCTTTGTTTCTCCCCTTGATAATGAATTTGGACTTCTGACATCCAGAACTATGACACAATGGACTTCAATTGTTTTAAGCCAGTTTATGATTATTTGTTACAGCAGCCAAATGAAACTAATACATCCATCTTTGCTTTGGTGTCTTCAGCTGTGAAGAGAGGGTAATAATAGCATCCATTTCACAGAATGACTAGCAAATTAGGGAGCTGATCATTATAATAAGCAAAATGTATTAATTGCATTTCTGCCAGGAATACACCCCAACATGTTTTGAGTTCTGAATTTGATGAAAGAGCAGACATTCTAGGCATTGATGGATGTAAGGACAAATGCATAGATGTGATTGTGATGTCTGGCCCCAAGAGCTTACAGTTGAGTGGCTATATTAGAAATGAATAATTATATCATAAGGAATTGAAATGATCAGCATAATAGATACTTAGATTGAAGTTTTGTAGAAGAATGTCATTCTGCTGTTACCTGGTAAAATTTTGTGGATGACATGGAATAAAGAACTAAACTCAAGAGAAGTTAAATCTTGAGGCCAAGTTAGTCCTGTTACAGCCAAAGAACCAAAGTAAATTCTTCCAACCCTTAATCCAGTAATTTGCTCTTCTTCTAGTGCCACCAGGGTAAAGCGATGATGAAAAAAACTCCCCTTTCCTAACCAAAATACTATTCTCTAAATTTTTCACTGGGAAGTAATTTTTCTTAAGGAGGAATAAAATAAATAATAATTTAAAATATGAATAATAGTATAGTATAATAAAATTAGTAACACAAATTTCAGTGTTTAAGATGAATTGTTTGTTAGTTTAATGTCATGTGGTAAGAACAACGTAATATTTTTCTCAGTTTTTATTTGCTCATGCATTTTCTCAGTACAGAGTGATTTCATTACTCATAAGGAATTGGTACTTCTACATATCTTATTTATTTCATCCTCTTTCCTTCATCTCCCTCCTCACTCCCTCCATTTCTTAGTCCTCTTCCCTTTTGAAAAAGATCTATTTTCCCCTTTCCTGTTGTGTATTTTTTATTTTGTTCTTTATTTAAATTTTTGGTTTCTCATATAAGAGAAACCATGGGATCTTTCACTTTGTGCATCTGATTTTATTTCACTTAACATTATGTTCTCAACGTGTGTCCATTTTCCTACAAACGACTCAGTTTTATCCTTCTTTATGGCAGAGTAGTACTCCATTGTTTTCTTTATCCATCTTTGTCTGTTCATGGACATATAGGCTGCAATGTTTAATAACTTTAAAAATACTTTCTAATAATACTTTAAAAATACTTGTATATAATCTTAGCCTGAGATATAGACAAAAATGAATAACAATTAAATCTTCTGAGATATTTTTGACTTTCCAAAACTAGAATGTTGTTCTTCCTTATCATTAGTATACTTAGGAATAATTTACACAAAAGAGCTGCTGGATTGAATTAGCATATTCTAAGATAACTATTGGCATTTTGACAAACAAAAGAAAAAAAAAAAACCCTGAAATATGTTTTGGGCATTAGACTGAATATATTGACTTTTTCCCCTTAACGACTGCACTAAAACTGATTCACTGAATACTGAAGGGCAGCGCGGGCTGTGGTCAATCAACTATGAAGAGATAGAAAGGGATTCTGATTGCTCCAGTTCCATCGTGCAGTGGTTTGGAAGAACTAAAACGCTTCTCCACAAATTTACTTCTTTTCTTAGAATTAATATTATAGATACTTGCCAACCCACTAATCTCGTGAAAGTCACATGGCTGTAATTACATTGTAATCGTCTGTTTACTTGGCTGTCTCCTCTAAGATTCTATCAATATATTGATGGCCATCAGTAAGCTTTTCCTTTCCTGGAGTCTTGAAGGGTTCTCAGCCACGAACGATAGATATACAACAAATATTTCCGCAATATGCATGAGTGAAAAGATGACTGCAATATAAAATTAAGAATAGTTCCTTCTGGAGAAGTTGGATGTGTATGAGGAGAGGATGAAGGAGTCAAAGTAACTTTGAGTGGGTTCATTACCCAAAACCTTGCATAACTTTTGATTTTAATGACTGTATTATTGGATTCTCTTTGAAATAGATCTAACCACACAACTACAGAGACTCTGGAGAACTTCAGAAACAACAATCCTAATATCTCATTGGTATTTACAAAAGATTGCTAAAAACTCTATCCTTATATAGATTCAAAATCCCGTCTCAAGTGCTATAACGCACAGTTCCCTAAAGGATTGTATTCAGGCTGTACTGTAAGAGGAATAAAGAGACAATCTAAGCTAAAGCTTATAAAAGCAAGTTCCAGCACAGCTCGGAATATTCATATCAACAAGAAAAAGTTGTGCAAAGTAAGGCCGAATGTTTGCAGTTAAGGAGAAATAAGGCTTGTTTGTACACGTCAAAGCAGATTAATAAATGTAATTTAAAATCACTCTAATAAAATTGAAAATTATGAGAGATAAAGTTCATATGATTCTGTCACCCAAACCAGCACTGCTTCTCATGAGAACGTAATGTAGCCAAGTAAAAAGTATTTGGAGCCATTACAGAACTCAGATTTATTTGTTTACCTAGCTATTAAACAGGGCGACATCATTTACTTTTAATATTGACTTTTCTCTCCTATTTAGAAGTGTGTACACATAACTTCATGTACATTATGTTAAGAACCATATAAAATAATTCAAATAAAAAAAAATCTTTAGTAAATACCTGGTATAGAGCAGTTACTCAAACAATAAAATTCATTATGGGTTTTACAGTTTGCTCTATTTTTTTCCTCAACTTGGTCTCCATATCCACATACTTGTAGCAATTGCAAGCACAATTCATCTGCATCCTTGATTCCTTTATGTTCTGATTTTCTTTTCATTTATTCATTTCATGGTATGCGCTCATTTTTTAACATGGCCTTACAAAATTTTTTAATTATTTCAAATACCATCCCTCGAGAAAACACGACCTCCCGATAGACAGGTCGGCTTTCTGCAGCACAATTTCATATGCCAGTTCTTGAATAAGGCACACTAAACCTTGACTAGGAAGAGCTGTTTGTTATTTTCATCTGCACTTGGTGAGGAAGTTGTGGCCTCTTTTTTCACTGATGTGGATTTTACCATCATTATCCATGCCTCTAACCTGCGGCCTTGATTACTATAATACTCTTGACTTTGGGTTGCTTTTGAGCATTGGCTGGTGAGGAATGCAGCAATCTGTTTGCTTGTGGGTTGCCACTGCAGGAAGCATAGTGTACCAGTGTTCTATCATAAAATGCAGTGGAGCTGCACTTTAATGAAGCCACAGCAAGGCTGAGTATATTTGAGGAATCACTTGAATATTTAATAAGTCTAAATGGAAAGGAGGTATGCTTTTCTCCTTGTGATATTTTGCTATCAGTGGTTGAACAAAAGACACTTAATGATGACATTGTAGCTGAATGGTATCATTTCTAATACCATAGGCATTATATAACCAAAAAGTTATATTCACTGTAGGGTTTAAAGACCCTTGTTTTCAAACTCAATGCAAATAATTATTAGGATGCCAAGGCCACTATAAGAGAACGCACATACCTGGTTCAGCTGATAGAACCATTTTCATGGAGACTAAAGCAGTAAACTATAAAGTGTCTATTCATCAAGAAAAATGAACTGACTTGCTATACAATCAGGTGAAAAAACGAAAGAAAACAAACAAGTAAGCATCTTTTCCTTACATGACAAGTCATGCAATAATAAGTAAGATATCAGAAAACATGTTCATGGTGATTTCATAGAAAGACAAAAAAGTAAATGATTACCTCAGTTGAAATTATATTTAGATATGCCTACACATATATGGAATACAAACAATGTATCTTCTATATTGGCTGTTTCTGTACCATACAATTGCTCATACCACATATAAATATATACATGTGGCTGATTTCTCTAAATTGACATCTTATTTCTCTTTTAAGATGTATCCTAAGTCATTATTGCATTTTGTAGGCAGCTTTCTTTGCAATCCTAAAATATTTCATCCAATTTTATTTTGTACTTTTACTTTTTAATAAAATGGAACTATCATAATTCTATTAATCATCTGGCTTTGGCATGTCCTTCTATAGTTTAAAGTGCTTTATTGTTATTTTGGCCTGAAGTTCATGAGGAGGAAATTTGTAGATTTAGTGTACATATCTGCAAGTTGATTAACTCACAATTCAAAACTTTTAAGAGTTAACTTTAGTCTACTTCCAAAAACCTGTGGTGAGGTAACTCTAATTTTTATAGTTAGTTATGAGCAGACTTTCCTTTCATGAAGACTGACTGCAAGTTCTGGAAGCAGGGAAGGACGTTGGAGATTGTAGTCCTGGGTCAGACACCAACTCACTGGCTATTGAATTTGAGGCCCAGCAGCAGAATTACACAGTGGTACAATAATTGTTTGGTGTCAGATTGGCCACAAACCAGGTTTCATGGCTCCCTAGCACTGAGACTTTGAACATATTACAAAACACTGAAAATCAGTTTTCTTGTCTATAAAATGATGATATTAATTAATACCTCTATCCCAGATTTTTGTGCACATTAAGTGACATTATTTCTTTCATGCTGTGTGGGTTAAACATTCAGTAGTTTGACTGCTATTTTTCATATCATCCTGTGTGATGATACAAGAATGATGCACTCTTTTATTTATCAGTCCTCTTTAATGTCAATACCGAACTCAGAAGATCTGGGAGAAAATTAGGTTTACTGTTGATTGGAGCTGTTACTTCATGAATATCAATAACCCATTCATTTTGTTTTCTTTACCAACTCAGTGAGTACTGAGTGCCACGTGGGCTAGATATGATGATAAGAACTGATGTTCAAACGATGAAAAAGACAGAGTTTCTACCTTTAGAAAACAAGACAATCATCTACAGAAACACTCATAGGTGAACAGAAATTACAATGGTGTATCTTGGTCAAGAAAATGTACCTAACAGCTTTGTGAGTGAAGAGGAGGGGAGAAAAATCTTGAAAAGGAGATAGAAATTTATTTAAATTTAAATTGGACTATATAACATAACTAAATAGCAAAGCAACAACAACAACATATATTACAATAGAGGTTTAGTAGTTCATGGAAATGTTTTCAATTGAACTTGAGAGAAAGTACATGACATGATCATACAGTCCAAGACCCAGACCACCAGAGCTCCCTTTCCTATCCCAGAGCTCTTGAGTAAAGCCATCTTTTCCCAGCCACACTCTGCTGTTTTTCATGGATTTTGGGTTAGGAATTGGGCCATGACCTGCAAACTTACACTCTGGAAAACATGGTCCCTATGTTGGGCAGCCAACCCATCTGGGAAATGCTGAAACCCTGTAATTTCCACCCATCCCTACAGCAATATTTCCCTTTCATTTGATAGTAAGGTGGCAATTAAAATAAAATGTAATACAGTGCACAAGAAGAAGGCAAAGGAAAAGCATGAGAGTCTCCCGATGAAAAATGAAGGAAGTTTATGGTCAAGGTAATTAGCTTCTCTCTGTTACATGCAGGCACATGATTGAGAGTCGCATAGAACAATCTGTATATTTCTGACTTTTATAAGAAACTCACCTTATAGCCAGCACTGTCTTTCAATGAAAACATCATACATATTATAAATCTTTTTCCCACTCTGCTTTAACTTGGAAAATTTCTTCAACCTAGCTTTATAGCAAATTCAACAATGCATAGCTATCAAAAATGTATTGTAAGGCAAAATTTAATTTCTTTATTTAATGGTAGGAAATTATTTTTCACAGTGCTTACTGATTTTCCTATGGTCATCAAATCCACCAGTTTACCGATTCATCAGATTCACCTGAGCTATGTTTTTTTGTTTTGCTTTGTTTTGTTTTGTTTTTTGCTTTTTTGTCAAATCATTTTTTTTTTTTGGTTAGGATTATAAAGAATATATGGTATTCCATGTGAATGGGTAATGAGCATATCTTAACATCTCTTCTAAGAAATTTCAACTTTTGATGAATTATCACAATCAAATTAAGGCTCAAAAGAACAGGAGGAAAAATTCATTACTTTCTTAGGTAAGGAAGAATTAGGATGTAATTATGAAGGCTCAGGACTATGCCGACTGTTGTGAATTATGGGTTACCCCAATGTAATAACAATTTAGTGAGGCTTTGTCTTACATTGTCAATTAAGTAAACTTCTGGCCTACTGACGAAGATTTGATTTATGTTGCCTTCCTCTTAATTCTTTCAAAAGTGAGAAATTACAGAACTATCTTAATGTTTCAGAAGATTAATTGTCCATTACGCCAATTTGGTTTCCATGAACTCAGAACAGCTGTAATTACGCTCACCTTCCCCAGTGAATATACCTAAGAAAATATTCCTAGGTTACAAGTTCCGTCCTGTTACATTTCAGAGGCCAAGCTAAATACAATGAAATTTGCTTATTTCACTCTTTTCCTGAATGCTGTCCTCCAGTTTATGTTCAAATTTCAAAGTCCTTGCAAAGATTCCAAACTGCAAGGTTGCCAACATTTAAGCTTTTTCCTTCTTCTCACCCTCTTTGAAAAATAAGATTTTTTTTCTGTCCAGACAATTACTTTTAGATTAATATCATCCATTCTACTTCCATTGAATCAGCTAATAAAAAGATAAGGTAAAGAAAGATAAATTTGAATTTCAAGTTCTCCTCTTTGTCATAGCCTTTCAAATGGCCTCAGTGATATGTTGTCTGAGATTCTCCATTTTGTCACTAATACTGTAATCATCCTAAAGTAGTCCCATTGAAAATATTACCTTTAAGTCTATGCTGGGAGAATGGTTTTGTGTTCATCCCAGTTTTCTGAATATTCCAACTCATCAAAAAGTACATTTTTCTTTATTTTTAAATTTTTAATTCACAGATAATACTTGTATATATTTATTAGATAAAATACAATATTTTAATATCTGACTCTAATTTGGCTTTTTAAATAACTGCATATATATTACTTTCTGCACGAGGAAATTATTTTTAATTAAGTGCCTTCAGTTATTGGAGAAGGAGCTTGGGGATCCATACATTTTAAAACTTTAATCTAATGTCTTTAAAAGCAGAAAGAAAATGTCAAAACACTGTGTATTCAGTTCCAAAGGCAGCTGTACTAAAAATATAATTCAAAAGTTTGAATGAGATTTTTGCTACTGAATGTTCTTAAAACTGCTTTCCTCTTGAGGCCTATGTTCTGTGAAGTAGGATCTTTTTAGCTCTCTGGGTGCAAGAGGAAGAAGAAAATTTTTGAAACAGGCAAGAAAGTGGAGATATAGACTCTAAAATATGTACTGATTAATAGACACCATAATTAGACACCAGCCAAAGTATGCCAGAAAGTTTAAAGTACCTTAGAGATTAATACAGCAAAGTTAAGAGAGCAGAGGTCCCAGCATTACTTAAAGAGAGGCCATGTCAGAGAAAAAATGCACATCATAGAGTCAGAAAGATTGCATTGGGTCCAGTTTTTCCCTTACTGTGTGACTTTGAGCAAGTTACTCAAACTCCCTTACCTTATTTGTCATATTTTAAAAAGTAAATCCTATAATACTGTAATACATTTAGATGGGAACTTTCCATGGCACGATGATATAATTCCTCCCGGAGGCACCCAGGCTTCTACCTCCAGCCACTCTACCCCAGTTGCACAGTTGGAACTGGAATCTGTATTGGCACAATTTGCCCTTGACTTCCCTGACAATAGAGAGGGGTTCACTTGTTCCTGCCCAGGCTAATCAATGTGCATTACTAAAAGCCTGGAATTTAGTTTAAGGCATTAAACTTAGTTTGGCTTATCTGTTACTGAGGTGATACAAGGGAGTCATCTTTTGCCATATGCACAGTTACACCTAGAAAGCCACCAACAGAGTGAAATGAATTAAGCAGATACTCTGAAGAATGGTTTGAGAGATTTGGAGAGATTAGAATACAGGATGTTTGAATTCTGGATGCTTTTCTGTGCCCTGGTTCCAATCCTTTGTGCATGTTGCTGCCATTGAGAAATCTTGCCATGATACGTGTCAGGGTTCACATAATAAATTCTCCCTTTATCTCTGGGTTTGCACAAATTGATTTTATTTCCCAGCAAACAGAAGTGCTTGAACTAAGAAGAATACAAACCTCATGCTGTAATTACAAAGCTTTAACTGGATAATTATAAAGTATTATACAGTCCCATGTCTAGAGTGGAGTTTAATAGTCACTCATTTTTTCTTTGGCTCCTAGAGGGAGGTGTTTACATATCTTTTCTAGTCATTCAACACAATATGTTAGCAGGTAAGTTTCTTGTGTTTCCAATTTATAGATGAGAAAATATAGGTCTAGATAGATTTGACAACTTATTCATATGTATAAATTCATTTAATTATTCACTGCATATTTATATGCTACTAACGCAAGGCAGTCTTATGTCAATCACTTGAGATACTATGACCCGAGCGTAAAAATCACCTCTATCTTCAGTTTCAATGAAGCACACATATAGTAGGTTTTCAATAAGGCCTGATCGCAGTCACTCTTCAGATATTCAAAACCTACTGATTTCCTGTGTGAAAATATCCTACATAGAACATAAATTTGAGTTCTCTCCTTTCCCTATTAATACATAACAAAGTATTTCAATAATTTACTTAATTTCTGAAAGTTTGCTTGGTTGGTTATTACTCTAAGTTGAAAAATTCGTGATGAAAAATTATAGTTGATTTTTCACTATTCCTGGTAAGATCTATTAAAAAAATACTTTTCTAATCCCTGTGTTGGCAGAAGATAACTTTCATTGAATTGCTTCTATGTGCCAAATACTATTTAGAAATGATCCTTATACAGCTTAAAGTTAACTTCACTAGTACATTGATATGACATTTTAAGAAAAATTTTTGACATTTCAGTAGAGAAAATGTCACCACAGAAGTCTTATGCTTGGTCATATCAGAGAATTAATAGTAGAGTCAGGCTTTATACCCAGGTAGTATGATAGCAAAGCCCACTCTTTAACTACTGTGCTGTTACCTGGGAAAATAGCATGCTGATAGTACTGCTTAGAGCAACTATCACATATAGAATACCTATTATGTGCCACGGTGTTGCTAAGCTTGTACAATATTTGTTACTATGTCCAGCTGCCAATGTGTATCTAAAGTCAGCTTCTGTCACTACAAGTAATTTTGAAAGAAACTTCATATAGCTAAATTTAACTTAGATCTTGCCTCAATTATTTCAAATTCTATTTGACATACTTAAATTATGTTGAAATGGGATCTTCACTTTAGTAAAATATGGTTTATTTCATATCTTGGACAAAAACACTAAAACAAAAATGAAAAGTTTATTTAATAAGATCCCAGTATACAAGCTGGAATAACATTCCAAAATATTTCAAAGTAAAACCTTATCCAAAATTTTAGGCAACACGTTTCATTTTCCCTTTGCTACAATATTTCCAGTGTGTTGTGATAGATGGATATTTCTAACACCTATTTCCAGCTTCATGTTCAATTGTTTTTAGATTGAATTTTAGAATTTCCCCAAGCCTCCATTCCATCATCTACAAATTAGTGAGCTGAAGTTTTGAGTTGTGCTGTGAGTCTGTACCATTGGCATTGGCTCTCTGTAATACTGAGCTTTTAAGTAATTTGAGTTGTATTTGGATGTAGAAAATCCAGTGGCCTGATGTATCTCAAGGCACAGTGAGAAGACAGGCAGTACAATTGCAGGTATTTGCAGAACATTTGTTTTCTTCAAGACAGGGGAACTGATATTAAACAAACAAACAAAAAATAGACCCCAAAATGTGTACTGCCATATACAATAGAAGTTTTTTCTCAGTGTTAGGAGAATAATACGGCAAGTGAACAGCGTGGTATGATAGCTCTCCTCACGCTCTCAGTGGCTCAGCCCGGTGCAGGTCGTCTCAGTTCCCCTTGGAATGGAAGTTTTTATTGCCAGGTCTGACAATGATATCTATCACTTCAGTTCATTTCCTATTGTTTAGGCTTCATTACACATGGTCAAATCTAACTGAAAGGAAGGCTGGGCTTGTCGTTTCTCTGTGTCCTTGGGATGAAATTAAAATTATGGATTTTGATGATTAGCAGTCTGTATCTTTTACAGTTTCTAAGATAACTTTTATTTCTAATCCATCACTTGCTTTCCATCTATGAAATGCTTCCTTATCCATTATATCACAAATTCAACTCAAAGCCCTGCTTTCTTATTTCAAGGATTAGTTTCTTTATCTCTTCCATGTCTAGTTGCTTAGCTACAGTGTTAATAATGGTGAATTAATAAGTCATGGGTAAATCTATTAATATTGGTGTTAATTGGTTAGTTTTCTTCCAGTGAAATAGTTTTCTAATCTTTCATTGGAATATAAAATTCAGAGAGCAGAGACCTCATCTATCTCATGCTCAATATATGTTCAACAACTATGACAGAAATTATTCAATGTGTATTAGGTGGATGAATGCATATTTAGTTGATATTATTGTTGTTATAGGTCATGAGAAAGTTTTCATGAAAAGTTTTCTTGAAAACTATTACCCACAAAGCACTAAAGAGATATATAGTGTCATTATATATATCATTCAGCAAGAAAATTTCAAACTCCTCATTTTTCAATTATTTCAATTCAGAATTCTACTGATATGTCTATGAGGTAATTAATGCAAATAAAAAAGTCACTAAGGGCCCACAATGGGTCTAATAATAATCATCGTCATTAACACAAAGCAAATAAAATGTGATCATACATCCCCTGCAGTGGTGACAGCCATGAATTCTGTTAGTTAACTCATGATTTCATCTGGAAGTTGCCTTGTTCCCTCTCACGAATGTTATAGTTTGGATGATTAATTAAATGATTATTCTAGGTTTAATATTATTGTTTTGTCTTACATTTGAATTACAGTGTTTTGAATCCTTTCAAATTTCTCTTCCAGATCTCCAAGTTCATTAAATCTTGTGAGCGTGTGATGATTTGAATGAATGTTTCAAGTAACGAATCCTTGGTTTGTAATCTGGCCCTGCTCTATAAAACATCGCACTATTTTACACATGTATTAGTAGACAAAATTAAGCATTCACTTTAAGAACTAAAGTGAAATTCATTGGAATATGCCACTGAGAAGTACATTCAAGTTTACCTGGCAATAAATTTCTCGAGCATAAATGTATTTGGTAGCTGCTATATCTGAAAGTCTGCTGTTGAAATTTCAAACATAAATCACAATAACCAATGAGCTGGCAGTAGATTTTCCAGACATAATTGGAAATAATCAGTGATAATTACTTGGGAATAGATTTTTTAAACACAAGTGTGTCTAGTAGCAGCTATAGGTGATTGTCACACTTGAAGTTTCAAACACAATTTGTAACTACAGTGCTTTAGGTTAGATGAATTTAATTCCCAACTGAATATACTATAGTTTATTTGAATGCCTTTTTGAAAACTTATCCAATACCTTTTTAATTATAATTACTAAAGAAGTACATTTTCAACTAGTAGGATTAATTCAAGTTTAGGATCCAGGCTTTCAGCCAATAAAAAATTAATTACCTATTATTTTTCCTTCACTATATAAAAATTATTTTTATTTTTGTGGTCACTCTCCTTTTCCTCCTACTACTCAAGTGCCAGCATTTTATGATTTCAGGATTTAAAAATTTGTAATGCTGTTTTCTTTTCCAGGAAAAGTCCATGAAATCTTCATCTTATACCTTTGTCTCTATAACTGTCAGTAATTTGTCTGCTTAACCCTTCATCTAAAGTATTAGTGTAACAATTTTATATAAAATCATTATTAAAAATACGTTAGTATCCCTTCTATGTCAGACAAAAAGTTAAATGTTTTCATACTCACTATATGATTTGTTCCTTATAATCTGAGAGATAAGTATTGTTCTTTGCTCCTTGAGTTATGTGCATCTGGCCTTTTCTGAAAAAATAAACATCCTTGAGGTCAGTAACCTCATACTTTCCCTAGGATGTGTTTTGGCATATAGTAAGTGCGTCATACATAAATTTTTATCACAAATCTGAAATCACAACCATATTCATATGTCAGGTATATTAATTAACTATGGCTGCATCACAATATTACCACAAACTTTGTGTCTTGAAACAGTACACATCCATTTTGTAACTGTGTGGGTTGGAAATAAAGTTACTTCTTTTTATCCATGGATTCCACATGAACCGATTCATCCAAACTTGTATCAAAAATGTTTACAAATTCTACATCTGCAGTAAAAATCTGCCATGACAATACCAGCACATGCAAATACCATGCCGTTTGATGTAAGAGACTTCAGTATCTGTGGACCTGCAAGAGGTCTTCATGTAAGTCATGGGTCCTGCAGACCCTAAAGCATGAGAGCCTTGAGATTGTTACAAGTGTCAAAAGGTGGGGGTCCTATAGAACACCTCAGGTGCTTTCCCTAGTGCAATATTTCTGGCAAGTTATTTATTTATTTTTTTTTTGTGGGTACCGGGGGTCGACCTCAGGGCCTGGCGCGCCAGCTGGCTCCCGTGCCGCTGAGCGATATCACTGGCCCCTTTTTTCGTATGTGGGATCCGGGAGTCGAACTCGGGCCCTCGCGCTTGCCAGGCAGGTGCGTAGGCTGCTGAGCCATCTCACCGGCCCTGGCAAGTTATTTTTTAAAAGGAAACTTGTTTAATAACAATAGAGTGTTTATCAGAAAGGAGCATATTATAAATATGCCTAAGAAGTTTTAAAATCTGGACGTGAGAATTTAATATATGGTTAATTTAAATAGTGATGAAGACCAAAATGGAGGATAGATACTGGAAAGTAGGAAAAAAAATGTTCAAATGGGAATGGGTACAAGGGAGGGGGGAGAAGGGAGGAAAAAAAGGGAATAGGGATAAAAATAAAATATCAAAAAAAGTGGAAAGAAAACAATAGAAACAAAGTCTTGTAAATGTATATGGGAAAAGGATTAAAGGCAAGGGATGTGAATGGAACAAAAAAAATGAAAATATATCATGTACAAGTACAAATTCCCTCTGATGAACGTGATAATTATGTATGTCAAAAGTGTGTCAATAAAATTAATTAAAAAAAAAGTGATGGGGGTTATCTTGAGGTTAAGCCTAATCTGTAGAAACTGGCTACTTTCTTTCCATACCCTTTGTAGTGTGTGTATACACTATTAAAATATCTGTACAACTTGAAAAACTGTATCTAAAAATTATATATTTTGTGTAATCTATTCAACCACATTATATTTTTGCTTTTTACTTTAAAAGCATTTTTGGCAATTTGAGCTCATCTGCCTATCAAGCTCCAATGCAAAAAGCACTGTGGCTTGCTAGGTAACAGTTTGGTGCCAAGTTCATTTTAGATTATAGCAGGACAAGTTCAAGGGAGTGCGTGCCATTGAGGGGAATTCAAATTATTATGTCTTAGTATTAATGTGAGTTCTCAACGAGCGTCATGTTTTAAATCCAAGCTGATGAAATTTCTCATGGAGTAGTACTAAAAAAATCATAAAATAATATATGCAGATGTCCCTGAATTCTCATTTATGATCCTTTATTCTATTAAACATGCTATTTCTATGTAAAATATTATACAATGTTTAGACACAGTTTTACTAAGCAGAAAATTCCTTTGAAGTTCCAGTAAAATCCTTCTTTTCCAATCTCTCCTCATATCTTCTTTTCAATATTGCTAACAGCAAGATATTTATAGTTAAATAAATGCAACTGCCAATTGCCAATTCCAGCTCCTTCACTTACTACTCGTCTGATCTTGAAAATTCACACGATTATTTGAGCATCAAGTTCCTCATCTGTAAAGATTTAAAAAAAAAAAAGAAAAAAGAAAAGGGATAATTACCGTTGCCTCACAGGGTGAGGTAAGGATTAAATAAGATTGAATATCTAAAGTGCTTACTGCAATTCCCAGCAAAATGTTGACATGCGGGCCGGTGAGATGGCTCAGCGGCATAAGCGCCTGCCTTGCAAGCGCGAGGGCCCGAGTTCGACTCCCGGATCCCACATACGAAAAAGGGGGCCGGTGATATCGCTCAGCGGCACGGGCGCCTGTTGGCGTGCGAGGTCCTGAGGTCGACCCCCCGGTACCCACCAAAAAAAAAAAAAAAAAAATGTTGACATGCAGTTCATGTTAATTTATTCCCTCTTTCTTGTATCCATATATCACATTTACAATTTAAAAATGGCGATTCCATTAGAATTTTTCCTTCCAATGAATTCCATGCATCCATAAAGTTTTGCCGTTCATGAAACTGAGTTGCCTATGATGACTACACCCACCCAGATACGTTGCCTATAAACTCTATAAAATATATTTCAATGTGTTTTTGATAAATAAATTCTAAAGTTTCAAAGCCTCATTCCTGAATTTTATTTCATTTTTATTTAGTAATTTCCTTTCTACATAAATGAGATTCAGTTATTGGTTGCCTATATTTATGGAGGTTTGTCCAGTTAAAGATTTCTTTCATTACACATATGTAAGCGGAAGTCCTTGAACTATAGCACTGAAATATCTGATTAGTACTTTGGCTCATATCTCCATCAAACATTTTTGAATATCTGCTATCTGCAAGTCACTTCAGATGCTACAAAAAAGGAGAATTTAAAAAATATTATTAATAAAGTTATTACTTTTGTATAGCACACATTGTGTGCCAGGCACTCTTCTAAGTAATGTGTATATTTGCTCACATCTTCCATCATCTTTTATGGTAGTTGCTCTTGTTACCACTTTATATGTGAGAAAACAGTGGCTCCAAAAAAGTTAGATGACTTGTTGTAAGCCACATGAAAAATAATGGTAAAGTCCAGAATTCAAACCCAAGATATCTGGAAAATCTACTTTCTATTAGTAGACATAAGCTTACACCTAGAAGTTCATCAATACTGCATTTCAATTATTTTTTATTTCATTACTTAAATAAATCATTTTTTTACTTTTATTAGTATGTTTGCAGTGCATAATGATTACATTCTCTGTAAGGCATTTGTATATGTATATAGCACATTTCAACTATTTTTCCTCTTCCTTTCACCCTCTTTTATTTTTCCAGCATCAGATTCATTTATTTATCTTATAAGACCTACTTTTAATAAAACCTTAATGATAAAAATCCCCTCTCCTCTCACAAAATAGACACAATTTTGTGAAAATTTCATTAGAAAGTCACATGGGACTCCAGTGTGACTTCCTGGAGCCATTGTCAATGCACATTAATGCAGTGTGACTCTGAAGAGCAGCCTTCACTATGAGGCTCAGAGGGGCCTGAGTGGGGAGTGGTGGCCATTGTTTCTCAGTGTGGTGAACCAATCTACCAAATTCTCTGAATGTGGAGTGGATATAGAGACTGACTTTGGTCCCTGGCTTCTTTCCACCCCATCAAGACTAGTGGGAGACATGGACTTGTTATTTGCATACACTCTGCAGGCTCACTCTTTCCATAGTGGTACTTAGGGAATAGCCAGCCTGAAATGTTTCCACCATTCCATGAGGCCAGCTCCTCTGTATTACATCATGATACATTCCAGACTTTGGTGAGGAAAAATGGTGCTATTTATTTGCCTTTAGAGATGCTGTGATTTAGTCTACAGGCACTGCCATAATAAAATATCACAGATCAGTTTTAAACAACAGAAATCTATTTTCTTAGAGTTCTGGAGGCTGGTAATCTTAGAGCAGAGGGCTTGTAGGTTTAGATTCTTCTAAAGCCTTTCTTCTTGTCTTGCAGATGGTTGAATTCTTGCTATGTCCTTACATGGCCTTTCCTCTACACAGTCATTTCCGGTATTTCTTTTTGTTTTACAAAGACACAAATCATATTGGTTTAGGGACTCACCTTCATGCTCTTATTTAGCATTAAATGCTTCCTTAAATTCTGTATTTTCAAATACAATTACATTGGCTATTAGGGCTTTAGGCTATATATTTGGAGAAAGACACAATTTAGTTCATAATACCTTATCTATGAGCTCTGGCTGAAGGAGTGCTGAAATGTACCATTTTGAAAAGTATACTTAGTCATTGCTAAAAAGGACAACTTTGCATGTTCTTAATCCAACAAACACAAACTCTATTGTCTTCTAAGCTTTTTATCATGATGGATATGTATTGAAATAATAAGCAACGTTTATTGAGTACCTATTTATATAGCAGAAATGAATTAACTCGTTGGACCCTTACTATTCTTCTATGTTTTGCAATTCATAGACTCATTTTACAAAATGAAACTATTACAGAGAGACCAGGAATTTCGCACACATTTTCACAAGTGATGACAGATCCAAAATCTGAACCTAGATCTGGTCTTCAGACACGCTTATGTAATCCAATAATGGGCTGAATGTTTGGATATTTTGACAAATACTATAGTGCTATCTGAAATGATATAATGTAAAATAGAAAAATTGATATATTTATCAGATACATATTTGTGCAATATGGTTTTGTTGAAAACCTTATCAGAAGAGGAGGTTCTTAATTCACGTAAGCAGCTCCCTCTCCTCTAGGTTGGTAGAGTCCTGCAATAGAATTCTCTCCCATGTTTCTTATCTATCAACCAAGAAGATTTTGGATGTAAGTTCCTTGGGTGGAGTCCAGGATTGCAATGGCAGACTTACTGGTAAAGATTTACTTTAGTAAGTGGAAAAAAAAGAAACAAAAACAAAAACAGAAAACAAAACCTCTAGCCAAAGAGGCAACGGAGGAGCGTCTAGACACAGGGAGGGAGAGCTCAGGTGAGTGCATAATGTGAGCTGCCAAAAACAGCCCTCCAACCAGGGCTGCATCCCATTAGCTCATGAGAAAAAGTGTCAGTCTTAAGTTCATTGCTAGAAAGAAGGGCAGCCATCACCAGCAAACTGAAATTTTCTGAGAAGTAGTAGTAATGTAAAATGTTGAGTTCAATTTGTAAATGACAACAGATCTTCCCTTTGGTGAAATTATGGTCTCCTTAATGTTTAATGTCCTGTATTTTCTAAAAGCATTACATTATTGAGTTTTCAGAAAGGTTTTCTTTTTTTTTTAATTTAAGTAATAACTAAAGCACAATCTAATCCCAGACACTGGTTATTTTCTGAACAACTTTGTCTCTAGCACTGCTACAGTCCAGTTTAATTTGTTAGTGGATTCTACTTGTTTTTTATTTCAATTTGGCACTTGGAATAAGAATTGGTCCAGACTCTTTTTACAGAATACAAAGATAAATATAATTTAGTTCCTGTGATGAAAATTTGGTTGGTAAGTAAATAAGTGAATAAAAATATTTTAGATTTTTTGAGAGCTTACTTTGTATCATGTAATATTTAACACATTTTGTTTATTAACGCATGTCATGACAACAACTAGATTGTGCTTTACATTGTCCTTTTTCAGATAAAGAAACTGAGCCCAAGAGACTTTAATATTTTTCACTTTAATATTTTTCTATTGGGCACACAGCAACAGTGTTTGTAAATTAGATTGCAAATCCAGCTATATTAATTTCCTAGGACTGCTGTAAAAATTACTATACATTACGGGGATTAAAATAATAAATCCTCATTTACTCACAATCCAGAAGCTAGAAATCTGGAATCAAGGAGTGAGAAGAGTTGTCCTTCCCCTGGAGGATCTAGGGAGAATATGTTTTTTGTTTCCTTTAGATTTTGGTAATCATCAGCATGTTTTCAGCTCTATATCTCCAGTTTCTGCTTTGTCTTCATATGAGCTTTTCCTTTCTTGTCTGTGTCTTCTTGTTTGATTTTTATGATGAAATATGTCATTGGATTTAAAGCCCACCCAGATAATCCAAGATGACTGCATTTTAAAATTCTTAATTTGAGAGCTTATGCTAAGAACCTTTTTTCTACTATGGTCATATTCAGTGTTCTTGAACATGTCTTTTTAGGAATCGTCATTCCACCCCTTACGACAAGCATTTTGACTGCAGTGTCTTTGCTATGAGTCCTTAAATGTAAACGAATGTATTGGAAGGTGTAGTAAGAAATCTCTCAGTAGGATGGAGCAGTAGAGAAGGCCCAAGAATTGCTCGAAAGAAGAAAAGAGTTTGAAATCTGTCTTCACTACATTTAGAGTCAAGTGTTCATTGAGCTAAAGGAAAGTTACCTAGTAGAACTAACTTTCAGTTTGTCATTTATGAAATAATGCTTTCCACGATCCCATTTTGTGAAGATTTAAACATCTCATAAAATAATTAAGTCTTATATTTTACTAGTGGGATAAAATATATTCATGCTCCTTTACTGCCTGGAACAACAAAAAAATGACAAAAATGAGAAAATAAAGAAAAATTCACCTCTAGATGAGAATCAAAAATAGAATTTTAAAGGGAGTCATGGTCAAAATGTTCCTAAACGGACTAGTTGAGTATACAGATAGCGATTTACTCTGTAAAATGATCTGTAGGAAGGATAAAAGATAATTAGATTTGAAAAAGAAAGTATTTTTACAGGAACTTCATAGAAAATAATTTCAGTCTGGTAAAATAGGTTGTTGTAGTACATAGGAAGACATTCAGAATTAGGAAGCAAAACATTGTAGAAGTTTTGAAGTAAAGACACTACAATACTAAATGTTATTTGTGACAATAATATTTTACATTATGGAATTAATATTCCATTTACAGAAAATGTTCACGTGTCCATACACAAAAGACAAACAAAAGTAACAAAAAATGAACAGAAAGCCTAAAGTCTCATATTGTAGACATGAGAATTCCTGTAGTGCATGAATCTATCATGGCTCTTGACATATGATAATGATGTTGCAGGAAGAATGCGCTATTAGAAGAATGCTATTAGCAATCAGTGACTGCATTTAAAACCAAAACTCCAAATACTTAATACATGAAAATCATCAGCAAATGGAAGCAATAAGCAACCTCAGCATGGAAGTAGAAACTGAAATATGTTAGACTATTTTGGAAATATCTTGGCATTCCCCAAGACTCAATGAACCCTGTATTTACATTTACACCAGGATATATAAACGGGGCTGATCATTGCTAATTATATCTCCCACTGGGAACTCCCCAAGTGATCCTCAAAAGTAGAAAGATCAAGTGAGCCATGTTGAATAGGGGTTGGACTACTGCACTGGAACAACACTGTCATATATGCCCATGGATGGACCTCGACAACATCGGGGGCAACATAAACGTGCCACAAAAGAATACACAGAGTATGACTTTAGTTCTAAAAATCTCAACTATAAGAAAACAATACTAGATCTTTTAAGGATGGATATATAAATGAGAAAATTACAAAGAAAACAGTGAATCCAAAAGATTTTCAAACAAACATCCAAATAGAAGCCCAAGAAGCTGAGAGAAGAGCAAAATACCTGGGTTGAGGCATCTGTGACTTCCATGGTACTGGCAAAATTACTGTTTTCTAAAAATTTGTAGTACTATTCATATGCCCTACTTTGTGTTAACGTACCTGCTTATTTATTTTTTAATTAGAAAAATATAGTCACATTGTAACAGTGGTTTTATAGGATTTTAGAATTGAACATGTCTTTATTTTACAAGTAATAATTAATTCAAATAAGAGACTCACTGATTTACTGAATGTTGACTAAGAATGAAACAAGACTCTTGCCAGAATTGTGCCTGTATTTTAAAAAGTGGGAAATTTTATTAATTTTATACATCACAAATAATATTTTGATATTCATTTCTATAAATGTAAATTTCACTGATTAAAATTTTTAAAAATAATTTACGGTATAGTCAATAGTTTTTACTCTTCCTCTTCTTTTTCTTTGGTGAGTTTTATGCACTTGATGGTTGTCTTACCCTATGCAAAATGAAGGAAAGAAATGTTCTCCTTTTTCCACCAGAGCTTAAAGGAAATCAAATCAAATCAACTTGTACTATAACCAGCAGGACATTTTTTTCATGAGAGTACATATTCGAGGAAATGAATAAAAGTTCCTGGAATTTTATAAGGTGTGATTCAGATTCAGAAAAATTATTTAAATAACTCTTAAACCACTTAAGTCTTGCTAAGCATGGCATATTTCACAAAAACCTTTCAATATTACAATTCTAACATCATACCTGTTAGCATGATTAGATTTTATTTCATCATTCTAGAATTTGCTTTCTGTGGTATGTCTGGTTATGTGTTTGACAAGATTTTTTTGGCAGCATATAGAAAGTTTAATACCCAAGCGTGTGGGAGAATGGGAGATTTTCCATCTGTTAATTGAGGAAAGCCAAAGGGAGGAAACACCATTGCGCAATTCTAGAACAGTGTGGATTACGTAGAATATTTCAAAAGGTGGCTCTCATCCTATTCAATGTTACAGATTAGGGTATTTAATTCTACTAAAGGACTATATTACCTTATTTTTTTCTTTTTAAAAGATTCTCTTTTATTGTAGTTTTGTTAAGATCAGGTTATCTATCACTCTTGCGATGATCAGAGAATTAAATAATCTATGTTCCTAATATGAGCATTGACTTGCATACAAAATACACTGAGTGAAGAGGAAGGGATGAGGATGAATTTGGGGGAAGGAGAGTACACGGCCAGAGTCAGACAGAAGACTAAAAGTTGATGGGAATGTAATTCTCGATTTCCTGTCTTCAGTTGTCCAGTAAGAAAAAGTTAAGATCTACTCAAAAAGTAAAGAATACATTAAAAGTTTTATCATTTTGCCATTATACAGTTAGTTTAAAGAAGCTGCAAGCTAAAATGGATACCAAGCTAAAGAAAGATCATTTTGGCTTTTTATTTGTAAGCAAAAGAGAAGTATCCCATGATACCAGTGTATGTCTCTCAAGCTATAAATCACTGTTTCCATTCCCTGTGCAATTTAACACCTAACACTTGTTTTTAGTCTTATAAATATTGCTATACATTATACGCACTTCCTCAGCACAAAATGAATAGAAATTAACTTTAAAGTCCAAATTGAAAAATTATTGGAAGAAGTAAGCCTCAACTGTAATTTTACAAAATAACCTTTGAATCACAGTCTAAAGAAATACTCAAAATGCACAAATTTAGTATTTCTAATATGACATTGCTCCAGAATGAGTTCCCTCATCAACTGGCAGATGTGACAAACAAGTTGAGAAAGACAGGAGAACTTATGAAAAATTATGTTCAAGGCAATATTAACAAAACAACAAGAGACCACACAGACTATTCATTTGATAAATGCAATGCTTCTAACGCAGCAAAAAGCAAATCCAAAGGATCTAATGTTTAAGGGAAATATTTCATGTTAAGGGAATAGAGGACATACAGAGGAATGGAAATAGGGTATGATAGTAAGAAAACAAGGGTTTGAATCGTAGTTTTGCCTAATTGAGCTGGATAAGAGTATACTTTCTTTTCCCTTTTTTGTTGTGTTCTGTTGTTTTGTTTTTACTTCCAAACTCCCATCTCTGACTTAAGTCTGAATAACTTTTGGTAGAATCATTGCTTCCTACAGTGTGTATTTGAAGCTGAGGAAAACTCTCTGTGGATAACGTCCATTAAAGCTGCGAAGGAATCTGAAAGCATTTCTCCCTGCCCTATCACAGCCAGTGGTAGTCAGATAAAACAAGAAAACACAAGAGAAGCTCCCCAGGGACTTTGGAAATTGAGGAAGCTAAATTACAGATCTGAAATGGAAAGAGGAATTATTCTGGTTCAAAAGAAGGGATGTACATGAATTTGATGTAAAATTCAGGACATTATTGTTCAAAAATTAAGGCACATCCTGTTTTCTCTTTGAAACTTGACATTGGTGCATAATTTATGGCAAAGTAAAATAAATTATTGGTAGTTCTTAGACATTTGAGTCAGAGACGTGGGAACAGGTAGAAAAATTCAAAAGTACTGCCTTTATTTCACTGATGTTAGTTTCTACACCAGGACATTGGTCATTTAAATGCATTCCCCCCAAAATAGATATAAAAGTGGATCGATGCTGGTATTAACAGACATGTGTAATTCAGAAAAATCACAATGTAGTTTGGTAACTTTTCTTATAGTATTCACTGATGTTTTTAGAAAGGTTATTAGAAACATGCTTCTTGTAATCGTCAGCTATGAGGAGATTATAATTCAGCTTCAGTTCACTATGTAAATATCTTCTTTCCTAATGTGCTGTTAACTCCCTCATTTTCTAAATAACCTTTATTTAAAGTGTAAAAATATGAGATTTTATTCTGTACTAACCTAAATGTGACATGCACTGATACTCTTTTATGATTCTATTAGCATTTATAACTGCTTTAGTGACACATCAAGAACTTCAAGCAATATCATCTAAAAATCTTAGTAACACATTAATACTTCAAATTTAAACACTGCCTTCTAAGTGGTGAATTTGTTCAGTTCGTTTTGATCAACAAATCAAGCATACTTTTTCCGACTATCACTTATAGGTCTTATAAATGTCAACACATTCTTTTTATAGGTCATCAGCCATCAAACACTCCTTTACCACTTTTAAATTTCAGGAACATATGTCTTACCAGAGTTCGAAACAGTGGTACAGTTAGGTGGATCCACAGCTGGAGGTAAGCAGACTGTTTTTTCCTAGTTCTCCTGTTTTGATTACCACACAAATAGGCAGATTCCTATTTTTCCTCTTTACCTTCAAGGAGACAAAGTTGGAAGCAATCCACAGCAGGGAGCAAAATTGTAGGCAACGGAGCATGCCATCTGGTAGGAATATGCTGGAAAATCTTCAGGTTTCTCATTTCAACAAAAGTAAAAGTAAAAGTCTATTAATTCAGCTTCTAGCTTGGCTGAGAAATAAATTCCACAAGTCTCAAATTGCATCTGGTTTACTACATGTCTGGCTCTAATATGTACAATAAAAGCCAGACAATTTGGATGAAAATATTGTTTCTCTTTAAGCTTTTAGCAATTGTAGGCAACAAGAGTGTCATTCCTTTCTTAAATTCGGAGAACCTCCCTCTTATGTTTCCATGATATTGTTCAGGAATGCACAGTCTATCTGTTTGGGCTATTCCTTGAGTGGTAAAATAGGACTCAAATTTGTTCATGAGCAGGAGAGAATCATCATGGGAAAGGGGGTTCCACAAATCAATACATCTGTTAGTGAGACCCTATGCCAAGATGACCATGATACCAGTATTTGTATACCGCACTGGCAAGATATGTGAATCTTTTCATTTGGGTATATAACTGCCTTTGGAAGCTATGATGCCACTCAGTTACTGTATAATTATGATCAAAGTCTTCTTCATATTCTGTACATACACAAACACTTGATATGTATTTTAGGGCAAGAGCCATGCTAATAGTTATCTTCCCGATATCACCACACACTGTGTTAAATATTCTACGAAATAAAAATTTTGTATGCTATTCCTGAATCAATGTTAACACATTCAGGAGACAGTAACTTTGGACACTGTACTGAGCAGATCCCATAGTTTTTCACTGGTGCCATCTGCCTCTGGTGTGGCAATGTCTACATCTTCATACTGAGCTGCCTTTCACACCATTATTAAAAATTTGCTTATTTCAGTGACCCATTTCCTACTGGTACACATTGAAAAGCACTCTCTTTCCTATTCTCGAATCCATTTGTATTTGTAATCTTTAGTGGTTTGATTTGTCTTAGAGTAGAGGGACAGAACTGTTCTAAACAAATATTCGCACTTTATTTCTCAAATGCTTGCTATGTAGACGTACCTCAAAGCACACCTCAAATATCTTTTTTTTTTTTTTTTCTTTTTGCATTATCAACCACACCAGTGAAGTCCAGGGCTTCTCTGGTATAGATTAAGTTCCCTTGTGTTCCGTGTCCTTCCTCTAGCAGTTAATTAGGTTGATACTTTAAAATCATGGCAGATACTTCAGCCGCTCCATAGTCTTCATTGAAAGTTGAGCACAATCCAAATTCCTTTTACTAGCATGTGAAATTCTATATTATTTTCCCTCAGATTACCTGTATCATTTTACTTTTATAATACACTCCTATTATCTACAGCAATGCAGCATGGAGGTCTTTCTGCTCTTCTACCTCTCCACATAATTGTAGGTTGAATATTCCTTATCCAAAATTCTTGGGATGAAAAGTCTTGCAAATGTCAGATTTTTTTTTTTATTTTGGGATAGTTAAACATATCACATCATGAAATATATTTACATATATTACCTAAATAAGATTATCTCCACAATGAGAAATACAAACATGAAATTCATTCACAGTTGATATATACTTTATTTTTTATTAGTACACGTTAAAGTACATAATGATTACATTCGTTGTGGGAAATGGGTACATGTACCTAACACTTCTTAATGCTTTTTTAAATTCTCTTTCCCTTCTTTCTTTCTCTCATCTTCATCTCTTATTCCCCTTCCCTTTTGCAAAAGTTCTATCTCCCTGTTTCTATTATCTATCTTTTATTTTGCTCTTTAATTTGTGTATACTTCAGTTTTCTTATATAAGTGAAACCATGGAATATTTAAGTTTGCATACCTGGTTTATTTCACTTAATATTTTATCCAGAGCCCAGAAGAAATGTCATACAGTATTTTTAGTGTACATGGGTTTTAAATGCACCTTGGCACATGAAGTCAGGTATAGAATTTTCCACTTGTGATACCACGCACACACTCAACACGTGTACTACCTTGCAGCATTGCATATTCAGATTTTCACATTAGGGATGCTCAATCTGCACCCCATGAAGAACTTTCTGCTTCCTGGCTTTTCTCTCATCATAACTGGCTCTGTCTTATATTTCACATTTCAGATTAAAAGCCATTTACCAGTGAGGACTTTTTGACTACCCAAATGAAAGGTACCTCTCAGTCACTATATATTAAATGATGTTCTTTTAATTCCCACCAATTGCTGTTCTAACTTTTTTGCTTATTTATTTGTGTGTTTATTTTCCCATTTTCCTTAATGTGATATAAACTATAGTAATGAAAGGATTTTTATCTTTTTCAACAAATCTATTCTCACTAACTAGAAAATGATCTGGAACATCTTACCTGTTCCGTAACTAAATATTACATGAATGAACGAGTAAAAGAGTGCAGTGGTCAATGGCTATACTAGGAATATCATTCCTAAAGTACTATTCTCACTGTCTGAAGATTCTATGCAAAATGGATTTAAGGGTATGGAGGACTTGCCCTACGGAACAGAAAGGGATTTATCTACTCTTCACTTCACAGTAGTAATCTTAATGATCCTTAAACTGAGGCGTGGTCTCTTTCCTTCTCTTCTCAGTGACTTCTGTTCCCTGTGCTACATACAGTACAGATATTCTGTGGTCCGTCAACCACTGTGCATCCACATCTCATTTCTGTTGGCCTCTTATAAGATGAGTACCAGAAATGAGAACACACATTTAGAATTTTTTGTAGGAATTTGACATCATTGTAACAACCAAGTATGTGACCACTTTTCTAATAACTATTTTATTGATTTTTTTAGAATTGCCATTTGATGTAACATGGGGGCATGAAAGCCAGTTTTTCATCTCAAGTAGATAGAGTAGATGCTGTAGAGACTAAGTAGAGAGGAAACCCAGAAAATTTTCATGAAGCCCAGTGCTAGCTAACAGCTGTGAAGGCCAGAATCTGTTGATAATTATCTAGGATAAGATTCCTCAAATTTAAGGGCATAGAACTCTGTTAAGGAAAAGCAAACGTCCTACAGCTCTACCATATTCTTAAGTTAATACTTGACAAAAGTACATAAATTTCTTATGTGTATAATAATATGCACATGTAGAACCAAAACACCTTAAAATCTAAATGCAAAAGTAATAAAAATGTGCTTAATTAACATTCATGCATAGTAGTATGTTTCACTGAAATTAAATTGATAATGTTTCAAGAATATAAAATCACCTGCTAAGATGAAGGCTTTCACAGGTCCAGAAATTTGCAGAACAGAGGTCAGTATACTTTTTCTATAAAAAGCCAAATAGCAAATAGGTTAGGTGTGTTGGCCAGACGCTCTCTTTTGCAATTTATGATGTGAAGATAGTCACAGTCACAACACAATGGATGGATGTGACTGTGTTCAGTAAAACATTATTTATGTAATTAGCCAGTACTATGCCACATTTGGTTTGCCCTGGTTCTTGAGTATATAGGGGAGAGCGTTTCTTCTGAGGGATGCTATGATATTTAATCCTTGCTAATACCATGGCATTTGGGGGTGGTTCTGGACTTGAAGTAATGGTAGACAATGAATACAAAATCAGATAATAGTAGTAAGGATTGTGAACAAGGAACTGGCATCCAGGTTAAAGGATGTGAAGGAAAAATGGGGGTACTTGAAAGAAACCTGAGTAACAGATGCACAATAAAAAGAGACATTTAGGTAGGACCATGAGCTACTCTTTCTTATGTCTGGCTGAAGATTATCACCAGATTGTAGTGAAGACAAACTGAAAGTCTGCATTAGATTTAACATAGCCTCAGTAATCAAAGCAAATGATACTGATCAGAGTATTTTGAGTTAGGCCAGTCCGATTTGGGCTGCTAACCCAGATTGCCAGACTCCACAGCCTGTGTCCTTGATCAGTAGTACTGAGAGTTTCATTTTATCCGTATCAAATTGGAGATGTCCCTCGGGAGTTTCTGGAAGAGCTGTTGGTTTTAGCAATGGGTTAGGAGCTGTGAGCCCAAATAGTCAGCCCTCCATGTCTGTGGGGTCTAAACCCATGGATTCAATCAATCATGGGAAAAAAATTTTATGTGTATTGACCATATGCAGATATTTTACCTTGTCATTAATCCCCTAACAATACAATATGTCAAATATTTACATAGCATTTGCATTGAACTAGGTATTAAAAGTACTCTGGGGACATTTAAAATATGTAGGAGGGCATGCATAATTTACATGCATATACTAAGCTATTTTATATTACAGACTTAAGCATCCATGGATTTTGGTATCTGTTAGGGTCCTGGAATCAATCTGTTATAGATACCAAGGGACAATTGTAGGTGGTAAAATGAGCATGAGATCATGCAGGAAAATGCTGTAGATTTTTTTCAAGGCCTCAGAATAAACCACTGGATTCTAACACTGAAACATTAACAGGATCCAGGCACGAGCTATGGTGCCACCTAATTTTACTCTATGCATCACAGAAAATTATAAAACCACCCAAGAGTAGAATACTTGGAAAGCCATGTAATTTTTAGAGGATGCAAAATAAAGATTGTCTGAATTTTTGTGGAGAGAAATGACTATTATCACTGAAGCCCACAGGATACTGCAGATCCAATTAGATATTAAAGACTCCCACTAATTTAAAATGAGGAAATTCAAGGCTTGTGCCAAGGACATTTTCTTTAAAAAAAATCCACTTTACAAAAATTCTATCTGTATTAAGGGACATAATCTTGGAAAGTCTGTATCATTGTCATATAATTAGCACCTCAGGTTATATTTATTTAATCTCTTGAAAGTCAGAAGAAGCACAGCTCTATCTAGTAATGCCATGATGAATAATACTCCTAATGGAGTTATAAATTGAAACTAATTGTTTTATGTGATTGTTATTAAGTCTAATTTAAGTTAGTTAATGGGATTTTGTTTGGCCAGGGAATAGAGTTGATCTTTGCACATGATATTTTTGCTTTTGAAATAAGTTGTTATATTACCCTATTGGATCCATAGATATAAATAAACATGACGTGATATCATTCCCATGCTCCTCTTAAGTCAAAGGTTAATTTTGAAGAAAAGTGGCAAAAAAAAATTAATAATACACCTCATATGTTAGTGTCACCATCTTGAGTATTTTCACACCCAGTCTTTGTTTGAGCAGCCTCCATATAAGACCAAGTCACTTAAGTCAGTTTTTGAATTTCAAATCCATTCTGCAGTTGCTTAAAAGGATTCCAATCCCATCAAAAGAAGAAATAAATGATCTCTTACAAGAACCAAATTCAGCAGGAATGTTAATAAAACAATTTAAATAAACAATATACAACTTAAAGAGTCTTCTACACTATTTCTTAGTCTTCAGTATGATTGTTTCTTAACTGGCCTGCAAAATACAGCCTGGCTGAAATTGGAAATCGGTATTCATACATGTGGTCCACAAGAGGATAATGTGTTTAACCTTTGTGCAATGGAGTTCTTTCAAATTTTCCATTTAATAAATCTGTAATATTTAAATAAAGAACAGTATGTGTCCACTAATACTCCATATTTTTAATATGTTATTTGTTTTTCCAAATGCCAATGAGAGTTTGAAAACATTTGGAATGGTAGAGGAGTTCACTTCCCACTGTCCACCATGTCATGTTTGGCTCATCACTTTGTGGACTCTTTCAAGGAGACAAGGAGAAAGGAAACCTAAATGGAAAATGAAAGTCCTGCCATTTCTTAAGTAGCTTCTGGATAAAAGTCTGTTTCCAAAATAGCTCTCCCAAAGATCGTAAATTCCAGCAATGGGATGCATGGAGTTCAGCCAGATAGACCTGAATATGTCTATACATATCAGTCACATAATTTTCATTTGGGTGTGTGAATTGTCATATAAGAACATCATCCACAGAAAACATGGACAATGAAGAGTAAGTTTGTTCATGTACAATACTGATGTTCTTTATAGTGTTTGGGCTTTCCTCATTCTTTAAAGAGTAATGAGTTACTCTGAAGCCATCCTGTAGACCAGATTTTACAACCATTTGGGTAGCAGCATTAAATGATTTCATTTCCCTGGACTTTATAACTACTCAATAACAACTTTGCAGAATATTCATCTCACAGGTTTCCGTGCTAAGAGAAACATAAGAGATATATTATAGACAAGGCCCTTAGTTGTTTAAGTGCTTGTAGTAAATCATACTGTTGAAGGTTACTAAAAAATCAAGTTTCTTGATTTTAGAGCCAATGACAAAGGGAGGGGAAATGTAACTGATTGATATGTATTACACATACGCAATATGCCTTTGTAGACTGTTTCTATACATTAACTTATTCAATGTTTACCATAACTAAACTGTGACTGCTATTTAGTATTATTCTTGTTCACAGATAAGGAATCCAGAGGCTAAGACTCATAGCTAAGATTATTCAGTCAATAATGAAATTCTGAGATTTAATCAATGTTCTTTTCAACACACTATGTTATCTACCAGGTTATGGAGAAAAGAACTCGTCCTTCTGCACTGTGTAAGAATTTGAAAATGATTGACTCGGTTGATATACTGAGCCGTGAGGGAAAAGGAGTCAATTTTTTCAGTGCTTTACTTACTAAAGTAGAATTCCTGAAATGAAAATACCTACAGAACATGATGCTTAATATAATTGAATTTTCTTAGTTTCTAAGACTTAGTCTTGTGGTTTCTACCCATTTTGACAATCTGTCTAGACCAGTGCAGTGATTCCCTTACCTTACTCATACTGGCAGTATTTTGATTTACAAAACTTCTGGTAAACTCAAAGGCTGTAATCTGGTCTGAAAAATACAGAAAAAGTGTTGGGTATTTATTGATCTCCTCCAAGGCCAAAGTCTCACACATGATACATATTTAATATTAGTCTTCAAATTCCAAAAATTATTTCACTACATCCTTTGAAAGTCACGCATTCTTTTCTCTAAAAGAAAGGAAACTCTTGGGCAGTAGGAGTATCCAAATTCAAAACTTTTAAGATAATACATAAACTATTACTATATGCTAAGTACTGAATAATAAACCAAACACTCTTTAATGCATTGCCACTTCTAAAAGCTTCTGTGGTTTCACATTGCTTAGTGGACAAAACATGAGAACTATACAAGGGTTTTCACAAATTCCAATCAATATATTCTTCTATTATTATCTTTTCCCAACTTTCCACTGATGCCACCCTGACATTTTCATAACGTGACTGATTATTCAGCATAACCAGACAACTTCCACTTTCATGCTTTGCTTATACTGGTCCCAGAGCTGCAATTGCTTTCTTTTCGACACCACACTTCCATATTTCCTTCCATCTTCATTGGTGCACTCAAAAAGTTCTTACTACAAAGAACTCTGCAGACAGCCGAGTATGTGGACTTGCCACTTTCTCAAATGTCCATGAACTGGGAGTGCATTTTGAAATCTCACATTCTACTTTAATTTTTATCTCCCTTATTTCATTAGAATTTTCCTGGTAGTAGGAGCTTATTAACAACTCGCAGCTTCTTTCCTAGTGTCTGTTACTATTTGTATATATAGCAAAGTGATATGCCACCTTCTATGATCACTCATGATTTATATTTTACTGACATGCAGTGTCAGTATTTTGCAAATTACCTAAATAAAAAATAATATCATACAAAATGTTTTCCACTGACTTATTTTATGAATATATGTACATAATTATTAATATACACTTTCTTAGTTATTTATTTTTAATTGACAAAAATTGTGTATATTTGTAATGAACAGTATGTTCATCTATAATTGTTAATCTAGTGTTGGTCAACATAAGCGATCTTGCTGCAGAAATCTTCACAAAATGTGTCTTTCTTTTAACAGTGTCATCACTGACACCTTGGTGTTGTCTTAGGGACTTTTATAATGGAGAAGTTAGAGACAACTGCTGGCCAGAAGTATGCCATGTTGCTAAGGAGAAATAAATGACAAACCTCAAGAAACATGATCACATACTATAAGATATAAAATTTTCTACAAAAAAGATAGAAAAAAGGGAATGATATAAATACATAATAATAAATATTATATATATATATATATATATATATATATATATATATATATATGTATATACTATTGGCATTGAGCCCAGGGTTTTCACAACCTAGGCTACATCTGCAGTCCTCTTTCTTTTCTTCCCTTCTTCCATCTGTTCCTCTCAGCTTTCTTTTTTTCATTCTTTCTTTCTTTCTTTTGCTTCTTTCTTTCTCTTTTTCTTCTGTTTTGAGGGAGGGTCTCACTAAGTCACAAAATTGTCCAGGCTGAGGTTGAAGTTAGCATCCTCCTGCTTCAGCTTCCCAGAGCACTGGATTTATAGGTATGCACCCCTACACCCAGCTTAAACAGTTGTATGTGAGAGACTAAAGAAGGCATAAATGATAGACTAGGTATTTTTCATAAATGGAAAACGTTTGATAGGAATCCACTGCATGTTTGTGGAAGACTATAAAGTTGAGCAGGATCTTAAAAGAGTGGTAGGATGTGAACTTCCACAGATGGGAGGAAGCAATACTTGTGGGGATGGGTAATTCTGAGGACAGGAGAAAGGAGGGAAACCACCATAGATGTTTGTGTACAGCAAATTCTTCAGTTTGGCTCTTGTATGATTTATAAGAAAATAGAATATTTGCAAGTTTTGTTTTCAAAATAGACTGAAAACATGGAGACAATGAGTAACTCTAACCTTTATCCTTAGAAGCTGCCCCTCAGACTGAATATAACACCCTTGTCACCTTCCGGGTCTCCACTGAAACATTTAAACTGCTTTGCTCCTGTTTAGAAAAATAAGCTTTACCAGCAAGACAACCTCATTTCACTGAGTTCAGATTCTAGCAGGCCTACATTAGTAACAAGAGATTAGAGGTGTGAACTTCCTCAATTTATGTTAACAAGGTGCTAAATGGGAAGGCCAATTATGGCTACCCCTGGCTTCCTGCCTACTGAGTAGCCAGTGAATGGGCTTGATCAGGGTACGGTCCCTGTTCAGTGGTATTTATAGTATTCTCAGCTCATACTTATTGAATTCCTGAAAGTATGGGTTATGGATTCCTCGGGGTATTGGGGAATTTTGTGGGTTCACTATAAATGCCCCAGATGCTTTCCAGAACACCTGGCAATAAATTCCAGCTTCTTTAACTTCCCCTTTTTTCTGATGCAAGGTTATTAAATATGAAATATGGCACGCTGAAATTCACATAAAGCAGCCTAATTAGTAAGAGGAGGAAGTGAGAGGGAGGGCACACATGGCAAGGAAGGGATCATGGCCAGGCTAGGGGTAGGGTTCCATAATCACAAAACACAGCGAGTTCAGTCCCCTCACGGTCCTGCCTGGCGTAACAGCCCTTTCTGCTGACGCTCTTCCCCTATCGAGGCTATTTTTTCTGCTCAGAAGTATTGTGGGTTTTTCTCTCTTTCTCTTTTTAAATTGTCATTTTATTGTACACTCGTTTTAGATTTACAGAAAAGTTGGGAAAATCTAGCATGGAGTCATGTCATGTACCTTTCATCCAAAGGTTGACTTATAAGGAAATACCAGGACACAGGTTCAGTTTGCCACAGGAAGGAATGGGTTTCTTTTCTCTTTTTCTTCCTTTTTTTTTTTGTCTACTACCTTCTCTACTTCATCACATCCAAAGATATGCTGTTAGTTAAGTACACAAAAATTCTGACAGAATAAGGTTACCAAAGTGATATTTGACTCAGGTTTATAAACACTGTGCTGTATCCCTGAGAGTTACCAAAGCAAAGTCTGTGAATCTCTCGTGGATACTCGGTGCTCATGCTAGTCCTCAAAGTAATAAGCACAGTGAGCCAGAATTTAAATTCTCTACACCACTGACTTTCTCATAGCAAGAACTGATATGCGTTCTGTTGCCGTTCTCTGGTAAATTCTCGTTGCTTTCTGTACAGGCGAAGTAATATATTTTGCTAAGTTCATGTCTGAGCCCTTTATAATAAAAGACAGATTAAGGAAAGAAAGCATACAAATTTATTTAGTATAGGTTTTATGTGACACTGGGGCCTTCAGAAATGAACACATAAAGGAACAGGGGAAAACTGTGTTTTATTATGGACAATTATGTAGAATTATGATTGGAGAACAAACCGGGGGTAATTTAGTAGGCGTGTTCGGATTGTCAGCATCTCCTTGTGTCTTTCCTTTCCTTTTGGTATAAGGAGGACCCACGTACAGAAGGGGGTCTCAAGACTGCTTAGAAGATGATCAGAGAGTATTTTATGTTCTGTTTTACAGGAGACAGGTGAGAAGGTAAGAGTGGCCTTCTTGTTTCTGTGGGCTTTTTTTTTTTTTTTTTTCAAATGCCAAGTTGTCATAGTTTGATTTGCAATGTCTTAAGCCCCATCACTTCTCTATCTAAAATAATCCTACACATCCTTCCAACCCCTTCCATCTCCTAAGAAGTTTTTTACAGCCAACAAGATTTTTTTCCCTACCTACAGACTTTCTTGGCACGTCAGACAGCCGCTACGACAACTGCTGCAACAGAGTTTGAATGCAGAGGCACTGTCCTAAAACTGTAGAAAAGACTTAGACACACAAAAGATAATTCACAAGAGGTGTTGAGTTACAGAAATTTCAGTTATTTTCAGTTATGTTAAAGAGGAGAATGAAAGAAATAGGTGTAAGTCCTCATACGATTTAGTATTTCTTAGAAAATGACTACTGATTTCATTGGGAACAAAATACCAAAGGAACATTAAATGAGTAAAAAGTTGACTACATTGTCAGTCCTTAGCAACTTTTAAAACTCTGTCTTACACTTCAATTCTCAATTTTTACTTTCCACTACTTGTAAGGACAGTGTTATGATAATCTTTTGTTTTCCTTCTGTGTATATGTCAGAGAATAGAAAAGTTTTGTTTTGTTTTTAATCTGGAAAACTTTTGAAAATCAGAATGTATTGCAATAGTGTAAATAGAGTTTATTTCCTATGTTCAAATTATGTATGATTTATTAGTAATAACACCACAAAAAAAGAAGTCTTTGTAAAATAGTGTCAAGTATTCATCTATCACTGTAAATAGAGAAACTATGTTCCAGGCTTTGGGTCTAGAGCACCGATTCTCACTGAAAGATGATTTTATAAGTAGGTGATATTTGGCACTCTATGGAGATATATTTGTTTAATACAAGAACAATGATATGTGCTACTTAAATCTATTGTATAGAGATTAAAAATGTTACTAAACATAACATAGTGCACAAAAATATTCGCACAAGAAAGAATTATCTAGTCCAAAATGCCAATAATGCCAGATTATCGTTGAACAAAAAGAAAAAAAAATAAACAAAATACTTTGACATATTTTGACACATAAATGTCAAAGTGTTAGTGGACATAGAAAAGTAACCCAAATTAACTGTTTTTATAAGCTTTCTAAAAATAATTCCTGGTATAAATCTTAGGGTGACTATTGATAAGGAAAATAGAATCAGAAAGCTTTTTCTAGAAAATGTGTACCTCATGCACAAATATATGAAACCGTCAAAAAGGTGGGTATTGGAAGGAAATATCACGCATTTTGGTATTAGCTGCATGTGAAGCAGGTGGAAATGAGGATGGGAGGTAAGGAGAGAGGTGGTAGTCATTGGTGACCTTTGGTCTTTCTGAAAGGAATCACGGAAATGGATGAGTGGCTCAGGAAACTCTGTGCTCAGAGTTCACAATCTGAACAGTGAGTCTGGTATCTAAGATAATAAATTGTCATACTGTGCTAAAAGTGTGATCAAAGATATATGCCCAAGACTCCAACACAGCACAGAGGGAAGAGAAATAACCAAAATAGAAAAGGACTGGGAAGGCTTTCTGGATGAGTTCACATAGGTTATGTCTAAAATAAATCCTAAGAAACAGGTCACCGCAAACTAGTTGAGAGGAGAAAGTGGTAGGAAATTTATTCCAGGTCAAAAGACAAGCACATAAAACAGATGTCAAGAAAAATTAGAAAATTTTGTATTTCAAGTAATGCAGCATAGGAATCATGTATTGCAATAGGTAAAAAAGTGATCAAAGGTGAGGCTAGAAAGGAGGGAGTAGGGACCAGAAACTCAGGAAGTTTTTTCGATGTCACTGCCAAAGGTGAGACTAAACCAGAGTTGCCAAGGAAGATTGTAAACAGGGAGTAACCATATGAGATGGGTCTTAGGAAAATCACTCTGAGGAGACAGTTGTAGAGAAGGGCCAGATCTGGAGTCCTGGGGGCCAGCAGAAGACCATGGGGGCCAATTAAGCAAGACTATCCAGTGCCCCAGTCAGATATTCTAACTTAAATGAGAATTTCATTGCTCCTGACTTTCAAAAATGTGAAGATCAAATATCCATAAAGCAAATAATTTTAAATGTTCCTCTAATTATATCACCACTCTAGAACATGTGGATATATACAGGTGAATCAGACAGGGACACTGACCTCCAGAAGTGACAAGGGAGACAGAATATGTGTATATCAAATGAAACCTACGGTCAGAAGTGACAAATGCTAAAAAAAAAAAGTGACAAATATGATGAGAAGGGTGCAGACGCCCTGCAGGGGAATAACGAGTAAGCAGAGGAGTAGAGAATCAGAGAGGGTTTCCTGAGGACATCATGATACTTTATGTGAAAATAATAGACAAAAATTATGAAACACTTGGAATGAGAGAAGTATTCCATGGACATTATCTCCATTAAACCTTAATGTTAGGAACATTTATCATTTCTGTTTTACAGATGAGAGAACAAGGGTATAAACAGGTTAAGGGACTTGCTGGTGGTCACTCATCCTTGTTAAAAGGGAAAAATCAGGAATGGTTGTGGATGAAACAAATACAATTCAGACAGATAAAGATGGGAGGAAGAGGTTTCCGCCATGGAAGGAAGGCTGATATGGTTTGTGTCTAGATGTCCCTCCAAAGCCTCATGCACATTTAGATAAGGATTTTTTGGAGGTAGCTGAATCTAGAGTTTGTGACTGATTCATAGTGCAATGCTGGGATTAAGGGTGCTGGGATTAAGGGTGAGTGATTTCTGGATCAGTCCACTGATTGGATTGGCACCATCCTAATCTCAGCAGTCTGGATAAAATAAAAGGGGCAGAAAAAGAATTGTTTCCCCCTTTTTCTCTTGTTGCTTTTGCTGTCTTCCACCACCATGGACTGTTACCTTTCTGCCATGAGCCACCCTGCCTTGGAGCCAGCGGATTATGGACTGAAACCTCCACAAACTGTGAGCTAAATAAACCTTCCACCCTTTAACTTGGGGTGTTGGGTATTTTGTCTCAGAAATGAGAAAAGTAACTAAAACAAAAGTCATCACCGTAGACACTAAATTTAGACAACTTGGGTATACACAGAGAAAATAAGCCTGAGTTGGATAAACAATCATGAATAAGGAGATTTTCTTTCCAAGGCATGTGGACGAACACCTAAGAGTCTCTCATTAAGCACTGTCGTGCAGACTAAATTGCGTTTCTAAGGTGAGGGATAGGCAACTTTCCATTGCTTCCTTCTAGCTCTCTGAGGTGGGCCATCTTGAATAGTTTAGAGCAATTATTTGATCACACACTTCCTAATTGGCAAAAAAGAAAACAGAAAAGAAAAGAAAAAAAAAGTTAATAGTATCTTCAAAATCCCTCATTCCCTAGCTGCCAGTGGAGCATGCATAGAGCAGATGCCAAAGACAGCTTGGAAACTTCCAAAAGTGCTGGAAACCGCAATTACTGTTAGTCTTTCTATCTGCTTCTGCCAGGGTTGGCATCACAAGCAGCTACGGTGCTTGCCAAGGGGCTCAGGTGGCCTGCTGAAGTGACTTCTTACTTATAAAGCCATGCAGTGATTTTTATTCCCCTTAAAATTCCAAGACAAAATAAAGACCAAATATGTATAGTTAACTTTCAACTGGCAAAAGTTAAAATAGATTTCAAGGAAACATTGTCCCTAAGAATTTACCATACAGTTCAAACTCAAGATAAGGCAAGATCAAAAAAAAAAAAATTAGCAAAATTTTGTGCAAACTGAAGACCTGAAGACCTTTTTCTCATATGCCTGCTAAATGCCTCTTCTGCCTTACAAAATGACAGGGATATGATGTCCTACCACCACCATTAAGCCATGCAGCATCATTAAGACCACAACTCCCCTCTTTATTTCCAGCCTTCTGCAACCTACTGTGCAAAACTGTGACTCATTTCTGCTTCTATCTGCCCTGCTAAAGTCTTATTGAGTTCTCTTATTCAACAGTCTCTCCTGTAGCTATCTAGTCCAACTCCACTTAAGGTACATTTATTTATTATTTAACTTTGTTAATTTTTACCTGCCCATTCCAAAACCTGTTTTAGCTCTTATTCTAAAGTCTGACTTGATGGCAAACTATGAAAGAAAGAAAATCAACTACCATGTGCACTTAAATAGTAACACCTACAATACTGGATTCTTATTGTAGATTTGTAAGTCTCACCAACTAGATTTTGAGTGTTCAAAACACTGGTACCAGGTCATTTATCACTATATTCTTAATCTTGGCCCAAGGTCTTCTAAACAGCAGGTGATAAATCAACTGTTAAATAAATGAAACAAGGTCCTTCTTAAAAAAAAATACTTTCTAGATTTAACCTAGGCCCCTGTATTTTGAGAGAAAATCTATTCTCTCTACTGTTTAGCACAATGTGGGCTGTGGAGTGAAACCCAAGGCCAAGTATTGAGTCCTTTGCACTTTGTTATATGCAAGTTAATTAAGCATTGTGAAAGCTCTACTTTTCCAACACTCATCTTGTGACTTCACAGCAAGGAATCCTGACTGTATGATCTCATCCCAGTGTATACTGTTTACCAAATTCAATAAGTTTTAGCTGTGAATTTGTTGTAATTAAAAAGTGCATCTTGGTTACCCTCAAGGTACACTGGGCTTACAAAGGCCTCTGAACTATTTTTTTCCCCTGTTCTTTTACCAGGAAAAACAAAATTTCATTCTTTAAAAGATGAAAATTTCTCTCTTCTTTTTGGCCTTCAATAATGGTTGCTTTGATTATCACAATCCAAGATTTTGCACATGAGTATGTACGAAGACCAGAACTTGGGACCCCAGTTTTGAGTACTGTGATGTTCTTATGACAACTCAGAATAGTCAGGAATTAGCACTCAAATAAAGCCAGAGCTGGAGAATGATCAGTGCATGACTTCTGGACCAAACAAGTCAGGGAAACAAGAAGCATGGGACGAGCATGAGGTAGCTAGCGTTGACTCGTGCTTAGGAGCCCACCCACATCCTACTGGCAGATCTGTGCTCTCCAAGAAGAGGGAATCCCAGGAGTGGGGGAGATTAGTGCTCCAACCATGTAGGAAATTTTGCTTTTCCTTTTTCTTATCAATGTAAATAAAATTTTTGAACTACTTGAGAGTAAGCTTACATAGAGTATTTCCCTACATTAACAGATTCAACAATTAACAAAATTTTGTTGTATTTGTTCCATATATTCTTTCTGACTTTTCATTATTGCCTGTGCTGAAATATTTTAAAGGAAATCATACACATATGATCACTTCAACTCTATCATCCAAGAGATGGTGGGGAGAGGGAGGAAAGAGAGGAAGGTGATGAAAACAAGGAAATAAAATATGTAATTATATGCACCAACTCTACAGGAGGAATATGATCTTTATGTACTATGAACATGTACTAAAAACCATTTAAAAAAATAAGCATTTTTTTACAAATTTCGCTACTATAATTAAGTATAATTGACAATATTTCCAGCCTCTATTCATGTTTCCTAAATGATATCAATGTGTATTTTTATTGATGGTTCATTCCTATCTAGATCTCAGCAAGGTGACAGCATTATACTTGGTTAGGTTTATTTCTTACAACTGGTTTTTCATGTTAATATCTTATTACAGACACTCTGCGAGTTGTCCTTTACAATAACATCAGTTCTGAAAGCTTGATTAATTATGTTTTGTTTTGCTTTGAAACAGATTTGTTTGTAAGTGGTAGTTCACATCAACACACGCACACACACACACACACACACACACACACACACACACACACAATTTGTTCCACTTTAAGTGAGGCCAAAGTGACCTAGGGGTTTAGATTGTGACTATCTGATGATCTTGTTGAGAAGCTCATCTTCAGTTTCCATCTAAGGGCTTCGTCCATTGATGATGCCTGCCTAAATTAATTACATGAGGGGAGACACAACATTATTTTGAATTCTAATTTCTTCTACTTATTAGTTGGCTCTTTTTTGACTAAAAGAAACTCCTCCTCTTTCTTTATTTGTGAGAATATTAGATTTTTTACTTAAGCAGTATTTTAGGTTACAAGGGAAAATTTCACAGTTTATATAATTAGATGCTAAGGAAAATGGAAATGAAAATATCTGTTTATAATCATTATTTTATGAGTAGCTTAATAAGTTAAATTACGTCTTTTAACCTACCTTTCCACATAAATGCATAATTTATAAAATATTATCAGAAATTCTTTGAAAATAATAGAAGTATTATTTTCATGCATTGTTACTGCATAAAGAAATGCATAACATGAAATCTACTTAATTTTAAGTATTCTGAACAACACTGGTGAGTACAAGCACAATTGAAACTTTATAACAATTGAGCAGCAATTTCTCATAATTTAAAAATGCATGGATAGCAATATATATGTAATTTTTTCATTAAAATTATCCAGATCATTTAGCTACATATAGACTCTGAACACGTCCCTTGCTTAGGTGTTATTCATAAAAAAGTCTTGTTTAAGACCTAATAACATTCTCCCATAAAATTGATTGTCACTACTTTGGTTCTTGTGTAGCTTTATTCTATTTCTAAATGAAAGAAATAAGAAAATAGTTACTATTAAGATACTGTATGCTGCAATATTGATATTGATGACATATTAATTCATATATATTGATAGGTATAAAAGTAGTCATATTAATAAAAGCTAACTTGTACTTACTGCAAATAATGTGCCCATCATCAGAATAGGAACTTTTCATATATGTGTTCACTTGTAACATTCACCTTATGTAAGAGAAATTCTTATTGTCTCCATTTTACAGAGGTTTACAGAGGTTGCTGAGCTTCCAGAATCTTAAAAAAAACTAGTCTGAAGCTCAGCTATTAAGTAGTGAATCTATTATTCAAACCCAAATCTCCCTACCAAAAATCATGTAGTTTTCTTTAATATTTTAACTAGAATTTAGAGCAATTAACCTGGTAGGTGATGAAGGTATGATGTAATGGTCTGAATTTCATTTCAGACAGTACTATTCTTAACACTGTGTTCTTTCTATGCTACCACACTATTTCTACTTGCCAACTTGCAACAGAGACAGGATTAAAATATCAAAAGTAAATTTATTATTTAAAATCTAATGATAAAATTTATAGATCAAATTAAACAAGCTTTGTGGACCACTCTTGAAAACTATATTTTTTATTAAATGATAAAATAATTATTTTTCAGCATATTGTATGTGACAGGGCCATTTCTTACATCTTAGAAAATCAGTTTACATTCTTATGAGGAAGATAGATTGAGAAAAAATAATTATATAATATGAGAGAATGACCAGTACTCTGGAAAAAATATATATATAGCAGCAGACTGGTAATGACTATGATGCAGGTGACTGCTGTTAAGAATGTGACTTCTGAACTGAGACCAGGATGAAATGAGATTTTAGGGAGAGTAAAAGCAAATACAAAATCTCTGCAGCAAGATCAGTACGCGTCGTTCAGATCCTAAAATCACTATTAATGCTTTTCCACCTTCAAGTATCCATCATTTTGTGTAATCCCATCCCGTTGAGCATAGGTGCAACTAGTGACATGCTTTTAACCAGTAAGTAAGGTAAATGTGATAGGATTTCACTTCCTAAGATTACATTATATAAAAAAGATGATAAAGCATCGCTCCTTTGTGACTCCACACTATATAAAGCTTCATCTTAGCCAAAGAAGCTCCTTCTTGCAAGCAAATTTCTATACTGTCACTACTTGTTGAGATGACTACACAACAGAGAAATGTGGTGTCTCCTAAAAGCAGGTTTCCATATTACTACTGCGCAGAGCTGAAATCCACCCAAAGCTATATTTGTTTGGAATATATAAAACTCCACATTTGAACTTTGAATGCAGTATTTTGAGATGCTAAGACGATAATATATGCCTGGATTCTTACTCACAAAAGCTTGGGGCTGAGGATACAGCTCAGAGTTAGAGAACCTGCAGAACAGAGCATGTGTGAAGCCCGGGGTTTGATTACGAACACTACAAAAAAAGTGGTATAATAAATATGTGAAGTGTTAAAATAATAAATTTGTCATAATTTGTAACATAACATTAAAAACCAGCAAGTGTGCTACAGGAGGAATCCAAGATTTTCTGGAGAGAAGGCAGCATTGAAGAGAGGAGGAAGGAGTGAAGTCGCTGGGATGTGTATGAGATCAGTGCTACTCCAAGCGTGAGCCTCTCCTCCCTCAGTTTTCCAAAAGTACAAAAATTAAGTGTGCTACACCTTAAAGAGATATATTTAATGAAGGAGGACCAAGGCAGCCAAAGTCCAGAGGAGACAGAAACAGAAATTCTAGAAAAATTTGAGCCTTTGTTACACATTGCACATCAAAACATGTGAAGTAAAAATGAATATAACTTAAAGAAGAGCTAGAAAAATCCACGAGCATAGTTAGAGACCTCGACACTCCCCTGTCAGTAATTTTTAGATCAAGCAGACAGAAAATCAATGAGTACATAGTTGACATCAACAGTACTATCCATCCAGTTGATTTAATTGACATTTATAGAATACTCCATTGAACAAGAACAGAATACACATTTCTCTTACATTCACATGGAATTTACACTAAGATAAACTACAGTGTGAGCAAAGGAGAGAGAGATACATGAAAGCCAATTGAAGACACTCCCAATAGCTAAATGTGAAATAAATTCATTTATGGAATAAATTAACAAATACCATTAGTTTATAACTCAAACTACAAAATATCCTACAGTTATACAGATATTAATAAAAGAAAAGAAACAAACATCCTGCATATAAGAATCAAAGTTATATACATAGGACTGGGTGCATATTGTAGAGTACTTGCCTGCACTGTAGAAGTGCTCAATCTCCAGTACTACACGAAGGTAAAGAGGTAAAGCATAATGCTCCATCATTTAAGTGTGGATTGTATTTAGTAACTTCCAGAAAAGTACAGTTTTGAAATGAAAAAATGAAAGAGTAACTACAGTTAAACACCACCTCATGCCACGTAACTAAGTTTAACATAAGAAAATACAGTTGTATTGATAATATATATTCTTGATATAATGTGATAAAAATAACACTTTACCTCTGTGCTCTTCTAGCTATGCAGACATAACTCAAAGCTCATAATAAGAAAAACATTATCCAAATCCCATTCGAGGGGCATTCTACAAAATACCTGATTAGTAGTCCTCAAAAATGTCATAGTCATCAAAAGCAAAGATATCTGAGAAGCTGTAATAAGCTAGAGAAACCAAAACTACATGATTACTGTATTAATCATCTTTCTCATTTCTGAGACAAAATAACTGACACCTGAAACTGAAAGGAGCACAAGTTTATTTTGGCTCACAATTTCAGATGTTTCAGTCCATGGTTGGCTGGTTCCAAAGCAGAATACCATTGTTGTTGGGAAGCAGGGAACAGGGAAACAGCATCCAAAAGAGATATATCCTCCAAAGTCTGCATCCCCAGTAGTCTCAAACTTCAACTGGATGCCACTTCCTAACAGCACCTTCAGCTACGAACATCAGTGTACTCATCAGCTGATGAATGTAGAGCTCCATGATCTCATCACCTGTCCAAGAGTCTGGTAAACCAGTCAAGTTGAAAATTAAGGTTAACTGGCACAATTACTAGGTATAATATGGCATATCAGATGAAATTCTGGAAGAGAAAAAGGAATTAGAGAAAAACAGAAAATCTGGTTAAATAAGGACTTTAGTTCATAAGAATTTGTCAAAATTGGTTCGTTAATTGTGACAAATACATCACACTATTGACAGATATTGATAATTGGGGAAGCTGGGTGCTTGGGACATGGAAACTGAAATCTAAAACTCTCCTTAAATAATAAACCAATTTTTTTTTTTTGTGGGTACCGGGGGCCAACCTCAGGACCTTGCTCGCCAGCAGGCGCCCATGCCCCTGAGTGATATCACCGGCCCTTTTTTCATATGTGGGTACTGGGAGTCGAACTCAGGATCTCGCACTTGCCAGGCAGGCGCTTATGCTGCTGAGCCATCTCACCGGCCCAATAAACCAATTTTTTAAAAAATTGAAGTCTGGAGTTCAGAAATAGAATTTGAAGCATATGACACATTGGAGGTATTGCCGACTTGAAAAAGGAAAGCAGCAGTTACATGGCTAGGAGTGAGGGTAGCCTGCAGGAACTGACAGGGAACCTAACTAACATCCAACAAGAAAATGGAGACCTCAGTTCTACAGTGACAAGTAACTGATTTTCTCAAGCAACAAAAATGAGCTTGGAAGTGGATTTTTCTCCAAAAGATCCAGATAAGAGCTCAATCTATGCAGCACCTTGCTATCAGCCTGTCACCCTGGGTGCAGACCTAAGATACACTTTGCCTGGATTTCTGAATTACAAAACTTTGAGCTAATAATTAGATGTTGTGTTAAACCTCTCAGGGTGTGGTTATATATTATGCAGCAATAGAATGGAAATACAGAGTTCTAATGAGGAACACACTCATCTTTATACCCGTGCCTACCTTATCTGGATTTCCCACCTTGTTGAAGACAAGCAAAAGAGGCTGGAAAACCTGCTTCAGCTCATTGTCTACTCCGCCAGCTTAGCCTTTTGCTGAAAGGGCAAAATGCCATCTGTTTTGTCCTGGTACTGTGTGCTAACCAGGACAAGATCTGCTCCTGCAATGGAGACATGCACATTTCTAAGGGACACATTCGAGGAAGGAAGACAAGAACTTTGAAAAGCCTACATGACGGCAGTTACAAATCACACAGTACCTTTGTATCTACATTTGAGTAATGAAGTTTTGATTTGAATCACTGTGTATCCTGTATTTTAATTCTCAACTGTTTTTGAACTAGACAGACCAAGATAGAATTGTTATTTATAGACCCCCTCCAACTTCATCTTAAAGTGCTATTTTTCTAGGAGTCAAAAAGGTATAGGAAAAGAAAAACACTCCTTTAAAAAAAGATATTATTCTCATTAGAACTACAAAGGAAAGTGGGGTCAGGTTATAGAAAACTATGAATAACAGCATGAAATCTTTTGATTTAATGCAACTGAAACTTTTTTCTTGAACAGGGCATGACACATCGAGAAGGAGGTTTCAAACCTCTTAGTCTGGCAGTGCTGTGCGGTCCATGGTGGGGAATGGGGATGGCATGCTTGGAAACAATTATGCCTATGCAAATGCTGTATAAAATGATTTACCTTTGAGCTTCTTATAAAAACTGATCTTGGCTCAAACTGGGATTGCTTAACAGGCAAGAAGAAAGAAAGGTATGAAACATAAAACTGCCTCCTTAAAAGCTTGAGACAGGCATACGTGCTTGTGAAAGTTGAATTTTTGCCAACGGGCTTATAAAAAATAAAATGTCATCTCACTACGCTTAGCAGTTGCGGCTGTACTTTAATTTCCATTTGTAGAATAAATTATTTTCAAAGAATTTTTCATAATAGTCAAGTTTGGCAGAATACAGTATGTAAGTATCATTTTGAGGATTCAGGTTATTAAATATGGTGGTGCTAGAAACCTTCAATAAAAGTATTTACTTGGATGTCTGGCCCTTCTTATCCAAACTGTGAAAGTTGGCTTATTATAGTGAACAATGTAAATTTTTAAACACTCTAAGTCTATGAACCTCATTGTGAAATTGTGGTCCCTGGCACTTAAAAGCTATTAAAGAAAACTCTATTTCAAACATACTTTTCTCTGGTATTAAACATTTTAGATGTCAGCTGAGTTGTGGATATCCCTCAAAACCTGTGGTCACTTTTATGTGCCACAGAACTGAAGACACGAATATGACCAGAATCAGAAGTCAGTCTAGATTCATGATGATTAATGGATGGAAGTTGATTTGTTGGGGGGAGTGAAATACTTCCCAGGTCCAACTCCACAGAACAACGTCATGGATTTCATGGCTTGCATGCTAACCAACCAGAATGCTGTGAAATGCTACTCCACATTGCCTCATGGTAGGCTTACAATTTACAGTTTCTTTCATTGCATTTCCCTGCAAACATGTAACCTCTGGACAATGTAGGGTAGCAGGTATATGAGTGGAATATAACACTGGATTTCTATATTGTATATTGGACTAGTACTATTTAATACCTTTGTGACTTTAAAGAACAAAATTTTGTTCACAGAGCCTTTATTTTTTTAATCTGTTAAATGAGATAAATAAAATTAGAAAAGTAGAGCAATACTGTTGGGAAATAGAAACATAATCTATGTGTTAGTGAAGCGCCTCCATAGAAACAGAGATAATTGGATTTGTATACACACATTACATATTTGTGCAAAAATATGTATTTATATATGTATTATGTATATGTATTTATATGTGTGCATATTTTATATATCCCTAGAGGAGTGATGGGAGAGGGGAGGGAAGAGGAGAAGAGAAAGGAAGGAGAGAGAACGAGAAAGAAATTTAGGATAAGGAAGTAGCTGACCTGATTATAGGCTCACAAGTACTTACATTTGCAGACTAAGTCTGTAAGCTAGAGACTCAGAGAGCTAATAATTAAGCTTCTGTCAGAGTTTGAAGTTCTGAGAAGTATGAAAATTGATGGAATATTTTCCATATAAATGATGGCAGGCTCAAAGTCCAAAAAGATCCAGTGTTACTCTTCAAATCCAAAGTCAGTGGAAAATAACAACGTTTTAGTTTCTAAGTCTATTAGAAAGGAAGGGTTGTCCTCTAGTTGGCAGGAAGACGTATTTATTCATTCTGTTTAGCGATCAACTGATTAGATGAGGACCACCTATACTAGGAAAAGCAATCTGCTTTATTCAGTCTATTGATCTCACTGGGAGAAATCCTCATAAAAATGATAAGAATAACTTTTTAACAATATCTTCACACCCAGTGACCTAGTCAGTTTGCCACAAAATTGAATATCACAATCTATTTGAAGCACAGGTTTTATTGTGAGGAACATACTAATATTAATCATTCTTTTTCACTAACCATTAACCAGATGGCATGATTATTTATAATATCTCTCAAGTGAGCACTCATAATCACATTCTTACATGAAGAAGAACAGATTTTATAAGGGTTAAATGTCACATCCATGAACACACAGCTACCCGGTAGCAGAGCTAGCAGGCAGAACCCTTATAGGTTGGCTACAAAATTCTGCTTTTACAACTGAGTTACTTTGCCCATCCTCTTTTTCAAATGCAAAGAAAACTGAGAAGGCAAAAACCACAGTGCACAATATTCTTTCAAAGTCTCATAGCTTCCAGTTAAGTTCCATGCCAGTGTGCACGTTTATATATAACCACGTGTGAAAAATCGATGCCATTTTTCTGAGGAGTTAAGTAGGTGGCATGTATTTCAACAGCTCATCTCCACTAAATGAGAGCTAGAATATATATTTAAAGATGATGTCAGCCTTTCTAAATATAATTTTCAACTGTGCTGGGAAAAATATAAACTGCAGCACTGTAATAATCAACATATAAATAGCTCCACATCTTTGCCATGTAAATTTGGATAATGATATTATGGAAGAGGACTAGCAAAAGAGGCCTTCTGTTACCGCTCTTCCTACTAACCAGTGAGCAGCTGGGAGAGATGACATTTTTAGTTAAAGCTGGTTTGGAAAGACTTTTCTCCCATGGAGATAAGCTAAATTCTCAAAATAAAACAATCCAAAACTGCCAATGTTTGATTGGGTTGCATTTGAAACGGTGATATTTAAGGCACGGTTTTCTCACAGTTTTGGAGAAAAAACACACAGCTTTCCAATGTCCTTTGACAGACTGAACCTCCGGGTCTTTTTTGTCTGTCTGTGCACACTTGGTCCAGTTGGTAAGATTTGAGATATTCAGTCCTCGTCTCCAAAGCTGAGAACGACGTCTTACGCAATCCCGAGCGCTCGTTCGGGCTCTTGGACTACTCTGTCCCGAATATGCCGAATATCATGACCCTGCGAAAGGGTACGTATGCTAGTTCCCACACGTCCCGTCTCAGTAGGAGAAAGAGAGGACTCTAGGGGAACTTATTCTACTTGAATGCTGTTAATTCTAGGTAATATTGGATAAATAGTTATATGGCAGAGATCACAAACAGCTATTTGTAATCTGCTTTGAGGCAGATCTGTTCTGGACAGCAATATACATATACATTTCCTCATAAATGAGAGTTATATTACTCATTAACTACCAATCTGAGTAAGAGCCTAAGTCTCTTCATATTAACACTGATTGAGTTTTGAATTTGTGTTCCTGTTTTTAACTACTAATTTCGACTCCTGGGAGATTTTCGTTTGTTTTTGTTTTTGTTTAGTGTACCAGGAATCGAAATCACTACCTTGCGCTTGCCAGGCAGGGGCTATGCCGCTGAGCTATATCCCCGGCCTCCTGGGAGTTTCTAATTGTGATAACCAGCTTTAGCACTGCACTTTGATAAACTCATCTCCATTATAGAAATCTAGAGGAAAAGCCTCAAATCACACCTGTGACTTTCTGTGAGTAAAATTAAGAAAAAAATGACAGAATCGAGTAGCAGTGTTTCTCATAGCCCAGTTAGAGGAATGTAGGCTTGCAATTGGAGTCTTTCTTACATAGCCATTTTGCTATTGAACACCATCAAAGGGGAAGATGATGTATCCAAGAAGTGATCTACATCTATGACTTCTCATTTTTCAGGGGAGGCACAGGTATAAGTGTGACGGAAGGAGAACTGCTGGGAGTAGCAGACATGGGAACATTCTCACTGTGGGATGGATTTCAGCTCTGCTTGTAGCAGTTTCAGTTTGGAAATCAGTCCCATGGACTGTCGAAGAGCAAAAATGTTTTAAAAGCAAACTCTCTTTTACTTTGGTCCAAACTTCATCTTTTATTAAGTTAATTTTTTTTTCCATGGCAGATATTTCTCTCGCTATTTCTTTTCACTCATAATAATTCACCTCGCCATCATACACAGACACTCTGTGGTAACTCAGCCATGCCTCCTACCCTGGGAGTGTTTCTTTATTTCTCTACCTGTCAAATTGGCATAAACAGGTGAATTCCTTTGGCCAGTAGGACATTAGAAAATTTAACACAAATGAATACTTGAAACATGCTTGTTTACTGAGGTTTCACATCTTGACCCAGCACTACTGTCAACCAGACGTGTGACGTATGACTGAAGCCATTGTGGAACATCTAACACCAGATGAAATGTCAGCTAACTGCAAAGCTTAGAAGACTAACCCACACTAAAAGAGTGATTCATTAAGACCCTCAAAATTCAAAGACAAGTCAGATGAAAGCTGCGTTAAGTCATTAGTTTCCGGGAGGGAATATGTTATGTAGCAAAAGTTAACTGTTGTCCAATGTGATGTCACAGGACTGCAATCGCAGCTACTTGGGAGGCTGAGGTAGGAGGATTGCAAATTCGAGACCAGCCTAGGCAACACTGCAAGACCCTGTCCCAAAAAAAAATTAATGAAAAATGTCCTGGCAATGTGGTTCAACCCCCAGTACTCATATATTTCTAAGCCGCAATTTTCTCAACTTCAAAGTAGGATTGCTGACACCTAGCTTGCAATGTTACTGTGGGTATTACAAGTAACTTTTACTTAAGGGACTGGCTCAGAAAAAGTTCTCTTTTCAGGCTATGTTATTCATTAGTTATCAATGATTAGTTAAGTTCCTAAGTCTCTTAACACTATCACAGATTGAATTCTGATATATTTCCCTGCTCCTGAGAAAATTGATCTCAACTCCTGGGAATTCTGAATTTTGATAATCACTTTTAGCGTTACCCTTTGCTAACCATATATCATGCAAATTTAGAGAGAAAGACACTAATCACAGCTCTGAATTTCTGGCTGTAAAACTAACAAATAATAAGTGACAGAATTAAATAGCAGTTATTTTCATTAAGTTAGAAACTGAAACTGAGTTTTGAGGCTCAATAAATAAATTTGCTTTAGTTGAAAAAAAATCCTTAGAAACTATCCATTTTATTCAAACTAGGCATATGTCTTGCTGTGTTTAAGGATGGATGAATCTCTATCATCCTTTCTCTTCAAGTTGTCAGAATTTTCCTGGGAAGACATGCTTGTACAAATATAGGTATTCTACCAAACAAACTGTATAGGACACACTAATAGGGAATCCTCACACTTCTATATTAGACAAAAAAGACTGGGCCCAATGTAAAAAATCTGAGGAAACCTCAAGAAGAGACAAAATTAAGTAGGCTCCTCTCTCTCTCTCTCTCTCTTTTTCATTCACTATGCAATGCATTTTTATTTTCATCTCAAAAAGCTGTAAATCAAACCAGCTCAGAAAGTAAAACAGAAACAAAACAGAATCAGCGTTTCACACATTTCAAAAGGTTAGAGAAGATTTACCTTCAAATAATGCCGGACCCACAGGCTCAAATGTACTATCAGGACTCCTTGTCTCTTAGCCTGGTTTACTGTTTGCCTTTGTTAGACCCACTCATTCTCAAGTGAAGTGTCTGCCAACAGCATAATCAATCTCACTCCAAGTTTCTAACAAAGAAGTAGTTATTTCTTGAAGTCTGAAATGAAAGTATTAGGTCTGATTCTCATTAGCAAAAATTGGGTCACGCATTCATCCATGTATCAATCTCTAGAAATGAGAAAGGTGTCTGTTCACCCATGCTTCAGAGTAAAGGGTTGGAAGTAGGTAGGGTGCTCCTATCAGAAGAAGAGGAGGGTGATATTGTCCCTGATCTTCTGAAAAAATATATTTTTTTGGAAATGTAGGATTTTTGTTTTGTTGCAGCAGCAAAGTGGATAATAGTAGAGGACCAGGAAGAAACACTTTCCTTATTATATAAGTAAGTTGACACATGCAATTAAAAATGAACATATCTGGGCCGGTGAGATAGCTCAATGGCATAAGTGCCTGCCTGGCAAGCACGAGGTCCTGAGTTTGACTCCCAGTACCCACATAAAGGAAAAAAAGGGGCCAGTGATATGGCTCAGTGGCATGAACACCTGCTGGCAAGCATGAGGTCCTGAGTTCAACTCCTGGTACCCACATTAAAAAAAAATGAACATATCTTTACTATTTTTCATTAATTATATCCAATCACATCCAAGAAGTTGAGGCAGCCATTTTGGTTTTGTTTGATTTTGTTTCTGAGAGGAAAAAATATTTCACCAAAGAATGACAATGCTGGGAATCTTAGAAGGTCAGTGGTTGCACCTAGTCAATTATGTATTTGGCTTACTTGCAGAATGAAGTAATCTGAGGAAGCCTGGCACAGACTGGGTTGAAGTAGAAAAAATGAGACTAACCTCATCTAACAACACGCCTCAGGGAATATTTTAAAAAATATTCCTTGCTAACTCAGAAAGCCAGAATTTGAATGATGTCACATCATATTCCTGAAAAGGAGTTAAGGATATAAACCACCAAGGTGGGGCAGAATTTGGAAGGTAAAAAGAAATACACACAGTGAAGACAAGGCTCAGGAGGTTTCAGTTGGGAACAATGGCAATTGGACTTGAGGCCATGTGTATTATGCCCTGGCAGAATATTAAACACTGTTAACATACAGTAAGTCCCCAACTTATGAATGAGTTCCGTTCCAGGAGAATGTTACTAAGTCAGATGCATTTGTAACTCTGACAAAGTGGTCACTGACAAAATGAGTCTTACACACTGTCAGTGCTCTGATTGAGCACTACACTACTACACACTGTTGAACCGTACAGTAAGCACACAGCATCACAACTGTGACAATGCCTGACAGACATATGAGCTACTTCAAGGATTTGTTTTCATCCATGCATGTTAGTAATGCGAAGTTTGTTTGCATCTGTGAAAGTTTGCAACTTGAATGTTTAACAGTTGGGGACTTCCTGTACAATGGCACAGGGTAAACATTCCCATTCCACAAAGGAGATAGAAAGAAATGGCACTAAACAAATACCAAAGCTCAGCAGGGCTAACATTAAATCTGGTAGTTTAATGTCTGATACCTGGTGCAAGTTGTCACAAGATGTGATCTTCAAAGGACTTCAGTGGTCCCACCTGTGTGTCATCACTGGTTATAGTCCTCATGGTCCCTCTCTTGCAATGACTTTCTCATTCTCTGTGGCTTTCTTCAGCAGACATTCCATGCATCTGGCTTCACTCTTATGATTTTACACATTGCTCTCCAGGGGTATACTACATGGCCTTACAGTCCTTCTTCTGATCTGGGTGGATGCTTTTCTGACACCACATTCTTGTATTCTGCATGCTCATAAAACCATCACCACATGGATGACAACAATGTCTGCTGCCATCTTGAACAGTAGCAGGGCCCCCTTGTATCATGGCTACAGAGGTCCCAGAGTGCCCGGATGCCTAAGCACTATAAATCAAATCCTAGGAATCCATTTCCCTCGGCATCCCTTTAGGATGCTCTATGGCTCTCTTCTCAATGAAAACTCTTTCAATTTTCACCTTTAAGCATGTGAAAGATAGTACTTGCAGATTGGTTTAAGCCATCTTTCCTATTGTCTTGATGGAAATACATGGATTCTTCTTAGTGCTAATCTTTTTAGGAACCAAACTTTCATTTTTTTTTTCTACCTTTGCTGATGTTTCTTTTTTTTTTTTTTTTTTTTTTTGTGGGTACCGGGGGGACGACCTCAGGACCTCACGCGCCAACAGGCACCCGTGCCGCTGAGCGATATCACCGGCCCCTTTTTCGTATGTGGGTTCCGGGAGTCAAACTCGGGCCTTCGCGCTTGCAAGGCAGGCGCTTAAGCCGCTGAGCCGTCTCACCGGCCCCGCTGATGTTTCTTTATTGGCCAAACTGAAAACTTTTTAAATAGGCTTTTAGTTTCTGATTTTCACTATAGATCTAGCTAAAAGCCACCTATAGCATCTGGTGATGCAACCTAAACAGTGGACTACCTTGAAACTTCTCCTGCAAGAGCAATTAGTTCTCTGTCTTTAATCTCAGGCTTTCACAAAGACTCAGGACATGGGTAAAATGTAGAAAAATTTTCTCCCAGAGCATAACACACATGGCTTCAAGTCCAACCGCCAATGTTCCCAACTGAAACCTCCTGGGCCTTGTCTTTACTGTGTGTATTTCTATCAGCATTCTGATATTTTGGGCTCTGACAAGAATATCCCATCAAATTCTACTTACAGAATTCTAGGGCTTCTTTAGCTAGCAACTCCAAATCTTTCCAAACTTCTCCTGAAAGCCAGTTCAAAAGGTATATGAAACACATGGTTAGACATAGTCACAACAACATGACCCACCTTCTGGTAACAAAATCTGTCTTAGTCACCTTATTCTCACTGAGACAAAATACTTGACATGCACAACTTAAAGGAGGAGAGGTTTATTTTGGCTCACAATTTTTAGAGAGTTCACTCCAAGATAAGAAGAACAGGTTGGAAGGGTTTGGCAAAGGAAAGCCACTCATATCATGGTGGGCTGAAAGCAGAGAGAAAGGAGTAGCCAAGGAGGGTGCTACTCTTTTAAGTCATGACCCCAGTGACCCACCTCTTCCAACTAGGCCCCACCTCATAATAGCATATTCAGCTACTGAACTCGTTAGTGAGTGAATCCATTGATATATATAGCACTCCAGTGATCCAATCATCTTCCAAATACATGAGGCCTTGGTGGTAAATTTTTTTATCTAAACCAAAAGAAATTCCAAAATATTTTATATGAGAATTTTATTTGTAGGAAGATTTATAAAAATAAAATAATTGACCAACTGCAAAGGGTATACTAGTAATTAAAACAGTGTTTCAAATCTGAAGGATGTTTTCTACATAAGATAACCAAGTAAATTCCCAGACATTGAATCACTCATATGTGGAAACAAAATTATGAACAGTCATACAGCATGAAATAAATCATTTGATCTCATATATAAAAATAAGAGGATCCAGTCCTAGTCTCTACTTTTATAAAAGTGCATGGCTTCAGGTCCTTCAGGATTTGCACACACACACACACACACACACACACATAAACATATCCTTCTCAGGATTAGACACATACATGCCATATATATATATATATATATATATATATATATATATATAGTTTTCCAATATTAAACATTACATAGCAAAGTTTTACTGAGCTAAATTTTACTCCCAGAATTGTCCTTAATCTGTGATCACAGTAGAATCTTCCAAGGCAATATTCAAAGTCAGTACTTCTTTCTCTCTTGCCATGGTTCACAGATTTGGGCTGAACACAGTAATCTTGATTTTTAAAAAGTATCTGAAGGATATTGACTCATTTTGTCTGCCACAGATCATAGTTTAAATCCCCCTGCCTGTTTCCTTTATTTCCATTGTTATCATAATTTTCTTATTCTATTCCCTCCTGGCTATTTTTTCAAGTCTACCAAATGTTATGAGCCAAATGGGTGGGACCTAAGTAATAATCATGAATTATTAACCAGAAACAAGGATTCCATAAATTAGAGAATGAATGTGTAAATGAACAAATGAATATAAGTCTCTCCAAGGAAGAGTTTGGCAGTTTTTCTATCACTTCACATACCTAGGGGCCATCCAGCCTCAGCTGTCTGCCAACTCTGGTACAAACTTGCAGTACAAAACCCCCAGCTGAGAATGTTCAGTTAATAAGTCCAGGAGGGAAGAAAGTATGATGAGGAATCAGGTAAGAGAGGGGCCCACAGGAGATTGTTAGCAGAGGCTGACGTCCTAACATATAATAGGCAGAAGTTGCCATTCGGAACGAGCCCACAGGAGACAGCAGGTTCTTGCTTCAGCCAATTTAGTTTCCAGTTCAGAAAGTTACTGGCCATAAATGAAATTATTTTCTGTGTTAAACTGGTTCAATGCAAATGGTAAAGCTGCTGCGTTAGCTTTTTGTTAACTGGGGTACCCTGAAATCACAGCATGGAAACATAATAATGAATATGTGCCTAAGTTGATCTTTAAAAAAAAGTTGACATTGAAACAAAGAGAAATTAATATGGAGATTTTACAGATCTTATGATATTTTTAAAGTTGCAATAATAAAACCTTTGTACTTGGACATGAGTCTTCCGTGGAGCTATGCCTTGGAAACGTGGGTGTTACTCAGAACCACTGTGGGTTCCACTCCCACACTGCTTAAATTCAGCTTCACTGGTTGTCACAGTTGTTGTGGTGCCTGGTGGGCTCCACCCAGGAGGCCACCAGAGCTAACTTTCTCACCTGCCATCTCCACGAGGTTCTTTTTCAAGTTGGTGCTCCCTGATGTGGAAGGGCACTTGGTTTAAACAAGCAGTTTACATTTTTGCTGATAATGTTGAAGTTACCTGGTTTCTTTGCAGCTCGCCTCTGAGCTCATCTCCTACCTTCTCTTTGTGATGTGGTTTCTGTCCGTTACTGCTGCTCCTGCAATAGCCTCTACCTCTACCTTACCTTCTCTGTCCATTGTGCCAATGCAGGAGGTAATTTTAACATGACCAAGGACCCTGTTACTCTCATCATTCAGTCTGGAAACTCCAGTGGGATCTTCAACTTCTCTTTTTTGTCTCTTTCATTTACCAAGACTCTCTTCTTAATCTTGCTTCTTCCTTTCAATTCCCATTATTCTCACCTTATTGCTGGATTGTATCAGTCCATTTCTGAACCATAGGCAGTAGTTCCCAATCACTCTGCATAAATTTTAATAAGATTTATGTGTTCCTTTCCCAACTTCAGAATAATGCCTTTATGAATATCGTTTTTCTTTAATCAATACTACCTTTGGAAATTTTCAAGTGAATTCTATCATTTTACGTAAAATTGACTTCAACAAATACTTACTGTGCATCTTTACACTCCAGGCACTTTTCTGGGATGCATAACAGATACACAGCTGGATTATGAAGACAGCAGAAGAAATGGACTCCTGAAGAGATATTAATGCATAATAGAAAAAGGTAACAGCAGGACTAGAGAAAAAGTTTTCAGAAAAGGAGACACTAACACGAGTCTAAAAGGATGAAATGGGGGGCCGGTGAGATGGCTCAGCGGCTTAAGCACCTGCCCGGCAAGCGCGAGGACCCGAGTTCGACTCCCGGAACCCACATACGAAAAAGGGGCCGGTGATATCGCTCAGTGGCACGGGCGCCTGCTGGCGCTCGAGGTCCTGAGGTCGACCCCCCAGTACCCACACACAAAAAAAAAGGGATGAAAAGGAGATGGTGCAGTAACAGGAGCAAGGACACTTGGGCAGTAGGTACAGAGTGCAGACCATTTGGATGCAGTTTGAGGCTGGACTAGACATTTGAATACTGGGGAGGAATAATCAAGAGGTGAAGCAAGAGAAAGATCATGTTATGCAAGATTTTCTCTGTCAGGCTAAGGAGGAGCTCTTTAACATTATCTAAGGCCAATCCCTCACTAAGTGGGTATTTCTTTTTCTTTCTTATTTACTTATTTGTTTATTTACTTATTTATTTATTTTGGTACTGGGAATCGAACTCAGGACTTTGCACTTGCAGGCAGGCACTTATGCCACCAAGCTATATCCCCAGACCCCTAAGTGGGTATTAACATAATTTTCACATCTATAGGATGTGTTGCAAACAGGGAGATACTCATTATGTGAAGATGGCCATGCGATAAACAGGACTTGTTCAGATTGATACATATCTGTAGTAAGATTTTTATGTTTGAATGGAACAAAAATTGCTATATTATGAATTTTGCATATTTTTTAGGAAAAAAATTAAGAAATAAGGCTTTTAGAGAAAGGCAAATAAAGAAACACTATTATTTCAGCTTACCAGAAAGAGTAGTGATCATCAAGAAATCAAATAAAAAGGAAGCCTTCCACATTGTTGGTGGGAATGTAAAACTAGTACAACCATTCTAGAAATTAGTATGGAGATTTCTGAAAGGACTAAAATCAGAAATTCTGTTTGATACAGCTATTTCCCTTCTAGGTATCTTTGCAAAAGAGGTAAAGACATTATATTGCAAATCTCTCTCTCTCTAATGTTTATAGCAGCACAATTCACAATAGGTAAAGCCTAGAAGCATACTATATGTTCTTCTACAGACAAATTAATAAAGAAAATGCTGAATCTATATACAATGGAATTCTCAGCTCTAAAGAAGGATAAACTAGAGACACTTGTAGGAAAATAGATACATGTACAGAATGTAATGTTAAGTGAAATAAATCAGATACAAAAGCTTAAATACCATATGGCAGCTTCCATTTCAGTAAGGTAAGAGGTAAATAAAGAGCAAAATAAAGGTTCAAAAGAGGGAAACAGGGAAATAGATATTTTGCAAATGAGACAGATTCCAAGAGACCAAGGTCATGGAAGGTGCAGAGGGTAAAAGGAAGTAAAAAGATTTAAGAAGTGTCATGTACCGGTACTAAACACCTACAGTGAATGTAAATATTGTATATTTTAAACATCAACTAAAAATAATAATAACAACACCAATGCAAATGGAGAAAGGGGATCTAGAGACAAAGGAAAGAATGTCAATGGGGAAGGGAAAGGGAAAATAAAAGAATCTATGTACATGCACTTACTCCCAAGTTTAATATAAATTTCATATGTTAAAAACATATACTAATAAAATAAAATTTAAAACAAAGAAATCAGCATTTCAAAGGGCTATTTTAGATTAGAGACTAGAATTCCCTGAACTATTTACTCTTTTGTTTTGAAAGATACATAAGAAAAGACTCACAGCTACTGGAACCAATGGCTTTAACTGAAACCTTAGTCTATGAAAGTTACTCTATCTGGGGAAAATTGATCTACTATAGGTCTGTGAATAAAACACAGAATTTTTTTTGACTTTGTAAACACACAAGCTCTTTTATGTGTGCAAATTTGCGTAATTTTCTGGTTACAAAGTTTACTTACATTTATAACATCACAAATTGGTAGTGACAAAAAGAAAAAAATAGATGGGTAAATAGGTAGATCATGGAGGTTGAGGCAGGAGGATCTCTGTGAGTTCAAGGCCAGCTGGGCTAAGAAGTGAGTACTAGGCCAGCCTGAACTACATAGTGAAACCCTGTCTCAAAAACAAAGAAAAAAAAATAGGTAGATCACAGCTACAAAAAATCATAAATAATAAGAGATTGCAGGATGAATAGATAGAAGATAATAAGAGAAAAATTCAGACATATGTTACCAACTGCTGCTATTTTTTGTTTTTTATATGAATTTGCATAACTCTTCCACCCTTAGAAATTCCTACCAGACCTTCTTGAAACACCTAAAAAAAAAAAAAAAAGAGACAAAGTAAATTGTTATACTGCTCAGGGTCTTTTAGAGAACAGTAAGTAATTTCATTTAAATCTTAGTGCAGCATCCATTTGTGTCTTGTCACAGGCACCTTTGATACATGGTTCTATTTTCATTCACCCATGATGCATCCTTTCACCCAAGCAGAAAGACCTTTGAGACAGAAACGTTATCTGATCTTTAGAGCCCAAACATTCTAATACTGAATCTCGCTAGGCTACTGCGTAGTGGATATCAGGCATAAATTATAGACTGTTCCAGTTTAGCTCAACGTCATGAACTGAATATACTGTACTTAGGTCCGAGATCCAAACTGCTTGGATTCAGTTTTAGATCCGGAGGTACTTGCTGGCTTCGTCTCAGAATAACCTTCACTGATCCCAGAATTTCATTTTAATATTCCCATCGATTCTTATGGAGTTTCTACAAAGGGTTGTTGTTTCTCCAAGAATGAAGCGTAGATGGTAATGTCCACATCAGGCTGAAGCTGTTTAAACTTAGTCACGTAGTAGAGGAGAATTCAGACACTTCAAATGGAACAAATTGATACATTTTAAATCTATGGAATTATATCTAATATCTTGAAATATAACTTTAAATATACAACATAATGAGTCCATTATTGTGGTTGCTTTTTATTATATTATTGATGCAGACCAGGTTGAATTCTTAAAGCACTGCGAATAATTATAGCAGGCATTGAGACTTGTTCACTGGCAGCTATCACCTGCATTCTAAACATTGCAGAAAAGCACACCCCATATGTGTTATCATATCATATATTATAGGAAATATGATTCAGTCTGCACTTTATTCCAGAAAGTTTTTAGCATTATTGAATTAGCTATTCTAATTTTTCACTTAGAATAATTAACAACTGTGGCAAATTCTTTTTTAACACCTCAAAATATGTTAATTTCCTTTATGTAATAGTATTTATAGGAGTATGTGTATCTAGCAAAAACAGTATTTAATTAAAATAAGGATTATTTTCAATGACAAGCTGATTTTTATATATAAGCCAGTGAAATAGTTGAGAACCAGAATTATAGGCTATGAAACGAACAATAAAGTGGAAGAAATAGGACTTAATACCTGACAGTTTACACTGAAGGAATACTGGATGTGACGTGTTTTGCATCTCCACGTGCAGCTCCTATGGAAGCTGAACCGGAAAATGTGAGCCGACCCACAATCTTATCCTCAATCAACTCGACTGAGCCTAATGATCCACTATAAATTATCAGTTAGTCTAAATAGTTAAGTTGGGTCATTGAGTTTCTTTTGCTTAGAGTTTAAGAAATTTGAAGCCAGAAAACGAAAAAAGAAATGTTAATTAGATTTGAGTTGCTTAAGATCAATTTAGGGCAGTTACTTATTTTACAGCCGTGTGCTGAGTACGATAAATGCATCAGAAGTTCATGGAAACGGGAAGAACTGTAGATATACCTGTGGTGTCTGAGAAGAAGAAAAACAGTAACAACCTTTGCAAGCTGGTTTTCCATGCACCTGTTTCCCCACTAATTTTCTATTCTGGCAGAGTAGCTTATTTCTTTATAGTTGATGAGGCCAGAAGCGAGGCCTCCCTTGTAACTAAGGGTTGGTCTCATGGACCAGCAGTGGCCAATAAACCCCGAAAGAAGGTATGGGAGAAGACAGAAAAAAGATGAGAAACTGCTTTTCTTGCCCTGTGATGGTGTCAAGGAAGAATATGATATCTATAGCTGCAGCAGCCATTTTGTAACCATCAGATGTCAAATAAAAAGACCATTAGATGTCAAAAAGCCTAAAAACTATAGATGTTAGAGTGGAACCAAACAAAGAACCTTGATTTCTGATGATTTTGTTTATTTTTGAATTAAACTCTCTGTAATTGATGTCTCTTTAAATTTCTCAAATTTGTTCTATCCTAAGTTTGGACATATAAGCCAGGTGTGGTGGAGCACACCTGTAATCCCAGCATTTGGGAGGCTGAGGCAGGAGTATCGCTGTAAGTTTGAGGCCAGCCTGGGCTGCAAAGTGAGTTCAAGGCCAGCCTGTGCTGCATAGAGAAACCCTGTCTCAAATGAAAAAGAAAAAAAAAGAGAGAGAAACCACTAAGTTTGGACATGTAATCTGTATAGCTGTATGAATTCTAATTTATAAGTACTCTTATTTCCTGAGTTTTACCTTCACGAGTAAACTAATGTTCACGAAGCCCAGCTGAGTCTAACATAATTTTTCTGTGATGTTGTCCAGTATTATCATGAAACAAACCTGCTCCCTCCCCTTCTTCAAATGTATTTCTATTCCTTGCAAATAACCATGACCTTGATGCAGGCTTTCAGTGATATATTTCTGAAGCTAAGAGCTTTGACTAAAATGCCAACAGAGTTCAACTGTAATTCAATTGTACCTGAACTACAAGTTAGCCACAGGTTTTTCTGGTTATGTAGCACAGATTTTTTTTTCTAATGTTGGAAAATAGAGATATTATTTATGCACAAACTATTCAGTACTACCTAAGAAATGCTACAATAGCCATTTTAAGAATAACTTCAATACACATAGTGGCAACATTTAACCCACCATAAAATTGCAGCATAATACCCAATGAAAAAGAGTTCAAATGTTCAAAGAGTGAGATCAAAATGGAACCTGAATATACTCGATCACTACTTGAAATTGTTAGCAGGGAAGTCATTTAATTCTTATCCATTTAGATGCATTTAAAAGGAAGCGTCTCTCCCTAAAGCCTCTCTATTATGAAGCTAGTCTCCACATCACCAACTCCATTGTCCAAAGAACAGAGTCCTTGGAAAAACTTGCCAGATAAACAGGTTCTCACAAGCCTGGAGAGAGGTTAAGTAGTGCTACGTGTAGTTACTTCCAACAATGTCTTGGCCCCACCAGCTTCACTGCTGCTGTGAACTTGGCAATCCTAGAAATGCACTGAGCTTTGAGGCAGGGAGTTCTCAAAGTGACAGGCTTAAAAAATACAATTCACCTTTTGCCCTTCCCTTCCCAGCTGCAGAATACTAGGCCTTCTTAGAACTCAGCTTTGTAACTATGAATATGAACTGATATCTTTAATAAATAGACTCTGATCTCCTGGGCCACAAGATTCCAATTGTAGTTTCTAAATCAAATCTCTCTTATAAATGCAGATGATTAAATGAGGGCATTCATGATTTGAACAATAAGAAAAAAATATTTTGTATCTCCTAGCTACACAATTCTATCTTTTTTTAATTCATAAAATTAATTACTAGCAAATCCAAATTGGTTTCAGAATTTCTTCTCACCTGAACTGTTGCTCACAAAGAAGGAGAAAATCAAGTGACATTAAATTTATGGGAAAATAAAGCAATCTTCAGTGCTTATGTACATTATAGCTAGACTTGGGCAGCTCAGTGTGACAGAAAAGGCTGAAGACAGGAAATCTTATTCTGTCTCCGACACCAAGAAGTTTCATGCATTGGTCACTTCAACTCTTTGTCTCCTCATATGGGAAATTCTCCCTTACATGGATTTTATGACATTTTATTTCCTCTTTGTCTTTATTAGCAAGAGCTTAGGTATTATGAAATTCTAGAAACACATTGAGTTTATTATTCACTATATCTCTGAATTTATAAGAAAATTGAGTTTAAAATATACGGGTAGGAGATAGGTAAGATATAATCTTTCATAATTCTAGAATTCTGCCATTCTCTTTATTAATAACATTCATTTTTTAAAGGAAAGGCACAGAATTTGGATAAGAACCGATGATTTGAATTCTAACTTCAAATTTCTTATCTAGGAATTCTGGATAAAAAAGTTAACTGCTCGGAACCTCCGTGTCCCCATCTGCCAAGAGGAAGTACTAATACCGTTATCACAATTTTGTCAGAAAGGTGCAAAAACATCATATACAGAGTGATATTTGTAAGTTACAAACTTTCAGTGAACACCTATCCTAATCTCCAGCATAATTACCAGTCTCTCAGAAATAACATGTGAAATGCAGTGTTTGAAAGAAAATCATAATTATTAATCACTGAGAAAATAAAGTATTCACATTGAAGCTGTTCGCTCAGCTTGTCCTCTTGCTTGCTGCTTGCTAAAGTATGTAGTTTTAGTTCCTAGCTCTGTCTGCATAATGAGAGACCTGTGCAAAGGTATTATGAAGTCTAATAGAATTGTGGCACCTTCAGTAACATTTTAAATTGGTTCTGCGGAAATATATACTCTGAAGAGAACGTGTGAATGCCGAGCAAATGGCCTTCAAGACAAGCTGCTAGATCACTTTTCCAAGTAGATGTAATGCCTTAACTCCTACCATTTACAGAGAAATTATAGAAATTCTGGAGATATCATTGCAACTGATGATATCATTTTGACTACATAAGGAGAGGGACACTTCTGACAGGTGTCAGACGTCCCAGGGCAGTCACAGCATTAATGGAAGAAGGCAGGCAAGTGACTATCCCTATGGTTTCATTACATGTTCCTTGGAATATATAAATTCTCCCTTCCGACCCACTCCCTTTCCTTCACTGGAAGTGGGATGATGCCCTCCTTTCTCTCTGCCCTTGATTCCTTTCTGTGTCAGTGTCACAGTCATCAGAGCACGGTTATCTGTTTACAGGTGTGAGTTCCCTACAAGGCTTTGCAAGAAACAGCTTTACTCCTCTCAGTTTCAAGAGTACCTAGCAGGATGCCTGGCTACCTAAGGGTAGCTGTTAAGAAAGCTGTAGTCAGTGCATGAATGAGTGAATGAATTGATGAATGAATGAAATTCAAGGTAAATATTTTTCTATATCTAAAGTTTGTAGAGGTCTCACTTTGATTTTTCAGGGATCTTTTCATATTTGTGCAAATGAATTTTTGATATTTACCTGGGAATCAAGGTGATGAGAATCTACTGACCACTGAACGTTACTGAGGACTGAACAGTAAGTTGTTAGAGAGCTGAAATCTCTGGTAACATGCACCAATACCTTTCTCTTTTACCTTGTTTTTTTCTGGATAACAGAATTCTGAATAGCATCAAGTAGTAACCGCTGGATCCTTCACTGAGTAAAGAGAGAGATTGGTAACCCCATACATGAAGGTATCCCCAAATGCTGGGAACCACCTGTGGCAATTTGCACAATTTCCCTAAATTGTTCTTCACTGCAACCCTAAAAAATATCCATCCTTACCATTCTATTTTTCAAAAGAGGAAACTGGGGAGTGGAGAAATTCTCCAGAGGTCACTCCTCTGAGTGGCAGAATAGGGATTAGAAGAATTTGGAATTCTTCGGAATCAGAAGAAACCTCTGAGCACCACGCCCGTTGCTCCCTGCTCGGTGATCCTCATGCCAGGAAATGTAAGCAGAGCTGGTTCCGGAGCACTCAGCACAATCCCTGTGTGAAGTTCAGGCAGAGGGCAGATGGCAGCAGGTTGGAGAGGAGACTTGCAGGTAATATTTGTATCCCACATGTTTGGCATATTACACACCCTCTGGTCTCTCTCAAACTTGGCTGAAAAGAAGTCTCTGGCCTCGGGTAACTCCAAGTCTGCCTTATTGTTGGTAATGATGTTCTTTTGTCTGGACAGGAATGACAGACATCTTTTGTCCAGATCTGGCAGACGCAGGAGAGCAGAGCTGACTCCCTCAATGCAGCACAGCTGCCAGCAACGTAGACATCCCTAAGCTCCCTAAGTAATACAAATGTCCTTCTTTCCTTTGTCTCCACAATTATTCACAAGAAAATATTGAATAAGCTGAAATGCAATGTGATTTATGAAGCAGCTGAACTCCAAATAGTTCTGAATCCTCCCATTCCTCATGAAGAGTAGAAGGGGGAATATAAACCAGCTAGGATAATAGGGAAGTGATAGATGCCAAATTTGTGGTTCCCAGGGGCCCTACGTACCAAGGCAGTTCAGAGAGGCAGAAGGCAGGACTGCGTCCAAGGTAAAGCTGATCAAGGAGAATTGAGAGTCAAATGCTAGAGATAACGAGCGCACCCTGAGTTCAAAGAGAAGAAGAAGAAAAGAATATGAAACATAAGCATCACATGCCACATGTTTGCCATGGGACAAGTTCTATCCTCAGCATATTTTAGGAATTACTTCATTTAATCTGGGGCAGGCACTGTCATGCTCAGTCAAAGATGAGGCAGCAGATGCCGTAACGGCTGAGGACATACACGGTGGAGGCGAAGCAGAGAAGTGTCCACTGAAGGCTAGGATCAAGTCACAGAGCCCTGCTGCCCATTAAACTCGGTATGGACCTGGGGTTGTGTGGACGGGCTGTGGGCGGGCCTCCATGTGGAAAGGGGTTCAGGGAAGCCACCAACTGCAGCCTACCTGGGGCATGGAAAACTTTAGTGGATCTCTTAAACTAGAATTTGGATCAAAGCCAAAAATATATAATTAAAAATGTCAACTAAATTTTATAATTAAAATAAATGAGTCCAATAGATGAGAAAGAAATTGTAACACATAAATTCATGGCATAGCTATGGATATGATATTTTGGGTTTTTATTTTATTATTATTATTATTATTTATGTATTTTGCAATAGTTACCCCGTGTTGTGGTTTAGACCCACAATGTCCCTCGGAAGTGCCATGGACTCAGAGGAGAGGCTTTTGGAAGATGACTGAATCACAGGGCCCCTAGACACACCTCTGGATTAACGCATTGATGAGTTTGTGGCTGAACGTGCTGTTAGGAGTGGTGTCTGGTTGCAGGGGCTGGGTCACTGGGTGCGTAACCTGGAAGGGTGAATTATTGTCCCTGACTCCTTCCTTCCTGGCTGCCATGTGTGACCAGCTTTCCTCCTCCATTCCCTTCTGCCATGCTGGTTCTTTGCCTTAGAACTAGACCAGCATTCAAGAACCATACCCTTGGGCCAGTGATATGGCTCAGGGCATAAGCACCTGCCTGGCAAGCGTGAGGTCTTTAGTTTGACCCCTGGTACCACATTAAAAAAAAAAAGAAAAAAGAACCATACCCTCTGAAACTATGAGACAAAATAAGCCTCTTTTCCTTTAAGTTGCAGGTGTCAGATATATTGTGCCAGTGACTGGACATTGGCCATTGACTACCTGCCCCATTCCTGTTGTTGGCTATAGATTCCCCTTTCTCCATTATTTATTTAAAGTCAAAGTCTATTCTACATTGTAGTCCCCATTTTTGTAATAATTACTGTATAAAATCTGTCTTTGCCACTTTGTTTACTTTAAGTTTTATTGAGATATAATTGACAAATAAAAATTATATATAAGAAATGTGTCCAGTGATATGCTTTGATGCATACATACATTGTGAAATGATTACCACAATTGAGGGAAATTAAATTTTCCAAGTAAAACACATACAGAAGCTGAACGAATAAGAAAAACAAGAACAGACTACATGCTGCCAGTGAAAGTTTCACTTTACCTTTATGAAAGGGGAGGGATAGAAAAATATTCCGTGCAAATAGAAGCCAGAAAAGTTATGGCAGTTAAATAGATTTTAAGTAAATAAAGATAAAGAAGTTCATTGAATGCTAAAGGGGTCAATTAATTAACAAGATATAAAAATTAAACTGTATATGTGTTACGGCTCATATCTAGATGTCCCCGCAAAGCCTCATGGGGTCATAGGTGAGGCTTTTCAGAGGTGGCCGGGTCTAGGGTGCGTGATGGTGTGATCAAGGATGTGATGCTGGGATTGATTCATGGTGCTAGGATTAAGGCTGCCCCCCCCTCAGGTGTGAGTGCTACCCACCCTAAGGGTGGGCAGCTTGGATAGGATACAAGGAACAGAAAGAGGTTCCCTGCTTGTTGCTTGCTGCTTGGTGCCTTCTGCCTTCTGCCTGCCAGGAACTGTTTCTCCTCTGCCATGCCAGCCTGCCTTAGAACCAACCATGAACTGAAACCTCTGCAAACTATAAGTCAAATAAACCTTTCCTCCTTTAACTTTGGGTGTTGTCCCAGAAACAAGAAATTAACTAAGACTATATGCAACCAAGATTTGAGCCTAAATCATAATGTCCAAAGAGATCATTTGATACAATATAATAATAGTAGAGGTATGTTATATCTCATTTCTGACAATAGATTGTCCTGACAGAAAATAAATGAAGAAACATTGGACATGAACTACATTTCAGGTCAAGTGCACCTATCAATCATATACAGAATGTACCATCCAGTAGCAAAACACACATTCATGTCTTCACTGCTTTACTTTTGGCTATCCTTGATGGCACCCAGCAACACAAAAACATATCCCTGATAGAATACAAGTGCGATAGGCCAGACTTTGACCATACCTGTGCAACACCAAAGCAAGAAATTGAAACAATAATTAAATCATATGTTGCCTGGTGTCTTCAAATACATCTTTTGTATTAATAATATTTTAATTTAAAATTGTATACATGTATGGCATGTCATGTTCTGATATACGTATATAGTTATGAAATGATTACATCAAATGAATTTATACACCTGTTACCTCATTTAACTATTTTACCTTAATTTTCTTGAAAGAATCATTTATTTCAGCATCACAGAGCTCCATGTTAAGTATACACTACATTGTTTAGATACCATTTTTAATGTACTCAATAATGAATATAATTTTAATATTTAAATAACCATTTCAGTTCCTGTTATGAGCAACTTATTTAATTTAAACAGAATGTGACATGTTCTAACAAAGCAATACTTTATATAACTCTAAAGCTTAGATTAAATCCACAGCTTTTTCATCCAGCATCCTATTTTTGACTTCAGAAAGGATAATCATAGCCACCTAGGCCAAGATCTAGGTAAATAATTTTTATGAGTTATTTAAATCATTTTTAGTGACATAGGGTCACTATTTCACTGTTATCCTACCTACTTCCTGCCTCCATCTTCCTATATATCTTCACCATGAACAGCTTATTGCTTTCAATTTATTTAGCCAGAAAAATATGGAATAATTATGTGGCTAAATGATACGGTTAAGGCAATTGCTCCATGTCACGTGAGATTGGTATATGCTGTTTCTTTTTGAAAAATAAGGGAAATGCCTTCTGAAATGCTAGAATTATTATGTAGATAACTAACCTGGAAACCAGAAAATAATATTATCAAAACTGTAGCTATCAGGTCATTTGTGTCAGGTAATTTTCTCCTTCATTTAACACTGACTCAACAAGTGGGAATTTTTCCAGATGCTGTGCTATTAATCATACAAAATGATTAATAGGGTGAGGTTTCAAACTTGAATAATACAAATTCATTGGGTAAATAAGATAATTATATAATTAGCAGCAAAATGTGGTAGAATTATAACACAGGGATGCTGAATTTCATGTCATTTTAGGGAAAGGCTGGTCACTATTAAATTTTTTACTGGTACCATTGATTGAACTCAGGGGGCTTACCAGTGAGTGGTATCCCCAGTCCATTTTTTAAATCTTCATTTTGAGACAACATCTCACCAAGTTGTCTAGTTTGAGCTTGAACTTGCCAATCCTCCTGCCTCAGCTTCCTAGAGTTCTAGGATTACAGGTGTGCACCACCATGCGTGGACTGTGGACATTTCAAAGGGTTTGTGAAGGTTTTGGCAAAGGAGTTAATTCTTGAAGAAATGAGTAGCATTTTACAAACTATGTAAAATGCAGCAGAAGGAATGTGGCTCTCTGAGTGAGGCATACCTCATTGCTAAGGCAGGATCACAGAAAGGAACATTTCTGAGATTCAGTGACTCATCCAATTTAGCACAACGTAGAACATGTGTATGAGAAGATATGGCAAGAAGATATACTGGGCCGGACATTAGAAGATAATTTAGAATAGGCTGGAAGTCAGTCTAACGATTGGGCTTTCCTGAGTTGTCCCTGGTAAATGAGATGGTTGGGATCGTGGAACAGCTTAGGTTAGAGGGCTGTTAGCAAGGTCCTGGAATGATCCACATGAAAGGCAGTAATACCTGGACCTGAATTGAGGTGGAAGACATGGAAAACATGGGATTTATTTGGGAGACATGACACCATTCCCAGAGCTCGGCTTCCAATCACTTGGGTGGGCTGTAACTCCTCAGGGTCAATCTTTGAGACAGAAAAGTCAAGGTTTTCTCAGAACTAGAGGTGAGGAGAAGAGCAATTCTGGGTGATGGGAGGACATTTAGGGAGAGTTGACCAGCAACAAACTACAAATGGAATTTGTTGCTTGGCAGAGAATTTAATGTAGGGCTTTCAAGGTGGGAGATGTCAAAAAACACTTAGGATAAGATTTCAGAGAGAAAGAATTGAGAGGAAGGTAAGAAAATGGATGTCAAATAGAACACAAAGAAATACAGTAAGGAAGCCACAAATGATTTAGGAAAGGGTCAGTTTGCAAAGGAAAGGAATGGTACAAGTGTGAATGTTGGCATGAGGTAAAAAATGATGAGAATGTCTAAGATTATAACCATATTTCATCAGGACAAAGCAGCGGTTCTGGGAAAGAGGCAAGGGTGGGGTCTGTGAGGGAGACTGTGTAAGGATGCAGATGGAATGAGGGAAAATACACTTCTAGTAGTTTTGTAAGTTAAGAGGGATGGGGATATACGGTGTGTACACTTGAGACACTAGGAATGATGGATGTCATTTGTTTATGCTAAAATTATATACTGAATGCTGGTTTCTGAAAGCACTAATAAATCAGATGAAAACACCAAAAATGGGAGGTCAACTGTACTTATGTATACATAAGTTATATATTCGTATGTATATGAACAAATTTTAGATACATATTAGCTTCCAAAATGTATTCAAATTCAAGTTTATGTATTTTTATGTTCACACGGGATCTTTGTCATACTCAATCCCTGTATAGGAGAATTCTGTGTAAATATTTCCCTTTTAAAGCCTTTTAGACTTTTAATATTATTGGAATAGCAATCTTTGGATATTATCTTACTTCTTACCCTATCACTTTAAGGTGGTTTGAACCACTGCTATCTATATGAAGACCAGAAATATAGCACCATGAACAGAAAAGGCCTACCCAGTAAGGACTGGGAAGAATAGATATTCTGTGTCAACAACAGACCAAATCACTTTTGAACATCGTGGAGATCAGAGTGGCAGGTCTGGAAAGCCATAGGAATTTGGACTGACAACTCTAAATTTCAGCCAAGAACCCTGAAGAAACCACTTTGATAATTTGTACCTTTCTTTCTCCTTTCAAAGAAACTAAATATGCAGTGACTTTAAAGTTCAGATAAAAACACTGTTAAAGAGGGAAAATAGGAAAATGTGTGATATAGAAGAAGAGAAGCTTCCAATTGGTGTGGACAATGCAGATGAATTATCTGAAATTCTTTATGCCATTTCCTCTAACAATACAGACAATTCTTGGCATTACATTTATCTTAAAAGAGGGCCAAATACCTTCACAAATAGTATTGCAGCATACACACATATCCCTTGGTATATATACAGCATGATAACAAAAAACAACTCTTTTGCCTGCAATTAAAAGTTTTACCATTGATTTATATTCTAAAATATTTTCCAACAATTTGTTTTTTATTCAATGACTTTTTTTTTTTTTTTTGGTGGGTACCAGGGGGTCGACCTCAGGACCTCGCGCGCCAGCAGGCGCCTGTGCCACTGAGCGATATCACCGGCCCCTTTTTTCGTATGTGGGTTTCGGGAGTCGAACTCGGGCCCTCGCGCTTGCCTGGCAGGCGCTTACGCCGCTGAGCCATCTCACCGGCCCTCAATGTCTTTTTAATAAGTTCATGTTATTATATTTTGTAATCTGTTGATTTCTTTTACCATACAAACACAAAGACATCCTCTCCCAGAATAGTCTACATGTTTTACAATAAGAGATGGTATCCTTTTTTTTAATTTATCTTTTTTGTCCTTATGCAAAACTGCAGATTCTTGGAGAGGCTCAATACATATTTACAGAGTAAACCGCATACACCCAAACAGCTACTTCCCAAAGCAATTTCTGTGCACGGAAAGAGTTGTGGTTTTTATCTGCCTCCCTTGACTTTCACAAAAAAGATAAAGGACTAATATCACCAGTGGGCAATTTTGTAAAATTACTCTCCAAGTGTTTCAACAAAACCTGCCAACACAAACCATCTCCTGTCCCTGCGTTGTGGCAAAGGGCCTCACTGGGACAGGCTGCCAGTCACACAGACGAGAGCCACATTGTTCAGTGGGTTTGAGAAGTGGACAGATATTCTCCTGGGACGATGGAGACAGGCACCAGCACAAACATTTTCACTTGACGTGTTAACCAATATTCCTAGCCAATTATTCAGAGGCACCCAGCAGTAAATGTATGCAAAGGCAGGAGCAGGAATCATCACTCATGGCTCACACACAGGCCCGAACTCCTGCCAGAGTGTTAAATTCCTCTTGGGCTCTGAAAGACACGGGGTTCATATTGTGGGGCCTTGGATGTGTTCCTTGAGGCTTATGAGAACATCTAAAACTGATTATGAAATGGTCATTGTGGATGAATAAATATGAGCAAATAGAACAAACTCTGAGCATATATACTTCAAAATCTCAAACATGAACGAACGGGGTTTTACATACAAGAATGCATCTGAGATCTCAAAAGTAATTACCCCAAGGCACTGAAATAGCGCAATAAAAACAGTAGCAGCTGGGCTACACCGGTGATCTAGTATGCAAACCGCTGTTAGTTAATCTGCAGCAGAAATGCAATGCAATAGGGTCGATCACTATTAATGGAAAAATAGAAAAACACAAAAAGGCTATGCTGTCTACTTTGGCGATGTGACAACAAAAGAAGACTGAAGATTGGAACCTTTACTTCCAAGTAAATGTTCTGTGCGATGTCATAATATTTCTGACATCTCCTTTCTTTCAGCTATGCAAAACTGGAGCTGATACCTGGAAAATAAGAAGATAAAAGGGTGTAAATTTTGTTTCCAATAAACTTGCACTGCTAGGCAGCATTTCTAAAGTAACATTGTTTCCCTGCTGGAAATTGTGCAACATTAAATATAAATATATATTTAAATATATATACTAGTTATAAATGCATATTTGTATGAGTTATATAAATATATATTGTATATACTATTTATTTATATAATACATATGCTTATAGCATACATATCATGCCCATTTTAGTTATTTCTTTCCTTCATAATCTTTTGTTTTTTTTGAGAGGGTATCTTACTATGTAGGCTAGGCTAGCCTCAAACTTGCTATCCACCTGCCTCAGCCTAACAAGCACTGGAATTACAATCATGGACCATCATGCTTGGCTTCTATTACAGCCATTTCTATGACAAAATTTTTAAACAAAGATATTAACATGGTGGAATATATAGAACTATATCTACCAATGTCCAGTAAGTTTTTAAAAAGTAGGTGGTTTAACGGAGATCATATGTTAACCAGGTGATAGAAGCTGAGAACCAAAGAGAGACCCAGGAGACCACCAGACGTTACCAAGAATAAGGAGCAGCTCTCAACCCTATAGCGGGAAGAAACAGGAGGAAAGATGTCCAGGGAGCTGAGAACACCTCCTGGGCACTGGATTCATGGCAGATGACTGTCTGAGGGAGTAGGCGTACAGAAGAGAGTGCCAGGCTAAATGACAAGTGGACTACGGGGGAGACAGCCACTGATTAAGAACTGTGGGCAGGCAGAAGTGGGACCACCACCTTGGCTCTCCCTCTCTCCCATCCTCCAGTATTCTGCTGGGTCTTCACATTGAGGATCCTGGTTCCAAGCTAATTTGCAAGGAAACCTGGATACTACAGATTCAATGTTTCTGTCCATTCAAAATTGATACTTTAAAAACCAAATGATGATATTTGGGGATATTTGAAAGGTGAGTACTGCTCTTATGAAATGGATTGGTGTCCTAATCTGGATACCCCAGAAAGCTGACACCCTGATCTCGGACTTGCAGCCCCCACAAATGTGAGAAATGTATATTAGTTGTTTATAACATAACACATCTTAATTTTTTACTTCCCCTTCCCCTCTCCTTTCCTTCTCTCTCCATCTCTTGGTCCCCTTCTCATTTGCAAACATCTACCTCCCTTTGCCCATTAGCTGTCTTTCATTTAGCTCTTTAAGCTATGTATACTTTGGTTTCTCATATAAGAGAAAACATGAGATCTTTTAGTTATATGTGTCATTTCCCAGGACATTTCATTGGAACAAATTGAATCACACCAGTACACCAAGCCAAAATGGAGACTGAATAGGCATATGGTCTGAAAAATGCTATTTCCCTGAAAGAAGGGGAGGGTAGATATAGAAAGAAACCTGAAGGTATGAGCTTCACCAAGCAAGAGGAACAAGGAGACACATCTATGACTCAGCATGCTGGCAGGGAACAGAGGTGAATCTTTAGAGCGGGTAATCTATTTTGGATGAACAAAATGCAGCATTGTGGTTAGATGATGAGCATTATTTCAACAAAAACAAACAAAAATTTTGCAAAATATTTAAGGAGAGAGTGAAGGCTATTTTGTGAATTGCCATGTGGTGTAATCAAGTTACAACTCAAATTGGTGGTGGGATGCGTAGGAAAATTTCAAACATCAGTGAAAACTACTGTAGCATTGGAATTATCACTATATTTCCTCAGAGAAATGGCACACTGCAGGGCAATGAACCACCTACCAATCCATGCAGCACTCAGTTTTTTTCCCATATATGAATAGGGTGCTCTTTCCTTCTGTTGCACCTTGAGTTTAATGGTCAGGCTATAAAAAAAAAAAAAAAAAAAAAACCAAGAAACTTATTTTACAGTTGTAGACCTTAGTGCCCTACAATGGACCTGAAACCAGCTGGAAGGTTCTAAAACTCTATGTGAATTATTAGGCTCAACCTGGGATATATGCTTATAAATTGGAGTTTGCAGACTTCTTTGTAAAGGGCTTAGCATCAATTTTGGGGGGTTTTAGGTCTTGTTTCAACTACTCAACTTTGCTGCTACAGCACTAAAATAGCCACAGACAACATGGAATGGAATGAGCATGGCTATTTTCTAGTAAAACTTTGTACACCAGAGCGGGTAGCCGCTGATTTGGCCTCAGAGTTTTACTTGGCAGATCCCAGGTCTTAACAGTTAATCTCTTTATATTGGTGCAGGGTGCACATTTTCTTTTTCACTTTGTCGAAGTGATGCTGCTGATGCCCTCACTAGCAGACTATTAGAATACAGCATAGAGTTTGCTCCCTGGCTCATGGTGCAGCTCACATGATTCACGAGCAGAAGAGAACGAAGGAATGGCCTTCCATGGAAGGAGTCATCAGTGAAGCGTGCATGGAGAAGGCAGATTGGAGCTAAGTCATAAGGGCTCTCTATTTAGTTAACACTGTATCACATCTTTATCAGTTGCTATATCATATTAGCTTTCAACATTTCTGTGTAGTTTCACAGCCACAATGAATTGAAGACACTTCCGAAAGACCCCAAACTAGCAAGAGATGGAGTTAAATCAAAATTCCAACTCCATTACACTGTTAATATTATGAATTTCAGTGGCTTGGGGAGATCATTCCCCAAAAGAAGATTGTCACCTGGTATAAAAAACTCTTTCTTCTTCACACCAATCTCTGCCATTAGCATCCAGGTCATTTTGAGAGATGGTGTGTGGAAGTAAATCTCATAAGGAAATAAATGATCTCAATATTCTTTATAGAGTTGTGTTAGGAGACACAATGGTGATTTTAAAATATAATATCACCACGCATGATGTCTGCAACAACTCTACAATTCAGTCAAATTTACATCATTTATTTCACATTTAATGACTTTCTGAAATATAAGTTCCATGGTGTCAAATATTTACCATCGGGCAGAAGAAAGTAACATTTTTCTTTGCATTCTCCTCCACTCTGAGCAGCAGTAGTGGCTCACCAAGACAGAGGACCACATACTCCACGGCTGCATCCACCACATTAAAGGCTGGCAAAAACAGGGGACTTTAGTTAGCCTTTAGAAAGAGGATTTCTATTTAAATAAAATAAAAACACAGGTGGTTTAGTGAATTCACTCTGAGTCGAAATCTCAAAACGCTATTTAAAGTGCAAAGTGCTTCGAATCTTTTATTTTTCTTATCAGCTCTACCCTGGGTAGGAACAATAATCTTACTATTGTTGACAGTGTGGGGTGTTCATGTATATTGGGCTCTGGGCCAGCTCTACTGTTTTAACATTCTCTAACTGGAGAAAAATGTCTTCCATTAAAATGCCAGAGAATTTTGAAGCACAATATTGCTAATAGTTTATTTTTTATAGCTCTCTTAAAACTTTCTTATGATCATAATTTTCATTTGTCTCTGCCCTCTTCAGCCTCCACCAGTCATTACCTCCATTGGAGGACTGTCACTCTCCTTGTGAATCCTCCCCCTAGAGATTATTCCATCACCTCATATTTCTAGATCTTTCTATTCTGCGTTAAGGAGAATGTACCAAAGCAGTAGTTGTCTTGGGAGCATGCATCTGGATAGGAAATTGTCCTAAACTCAAATTAGTGACTGACTTGCTAACAATCACTGCTCAGCATCATCACTAATTACCTGATACAGTTGCATTTTTAATGTCGGATGTACAACTAAAGCAGAATGAATGAAAATCTAGGAAACACTATTTGGCCTCTAAGTGCCTTATGATTAAGTCAAGAACTATTTGTCAATGACATTCATTAGTTTGAAAACACAGGAGCTTCGATTCCAGGCTGTTTAGTTTCAGATCCAAAGTTAACCAATGTCTGGTTAATGGAACATAAAATATCTGCTTATTCTATTCTTCAATATCGTCATCTGTAAAGTGGGAGTGATAATGTAGTGCCTATATCAGGGAAGTATTCTAAGACTAATTGACTTAACGTAGATAAATCATTTAGCGCAAAGGCCAGCATGCGGTGAATATTACATTCATGCTTGCTCGTATTACTTTGATGGTATGTGCCAAAGGCTGCAAGCCTGTATTGTGTTAAGTACTTAACAAATATGATCTCATTTAGTCTCAGTCAACTCTGGAGCAGTATATATGTGGAAGAACAGATCTCTGGCACTTTTATCTCATAGTTTTAGAATGGTAGAATGGAGAAGCCTGTCTGGCTCCCAAATTCATAATATAATACCTTGCAGCATGAAGGCAAGTTTCCTCATTAACTAAACATAAATAAGAGGGGCATCTCCTAAAGCACATAAATCTACAAACATTGTAATATATCATTGCATACGGACACACCTCCTCTGCACAATAAATATTTGCAAAAATATTTATATTTAAATATACCATCTCCTGTAAAATCATTAAAAATATTTTATGCCCTAGTACAGATGATAGCTTGGGTTAAAATCATTTGAGGAGCATTGATCTTGCAGTCAGCATCTTCTCATTAGACTTGCCCAGTTATATGATCACTTTTTGCAAAATTAAAGATGTACTTATTTTAACAGATGCTTTTATGTTTCCTCAGAATTCTCTAAATATTTCTCAGAAAACGTTTAGATAAAATTATGGTATATTATGAAGCTTGGATTTGGACTTCTTTGTGGCATTTAATCTTGTTAAACTTCTTTCCTCAGTTATTTTATCACTAGTTTTTAAACCATAGAGTTATGTAAAAAAAAAAAAAAAGAAAAAGAAAAACAGTGAATAATGTAAGTGCAGAACTTGAATCAGCAAATATTTTGCAAGAAGTTTCAATGCAGGTTTGTAACTTTGTGATTGATGTAATACTAACATATGAGTGCAGCTTATGCGCTTCTTTACCTTTACCTCTCCTTGGCCCCACCAAGTGATCAACCTCATGGTTCTTCCACCGTACTTCACATTCAGTTGATTTCGCTTGGGTATTGTAGTACATATTTAGGGCCAAATGTCCAGTTCATAGAAAACCATTTAGCACTTAATGGCTCTAGGAAAAAATTGAATTAGCAAAACATACATCCTACTAAGGAAAAGCCCCCATTCATGTCACGCAAACTGGCAGGGATTTCATATTACCTCCTTCCAAATTCACTGGGCCCAAATTGGACATAAAATGCTTTCAGTCTCTACAAATTGCACTGAACACCCTACATATTTCCTGTTGTCTAATAGCGTGTTTACGCCAGTCTACTCTGCATTCAAAATTGTGAAGACAGAAGAAAGGGAAGGGCTTAGAAGCACAAGATAATTAAGAGATGAAATTTGAATCTTGGACAATAAGTGAGAAGGAGATATGAAGATCAGATCAAGCCATATGGATAAGAGTAGAAAGAAAAATGAGCAGTAACACACATTTAACATTTTCTGCATGTCAGAAATTATATTCCGTGCTTTATTTGAATTATTTTGTGCTTTTACCTTCAGAATAAACCTGTACAATGAACACATATACAGCCATTATGTTATAGACTAAGGATCCAAAAAGGATTACATAGTGTTTGCTGTTAATTAGCCATTGCTCAGTTTTACTAATTTGGAAGAATAGAGAACTTAGGAAGAAAGGATGTGCCTTTTAAAGTACAAATGAGAAAGATAGAAGTCCATGCTTTTTAAAGATAGACATACAACATAGAATATCAGAATATAATGTTTTGCTACCTTTGAATCGTAAAGAAGTAGATGTTAATAAAAATTTATTTATATGTCGTGAGTGTTTTTGCAAAGAAAATCCAGGACGTTAAGAAATAAGGAAGCCAAACCTGAGAATGATGTTGTTACAGCTGTAGAGAGCTATTTTATAAATTTTATTTCAAAGTAAAACCCATCCTAGCAGGTCTAACAGACATACAGACCCTTTAGTAAATAGTCAGATGACAGAGATGATACTCAAAATGTTAACAGGCCAGAACCAATGGATCAAAACAAACACAGGCAGACCCATAAAATGCCAACCTGTGGGTAGTGTGGGTCTAAATACAAACTTGCCATTTGCTGGTTTTGTGATCTTTCGTAGTTACTTAGCCTTTAGTATCTTCAATTCACTATAAAATGAGAATTAGGGTATTCCTTCTATGAGGTTAATTTGAGTTATTTGGTTTGCTTTAGAAGTTAAACTGTGTAAGTACAGGATGATGCAGTCCTTATTTGAAACCAGAGCATGCTCTCACAATCTTGGCCATTAAATATAATTTGTGGCTGAAAAAATAGCTTAGACAAATTTAGTCTGCATTAATAGAAGCAAAGAATCCGGATCACAGGAAGGAAAATTTTTCTTATATTTTACTGCACATAAAACAATCAGAATGGTAATGGCATCATGGGATATTGTATTACTACTAGACAGGGTAGAAGATAAGTGATGGTAGCTTTACACATAAACTGATTGTTTTTTAAACTATGATTGTAATATTAACGTGTGGCATATGTGCCTGCACTCCTTGATTGGTATACATGAAACACATTACTGATTGCTCATGACCTTCACACCCACTGAGCACTTTGGAAGTTGTCTGAGGCATCATTTTCAACAGCCACTGTAAATTGGCTGTATTATCATAAGTACGATGTAGCTTCAAACAGAGGTTACATTAGATAAAAATGCATAATAATTTTATTTATTATTCTTTGGGCTAGGCATTTGTTCCTGATAATCTAATAATAATCATTGAGACTATTGGTTGATAAAATATTGTTTAAAATATTAGTGCTATATTTTGCTCTTCTAAAACCCACATTATATATAGTAATCCTATTTTAATCATACAGTTCCTCATTGGGAACGGTCTCCAGGTCCAGACCTCCTCAAGTCTCTCCAAATTCCCTGCCCAGTGTTTGATCAGTTCCATGGTAAATGTGTGTGATTCTCCTGCTGATCACTTGGACCATCAAGGCTGACAAATATGAGCGATAAATGTAGGTTTCTGTTCGTCCTTCTGGGTTTCGGACAGCCTTTGTTATTGTCTGCTTCCTTTTTCCTCTTTTAGAGCTCCTGCCACTGGGACAACATGGATGAACCTGGAGAACATTAGGGAAGCAAGCCAGGTGCAGAACATTAAGTCCTGCATGATCTCACTCATAAGTGGAATCTAAAATTGTTGGCTTCATAGATGTTGAGAGCAAAATGGTGGTTATGAGACTCTATGGTAATTAGGAAGGAGGAGGGAGAGAGATGTTGGTCAGAGTGTACATAATTTCAATGAGATGGAAGCGGTGAATTTCAAAAGATCTATTATACAGAAAAGTGTCCACAGATAATGGCATGCATTCTTAAAAAATATAAATAAAAAGAGTGGATGTCATAGGCTACCACCAGAAAAGGATAACTATGTGAGGTACTGTATTTGCTACTTAGTTGTGACTAATAATGTCCCAAGGTATATATACTTTAAAATAACATTGTATATGATAAAAACATGCAATGTTATCTGCCAACTTAAAAGCATATATTTGAAAATAACTTGGTAGCTTTTATTGTTCAATAGCTTCAAGTAAAAAGTGAATGAATGTGTTTATGTTAATAACATATATTTTAATTTTACATATTAGAAAACTACCACATCAAATGTAGGCTTTCACAGATACTTTCTGTCACTATATATTATGGAGTAAATATGAAATGTCACTCCAAAGAGGTATAATTTGCAATGCATTCTGGTTCAGAGGTGGAGCTTTTAGAAGGTAATTAGATCATGGGGACACTAACCTCATGAATGAATGAACTCACTGATGGATTTATAGCTGAATTAACTGTTACAAGGTGAGGCCTGGTTGGAGGAAGTAGGTCACAGGACTTGTGACCTGGGAGGATGAATTCTTGTCCTCATCCTCTTCCTCTCTCTCTCTGGCCCTTTCTCTGTTCTTTGCTTTCTAGCTGTCTTGAAGCGAGGAGCTATTCCACTGTGCTGTCTCTATGTTACAGCTGGCTGATCAAGGAAGGAAACCTCTAAAACTATGAGACAAAATGAGCCTTTTCTCTTTTAAATTGTGTGTGTCAGGTATTTTGGTCATGACAACAAAAAGCTGACTAATACAACATGAGAGTAAAATTATTCAATTAAAAGAGGAAAAAAATTTGACTTAAGTGAAAATCAGTTGAAAAGGTAAAAATCATAAACATGAAACAAACTTCTGGATCTCAGTAAACTGGATAATTCTAGTAGGTTAAAGAAGACACAGAGGATAAGCTCTGTAAATGTATAGAATTTGTAACACGAGAGCATCAATAAACAAGTGTGTAATTATATAAAAAAGGAAAGAAGAAACATTATATGCCACAATCACATAATGCTATATAATTAGACATTTCTTCCACGCATTTTTATATTAAACAAAGCTCAAACAAAATAATTCCCAACATAGACTTACTGAGGTTTACTACGTGATCAGTTTACTAACTGCAGAGGAACAATGGTGAATCTGTGAGGCAGGATTTACATATCACAAACATAGAGGTTTCCTAAATCTTATTTTCAAACACACAGCCAGGCTTTGATGCTCCCTGTCGAATGACCACTAGGTGGGAAGTGCGTTTATGTGTGTTGCATTTAGAGGAACTGTTGGGGAGTAAGTCAGCTCCCAGAAGAACAATAACGTTACCTGTGTCTTCTAAGCACCACGACCACATCGACGAGGTGGTATAGATATGCTCTTACATGCCGATGTTAAGGGGAGTTAATTAATTGCAATCCATGAAGGTCATCTGATATTTCTTTCATTTTTTTTCTTTTCTTCTTTTCTTTTCTATTCTTTTTCTGCCAATATATTGGTCAACAGAAGTAGCAAAAGATAAAAGAATGGAAAACACAAATTCTCTGGTTTACAAAAATACCTTTATTATTTGAGAAGAATTTATTGGATCATCTTATTGTTAAGGTAACGATGATGTGGGCAAAATAGCTATATCCTTAAATTACAACAGCAAATGTAGGAGTCATATTATTAGAACAATAAGCAATGGCAAGAAAGAAAACTCTTTCAACAAGTAGATAAGGAAACAGAGCTTCTGTTTTACTTCATGTCATTTAGAAAGAGCAGGACTTTGGTGAAGTAAGTAAATTTTCCTCTCTAGCCTTTGTGGTATATTTGCTTGACTAATGATAGCAAAAATATAATTTATTGAACTCTTACTGTATGGTTGGGATTGTTCTAAGTGCTTAAATGTTGACTGTTTTAATTCTTAAAACACCTATGCATATTTAAGTCAAATTAAATTGCTAAGAAAGCTTTATCCAAAGAATATCTTCTGAAATACAAACTTTCTTGAACTAATAAGTTATGTACAAATATGCAAAAAATCTTTCCTAACAAGACTAAAGGAAATCAGGCAAACTATATGGCAGATTTTTGGTTAGAGTTTTCAAATTCTATCTGGATGCAGTTATCGTGATTTTGGTACTGTAGTAAATGGTTACCACATTCGCTTGTATATGTATAATTTATTTGGATAGATGTCAGAATTTTTTTTTTTTTTGTGGGTACCAGGGGGTCGACCTCAGGACCTCGCGCGCCAGGTGGCGCCCGTGCCGCTGAGCGATATCACCGGCCCTTTTCTCGTATGTAGGTTCCGGGAGTCGAACTCGGGCCCTCGCGCTTGCTGGGCAGGCGCTTAAGCCGCTGAGCCATCTCACTGGCCCAGATGTCAGAATTTTTGTATAGCTTTCTCAAATCTGGCTTTCCCCAGGAGGACAGTAACTGATGATGAAATCTTCAGTCATGTTGAAACTTCCCATGTGGTATGGATTAGAAGCTGGCCAGTAACAATGTCATAGCAGTGTCATTTTTAGGAGCCACAACTGCTCAGGAGTGCAAAGATTTTCTTGTTGAAAAAAAAAAAAATGCCACAGCCTCTACACACATGGTTGATTGTGCGATGTAGATTGACAACTGCCACAAAAAATTGTGTGGATTGGATTTTTGGGGGCAGTACTAAGACTTTAACCAAATGTTTTGTACATGCTATGCAAGTACCCTACTACTGAGCTACATCCACTGTCCTTGGAACATAACTCTGTAATAGACTGAAATATGAATATCTGTAATCACAATGTGAATCTCACAGCATTTCCTAAAACAATGTTATAGAAAAGTTATGCTATGAGAAAACCTGCAAGTTTATAATTCAAGAATCATAACTAATACTATTACTGAAGTTTTTGGCACTCATGCATTAATCATTTAAAAAAAAAATATATATATATATATGTTAAACAGACTTTAGTTGCTTTAACATTTCACTAGCATTGTGCAGATAAGTAATTTTACAACTGATAAATCATACATATGTATACATATCTATGTATGATGTATGCATATTATCTGTAGGTACATTCACATTTATATAAAATCTTGTTACTTGCTTAAAGCAACCTTAACTTCATTATCTACATTTTTTTCAGATTAAAACAACTGAAGTTCAGAAAGACTAACTAGTTTCACAAGATCAATAGGACAAACTCATGAAATTAAGATTATTGTAAACCAATAGCCTAATGTCTACATGGAAAATTTAAATATGGTGTTTCTCATTTTATATTGGTATTTATTTGTCAAGAAGGAGACAGTCTTTTAAATCATAGTTTGGATTTTGAATCAAGCATTCTGGTGCTTATGCAATGTTTCTACATACAGCACCTCTGACCCCACCAGGTGCCCTAGGAGGAGAAGCACTTCTTTTTCTTCCCTATTGAGATAAAATAAATGATATTCTCTTCTTGCCCAAGGAACAGTAATATTAATGACATAAAGTGACATTAAAAAAAGCAGCAACACCATGGACAACAACTAACATTCCCCAAACAATAATGATAAGTAATTTTTCATGTATTACTTGTAACCATGGCACTGTATAGTACAACAAATTAATAATGAAATTGTGATGAGTGTATCTTACTTCATCACCCACATACTTTCTATCTACCCCAAAACTAACAAAAGTTTTCACCAAGAAAAAAACACTATTAGAATCTTGTGTTTTTGTTTTTGTTTTTTTTGTGAGTAACATGGGTCGAACTCAGGACCTCGCACACCAGGCAGGCTCTTATACCGCTGAGCTATCTCACCGGCCCATGTTTTTGTTTTCTACTCTGTAAGATAGAATTTACAAAAACAGTATTAACTGCAAGTTGCAAACAATATATTTTCTAATTTTAGTTTAAAAATGTGTAGAGAAAAATTGCTTTCCTTCTAAGGGAAATACTACAGAATACGTATAGTGGAAATTTTCCTACATTGTGAGTTTTCATAAAGAAAATTGGATAATCAGCATTTGATTAATAAGAAAACATTATTTGTATTACACAGTTACCAGCTACAGTACAATCAAGTTCTGGGACCATTGAACATGGAAGCAATAATTTGGTTTTCTCTGTGAGGAAAGGATAGGAACGCAGAAGTATTTTTGAGCTCATTGTTCTTCTAGCATCTCATTTTAATTTTATTTTTTCTCTCTTTTTAAAAATTTAATACAATTTCACTCTTTTTTATCATTCGGGATTATTATCAGTGCCACAATACAAATTACAAGATCAAGTACATTGATGATAGCAGAGATAAAGAAAATCTGGGCTATTAAAAGAAAATGGAGGGTCTGGTGAGATGGCTCAGTGGCGTAAGCACCTGCCTGGCAAGCGTGAAGGCCCGAGTTCGACTCCCAAAACCCACATACAAAAAACGGGCCGATGATATCGCTCAGTGGCAGGTGCGCCTGCTGGCATGCAAGATCCTGAGGTCGACCCCCGGTACCCATAAAAAAAAAAAAAGAAGAAAGAAAATGGAAATAATTTTTTATTTATTGGTGAAATATATATATGAATTTCTTTTGTTTATACCATAACAAAAGAAATTTAAAGGTATGATATATGCCTTTGTTTTCAAGAATATGAAGCTACCTAAACAATTTTTAGTTATTCTTCCATAAAATTTACTTTTCATGCTAAAATTTTACTTACAAATACAGCTATCATGTTATGAAAGAACAAAGTACATTTAAAAACACAAGTTGTCAAATGTGCATGCTTATACATAGTTCATTTCTCTTGATGTTATTTCCTCCAATTTTCCATGAATGTGTTATTTTAGAATCATTTATAATATGAAGAGATCTAAATGAAAAACTCGATTTGGGTTTAATGAGTCTTGTGAGGACTTTTAGTATATTTACCATATCCATATTAGCTCTTCCCATATGGTTTCTTCATTGCTTTTTAATATCCTTAACAATATCTTAGACTGAGTTTCTAAAATCTCAAATTTCATATTCATGCTTTATGTACATGTATGTGTGTACAGTCATACACACCTTAATAAGGAAACACCCTTTGAGAAATGTGCCTTTACGTGATCTCTCGTCTTGTCAACGTCATGCGGTGTAGTTTCACAAACTTAGATGGTACAACTCACTACACACACAGGCTATGTAGTATGAATATAAGGCGTGGCCTGCTGCTGCTAGGTCCATGAGGAATAAAGCAACATTAGGTTAAATCAAGTACAAGAAAAAATGTTGCAATCAAGAGACCTGGTAAGCAGATGTATGGAGCTGCTGTTGAAATAACATGATACAAGAGAGTAAACTTTGGCTTTTGTAAATAAATCAAAGGAGTTACACCTTAAATTAAGATTACAAAGTATAGTATGATGAATATCTAAGTCAGTAGTAGTCATTTATTATGATCAAGAATTATGTGTGGTACATAATTCTGTATGACTGGTGGCACAGTAGGTTTGTTTACACACTTATCACCACAAACATATGAGTCCTGAGTTGCAGTATGATGGTACACCATCTGTGTCATCAGGAATTTTTCACTTCCTTTATAATCTTAGAGGAGTGCCGTCATTTAAACAGTGTGTCATTGGTAAGACATCACCATACATAGTCATGTGCTACGGAACACTGGTGTGTATGTGTGTGTAAAGATAATAACTCCTACCTTAATCAGAGTTTTACAGAGGTAAAGAGCCAAAGGGATGCAGCCACTTTTGGAAGGATTTGTTATAAAGAATGGTCTCACAATTACTGAGATCCTAAGATCTACACCGGAGAACAAGTTCTTCAGTTCTCATCTGAGTCCAAAGGCCTGGGGAAGTGCAGAATACATGGTGGAGTTTCAGGAGTCAGGTTGGTAGTCCTCAAGACCAGAGAGTCAGTGTTGCAGTGTAAGTCTGCAGGCAGGAAAAGCCATGTCCCAGCATGGCGGGGAGAGTTTCATTCTTATTTTGGTTGAGGGAGAAGGGTGGGTTTCAGAGCTTTGTTTTATTTAGGCTTTCCAAGGGTGGATGAGGCATACTCACACTGGGGAGGCAATTTTCTCTACCCCTTTTGCTAAATCAAATATTTTTTCAATTTTTATTTTGTATTCGTATGTGTTTGTTGTACACGATGATTACATTCCTTGTGAGAAGTTGGTGCATGTAGGTAACACATCTTAATTCTTTTTTCTTCTCTTTTCTCTTCCCCCTCCCCACCCTCCTCCATTTATTGTTCCCTTCTTTTTTTTTTTTTTGTGGGTACCGGGGGTCGACCTCAGGACCTCGCACACCAGCAGGTGCCCGTGCTGCTGAGCGATATCATCGGCCCTTTTTTCATATGTGGGTTCCAGGAGTCAAACTCGGGACCTCGCACTTGCCAGGCAGACGCTTATGCCGCTGAGCTATCTCACCGGCCCTGTTCCCTTCATTTTTAGAAAAGATCTATCCACTATTTCCTATTATCTATCTCTCATTTTGCTCTTTATATTTTGGGCTTTTCTTATAAGAGAAACCATGTGATATTTAAGCCTGTGCATCTGATCAAATCTTAATCTCCCCCAATGATACTCTCCCAGACACATGAAACAGTGTTTCAACAAATGTTTGGATGACTTAATTTTATTTTATTTTATTGACAAACAAAATTAACCATCACGTCTATGTTGAGATTTTTCTCTTAAAACATTATTCTAAATGTTTGTCTGGGAAAGCCAGGCATAGTGGTCCACTCCTGTAATCCCAGTACTCGGGAGGCTAAGGCAGGAGGATCACTGTGAGTTCAAGGCCAGCCTGGGCTACAAAGTGAGTTCAAGACCAGCCTGAACTGCAGAGTGAAACCCTGTCTCAAAAAAATAAAATAAAAAATAAAATGTTTGTCTGGGAGACTTAGATCTGGAAGTGCCTGTGACTAATCTTCACTATCAAAAGTGATGTCTTGTTTTCCTCCTATCTTCATTACCTTATTTGATAGAATGGCTTGGGTAGATGCTTTGAATTTGAATCTAAACTTAACTCTGTAACCTTTGAAATATTGCTTAACCTCAGTAATTGTATCTGCTTATCTGGGAAATGGGATACTATATGTGCATTACTCACCATTATTATTATGGTAAATACAGATTTTATTTCTCAATTCTTTTGCCTTGCTTAATGCTTTCCCTGGAACTTATTATTTTACATCTCAATGATCTATTGTTACAAAACAAACCTCTCCAAAATGCAGAAACTTAAAACTACAGTAGCCTATCATTTCTTATGACTGCACACTTTAGCTATGTCTCAACTGTTTCTTCTGCTCTATCGATAGAGTATTGGTCTTGATACCTTACAGGACTGCATTTGACCTGGGATTAGGTTAGCTGTTGGAATGTGCAAGACCACTTCACTGGATATCTGTCAGTTAGTACTGACTGCATTTGAGATGTTTCAGGAGTGTTTCCTGCAGCTGTTCTTCCTGCAAAAGGCTACACCTGGTCCTGTTCAAAGTGTGGCATCTGAGTTCCCAGAAAGTAAAATGTGGATACTGTGCGATCTTTCAAGGCTAGTGCTGCTACTGGCATAGCTTCACTTTCACCTTGAGCTACTTTTTCAAACAAATCACAGAACAATTGAGATGCAAAGATAAATAGACTCCATCCCAAGATGAGAAGAATGTCATGCAGCTATGGGGAAAAGAAGAGAATCTTTTTTTTTTTTTTAGAGAGAAGAAAAAACAAAACAAAACAAATCAAAAAAGAACAAAATTTCAAAACAACATAATAGGAGGGTAACAATGGTTAATATATTATGTATTTTTATCTTTAAGTTAGTTATTCAGGGTACCAGATATTAGCATTCAATTGTCCAAACATTACTGGCACAAACCTTACTCTTCAATGAACAAAGTAAAATTAGTAGTGTATCTATCTTAACCATCTTATATATAAATACCATTTTTTTTCTTTTCCCTTCTTTCTTTTCGCTATTCCCCCATCCCAGTCTCTCTTTCCTTTTGACCAGTTTCTTTTTGATTCACCATGTCTATTGTACATTTTGGATCTTATTTACTGTTTCAGTTTGTCATACTAGAGAGACAATACTATGCTTACACATGTGCATCCGGTTTATTTCACTTATGAGTATTTTCTCAAGTTGCATCCATTTACCTATAAAAGTCTCGAGTTTATCCTTCTTTATGGCTGAATAGTACTCCATTGTATAAAAATACCACATCTTTTTTATCCATTCCTCAATTGATGGGCATTTGGGTGGTTTCCAAGATCTGGCTATTACAAATTGTGCTGCTATAAACATGGGTGCACATATATCGTTGTGGTACGATGTTTTTAATTCTTCTGGGAAGATACCCAGAAGGGGAATAGCTGGGTCAAATGGAACCTCCAACTCTAGTTTTTGAGGAATCTCCACACTGATTTTCACAGTGGCTATACCAGTTGACACTCCTACCAACAGTGGAGAAGGGTTCCCTTTTCCCCACAGCCCCTCCAGCATTTGTTATTAGTTGATTTCTTGATAATAGCCATTCTTTCTGGGGTGAGATGGTATCTTAGTGTTGTTTTAATTTGCATCTCTCTAATGACTAGTGATGTTGCACATTTTTTGTATATTTGTTTGCCATTTGTATTTCTTCATCTGAGAAATGTATATTCTTCTCAGATGCCCATTTTTGGAGTGGGTGTTTAAATTTGGGAGGTCTGATTTTTTTGAGTTCTTTATACGTTCTCGATAGTAATCCTTTGTCTGAGGAACAGCTGGCAAACATTTTTTCCTAAGTTGTGGGTTGTCTCTTCACTCTGTTGGTGGTTTCTCTTGCTGTGCAAAAGCTTTTTAAGAAGATGAGATCCCAGTTGTTGATTCTTTGTGAGAGTTCCTGTGCAGTTGAGGTTTTATTCATAAAGTCTTTGCCTACACCAATGTCTTCAAGGGTTTTACTTGTCCTACCTTCCAGCAGATTTAATGCTTCTGTTTTAATATTTAGATCTCTGATCCATTTTGAATTTAGTTCAGTGCATGGTGAAAGATACGGATCTTGGCATTTGTAGAGCCAGTTTTTCCAGCACCATTTATTAAAGAGGCTATCTTTCTTCCAGTGAATGTGTTTGCCACCTTTGTCAAAGATAAGGTGGCTTAGTAAGCCTGGGGTTGTTTCAGCATCTTCTAATCTGTTCCTTTGATCTTCAGGTCTGTTTTTTTTTTGCCAGTACCACACTGTTTTTATCACAGTAGCTTTATAGTATAATTTCAAGTCTGGGATTGTGATGCCCCTGCCTTGCCTTTGTTGCCCAAAATTGCCTTTGCTGTTCTAAGTCACTTCTGATTCCAAATGAATTTTAGGATTGTTTTCTCTAATTCTGTGAGATATGCTGTTGGAATTTTGATTAGAATTGCATTAGATCTGTATAACAATTTTGGAAGTATGGCCATTTTCACTATATTGGTTCTTCCTATCCAGAAGCAAGGGATATCTTTCCATTTTCTGATATCCTCTTCAATCTCCTTTTTCAGAGTACTGTAGTTTTCAGTGTAGAGGTCTTTTGCATCCTTTGTGAGGTTGATTCCTAGGTATTTCATTTTTTTGGATGTTATTGTGAAAGGTATTGTTTCTCTAATTTCTCTTTCACTAAGTTTGTTATTTGTGTACAGAAAGGCTATTGATTTTTGAGTATTGACTTTGTATCCAGCTACACTACTGAATTTGCTTATTAAATCTAGCAAATTTTTAGTGCAGTTTTTGGGGTCTTCTATGTAGAGTATCATGTCATCTGCAAATAATGATAATTTAACTTCTTCCTTTCCAATCATTATTCCTTTTATTTCTTTCTTTTGTCTAATTGTTCTGGCTAAAGTTTCCAGTACTATGTGGAATAAGAGTGGGGACAGTGGACATCCTTGCCTTGTTCCTGATTTTAGAGGGAAGGTTTTCAGTTTTTGTCCATTTAGTGTAATATTGGCTGTTGGTTTGTCATAGATAGCTTTTATCAGATTGAGATAAAGACCATCTATTTCAATTTTCTGTAGAGTTTTTATCATGAAAAGGCACTGGACTTTGTCAAAAGCTTTTTCTGCATCTATTGAGATGATCATATGTTTTTGTCTTTGGTTCTGTTAATATGGTGTATTTCATTTATTGATTTACCTATGTTGAAACATCCCTACATCCCTGGGATGAATCCAACTTGGTCATGGTGTATAATCTTCTTGATGATTTGCTGGATTCTGTCTGCCAGTATCTTATTGAGGATTTTTGCATCTATGTTCATTAGGGATTCTGGCCTGTAGTTCTCTTTCTTTGTTGGGTCCTTCTCTGGTTTCGGTATCAGGGTAATGCTTGCTTCCTGGAATGAATTTGGGAGTATTGCTTCTCTTTCAATTTCATTAAAAAGTTTGAGAAGTAGGGGTGTTAGGTCTTCTCTAAATTTTTTGTAGAATTCATCAGTGAATCCATCAGGGCCTGGGCTTTTCTTTGTTGGGAGGTTTTTAATTACATCTTCAATTTCATTGGTTGATATTGGTTTATTTAGGATTTTTAAATCTTCTTGATTCAGCTTTGGTAATTCATATGTATCTAGGAATCTGTCCATTTCTTCTGCATTTTCCATCTTAGTAGAATATAAATTTTCAAAATAAGTATAGATCTTCTGGATTTCTGCAGGGTCCGTCATGATATCACCCTTTTCATTTTCAATTACATGGATTTGAGTCTTTTCTTTTCTTTTTTTAATAAGGATGGATAAGGGTTTGTCAATCTTATTTATTCTTTCAAAGAACCAACTCTTTGCTTTATTGATTCTTTGTATTGGTTTTTTAGTCTCCAATATGTTAATTTCTGCTCTGATCTTTGTAATTTCCTCCCTTGTACGGGCTTTTGGCTTAGCCTGCTCTTCTTTTTCTAGAAGTTCGAGGTTTGCCATTAGGTTGTTTATTTGCGCTTGTTCTATTTTCCTGATATAGATATTTAATGCTATACATTTCCCTCTTAGGACTGCTTTCATTGTATCCCATAAGTTCTGGTATGTTGTACTGTCATTATCATTCAGTTGTAGAAATTGTCTAATTTCTTCTTTAATTTAATCTGTAACCCATTGGTTGTTCAGGAGGGTGCTGTTTAATTTCCATGTGTTTAGGGAGTTTTTGTGATTTCTTTTGCCATTGATTTCCAATTTCATTGCACTATGGTCTGATAATATACATGGTATAATTTCAATTCCTTTGCATTTACTTAAGCAGTTTCTGTGAGCTAGCATGTGGTCTATTTTGGAGAACGTCCCATGTGCAGCTGAGAAAAATGTGTATTCTGATGTTGTGGGGTGGAACACTGTTTAGACATCTACTAAGTCCATTTGTTCAAAAGTTTGGTTCAGTCCTAATATTTCATTATTGATTTTTTGTCTAGTTGATCTGTCTTTTGTGACAGTGGAGTACTGAGATCCCCCAATATAATTGTATTAGTGCTTATTTGATTTTTCATGTCCTTTAATACTTGTTTAATATAGCTGGGTGCACTAGTATTTGATGCATATATATTTATGGTCGTTATCTCTTCCTCTTGGATTGTTCCCTTTACAAGGATGTAATGGCCGTCTTTATCTCTCTGAATCATTCTTGGCTTGAAATTCACTTTGTCTGCAGAAAGAATAGCTACCCCTGCTTTTTTCTGGGTTCCAGTTGCATGGAGTATTGTTTTCCATCCTTTGACTTTCAGTCTATGAATTTTTTTCTGAATTAAATGTGTTTCTTGTATACAGTGTGTTGTTGGATCTTGCTTCTTCATCCATTTTGCCAGTCTGTGCCTTTTGATTGGTGAATTGAGACCATTAACATTGATGGTTTAAACAGATATGTATTGACTTATACTTGTCAAGTTATTTTCCTGTTGTTGGCTCCCACTCTTTTTTTTTCCCCTCTCCCTCTATTTAATTATCTGCCCTGCCTGGTGGATTCCTTCTGTTGCAGTTCCTGGAGTTATAGTCCTTGTTATCTCTTTCTAGAATGTCCTTCAGAACATTTTGGAGTGCTGGTTTGGTGGTCATAAATTTTCTCAGATGTTCTTTGTCATGAAAGTATTTCATTTCTCCATCAATTTTGAAAAATAGTTTTGCAGGATACATCAATCTGGGTTGAAAGTTATTTTCCTTTAGAGCTTGAAATACGTCATTCCAAGCTCTTCTGGACATGATGGTTTCTGTAGAAAAGTCAGCTGTGATTCTGATGGGTTTTCCTTTATAGGTGATTTGTCTCTTGTCCCTAACAGCTTTTGAGATTCTGCTATTCCGTTGAATTTCTGGGATCTTGACTATGATATGTCTGGCTGAAGTTTTTTTTTTTTAATCGTGTCTATCTGTAGTTCTGTAAGTCTCATTTATATGAAGATCAAATTCTTTTTCTATACCAGGGAAATTCTCCATGATAATGTCTGTGAACAGGGTTCTGATGTCATTTATGCTATCTCCTGCTTTTTCATTGACTCCAATCAATGTTAAGTTATTCTTCTTTGCATCATCTAGCAGCTGCTGGATTGATTTTTCATGGTCCCTTGCTATTTTTAAGAATTCTTTCTTTTCATGATCACTAATTGCAAGCCTGTCTTCTATATCTGAGATCCTGTCTTCACATTGGCTTAATCTGCTACAAATACTTTCAATGGAATTTTTGTTCTGCTGCGTATCTGTTTGAATCTGCCTTATGGTTTCCATTTCTTTCCTATGCTGGCCATTCATGGTTTCTATAATTTTCTTAAGCTGGTCTATTTTTTTGTCTGTATCAGCTATAGTGTCCTTAAGCATGGTCTTCATTGTGGATATTATCTCTGCAGTTATCTGTGAAATTATTTCTGATTTAATTCTTTCCAGAGCCTCATTCAGTTGCTTTGTTGTTACCACTTCAGATAGGCCAGGTGGGTGGCTTTCAGATTGTGCCACCTCATTGCCCCCTAGGTTTGCCTTTGGTGAATTGGATGTGTGGGATTGCATCTTGTTTAAGTGTCATCTCATTTTCTTTTTTTTTTTCTTTAGTTTAATTCCTGGGGTGATGTTCGTAAATTACCTATGGTAGGTTACTTTATTGCTAGTGTTCAAGATCCTTAAGAGATGACTACTTCTCTGCAGCATCTTCCAAGTGAAGCTTGTTTTTGGGTTTTGAGCTTGCTGCCAGATCCTACCTCTTCAATTTGTTGGATATGAGAAGTTGCTACCTGTTTGGCCCAGTCCTTGGTTCTTTGATACTGTGCACTGTATTTTCTGTGACCCTTAGTCAATCTCAAACATGGAATATCAGGAAGGAAAGCTGTTTAGAACAATTATTTCACTTTTGGCTATAATGTTACCTAAAGCATCAAACACAGCCTAGAAAATGACAGATTGAGCTAACCAGTTATTTGCCACTTTTAACCATATAGAGTTGTGGTTATATAACAAAATCTAAAACACATCAGAAAAATTATATGCAGTATACAAATCCTTAATATGTCAATTTTGCCCTCAGGAGTTTAAATTTAAAATGAGTTAAGGAGGAAATAGAGTATTGGGAGAAGAGGAAGGAATTAGATGTAAGGTTGGAGGACCAAGAGGGATCCTGCTAACATTGGGAAACTGGTGCAGAGGACTGGTGGGAAAAAGAGAAGGAAGGGATAAAAGGAAGAACAGATCACAACCACAGTCACAAGGAGGTTAGAGGCTCTGTTTACATTCATATAAAAACCAGATAGAATAATGACGGAAAGAGCAAACAGACAAACAGAAACAAAAACAAAGACAAAAACAACAAAACAAACAAACAAAACAAAAATAAAACCCCACAAAAAAAAAAAAAACCTTCACCAGAACAAAAAACAAATGAGAGAAAAAAAGAAAAAAAATAAATAAAAGAATCAGTTCCAGGTGTTGACTCTGCTGTAGGCAGGCACCATGTGATGACAGCGTCCTGTTCCCTGCAGGTCTGTCCCAGCAAGCCAGGAGCACCCCTTCCACGGGGCAGTGAGCAGAAGGGTGTACTCTCAGGCAGAGACCAGTCTCATTCGCCTGCCGCCGTCAGCACACTTTCTGCGGGCCTGAGAGCCACAGCACCACGCTGAGTCCTGAGCTCTGTGTTTTGGAGCCGCGCTGAGTTTCACCGCACCCCCCACAATGGCACCCGGCCAGTCGCTCTCTGGTGCGGGACAGCTGCGCCTGAGAGACACTCACCACTGGCCAGCGCAGTCTTTTGCTGCTCCCCTGCACCGCTGCTGTCTCACGATCCTCCTCGGGGGCTCCCAGGGGTGCCGGCTGTCACCGTGTGTCCACGGATTTGAGCTTCTGTCGCGCCGCGGTTCCTTTTACAGGGAGAAGGCGCCATGGTCTCCTCCTTCTTCTTCATTGAAAGTACCCTTCACTGGCTCCCTGAGTCCCAAACTGCGCTTCAGAACTTACCTGGGTCCAGGGGAGGCACCTCCCTCCCTCCCTCCTGCGCTCTCTCTGTCACTATATTCCAGTGGTCCAACGGCAATGGTAGAGCATATGGATTATATAAGTCATTTTTATATATCTAAGCTGTAATGTGGCATTTTTTATGTGTTCATGTTTATATGATATTGTCTTCATTTTATATGAAAATTTAATATCACATATGCCAGAAATGTATATGTATTTCATATCTTCAGTGGCATATCATAAAATATCTCAAAAGTTTAGTAAAATAAAGAGGTTATAATGCAGAAATGAATACACCAGTGCTCCTCAAAAACAGTTGATTTTCAGTCCTGGAACAAAATATTTGGCTACATTTTTGTTTGTCTTAATTGGGGGTGATGGGGAAGTCTGCTACTGGCATCTAGTGGACAGAAGCCCTGGAAGAGGCTAAATATAGGAACATTCTACAAAGGGCAGGACAGCACCAGACAACAAAGAATTTTGGCCAGTGCACCAATAGTGCCGGGGTTGAGAGAGATTGCTCTACATTTACCATTAAAATGTACTAGACGTGATTATTTTGCCACATTTGTTCCAACATTCTCCTGCAACTTTTAAATATTTTTTTTAAAAAATACTTTTGAAACATCTATTTATTCTTGGTCTAATTCTCTACCTTCTTTCTGTAATGATAACTACCATCCTAAAATTAACATGCTTGTAACTCTTCATATTTATACAAGTACATTTTATTTTAAGCATCAAAAAGAAGTTCTATTTTGTGCATTTTCATCCTTACATAGAGATACCAAACTGTCTGTCAAATATTCTACCAAATTCTTTATTCACTTAGTGTATTCTAAAGATTTATCACTTTGATATTCCTACATCTTGGTCATTACTTTTAACAGCTGTATAACCTTCATCTTATGCCATTGATTAATATATCAATGGACATTTTGTTCTTTAAAAAATTTTTCCATGAAGAAAAGCTATGTGATGAATTTCCTTGTTATACCTTTCTCCAATGCAGTACACTGGGTTGAATAATTTCTCCTAAAAATTTATATCCACCTGGAAACATAGAATGTTGTTTTGTTTGGAGATGCATTTAATCAATTAAGGTGAGGTCATTCTGGGTTAGGTGGGTCTTCAGCCAATGATTCTGCCCTTGTAAGAGGAGAAAATGCACATATGTACAGGGAATAATTTCACATAAAAGTAAAGATTGGAGTGATGTTTCTATTAAGCTAGGAATTTCCTAAAGTGCCCACAGACACCAGAAAGAGAGGGGTGTGAAACTGAGATTTCTTCAGAGAATCCACGAAGAAACCAAATCCATACACTTATCAGAGTTTTGCCTCCAGAAACATTAGAGAATAAAATTCTGTTGTTTCGAACCACCCAGTTTGTAGCAATTTTTAATGGTTTCCCTAAGAAAAAGTTGATGTAGATAGGGGATGCATTCTATCAGTAATTCAGTCAAGCAGGGTGGTTTATCTCTTAAATTTGTATATGTTGACTTTTCAGTAAAAATTATTTTATATGTCAATCTAAAATTTATGAGTTGCTCTTAATTTGGGGGGATAATCAGTTCTGATACCACTGCAAAACTATTGTCCTACATGTTATTTTAAAAATTTGACAGTTTTATTTGAATATTTACATTTTACATATATGAGATTTATTTTGACCATGGTATTACATAGTGATCTATCTTTTCCTAGTGAAAATCAATGTTCCTTTCATCATTTACTGAGTAATATATTTTCTCATTTGGTTGAATTACAACATCTGTTTTATACATACTTTCTATGATTCTTTCTGGGTTTTAAATTCTATTTCAGTGGCTCATTTGTGTATTTGAGCCAGGTGTGGTGGCGCATGGCTGTGATCCCAGCAGAGTGTGAGGCTGAGGCAAGAAGATTACAAGTTCAAGGCCAGCCTGAGAAAACTAGCAAGACACTGTCTCAAAACTAAAAAATGATAACAGATTGGTGCAAAAAATTAAATATCACGTAGTTTTTCTTACATGAGAAACCCAAAATATAAATAAAGAGTAGAACAACCAAGATGGTGGAAAACAAGAAGGCAGACGTTTTGGAAATTGGGAAGGGGATCAGGTGAAGGGATGGGGATCATGTAGTCTTAATGAAAATACTTTAAAAGTAGTTTTGACACATGAAGCTTAATTACATAATTTTGTTTTTCTCCAAACACGTCTTAGATATTCTTTTTCCATAGGAACTTTAGGATTAGCTTGTGAAAAGTCACAATAAACCCTACAAAGGTTTTAATCTAACTTTCATAGACATTACAAATTAATTAATTTATTGTTATCAGATACCTTTATTTTATTGAAACTTTTCACTCATATTTTAAAAACATGCAGTGTGTCATATGCAAACATGATTTTTTTGATGGTTTGGTGCATGCCTTTAACAAGATGTTGTGATTAATGTCTAGTTGTCCCCAAAAGCCTCATGCACTCGCAGGTGGGGCTTTCAGTAGGTGACTGGGGACGTGATACTTAGCAAATTAGGCTACTGATGAGCTTACAGCTCAATATGCTTTTGGGAAGAGGTGGATCCCTGAGGATGCAGTCTGGAAGGATCTCTCTCCTTTTCTCCTTCCTTGACTGCTCTCTCTGCTTCCTGACTGCCATGCCATGAGCATTTTCTCCTCTGCCATGCCACCCAGCCTTGGAGCCAGCCTCTACAAACTGTGAGCCCAAATTAACCTTTTCTCCTTTAAGTTTTGGGTGTTGGGCATTGTGTCTCAGACATGAGAACAGTAACTAAGACACAAGGTAAGGATTTTTTTTTTGTCTCTAGCTTCCTAAATGCATGGGAAGCAAAATAGATGAGATCGTGAGTTTGCATGAAAGTTTCGAGTACAGAATCATTCATATTGTGTTTTTACACATAATTCTGGAGAACTTTTTGGTAGAAAAATATTGCCTTTGAGATTAAAATGAATTTATTGCTACAAATGACGTATAAGTTTAAATAACTGTGTACAGATCTTAAAAATTTTCTATAACGAACAATTTTCTAATTTTTTTTTTTACTTTTTTCATAAAGATGAAATGCAATAGACAATTCTAGGCCTAATACATTTTAAGGCATTCATTAAATACAAGGAACCAAGGATATCCAGGGTAATTTAGAAATCCCTTTCTTCCTTTTGTACACCACTTACTTAGGTCAATGGAAGCTCTAAGGTAAATAGGATAAGAAGAAAGAGTTCTTCCACACTTGGCTCTCTTTATTTCTTTTTATTTGTTGAAGAGTTTCTAAGTGATAATAGAAATCAATATGAAATACATAAAAGTAATATCAAAGGGCTTAAATCGAAACTATTTAGTCAAAAATATGGGAATGATCATCCGAAGAATATTTAGTTCGCTTTTGATCGTATTAACTTCTTCCCACTTTATATACTTTTAGTTTTTTTGGATTAGATAAGTTTTTTGAGTGTAACAGACTGTGGATTTCTGTTTTTTGATACAGTCTGCCAATCTGTGCCTTTAATTGGGGCACTGAAACCAGTTACATTAAGACTTTTTACTAAAGGAGATTGATTTAATCCTCATTGCATTCTCTTTGTGTTGATGACTTTTTTATTTCCCTTTTCTGTTTAACTACTTACCTTGCTTGGTGTTTTCATTGCATTCTTGTGTGTGTGTGTGTGTGTGTGTGTGTGTGTGGCTTTGTTGACTTTTTTGTGTCTGTCTAGAGTTTTCTTGAATATTTTTTTGAATGCTGGTTTGATGCTCTTGTATCACTTAAGGTGTTCTTTGTTGTGGAATATCTTTACTATTCCACCAATTTTCAATCATAGTTTTGTAAGATATTATTCTGAGTTGGAAGTTCTTTGTCATTAGGGCACGAAACACTTTCACTCCAAGACACTTGGTCTTTAAAGTTTGTGTTGAGAAGTCTGCTGTAATCCTGGTGGGTTTACATTTATATATGGGTTTTTGCTTTTCTTTCATAGTTTTTAAGATTCTGTCTTTTTGCTGGACATCTGGGATTTTGACTAAGATATATCATAAGGAGTTTATTTTTTCATCATAGTTAGTTGATGTTCTGTAAACCTTGTTTAGCCATATGTTGAAATCTTTCCTGCAGTTAGGATTTCTGCAAACAGATTTTTTTGTTCCATGTGTGACTGTCTTCTAATTTCTCACTAATTAGCTTAGGTTTTTCTTCTTACCATTATCTAAGTAGCTACTGGATGAAATTATCTTGTCCTCTTGTCATGTTTAAGACTCCTCTGAATAATTTGTCATAATTTACCATTTTGTCCTTGATTTCAGAAAGCATGTCTTCACATTGGTTATGTCTTCAATGTACAAATTCAATAAAATTTTTTATCTCCAGTATTTCTGACACCTATTTGTTGTGTCTATATCTTTGGTAAATTTTTCATTCATGTTTTGAACTGTTTTGGTTAACTCTTCTACATTTTCATTTGTTTATGTCATATCGACACTGATGTGTTTGTATGTTAGTTGTGTCATCTTTTGAGTCATGTTTTCTTTGAACTTGTCCAGTTTGTCTCTTTTTTAATCATTTCATAAGGTTCTACTGCCTTGTGTTTGTCTTCCTCTCCATAGGTATCTCTCCCATATGCTTTGGGAGAATTGAGATACTTTAGGGGTCTTTCATTGCCTTGTTTATTCATGTTATTGTGTATATGTGTGTGTGGACAGATAGACTCTGTGTGTGTGTGTGTGTGTGTGCACGTGTGTGTATGTGCTTGTGCATGTGCGCACCCTGAGAGTTGAGATCTAATAGGGTAAGGAGAGATTGTAGTTGATATGAGGATCTTTTCAGCTAGATTCCTTTGTTCAGTGATGGCTTTATTTGTACATAAATAGTGTTCATTCCTTTAGGTATTGAATTCAAATGGATTGGATCCTGTCATTGTGTTGTGAGGAGAGAATTTGTAATGGATGTGACAGGATTAACAGATCTGATCACACATCACTCATGCATATGAAACCTTGTGTTTACATATTCACTGAATATCAGTCTATTCTATCCATGTTTAAAAAGAAGGGAAGGAAAAGAGGAGAGTTAAAGACGGGGATGATTCAGTAGGTATGGGGTCAGACTACTGGAGGTCTTTTATAGTTGGATTAAAGGATTAGTGTTGAGGGGTTTTAAGACCCTTGTGGGGACGGAAACAGGATGTAGAGGGGTGGAGATGTAATTCAGAATTGAGGAAAGCTGCGAGGTTGTCAGAACCTATTGATATATCTGTGATTAGTTTTGTCTGAATCCTCTAAGCACAGTTCTGTTAGAGGATGACGACGGATGGTGTTATTCAAATCACAGCACTGCTCTGCTCCTCTTCTCTTTTCTACAAATACAGGCACCTGAGAGATATATGTGCATGAAAGGTGAAGAGGCAAAGGAAGAGAGGGGTTAGGTAAAATGCAGGCAAGCAAAAAGAATTGAATAGAGAGGAGGGTTGTTAATAAGAGATAGGAGAAAGATAGAGAGAGAGACTGTATTAAAATGTTAAAAAATTTTTAAAATAGAAATAAGTTAAAAAATTAAGGCCGGTGAGATGGCTCAGCGGCTTAAGCGCCTGCCCGGCAAGCGCAAGGGCCCGAGTTCGACTCCCGGAACCCACATACGAAAAAGGGGCCGGTGATATCGCTCAGCGGCCCGGGTGCCTCCTGGCGTGCGAGGTCCTGAGGTCAACCCCCGGCACCCACAAAAAAAAAAAAAATTAATATTGCTACAGAAGCCAGAATTGAAGAAAAGGATGAGGAATAAAGGAGAGACAAAACAATGATAACAATAACAATAACAACAAAAAACAAAATCCAGTGAGAATCCAGAAAAACACTCCAGCAAGAGAATGGACATCACTCGCCATAAAGCCTGAATGTCCACACAGTTCCCTCCCCATTTTAGTCGTGATCCATTTGCAGGAGCCACACTGAATTTCCTGCAGTCTGCAGGCTGCTTACCAGCCTGCCTGGCGTGGTGAGGCTTGTCATTTTCTTTGAGCCCACCTCCTTGGTGCAGGCTGTGCGTAATGCCTGCTGATTAACTGCAGTCTTGTTTTTTTTCCCACCACACAAACACCTCTGTTAATTTGAGAAGAGGATGTGAGATAGTTTTCCTGATACTGAGCCAATGTCCTATGACTCCTGCCTCACTTGGTCACTTCAGAGATTTTTTCCGACTAGGTTATCACCAGATGTTCTTTTCCCCAGCCTATCCATTCTTTTCCTTTTTGCTTGGACCCCAAACTGATCCTGTTTCAAGAGCCCCTCTGTCCAGCCTGCAGAATCTAATGCGGTCCCTGCACTTGGTTTAGGGACTCTTTCCCCAAGCACGATGGTGATCGCTGTTCAGAATTTCCTGCTAACTCAGATTTTTCCAGGCTTTGTGGAAACGACAGGGAAGAGCTCACTCCTGGTCAACTGTTCAGCTTCACTTCTTCCGTTCTGCCTCCAGGGACGTGATCTGTGGGTCCCTGCCAGAGAATTTGCCTCTGTTCCGCTGCTCTCTGTGTGTTTAGCCTTTCTCTGCCTGGAGGGAAGGGGATGCTTTCCTTGCCTGTGCTGAGCCCTGGAGAGGATGCTGCCTGCGTGTGGGTTCCCCCACTGTTTTCAGGGACGATGGGAAGAAGGGTGGTACATGCGGAGTCTATCCCAGGAGTCTCCCCCTGTGGTACTAGTTCTTTCCTTCAGAATATTAGAGCCACTCTCAAGATAGCTGCTCCCCAGAGGGTGTGGGGATTGGGCTGGTGCTGTTTCCCCTTTTCAAAGATCCAGGTATTTGTTTTGATCTACATGGATCATTTTTCAGGTTGAATTTCTGGTTCAGGTGTGACTGCCCCCTCATTTCATATCACCTGTGTTTTTGGTAACTTTTCTCTGAGTATCTCTGACACATACTTCCTCTAGTCTACCATGTTGGATCCCCTTTTCTCCCAGGCTTTCTTTTATTTGTCCAAGTGTTATATAAACTCCTGATTTACTTTATCTTGAAGGCTATTCTTTCTCCATATTCTAAGCTTAGAGTTCAGCTCATGAAGCCATTGTTCAGTTTCTGGAAGTGCTGTGATACTGCTGTCAAACTTCCAGTGGCTGCCACAGGAGCGACATTCATGGCTGGGGCAGAGCACAGCTACTGTGGTCCAAGGTGTGTGGCCCCACAGGAAAGGTGAGCAGGTACTCAGGGCACATGGTGGGGGCCAGGCACAAGGGAGGGAGACGAAAGAAGGGATGTGGAGTGGGAGTGGGGGTGGCAGTTGGCTCTCAGACCAGGATTTGGAGTTAAGTGCCAAGAGGAGGTGGCAATAGCAGTAACTACAAGTTCTTAAAGCTGTATTTTTTTTCACAGTAAGAATTAGCAATTACAAATAATAGAGAGGCTTTCTACTATTGTAGAATTAAAACCCGAGGAATAGAAACAGCTAGTCAAGAAATCACATCCCTTTATTTTTGTAAATTTGAATTCCATGTTTGACATTTGACTTTAAGAAGTTACTCACTTTTTGTTTCATACTTGTATTTTCCAGACCTTATTGTGCATGATAATTGGAAATGACAGTCATAAACAAAGAAGAAGTGGAATGAAGGGGCCGGTGAGATAGCTCAGCAGCATAAGTGCCTGCCTGGCAAGCTTGAGGTCCTGAGTTCGACTCCCGGAACCCACATACGAAGAAAGGGCCGTTGATATCGCTCAGCGGCACGGGTGCCTGCTGGTGCGCGAGGTCCTGAGGTCGACTCCCCGGTACCCACAAAAAAAAAAGAAATGGAATGAAGAGAAGGAATAATAGAGGAATGGGGGGGGGAGAGGAAAGGAAGGTAGGAAAGAAGGAAGGAAGGAAGGGAGGGAGGGAAGGAAGGAAGGAAGGGAGGGAGGGTACAATGTACCCTGGTCAATATTTCACAGTATTGCACAAGTGGAGCACAGGTTGGACATACCTTGAATGTCTGCCTGTAATATCTCATTAGCTTCACTGAACCCCACTGGGTATTTTCTATGATTACTCTTTTTATGAAAATAGAGATAGAAAACTTACTTTAACTAAAGTACCTTGACCGATTTGACAAAGCTATCATTTGAATTACAATCTGTTAGTTTTCAGCAATTTAGCTTTTTCCTCGGAAAGGATTGGGTCATTTAGAAGATTAAGACACACAGGAGATTTAATTTCAAAAAAGCAATGATTCATCAAATACAAGCCCCGCTCTGGAATACAATCCTCAAATGGAGAGTGGTAATAAACAAGAGTAAGGGAGGACACTGGGTATATATTTGAAGTGTGGAATATTTAATAATTTGTGGAACTATGTCACATTTCATTCAAGTACAGTGTGGTGTACAAAAAATCTAGAGCTTGGGGGGTCAGGAGCATGTTGCTGGATGACAAAAGTGGGTGGCAATAGAGCTAAATTTTGAGCTAGGAACTTCTGACAACAATATATATTAAGCAAAACTATGATCCAAGCACCATAGTACACGTGAAATATATTCTGTCATCTAATCATGTGAGATATATGTTATTTTTTACCTTATAATAAGGGAAGAGAAACAAACCTTGGCTTAAAGAAGTTCAATAATTTTTCAGGGTCCATAATTGACAAGGTATAAAAATCAGTCCTTGTTTCTTTTTGCTTTAGTCATTATTTGTCAACAAACTTGTGAAATGTAGTTTAGATGCAAAATGATACATGTTCACATATATATATTTATATGTATAAACATATACATACAGAGGTGTGTATCACATAAAATTTCCTTCAATGATGGGCTGTGTAAATGAAAATGGTCTGTAGATCATGCTGCCTACTCATTGTTACAGCCATCTTAATTCTTGTAAGCACATTATAATAGTCACACAATGACACATTTCACTGAATATGCCTCCATGGCCAAGTGATACGTGACTCTGTATATTTATTTGTATATATTATATATCATATGTATTTGTACTCCTTTTTATTTATTATATATCACATATATATTCTCATAATAAACAAATAATGCTTTCTTAATGGTAATGCCATAAACATTTAGTCATTTCCTATCACTTGAAATAGTATTATATAGAAATCTATAAAACAAGCTACATATGTAGTGTCTTTTATTTGTTTATGAAAAGCCAGACTGGGGAGGGTGAGATGGCTCAGCGGCATAAGCGCCTGCCTGGCAAGCGCGAGGGCCCGAGTTCGACTCCCGGAACCCACATACGAAAAAAGGGCCGGTGATATCACTCAGCGGCATGGGCGTCTGCTGGCGCGTGAGGTCCTGAGTTTGACCCCCGGTACCCACCAAAAAATAAAGAAAAGCCAGACTACAAAACTACATCAGTGAAAAAAAAGGAAACACTAGGCCTCAGATATTACGAGATTCAAACCAACACACTCTACCTCAACATCTGAACAAAGCCACAAGGATCACAGTACTCCCTTCTTTATCCACAGGAAGCAAGAATTGTAGTCACCCACTTTTGAAAAACAAGCTTTGGTCATGGCCTAAGAAGAATGTACAGCTATGCTTTGTTTATTATTTAAAAAGAAAGTAGGTTTACGAAAAATGAGCTTCAGTTTTTGGCTTTACAAAAGGCATAAACAGAATCAGTAGACAGCAAAATGACAACACTTATGACACAAATCAAAATGAAGAATTTGAAAAATGAAGTAGAATTAGAAAATAAAACAAGGGCCGGTGAGATGGCTCAGCGGCATAAGCGCCTGCCTTGCAAGCGCGAGGGCCCGAGTTCGACTCCCGGATCCCACATACGAAAAAGGGGCCGGTGATATCGCTCAGTGGCACGGGCGCCTGTTGGCGCGCGAGGTCCTGAGGTCGACCCCCCGGTACCCACCAAAAAAAAAAAAAAAAAGAAAAAAAAACAAATAGCCAGTTTTTAAAAAAGAATGTATAAAATGAAAAAGTACAGGAATTAAAGGAGCAATGAAAAAAATGTTAAATATGGGAACTAAAAGAGAGCTATCAATATAAATTAGGAACATATAGACTAGGTCTCTATTAGAGATACTGCATACAACTAATTATACAAAATGCTTATTGACAAAACATTATTTAATAAAACTGAGTCACACAGAGATTTAAATATCCAAATGATCAATGACAAAACATGTGGCAACTATCAAGGAAGTACCTCTAAAATATTACAAACTTAGGAAATTTATTGTTTATTTTAAATTTTCATTAAAATGTTTAATTTCAATGCTCTACAAACTGTTTCCAAGAACAAAACATGATAGGATATTGCACAATTTATTTTATGAAGCTCGTTTACATATGGCAAAGGAAGTACCAAAAAAATGATATCATTTACTGGTGTAAATGAAAAATACAAATGAAATATTATCAATTTGATTTCAACAGGAAATTAAAAGAATCATCCTCTTTGGAATAAAGGTCTTTAATCTTATTACAGACATGAATAATCTGACAAATTATATTAATATTTTGGTAAGAACCCAATAGGAATTACACAAATGTAATGTCTCCCAAGTATAAGCACTAGGAAACTGACTGAAAGACAGCTGTCTTTCTACCACCATAAAGCAAACATCCAGTGTTACTTGGCTGCTAAATACATTCCTGGTTCAAGTTAGCAACAAAGTTACAAGCATGATTTTGTAGTTTTTGATACTTTTTATAAATGAAAGTTTAATGTAAACAGGCATCAGGAAACGAGTTATCATTTTCAACTTTTGTGATATGTTTTCCTATAGAAAATATTAAAGACAACAAAAATAAAGGAATACTAATAACAATGACTTCATGGAAGAAAAATATATTTTGTACACATAATCTTCTACTTAGAATAACTTTAAGAAAATTGTGATTTGATTATTGCAATTTAGCGAGCGCTCATTTTCACCAAGCATTGTCCTGAGCAAATTAAATAAACTGTATAATATTGAAATATTCAAGAGGGTGAGTATACTCAAATCCTTTTACTGTTGTTGAAGATTAGTCCTGGCAATAAATGAATGAGAAACTCTTGAAATACAGTAGATTGAAGAAAGGAAGTATCATGAGTGAAACTTTTATTTTGGGGTAAAATTTAAGCTATGGCCTTACCTCAAAATATGCACAAAGCATAATCCTGTTGATTAAATAATTGAATGTAGAGGCATTCCATTAATATTTTTCTGACTTCTAGTTACCTAAATTTATAATGATTAAAAGCATTGGAAGAAAGAATAAGCTTTACTATATACATATAGGATACCTGATTTTCATTAGTCAATATCAACTACATTAAGAGTCATATATCATAGATGGTTAAGATCATAAATATACAAAGAATTTAAGTAAAGAATTAGGATAATCTCTAATATCCACAAGAGTTATCTAGGAAATATAGCTTCATATACTGTAATCATTGTCCATGTATTTACTTGTTTAATAATAACTGTTATACCGTGGTCCAGGAACTATGTTGGATGTTAAAGGTCCAAATACCATTATGAACCTCATGCAATATTAGAAAGACAGAATGGAAAAATAATCCACCATAACACCATCTGAGGCATGGAAACCATGAAGATAATCACAAAATTCCAAGACTGTGAGGAATCTAAATGCCCCATCGAAATAGTAGGGATAGATGAAATGGGGAGAAACTCACTTTTTGTTTGGAGTGCACAAAATGACTGTTTATTGTCATATTGTTGTCTCTTATCTAAAATATGCCAGATCACTGACCTCCAAGATTGCCTAATGGTTCTGAGGACTGCAGAAAGAGTCAAGAGAAAGATTCCTGGTAAGACTGCCTAAGAGGGTGGAACAATCTCTTTGATTTTTTGATTCCAAGAAAATCGATCAAGGGATCAAGTGTATATCATCAAGCTCTGAAGTTGAAGACTATGAAGATTATATGAAAATGTAAACCACAGAACTGCCAGGAGGCACCATGTGATAAGCATACACAAATCAGGGACTACAAATGCCAGGGGTATTGGAATGGGTAGAAACAGGAGATGCCCATAAACTTTGTGCAGAGTATAAGCATCTTCTACCAAATAAAGAATTATCCAACCTAAATGCCAGCAATGCCCAGACTGAGAAACCATGACTTAACTCTTCCCTCCTGGAACTCAGGAAGCACCAGTTGTTCAGGGGAATTGTAGATACATTGTTACTACTTGAGTAGCCCTGCTGAGTTGGTAATCCAGCATTTGTCTGAATGAGCCACAGACTATTACAGGAGCCCAGGATAGCTCTTCGCAGATATCTGATTCTTAGGTATTTTTTTTAATTGATCTTAATACAAAAGTTCATACCATCAGAGATCTCTGCAAGTCAGCTAAGTTAGGTGCTTTGCAAGGGTTAACAGATTTCTGTCCCGATGCTCCTGTAACTTTACATTCTTGAGAGACATTTCTTTCCTTAGGACATCTAGTTCCATGTCTGTAAAAATGAGTCATTGGCTTAAGAGGTAGCATTCTACAGTTGGAATATTTTCTATTTGCTTCCACCTACCATCCATTCCACATACACCATTTTGCCCCTTCTCATTCCATGAAAGATCCCAAGTTTCGACTTTTGCCTTTTTCACACTGAAAAATGGAAAACGTGAAGCGCCTGACTCCTACATAGACAAGTGTGTTCCACGCGCCAGCGCAGAACATAGATGAAATGAGGCATTCAATTCCAAGAAGGTACAACTTTTAAATAAAACACCTTTTTATTGGCCTATTAGTATCATGGCGGGGAGGGAGGAAAGAACGACCAAACACATTTATGTCCCTTTTTTATTTGCTGTCTTTGTAGTGCCTCAGCTGCATGATATAACTTTTAATAACAACTTTGGGAAAACTCTCAAAGGCTACATGGCATTCATTGTCTTCAATGGTGAGAACACTGCTTAATTAAAGCACTCATCTGCATTTATATACAATGATGTGTTTTTTTAATACTAGATGTTATAGACAGAGAAATGTTATAGGGAATTTTACGGGAAATAGGTATTTTTATACTCTGTAATTAAGTCAAGAAATTATTTTTATTCCTGTAAAGATCATGAATTACAAGGTGATACTTATGTATTTCAGTACACAATTTTCCAAAATGAGTTTACAAAATAATAAGGTGATATCTGTTCAACAGTTTGATCTCCACTCTTCTAAAATATTTGTGTATATGATATATATATCATATAAACAAACATATATACACATATATAATCCATGGAATATATATATATATATGTGTGTGTTTATGTGTACATGGTATACACATTTTAAATATTTAATTCTTTAGACATTCAGGTAGGCATTTTTTAAATTAAATTAATTTTGAAGTGATACACAAAACATAGAAGCTGTGACTATTAATGGAGTAACATGATATTTTAAAAGATATATAAATTGTCTAATATTTAAATCAGGCTAAATATATTGGTCTCCTCAAAATTTAATTATTTCTTTATGGAGAAAATATTCAAAATCTTTATTTAGCTTTTTGAAATGTACAGTAGATTGTTGTACTTACTCTATTGTGCAATGACACAGCAAAACCTCTTATCTCAGGTAATTTTAAATAGTACCTATTGATGAAACTTTCTCCATCTTTCTCTTCCTTCTACTCTCCACTTTCTCTTGTGATCACCATTACACTCAATTTCTGTAGATCGACCTTTTTAAATCTGAGTGAGAGCATGTAATGCTTTTGTTTCTGTGCTTGACTTACTTTCACTCAACATAATGATCTCCAGTTCCATCCATGTTGTTACAAATGACAGGATTTCATTTTTATGGCTGAATAGTATTCCACTGTGTATGCATACTACATGTTCTATATTCATTCATCAGTGTGTAACAATTAGGTTGTTTCCATTTCCTTTTTTTTTGGTACTAGAGATTGAATCCAGTGCCTACACACTCAGCCATATCTCCAGTGCTTTTTATTTGTTTATATTTTTATTTAGAGAAAGTGTCTCACTAAGCTACCTATTTTCTGAGTTGCCTCGGCTGGGCTAGAACTTGAGATGCTGCTCCTGCAGGCTTCCAGAGGGCACCACCACACCCGACACTCTCACTGTACATGAGGCCGTAGATGTCTTTTCTGCACACTGATTTAATTTTCTTTAACATATACCCAGGGTTGAGATTGCCAGATCGCATGATATTTCTAAATTTCTGTTTTTAAATTTTTGAGGCGTCTCCATACTGTTTTCAAAAGGGTGTGTATGAGTTTGTATCCCAGTAACAATGTGCAGGGGCTGCCTTTTCTCCACAGCATCAGCACCACTTGTCATCTTTAGTCTTTTTGGAAATAGCCAGAATTACTCAGGTAAGAGCATATCTCATTATTGCATTTCCTGAAAAAAATTAGTGATGTTGAGCATTTTTTTACTGTTAGCCACTTATTTGTCTTCTTTTGAGAAATACCTATTTTGTGTAGTGTCCAATTTTTAGTTAGGTTGTGGTTTTTCCTACTGAGTTTATTGATTTCTTTATTTATTCTAGGTAACAACCACTTGTTAGATGTAGAGTTTACAAATGTGTTTTCCCAATGTGCAGGTAATTTTTTCATTCTGATGTTTATTTTTTTATTTTTTAATTTTTTTTGGCAATGTAGCAGCTTTTTAGTTTGATGTGATCTGTTTTTGCTTTTCTTTCTGTGGTTTTGAGATCTTCTCCAAAATAGACCTTGCCCATTCATCTCTCTCATTCTTTGCTCCTATATCTCTGTGGTCAAAGGAGTATAAGATACAGAATAAGTAGAAAACATTCTCTGCCAATAACTAAGCTGAGATGAGTGTGCTCTTAATAATGGTTCTGGGAGTAAAATGATACAACTCTAAAATGAAATTTTAATATACATATATTATGTATGTGATCTTGGATCTAAATATCACTGAACCAATGGTTGTCCAATTTTGCATTTGAAAAATGTTTGTTTTTATATTATAATTTTAAATTATTTTTATATATTGTGGTTAAAGTCCATTATTAGATATTTGTTTTATGAATATTTTATGCCAGTTTTTGGGCTTTTTTATTATTATTTTATCAAGACCTTTGAAAAAGCAGAAGTTCTGAATGTTAAAGAAGTCCAGTACGTTATTTTCATGGATCATGATTTGGTTATCACACATAAGATATCTTTAAACGAAGATCACAATATTTACTCCTAGGTTTCCTATAGACTTGTTACAGTTATAACCTTTACCTATAAATCTATAATCCTCTAATCAATGTGAGATACAGATCAAAGTCCATTACTTTGCTTGTGAATACTGAATACATATCCTTTTTGTTAGAATCAATTGGCCATATATCCAAGCCTATTTCTGCAATCTGTACTGTGTTCCCTGTAGTTTGATGCCAATACCACACTGTCTAATTACTGTAATTTAATTAGAGTTTTGATATCAATTAGCATGTCTCCCAAATTTTTCCTTTTCAAACTATTTTGGCTATTTCAAATTCATGTTAGAATCATCTTGTCAGTGTCTATGAAAAAGCATGCCAGGATTTTGCCTGGAATAGCATTGAATCCATGGATAGATTTGGAGAGAATTATGTTATAAAAACATTGCCTTTCTACCCATACATATTATAAATTATTTAAGGCTTCTTTAACTTGTCTCAGCAAAATTTTATAGTTTGCATTCTACAGGTCTTGCACATCAATTTTTGGTGTTTTTTTAAAGTAGCATTTTATATTCCTGGTGTTGTTTAAATGGTATGCTTTGTTTTAACAAATTATTGTATTTGCTGGTTATTGGTGATTTCAGTATCTTGTCTTTCTCTTCCAGTATAATAAATTTTTGAAATTAGACTCACAATATAATTATCTTGTATTCTGTTAATTTTCTGCACATATATTAGTTCCCTTTGGTACATGATCATGCCAAATAAAGATAAATTTAATTATTTCTTTCCAATATAGGAAAAAAAATACTTCATTGCCCAGGCAGAACCAACAATGCAATAATGAACGCAGATTCTAAATGCAGCCTTCCCTTCCTTGCCCCTGAGCCATTTGGCTAAACAACAAATATTTAATTATTAATTTCATTATTAATTTGGATGTAAGCTATAAAATCTTTATAGATATTCTTTTTCAAGTTTAGATTATGCCTTTCCATGCATAGCTTGTTGAGAATTTTTGATGGGGACTGGATGTCAGATTTACCAAATGCCTTTTAGAGACTATGGAAATAATCATAAGTTCATTTATTTCTTTTTCACATTATTAATAAATTTGATTACATTGATATATTTGTGAATGTTGTATTAATTTTGCATTCCTGAGTTAACTCTCAATTAGTATTGTTTTTTATATATATTGTCAGCTTTAACTGACTGAGATTGTATTAAAGTTGCATTTATGTTCATAAAACATTTTCATTTATGTTTTAGTTTTCTTGTAACACTTTTGATTTGATATAAAATGAATACTGGTCTCATAGTATAAGAGAATACTTCCACCTTTCAATTTTTTGGAAGAGTTTATAAAGAATTGGTGTAGTATTTCCTTTAGTGTTAGGTAGAAAATACTAGTGAAGCTATTTGAACCTGAAGTTTTCTTTCTGTGTTTTTTTATCACAATGAAATATGTTGTGTTCAGTCTCCTTAAGATCTTTCACCTTTAGTAATCTGTCCTACTAATAACTATTTTTACTGCATCCAGTTTGAATGTTGTCATTCTTCTATGAGTCTGAATTAATGTGTCCTTTATGTACATGATTATAGCATTGTCCATGTACCTCGCTTTTTGTAAAATACATATTTCTTACACTAAAATATTATCTCCTTCACAACACCTTCAATGTATTTTCCTATGAAATAAGCAATATATGACATATAAGAAAATATTTATTTTTATTAAATGAAATAATAGTGGTCATGTATGGGTCTTTTATAAACAGACATGTGCTTATAGAACAACCAGGCACGATTACTTTATTATGATCTTTGCTGTGCAGCTGTGATGAGATAGAAGTATTATTGAACGTGGAAATTTGCTTCAGTACTAGCTCTGCAGAGAAATGAAGACCACCCAGATTAGAGGAAACAGAGGGCATTTATTCAGAGCTTTCCCCAGTAAAGGAGTCAGCCACACTCCCTTTTGCTTGGCAAAGATTCAAAGACAGGCAAGGAAATGAGAAAGCTTTACAGCAAAAAAAAAAAAAAAAAAAGAAAGAAAGAAAGAAAGAAAGAGAAGGCGTCACACACGCCCTAATTAGAGATCGCTTACCTGGGAAGCTGGAAGTGTACCATTTGAAAGGATGATTGGTTTGGAGAGTATTGTTCATTGGTCATCAGGTAGAAATGAAAGCAAAAAAGAAAGGTAGACATTGTTGTTTGAGTCTTGACATGTGGGGCCAATTGCTTTAGAATTGTGGTTTGACTTCCTGGGCTGTAGCTGCAGAGGTCTTGGGACAGAGTTCTACCGCGTTCTACATCTGGTCCAACCAATGCCTATCTCTGTGTTCACTCTCTCATAGCTAGCAGGCCTGTAATCCTTATATGCCTGTGTTTCAAAGGCTGATGAGAAACTGAAGCTCAAGGGGAAAAGGGAATAATTTAAGGTTACATACCTGAGAAGAATCAAGAATGGCAGGTTACGTCCAGCAGAAAAGTGCAGTAGTGGAAACAGTATTATCCATATCACCTGAGAATTGTTAGAAATGCAGATGTGGGGCCCCAACAAAGACTCTGGATTGGATATTCTGGGGAGGGGGTTCAGTAGCCTGTGTTTTAATAAACCCACAAGGTAATTCATGTGCATATGCTTATATGATGATTCTGACAGGCACTGATCTAGAGCTCGGTTTATTATTCTGTGATACTTTCAAGCTAGGCAAAAAGAATTCCCTCACCCTAAATGTGCTCCTCTAGAAGTCAATGGTGTGATGTTTAGAATGATTTGCTTAACAAGGATTAGAAATAATCACTGTATTTTAAATGTGAGATGCTCAAGTCCTTGCCAGGGATTTGAATAAATGGAGCTTTATTAGGACTGATGAAATGAGAATACTTACTTCCCTAAAGAACAGTTTAAGCCTGAACATGAAATAAATCAAAGGAAATTCTAGTCTTGGAATCTGCAGATGCCATTAATTATCAGATGAGGCATTTGGCAATTGCTTTCAGTGAGAATCTTGACTCGGGGGAAGTGGCATTTGCTATGCAGAATGCTGGCCTTGCATAAAGTAGAAATACTGTATTTATGAAGATCCCACCCACACATAGCAAAAAAATTAAATAAATAAACAATAAGAGGCACCAAGCCCCTCATTCCCCTAAGCAAACAACCTAAATAACCCCAACCTAAAATAATCCCACAGAGACATTGTATGGGATACTTTACATCAAATTGGTGACTTATGTTAATCAGAAAGGAGATTGTTATTATAAGAAACTGAAATACTTAAAATTATTTATATATATAATATAAGATTAATGTATGCATAACTTTATAACACAACATCAGAATAGAAAAGAATTAAAAGATAAGTACATTAACTGGTATTGAGACTTTCAATGAAATAGTCATATCTTATAATCAAGAAAGTAGTTGTAAAGCAAGAGGATTATGATGTGCCTCTGGCTAATTTAATTCAGATATATCCATATATACATACATACACATGCATATATATATATGTAGATAAATGTAAATGCATGGAATTATACCCTATTCAACCTCCTATCATAATTCAAGTTTCACTCACATACTTCAACTGGCCCACAAAAGTATATTCCTTTTTTTAGGTTTTAGAAACAGATGTTGAAATTTTGTAAAATATTTCTATAATATTGCAAACTTGAAAAGAAAATATACATGTATATATGAGTCATCTATATATATATGCATGTGCATTTATTCATGTCAGTACAATATTTATATATTTATGCATAAATACAGTAATATCCATGGTTTATACAGATAGATTAAATAATGAGGTAGATATGTAGTAAATAAATAGAAATATGTGACTCTACATTATCTCCACAAAGAATCTTCTTTATTGTGTTTATTAGTCAATCTTTTCATCACTGAGACACAATACCTGTCATCCACAAGTTAAAGGAGGAGAAATTTAATGTGGCTTGTGGTTTAAGGGGATTTAGTACATGGTTAGCTGACTCAAAGACAGAAACACCAAGGCAGAAGGATATGGAGGGGCAAAGATGCCTAGTTCATTGTGAACTGAAACCAGAATAGGAAAAGCAGATCAGGAAAACAGTACCAGAGAGGAAAGGGCAAAGAACCGTATATATGATCTGGGGTCATACCTCTATAATCTACACAGACACACTCAGAAGTATGCTTTACTAATCCTTTAAGTGGCTGCTAGACCAACCAACTTGACAATTAAGGTTAACCGTCACATATGACAAACAAAGTAAAGGGTGAGTGAAAACAACTCCTTACAAAACTTAGGTCTTAATCCGAAAAGATTAAGAGAGAACATATAAACAGACAGTATAACTGACAAGAATATTTCATTATCTATTAAATAAATACATAATATCAATGAATTAGAATAATATGAATCTTAAAAAGTGAAGATGTAAATCGATATATATATATATACACACACACACACACCTATTGTGACACTGTATTAATACCAAGAAGGATAGTTTATGCACTGACTGGAAGTGACACTGAAGATGACATGATGAAGGCAATGTATGGGCAAAATGGAAAGAAGCATGAAGATGAAGAGACTTTTTCCAACCAAAAGGGCAGTATACTGAGAGGTCACAGAGGAGAAAAACATCTAGGTGAGCTGAAAAAGAAATCAGGCAATTCAGGGTTCCTAGTTATAGACCACGAACTGGGGAATAGCAAATGATGATACTGCTGACATAGAAGGGGTCATTTCAAAGTGGATCATGTGTAACTTAAAGTTGATCATGTTCTGCAGTTGGCAGGAAATCCGTGGAGCAAAAGGACAGTTTGGCAGACAGTGTAGTGATTCCTGTGAAAAGTTACAAATTCATAACTGCAGTAATGGAAGGGAGGCTATTGTATAGAAACATAAAAAAGGAACTCTAAAGAAGAAAATCATTAGGACTTGACAAGTGTGTATATGTGTGTGAAGGGAAGGGTTAAGGGCTGAATTAAAGCTCCTTGATTTCTAGGATAATTTTGACAATATTAAGAAAAAGTAAGTTAGGGGTGAGTTGCTTTAAGAAACAAAACAACTTGCATTGCTTGAATGGGCAGCAATGTTAAACATTTTTTCATGTAGGTTATTTTTGGCTTTTGTATTTCTTAATCTAAGAAATGTCTATTCTTTGCAGATGCCCATTTCTTGATTAGGTCTTTAAATTTGGAGGAGGGCTATTTTTTTTTTTTATGTGGGTACCGCAAGTCTAGGGCTAATTTTTTTGAGTTCTTAACATATTCTAGATATTAGTCCCTTGTCTGAGGAGTAGCTGACAATTTTGGGTTTTTTGTTTGTTTATTTGTTTGTTTGTTTGTTTTGCATTCTGTAGGTTTACTCTTCGCTGTGCTGGTGGTTTCCTTTGCTGTGCAGAAGCTTTTTCCTTTTTCTCGTCCCATTTGTTGATTTTTGATATTATTTCGTGTGCAACTGAGGTTCTCATCAAAAAGTCTGTCTACACCCATGTCTTCAAGAATTTTACCTATTTTGTCTTTCAGCAGATTACATGTTTCTGCTCTAATGCTTAGATCTTTTATCCATTTTGATTTTAGTTTAGTGCATGGTGAGGTATATGAGTCTAGGTTGAATTTCAACATGTGAGCAACTAGTTTTCCCAAGACTATTTATTAAAGGGGTTATTTGTCCTTCAGTGAAAGAATTTGGTCCCTTTGTCAAAGATAATGTAGCTGAGTGTGCCCAGAGTACTTTTGTTTGTTTGTTTTTGTTTTTTGCATCTTCTATTCTGTCTAAACAACTCTGATTGATTGATTGCCAATACCATGCTGTTTTTATCATTATAGCTTTGCACTATAATTTAAAGGCCTGGATTATGATGCCCCCTACCTTGCATTTGTTGCTCGATTTCTTTTTGCTATTCTAGGTCTCTTCTGGTTCCATATAAATTTTAGGCTTCTTTTCTCCCATTCTGTGAGGAATGCTATTGGTGTTTTGATTGGCATTATCTTTCACCTGTATAACAGTTTGGGAAGTATAGTCATTCTGACTATTTTCTGCCTATTCAGGAACAAAAGGTACCTTCCCATTTTATGACATCCTCTTTGATCTCTTTTTTCGGAGTAATGTGGTTTTCATTATAGAAGTCATTCACTTTCTTGTTTAGGTTAATTCCTAAGAATTTCATTTTTCTTGATGCCACTGTGAGAGCTATGATTTCCCAATTTTCTCTCTGAGTGAATTTGTTACTGGTGTACAGGAACACTATTGATTTTTTGACTTTATATCCTGCTACATTATTTAATTTGTTTATTAGTTTTTAAGAGTCTTTTGTTGGAGTTTTGGGGGCTTTCTATATAAAAGATCATGTAATCTCAAATAATGATAATGTAATTTCTTCCTTTCCTCCATTTCCCTTTTATTTCTTTCTCTTGTCTCATCATCTGCCTAATCTTTTGAGAACTATATTGAAGAGAACTCTGATAATGGACATCCTTGTTTTGTTCCTGATTTGAGAGAGAAAGCTTTCAGCTTCTCCATTTAGAATGATGTCAGCCATTGGTTTGTCATAAACAGCTTTTATCAGGTTGAGAAAAAGAACTTTAATTCTTATCTTCTTGAGGTTTTTTTTTTTATCATAAATGTATGTTGGATTTTGTCAAGTGCTTTTTCTACATCTGTTAAGATGATCATGCAATTTTTGTCCTTGCTTCTGTTTATATAGTGTATTGCATTTATTGATTTGCATATGTTGATCCATCCCTGCATCCCTGGAATGAATCCTACTTAGTCATGATGTATGAACTTTTTGATGATTTGCTACATTCTTTTTGCCAGTATCTTGTTAAGGAGTTTTGAATCTGTGTTCATTAAAAAGATTGGCCTGTAGTTCTCTTTTTTGGTTGAGTCTTTTTCTGGTTTTGGAATTAGGTAATTCTTGCTTCCAGGGATGATTTTGGATGTATGGCTTCCTTTTCGATTTTATTAGAGTTTGAGAAGCATCAGCATTAGATCTTCTCAAAGTTCTTGTAGAATTCTCCAGCGAATCCAATGTGATGTGGGCTTTTTTAGTTGGTAGATTGTTTATTATTTCTTCAATTTCACTGACTGTTAATGGATTATTTGGGATTTTCACATCTTCTTGGTTCAACTTTGGTAGTTCATACATATCTACGAATTTATGCATTTCTTTCTGAATTTTCCATTTTATGAAAGTATGGTTTCTCAAAGTAGCTACCAAAAATTTGGATTTTGGCAGAATCCATTGTGATTTCAGCTTTTTCACTTCTAATTGCATGGATTTAGTTCTTTTCTTTCGTCTTTATTTTGCTAAGATTGGCTAAGGGTTTAATTTTTCAAATCATTTATTTTTTAGTCTCAACTTCATCAATTTCTGCTCTGATCCTTATAATTTCCTTCCTCATGCTAGCTTTGAATGTGGATTATTCTTGTTTTTCTAGGATCTTCAGGTTCATCATTAGGTTTTTTATTTGAGCTTGCTTTGTTTTTCAGATGTGGGAATTCACCGCTATAAACTTCCCTCTTAGGGCAGCTTTCATCTTGCCCTACAGGTTCCAGTATGTCATACTGGCCTTATTGTTTGATTGCAGTAACTGTCTAATTTCTTCTTTAATTTTATCTCCAGAAGGTATGGCTATCTTCAAGAAATCAGCTGATAACCAATGCTGGTGAGGCTGTGGGGAAAAGGAAACTTCTTCATTTTTGGTGGGAGTGTATACTGGTATGTCCACTATGGAAATCAGCATGCAGATTCCTCAGAAAACAAAAACTAGAAATTCCTCTTGACCCAGCACTTCCTCTCCTGGTTATCTTCCCCAAAGAGCTAAAGACATCATGCTACAGTGATGTATGCATTCCCACGTTTATAGGAGCACAATTCATACAAGGCAAATCCTGGAAACAGTTTATATGTCCATCAACAGATGAATTGATAAAGATTACGTTGTCTTTATACACAAAGGGTACTACTCTGACATAAAGAAGGATAAAAGTGAGTCTTTTGTAGAAAAATTGTTGCACCTTGAGACCACAATGTTAAGTGAAGTAAATCAGACACACAAGATTAAATATCTCATGATTTGTCTTGTAAGAAAAACTCAGTATATAAATAAAGTGCAAAATAAAAGAAAGGTAACAGGAAAAAGAGAGAGAGAGAGAGAGAGACAGAGAGAGAGAAAAAAAGAATTTATTATAATCCAGCATGGACAGTGTATCTAAAATTGTACACTGATTTAGAATAATTGTCTTATGAGTTTTATGCTTTTTTTGCCTCTTAGTCTGGTTGTTCATCTATATGTGTGATAAGTAACTTTATAAATAAATGAATATGATGCTGCCAAAAAAATGGGGAGTGGAAGGGATGGAGGAAATTATAGAAATGTTTTATGCACATGTACCAATTCTCCACAATGAATGTAATCATTCTGTATGGCAAACAAGTACTAATAAATATTTTTAAAAAGAAACAACACAAAATAAAACATAGTCGTTTTAAAAAACAAATATGTGACTACGTCTAGACAATGCCTTGCATCCAAAAGTTCAGCTTGGGAATTGAATTATTTAGTAATCAGATGCAGAAGTCCTGCAGGAAAAACACAGTCATCACACTCATTTGCATTGTAACTATAAGCAAACAATTTAGTTTCTTAGTTAGACTTTCCCCTGTAAAACAAAGTACAATTTGCTGTGCTCTTATAAAGATCAAATGAGATCATTTCTGTAAAAATATTCTTTAAACTTTATGTTTTTCCAACTGTAAATGAATGTTATCATCAGATTAAATCAGCTCTGGAAGAGTTCTGTCCCTAATAAACTTTCTTGGTCCAGCTAGTCTTTGACCATAGCTGCAAATTTATAATTATATTGAGTAAATATAAATATACAGTTAAAATAGTCTTTAAAAGCAGGAATGACTTTAAGGGCAGATATGCTCCTTAAAGAGAGAAAGCAGATAAACAAAAAGTAAAATATTGGTGTAAAGGGTGGAACTTAATTGGTAAAACCACATTAGGAATACTAAGAGAGCCTTGTAGACCACTATGCAGGAAGACCTAGATATTTTGTGAAAAAAGTGGACATCACATCTAGGGATTGAAATATTAAGTCTCTGAAATGCGAGAAAGGCACCAGTACTTGCAGTAGGTATTAAGAATTAGTGGATATCATGAATACAGTAAAAATATATACCACATTTCTGAATGGCAGATACTGAGAAAGTACCTAAGCCACTCTTATAAAAGCAGTTTACTGTTATGTAAAAGGAAAACTTTTGATTGTAAGATGTCATTTAATTTTCTCTGTCACTGCCCCAAAGAAAAACATCTTTAAATTCTTGACTAAAATGCCTATAAAATACAGGAAGGTTCAGCATGTCCCTTGGGCAAAAGAGCAAAGAGTTAGTCCTAAGAGGGAGAGGAACCTCTATTCTAGGGTAAGGACATGAACTATTACAAACAGAAGACCAGCAGTGATAGTAAATAGAGTAAACAGCAAGAGCCAAATTTGAAGCTATTCAGCAGCAGAAGAAAGATGGCAAAATACGCTAGAAAAAAAAATAGGAGTGAACAGAACATGGAGTAGGGAGGGGAGGTAAACAGGGTGAGGTGTTTAGATGGCTTGGTGAGACTAAGGCTTTGAATTAAACTGCAACAATCATCCACAACCTTGCTGACTAAATTCCTTTACCTCTTACAGAGTGATTCTGTTATATATACATTGACGATTGTTCATGAACTGACACGTTTCAGATGGATAGTAAAAGCTATTAATTGTCTTAAAGGAAATGACATAAAAATGACCAGTGAAGAGTGGAGATCTTCCAGTTCTGATGAATCAAATAAATTCAGAAATATCTCCTAAAGAAGAGCCTGGACTCCCTGTTTTTAGAAAGAAAGGTGTGCTGGTTCTCTAGTTTCTGAGTCCCTCAGCAAATAACTTGTTCTGGAAGAGCAAGAAAACAATGTAAATGACACAAATGCTAAAATGTGGGAACTAGTAGTGCATAGGCATGAAAATACCTGACAATTTTCCTTGCTGCACATTTGTTCTACCCCTGCTCTCACCATACCTCACTATTTTCTGGTGTTCAAATGCAAACCCTTCTTGCTAAAAATGTGACCTTCACATTCAAACATATCCACTTCATTTTTGCCTCCACAAACTTGTCCAAGGGTTGAAGAGATTAGAGAACTTTATTTATATTTAGATGAGGAGAAACTCCAGTTCAAAGATAATGATAAAAAACAAGAAATTTTAATCCATGATATATTGGAAAAAAATGAATTAAAATATAGTTACCAAATCATATATAATTTCCTATGCAGAATGAGAATAAAACAAGTACAAAGTTGTTTTGAAAACTTCAAACATTTTCATAAAAGTAAATGTTATTTTCTAAAATTATTCATTTATATTAAAATAAGTATATACAAATATTTATTTTAAATTAGTGCAGAATAAAAAAAGTCTTAGACTAAGAGCCAGAATGATATTTACTTTTGAAAAATTTGAATCATACTAATCAATTAAAATAAGAGGATAGAAGAAAAACTAGACATCATATATTGAAAATTAGTTGAATTTCTTGGCATTGTAATTGGAAACACAAAAATTGTTTCCTGGAATGTCACTGGTGCTTTTGAAGCTAAAAAGTTACAAGACTTAAAGCAATGCTGTGATTTTTCAAAATTTCCTCAAAGACAATGATTTGTTCAAAACATACTGAAATTATGATAGGAAAAAAACTAGCAATAAGCAGATAAACTGGATGTGGTGGATGAACAAAGAGATCTGTGGATTATAGTTTGTCAAAGCAAAGGCTATTAATTCTTTAAAAGAGAGACAGCCTGGAGAGAAGGAACAGAGAAACTCAGCAGAAAGGGACACCAGCTGGGTTCTGTGGCCCAAGAACAAACAGCCTTAGAAAGACACCACCTCTGCAGTTAGCAGCATGGAGGTGCTGGTAAGATAACTTTAAAAGTCATTGTAGTTCGAAGAAGGAATTCACTAAACAATGATACACATTTCTGAAACATTTTCTTAAAAGTTCCTGAATATTTATTTTACCAATAATTTCATTTAATGCCAAAGTCTCTTCTCTGAACAGAGACACCTAATGGAAGGTAAATGTAAGAATGCTAGGCGCCCGTGACTCATTCCGCTGAGGAGATTTGAGGCAAGTTCATTAAAGCAGCAGACTATGTTACTATTCTCATTGGTGAGCAACCCCTTTTCTGTAAGAGAATTACACACCCACCACTCTCATATACACAGCTGCCACCTTTCCCCACACTCCGGGCCATGAGGGTCCTTCTAGAGGAGGAACACATGTCAGGTGGACCCATAACCTGGCAGGGGAGGGAACACTTCTGAAGGGACACTTTAAGACTACTGTATACTTCAGACATCTCTCTAGTTCTTTACCTCTTAAAAAATGATGTCACCAAGACACGCGCCTCCTCCCAGCCTGGGACCCAGGATAGATCAGTTGCCTCCAACATCCAGAGGTCCGCATGTGTCAGCGAAAAGCAAACTGTCCTCATAAGACACTGAATTCCTGGGGTGGTAATAACCTCAGGGTGCTGTAATGGAAGCTAACTAATGCAGGTCTAGTTTCCTCATAATGGGCAGCCCGTTAGGAAACCAAAATGACGGTATTGCCACAGGAAAAGTAGTAATAGGGGGTGCTGGGACCCAGAAACATGGAGAGCTGTGTAAAGAGACTGCTGGGCCATCATTTGAGAGAGCAGCCAGATGTTCCCCACAACTCCCTAGCTACCTCACAAATAAGAGCCTGGGCACTAAATGAAGTTTTGTTTTTACCAAGTAGTTGTTTTATTGTATGCAATGCCCTCTGTGAATTGTTGTGCAAAGCATGTTTCCTTTTTTTTTTTTTTTTAATACTGGAAGCTCAGAGACAAATGTGAAACTAGCCCTTTAGATAATGTAGATATTTAGGTTTTGTGCTTTCATATTTCTGTCTCCATTTTCTGTTCCTGTCCTTCCATTTGTGTTTTATTTTTCTTTATGAAGTTGATTCTATATAAGTGTATGTTAAGGTGGATATGTTTTTTTTTTTTACTGTCTTGTCTGTTTTTTTATTAAGTGATATACACAAACAGATAGGTAAGTGAAGGCTAAAGTATGTGATTATTGAGTGCCTACTATGTGCCATAAATGCTTTACATACACTTAATGCTTTCCAAACCACTGAGAACTATACTACTATACCAATTTCTCAGAAGGGGATGTGGATTGTCATAGATATTAGCCATCCTGTGCACAGTGATAAAACATGATGAAAGCAAAGCACTAAGATACCTGTGATTCCAAAAGTTCTCTCCAATTGTTGTTTCTGAATTACCCAGCTCTGTACTATAGAAGTGAAGCTGATTAAGTTTGATGATCAGTAGTGGTAATAGCTTCATGTGATGATGAGTGAGAATGATCAGGTGCCTTTGAATGTGTCATGTTGGATTTTTCTTTAGTATTTGATATATTGTGCCTTTAAATTAAAGCCTTGTAACATCCCATGTAACCCATCATTAGCTCTTCACAAAACCAAAGATTCTTGGGCATCCATAACATGCATCCCAAGTGCTTTGATCATAAAGTTTCAAAGCTATGCCAAGTTTCTTCTGATTGCATGGCATGCAGCCCTTCATAGCTTTTATTTTTGTCTCTATGCACATAAACAAAGGCCTGGGCCAGGATAGCAAATCAAAGATGAAAGCCTATTTATGAGAATGCCAAAACAACTTGTTGTTTATCCTTGTTTCTCTCACTCCACTCTTAATTCTTCCCAGATAGGAACAATGACATTAAGTAGGAGTAATTTAGGCAAAATATGAGCTAGAAATAGCAAGCAGATAGATGGCTTTGGAGAAAAAAATTGCATGATATCTTACAAGTTCTAAAATTTGATTGATCTAAACCAAATGAAAACCTACTATTCACTGAGTTCACAAATGTCAGGCATTGAATTGGGCATTGCCTGCACTAATTCAATCTTTTAAACAGTGCAAAGCCTTTACTATTATCATTATTATATAGATGAGGAAACTGACTGGGCGATAGGTTTTTATTTGTGCAAATTAATGAAAGTAGGATGTGGCAATGTCAGTTCTCTGAATCTATATCGCTGTGAAACTCAGCTTACCTATAATCTGGAGAGATGTCTTGTATGGCTTGCGTCTGGATGTTCCCTCAAAGCCTCATGCAGTTATAGGGCTTTCGCAGAGGTGGCTGAATCTAGAGAGTGTGATGCTGGGATTAAGGGTGTGTGATTAGTAAATCAGTCCACTGATTGTTTTGGCATAGTTCTGGCTTGGATTCATGGTGTGAGTGCCACACCCACCTTGGGGCTGGTACCCTGCATACAATACAAAGGGCAGAAAGTGTCTTATCTCCTCCTCTTGCTGCTTTTGCTATCTTGTGGGCACCATGAAATATTCTGCTCTATGATGGCCTTCCGCCAAACCACCCTGCCTTGCAGCCAGTTGATTATGGACTGAAACCTCTACAAACTGTGAGCCAAATAGACCTTTGCTCCTTTAACTTTGGGTGTCTGGTGTTTTGTCTCAGCAATGAGAAAAGTAACTTAGACATGCCTTATTGTTACAAATAATCCAGGAGAAATATTACTGTTTTATGATAGAATACATAAAATATAGGCTGGATATCCCTTATCCAAAAAGCTTGGGGCCAGAAGTGTTTTACATTTAGTTGTTGCTTTGATATTGAAGTGTTGCTAGTAGATTTTACTGGTTAAACATCCGTAACCTAAAACTGTAAAGTCAAAATGCTGCAAAATTTGAAACCTTTTGGCCTTCATGTCAATGCTCAACATTTTCAGATTTTGGAACACTAAAATGTTCAGATTTTTTATTTAGGATGTTTAACTTGTAATATGTTTACCATCTCATTCCAAATTCTATTTAAAATTTTGGTCTTCTTCAAATGTTCAAATGTACTCTGCTTTTCATTAGCATCGTAAACCTATCATTTTCTTTCTTTTCCAAAACTCATGATTAAATTCATGAGGTATATAACTATTGATTTGGGGAAGAGATCTAGATTTCTTTAGATTCTTGATGAGCCAGTTGAAATGAAAGACTTCTTCATCTACTTTTCCAGTGATTAGTTCAGGTTTCTGAAACTAACACAATTATTCACCTATGTGTCATCTGCCATGAGAATTTGTTCAGTAGTGATTCAACAGTGGAGGAATAAAGGCTTTTATTAATAGTTTCAGAAATATTATCTCCTCCCTCCCTCAACTCTTAGCACTGATTGCTACTGTCAACAATCTTACAAACACGAGGATTAAAAGAAAAGAAAAAATTCAGTACCAAAGACAATGTGGTAGTGGTGAAAGAATAAACCATAGAGGAAAGAACAGAATAAAGAGCCAAATTTGGAGAAAAAAGTCCCTCATAAAGTAAATGGTAAATAAATTCATTGAAGGCAATGAATTATCATTCAATGCTGAAAATAAATGCACCTTGAAAAGTCATGCAGAATTATAAATACATGCTACTAAGTGAAAGAAGACAGTTAAAAAATATTCCATGATTCCAACTGTATGCCATTCCAGCCAAGGCAAAACTATGGAGCCAGTAAAAGGTTAGTGCTTGAGACTGGGGATGAATAGGCTGATTGAAGGAAGGGTTTTCGAGCAGTGAAAATACTCTGTATGAAACCCTAATGGTGAACACGTGTCATTCTACGTGTGCCTATATCCATAGGGTTCACCACATGGAGAGTGAACCCTAAAGTAAGTAATTGACTTGAGGATAATGATGTGTCAATGTAGCGTCATCGATCATCTTAAAAGTACCATTCTAGCAGGAGATACTTATAATAGAGGGTGCTATGCATATGTGGGGGCAAGGATATATGGGGGATTTCTCCATGTTCCTTTTAATTTTTCTGTGTGCCTGAAACTGCTCTAAAATATAAAATCTAGTAAGGAGAAATACCTTGAGCAATGGCACAAAGCAAGACACCAGGCCCTTGATGACATCACTGAGCCATTTTCTCAATCAACCCTACAGGCTGCCCTACTTCCAGATTCCAGTTTGGAGAACAATCTACTCCTTAACATGCAATTCAGTTTGAGGCAGATTTTCACTTGTATTTAACTGAAAACAACTGATTTGCATTTCTGAGATTCCTATCAACGCTGATGACTGTGATATGGTTTCATAGTTAAAGCTCAAATTTTGGCCTTCTTATTTGAAGTGTGTGGTCTTCAGAAAATTATTTAACCTCTCTCCGTTTTAAATTTTATGATCTATAAAATAATTAATTCCTACCCAGCATTACTGTCCCCTTGGTCTATGGAGTCCAGGGATGGTTTTTAGTTTCTCCTGTGCCACGAACAAAGAATTGGATGTAGCACAGGATGACAATAAAACAGGCAAGTTTATTAAAGGGAAAGTACATTAGCAGTGAGCAGTCAGGTGAAAGAAAAGTGGCATGTGCTCAGGGTGTACAGTGTAGTCCTTTAAAAGTCCCACCTCCTTTAAGGTCCCTTCCATTGATGTCATCCAGAATGTGATTGACAGCATGATTGACATGGTGCTGATTCCTGTCCATTGCATCTATTGCAGATGTCTTTTCCCATAATTCACTCTGATGTAATAGTATGGATAACATGCAATCTATATGCATGAACTTTTCAATGAGCTCCAAGGGAAGAAATGTTACTCTAGGGCATGCAGAGTGATCTAATGTGCATGCACTTTGGTTTGGAATTTTTGGAATTTTCCCAGGCAAGCTTGGGATCTTTTGTTTCCTCTATTTGGATCACAATGTGGTAAACACTGTGGTGAGGTCCAGGGTTGGCCCTGAGGCACTGGCCAGTTTCCGGTGAATGAATGGAGTGGTCCTGCAGTGAGTAGAGGAGAGAGGGCCCATAGCCTTCAGTTGTGTTTTCTGTATTATTATTGTAGGTATGAAATAAAGTATCATGGGTAAAATATCTTCTATCATACCAATTTCTCAATAAATATTGTACTTAATGGGAGAGAAAAAAATTGTTTCCATTAAGTTCTTCAAACTGAGTCCGCATACTTTCAAAAATATAAATTGTTCATATCCCTTTTGGCATAAAGCCCTATTTGGTTGTTTTTCTTGTGGTAGTAGTTTTGAGAACTAAGACTGTTTTGTCTCCTCTAAAATGTTATTCTTTTGAGAGGAACTTGTTCTTGCCTGCATTGTAAGCTCTCATGGCATTCAAAGCAAGGCTCTTTGTAAGAGTGGAGACTTGATAAGTCACCATTACTTCGCATATAAACATGTAATGTGAGCACTGCACAAAGGAAAACACCAAGCCCTGAGGAGACATTCAGAAAAATGCATCATTTATTCAGGGGAGTTCACTGCTCTCAAGTTAGTAACTGTCGTGCACATGAATTCCTACTGTTATCTTGAGATTTCCTGGGCACTAAGGGACTGCACAGAAAGAAGAAGTGATAGAAGGATATACTCTGAACAATTGCTCTGCATCAGGCATGCTTTAACATTTTTTTACACCTATTAACTCTCAGAATGACAGTGATTTACTTCCTTATTTATGCCATCATTCAGCAGATACTTGTTGAGTCACGGAATATTGTGCTAGATCTTAATGAGTTGCTGTCTGCATGTTGCTATTTTTTTCAGTTTAACCAGTAATCATAAGAGATCATTGGGCAAGTTTAAATTATTCCTATTCACATTAAGAAAAGAGAAGCAAAGTCATAGCCGTTTGCCCCAGGTAATCTGGAGCTCAAGTGTTAAAATACTAGAATGCAGAGTAGTGGAAAGATGCAGTGGGAAACGTGAGATAATTTCTGTCTCTTGTAAATTTTGCACCATTCAAAACATACTCTATGGTTATTTGGTGAATGAATAATTGATTCTGGAAACAAGTCTATCTTCCTCCCATTTTCATGTCATCTTATGATGCCAGGCTACATTTAAGTAATCTATGTTTTAGTCATTATCTTGACAATATTAAATATTCTTTCAAAAATGAATTATATGTTTTTGACATAGTCAAGTCCTCCCACTAATGTAGTCATTTAAAATTTTAAAGAATCACTTTTATGCTCTCTTGGTTAGATATTGAAATAAAAATCTATTTAATTTTATTTTTATTTCATTTTAGTCTTTCTATTTGGAAAGTGCATGAGAATCATAAATTATGTTTTTCCTATAAGAAGAAATTAAAGTCCTGAGCCCAATTAAAATAAAATCATATAGATTTAATCAAACCAGAGTAAAAGAATGTACCAAAAATCTATCTTATCCCAATAGATCAGCAACAATTATTTTGATTCAAAATAAGAGTAATCAGTTGCCTGAAGAAGTTTCAGGAAAATGAGCAGAGAAAAGAATAGGAATTTTCAAGAAAAAAATAAAAATAAAAAAGAAAGCAAACAACAGATCAGTCTGGAAAACATTCCAGCCGATTTAATGTTATGGGGTAGTTTGTATTTCCCAGATCTCAACCTCAACTATTTCTTCTGTTTTCACTACACACTAATCTACTTTAAAGTTTGTTTTGATCTGGCACCCATTGTTTGAGTCAAACTTCATATAAAAGTAGTTAAATCAGTCATTTTCAATCTCATGTCCACATGTTTGTGGATATATTTGTATACATTGCTATGAGGATAGATTTTGTGGCTTCCTTTGGATTTCCAAATGAGTTTGCGATCAGAAATAGTTAAGAAGCACTGATTTACTCTCCATTTCTTCTTGCCTTTACCAACCTTCGATATTTGTTCACAAGGTATTGTTGTAGGCCAAACCCACAAATTCTATAGCCAGTTGGTCTGGATTCAAAATTCCTGCTCTAAAACTAATACTCTTTACGTTGGACATATTACTTAAATATATTATATTGGAATATGAATATTATTTATATGACAAGATTTTAAAAAATATTGAAGATTTTCATGAAAATAGAATGTCTACAATAACACCTAGAACCAAGAAAGTATTATAAAGGAATTACTATTTTATATGTATTATGAAAGAGCAAGAAATAGTATGATGCATAAGTGAGTATAAGTCATTATTACTCCATTATTACACCAGCATTTCAAATGCACTTCCAAACTATATTCACCAGAGCATTTGCACTTGAGTTGCTGTGGATATTACAGGAACCTGTGTTAAAAGGACAAATAATTGTGAGACCTATCGCATAATTGTTCTCAAAAATTCAAAATGCACACTAGTTTTTTTCAGAAAACTTTTAGGACATCTCAATTAAATATGTTTAAACTCATTTAACCACATATGATTCACCACAGAACCTTTTCTGGAGGGAATACTTCTTATTTTTTTGAGGAGTTCACATTGAAGTAATACAGTCCTACTGGATGGTGATAACTTCGCTGCTGAAAATGAGGTGGTACCGTGTCTAAGTTTGTCTTCAGTTGAGATATAAGGACATATTTAGTATTTGATACAGTGATTTCCAACGTTGATTGGGTCAATTATAGAGTTCATATTCTTAGAGAGCAGGGAAAATAGAAAAACCTCTCTCATACACATAAAATATACACACAGGGCAATTCTTTTGTGAAATTGCCTAGTACTAGAGTGCTGATCATAAATCAGAGAACAACAAGAATTAAGGGCCACTGACTAGTAATTTCAGCATTTCCACAGTTTACCACAGTCACCTCAGCAAGGGATGTTGTCAGACATCAGACACTTCACCAAAACCCACATCAAAATATGTGGTTTAAATTGATAATGTATTGTGTTTTTGTCAATTCTGTCTATGGGGTATTTATATTCTTTCTGCATTTTGTTATCAAAGGTAGATTTTTGAAAATAGTTATAATTAGAGATGTGTAGTGGTGCCCTTTCATCCACAGGGAATACATTATAAACCTCTAGTAGATATCTGGAACCACAGATAATCGCTGATCTCCTCCTATACGTTTTGCTACAGTTTGGGTAAAGTGTTCTCCACACCCACACAGGTTAAAATCTAGATCCCTAGCCTTGTGGTGCTAATGGAAGTTGGCGGAACTTAAGAGTTGAGGAGGAGAAGGAGTTCTAAGGTCGCTGGAAGCATACCTCTGAAGGAGAGTGTGGCACGTTGCTCTTTTCTTCTGCCTTTCTTCTTGCAGCCGGTCGTCAGGTGCAAGATTCTATCGCCACGTGCTCCTTGTCATAATGGACACTGCCACCACGGAGCCAAAGCCACAGGGTCGGTCAGTCATGGACTGTGAGGCAAAATAAAAATACACACAATCATGCATAGGGTAAGCTTTGTAAATTCAGCATCTTCAGAGGTAAGTAACAGTAAAATAGAACTTTTTTGTTTCCGTTTTTGTTTTTGGTACCTGGAATCAAACTCTGGGCCTTGCACTTGCCAGTTAGGTGTTATGCCGCTGAGCTACATCCCCGGCAAAATACAAAATAGAACATTTATAAAAATAAATTGTAATAAAATTCACATGAATTTTTTTTTCTTTCAAACTATGTTATACCACACTATTTTGCAAATTGTTTTTATTTGAGCAGCTGAAATTGAAAAAAGCAAAACTGTGAATAAGAGTGGAGTACTCTACAGGTTAAGATGAGGCATATCATTCAAGACTTTCTGAAAGCCTATCTGTATTAGTTTCTGAGGGTCTCCATAAGAAATTACTGTACCTTAGTGGCTTAAAGTGAGAGAACTTATATCTGTCATAGTTACAGAGGTTAAAAACCCAAAATCAAAATATCTGCGGGGCCACCCTGCTCCTACAGGCTCTCGGAACGGTAACCGGGTACCTCTTCCAACTGCTTGTGACTGAGGAACTCCAGTCTGCCTCATTTCAACAGAGGTACCTTCTATCACTGTCTCTCCTTTCCTACTCTTCCAAGAGTACTAATCATTGGATTTTAGTACAGAATACTTTTATCCCAAGATCTTTAACTAATTACGTGTGTGAAGACTCAATTTCCAAATGAAGTCATATTCTGGGATTAAGGTTTTCATTAAGAAGCAGTATTCAGACAACTATAATATCTTCTATACCATCCATTTTTTATATTTTTATGAAAATATAAGCTAACCAGTTAGGATTCTTACTTAGTCTCAGCTAAATTTATGGTGAACACTGAGCAAAATAAAGTGATAACATACGTGAAGAAAGAATGCAGAACATATTTAGGCACATGGGTTTGAGAACATCAGGGACATATAATGTTTCCAGATAACTTGATAAAGTCTAAGATATAGTATATATGTAACACTATAGCTCATGTGCAGTAAAAGGAGAGATACTATTTTGATAACAACTTCAAGTTCACAGAGATATTAACATTTTAAGAAGCACAACAATGGCCTAGAAGAGAAGGGGAAATTACAGTGATTGAGATTGCATTTGAGAACCTGGGGACTTTAACGACCCCACCATCCATTCTTCCCTTCCTCTTTACTCGAGACTCGAAAGCTCACTCCACTAAATCAATTTACTAAGGAAAACAGCATTTGTTAAACTGTATGGCTCTAAGAGTTCCACAGCCAGTCATGACACATATGAAACTATGAAACACTGAGAAAATTAATACAATGTGCATAATCCCCATGATAGTCAGGAAATAGACAACCTTTAAAAACCATATGTTCTTAGGTGAGAATAGTATACTTTATTCTTTATTTTTTATTGGAATAAAATACTTTTTATTTAAAAATTAGTTTACATACAAATACTTATAAGAACTATTTCAAAAATATATTCTATGTTCATGAATAAATGTAATATTAAGCAAAGTTAGAAGGTGCTGTAAGAGGAAGTTGTATTTAACATGCATTAGAAGTGTATTGTGTTTAAGGTATCAAACAGAAGCCAAATATTAAGCAACAAAGATTGGATGACGGTATGAGAAATGTTCTGTCCTTGCCTACATATTAAATACCAAGTACTGCGAGTGTCTTTATGAGGTTATCAGAAATACTCAGTGGTACTGTAAGTGCTGTCCAACAGAAAAGCAGCCTCCTACAAATATTTTCGTGTGTTCCTCATCCTTTTGATTCCCATAGCTTGTAGAAAGTGACTTCTGGCTCTTCCCCAATATGAAAATGTCCACTAAAGGTAAACATGTTTAATCAGTTCAGGACATCTACATGAGTACAACTGCACAACTAATAGAACTCAGAAAAGAGGACTTTTAAAACTGCTTCAAAAAATTGCAAGAACAATGGGATATGTGTGTGCAAAGTGAGGGAAAATATTTGGAGGGGGATTAGTGGCAGTATGTCTTTTACTGTAATAATTTATTTTAAATGTAAAATTCGCCTTAGTTTTTTATGGAACCACATGGTTTACCATGAACAGATAAATGTATTTTTAAAATGTAGCTTATAAACATAATGAAATACATACTATCCACCCCCAAAAAAACAAGAAATTCTATCATTTGTGTCAACAAGGATCAACCAAAGGGACCTTGTGTTATTATAAAGAAGGTAGGAAGAGAAAGACAAATACTTATATGTCATGATCTTACTTATGTGTGGAATTTAAAAATGTAGAATTCATAGAAGGTAAAAATAGAGTGCTGAGTAGCAGAAGCAGGGGCGTAGGAGAATTTTAAATGTTCTCATCACAGATATAAACATTTGAGTTGATACATATGCTATTTGCACTGATTTGATCGTATCAAAATATATACATGTATCCAAGTATCACTGCACCCCATAAATATTTTCAATTATTATTTGTCAATTAAAAATAAAATGAAGCTGAACATTAAACTATCAGTATAGTAAATATGTGCTGGAAACATTCTAATGAGATTAAAAGAAAACTTCACAGAAAGCAAGATGATCTGAAAGTAAGTTAAGCATCAGAAAAGAGAGGTAAACACACTTTAAAAGAACAACATCACACTCACATTCAGAAACATAAACATGATGTCTGGCATTCAATCAGCAAGTTCTAAACCAAAAAAAGAATTTAAAAAATGTGTAAACCATATTGAGCAGAAAAATCCGTCATAGAAACAGAACTTGAAATGGCAGAAAAAAAAATTCAACTATAAGTAAAGGACTTTAAGCACTTACTACTAATATAATAAAAATGCAATGCAAAACACACAGCAAGAAAAGAAATTGAAACAAAAAAAAATCAGCAAATGTAACTTCTTCAACTAAAAAGTAGAATATCTGAACAATTTCAGGAAACTCAAAGAATGGGCTTAAAAGCAAGTAAAGTGGTACCAAAGGAAAAATTACTGAATATGGGTACAATAATTAGAAATCAGAGAGCCAGAGCCAGAGAATACTGAAGAAATAGTGAATAGAAATCACTGACCTGAGCAGGTCAGTGTGTACATAACTGAAGTTCCGGGATAAAATAGGGCCATGGCCACGGGAAGGATGGTGGGTGGATAATAAGTGCAGGATAAGTATTTGAAAAATGGCCACCTTCACTCACAAATTTGAAGATAATTATAATATCAAGAAGCTCAGTAAATACCAAGCAGGATATAAAAGAAAACTATACTAATATGCATTATAATCCAGTTGAAAACAAGGAATAAAAGAAAACGTCTTATCAACAGTCCTACATAGGCAGTATCACATAAGATAAAACAGTAAGAATAGTGATTATCCCTTCATGAGAATAAATGGAATACAGAGACTTCATGTTGAAAGAAATGTCAATCTTTTTCTATCAAGCCAAAATATAGTTTATAAGTGAAAGTGCTATGAAGGCTTTTTTTTTTTTTTTTTTTTTGTGGGTACCGGGGGGTCGACCTCAGGACCTCGCGTGCTAGCAGGCGCCTGTGCCACTGAGCGATATCACCGGCCCCTTTTTCGTATGTGGGTACCAGGAGTTGAACTCGGGCCCTCGCGCTTGCCAGGCAGGCGCTTATGCCGCTGAGCCATCTCACCAGCCCTATGAAGGCTTTTTTTATGCAAGCAAAAGCCAAAGGATGTTACCACTAGCTGACCTACACTATGAAAAAAAAAAACCCAAAAAACAAAAAACAATTATTTTCAGGTTGAGAGAAACTGCTGCATGACTGAAATTCAGATCCTCACATATAAAAGGTCAGCACAATATTAAAAGTGATGATGTGTATAAAATGTTTTCTTTTGGATTTAAAAATAAGGTGTTCAAAAATCAATGAATTGTACCTTTGATGAGATTTGTAGAGGTAAAATGTATAAGAATATTAGTACAAAAGTTGAGACAGAGAAATTACTGTGTACCGTTATTGGGTTTTACCTTATACATGAAATGATATGTTAGTATCCGACAGTACATTTTGACAGTTTGAAAATGGATATTGGAAACCCTATGTGTAAATGTGTGCTTGTGTGTGTCTAAATAATAGAAAGTAAAATGGAAAAATGTACCCCTTGACCATGGTAGTTAAGTGAGTGTTTTGTGAAAACAAAACACTGTTAGCTGGAGAGGAAATGTTTGGGCTTCCCCTCCCAGATTCAGGGGCTGGGACCTGGTCCCCAGCCTGAAGGCCCTGCAAGGGGGTGTCTGGAGGAGAGGCGCTGTGGGAAGGAGAGGATTCGGTGTTGAGTGCTGAGCTCTGTGCATCAGTGCCCTTATAAAAGAAACCACCGTGTGAGAATACAGTAAAAGGGCACCACGTTCGAATCAGAAAGCAGCCCTCACTGAGCGTCGAATCTGCGTATTTCTTGATCCTGTATTTCCCAGACTTCCCAATGGTGAAAAATAATTCACTGTTACTTAAAAGCCAGCTGTTTTATGGTACTTTGTTATAGCAGCTTGAATAGATTAAGGTATTCTCTTTCATAATTACAGGTCCTCTATTATAATCAAGGAATAAAATTTTGAAACTATGGTTCATATTCAAATGTTCTATATTTAGCATTCACATGTTGATGCTATTATTTCCAACAAATTGTTAATCTATCCACTCAATTAAGAATAAGGAAATAAATATTTGTATTTTGCCACTGATCATTCCTTCTTTGATGCTCTTTTTCTGTTTATGTACACATGAAATTCTAAACTTTATCATTTTCTTCTAGGAATTTCTTGCAAGTTAGGTCTACTGACAACAATAACTTACTTTAATTTTTGCTGTCTAAACCTTCATGTGCCTTTCACTGGTGAAGGATAATTGTGCAGGGTACAAAATTCTAAGTAGATGTCTCTCTCTCTCTCTCTCTCTCTCTCTCTCTCTCTCTCTCTCTCTCTCTGTCAAAATTTAAATATTTCTCTCCAGTCTCTTCTTTTTGGCATGTTTTCTGAGTTATTTCAGCTGTAAATCTTCTTTTTGGTTCTCTGTGGGTAAGGTGTTTTTTCTAACCCACGACCCCACTAACTCTATCTTCTTTAAGGATTTTTCTTTATTATTAATTTTCTTTAGTTTGCATGTGATTAGTCCAGTGTAGTTTTCTTTTGTACTTTCTTTTTGTATTTATCCTGCTTGGTGATCCATGAAGTGTTCAGATCTGTGGTTTGGTGTTTGACATTAATTTGGGGAAATTCTCAGTCATTATTGCTTCAAGTATTGTTTCTATTTTTTCTCTGTTTCTTCTACTGGAGAACCTATAATGAATACATTTTACACTTCTGGTAGTTGTCCCACAATCTAGATATTCTGTTTCAATTTTTTTCAGTCTTTTTTTCTCTTTGCTTTTCACGTTTGGTAGTTTTTAGCCTCAATTCACAAATTCTTTCAACTGTGCCCAGATGATTAAAAAGCCCACCAAACATATTCATTTCTGTTACAATGGTTTTTATCTTCAGTATTTCTTTTGTTTCTTTTCTAGTATTTACACCCTTTGGTATTGTCTATCTGTTTGTGTGCACTGTTCATCTTGTATATCAGAGACCATAACATATTCACTGTAGATATTTTAAATTCTATTCTGATAATTCCATCATCCTTGCTGTTTCTGAGTTTAATTTTGATTTTTAATCTCTCTTCAAACTGTCATTTGGCTTTAACATACCTGTATTTTTTTCTTGATAGCTGGACATGATATACTGGATAAAGATAACCTCTATAAATAGGCCTTTATTAATGTTGGTGAGAAGGAGAGGACCATTCAGTAAATACTATGATTTAATCTTAATCTTTTGTTGTTCCCATTCCTCTAACTAAAATGTCAGCTTCACAAATGCTTCTCAGTCCCGTGATCCTCTCAAATGGTGCAGGAAGGGTAAAGTGCTGGCTCTGGGCACTGCCTTCCCCCACGCAGAACGCCTCAAGAGACTGTGATTGTGTCTGTCCCTTGACCCAGTCTGCCCTCATTTAGCTCTGAAAAACCTTAGCAGTCTCAGATTATGGGATTATTGATAAATAATTTTTACTATGGGGGAGGACTGCCAAGACGAGACCCCCTTGGAGTTTTTAATCTCTCAGCCTTATGCTCTATGAGGTTCCAGGAATCCTTCTATTACATTTTGGTCTTCTCGACCTCAGCACTGGTTCATTCAGAGTTTCAGCTGCCAAGTTTCTGGTTCAAGAGACTGTTGATTCTTTGAATTTCCCCATCTGATTGTCTAATTCTGAGTCCCGATAACTTCATTTTTTGGATGAACCAAAGGACATCAGTAATTTTTCAGTTTGTTCACCTTGTCACTTATTAAGATGAAGGAATTATTTCCAATTCTTAGCATGATGAACAAACAATTAAAAGATCCTTGTTTATTCTTTTAAAAGTAACTTTGCTGGATATAGAATTCTTGCTTGGTAGTTTTTTTTCTTTTTCCTCTTTTGGTGGTGCTGGGGATCAAAACAAGGGTCTCATGCATTCAAAGTATGTGTTTTGCCACTGAGCTAAAATTCCACAACCCCAGACCTGAATTTTTTTTTTTTTTTTTAATTCACTGCTTGGGATATACCACTCTGCTACCTCCTGGACTCTATAGTTTAGAAAAAAAAGTCATTTGTTAATATTATGACATATACTTGTTTATGGTGAATGTCTTTTATCTTATAATTTTGAAGATTCTTTCTTGCCTTTGCCTTCTGACCATCTAACCATGATGTGGTTAAGTTTGGATGTCTCATATTATTTATGCTTTTATTCTTTGTGGTACAAGGGCTTGAACCCAGGGCCTCTGCACTCAGCTACAATTCTAGCCACTTATTTATTTGTTTGTCTGTTTAAAGATAGAGTCATACTAAGTTTCTAAATTTCCCAGGCTGAACTCAAACTTGAAATCCTCCTGCATCAGCCATCCAGAGTGCTGGGTTTACAGGCAGTTTTTCGTTTTTGTTTTGTTTTTTTTGTTCTGTTTTGTTTTTAGTTTATCGAATTTGTAGTTTGCTGCATTACCTCAGTACAGCTTAATTTTTTAGGAAATTAAAAAGTTTTCAGACAACATTTCTTCAAATATTCTTTTTTCTCATCTGGGATTATTTTCCTCAGTATGTATTGGTATGTTTCATGGTGTCTCATGAGTCCCTGAGGCCCTATTCATCTTTCAACTGTGTTTCTTTTTTCCTCATACTGAATAATCTCAATTAAACTGTCTTCAACATCACTGATTCTTGCTTCTTGTTAAAATATGCTACTCATTAAGACATAGTGATTTTTTAAAATTTATTGTACTATCAAGTACAGAATTTGTAACTTGTTTTCTTTCTTTTTTTTTGAAAATAAATTCTATAACCTAATTGATATTCTCTGGTGAGATGTAATTCTCATTCCTTTCTTTTTTGAATATTTTAGTCATGATTTTCTTTAATTTTAAAACATGTTTTATATAGTTGATTTAAATTTTTTGTCTAGTAAATCCAGTTTTTGTGATTCTAAAAGGACAATCTTTTGCTGGCATTCCCTCTTTGTTTAAACCATACTTCCTTGTTTCTTTGCATGTATCTTTTCTAAATAATTTTTTTAAAAAGATACAACATTGTAACCCTGCAAATAGACCTCTGGGTTTCTTGTTGTCTGTTTCTCAGATTGCTATTTATTTAGTGATTTCTCTGGATGAATTCTGGGAAGTCCTCATTCTTTGCATTTGCAGTCATTGAAGTCTCTCCGGTTATTAGTGCCAAGCTAAAAATTATATAAACATTTTTCTTAGTAGTTTTGAATTAGTTTCCCTACTTTCCTATGCTGTATAGGGCTTGTATGTGTCCTAAGTCATATCTACAAAGCTGAGAAAATAGTTTACACCACTACTGTAGTCTTATGAAAAAAATTGATTGCAATTGTTTTTGCCAGTGTTCTTTCCACATTAATGGAAGATTTTGTTCTTGAAAGTCCTTATTCTCACTTCCCAGAGTATTTCCTGTCCATCTAATCACTGATCACATTCAAAGAAAAAAATCTTCAGTTGCCTCCCAGATTCTGCTGAAATGGAAGAAAGAAGATATAATTATGGCATAATAAATTGTAATTACGTGATTAATTCACAAAACACGTACTTGTGGGCTTCTATGAAACTTGAATCACACAAGGAGATGGAGTGAATATAACAATTTCAATCATTTAGAAGACCATAGTTTTCTTGAGACATTTAAGAGTAACAAATATTAATGTACATTGTTAATACATTAATTATTGGTATTATCTTGAGATATCGAGGCAATAAAAATACATGTAGGTGGTATGTATGACCCTCAATGGTCTATTTCTTTTTTGGAGGTAGCTCTGCTTCCTAATCGCTTTTAGTCATCTTCACAAGCTTAAATGAAAAGCTACCTTTTTGTAATTTTATTCAATACATTATTTAGTCACAAAAATACTGAAGAAATCCAGGGGCTGATGACAACATCTGGGTCAAAGTGATATCCCAATCACTGTATCTGTTTCATTCTTTACATGTAGCAGTACTTGTATTCCATTCTTTGAGTTTATCACCACCAAGGAAATATCTGATCACTTGAATCTTTAAATAACTTCTGACTTTCTAGTATAAAAATAAGGCTAGCATTTTTGGAAAAATTCCACATTCTTGTGAAAGATTGGTGAAAATAATCATCCACATATTTATTTAACTAAGCATTAATAATAAACCAGAAACATTTTGCCTTACATTTATGAATCAGTAAGCACATATACTTTTCTAAATTCCTGCAGCGAAAATCAAAAGTAGCTTTTAAACCTCAAGTTTGTATAGCCTGATGGCTTTATGTCTGGTTGTTTAACGACATTTGTAAAAGAATTTCATAACATTTTTTTTCACTTAATTTTTATGCAAACTTCTAAATAAGAAATGTTTCTCAACCCAACTTCTTTGGCTCTTTATCAGTAATATCATTTTAGTAACTGTGATCTTAAATATGTTGTGAATAAATATGATAAGAGATATCTTGAAATTCAAGATATTAACCTTTAGACAAGAAGAAAGCTTAAATGTGAAAGCCAAGACTTTGAATAACAGATGATAAATCACAAACTACTTAAAATCATGTAAAGAAGAATATGATTTTCCTCAATTAGGTGATTTTTTTTGCATGTTTCTAATATAAGTGAACTAAAGTTCAATTCAGATTTGCCTTGTTCAAATCAATTTATCCCTTTAAATAAGTTAGAAGATTTTAGAGATCTATAAGCCAATTACAATGAGAAAATATAAGATATTCCAAATTTTTATACCTTGCCATTTAGGATGTATTTAGAATCCCATTTCAGTCACTTAATTATAAGAATGAACTGACGAAAGCATTTACTCTTCTACTGCCTTAAGTATTGCATTTGAATAGTGTAAACAACCTAATCATACTTAATTCTCAAAATTATATAAATATTAAGAATAAATCATAGGCACAAAATAAATGACATAATTTCAGTCTTTGTTTTTTGTGTTGTTGTTGTTGTTGTTGTTGTTTTGTTTTTGTTTTTTGAAACAGGGTCTCGCTATGTAGTTCAGGCTAGCCTGTACTCACTATGTAGCCCAGGCTGGCCTCGAACTCACGGAGATCCTCCTGTCTCAGTCTCCCGAGTGCTGGGATTACTGCTGTGTGCCGCCACGCCCAGCTGTTTCAGTCATATTAAATGTAACTCTCACTGAAAGATTAACAAGATTAATTAATGTATTAATCATTTAATATCACTGAATGTAATTTACACTCTAAAAATATAAATTATGGAATAAATTCATAAATTTTGTTGTTGTAAACACATTATTCTCTCAGTTTTACAAAGATTATTTTTGCTTATGTTGAATGTATGCCCATTCTTTCTTTCTTTAGTCTTCAGCTAACTTGTTATCATATCAATGTTGCTTTCAGAACAGAGGAGAAATTTGTTTTGTCAAGTAGCAATATATGCAGGTGCACAAGCATACATTACTTAATGAATTCAACCTGAAAAGGTTGTTTTCTTTTCTTTTTTTTTTCTTTTTTCTTCTGGCACTGGGCTTTGAACCCAAGGCCTCATGTATGCTAAGCACCAGTTCTACTGCTCACCTACATCCCCAGCCCTTGAAATTGAATACTTCGATTTGTTTACCATTGGCAAAATACAGCTTCATAAGTTTGAGAAAAAAAATGAATAAAATTTATGCAGAATGTCAGATGTCTTATGTGGAGCCACATTTTGATGAGTTAAGTAGAAAAGAATGAGGAGCATAAGGGTCTAATTTCCTTGGAAAAAATGTCTGGGTTTAAAAATAAAGGGAGAAGGGCCGGTGAGATGGCTCAACGGCATAAGCGCCTGCCTGGCAAGCGCGAGGGCCCGAGTTCAACTCCCGGATCCCATATACGAAAAAAGGGGCCGGTGATATCGCTCAGCGGCATGAGCGCCTGCTGATGCGCGAGGTCCTGAGGTCGACCCCCCGGTACCCACAAAAAAAAAATAAAATAAAAATAAATAAAGGGAGAAAAGTGTTTAGTGTACAATTTTGATATTTTGCTAAATCTGAAAATTTTGAAAAGCAGCATTACATGTTTGATGGGAAGAAATATAGTTTTAATTCCTCACTCTTAATGCATCAATGTTTTTATGAAAACAAAAAATGATTCTCTGTAGATGTTTTCCAATTTGTCCAATATTCTTAAAATCTTAGATTTCGTGGTAGAAAATAAGGCTTCCGTTTACGAATGAGAAGACAGCATTTCATGTTTGTCCAGGGCATGGAGTATTACGCTGTCTTCCTCCAGAATGAAGTATTTAGAAAGGCCTATGTATGTCAGGGGAGATACTGCCCTTCGGTCCCTAATCCCTCAGTGTAATCTCTCCCCGAGAACCTTCTTGTTTTTCTGTGTTGTTTTCAGATCTATTTGGAAGTGAACTAGGAATATCTACAAAAACCAACATATAGCTCATTTCCTACCATATAGTTGGTGGTTAATTCACATGTTTATCAAGTATTATATCATGTTACTTGTTTAATAAAGAAATTAATATGATGGTGTGTATGGATTTATTTTCTTAGTCTTATTATGTACTTTGCACAAAAAGATAACAAAAATGCCTAATCCCCAATGAGTATAACTTTTAACTACCACTTTTTATGTTATATTTCAAATCAAAACTTTAGCATTGCATAATATTCAATGTAGTTAATAAATGTTACCACTTAGCAATTTCAGTTGAAAAGCTGATTTCATTTGCAACTGATAAAACATTTAAAAAAATCACAAAATCCAGAAAACAATTTCTTTGAAGTTATCAACAGAAGAAAGCTATAAAGTTGCATGAAAAGCCATCAAAATATTTACTATACAGTTTTCTCAGCTTTCATTATTTTTATAGGCCAGAAGGTAATACTAATAGTTTTAAAGTTCTTATAGTAGTCAAACTTGCAATTATTTTCTTGACCTATTTTTCAGGTGGTTGCCATATGTTTGGTTTCAATACATAGGTAGGTTTTCATTCACCTCTCTCACATATCAATCATTTTATTATGGAAACATTTTTCTTAGAACATGTTTTAGGTTCATTGAGTTACCAAAAATCTCTCCACAAAGAGGTAGATAGAATATGGAGTGTGATTCAAGTGAATAAAAGGGTAAACTTTGAGATGAGATCAAAGCAAAACTTTGAAATTCACAGTTAGACCAACATGCATATAGCTGGACCATTTCAGTAATCTGCAAACAGGCTTTTCACTTTACCCAGAGTACTATAGTGTGTTATTTCTACAAATATAGTAATTCTTATATGATTATGAAACAAAGATAAAATCATGAATTTAATTTTGATAGGGCATATTTTGTAATCTAGCCTCTGTAGGGAAAGTCCACTGATTTTCTTAACAATATCTTTTATTGATTTGTTTTTCACTATCAAGTAATCTATCTAGGTTCACTTACATAAGTTTTGATCCTTAATACTATAGAAAAGATTCTTCAAATTTCTTTGTCTCACATTAAATTAACATTTTTTTAGAGTGTAGGCCAATTTTTTGTAGATGTTTCTTAGAGTTTGATGTTCCTTCTGAATATCAGGCTCCTACATCACATTTATTAATAAATGATATAAAAAGGTATGTGATATAGATTTGGTCATTTTGTGATATCAGCTTTGATACCCTGATTAAAGTGATGCTGACGAGGTTTCTTCATTCCAAAATTTCCATTTTTATCATTTGTAATTGACAAGAAATTTGTGGAAAAAACATTGAAACAATGTAAGTCTCATTCCTTATTTACTCCCAGGCTTAACATTTGTCTGATTTTTGACATAGTTTTTATGTTCGTAAGTGAAAAATGATAACTTTCCTAACAACACCATTCTTCTTTATGTATTAGTTGGTATTCCACTTAAAGAAGCATTTCCTCTTTCCCTTTCTTTCTTTCTTTCTTTCTTTCTTTCTTTCTTTCTTTCTTTCTTTCCTTCCTTCCTTCCTTCCTTGCTTCCTTCTTTTTCTTTCTTCTTCCTTCCTTCTTTCATTCCTCCCTCCTTCTTTCTTTCTCTTTTTTGATACAGGAATTTATAATCTAAAATTTCCATTGTTTTTTTGGTGTTCAAATTCCCCTAGACTGGGGGAGTAAAATTTTATTTAAGTAGTCCCCTGTATATTTGTACATTTTCTTAAACCCTTCCTTAAAAACTGATAATAAAGAGCCAGAAGTTTAAATATTTGTAGCAAGAAGTATATTTACTGAAGGGAATTGAAAATTAAACAGTGACTCAGCAGGTTAAACCTGGTTGTTTCAGTGTAAAAGATCCAAGCCTTTAGACTCCAGTGAGGGAGTATATGATGTTTGTTGTAAAGGACAATTAGGGCCTTGGGAGCTCTGAAATGTTGAATTTTATTCCAAGTAAGAAGGCAATGAAAGGATATAAGCAGTGGCAAAATATGATCAGATTTACTTTTCTACGGGACCATAATGGCAACCATCTAAAGAGGCACTAAAATGGGATGAGATCAGAACAAGAATGATAACAAAATGGGTACTGCGGCACTTCAAGCATACAACTATAGTTACTTGGGCTAAAGGAGTAACAGTCAACATGATGAGAATATTCAACTCAGGAATGTTTTTGTTTAAATATAGAGTATATGCCTTAAGGAGGGATAAAAAGTGAACCCTAAAAGCTTCAACTGTTACTAGAAGGAAGGCTGTGCAAACAGTGAGATGAGTACATGTGACAAAACAGGTCTATTGGGGAAATTTGGAAATAAATAATTATTATTATTTATGTGTAAGTTTGAAATACATCAAATGTTAAATCTTAGATATAGGATTCTGAAACTAATGGATATGTTTAGTGATAGAGTTATAAACTTTGGAAAACATAAACCTACATACATTGTACTAACTGGAAAAGTAAGTTGAAAAATTCATGTTGTTACGGGGGGGTACACATTGGTATTATCTGGTTCATTTTACTGTTAATTTGATTAATTGGCAAACAATGAAATGCTTCAACATCCCACTCTGAAAACATAACTATTCGGCTAAATTTTTATTATATAAGAAAAAGGACAAAATTTTTAGATGGAAAAGTATAATGAAAAATCCTTTACATTTGAGTCAAAATCAAAATGATAAAGAATGTAGCAGAGAGAAAAGAAATATTCATAGAATATACTGCTGCAAATATTTCAGATCCAGTAGGGATTTTTTTTCTTTGATACACGTTTGCGTCATATAATGTTCACATTCCTTGTGCAGAGTTAGTACAGGTACATCTTAATTCCTTTTTTCATCCCTTTTCCTTCCATTCCTTCCTCCTCCCTCCATCTCTTGATCCCCTTCCCATTTGAGAAAGATCTATCTCCCTGCTTCCTATTATCTGTATTTATTTTGCTCTTTATTTATAATTTAGGTTTCTCACATGAGAACAACCATACAATATTTAAGCTTCTGTGTCTGATATTTCACTTAACATTATGGCCTCGAGGTGCATCTATTTTCCTACAAATGATCAAGTTTATCTTTCTTTATGGCAAAATTGTACTCCATTGTGTGCACACACTACATTTTCCCTATCTATTCATCTGTCTGTGGATGGACATACAGGTTGCTTCCATGATGTAGCAGTTATGAATTGTGCTGCTATAAACATGGTTATGTCTGTAACATTGTCATATAATGTTCATCCAAAGGCATGAACAGACACATTCAAAATAGTTTTTTTCATAATACCTAATACATGGAAAAAACTGAATACTCATCCACAGGAAAACATATGGATATATTTTAATATAAATCTTATATGAAAATCTTCAGATAAATAAAGAATAATACATTAACTTTACAAAATTGATGACTCAGACATTATTTTGACTAAAAGAGCTTGGATATTAAATAGTACCTAATATCCTATGCTAAAAATAGGAACATTTTGTGAAGGATCAACAATAATAGTCACTTGAGGGAATTTATTTAGGCTGGATGTGAACAAAAGAAAACTAAATGAGGGATTGGGAATGTCCTACATCTATGTTTCAGTAATAGCATAATTAACTGGAGTTTACAAATATAAAGATTCATTTAGATTGAATGTTAAAATTGGAAAATTAACCCAATATACTCTACCTATACCATAATAAAATATGCAAAGTAAAATATGTGTTTTTTATTCCATTTAGCCTACTGTAACAAAATATCATGAAGTGGTTAGCTTATGAACACTGGAAATTTATTTTTCACAAACTGGTTTAGTTTCTAGCATGGGCTTTCTTCATAGATGGTGACTTCTTGTTGTGTCCTGACATGGTAGAAGCAGTAAGCACAATGATTCCCTTTGTAGCTTTCACACACAAGTCACTTTCCCATTGCTGAGACACAATACCCAGTACTTACAGCTTAAAGGAGGTGAGGTTTAAGTTTGCTCATGGTTGGTTCTCGGGAAGTTTGCTCAATTGTTGGCTTTCTCTAACACAGAAATATCGCGGTGCAAGGTTGTGCGACAGTACAAATGCTTAGTTCATTTTGGGCCAGAAGCAAACCAGAGGAACAGCACCCAAGAAGAAAAGGCCAGAGACTGGATCTAAGTCCCAAGTTCACCCCTCCATGTCCCACCAAGACACACCCATAAGTGTGCTCTACCAATCCCCTCAATGGCTCCCAAGCCAATCAAGTAGGCAGCATGAAGTTTGACCTCTACACCTCAGCACTTAATCACCTCCAGAAGTCTCTGCCTTCTGCTGCCGTCAGCAGTAGTTTAGAATTTCAGCATCTGAATTTTAGAGAGGAAAAACTCAGACCTTAGCAACAGTCATATCAATATTTAAGATATTATGAAGAAGAAATGAAATAATAATTTCAAAGCTTAATATATATGCTTGGTTGGTAATAAGGATCAGTGCTTGATGATACTTTCTATTGTTATGCAATCACTAGCATTTTCCTTAAGCTATTTGGTGTTTATTTTTTCTCATGATAAATCAGAGCTTTAGATCTAGCTAGACATTTCATTAAAGAAGATATAGAAATAGGCAATGAAAGCATGTGAAAAAATGTTTAACATTATCAGTGATTAGGAAAGTACAAATTAATGTCACATCCTACTCTTAAGGAAAGCTACCATTTAAAAACAAAACAAATAGTGTTGGTGAGAATGCAGAGCGAGAGGAACTCTCAAGACGCTGTGAATGAACACTGATAACAATAGCCATGGAGAATTCTATTATTCCTCCAAAAATGAAACACAGAATTTCAATATATCCCAGCAATCTTATTTCTAGACTCAAATGAATAATTGTACACACGTTTATAGATACACTATTCCCAGTAGCCACAGCAAAGCAACTAAAATGACCATCACGAGATGAATACATTAATAAAAATTGGTATATGCACAAAACAGAAGTGTTATTAAGTCATGAAAGGAAATGAAGTTCAGCTACATAATACATTCAAGAAGAATCTCCAAAATAACATGTAAGTGAAAGGTTTCTGATATGCACTTAAACACTGCTGCCTTGAATGTTGGACCATTGTTACAGAGACTTTCATCAAGAGAATGATTCAATTAGGACAGTTTAGATGTGTGATATTTGGGGAAAAATGTAAGTTAATGAAAGCAAAAGTGCTGTGGTCAACCTGAGTATAATGTATTCATGGAGAAAACCAAATTTGGATTTACTAGAAACCACTTAAATTTTTTTGTTCTTTTATATATATATATATCTCCAAAATATAAAAAAGAAATATTTCAATGACCGATTTCTCTCAAGCCACAGTACCCAATAGACATTCTATAATGAAAGCAAATTTCCATATTTAAATTATCCAGTATTGAATCCATTAGATATGTGAATGTGAAGCTCTGAAAATGTTACTAGAACAAAAGAGAAAGGGATTTTAAATTTTATTTAACTGTAATTTTAATTAACTTCTTTAACTCCAACCTAATATGAATTAATTTTTCTAGCCCCGTGCGGCTAGTGACTATCATTGTGGACAATCCAATTCTACTATTCAACCAACTGAAAATATTTAGGTAATATGTTTTAGTTCATTTTTAATGTGTCTTACCTCTTCCAGGTAAGTCCTACATCTTTTGGAATTGGTTCTTCCCAAGACTGCTCCTGTCCTATCCCTCATCTTGTCCTGTCACTAATACGGTGTCTGAGAGTTGGAATGCCCTGCGCAGTGTGGACAGTGTGGACCGATCTTCATGGTGCTGTGGGAATGTCATCTGGTCAGTGTCTGTGGTATGTCTCACCCTTTGCCTCTGGACCTCAGTCTATGATTTTGCTGAGTCATTTGTTTTGTAACAGGGCCTAGATTTTATAACTTGGTCCTTCTATTTGCACAGAGGTCTTGTGGCAGGGTTCACCAAAGAATGAAAGTCCTCTTGATCATTTAACATTTTTACTTATTTATGAACTGGATTGTTATGAGTCTTTCCTCTGTTTGTGTGGATGACTTTCTGACCACCCAGGTCTATTGAAATGCACTAATTCTCACAAATATTCTGATTTCCCCATTCTTAGGAGGAAGAAGCATCCCCTGCTTTCATCACAGATGCTGGAGCATGCACCTCCCTGTGAGGAAGCTCTTGGGCCCATCTCTTTCTCCAGCCATTGCAACGCTCTTATTTCCAGGTGCTAAAAAGCAGGATTCTCCCAGAGTCTCCAGGCTGTAGTCAAGAAACAGCACCAACAGTGAAACTGTGAGGAGTCTCCAAAATTTCTGAGCTTTATACAGAGTGATTATATCCCCTCTCTCCCTGTTGTCATATACCTCATCTATACTCATTGGGATTCGAAGGACCTTGTAATCGGTGTGGTAAATTCCTTCAGGTGAAAGTCTTCATTCTTCCTTACTTTTTGGATCATGCTAAAATAGTTATCTAATTTTGGGTCGCTGATATGTAAAAACCTACTTTTAGGATGTCAAAGAAATCTCTCTTTTACTTGAAGGCATGGCTGGAAAATTTGCAGTCGAAGTTTTACAAGAATCTAGTATATAAATTCAAAGATGCATGGCCAGACTCTCTTTTAGGATAGGACTTACAGCTTTACCTGCAGTTCTGGAGCGGCCTCAGCTTGCAGACGACCTGGGGACTCTTGAGTTCCACTGATCTGCACTGCCATTAAGGTTTTCTGTTGCCCCACCTCACTTCTGCTCACTCTTCTGCTGGCACGAATCTCTAATATACCTTTCACATGCCAAACTCTGTCTCAACATCTGCTTCCAGAGAACTCAACCTGGGGCATTCAGTTTGAAGCTCAAAGGTGAGCACTAACTTTTAAAATTCTTTTTCTAGGCAGTGTTTGCCTTCCTCCATCTTACCTATTGCAATAAACCTACTCCACTTTGCAGAGTCTTAATTGGATGATGACTCCAGAGAGGAAGCATAAAGTTTTTTTAGAAGACAAATGCTTTGGGTACTATTTCAATGCACAACCCTGCTCTGCTCCTTTAACACACAGGGCTACCTTAACACACAGGGAAATGAGGTCAGAAATCTGACTTTTCTTCACGAAACCTCTAATTAATTATTTCAGAAGAAAAGGAACATCAAAAACACAAATCGTGAATGTGTACACCTTTGTTCTCCTAGCCTTAGAAAATCAAAATCCATCTCGAAAGCAACTTTTGATAATTTTACTTAAACATTTTCCTAATCGTATGCTAACAGTTTAACATTAACACAGGAGCGAGATCTCAACAACCATGACATTTCCCCTTCTTAGTCAAAGCATGCTTCCCTGGAGACAGATGAGTATATTTTATGACTCCCTTTCATTTGCATCTTTTTAGTGCCAATACCTTTGGCTGATTTCTGCTTTCTTTGCACATAAATTCCCCAATGTGCTGGTAATGCCATGCTAAGGAGGCGTTCTAACTAGGAGGAACTGCATACGTACTGACACCTCATGTACCCAATATGCCTGCAAATGAAGGATTTTACATAACAAATTATCCAAATTGCCCAAGGTACATTTTCAAGTATTAGAAACATGTAGAACTATCTCAGATTTTATGAAGCTTTAAAAGTGCTATGCAGACATCTTTTTTCTTAAGTTTAGCTTACTGCTTGTGGTAGGTACTGATGCATTATTTAGAAGACTAATACTACTAAGGATGTGGCAGAGTCCCAAACTCCCTTACATGAGTTGCCAACTGATTCTCTTAAAGCTCTTATTGTATCTGACTACCGACTATCACACCTGTATTTCCTGAAGAAATCTAAATCGAGTTTTAATTTTGAATGCTAAGAAAACAGATCACCAAAATGGGAAAGAGTACTATATAAAATGTTCACTTCAAGTGAAGGTGTGTAGGTCTGTCTGGTAAATAAATGAAAGTGATTTAATGAATGGAGAGTAGTGTCTCTGCATTTCTTTGATGAAGCTATCTCTGAATTATAGTGAGTTTTACCTTTGTGTGTGCATGCATGTGTGTGTGTGTGTGTGTGTGTACATAGCTTTAACTGCTTCCTCAAACCTTCAGTCACACATCACTTTCTCTTGTCCCTTATTTTAGGTGCTTCTCTCTCTACTGACCCTAACTCCTTAAGAATGAGGTACTGTTGGTTTCTATTCTTCCACAAGTCTACCACACATCCACATCCTTTCAAGTTTCTGCTGTTATTTTTATTTTATCTTCTCTTCCATCTCCCAAGTCCTATAATTTTATAAGTTATTTTTAAAGCCTCTTCCTGAATATAGAGGGAGTTTCAGGAAAACAAACCCCCAATACCTTGATTAAGTCCCTCACAAATCTCTTTTTTGTTGTTGTACATCACTCCTTGAATGGATGCATGTATCAACTTTCCTCAAGTTTATTTTACCTTAGGCTACTCATGTAGCATTTTGGAGCTGGGAGAAAAAGTAACAGAAAGAAAGCACTTATTTGGTCAAATAATCAAATCTCTTCCCAAAAAGCACCTGGATGCCATGGTGGTCCATTTATACCATCTACTATTCTTATACATATGGCTTGGTATGGTTTGAATCTCGGTCACTCTTTATTTCTAAATGGAGAATTTCTGGCACTGTAAGATCTACTCTTAGTCTTTCAGCCTAGTTAGCTTCTAGGCATTTCTGATTGTGTATTTTTTGTCTGGGAGTTTGTGTTTTTATTTTCAAGTCTACTTATTATACACACTTCTAATTCTGGACTAAAATATTCACATATTATTTACGTAAACCCTCTTTGTGGACGTACACACTTTGCAAAATTTGTTTTTCTGAAGTTCTAGGATGTATAATAAGCTATGAAACTCTGTTTATTTTTTCCTTGTGATTTTGTTTGTAGTTGATATTTCTTTTTCTGTTACATAACATATAAATGAGTTTCAATCTTGTTTCATAAAACTCTCCAATACTGGTTACCTGATTATGGATCATCACACACTAAGTAGGTGTCATGCTGCCATGTTGATTACTCTGGGCAATATTCTAATATATATAATCTCTGTATTATTTGCCCTCAGCATTTTCAATGGGATTTTGTTTCCAGTCTATGTTAGATAAGTTGCTTTTGAGCAGAATTTTAGTTTAAAAAAGTGCCCATAGTAAAAATATACCATTCTTTGTTCATAATAATTTTTGGATTTGAATTTTAACACTGTCTTCTCTGTTTGCACCCATTCCTTAGTTAATCAATATTTATTTGTCTTTTTGGACCAAAATGTTAGAAAGTATAATAGCACTTGGAATACAAGACATTATAACATCCCCTGTATTTGCCTTCCTGTCTATCAAATCTTAACAATCAATATTTAAATATATTTAACCCATTTTAATGAACAAATACAAATTAAATGTCTTTTTTATTTATGCATTTTTACTTATGTACCGGATTCTGGAGATTGAAAGAGAAAATAAAATTTCTCCTTTGAAGTAAAATAACTGTCGAAGGGCTAGAAAGCATATGAAATAATGATGGTAATAGAATATCATTACTATTATTATAGAGATAAGGGTAGCTAATAGGTGCATCTGGCATGGGTCATATAACTCAGAAAGGAATGGGCATTGCCTTAATCTTTCTGAATGTAATGCCACCTGTTTTGCTTCTGTCTTTTTGATGAAAGATATCAGTTTCTGGAGAAAAATGCATCCGTGATCCTAAGGGGCTAAAATTCGGGGTTTTTTTCCTCTCATCTTGTGATTTTCATTTATTTTTTAGCAGTATCAGGTCAACAGCAAGCTCTCAGCTTGCGTGGCCATTGTGCCTTGTACCATTCCTAGGGCTTGCCTGCCTCTAATTTGCTTTAGCATTTGTTATTTGTCAGAGAAACTATATGCCCCAAAAGCTACGTGCAGTAAAAGGAAAGCTTGTTATATGCTATTTTATGAAGAGAAGTAAATAATGATTAACATGTTTCATATTCATCAGAATAATTTCCTTATGCTTCCATCATTTGGCCATGGGGAATTTCTTTCACACGAAAACCTGTTCTTTGGCTTCACAAATACCGTCTAGCTCCAGGACCCTTCTGACCCCAGCAGTCTGTTCCTTTGCTGCTGAAATAGTGCTTTTCAAGGAAGAAAATATTCTCTGGTCTATTCCTTCCTGTTTCATGTATGAAGTTTTCATTATCCAAAATGGAAATTATACATATAGATTAGGAGGAAAGGCCCTTTCCCAAGTATCATCTGTTTCCTTTCTAGCCTCTAATCAGTTTTACGAAATGGTCTCAGAATATGAAGCTGGTGCTAATTAGATTTTATCAAAAGCGCTTTTAATATTGTCAGTTAAGTCTCACTGACCTTTTGTGTGTGAGGTTTTTAAAACAGTCACTTTTTTTTTTTTTTTTGGTGAGTACCAGGGGTCGACGTCAGGACCCCGTGCGCCAGCAGGCACCCGTGCCGCTGAGCGATATCACCGGCCCTTTTTTCGTATGTGGGTTCCGGGAGTCGAACTCGGGCCCTTGCGCTTGCCAGCCAGGCGCTTACACTGCTGAGCCTTCTCACCAGCCCCAACAGTCGCATTTTTGAAAAATCCAGTACAAAACATAATAATTCATACATTATTTGTGAACCATTTAGAACACGTTTAAGGTGTCCTCCGGGATGCCTTGAAAAATTACCAACTCCACCCTTCACTTTATCTGTGACATTTATCATCTTTTGTGATTTAGAATATTTTGTATAAGATGCATGTTGCATATTAAAATATTTTCCCTTTACATTAGAGTGAATAAGAATCTGTTCTTACCGAGTAACTTAGAAAAATCAGTGACCTAAGTTTGGCTATTTTTGGTAGATTTTTTCCATAATGAATACTTGTGAATTATTTACCTTTTTAGCAAGGCCTTAAAAGGACTGTAATTTAGAGGTTAGACATGTCTTGCATTGTGGACTTTGGAAGAGCACGCAAAGGAGGTGAACACGTTATTAAGCTGCTTTAACAGAAAGTAGTAGCATTCAGATGACTGATTCTTTTCATGCTCTTGATAGTGAATTCACTTTTCTCATACAATGAATTCACTTGAGATTCGTAGTCTCCTCATAAACCTTGTAGTAAATGTTTAACCTCAGATTTCAAATGCTGTAGTATTCTTTATGATAATAAATGTTGTCCCAATAGGATTGTGAATTTGGTGATTATTCTCAGTGCTTCAGTTAGAGAGACCTTACCTCCCACGTATAACATATGGAGGTCTCATTTGAATATTTGATTATGAAGTTCATTGGGATTATTTTAAAACACACATAGGCATCCTGTATTTCTGTGCACATAGATGGAATTTTTTAGCCTCAATATGACTACCCCTTAGAGTAAATAATCCTTCAAAAGATTTGGGGTATGGATTTGGTTATATTTCATTAAATTTGGCTGAATTTTACTGTAGAATATCTTATCATCTAATAAATGCTATGAACATGTAAGAGTATTTTGATTTAGAACAAGACTCTTTTTTGCTGTTTCTAAAAAGAATATCACAATTTTGTTCTAATACAAAACTTGAATCATTGGGTAGATTTTCAGGTCAAGTAACAAGGTAGTAATGACTACCTTGTTCCACAGGGAACATTCTCATCCAGTCTAAGAAATCCATGTGCCTATGTTTAAAATAATAAAGATATTAACAATGACATTTAAAAATATTTGAATATTGATAGTATTTTTAAATGTATGACACACTTTCCCAAGAATTTGGTATATCAAATAACCTTTTACTAAGCAAGCAATGACAAATGTGAGAAATAAATTCAATTCAAAATATATCATAAATGCTTAGCATATGTAAGAGCTGAGGTAGGCGTCATATTATGGTGGATTCAATAATGAATGTAATTCACTATCTGTCAGAATAGCCAAGAAATTAAAAACAAACATTTTGATAAATACCTAAGAAAAATATTAAAATAATAAAAGAAAGATTTTAATGTTGCTCTTGCTTTTTGTCTGAAGTAGATTGTCAGGGGACTGTGTGTCCAACCCAGTGAGTGAAGTCCAGATTGCTTTCCCATAAATGTCCATGACATCACGGTAGTGGGAGGGAATACTGTAAAGTCTCACACTTCCCATTAAATACTCTGGCCCAGAAATGACACATGTCATTTCCACCTGCAACTCACTAGCTCAAATAATCCATAGCCAGCTCTAATTTAAAAGGAGCAGAAATGTACACAGAAGGAGGAAAACCAGCAGTGAGAAGTGGAAACACCTGGCCAGCACACCCTAACCTCCTCCGTGAAGATTAATCAATCCAGGCAAACACGGACACAGCAGCAGTCACTGGCTTATTCCTGTGAGGTTGTGTTTATTAATAACAATGAAAAGTGTAAGGAGATAGTTGATTCTGAACTTAAACCTCAAGATAATAGTTCCAGTGGAAAGGAAAAGATATGGTTAAGATTGAAATAGGCATTCCAGATGAGATTCGTGAGTACTATATTTTCATGGTCTTATTGCTGTTTATAATGTCCATAATTCTAAAGGCTTAAAGTCCAAAATTAGATATCCCTGTCTGTTCAGACTGTGGTCAAATCTTTCATGGATGATGATATCAGAGGGGGAGTAAATGTGAAAGAGACAGAGAAGTCATGTAGAAGAAGCAAAAGAGAGCGATCCCAGGAGGTGTCTCTAACAACCCATTTCTACTGCAACCAATCCTTTCCTGAGACCAACCCATCCTTTCAAGAGCGCTCTAATCCTTTCCAAGTGAAGATCTCCCATGACCTAACCACCTTCCACTAGAACCAACCTCTTAAAAATCCACCATGTTTCAGTATTGTCGTGCTGGATACCAACAATCTAGCACAACAAATGTAGGGGGACAAACTGCCTTCAGAGCCTTAGCACTAAGGAAAATAATTGCTGCCATTCCACAATGCTTCTTTTACAAGATGCACTTGTATCAGTGGTTAGATTTTGAGACACCTTTTGATTTATTTTATTTTATAGAAACAATGCTACAATTCTCATTTAGAATGTACGGTATATTAATTTCAGAGAGTAGTTATTAGATGAAATAAATATTGAGGAATCAGTGAACTAGAATTGAGGACTGAAAATGAAAAAAAAAAATATTAAGGGAAAGAATAGTTTTGGTTCTATTGTCCTGTTCGTTCATTTTTTTGGAAAACAAATGACTGAGATGGAAAGTGAAAAATTGTGACTTAACTGGATCAGACGAGCTCCAACATGGCAGGACCCCGGAGGAGTGTGGCTGGACCCCTCTGGAAGGAATGGAGTGCAGAGGGAAGCCTTTTCAGAATCAGGAAAGACAACGCGGCTCAGTTAGTTTTTAGAAATGCTACTTCCTAAAAAAAAGCCCCGGTGTCCCGCCTCTCTCTGTGAGAATCCTGCTACACAAAGAATATATAAACTGAATAATTTTTCTCTTTAAGAGGTATATATTCTCTTTTTAATATCCCAGTAACATTAAAGTAGGACACATGGTTTCAAATGTAGAAAGTTAAATTGGACGGGCCCAGGGGTAGACATTGTCCTTGTCAGGCAAAATGCAGAACAAGATAGAAAATTAGAAATATGATAAAAATGATGTGGCCAGTAACACCAAGCACTTCTTTTGAAGAGTAAAATGCAATCAATAAAATGTTCAAAAGTGATTGGGCTGTCCCATGCCCGAGGGCATAGGAGGCATGGACTGAAATCAGACAGCCCGAATTGACTCTCAGCTTTTCTAACCCTCTCTGAGCTTCATTTCTTTCATTTATGAAATGAAGACAGAAAGAAGATAGAAAAGGAATTGAGAATGGATCTTTTTGTGCAAAACCACTTACATTCTGTGATGATTTCAAGTTTAATAGCATGTTGCCAGTATCTAGAAATCTACTTTCATTTTTCTTCCTGCATCCTAAAATTCTGCAATATTAAGCTTAAGGTTACAATATCAATTAATATGTAATTCATTCTAAGCAAATAAGTCATTGTTAGACACAATAAATTAGATTTAACTTTCATGAGGGGAATTTAGATAAGGGTAGAATAAAAGGGCATATAGGGTATAGAGGATGAGGGAAGAGTACAAGGCAAAAGACACTGACAAGATACAACAAACAAAATTTAGTAGTTTTGGGAGAAGTTACATAAAGAAACTTCCAACACAGATTCGTTATCCCAGCTATACTAAGGGCAATTACAGCAGGAGTGTTTCAGCTGTGATATGCTATACTCTAGTTAGTATCTGCTATACACTATCTAATAAAGTCACACTTATAACAATTGCATTTTCTTCACTCATTATTATAAATTATTAAATGTTATAGGTTTGAACTTCCAACCACATAAATATTTTTTGCGTTTGGCCTGCATTTATAATTATTTTTCTAGAATAAATGATCATTTTCTTTTATTATTTTCTCAATTGACCTCTTTAGAGTAAAAGTCACATTGCCAGTAATCCTCAAAATATTTCCACTGGTTTTGAACACTCTTATCTCTTATCTCATCATTCAGGTCACTTTCTGAAGCATGAAATCCAAACATTATGAATCAGTTCAGGACATTGACGCAGCCAGGACAAAGCAAGTAAAGACACTCTCGAAAGAGGACTTTCAGAACTCCTTCAGAAACTGGTAAGAATGATGGGTTCAGTTGGAAACAAGAGAGCGTATTTTGACTGGGATTAATGACAATCTGGCTGTACTATAATTTTTGAAATTTAAACACATACTGTATTTTTTCTCACACCTCATATAATATAAATGCATTTCTACTCCCGCACATCATTTCCTAGAGTAATAATGGAATTATTCCCTATCAGTGTGAGTTTGGGTTCTTTTTATACTTCTGATTTCAGTGATTCAGTGTCATGGATGTTCTCGGATAGATAGGCTCTGTAAGGGGTCCTTACAGGACATTGTGCCGGGGGATTTACACTTCCAAAATGAGCATGCCTTGGTTCGACATTTTACAGTATTTGGTATGTATGATACTTTACACAACACCATGACTAGGCACACTTCAATCTTTACTACAATGCAAGCATATTACATCTGGATCGGTACATTCATGTTACCGTGTGGCACTTGTGGACATTGGAATTTGTGGCCATTTTGCCTTTTTGCAAGGAAACTCCTAGCTATAAAGAAGAGATTATTGGTAGGGACTCTGTATGCATCATCAGTACAAGGGTCTTTGTGTCAGACTAGATCATGAGAGGGGTGAACATGTGGGCTTTGTCCACCGACTGATTGCTCTTTTTAGCAAAATCTCTAGCTCATAATGTAAATTCAATATATGTGGTTTTGAACAGTTAAAATTTTTACTCTGGTTTTTACTCTTTGTTTTTGCTGTATATTAATTCTTAGATGCTGGAATAGATTGGTTTTTTGTTTGTTTGTTTGTTTGTTTTTTCTTTGTTAGCTCATGCTAAATGTGAATGAAAAGTAGAGCCAGGTATGGTAAAGCAGACCTCTAATTACCTTACTCTGGGAGACTGAGGCAGGAGGATCACAAGTTTGAAACCAACCTGGGCAATTTAGCAACTTATTCTGCAAAACCTTTTTTAAATTTTCTGGTAAAAAATAATCCAAATTAATCTAATGGGCAACTCCCTATCCTGTACTCTCTGCCTCTGCTACATTATTATCCCCGGACGTGACCCTACACAAATACGATAACAATGCCCTCACTATTGCTATCCCCAAACATTAGCTCCTCACTGTCCTCTTTCAGTCATCCAGATCTACCAATAATTCACTTGAAATGTGAAGTACTGTCTTGTTAACTTCTCAAAGTGCAGCTTTACTTATCATGGATTAAGGCTCTAAGCCTTTTTAGCTAGCTAAATCCAAAGCACTATTCAAAATTTTATATCATACTTTTATAAACACCTATTCAAGTCCTTTCTCATTTTTAAATCAGATTATTTGTAGTCACTTCATTTTCTCAATTGTTTCATTTACTGTGCAGAAGTTTCTTAGTATGATGTAATGCCAGCTATCAATTTCTGCTTTTGTTACTTAAATATTAGGAAGATGATATTATTAAATTTTTAGACTTTTTAAAAAAACTACATGAAGATACAATTTACATATAAAATTTATCCATTTCAAGGGTAAAACTTATTACTTTAATTTTACTGAGTTATTTATCCCCAAACAGACAACTTTCCCACCCAGTAAGACCTCTCTATTTTCTGATATGGAGAATTCAGATATATATAAAATCATAGACTAGTGATCCCTTATGACTGATTTTTTGTTTCACTTCTCATAACTTTTAAAATTTTATCCATGTGTCAATTTTTAAAAGAATACGAAAAAAGGGCTGGTGATATCACTCAGCGGCATGGGCCCCTGCTGGCGCTCAAGGTCCTGAGGTCGACCCCCAGTACCCGCAAAAAAAAAAAAAAAAAAGAATTTGTTGAGAATTTCCGTCTCAATTTCTATTTACCCATAAATTCCAGTATTTATCTTTATTTGAATTCATGGATTTATGTTTTGATTACTAAGTTCATCTCTATATTTTCTTTAGGTCTATTTTGAAAGTTTACCTAAATCAAAGACAGCATTTACACTTTACAATAGGTAAATGTCCCCGGAACACATTTATTTATCTTTATTCCATCTTATGCATAAAAAGCAGAATCCTTGATACAATTATATTTTCCTGAGTAGTATAAAAAATCATAGTGCTAGAACAATCACAGTACCTACCTTACAGTTACTCTTTGACAACAAAGAGTACAGGTCTCTTAAGAAGTTTAATAATCCTCATTTTTATCCATTAGGAACAGAAAAATTGGTAGAAACCTACTGAAGGGAAAATGATTTTTCAAAATTAGGCAACATGTAAGATTAATTATCTTTTAAGACCGAAATGTAAATGAAGAAAAATTTCACTATTACGAGAGTGTATTTTTATGTTTTTATTGTTGCGTGGTGACAAAACACGTTGAAAGAGAAGACAAACTAAAGATAGAAAAATGATAAATATTTTATGAATAATGGATAAATGTCACCTTCAATGGTTAATTGTATGTAAATATTAAAGAATTTAAGAGTAGATTGGTAATTTGGAGATTTTATTCTAATCTGTGATAGCCATCAAAAAGCTACCATACAAGCACATTTTCAATTTACTATTTTAATTCCCATCTGTAAATATATAAAAAGATATTCAGGGAAAGAGAATCCGAAGATAAATCAGAGCACAGTTCTGACCCTGGAGTTATCTGGACCTAGTTCAGCTAACTGGGGTTCTCACCTGATGGCCGCTCGTCTCCCTAAGCTCCCTTTCTTCAGTACGTTTACTTCAACAGCTGCTTCCTGAGACAATGTGTGGGTTACATTCTATGTAACACAGAACCCTTCCTACCAGGAAATTCGCAGTGTACTTGTGGGTAAGGTGAGCAAACCCCTGCCATAGGATGTCCATCAAATTGCCCATTGGCTGTTATTGCTGATAGAGGATTTTCTCACGGAAATGATTCGTGCTTTGGAAACCTGCACGGTGCCAAGACAAGCATACAGATGGTAAATGGATCTGTTTAGAATTGCTCTCATTGTCTCAGGAAAAACACTTCACCTTTGCGAGTTTCAATCACCTGTTGTATAAAATAGGAATAATGATTACTATCTTGTTCTGTAAGAATTGAAAAAAGCAGGATTTTGAAGGTAAAGTTCATACAACTTTGAATGGCAGAGGATATGCTAACTCCGATTATTAGCACTGAGTTACCATAGCTATTATCATTATCATCACTCTGCCTCCTTTTTGAGTAAGATTTGTGAGATGAAGCTGGTAAATCCAAAATCATTACTAAACAATCTTAACAAAATCCTGGTTCCACCAGTGACCAGCCATGTGATCTTGGGAAAGTTCACTGTGACTTGATTTCTTTGTTTTCGTAATAAAGATGGTGATATTTAATTTTAGGAATGACTGACAGATTAAATGAAACACTACGTAGTGCACTGCCTTTATTTTCTGAAATGTAGCAAATATTCAAGAAAGACTTATTATTAAAAATATTAGGATTAGATTTGTTCCTTTCTCTCTTAATTCTATTTTGAAAAATAATTTTAAAAATAATATATGGTAGTTATTACTATGAAATATTTTATTATCATCACATTAATTGCAGAATCTTCTAGGAAAGAGTAATTGTTATGGTTTGTGTGTGGATTTCCCCCCAAAGCCTCATGCATTCATGGAGGGCGGGCTTTTTCTGAGGTAGCTTAATATAGAGTGCGTGATTGATTCATAGTGCAATGCTGGGATTAAGGGTGTGAGTGGTGCACCCATCCTAAAGCTGGTAGCCTGCATACAATATAAAGGACAGTGGGAAAGAGGTTTGTCTTTCTGTCTCCTTCGCTTGTTCCTTTTACTGTTTTCCACTACCATGAACTATTGCCCCTCTGCCATGGGCCACCTTCCACTGGAGCCAGCCAATTATGGACTGAAACCCCTACAAACTGTGAGCTAAATAAACCTCTTCTTATAAGCTGCAGATGGGTGAGCTCTGATGGGGTTGTGTTTCCTCTTCATTGTGGATGTAGATTCTCACCTGGGTGATGAGAATATTCGACCAGGAAGAGTGTTTCTTTCCTCAGAAAATGATTCTCTAAGAGGTACAAACTATATGTTACTAGAGGAACGACCTGGAAATGTCTATGTGGATGGGAGGGAGTGTGAAGATTTTGAAAAGCAATAAGAGAAATAAAAATGACAGTTCATGCTTGATAGGTGCACAAGTAATATGTGTCATACAGCAAGGAAATAGAAAGTATTTCTGGGAAGTAAGGTCCACGGGTGATATTAGGCAGCTGTGTGGATCCTGGGAGACTATGAAGAGTGTCAAGACCATCAGCATTAATAAATTAGAGGTCAGGGGATCACACTGCTCATCAGTCAGTGTCACTGGTGATGAATGTCTTGAGGGGAAAGGTCAGTGGACGAGAGGGGCTGGCGTACTCCAGAGGAGCGGCACTGTCCTGTTAAACAGGCGGCTCTTGGAACACAGACACGCAGTCATCAAGTCTGTCACGTCGGTGAGCAAAGGCCGAAAATCAAATCAGAGCGAGCATTAGAAGAGTTTTCATAAACTAAAAAAATCAAGCATGAAAAATAAATGTGTTTTCTATAAAACTATGGCTTGTAGGTAATTTACTTTTAAATGCTAATTACTGTTTTACAATGTACTCCTTTATAAATAAAAATAGGCTCATGATGCCTAAATAATAGCCAAATGAGCTTTTTAAATTATTTTTATTTTTATTTATTTATTTATTTTTACTTTGTAATTGTTTAGATAACTCTGATGAGAGTAAGCTTATGGAACTATAAGCACAGTACATGATATTAGGTCAAGAGTTTGGTTGAGCAAAAGAAACGCAAAAATTAAACAAGGTACATTTTAAAATGAGTGCATGCTTCTTGAGTGAGCTGGACTGAGTTAATTTATACAGTTAGAGTGGATGTTTTCAGATTAAGCACAAATACAAGTATCGGGCAAAGCCTAATGGTGAACAGAATGTACTGGAAACATACAGAAAATGTTGCAAATTGGTAACAACCTGAAAAATACAGACAATAAATTCTACTTCAGCATTACTCATAAACAAATAAATGTGTATAAAGCATTTAATAGAGTATATAGTAAAGTGAGATACATATGATGATCTCAATAAATGCCTATGGTTGTGTGCATGTGTACAAGAAAATATATCTTGAATCTCAGGTAGGTATAGAGTAAGTGCCAGATATCTAGCAATGACCCAAATACTCAAAGTCCCAACCTCTTAGAACGTCTATGGAAAATGACAAGGATGATAAATAAGAATGGACATAATGGATGTGACAGTGAAATGCAATGAAGCACAAGAGACACAGGATGTCAGGAAGCACTGCTGGGAAAGACTGTGAATTTAAATATTTGTGGGGAATTGTGATTTTTAGTGATGGGGCATCCAGGTGAAGATGAATGAGGGAGCCATTTGGGCAACAGGAGAAACGCATTTCCGACAGATCCGGTGTAAAGGATGTGAGTGAAGACCCCCTAGGAGAGCACTGTGGTTGAAGCAGAGACAGCAGGAAAAAGTGTCTTGGAGAAAAGTCACAAGAAGGAGCAGTGGGCTGGGTCAGGCAGGCCCCTGAGGACAATCTGAAGGACTTTGGTTTGAGGGAAACGGGTACTCATTGAAAGTTACAAGAAAAGGAGTAATGAGTAGATGTATTGTTACAGATCCTTTTTTCAATATGTCTCCAAGGATGTTCATCCAAAATCCCTACAATACCAAATGAAGAAGGTGTTATTCTTGTCCTCCATTAGCCAGGAAGGGAAGTAGAAGCTCACAGTTTATGTAGTTGACCAAACTCACAGGACTATCTACTGGCCAAGCTGGATGTCAAACCCAGGCATGTTGTGTCTTTTTAATTTCTGGCTGTTTCTAATCTATGTTTTTGTTCTATGATATTAGTGCATTCATTTCTTCTGATTTGCAGCTTCTATTTTCAATCCATTCTCTTTAACATCTCAAAAATTACTTATTTTTAGTATATATTATAATCTCAATACATTCTGATCTTGAATGAAATGCTATTTAGGAAGGTATATTTCTTTTTTCCTTCAATTGTTTTCTATTTCTCCCAGGCTATACTTTATATGGGTCTCATGTGTGATATTTTTCTTACTTTAATTTCCTCTTCTTCTCCCTGTTTCCTTCCATTTTGTTTTGCTTTGTCTTATCTTCTTTTGTTTTCTTTCTGACTTCCTACCTTTAGTCCACTGAAGTAAATTAGATATTTTTCGTATATTATGTCATTCATCCTACAATATCTTTGGCCACACTCTTGCCCCCCTTTTCCTACCTAGTCAACCCACCTTCCTACTTAGAGTATTGGGCTCTTCATAGAGATGTATGGTCTCAGACTCTGGTGGGATCTCTACACTCGCTGAATCCAGGCGAATTAGCATCTAAAAAACATGTTTTCTGGAAACTGAGAAGCACAGCATAGAACTTGTCCCCAGCTCTACTGCGATGTCAGGGTCTGCTGAGAGGAATGTGTTTTTCATATTTACAGCTGCAGGAAATGCAGCTGAAAATATGATTCCAGGAGAAAACTTATTTATTCATTTATGTTATATAAAACTGGAATCATTTTCCCTATGGAATACCTGGAAATATAAATTTCAAAAGTACATACAATAGCTTGCATTACTTCTAGAATTCTTTTAGTTCTTGCTTTAGTAATTTATTTTTCTTGAAATGGACATTTCAAGGAAGCAATGAACCACTGTGAGCTCTTCCATTTAATTCTTTCTACCCTGACTCATTTTTTTTTGGAAGTCTTGAAAGGAGAAATGTTAATGGAAATGAAGAATAGTATCCTCCATACTTCTCAAAAGAATACTCAGTTTTTCAATCTAACATAAAGACAGAAAGTAGAAGAGAGGTAACATTTCTCTGTAATGTTCTTTCTTCTATACCAAGCAGTTTTACTCCATTTCTGATGTCAAAATATCCTTTGGAAACCAGCTGTGCTTCTTAGGTCACTGCTATAATTAGACAATCTTTCCACAGTTCGGAAAAACCCAACTCTGAGAATTTACTTTCAGTGTTCTCATGAGACTCAAAGAGGTTAAAATACCTGCCCAAATTATAGTGATGGAGCCAGGACCCAAGAAATGCCCATATGCATGCACACATACAATCTCGACCGAATGCTTTACTACCAACCTGCTGTGCCTTTTTAAACAAAATATGGTGAATAGTCCCATAGTCCTGTCACATGGCATTTGTATCACTCCTCATTTCACATTCCCCTGCCATCTTTGCAGCTGACACAGTGCCATCTCTTCTAATTGCATTCCCAGGTCTTAGCCACCACAAATATCTAAAGCACCTTCTTTTCCTAAAAGGTGGCCTCTGTGTGGTTGATTCTGGTGCCCTCCTCCTCCTTGAGCCCCAGCTGTTTTCATCCTGCAGTGACTGGATACTGGACAGCTGCAAACTCAGAGAGAGAAAAGGCCATCACATGTCCAGCTTTTGAATTATTTGATTAGTTTGTTCATGTGCTGGATATGAACACAGAAAAAGGTCTCTTTTTCTAAAATATTGTGGCCCTACTTTTATCTCATTGTGTGTGGGCTTTTGACTTATAGCATGTGGAGCAACATTCAGCTTATAAATTCAGAAATATTTTGTTTAATCTAAAATAATTTAATCCTATTAATGTTGTACAAATTATTGTAGCCACAAGAATATTATTCATAGATTTGAGTCCAATTGCTCTAGGTTTATCAGGCTACCGTTACTTACTTTTTGGCCACACTATTTTAGTGTCAGATTCTTGTAAGTCTTCTAGATCCTGAAGTGTTTGAGGACTGGAAATAGCAAATGAGAACGGGGGGGGGGGGGCTGGGACGGGGAGGCTTGTATCAGCCAAGTAATTATTTAACTTGGAAAATTAAACTCAATCCAACCAAATAGTCATGTAAGAAGAAACCCATGTGTATTGAACTGCCAAAGAGCCTGTTTATTTTAAACAGCTTTTATTTCCTTTAATAACACTTCTGGAATATCATTTAAGGTATAGTCACATTTTTAACAGGATATTTAAGTTTTAAATATCCTGAAGATACCTAAAACTAATTAGTCCCCTGAGAATATTGATTAAATTCATGTACGTTTTATAGTTATAGAGATGGAAAAAATTAGTGCAAAGTTATTCTAGAACACTGTACAAAAATGAATGGAAAGGAAAACCAGTTAAAAATAACTATATGCTGAACATACAGTCATATTGTCAATCCATTTCAATATACTTTACTATTTCCAAGAAGAATAAATTATTCTTGCTTTTAAAACTTTGCCCACAGATATTTTTCTCCCTCTAGTAGTTGTCTTTTATTGTTCCATCAACTTAAAATGATGCACATATTAATATTGCTTATCCTGGGCTTGCACACTATGTCTAAAATTCATAGGTACAACAGGTCTGATCTACAAAATCTGTTTACAAATTGTAAAAAGGTTTGTTTTAATTCAATAGCATTTATGCTAATTAATGCTTCAATAATTACAGGGGAGGAAAAATAAACCAGATACACTGTTAGATTCTAGAGAGGCAAAAATGAAAAGGCAGCCAAGCTGAATTCATTGTCATTGGAAAGCGATCAGGTTGAGGCGGGAAAGTACAGACATTAGTACTGTGCATAAAGGAGAGATCTGGGCCTGTGAGGAGTATAGAGACACATAATATATGTACATATACAATTAAAATACTGAAATTATACATAGAATAATCACTGATTATAAAGTGCATACTAAACATATATAATACGTATGTACTTCTAACTAATAAGTAATTTACAATCCTACAAGTAAATTAAATTTGTACTTCAGTGAAGGTAGATTTCAATTTTCTCCCAATAAATCCTATTTCCCTACCAGAAAATAATTTCTAGGACTAGCTAAATATCTAAGACCTACATAAAAAATGAATATAGCTTGTATGGTTGTTTTTAACTTGGAGCATAAATTATTTTGAGAGAATTTTAGAAAAATAAGGAGGTAAAGAGGGAAAATCATGTTTTTTTTATTTTCTGTGTCCTTTTCAGGAAGGTATCCACTGCATGGTATTATTGTGGTGGTCATCATGGGCTGACTTTGAATCCCTGTTTGACAGTTCTTTTCTTTAAAGAAGGTTTGGTATGGACATCCAGTAACAACAAAAAAAAAAAAAAAAAAAAACAAACAAAAAAACCTGGAGGCTGCACTCATTTACTATTGCTATTATAACCAAGCACTACAGATTTAGTGGCATTATTTTTATTTTATCATTTTACAAGTAGGCTATCCTAAGTGGGTCTCATTAGATGGAAATCAAGGTGTTAGCAGGCCTGCCTTTCTTCTATGGTTCTAGGGAATAATCTACTTCTTGCCTTTTCCAAATTCTAGAGACAAGCTGCATTTTTCAGTTTGTAGTGACTTCGTCCAACTTCAAAGCCAACAAAAAACATTTTCAAATATCTCTTATTCTTCATCTTCTACCTCCCCTTTTATTTTAAATGACCTTAATGATTACATAGAACCTGCCTGGATAACACAGGATAATTTTATGTCAAATCGTCTGCTTAGTAAATTTAGTTTCCTCTGCAACCTTACTTACCCACTGCAATGAGAACTAACATGTTCAGAGATTCTGGGGATTAGGACATGAACATCTTTGGAGGCCATGTTCTAACTGCCACAGAGGTTTAACCAAAGGGGGTCCTCTTCTCATGGTTATGGATTTCAACTGGTTCTGATAAGCTTGCAGATATACCCTATAACCACATCTAGTTGATAGTCAGTTGCATCAAGGAGTCAGATCAAAAGGTCCCTTTGCAGGTCATGAAGTGGAAAGGAGTGAAATGTATCTTGGTTCTTTTTCTGGCTATTTATCATTAGCCATTTCTGAACCATTAACAAAACCATGGCTACTTCTTTCTTCATATTCACACTGGTCATGTTTTCAGCCAGTAGGAGAATATTTGTGAGTCCAAACTTGGTCCTTAGGAATATAGCAGCATTTGAAAATGGGGTGGCATTTGATTTCCAAGGAGAAATTCATTCTTGGGAACAAATTTTGAAACCATGAGGGTCTGACATCCATCTGACACTTTATCCATTGTCAGTATTCATAAAGGTTGACTTGATTCCTATTATGGCAGCTTTCTTTACATGTAGTAGTATAAAAATTAATCAACTGTGATACAGCAAGTTAACTTAGTATACAAGCCCCATAAAGCAATGATTTTAGAATACCATGAAGTTAGCGTAATAAAATTTTGTAGCAAGAGATCTATTGTAGAAAAATATATTTCTCCTGCCAATTCCACTCATGACTATTCCTGTTTGATCTGTTAACATAGCTATGGTAGTCAATTGAGCAACTGTTCTCAGTACTTCCCTCCGCTCCCAATTAGAATTATTTACCCAGCTCCTTTGTCACATAGCTACTTGGTGCCTTTTGGTGTGACTGGAGTATGTGTTACTGCCCCGATGATGCTGGGCTTGGCCGTGGCACGTAGCAGATATAACATCGTGTCGTTATGTACCTCTGCCTTAAGCATCCTTGTATCATTCTGCTTTCTCTCCTGCGTTTCCCATGAGACACTCCTGATCCAGAAAGTATCTGGTTCGAAGAGAGTGAGTAACACGTGAAATAATCCTGAGCTCAACTCACAATCTGCCGTCAAGCTCAGCTGAGGGAATCAATCCCCTGAAGACATGGAATTATGTGAAGAATAAAAACAAATGTTTCCCTGTTATCGAGATTGTTAAGGTTTCATGTGGTGGTCTGCATGGGCGGCAATATCTGATTACTCTGCTCTCCATTCAAGTCAATCTTACCAACTCATCTCGATTCCATTATGTTCCTCAACTTCCATATAAAATTAGTTAACCAGGTTCCATAAATTTTGCTATTACATTTCTCCATATGTATTTTTTTTTTATCAATAATCACTTGCTTTTGTTCAGGTAGGCATCATTCCTTCCCTTGATAATAGCAGCATCCCATAGCTAGACTCTGTCTCCATCTCAAGCATTCCAGTTCATTCTTCTCAATGAACTAGAGCAACTCTTCTAAAATTTTAAGTTCAGACTACCAATTATAATTACTTTCTGTTCACTTTAATGAAGGTCAAACACATTGTTATGCTTCATTATATCGCACAGACCTTCCTGATCTGCGTTCTGCTTGTCTTCATACTGATGTCATTTTCTCACATATCTCCCATAATTGAGGCCAGTCACTCAATGTGAAGTACTTTGATAGGTCACATCTATCTGACACTTTATCCATTGTTGGATTTGAAGAGGTTGACTTGATTATTACTATGGCAAATTTCTTTACATGTAGTAGTAAAAAAATTAATCGAATGTGGTATAGCAAGTGAACTTAGTATACGAGCCCCCAAAAGCAATGATTTAAAATACCATGAAGTTAGTGTAATAAAACTTTCTAAAAAGAAATACACTCTAGAAAAGTCTGTATCTCCCGTGAGCTCTACTCATGGGTATCTTCGCTGTTGTGTTCACATAATTCTGGTGGTCGGCTGGGCAATCGCTCCCAGTTCTCCCTCCCTTCCATGTTTTGCCTCATTTTGTTCTTTCTTCCAGCTCTTTCCTTTTTTAGGAATGCCTTTCTTTCTTTCTTTCTTTCTTTCTTTCTTTCTTTCTTTCTTTCTTTCTTTCTTTCTTTTTTGTGGGTACCGGGGGTCAACCTCAGGATGTCCTGCGCCAGCAGGCGCCCGTGCTGCTGAGAGACATTACCAGCTCTTTTTTCATATGTGGCTTCCGGGAGTTGAACTCTGGACCTCGCGCTTGCCAGGCACGCGCTTATGCCGCTGAGCCATCTCACCAGCCCCTTATTTCTTGTATTTGTACTAAATAGGCATAAACTTAGACTCAGAAGAAAAGTTATTGTACTAAGAAGCTATTTTGTGACTTTTTTTCTAAGCAAAATAAGTTCTTGGGTTTTATAGTTCTTTTCACAGATCATGGTTACATTTCTCACTATTATTGCTACAGGATATCCATTGTCATTGTCTGACACTATCTTGCATTTTTTTCTTCATAGTCCTGGTGACTTAGATAGTATCTAATGTATTCCTTCAGGCATTAGTTCCCTCATTTTTACAAATATTAATGCAGCTTATATCATATGCAGTGCTTTAGACCCTGATAAAACAATAGTGTAAACAAGTAATTATTCTGCTTATATAAGTACAGTGTACACGAACAGTACATATATATCATAATTATATCATCTTAAACCCTCTGAAATTTATATATCATCTTTACATTTAAAATATTGAAGCTGAGAGAGAGAGAGAGAAAGAGGGAGAGAGAAAGATCATGCAGCTATTTTTTTTTTTTTTTTTTTGGCATTCTACTTTCTCATGGAGTAAGGGCAAGTAGCTGAGATCCCTGAGAACCACAATGACTATAAAGTACACACGCTTAAAGTATCTGTTGTTGTTCAGGACACAATAGTTTAAAATAGTTATTTCATTTTTGTTTTCAGTTTTGAGGGGTCATGAATTTGGGTTGCTAATTTCTAACACACATGGTAACAGCTATGGCCAGAATACCCACTTCCAAATGATTTCTTAAGTTTGCTGTCTTCGTTTGCCTTATTCCCTTCTTCTCCCTTCTTTTCTACCCCTTGTTCTCTTCCCCTCTTCTTCCTTCTCTTTTCTTCTCATTTTTTTACTTCATTTTCTATCCTTACTCTTGCCTTTCCCTTCTTCATTCTTTTTCTTTTCTTCTGTTTTTCTTCTTTCCCTTTTCTTTGTTTTCTTTTTTAAAATCTCTATAACCGTATTTGACATCTAGCTATTTAAACCTCAGGTAGCAATTTTAATAATAAGATGATTTTCTTAACTGATGCAGTATGCTGTCGTGAAGGGAGGGTGTAACACTACCTGAGGAAAGGTAATCCCAGATTCTGGGAGGAGGTTTGTCTGCCACACAAGGAACTATGTTTGTCTGAGACCCCACTAATTATGTGGCTCATATTTTAATTTCAGTGTGAAAACTCCTTTATGTATCTCTTCACTGGTTCAGAAGTTATCTGGAAAATAAGAATCATATCCACTGAGACTCTTCAAATGTCATTATTGTTGAAATAATTTAGGAAGAGTGTAGAGAAATACAATACTAAATTTTCATGAGTCTGTGCTCCTTGTTCTTTATTTGGCATTGAAAAGAATGATCCTTAGTAAATCACTTAGATACCCAAGCCCCTGTCTTTTTTAACAATAAAAATGAAAGAAATGGGCTAAATCAGTGTTTTTCAAGCCGAAACTAATTCACTATTCCAAGGTCCTACATCTGCTTAAGAAAACAGAAGCAGGGGCCGGTGAGATGGCTCAGCGGCTTAAGCACCTGCCCGGCAAGCATGAGGGCCCAAGTTCGAGTCCCGGAAGCCAGGGACCGGTCGCCTCAGCAAGGCGCGCGAGGTCCTGAGGTCGACCCCCCGGTACCCACAAAAAAAAAAAAAAAGGAAACAGAAGTATACTTCTACGAATATTAGAAAATCATTCCACTAGATGATCTGTGTTATTTCTTCCACTTTTGACACAATGTGGCACCCTAACCTGCACACAGCGTGACTTGATAAACAGGAGTCATGCAGGCTTGAGAGAAGAACACACCTCAGTTTGGATCTTGACTTACACGTACGGTGACATTGTGTAAGATGCACAACAGATTTATTGCATGGATAGATTCACAGATAATAGGTTGGCAGAGAGGTAGACACATAGATGATACGTAGATTGATAGATGCAACTGTTTAGATTCAATCGTGTAGTATGTGGGCAATTCCTGAATGCAAAGAGTGTACTCAATAATTGATAAATCATTTAAATAATTGCTAAATTCTCCCCCTTTCTATCTTTCAAAGGGAAAGTCTGTTCAATAATAATATCAAATATTTATCCTGTGCCTTAAAACATTTTTACACATGCCTTGTTTCATTTGATTCACATGATTCTCCAGTCTACATTAATTTCCTCCTTTTTTACACTGACAAAATCAGCTCAGTGGTCTGGATGAGGTCATGTAGCTAATAAATGGTGGGCTTGGGGTTTGAACCTGGACTCTGACACTAAGTCTCAGCGAGTGCCCAGCTCCAAATGAGTCATGTATATTCGGTTTCGCCTATTATCATCACTTTTTCTGGTTCAACTCTTCCATGTGACTCGTGTAAAATGAAATTGGTGATTGTTTATGGCATCAGTTATGTTAGCTTATCTTCTGAGGCAGCCATTGTGAAATAACATGTGCAGTGACCCCTCAGCACGAAGTCCAGCACTCATGTCATACTTGCCATTGTTCAGCGTTAATATCCACCTTTGCTACTCCTTAAATATACTTTCCAACTATTCACATCAAAGTGCTTTCAAAATCATTCAACTGCCAAGTTTGAGAAAATTGCAGGCTGATTGACATGCATTTCTAGTGTAAGCATAGTAGTTCATCATTACTTCAGGTAAAATATTATTCAAAACAAATTACACATCAAAGAAGATTTTTTAGATGGCCAAGTTGTTTTATTACTTAGAGCACGTTATATAGAAATAATGTTTGTGGATTTCATTACGTTCTCCAAATCCCATGGAGAATATAAGCCAACCCTGTTTATGTAATAGTAACAATTATCTAGGTCAAAAGCAGAATAAATAACAGAGCCTTGACTTTTCTAATGATATTTTTATTGAAGATGTTCTGAAAAATACATTTTAAAAGTTCCATGGAACTTACTCCAAATTGCACCTAATTTGCTTTAGTCTTCTTATTATTTATTCCATGTTCTTAAACAGCTCAGGTGAAACAACTAGTAAATGGATAAACAACAATAAAAACAATAAAACAATAGCAGCACATATCTACAAGGAGATGGGAAAATGACTGAGGATAATATGTTACCTGTTACTTTGTAAACTTGAATTATATGTTGATGGTTCTATTCCTTTGCCACTCATGTCCAGTCATGCATCATGCCTATACCCTCTCCTTAACACCTTTAAAGATATCTACAATTTGATTCTGTTTCACCGTGTCCTATTCACTGTACTCACTTACTATCCATATTTTTCTGAACTGAAATTTCTGCATTTGCTCTCTGGAACAGTCTCAGTTCTACTCAAAGGTCTAGGTTATCCTGTTAGGAGGTAAACCAGATGCTGACTTCTGCTCTTTACCCTGCAATGACTACCCACCTCACACAACCTAAAAGCCAAATTCCATCTCAATTCTGGCTCCTTGTTACTTTTTCTATGACGGTCCTCTTGTACATTATACTCCAGGCACACTGTTTACCTCTGTTCCATACATATCCCAAGCTTCAAGGGCTTTGTACTGTAGCTGCCTTTACTCTAAAAGTCCATCTCTGAGCTACTGGCATGGCTCTATTCCTCTCCCCCTACCTATCACAACACGCATGTTACCATCCCCATGAGGCTCTGCATGCCTGTGCTACAATCGCAGGCTGAAGCTATTTATTGCTCATTCTACTTCATTGTTCTTCTTAGCCCTCACCATCACAGACATACTACAAATTCAACTCATTCGTCTTGTTTATTTTCTGCATAACCTGTTGAGAAGATAAACTTTATGAAGAGAAGACAGTCGTTTGTATCGTTCACTTTTCAACCTTCAATCCCAACACCTACAACCAGCATCTGGCAGATATCCATTAGTTTTATTTATTTTTTTAAGAATGTCTCTATGTCATTATTTATTATGCAGGCTTACCTCTGATCAATACGAAGCTGGGACTATGTACTGCGTCATCCTTAGGATTTAGTTTGGTCACATGCTTTTTGCAACTGTCTCTATGACTACGTAGCCCAATCAGTCTACTTTCCTTTTTATTACAATGAGAACACTCATATTCAGGTCACCAGTAACTATGAAATTTAAATGAGATAATATGTACAAAACTAAGGTTTTAAAGTTCAGTATAAATATTTAGGTATTATGTGGCTCATTACATAGCTCAATATTTAGGTATTTGAGTGGATCATTATTTATGTAATAATGTCACTCATTCCTCAAAGCACATTCTATAGGACGTCATGTAATCATAATCCAGGAGGATACATGAACTCCAGTAGTTACAAAAATGATCTCAAAGTGCACACTGAGTTTAGAATTGGATGTTCTGACCAATTGTGTGGTGCATTTTTGACACAGTATCTTTGCACTAGTCAGTTTTTCATTACTATAACAAAATATCTGAGGATGAGTACTTATAAAGAAAAGATGTTTGTTTGGCTCACAGTTTTGGAAGCCAAAAGCCCAAATACCATAGCACTGACTTAGGTGAGGGCCGCCTTGGCTGTGTCGTCGTGGCTAATGGCACAACTACACAGGACAGCGTGCAAGAAGGAGGATTGGCAAGGCCCGACAAGAACCCTGAGCAAAGGGGAAGGACCAGGCTTGTGACCATCCACAAGACACAACTCTGGGAGGCTCACAACTTCACAATATCTCTGCACTGGGAGTCAAGCTCTGAGTGCGTGAGGACACATGCAGAACACATCCAGTCCATAGCAACCAGGACACTTTGGCTATGTCCTGCTGCTTTAAATAAACTAATTGATTTCCTCCCTCCGTTCCCCATCTCTATAGCCTGCAGCAGTCAATTCCATGTCTCTACATTTTAGGCTTCAGGTAAATGTCACATCCTTCATGACGTCCTCTGCATCTTCCCTATTAGGTAATTCTATACGACATCAAATGTTTCATCTTAATATTTTATAAATGCAGTAATTTATTCAATAAGTGTTTTCCTCATTGTAAGCAGTATCAGAGCATGAGTCACGTGTTTTTTACATCTACCATCTACTATATGTCATATATTATGAATTTAATAAATGTCTGTTGAATGAATACTAATGTACCTTTAGAAAAGTTAAAATGCCAGTATTATTTCTTAAATTTCAATTCTTATACTATTTACCTCTCCATTGCTAGATTATTATCTCTACGACTTTGTCAATTTTATGTCAATCCAACAAATACTTTGAGCATCTATGACAATAATATTTTGAACATATTGTGTTCTATTGTGTTCTCTGTTCTATAGAACATATTGTTCTATTATTCTAATAGTTCATTTAATTCTACATATTTTAATTTTTATGTTGCACATATTAATTCATTCTACATTCCTGATCTGATATATGTGTGTATACTCCCATATTCAGCTGCCTTTTATAAAAGAGGTATCTAAGGCACAGGAAACCCAGATGTCTTTCTTTGGGCCACACAGGTAGAGTCTCAGGGACAGAATCTTATTTAGTTATATTTGCATTTAGTTATATAATTTCGGTATATGTTTTATTGATCACTGGACTGCTCAGTGATTGTCATACAAATTTCTGCATTCAGTAATTTCTCCAAAATTATTGCTTTAGTGAATAAGACTTTAGCACATAGTTTACCTGGACTTTTCATATGTCCCCTCTCCCTCAAAATGATATGGATATTTGAGCACATATTGTTTTTGTTGTCTCAGATATCCATTATCTTAATCTATTTATCTATCTATATTTAAATACACACTTCCTTATGAAAATTTTTAAAGTTACTAATAAAGTGTACCTTTTTATTCAATTTACTTTTGTTTACATGTCTTTTTTGAAAAACTATGTTTGAATGACAATTCGTGTTAACTTTTGAACTTCAGTGTAGTTGCTCTCTCCTAGTGTCTGCGAACTATCTCAAGGGAGTTGTTAAGTTTCAAGAACATAAATGCAGCATGAAGAGTCTGTATTTCATAAAACATGGAGTGAGCAAGGACTTTTCACTCTAGGTGGTCTCTTCTCAGCTGAGGGAACGAATAAAGGAGCAGAGAGGTTAAGTGACCTCTCCAGAACCCCGCAGAGCACTGATTCCCCCAGGAGTGTTCGGACAGTGTTTCTTCTCCATTAATTCTCCTGTGAATCATTTTATGGCTTGAAGACTCCCTATGCAGTAAAATTTTATTAGCTGTGTGTCAGGAACTTTGCTAGGTGCTGGAGTTGCAACAATTTATGAGACATAGACCTTGCCCTAAAGGACATCACAGTCTAATAGCAAAAGTAGGTACAAAACATGCAATAAGAACTAATAAGTAAAATGCATGCAGAAGACAGACACATGACTGTCATGAGGAGTCAAGGCAGAGACACTGGAAAAAGTGGCTTCTGATTTGAACCTTAAGTGATAAGTAAAGCTTGGAAGTTTTCTGGTCAGGTAAAGGAAGGAATAAAGAGGACCATAGAGGAAGAGGCTTATGAACCAAGAGGCAGAGATACACATAAGCAAAAGTAATGTGAAATATTGTAGAGCGTGTAAATAAAATACAAATGATCCATCCATTGTTCCTGGGCTGTAAAATATGAAGAGGAGGATAGCAGAAAAGTCTGCCTGAGTAGGTCCATACCTTAAATGCCTAGGAAGCCAGTTTTGTTTTGATTTTTGGTGGCACTGGTGATCAAAACCACTGATACTCTAACGCTGAGCTAAATCCCCAGTCCTTTTTAAATTTACTGATGTATTTTTATTTTGAGACAGCATCTTGCCAATTTGCCCATTTGGGCCTCGAACTTGTGATCCTCCTCCAGTCTCAGACTCCCTCAGTGCTGGGATTACAAGCATACACCACTGAGCCCAACTGGATGCCGCATTTTAAAACTTGGTTTGATTACACAGAAAATGTGTCATGGCTAGGAACATTTAAACTGGAGTGTGACAGTTGGCTTTGCATTAAAGGAGCCATGGTGCCAGCATGATCTAAGCAGTCAAGACTGGAAGTAGGGAGACTAGATTGGAGCTGGGTGCATTAATCCAGTTGAGATTCTGGAGTCATTAACAAAGGCAAAAGATTGGTATGAAAGGTGAAGAAGTCGATGTGATTGTTCATGTATTTTATACATATATATAGGATATGTCTTTATTTCATATACATATTTTATGTGACTATTTGGGACTTAGTTAATAATTGAAGGTTGTGGTTGAAAGTATAGGGAAAGCAAGAATGACAGCCAAGTACTTGCAAGATGACCTACAGATGACCAATTAAAATGGATAGGAGAGGTTTTTTAAAATAGTTTATTGGTACATTTTAGATAAACATAATGATCATATTCATCATAGAGAATTTGTACCTGTACATGATATATTTTCATTCCTCCTTTTTCCCAATTCCTTCTCCTCTTCAACTCCTCTTAGCCTCCCTATTTACAAAGCTTTGTTTGCATTTTATCCTTTTTTTCATCGTCTTTTTTCCTTTTCCCTTCCTTCTTTTCCCCCTTTCCCCACGCTAGTTCTTCTTTACTTTTGAACAATTTCTTCCCATTTCACAATATCTATTGTACATTTTGGTCCTTATTTACTCTTTCTGTTTCTCACACCAGGGAGACAATGCAATGTTTACACATGTAAGTCTGATTTATTTCACTTAAGAGTATGGTCTCAATTTGTATCCATTTACCTAGAATTATCTCAGCTTTACCCTTCTTACGACAGAGTAGTACTCCATTACATAAAAATCCACATCTTCTTTATACATCACTCAATTGATGGGCATTTGGGTTGTTTCCAAGATTCAGCTATTACAAACTATGCTGCTATTAACATGGGTGCACATATATTGCTGATGTATAATGTTGTTAATTCTACTGGGAAGATACTCCGAAAGTGTAGGACAAGTTTAAGTGAGGGTCAAATTGGAATCTCCCAATGACAATGTGGTTATGTAGAAGAATAAGGCCCATTCAATTAATGAGATCCAGCAGACTTTAAAATGAGCATGTGAAGATGGTTGAAACAAATCAGGATCATAATTAGCATACTACTAAGCAATTGGATGTCTTTGCTTTGTGAATGCATATTGAATAAGAGGAGCAAATTGGTACAGTAAAAGCTTCAGAGCTATGAAAAGAGGGAGAAAAGAAAGAAGTTACAAACTCAAAGAGAAGATACATTTCAAGAGGAAAGCATAACCAATTAAAGACAGAATAAAGAGTAAAGAATAGAAGAGTAGAAAATAATCATAAAATTCAAGAGGTAAGGTTATTGATGATATATAAGGCGCTGTTTTTAGTACATTCCACCAATTCATTGAGGAATAAGGGGGGGTGTTAGGAAATAAAATAGATGATCTTTTAAAAATCATGGATCTGAATGAATTAGAAGACAGGGATAATGTGTTGAGAGCAATGTGATGGCAGGGTGGTATATCCGGGCCTTCACATATTTATAGCTGAGGAGGAGACTGTTTGGCAAAGATGTTGAAGATAGAAGAGCCTGGAGATGTAACACCCATGGAAAAAGATCCCAGAGGAGTGGAAGATGGATGAGGCCAACTGTGCTGATACAGTCAGAGATTAGCTAAAAATAGGGAGAAGGATATCATTCTGTGGAAGAATAGGAAATAACGTATAGATGAAAATGAAGATAAGAATCAGACAGAGGACAGGTAAGTTGAGAAAAATCTTGAGTAAGTATATTCTAGGAAAACCAAAAGATTCTGTGCTTTCTGTACTATGTTAGCTTAATATGGTTGTTTCCACTAAGACAGCAGAAGAAATGGAAGATTAATGTATTAGTAGCCTCCATAACTTAATAAGAAAGCTTAGTGAGGGTGAATTGATGAGATTACTGGAAAAGCAAGATTTTTTTATTTGTTTTTGTTTTTGTTTTTTAGACAGGGTCTCACTATTCAGTTCAGGCCAGCCTTGAACTCATGAGGTAGCCCAGGCTGGCCTTGAACTCGCGGCGATCCTCCTATCTCAAGCCTCCAAGGTGCTGGTATGATGAGTGTGCGCACCCATACCTGGCTAGGAAAAATCAAGATTTAGTGGTCAGAGAGTGAGCTGTCAAATATCAATGTTTCTGTTAATGTCAAGTTTTGCCTAAAGTTAAAGTGCAGAAAGTGAACAAGAAGATAATGAACAAGTACATGAATGAAAGCCAATATATGGAGAAAGCCCAGCAATTGGATGTCAAATTAACTGGATAGGTTTTATTTGTAATTACTGATGTCTTCTAGACTTATGGTTAGTTGGGATACAGAATGAAACTAAATTGAGGCAAAAACCTCCTTAGTATAAGTTCGTGTATGAGAAGGACATGACATATAATAGGAATCCTGAAAGTCAAGTGGAGTTATGGAGTTATCAATGATGCATTTGGTAAATAACATCATTTTCCATTTGAGAGTGCTACAGAGACAAAAAGTGTTCTCAGGCAGAGCCAGGAATGAGAGAATGTAAGGATTTAGGTTTATGAAATGCTCACCAAACTGGTAGATCTGCCCTCTTCCTTCCAGAAGAAATAGTTGAAAGCATTCAGAAATTACTTCAGTGCATAAAAGAATCAGTCAGAGGAAGCATAGAAAGCAAAAGAGTGAGAGTAATTAAGTAGAATGAAAGACATCTAGGGGATTCCAAAGAACCAGAAGGAATACTCACACAAAATGTGGCTCAGATGTGAATCCTGATAATGTCATACATGTCGTGAGAAATATGTGAAGTTAATGACACACAGAAGAGGCTTTTCTGGAGGAGCAGGTGGACCCCCAAGCTGTCAGAGAAAAACTTGACAGAACAGAAAGAAAACTGACTCGGACTTTTACGATGTTTAGAAAATAAAATTTAGACTAGCAGTATTTGTGTATCAGATGAGGTCGTGGGGCTTTGCCTTCCTGCTGGCACTGACGGTGAGTGAAGGTGGGTTTCTGCTTGTTTATTCTTTAATGAGCTTGCCTAGACATGGGGTAGGAAAAAAAATACAGTGATGGCTCTTGAGCTGTCGGGAATCAAACATCAACTACGGAACAATATTTTGTATTTACAAAGGGATTTCATTACCTTCAATGGCCCAGGCTTATGTGGATAAGAGACACAGCTAAGAATGCCAGAGTGAAGGCATTCGTGTTCATCATTCTGCAAGCTTAAACCATTCACACACAGATCCCGGAGAGCAGAGGCATTAAAGACAGGAAATCAAAGTGGCAAAGGCCCTAGGACGCTTAGGGGTTAAGCCAAACAGTCTAGAGGTCAGGGAAAGAGTTCCACCCCCGAGGGGCAGAGGAGTGCTCTGCCCAGAAACTGAAGTCTGAACGTACAAACCCAGCCAAAAACAGGCCTTAGGAAGAATCCATGTGCCAAAGCCGCTGCTAATCAGTTCACAAGAGCTCAGGAATTTGGCTGGACTGAGCCTGCAGGTGAAGGTTGTTATTGACTCCGGCGAAGCATTGCCAGCATCGTGTCACATCACGTTTTCAAGACTTTATAGTTTTGTTAGCAGAAAGGAAAAAAAACTCTTCTGAATCAATAGTGGCATATCTTACCTGTACAAGTAAGTCTGGGGTTGGAATAAAGCCTAGAATTATCAAAGTTTGAATTTTAAGCATCATACTAAGCTCACAAATTCATTTTTTCTCTCTCTCTCTGGAAAAGGATGGGATTATTGAGCTCTAGCTCTAGGTCAAGCAACCTTTCTGAGAAGGCCAGAGAAGAGAATAAATCTTCCCATTGCTTTTTAGAGTGAGGCTATCCGGGCACAAGTAAAATTCTGCTATTTAAAAGAGCCAAGATAATAAGACAAGCAGTGTTTAGGCCTCTATTATATTTAAGAATTCATAACTTGATCCATTAAACTCCTGTTTTCATTTACCAGTTCTCTCTCTCAACTGACACCCTGTAACACTAGGGCTTTTTCCAAATATATTTACAGAACAATTGAAAAGAATTCCCACCAGTAACAGAATGTCAAATATATCATTACAAAAGCTAAATGTTTTACAAAGTCATGAAATCATGGCAATTTATTCCAGAGCCTGTTGGACACAGTTGTAACTAGAATGTTTCAGCTTTGAATGGGTCGTTATTAACAATAGATCCAATAATATAACTATGTACTAGAGGGAAAATCAATGCTGGTTGGAAAAACCATGTCAAAATAGAAGTAGGAGGAGTTTGACAATATTTTCTAGTTACTAAATGAAGCATAAGAGATTCCATTTATCATTTTTGAACAGACAAATACTGAAGGAAACTGTAGGGAAGGCATTCATCTAAATAGAGTGTTTTGTAAGCACACTGATTAAGATCACAGACAATGGATCCACGAAGCTTGGCTTCAAATCCTACTTCTGACAATTAGCATCTGTGTTTCTCATCCACAATATATTTGAGAAAGAAAAACTCAATATTTGGGCCTTCCTTGTTGGGAAAATTAAAAGTATCAATAGCATAAAGTTTTGAGACAAACGCTCAGATCAGAGAGACATTCTGCAAACACGTTATATCATTGTGAGGCACTATTGTTCTCAGGACCTGATTCTGATAGGCCAGTTCTCCGACCTCCCTTCTGAATGAGGACTGATAATTGGCATTGTTTACTTTTGTACTGAAATCAGTGCACAACTTAATACTGTAGGTATAATAAATCCTCTCACTGATTGCCATATTACTGTACTTACAATTCTTTAGTTAATTCTCCAAATTGGCTCAAATTCTCTAATATCTTTGTCCCAACATTCTCTGCCTTCTAAAACAGTCAGAAGTTGGAAAGCAGCATTGTAGTTGCCTTGGCAGCACTTCGTGTGGTTTCATGAGTCTTGTTTTGGATATGTTCTTGGAGGAAGGAGCCAAGATTAGTAGAATTTAAAATCCCATCCTGGCAGCAGTAGCATGTGACTTTACACAGACTGTTAAGGAGGTGAGGCGATTTGCTCGGCAGGTGAGAAAATTGTTTCTGTTAGTCTTTCTGGCTGTCAGGTTTTGGGGTAGCAATCGAGAAAAGCCCCTTTTATAAATACTTAAAAGGTTTCCTTCACTTTCACCAAAGTAATAGCAAAATGAACTCCTTCAAAGCAATTACCAATGATCATTGTGGAAGTACTGTATTATTCATTCGGCCCATCCTTAATTCAACAAAAATGTATTTTCTTTGTGTCATTCACTGTTTCAGTCTTGCTTCAAAATGATGACTAAAATTTGTGCCTGGCATCCATATGCCACAGTCTAATAGGTTTAAAAATATGCTTTTGAATATTGGCTCTAAGTCTACAATTTAAGACTGTGATTGAGAAAATGTCACTTCTGTTACTGTCTTCTCTAATAATCAGTACCAAGTCATGTGTATGCAATAAAATATACATTTTAAATGGTATTACTAAACAAACATTGTCATAATTATTATTTAGCAGAGGAACCTTTAAAATCATTTATTTATTGAAATGGTTATAAAGATTAGTGGGTTATATTTTGGTAGATTTGTACACACACATAACGCACTTTGATTATTTTTACTCCCTCATCACCCTTCTTGTGCTGTCCTTGCCCCCAGTTTCATATTTTTGGGAGCAGTTTCAGTGTATATAATATAATTTGCTTATCCAAGAGACAACTTTTAAGAAAGACAGAAAATATACTTAAATTAGATTTATTTTTAATGTGGGTACTGGGAGTCGAACTCAGGACCTCACACTTGCCAGCAGGCACTTGTACCACTGAGCGATATCACTGGCCCTTTTTTCCTTTATGTGGGTTCCGGGAGTCGAACTCAGGACCTCGTGCTTGCCAAGCAGGTGCTTATGCCACTGAGCTATCTCACCAGCCCTGGATTTTTAAACTTAGAAGTACATCACCTTCTTGCACTGTGAGGGAGCATTAGAGGGAATCTCTGGATGGGATTCCAGGCCTCTGCTCACCACGAATTTCTCACACCTGGCAAGAACCCTAGCATGCCTCTTGGGCTTGGGGTCAGGCACAGGTCACCTCTAAGAGCACCTCTCTTAGTGGCCATGCTGATGAGGTTTCAACTGGTGGCACCTCTGGACCTAGTTCTCTGTGTGTAGCAGTTTCTCTTCATCACTTCAAAGTGGCAGCAAGGGACAGTGGAGAATGTTGCAGACCTGAAATCAAACAGGTTTGAATTTGCATCTTGGCTTCTGTTCTTATTGTCAGGGGAGCTCTGAATACAGCACTTAGTCTCTCTAAGCCTATGTGGCAGTTAGGGTGCACCATCATCCTGACTGACTGTAGGATCTCCCAGGTAGGTTGGTGGCACACACTTCTGGGTGCATCTGGGTGGGTCCTGGGTGGGTCCTGCAAGGCCTTGGGGTCTGTCTTTTGTCCCTTGCCCCTTCCTTTCTGGCCCTGTGACCCTGCTCAGCTTCTTGGCCACCATGAACTAAGCAGCTTTGCTCTGCTACATTCTTCCGGAATGATGTTCCTGCCTTGGACCAACTCAACCGTAGACCGAGTCCTCTGAAACTGAGCTAAATGAAAGCTTCCCTCCTTTAAGTTGTAAGTATTGTATATTGTGGTCAAGCAATGGGAACACCATCTAATACAGTCTAAGATTTGTGTGTGTCCAAATGTCACTAAGGATACCTACCTTACAAGGTGGTTATGAGGATTAAATGTGATAAGCATGTGAACGTGTGTGTCATATATTAAATTTTTAATAAACATTGTGTGGATATAAAATAAAAGAAATTTAGAAGAAATGTTGTGGATAAATTCCTCAACCATGAGATGTATTCCTATCCTCAGCTGTCATGTTTAGGTATGCCTCATGTAAGGCAAATTACTATTCTCATTTTACCTAGTGGTACATAAATCTTCTATACTGGATGGTCCTACAGTAACCAACTTCTACTGGTTGTTGTGTCTCCAATGCCCAGAATAGAATCTTAAATACATGTTTTTAATTCTGGTGTCTGTCAGAGCCTTATCTCCAATCCAAATTTAATAATATGGTTGACTGCACCCTATCTCTGGAATGTTTAAAAAGATTCTTCAAAGGTATAACATATCTAATTTTCAAAGTTTTAATTGTCAAATAGTTTTAAGAATTGAGTCCCACCTGTGTTGAACTATTAAATGAGCGAATGAATGAACCAAAAAAAGATCACCAAAAGTGGAGCATGTTGGTTCATGTTTGCAATCCCAGTACACAGGAGATGAGGCAGGAAAGTCGAAAGTTTGAGGTCTTTCTGCACTCTGTAATGAGTTCAAGGTCAGACTGAACCACATAGCTGGACCCTGCCTCAAAGAAAGAAGAAAGAAAGAAAGAAAGAAAGAAAGAAAGAAAGAAAGAAAGAAAGAAAGAAAGAAAGAAAGAAAGAGAAATATGATCCCAGATAATCAGAGTCACAAAATTTGAGCCAGTTAATGTTTTTCAGATTTAAAAAAGGTAAATTAGAAGAAAATCACTGAAACTCTGGAATCTGAAGGTCAAACTCATTGTAGAAGTTAGCCAGAGATACTAGGAATGAAGAACAAGTAGAATTGCAAGGGAAATTTATAGTTACAACCAGGCACTTGCTGTATAATCTCACACCAGTGTCTTCATTTCACTATCTTATTAGCTCTTCATAGAAAAGCTATCATTTCAATATAAAATCTTAAGGAAGATTCAGTAACATTATGAATTATGTAGATTTATACAATTTTAAACAAAGCCATGACTCCTTTGCAAATTACTGTGTTCAGGATATGATTAGGACATAGTTTCAAAAAGTAATCCTGGGAAAGCATATAAATAAAAATGAGCCTTGGCAACAATTTTAAGCTCTGAATAATAACTAGAAAAGAAGTGATTAATTACTAAGTGTTTTAATACTAATTCAACTAACTCTATTCATTTTCCACAGCACACTGTCTCTAATTAGCTGATTTGCCATTAAAAACACCACATTTGTGACAAGAATTATACCAGGAAAGAAAAGGAACATCCTGTCATTTGGATTCAAATGCTAATTTACAACTAAACCTTAGGAAAAAAAAATACTTTATTTACCAAAAAAAGGAAAGAAAAACATTAAATCAATGTTATACTGTAGTAAACATATATTTATCTAACTGCAAATATTTTCAGAGGTGTAAAGTGTTTAAAATGGATTGTAAATATAAGAACATTTTAGGAATCAGTTCTGTTATTCAATGAAAATAAATGTAATTGTGGTATTTTACAAAGGCATTCTTTAATCCAAAGTTTTTAATTGCATTATACAAACATGTAAATATAATTATGCATTACATTACTAATTCCCAAGATGGTGTCAATTGGTTTCCAGGGTAGGTGAAAACTAGAATTCCAGAAGAAAGAATTTTAATTTTTGTGTATCTTCATTGAATATCTGACCTCAAGCCAGTTGGCAAAGTTAGCGATGAGCCAGATGTTATGTAAATTGATATCGCTTTGCCATTTTGCTCCTTCCATTGATGTAAAGGGTCTTGTGCATAAATGTTTGGTAAATACAAAAATTAAATAGTATCAATGAATATTTTAGTCATTTCCATCTTACCTTTCTGAATTACAGATCAGTTAATGTCTATAATTTTTCTATTTTGATGTTCTCAATGTAACAGCATGTTTCATTAAACATCATTATCAAAGCACTTAATTGTTTTGTAATGTCTGAAAGCTGATGCCATTTTAGAGGTTCCATGTGAGTTGTCATGTACTGAAAGAAAAACCAAAACAGAACCCATGACTCTTAAAAAATTAAAATGACCAACGAAGAATTCCAATCTAATTTTAATAAAGAGGCTAAAGTAGTATCTAGTGCATTTTAAGTATTATAGCAAGGTAGTCAGATCATCTCTATTATCCTGTCACTTTGGTTTTCAGTTGTGTTATTGAAATGTTTTCATTAAGGATCCAGATTTTCATTTAGAGCAAATATTATGTTAGTAAAGTATCAACTAAAATCATTCCAGCATTTAAATTTAAAAATAGAAACAAAAATCCTCTCATCTAAATATTGCTACTCTTCCAAACAATCTTCTGAGAAAAACTGTTGTATCTGTCCAAATTATTCAGAGACAAGGTCAGAGTCTGCAGCACCCAGACTCTGTACAGTGAAATCTGTAACCCTTCAGTCTGCAAAAGTAATCACTTTCTCAGTGAATGGAAAAATGTACTGAAATCAGCACTTAGTTTATTGGCAATCTAAAGACATGGACAAAATTTGAAGACAAGTGATAGCTTGATTTCAACACTGCTTCTCTCACCCTTTAGAGCTCTTTTCCTCTGTCTTTTCTAACTTCAACATGCTATGTGTCACTATAGTTCCTACCTTCCAGGTAACCACCACTGTAGCTTTTATGGTTTGATGTGACCCAGCTACACAAATGGGAATAGAATTGCACTTGCCAAGATTTGCCAGGGCCTAGTGGCATTGAGACAGATAAGATAAAGTATCAGTGACAGTTGAGATGCTTACACTGGCCAAGCCACCTGCAGCTACGTAGGAGAAGTTGCTTATCACTAAGCTCCATGACAACTCATTGAATCCAGACCCAGCACAGTTAAATTTGTAACCTAATTCATGGTCAGAAGAACAGGGGAGGTTAAATCAACGAGAACAACACTGCACTTGATGTTATTCATGACTGTAAGGCAATTTCTGTATCTTTTTTAATATGGAAAAATGGTCAGTAAATGTTATTGCAATAACAACATTATTATAACTATTTTTGGATCCTATGCATTGGCAGGGTGCATCAGCTATTCTTCCCCATTCCTACCTCCATTGCCATTTATTGACACTGTGTGATAATTACTGGAGAATGAGGTGTGAAGGACAACAGTGTGTGTCACTTCCAGGCTTAGGCAATCAGAGGCAGCTTGGCTCTTTCTTGTTCCTAACTACAGTGGCCTCAGATACCATATGATGCAGCTGATATAGCTACAAGATATGGGAGTTCCAGAAATCCATGTCAAATTACTGGCGCTCCACATTCCAAAGGTTGAACATAGACCTGTATCTCTCACCATGTACCAAACTAGAATCAAAATGAATCAAAGTTCTAAACATTAGAACAGAAACACTTAATCTGCTGGAAGACAAAATAGGTAAAATTCTTGAAGACATAGGTGTAGACAAAGACTTTCTAAATAAAACCCCGGTTGCACAAGAAATAATGCCAAAAATCAACAAATGAGATCACATCAAATTAAAAAGCTTCTGCACAACAAAGGAAACCACTAACAGAGTGAAGAGACAACCTGCAGAATGGGAAAATAATTTCACCAGCTACTCCTCAAAGGACTAATATCTAGAATATATAAAGAACTCTAAAAAATTAGCCCCTCCGAATTTAAAGACTCAGATAAAAATGGGCATCTGAAATGAAGAGACACTTCTCAGATGAAGAAACGCAAATGGCCAATAAATACATGAAAAGAGTGTTCAACATTGCTGGCCATTGCAGAAATGCAAATTAAAACACTGAGATTCCATCTCACTCCACGGATAATGGCTACCATCAAGAAATCAACCAAGAACACATGATGATGAGGCTGTGGGGAGAAAGGGATGCTTTTCTATTGTCGGTGAGACTGTAAACTGATACAACCACTACGGAAATCGGCATAATTCCTCAAAAACCTAAAACCAGAAATTCCATTTGACCCAACTATTCTCCTTCTGGGTATCTTCCCAAAAGAGTTAAAGATGTCATACTACAGTAATCTATGCATACCCTGTTTATAGCAATGCAATTCATAATAACTCAATCTTGGAAATAGACTATGTGCCCATCAAATAATGAATGGATAAAACAAATGTGATATTTATACACAATGGAGAGCTACTCTGCCATAAAATGGATAAACTGGAGTCATTTGTAGGAAATGGATGCACCTTGAGGCCATAGATCTAACGAAGTAACCCAGACACACAAAGTTAAATATCAGATGCTTTCTTTTATATGAAAAAATATATATTTATATCAAAATAAAAGACAGATAACAGGAAAAGAGAGAAAGAAAGAAAAAGTATTGTAATCCAGTCCAAACAATTTATCTAAAAGTGTACCTAGATGTAGTATAATTTTCTTATATGTTTTATATGGTTTTTTGCTTATTACTCTGGTTTTCAATCTGTATACAGTAAATGATAATTAGCTTTGTAAGGTCTTATAAGATAAACAATGAATCTGATGTTGGAAAAATAAAAGACAGGTGGAGGGAGGGGGATAAAAGAAAGGAATTGAAATATGTTATGTACATGTACCAATCCCCTCAGTGAATATGGTCATTACGTACTGTAAACATGAATCAATAAAAGTCAAAAAATAATATTGAAACAAAGAAAGACAAGAGTGGAGATTCTAACTGCTCCTACTTTAAATTTAGAAAGACTAAGATACAAAAATTTTAAACAATTGTCCTGAGATTTCAGAGATAGTATCACCAAGACTGAATTTCAAATTTTTTAATCCTATGACAGTTTTACACAGAAAACAAAGGGCTAAGGAACTAATCACTGTAAACACAGGGCTCTTTTCATGGATATCTGAATTCATCCAATGCTTTCACTAAGCCAGTATGAGTTTCACAATCTTCAGATTCTTACATTTTCAAAGTAGGTGCTTATAAAATAGGAATAGCACAGCATATAGAATTCCTAGAATCCCTTCTAAGAAATATATTTTTATTATAGGAGATGTTGATTGCAGGATAATTGTTAAAATATCATCACCTTCACAAGAGAAAAGATCTTTGGGATTGGTTTTATATGCATACAGTGCTTCACATGGTGAGAGTCTTCGTTACTTTCTCATCGTTGAGACACAATACCCAGTACCCTCAAATTAAAGGAAGAAAGGTTTATTTAGATTCACAGTTTAAGAGCTTTCAATCCATTGTCAGCTGTTTCCAAGGCAGGGTAGCATGGCAAAAAGAAATGGCAAAAGAGAAATAGCCCAGGGCATGACAGTCAGGAAGCAGAGAGTGATCAAGGGAGGAAGGGTAGGAGATATAGACCCTTCCATGCCCACCCAAGTGACCCACCTCCTCTGATAAGGCTTTACTTCCCAGCATCATATTTTGTTATAAATTCATCAATGGACTAATCCACTGTTAAGTGTCACGCCTTCATGATCCATTCACCTCACAAAAGCCCCACCTATGAGCACATGAAGCTTTGGGGTGACATCTAGATATAAACCATAGCAGTGAGAATATCACCTTGATGTTGCAAAGATATTAAATGTATATTAACTTTTTCCTTCTAGAAGTACAATTTAGTAATTCAGTATTAATTCAAGGCAAATGAACTAAAATATGCTTCTCTTATTCCTAGCAGGATTGTGCCTTTTAGAATCCTTACTTCTTTGATTCAGCCTAAATGAACCTATTAGTAATTCTAAAATTAATGAAAGAAACTGGGCTCTGAAATCTTTGCTATGTAATTTGTCTGGTCTTATTGACACTATGTCCCCATCAGTATGCACCTCCAGAACCCAACAACTGTCATTTCTAATATGTTATATGGAACTAACATCACCAGACTCATAGCTTACCTATAACTTCAAGGTAATTTTTCACATTCTGAATACTTTCCACATTTAATAGCCATTTTTTGACAATTTGGTGTTAATTATGTTTCCTTTGAAAAAATGCATTCAAATTTTTAAAGTTCTGGAAAACACCTTCAGCTGGTTTTATTTTCTTTATCCATATATACTCAAGGACAGCTCACGTAAAAGCATATTCTCTTTTGTGATAATTCTAAAAGAGCAACAATGTTTTCAGGAAGAAAAATTTACTTTTAACAATTTCAGCTGGGTTTTTCCTAACTCTTGAGTGAATGGTTCACATAATATGTGAGGGATATTTCAAGAGATCTAGGGTTTAGTTTTATTTCGTCCATTGAAACTAGCTGTTTCAAGATAGGAAACACTTTTGCTTTTACTGAGTTTAACTTAGAGTTCATTGTGAGGAAAGACAAAGATTCTAGGGTTATTTCCACTGCTATATCTTTGGGTTGATATATGGATAGCTCATTCACTTAATATTTTACCTAGACTTCTGCAATATATTCCTAAATTTCACCACCCCCAAACAGTACTCAACTCTGCACTCATCTTTTAACAACTTTATTAAGATGCAATTTTTCACATATAAAATTTCCCTATGGCAGATGTACAATTGAATGATGTTAACAAAATTAGTAATGTAACAAATATCATAATGTCTTAGAATGTTTCAGTACACTCCAAAATCTCTCCTGTACCTATTTCAATTTAATCCTTAGTATAAGGATCCAATCACATGTGCAGATAGTTGATCTGCTATCTATTTTTATGAATGTCTATATTCTGAATACTAATGAAAATTGCAATTATATGACATGTAATATCTGTCTATCTGTTTTCACTTTAAAACTTTAACTTTCTTCCATATTTTAGTATGTATCAGTAGTTTATTCCTTTTTTGAATGATAGTATTGCTTCATATGACTGTTGCAGCACTTTATCTACCAGTTTGTTGGAATTTGTATTGTTTCCAATTTTGACTATTATGAATAATGCCGCTGTGCTCACTTGTGTACCTAACTTTTGGAGAACATAGTTTTTTGGGGGAGAGGTGATAGCAGTGGAATAACTCCTAACTACTTAAGAAATTGCCAAGTGGTTCTTTAAGGTGTTTGTAATAGTTTGCATTCCAATCAGCAACATATGAAGGACTCAGTTTTCTTTCATCCTACCCAAATATTGGTATTATCTCTCCTTTTGAGGATAGCCATCATAATAGATGGATAGTGATATGTCGTTATGATTTTCACTTTCACCTTTGTAATAGCTGGAAGAGGTGTGGCACTAGGTGTGCGCCTTTGAAGGACATATTTTTAAGTTTCTAACATTTACAAGCCCCATGTTCTCTCCTTCTCTCTATGGTCCACACTGGCCTTTGATGTGCTGTGTTACTGCCTGTGCTGGTTAAGTTTAATTCTGTCACTTGACTGGGAAATGATGAGGGTTTAGTAGAGCACGCTTCTGGGTGTGTCTAGGTGGATCATGGAGGCGTGACCTTGGGTACAGTTCCTGGTTTATTGTCCCTTCCTTTCTGCTGCTGTTATTCTGCCAAATACACACTAAGCAGCTTTGCTCCGCCATGGCGTTCCATGCATGATGTTCCTGCCTTGGAGCCAGCCTACCACGTAATGAATCCCTTGAAACTCTGGACCATATTAAACCTGTCCTCCTTTAAGTTGTGTGTATCAAGTATTGTGTCCCAGTAATGGCAAAACTAGCAGGTACACTGCCCAAAACTGTGCCTACATAGATGTTTCTTTCCTGAAATTCCTTCTCCCTCTCTCTCCATACACAATTAATTATTTTCTTGCTTTCTATCTCAGTTCAATCATTGCATTCTGATCTTCCTAACTACATGAATTATCCTATTAAATATTTATAAGTAGCAGATAGTTTTACTCCTTAGCATTTACCACATTTATTTTCTATTTATTTACCTTGGGCAAAACAATATCTTGTTTTCTTTAATGTCAGTGTCGGACAGGTTTCTGGCAATCTTGAAATAAAGAGCCAAGGGACCATTTTCTTAAATACTGTTAAATATGGGGTTCGATTATACTGCAGTCGCAAATTGAGTTTGAAGTAGAATTTCTTTGCATCTACGGTGAACTCAAAACTTTGGCACTCACGGAGGGTACAAAGAGAAATTAAATGCATTAATGTTATCTTTATATATATTAGTGTGAGTAGATTTTTTAACATTAACATTACTACAGTCAAAATACTATCTCTTGATCGGCCCCACATAATATCTTGTTCTATGATGTAGCTTTAGAAAGACAAAGAATTTCATACAGACTGTAGACAAAATCAACCTCAAAAATTAATCATTTGAGATTAAATTTTAATGTTTTGCAAGTGTCTTGTATTTAATATATGTTTTAATTTTAATTAAAATGATATATAAAGACAAGGGTATTTTACAAGGTTTATACTATAAATTTAAATAAAATAATAATAAAAGTATTTCAATCAATGACAGAGATCTGCAGATAAAATTTTTCTATAAACTCATCTGTCGCGCGCTTCTGCTCGTCCAGCGAGAAGAATCACACAACACGAGTCGGTGAAAGCTTGCTTTAATCATTCACAGCTCCAGAGCCTTTACACACGTCCGCCCTGTGGCGGCTTCGTCCGTGCTCTGCCGAGATCTCCCCCGAAAAGGCGGAGTAACATGTTTTTATAAGGAGAGGGGCGCCAATAGCAATACAGCAGGAAATGAAAGCTCATAGGCTAAACTCATCAGTCTCTAGGCAGACTCACACATTTACAGGGCGCGGACAGCACTGACCGCAACCAGGAAGCAGGAAATAGGCGCCATCTTGCCCAGGTCGATGGGAGGGGTAATTTAGCACAGGCCTTGAGTCAGGCACAAGGCCGCGCCGGAGGCCTGATTGTGATGTTGGCCTCCAACATTTCCCCCTTATAAATCACATAAAAAGGCAGACGTAGCCAGTCTCGAGTGAATGTATTGGCCTGCACCCCACTATTAGTCCGGTGGTCGTTTGTGCCAGCGGCCGTCTAGCACCGACCATCCTGGGCCTCATCCTTTTTTGTGGGGCTAGGAAATAACTGGATGGAACCTAGATGCATGCAGGCATGCATTAGGTGTTCCGCCATGAACCCCCCTGCGGAGCACCTCGTGACTTTCCTAGTCACACACTCGACGGCGGTCGCCACTCAATGGGATGGGGCCTGTCTTAGGTTGAGTCAAGGCTGGGGATCCTTGCTCTTACCCGTCTTTGGCTCACCCACCCAGCTAAAAGCGATGTTCTGCGACCCTGAGCAGGTAGGCAGCCGCTGGCCTGGCTGTAGGGCCTCCATCCTCCAACTGCATGGCAGCCATTGCTGTCAAGCGCACCTGTTGTTGAGTCTGCATTAATCTATCCAGCAGGCACTTGATAACAACCAAGACAACAAGAATACCGACTCCGATTGCAACCCAAGTTGCCAGACTGGGCCAGCTAAACCAAGAGGTGACCTTTTCCCACAATTTTGTGATGACAGTTCCCAAACTGGACAGGTCAAAAGTAACAGGCTGTAGTTGTATCTTTTTTACATTATCTAAGCCAATAGAGACCTGCTCTGAGAGATTTTTGAATGAGGGCAAGTATGTATTTTTGAGCCAGTCAGACATCTTGGAAAAGGTCCATGACCTATTAGTCTTAAAGGGTCGGAGGTCTACACATCCTCCTAGGGGATTGCAAGCTTGATATTGGCTGAAAACCTGGACCCCCCCAATTAAGGTAATGGAGCTGGATCTCTCTACATACCATAAAATGCCCCCATACGTCCCCCGATGAACTGCAGTTTTTTATCTTGGTGACATTGGGTGGCCTTACGGGCCCGGTTGTCCATACCCCCCACCCCGAAGGAGAGTTTATCCTAGCGGTGCCATAGCACGAGTGTCAGGTTTGATTAACAAATTCTAAGAAAGGCAGAAAAGAGTTGTTCGGCTGACACTGTGCAGTAACGTTAGCATAAGAAAACACTAAGGTATCTGGAGTAACTGGGAAGCTGGTATTACTCATCTGTGCCCTCACTCCGACTCTGGAGGGTCAGAGATGACGAGGTGCCGAGCAGGAGCCAGACAATCACCATCAGCAGCGGTGGAGTGCCCATCTTCCTTGGTGGTCGGGTCTTGGTGGGTTTTTGATATATTTGCGGTCCTCGTCAGTCTTTCGGGGACCCACACCGGTTCCCGTCCAGGATCCTGTGGGAAGACACAAACCGCACCTCGGACCCAGTTGACTACCGGGTCCGGGCCCATCCACTGTCCCGTGATGACATCCTTCCAAGTGACCATCCCCTTATTTTTGGGGGAAGGATTGCAATGTTCCATCGCAGGGGAGCAGTTGTCCGAATTTAAAGTTAAAAAATTGATGGTAAATAGAGCAAGGGAGAGCTTTCCTTTTGGTGAGAGGCCACGACCTATCCCCTCCTTTTGTTTATTTAGAGTATCTTTAAGCGTTCGGTGTGTTCTTTCAATAATAGCCTGGCCCATTGGGTTGTATGGAATGCCATGTTTAAGGACTATTTCCATGGTTGCACAGAAGCTTTTGAAGGCCGCACCTGTATACGCGGGCCCATTATCTGTTTTTAGTATTTTAGGCTTTCCCCATGCAGCCCAAGCCGCAAGGCAGTGATTGATAACATTAGATGTCTTTTCTCCCGTCTCTGCCGTGGCAAAAACAACTTGAGAACAAGTATCTACTGAGACATGGACATATTTGACAGACCCAAATTCTGGGATGTGTGTTACATCCATTTGCCAGATATGACCTGGTCTGAGTCCTCGCGGGTTAATCCCATCGGACCACTGGGGGCGCATCACGGTGCAGGTACCGCAATGCCGGACAATGTCTCGAGCCTGGGCCCTGGGGATCTTAAAGTGAGCTGCCAAGGTCTGAGCATTGACATGAAATTTTTTGTGAAACTGTTGGGCTCTCTCAGCCGGGGATGAGAGCGTACATATCCATATTGGGCGCGTGGCTGCATCTACCATTGCATTGCCCTCTGAGAGCGGGCCTGGGAGCTGGGTATGTGCTCTGATATGAGCCACATAAACTTTGTGGGTCCTGTTTTGTAATTGTGTCTGGATAGTTTGGAGTATAGTGAACACCGAAGAAGTGGAATTTATCTGGCCCGCGGTTTCCAGAATCTGTAAAGCATTGACCACATATTTGGAATCTGAGAGGATATTAATATCCGTGGGGAATCTTGTAAGCACCACTGATACAATTTGCAATTCCACTAGTTGGGGCTGATTTGGTTGAAACTGTACCAATACAGGTTTAGAGCCTGATATCATATATGCTCCAATTCCCGTCTTGGACCCATCTGTAAAGACCGTGGGAGCCCCAAAGATGGGCTCTTGAACAGTGGATTTTGGAAAAATGATTGGATGTGATGTGACAAATTGTCTGCATTCCACCGCCTATTACCTTCCCTGTTGTTGCGATCAGCTCGGTCCATGCAAAGGTAGGAGCAGTCGCTATAGTCTCCAATACAGCGAGTGTGAAAGGAACATTGGGGCCATAGGAAGAGACTGCTTCTTTTAGTTGCTTTATAAGCTTATGGTCAAGGGGTTGATGGTATGGTTGCCCTCCCTGGCTGGTGAGAACCGGATAAATCCCGTATGGGCCTCGGTCAATGCCGGGGACATTTCTGGTCCCTGTTTTCTTTATGACCTCCCATGTGGGGCCGTGGAAGGTACGGCAAGCAGAGGGCAAGGGCCATCTTGGAACGGGGGAGGCGGCTCCCAGGGCGGGGCACTGGGCATAGGTCCGCCCTCCCCGTTGCCCTCCCCTAGCGGAGGCCGGCCTAGGCTTAACTCTTTGAAGTCATCATACAATTTCCGGAAAGGATTAGAAGTCTGCCACGTAGCAGCCGTAGCGCCACGTCTCGGGGAGGGGAGGCCCTCTGTTGGCGCCGAGCCTTTATTGACAGCAGCCTGAGGCCCCCGCTCTAACCCCTCTGTCTCTTCCGCCTCTGAGTCTGAAGAGGAAGAATCCGACCCCGCCCTAGAATTAGCCCTCGAGCTCTCTGAGCGAGCCTTCTCAAGCTCCTTTTCAAGAGCCTCACAGGCCTCCGAAAGCGGAAGAGATCCGCTTGGGCCCTCCTCCACTTTGAGGCAATATCTAACCATCTCCCAGAGGGGGCGTACGGAGGGGTCAATTACTCCCTCTTCCTCAGCAAAACTGATATCATATCCTAACTTTTCCCAGCAGGGTAGAGTAAGGTGCCCAGTGGGCCAAAACCACGGGGCGATCTCATGTATATTTTTAAAAAAATTTTGAACAGTTTTAGAACTCACCTTAATGCCGCGTGCTTTTAGCAAGTCTCGCATCGGCTTGTGCATCGGGGCACTGTCGGAGTTCCCCATTGTGAAATGAAACTGCTCCAGTGACACCGTCCCCGCTGTGAGCCCGCCCGATATATGGGCAACCCCCGCCTCAGCAATTGAGAGCGGAATTTCCCTGAAAGTGCGTCCACCCAGGGCCAGGTTAAGCCTCCGCTTACCTGAAGGTACGTACCGTCCTGTGACTCGATGCAGCTCCACCAGACCCCGCACGAAGGGTGATCAGGATCCCCGTACGGGCCACCAAATGTCGCGTGCTTCTGCTCGTCCAGCGAGAAGAATCACACAACAGGAGTCGGTGAAAGCTTGCTTTAATCGTTCACAGCTCCAGAGCCTTTACACACGTCTGCCCTGTGGCGGCTTCGTCCGTGCTCTGCCGAGATCTCCCCCGAAAAGGCGGAGTAACATGTTTTTATAAGGAGAGGGGCGCCAATAGCAATACAGCAGGAAATGAAAGCTCATAGGCTAAACTCATCAGTCTCTAGGCAGACTCACACATTTACAGGGCGCGGACAGCACTGACCGCAACCAGGAAGCAGGAAATAGGCGCCATCTTGCCCAGGTCGATGGGAGGGGTAATTTAGCACAGGCCTTGAGTCAGGCACAAGGCCGCGCCGGAGGCCTGATTGTGATGTTGGCCTCCAACACTCATCCTTGATGTGATTCCTATTTAAACAACATAAAAACAGGGGTCTTTCATAATATCCTTTTTTTTTGTGTGTGTGGGTACCGGGGGGTCGATCTCAGGACCTCGTGCACCAGCAGGTGCCCATGCCGCTGAGATATCACCGGCCCCTTTTTCGTATGTGGGTTCCGGGAGTCGAACTCGGGCCCTCGCGCTTGCTGGGCAGGCGCTTAAGCCACTGAGCCGTCTCACCGGCCCTCTTTCATAATATTCTAATCTCAGAAGAAAAAGATGTAAAAAAGTAGCTGGACAAGGGTGAGGAGAAATGGGGAAAGGAAACAGAAGAAAGATAAGAAAAATAATTGGTATAGAAATAAATATTGTGGATGTGCTACTTTTGCCTATCATGTGCTTCACTTCCCTCATCAAAGGATCATTTTTCCACAGTCATTCAGTGTGATTTGCAACTCTTCCTTTGCTCCTGTGGCAACCCAGATCACGTGATTTACTTTTGCCAATGACATAATATTAAAAGTGATAGAGATATAGATAGATATAGATGGAGATACAGATATAGATATATAGAGATATATCCATAACTTATCTTGCCAATTCTCTTGCCATTTGTCCTTTGCCACAAGAACAGCATGTCTCAAATAGGAGTCCTTCCATTAGTCTGAATCTTGTTTTATGTTTTGTTTTGTTTTTTGATTCAGGGTTGCCTTGTGAAATCAAAGCTGGCCTGAAACTCACAATGAAGCCCAGACCGGTCTCAACCTTGTGATTCTTCTGCCTCTAACTTGAATCTTAAAATGGGAAAGCATGTAGAACAGATTTCAATGTAATCCATTGATGCTAGTAGAAATGAGAAACTAGCCACTGTTGTTCAAACTCACTAAGAGTTTGGGGTTAATAGCAACCCTACCAAAGAACCAAGGATCAAAATAAGTGCAAATTGTTTAGAATTTTTGAGGAATAATATAGGTAAGTCTTTGTTTTAAGTATAGTTTTATTTCTTTGAAAATAAGCCATATCAACCAGTTGCAGATTTTCATCTGTTTGTGCTGCCTTGATGTTAGAGTCATGTCATGCAAAACTACAGAAAGAGAATAGTGAAGCAAGTTAAAACAACTACTCTAAAGAATCAATTCTCTTTTTTCCCAGGGAGACACAGAAGAAAATTAGCTTTCCAAAGTTGCTTTGATAAAAGAGTAATATTCCACAGGCATTACCTCAGGCTTGTAGTTGAAATTCATGCATGCTGGTTTCTAAAACGTGAAGGGTACCAGATTTTCCTAAAAACTGTTAAAATTTGAATTTGGGTTTGATTTTTAAAAATAACTTACTGCAAATTTAAGAGAAAGACATATTCTTAACGAACCTCTCAATTTACCTGAGGCACTTATTTTACAGTTTCACACATTGTGTTCTTACTTTAACTGGAAGCTATTTCTGAGTACTTAGTAGTGCATGAGCAATATCTGAGAAGTTGTCCTAGGAAATCTGTTTCCATAAATGCCTTTCTCTAAGTGAAAAGGGTCAAAGGAGAATATACACAGGTCCTGATGCATTTCAAGTCTTATGTTCCTGGTTTGATTCATGAAGGACATTTCTTGGAAAAAAAAAAAAAAAAAACTAGGATAGAATGATGAGATAACAAAAGCTTTGAAAGCTAGGTTGAGTTTTATTCCTGACCACTGCAAAAGCAGGGTTTCCACAAAGATTTTGGAAGAGGCTAAACATTTAGGAGACTGTAGGTGCATTTTGCTCATGAGAGTATTAAGAAGTTTTTACTTGGCTGGGAATTACTTACAAGATAAGAATTTTGCTGTGCACAATTTTACTTGCTTCTCCGACTTCCTCTTTGATGTCTTCTTCTCTCTACCCTCTCTGCATAGAGAATTTAGATTTCCTGGGGGCTACAATTGTCTTTATCATTCATTCATTTATTCAACACTGTGGTTTGTTTTGTTTCAGCCGGATTTTTTAATAAATCTTTTTTTAAAAGTCTGTTCTGGGTTGAGCAATAAACTCAGAGTCTAAAGTAGAGATGTCTGATGAATACAAAATAATAGTGCAAAATGGAAGCCCTGTGATGGGAGCAGCTGAGCTGCAGAAGTGCTGAGGGATGAGCTCACTGCACTGTTGCCAGAGGTTAGTGGCTGTGACCTGACTAATACCTGAAGAAGGGACAACTGTGGGAGGTAGGTAAAGAAAGGAGAAAGAAAATCTCTTCTCTAGGGGAAGTAATAAAAACACCATAGAGGAGAGAATTGCAGTGAAACTACAAATCGTTTTGTTGAACCAGAATCTAGCACTTGGAATCTGCCCTGTTTTTTATATCTTCTCTTTGTCAGACTATTTTTTGCAATTCCTCTTGAACAGTTTTTCTCTAATTCATTACATTGAAGAGCTGATTTTTTTGTGTTGGTTAAAATGGTGGTGACATACAAACAGTTAAACGTGTTTTCTTCTCCCCTTCAAAGAATACATATTATGCAGATCTAGCACACTGACAACTATTGGCTTTCTTCGACTGACATCTCTGTTTGCACACCTCATGTCCATTCTCTGCACCTACATCTTAGCTTAGCTTGCGTTAGGACTTTTCCTCAAGACTCGTTTTTGGTCATCTACTAATAGTTTTCTAGCTCTTGTCTTTCTATTAACTTATTCAAAGTCAACTTTCATCACTGCCTTGATTAAAGAATCTCTCTTTGCTCATTTTTCCTGTCTGATTTTCTACACCTTCTTTATCAGTCTCTCACTTTGCTTTCTTTCACCTTCTCCATTTCTCTCCCAAAAGTATGCCCTTCCTGGCAGTCTTCATCTTTTTCACTTCCTCTGTATTCCTCACCGTGACTTTTTTCTTTGAATATGTTTTCAAATTCTCTTCAACTTTCATGACTTTATTTGATTCATTCATCTTTTTAAGCTTCCTTTTCAAGATGGATAGCAACACTCCCTGCTGAAGAATTATTCTCTGAATTCCTATTGTGGTTTGGATCAATAACATGAAACTTATTATTCAATAACTTACTATTTTATAAAACTCAAGTCTGGTTTTTGAAAGCTGCTATTATCTTCTTAATTTCATTGTAATATCCTTAGAGGCAGAGCTGTGACCTGCACTTTTCTGCCATTGCGTGCCAGGCCCAGCGCTATACTGAACATAGTGAAAACTCAACAAATGATAGTAGTTTGGGAACCAACAAAAGTACTTTTATTTATTCCATTTCTAAAGTAATAATGCATCCTGAGATAGTAAAGTTCAATGTATAATTTCAAAAAAAATTGTATTCCAAGTGAACTGTGAATTAAGTCATTTCGAAAAGCTTTACAGTAATCTGTTTGTTTGTGATTCATACAACACAAAAGCATTTAAATTTTAAATATGTAATATATCTTGATTTTAAGGATTTAATTACTTCTTTTTGGTCAAGTTCCTTTTAGTATCCATGCATATTCACCTATTATAATAGTATTTTTATGTTTTATGGTATCAGCACTGTTGTCTCATCAGATATTTAAAAAAAAAGAGTTTCTCTCTCATTTCTCTACATAAAGTCACTATTTAGGTGACCATGTATGTGTGGGTTTCTTCTATTATCTGTATCTAAATACATCCAACCTACCGCTGTCTTCCAGACCTAAGTGGAGTGAATATGCTGAAATTGGAACTACTTTGTTTTTATTATCATTTATTGTTTGAAATATTATTTCTGTCAGACTCCATTCACTAAATCTGCATAGTAACTGGTCACTGTTCTGATTTTGTTTTGTTTTGTTTTTTGACTCAGTCTTTCAAGTTAAAGACTCAAGATGACTGCAAATGAATATCAAATTGATTACCTCAGTGACCGGTTTCTTTCAACACAACCAGCAAATGTAGTCCAGACTATTATTTACCTCCTTGCCCAATTATATGAGTGACTACGAAGGACGTTGAAAATAAACTGCCATCAGATACAAAACTCATTTCACTATGAGAGATACAATTCTTCAGTAAAAATAGTGTGAATTTGGAGTGGAAGAACAAGATTGGATTCATTTCACCCTGAACTGTTTTTACCAGCAACACTTCTGACACCATTGCATGTGATTTTCCTGTACCAGTAATCACGTCTCCAGCTCTCCAGACTCCAACTGGGTGGGTTTAAAATTCAGTTAAATCTGACACGAACCACCTGGAGTTCGCGTAAGTTTAAAACCTCAGTTCCCCGAGACTGCCCTCACGTCAGATGCCAGTTGTAAGTGTTGGGTGTGTAGGATGCCTACTGTGCTGTCTGACTTGGCTAAAAGTTCCCATACTGTTCATTTTTGGTCCAATAATGTGCTAAAATGACTCTCAGAACTCAGGAAAACAATTTATTTACTCTCCTAGGGTGTATAAAAGATACAAATGAAAGCCAGATGAAAAGATACAGGTAAAGATCCATAAGAGTCCTGAATGTAGGAGCTTTCGTCCTCACAGAGTTGGGATGTGACACCCTCCTAGGATCTTAGGTGTGTTCACCCTGGAAACTTTCCAAATCCCATCGCATACTTTTTTTAAGAAAGCAACATTACGCAGGTGCGATTGATTAAATAATTGACCATAGGTTATTAATGCAATAGCCAGCCCCTTTCCCTTCTTTTCAATTTAGGAGATGAGAAAAAAATTCCAAGCTTCTAATCTTGCTTGGTCTTTTTGGAAGACAGCTCTCATACTAATACCACGTAGAGACATACCGAGAGTCACTACAGTCCCATAAACTCAGTTGTGGATGAAAAGGGAAAGCGTTCGGGAATAACAAAAAATAACACTCACATTTAAGCAACTGCAAGTGTTTTAGAAGCTCTATGCCAGGAACAAGAAATAAGGACCACACAGATATTTCTTATTTTATCACACTACCACAATCAGCCACTTTAGTGTGGCCTTGACTCAAACTCTCTTAGCTTCAGTTTCTTCTTAAAGAGTAGTTGAGAAAATATCAGTTAATAGCATAATGTCTTTCACGTAATATTTGTTTGAAATCACGTTTTGGTTGCTAGATACATGGCAGTGGTTAAAGAACATAGTCATGGAGTTTGCAAATCTATATTTCCCAGTGAAGAAAAATTTGAGGATGTACAAGCCTTTTTGATGTTTAATTTCTTGATCAGGAAAATGAGGATGGTATAACTACATATCCTGACCCATATAGACTCTTATAAAAAAAAACTTTAAACAAATAATGAATTTCAGCAGCAAATAATGAATTTCACGAGAACCCATGTGGGTGAGAGAAAAGTCTTCAAAAAGCATACACATCGAATTGTCTATTCACAAAATATTCTTGAAAAAAACAGCGTTATAGAACAGATCAGAGATTGCCAGAAGTTACAATGGGTGTACGTGGTAGGAAAATTAGTGCGGTGTTAAAAGACCAATATAAGGGATGTTTGCGATGATGTCCTTTGTAGTGTTATAAGGGTTTGGTATAATCAGATGTTTCAGGGCTATCATATACATTTCTGGACACAGACTTATAATCAATCTTTTCTCTAAAAGGACTTGATAAATTTTAGTGAGAAAGCACATTTTAGTACCAAAATATGGGCCCTAGGAATACAATTACTGCTCTGTTAATCTTTTGTAGACCTTTTAAGTGGGAAGCATGGGGAAAATATGTAAAAAGGAAAATATATACTATATAGTATATAATATTCTAAGCAATTATGTAGTAAGAGAAAATGTAACTTCATTATATTTATAGTAATTTTTCTTTTATTTTCTATTTTAAAATAATTTTAAGCATAGATATACCTGCAAGAATAGTATGACAAACTTTAATATAACCTCTACCTAGAGTCCTAATTCCCAATTCTCAATTCTAAGGCAATAGCGATAAATGATTAGTGTGTGTGTGTGTGTGTGTGTGTGTGTGTGTGTGTGTGTGAGAGAGAGAGAGAGAGAGAGAGAGAGAGAGAGAACATTTGAGAGTAGGTCACTGACATGCTGACATGATGCTTTACTAATAATTCCAGTTTCATAAGAACAAAGATATTATCCAGTGTAAAATAGGTAATTAATTCTGATAAAACACTATCCACTTTTTAATCCACAGATCCCATGTCTATTTTCTTTGCAAATAATGATCTTTAGAGTAAACACAAAAACAAGAAAACTAAACTTAAATCTTTTTACTCTTTTATATCCTTGCCAAAATGCAATTCAGCATCACACTTTGCATTCTCTGTCATGTTCCTTTAATTATGCTGAATCTACAATAGCTGCTTCTTCGTATTTTTTAAACTTGATGTTGTTGACAAATACAGTCCAGTTATTTTGCAGAATTCTTTGCAACTTAAATTTTCCAGCTATGCTCTTACAAATAAATTCAGATTAGCCATTTGGGACAGATGTATTCTTCTATTCTTAGCGCCATATAAAGAAGTGCATGATGTTTATTTTCCCCACCATTGGTAATATTAACTTTCAACTCTTAGCAGGATGATATCTGCTTGATTTCTCCATTATAAAGTAATAAATATTTTATTGTCCCAGGTCCCAGTGGAGGATCGCCACGACCCCATTTCCCTACCAATTATGTGGTTATCATAATATCAACACATCAGCTTCCATCATATGACACTCCACAGAAACTCCACTCACATACTTGACAATTTTTAAAATAAACTTAAAATTGGGCACATTCTCTGCCACATATTTAATTTTCTAGCAGTATATACTATCTTCCATTTAATGCTCCATCTCATGGAACCAATGATGATATTTTTAAAATTGTATATCTTACAATATCTGGGACATTGTCTTACTTTTAATAGCTGCCTAGTTGTATATATTATTACATTTGAATTGGAATCACTGTGCTCATGCTGAAATCATTGTGATCATGCAATTTTCTACTAAAACAACTTATACTCATTATATTCTTTTCATTTTTACTTGGCATTGGTGTGTGGTCTATTTGATTCAGTTCCATTTTGACAGTGGACGATGAGTACTTTCACAGCAGGTCCATTTCCTATCTTGAATATTCAAACTTCCACTGAACACACTCAAGATTTTTCTGCCTCTAATCTCTATTCCAACACTCTATGGCTGCCTTGTTTTGCTGCATATTGCTATGTTATTCACAATCTCACTTATTGATTTAATTAGTTAGGATTGATTTAATTTAAATCTTAGTTGTCACTTATTGTTCATTATATTATCTTCAACTGACTAAATCACCTATCTAAATCTCAGTTTTCTCAGTAAAATAAGGATTTGGGGAAACTTTATTTGTTGATCACTACAAACTAAGATAAAGGAAAAACATATACATTATACAGTACTTCCTTACCAACAAGCGTATATTTCCACAACAGCAGTGGCGTGGATTCATGTAAGAAACAAATGGTTAGCAATACAAAAACCATATCAGTGTTTCTGCAGATATAAGCTGGCCTTATTCTATCAGGAGGGATATGTATATTCAACTTTCTACTTTGCTCAAAAGTCAACTTTTTTCTGTAATCATTACTTATTATTAATACACTGATTGAACTGTAGCAATAACACAAGTTATAAAAATAAAAACATAGAAGACCTGCAGAATGTATTTATTTTACAGAGATGGAAATCAGATGCAATGGGAAAAAGAATAAGACTATAAAAAAAAAAGAGGTTGAGAGTGTTAGTAAATACCAAAAGAAGATAGAACTGTAGAATTTAGAAACCATACACAGGTATTTACCAGAGAACCGAAGAAAACCACACAGGTAAATACAATTGCTGAAGATACCAGAGTTGAAGTGAGTGTTTTGGCTTGGATGTCCACTGAAAAGCAGAAAATTTGCTGAATATTAGTAAATTCAAAATAGAGATGCTCCTTTGGGCAAAGAGTGGTTAAATGGTAATTTAAACAAAACTGAGTTGGGTGTATCTGCAAAAACTTTTTGGAGTTTCAAATATAATAAGATATTTTATATAGACAATCAGGGAAGGGTAGATCCTATACAAGTTTCTTCAAATTTGAATTTAAAGAATCTCATGGGATTTGTGTTCATTGGAACACTTTCTTAACTTTTTTTTACAAATTTGAATGAGACCTGAGTATTTTAGCAATATTTAAACGTCTGTGATACTGAAACTCATAGATGCATTTTTAATGCAGAAATGAAGGGAGAACCAAAGAGATCACAGGAAACTACATCAGAATAGAATCCTGACAAAGGCAAATCTCTTAATCATTTCAGGTTAATAAATCATAGCCAATATTTAACGCATATGGATCATAAATAATTATGGAAACATAAATCACATAAGGTACACACTTTTCAATATTCGAATGTAGTTAAAATGTAAACAACACTTTGGTTTTCTATATTCTGATTTAATCCATTCTGCTGGTTTGCAATAACCCAATTCCATTGGCTCCAACTTTTTTAATGCCCAGGTATTTTATAATTTTACCTAGACATGTGGACTCCATGTGAATATTTTTATTATAATTATTGTTCACATACTGGAAAAGCTGATACACATTGGCTAGCATCTGTGATTGATTGTACTGAGGCCCCAGTTCTTCAACTCTTCTTGTAACCATACCTGTTACAAAGTCACTTATACTCACAATACCCTGTATCTTGGCAAAAGTCACCTAATGTAAAACTTTATAAAGAATGTTGAATATTTATTGAACACCCTACTGAAATTGAAAAATAGAATAATACACTTTTCCACCAAGGTAAATTTGAAAAACCTTTAATTGCACCACCATAAATTGGGCTACACCTATATTAGCAAACGTGACAAAGCAGAAACTTAAAGAGGAACTGTGGGCTTGGGCTTCCTTTATGTTGCTTCTATGCCATGACTATGAGAATATTCCTGGGCTTGCCTACAGAAACTAAACTGAGTGACTTTGGTCATCCTGCCCAAGGCCGTCCTAGATCAGCCCTCAGTCACCTCACCCTGAACATCTGATTGAGTTCAGCCAAGATAAAAAACAGCACATAGCCTCTCCCAGCTGGCCAAACACATACGACCAACCCTAACAAAGACAGGTGGTCCTTGACTTATGATAGTACAATTTTTCAACTTTATGATGGTACAGAGGCAGCATACATTCAGTAGAAAACATACCTTGAACTTTGAACTTTGACTTTCCCCAGGCTTGCAATATCAAGTACCTACTTTTCTGCTGATGCTAGGTTGAGGCAGAAGCCCCACCTTCTCTATAACAAACAAACAATTCTCTACAGTGGACTGGGCCCCTATATTTTGATGTTTGGTAGGCTTGGTGTTTTAAATGTATTTTTAAAGTAAGGATATTTTCTTCTTACGAACAGGTTTACTGGGACCTAACTGCATCATATGTAGAGGACCGTCAGCATCATTTTGCCCATATGAGATCAACTCCACTTCACCAGCCTATTTATGTGGCATGGAGGGATTTATTTAGGTTATTTTCTTTACTCATTTTTATTAGTTCATGTTTTCAGTAGATAATGATTACATTTACCATGGGGAGTGGTACATGAACTTAACACATCTAAATTCCTTTTTCATCCTCTTCACTGCCTGTCCCTCCAATTTTTAGTATCTTTCCCTTTTGCAAAAGATCCATGGGTGAGTGAGATAGCTCAGTGGCATAAGCACCTGCCTGGCAAGCGCAAGGTCCTGAGTTCGACTCCCAGTACCCACATATGAAAAAAGGGCTGGTGATATCGCTCAGCAGCACGGGCGCCTGCTGGCGCACGAGATCCTGAGTTCAACCCCAGGTACCCACAAAAAAAAAAAAAAAAAGATCTGTTCCCTATTAAGTTTTATTTTGTTTTTCATTTATTTATATTTTGGGTTTCTCACATACAAAAGACCATGCAATATTTTACAACCGATATTTGGATATACAGAACTGTTAGATTGAAAAATTCACGGCCTGAACATCAATGAATAGAGGAGATGCTATGTACTGCAATAAATAAGTACTATCTCACACAACACTGAGTATATTTTGACTTGGACCCGACCTCTGAGTCCCTTGAAGATGGTTATTTCTGTGAAAGTCAAAGATGTCTTATCTCAGTATCCGATTTTCTATGGAATAGACAGTAACGAATAAGTGTCTCCTATAGATGGTGCAGGTTGATGATATAACCAGTATAAAAATAGCAATATTAAAACAATATTCATAGATTTATGCAAAATTGTGAAATCAGCATGTAATAAAAATAAATTAATGTTTATAGCACTACAGTTCATGATGGCTAAATATTCTAAGCAGCCTATATTCCATCAACATGAATAGACAAGGAAAGTGGGGTATTTACATACAGTGGCATACTACTCTGCCATAAAGATAAGTGAGGGCTGGGGATGTAGCTCAGCAGCACAGCATCTGCCTGGCAAGCACAAGGTCCTGAGTTCAATTCCTGGAACCAAAAAATAAAAAAATAAAAAAAGGTAAGTGAGCCCTCGAGTTGCTACCAGCCTGACATACAAACAACTTGGGTTGACCAGAGTTTTAATTTTAACTTATCACCCAAGGCTTGAGTTATGACCCAAATGCTGGCCGCTTGTGCTTCCAGATTTAACTCTTAAAGAGTTCCAGAAGGAACATTGCAACATCCTTTCCTGTATGGGGTTCGTTGAGAAATCCTGGGCCAGTTTCTCTCTGAGGACACTGAGATCTGCCTGTAGACAGGAGAGAGACTTTGAAGGTTGGGTAAAGGAGCCTGAGCCTTCAATGGACAACTTGAGTTGCAACCGGCCCTCAGGAAGGAATTGAGTTTGTAAGTCAAGGGTCCGCTGTAAAGCTGAGTCATTTGTAGGAAAATGGATGCACCTCAAGACCATAATGTCAAATGAAATAAATCAAATATACAAGATTAAATATCACATGGTTTCTCTTACATGAGAAACATAAATTACAAATAAAGAGCAAAACAAAAGGTAAATAATAGGAAACAGGGAGATAAGTCTTTCTCAAATGGAAAAGGGATCAGGAGATAGAGGAAGGGTGAGGCATGGGAAGAAAAGGGAATGAAAAAAGAATTAAGATGTGTTATGTACATGTACTAACTCCACAAGGCAGTGTAAACAGGATGTACTACAAACATATACTAATGAAAAATACAATAAATGTTAAAAAAAATAATGGCTAGAAGAATAGCAAGGAACCTCTGATGTGCAGCCTCTCCGTGGAAGACAGCAGGAACGGTTTCGGTTTAAGAGGAACAGTGCAATGTGTCCTTTGCTTTAAAGAGCACAGCTCCCCTGGTGGGCATATACAGTGCTGTCAGATATTTCATTATAATCCAGACATTTAGACTTTATGGAACATTGTATCTTTGGTTCCTGACAGTAAATGTTTCCATTTGAAAAAAACAAAAAAAAAAAGCACATAGTCCGCACACTAAGCATATCTGCAAATCAAATTTGCCACATTCACTATAATTGATGGTCTCGTAACTCTTACCTAGAGAAAGAGATAAGTAAAACAGTGTCTAAATGTCGACTTATGAAACTGAGAGTATTTACCGTGGTGGTGGTTGGAGCCATAAGGTATTGCAGGTCAAAGAACATCTTCTGTTGTGTTACTGTCACCTGACTATTCTGGTGTTTCAATTAGCACAAGTACCAAAGAATATATACCTAATATCCAGATAAGTGATATTGCTTCCTACATTTCTATTACTATATGACAATATTAACATAGATCTAATGGTTTGACACAATATGCATTCATTATATCACTGATTCTATGTGTTGTTTGGACAGCTTAGCTGTGCCGTCTACAATTCTGCAGTGAAACTACTGGCCAGGAATGTGATCTCCTCTAAGGCTTGACTGGAGCAGGATCCTGCTATGGTCAGGAAATGGTTTGAAAGCATCACCTAAATGATCATGCATTGGGAGCTTGGCCCCTCGAGTGATGAGGTAAAGAGATGGTGAACCTTTAGGAGGTGGACCTAGTGGGTGGCCATTGCAGATACTGCCCTAGGAAGGGATCAGGTAGTTCCTATGGGACTCTGGCTATTCCCCGAGAGTGTGCTTTTATGAGCAAAAGCAAGGCTGCACCCCCCCACACACTCTTTGACTTCTTGTCCCATTGTGTGATTTCATCTTATCTTTCATTTATGAGCTGAAAATTTATTACTTAAAAAAAATCCAATGGAAACATACAAACCTCCTTGGGAATTACTCGGTACCATTTAAAACTAAACCAAAATGCATAGGTAATAAAAGTAAGTCTTGCTGCTTTAGAAAAATTGCTTCAGTAGAATTTTGGTGTATATTGTTTTTCAGCAGACCAATTATAGAGGCTAAAACTGGAACCTAAATGAATAGCTATTTCATGTTTCTATAAGGAACTGAGAGAGTTCTCCATTTCAAAGTCACTTGACATAAAACTTACACATTCCAGACTTCTGAAACTTTCCACCTACTTATATCGCTGCCACTTACACATATTGTTAATCCATCAATAACTCTCAAGGTTGCAACAGCTGAATGGAAAAATGGCCAAGGTTACCCCATTTTATAAATCTCAAAGTGCTTGTGATTTTTAAAAATACTGTTCATATTTTTATTTGCAGTTTTAAAATGATTAAAATAATTTAGAAACAGATACTCTTAACTGGTGATTGATTTAGTCTGGGGTCAGAATTAATATTCCACATTTTCTCATTTTTGGACAGAGAGCTATTTACTAAAAGGATTTCAAGCAAAAGGAATTAATACATTTTATGTTGACTTTCCACCTTAATATTAAAAAAGAGAGCATTTATTGTGGAAATATGATTTCACCGTTAGTCTAGATAGTTTTGTATATTGAAAGTTTCATGGAGAAAAAATATTGAAGGTTTAAAGTTATAGAGGTTTATTTTACTGTAGTACATATTGAATAGTTTATATCACAAAGGTTAGGTTATTAATTTATTCAGTAAATCTACCCCAAAAGTGAAGGTTCCCAAAGGAGAAATAAAGTAAGTTCCTATAATCTGACAATATGAAAATGGAAATTTATTTGAGAATCAAAATTAATTTTAAATATCAATTCATGTTTTCTGAAATTGTACCATACAACAATATTCTAAAAATTAAGAATGAATCTTCTGTACTAGGCAAAATTATATATGGAGAAAGAAAAAAGAAATTGTGAAACATAAGGGGAAAAACAGTATCTCTAAAGAATGGACCCAATCAGGATCTTGACTTTATTATGAATGTTTAAAGAGATGAGCAAATAAATTCAAAATTATACAGGACATTTGAAAGAGAAGATAACAATGGGAAAGTATATTAATTTAAATGATCCAAAGACAATTTGAAGAGGGTAATGAATGAAAACATTTACACAAACTAAGACATCTACAGAGGTCTGTAGTATGGATTGCTATTAAAACAGTAAAAGTATAAAATAAAATAAAATAAAATAAAATAAAATAAAATATAAAATAAAATGACCCCGGAGTGTGAGTCCTTGCTCATGGAGGCCTTTTCTCCAAGAACGTTCACAGCCCTCTTTGTCTAACTGTAACTCTGGTAATCAAGTTTCTTCTCTTTACATAGTTGTCTGGAGACACTTTCACTTTCGCTGTAGTCCTGCGACAGCTTTTCAGCCCTAGTGTACGAAGGTCAGGCGGATGTGAGAGCTAGTTAGCTTGCCACACGGGAGTATTTTTAATGCTAGTTTCTCTAGTGTGGGTGAAACCCTTGAACACTTCACCTGGCAAATATAAGCTCTTGAAAAGACTATAAAAGAAAATTGCCAGGAACTTAATAAGATGCTTAACAGAGTGAATTATCCAGGGGCTTTATTCATAAAAAGGAAAATAATATACTCAATAAATAAGTCCATCAATATTTTAACTAATGTATTAATTTTTGGCATTTTCCAATTGATCTAGCAACAGAATGTCAATAAATTTAAAACAATGTACCATCATGATGGACAATGGAAAGGGACTCATCTGGTACTTCATTCATTCCTGAAAAAGCTCGTATTGCAGATACGTATTTTAGTAATTTGGTTTTGATAATTTATCAAACACTGATGCAAAGGCTTGTATCCCATGTCACTTCATAGACAATCTATAGCCATGTTACGTATTTCAATTCCATTTGATTATTTTCTATGACAGTGTCACGTATTTTAATTTATAGTCATATTAGATATATTAAGACACTTTCATCATTGTTTTTTCTTAGTTTTATGCTTCCTTTTTGTCTCAACAAATCTTGTTATGTGGTTTTCAAGTATTTTTACTTCAGAACTTTAGAGCTCATAAAAATTTTCTTTTTTTGTACAAATACTCTTGTGCTTTTCTGTTTCCAAATATACTAAAATAGCTACTATTTGTTACATTCTTACTATCATTTGTTATCATTATTACTATGTGTCATAATACTTCTGTAAATTAGGTACTACGGCTCTGCTCTGCAAATGCAGAATGATTGATGCTAAGTAACGTTCAAATTCAGAAAACCATAAGGAAAAGCTGCAGAAGTGATAGGTCTGAGAGAAGGTGTCTGCTCTAGCACGATGCAATACACCTTTTAATTTATCAACATTAGGTGAATAAAAGCTGGCTGAGAGCCATGAGAGTGTACCGCTAGGTCTGTAGGAGGGAACTAGGCTGGTGGACGAATATTGTCTTTACTACTTTGAATAAGACTTTGTTATTTCATGTATGCATTTTTTTATCACATTATAGTGTTTTCTTTCATTACACTTTCAGTAACCCTAGGCAACCTTTTTTTTTTTTTTTTAGTTTCAACTCATGCTGATATTTGCAAATAAAATTTTGTGTTCTATTAATTCAAATGGAGCCACCTATAATATCATTTCTAATAATTATTTTTCACTTGCAAAAAATATTCAATCCTCTTAGCATTTATTTTACTATAGAAGATTCAATTTGACTTTAAAAGATAAATTTCTAAGTGATTTTTAGAAAATATTTTTCTAATGAATAATATACATATACTGTACATACATACAAATGTAGACAAAAATATTATTTTACATATATTATTTATTTTATTACATATATTATTTATCTATATTACAATGTATATAATATGCCACAAATCTTTCTGAGTTTACAAACTAGTACCTTTCCTGTATCTATAAACTATAATAACCATACTAATTTTAATCATCTTACTTTTATAGTAACTTTCAACAATTGTTGGTGAAGTCTTTCTTTTTCTTTTCTTTCTTTTTTTTTTTTTTTTATGTGGGTACCAGGAGTCGAACTCAGGACCTCACGCTTGCCGGGCAGGAGCTTATGCCACTGAGCTATCTCACCGGCCTGGTAAAGTCTTTCTTTTACTACATTTTCAAAGTTATCCTGACTATTTTATTTTTATTTTTTTTTTTTATTTTTTTTTTTTTTGGTGGGTACCAGGGGTTCGACCTCAGGACCTCGCGCGCCAGCAGGCGCCCAGGCCGCTGAGCGATATCACCGGCCCCTTTTTCGTATGTGGGATCCGGGAGTCGAACTCGGGCCCTCGTGCTTGCAAGGCAGGCGCTTACGCCGCTGAGCCATCTCACCGGCCCTATCCTGACTATTTTAGATCAGTGATGGAAAACATTTTAGAGCTTTCAGTGATACAATGAGCCCGGTGCAGCATATGTTCCATATGTTCGCCACTACTGCTTTAGATTATGTATTCTACCAGATAAACTATAGAACATACTTTTGGAGATTCATTTCTGAAACATTATTTACAAATAATATTCTTAGTTGGGGATGTAACTCAGTAGTAGAACACATGCTTTATATGTGCAATGTCCTGGGTTCAATCCCTAGCACAAGAGAAAAAGAAGGAAGAAAGGAAGGAAAGAAGGAAGGAAGGAGAGAAAGAAGGCAGGTAGGCAAAGAAAGAAAGAAAGAAAGAAAGGAAAAGGGAAAGAAAGAAGGAAAATTCTTCATTAAATTTATGTAGATTATCTTGAGAAAAATTAAAAGACACAATAGACTTATTAATAGGAATTGTGTAGAACCTAAAGATTGATTTAGTAAGAATATATGGTTCTAATTTACTTTTCTTTATTAAGAAATGTTGTTATTTATCATCATGTTACTTAATATTTGCATCTGTTTATCTGTGATTTTTAAAATTTTTATTACCTTCTTTGTTTAGAAAAGTTTTGTTGTTGGTGTTATCCGGATTCTAAAAATAAATTGGATCCGGTACTATAAAAGAGTAGTGGTAGAGGAACTTATGAAGAACTATTTCAGGGGCTCAGGAATAGATTAGGGGTGAAATAGTAGCTGGTAGAGGATATGATATTTGAGATATGACTCAAAGAATGAATGGAATTTATGCAGGCAAAATGACCAGGAAAACGTCAGCATGTGTAGAAAGCATGGGAAAGTCGAAGCCTGTCCAATTCCAGGAAACAATATTAGGCCAGTACTGTTGGAGCAGGGGAGATGAGCTCTCAGGAAAATTCAGATATGGAACCAGAAAGAGGAGCAGGGTCATGAAAATCAGAATCTGGAGAAGCAAACAGAATGCTTTGCAAAGTGTCAGGAAAGCATCCTAGAGACGATATGTAATGCTGGTGATATTTAGTTTAAACAAGAACTCATATTGGGTCAATTGTATGGCTGAAGTATATAACATCGCAATGAGAAGCATGATTTTCCTACTTTCCTGCTCTGCTGTCCACAGTGCATATTTCATCTTAAGGCCAACTTCCTTTTTGCTAGTGGAACACAAAATTTTAGGAGATCACATCCCTGGGAAGGATATCTTCTTTGAACCTGAAAACATCTGCTTACGTTCTGTTAGCTAACAGTGGGTCACCTGCTCATTTCTGCATGTTTTAGACCAATTGTGATAGTGCTGAGAGTGAGATCTCCTAGTCACATGAATGGTGGTGATGGTCAATGTCCCTGGGATAATTTATAAAGTAGAAGGAAACCAAAGATGAAGGCTGGACAACTAACAGTGTGTAAAAAAGTTAATGGAAAATGAGGACTGAAAGCTATGTGTTTGATTCAGCAAGCAGGTCATTTGTGAATATACCAAGTTTCAGCAGAGAGGAGAGGGAGCCAGATTGGAATGGGTAAAAGAGCACGGGAGGTGGGTAATAGCACTTTCAGGAACTTACGCAAAGCAAAGGAAAGTGGGGGTAGAAGTGGAAAGAAGGAAAGATAGAAAAACTAATGAGGTGAGAAGAAAACTGATGAGAAGAAAACTGAATCCAGATTATATTTGGAAGACCCAGCCATGGGCAGGATGCGTGTGAATACCTTCCACAGCAGTGTAGCATGGAGCATACAGATAGAAATGGAAGACTACGCTGAGTTTGTGTGGAAACATGCAACTCTTCTTATGTGGAATGCTAATGCTCTTCTGTGACATGTACAATAGAGTCATCAGCAGATAACGAAAGAGTCAAGGAAGATCCGAAGGCTGAGGAAACGGCCAGTGAGATGGCTCAGCAGCGTAGGTGCCTGCCTGGCAAGCGCGAGGGCCCGAGTTCGACTCCCAGAACCCACATACGAAAAAAGGCCCGGTGATATCGCTCAGCGGCACGGGCGCCTGCTGGTGCACGAGGTCCTGAGGTCGACCCCCGCTACCCACACACACACACACAAAAATGTCCAACTAGAGAGTAAAAGCGGACAAGGAATCAAGATGGTGTTAGGTGCACAGTTAAAATTTTGTGCTACGATTTCTTTTTCTTCTTTTGAACATGTTCTTTCTTGCCTGCTTGCTTGTTTGCTTTCCTTTTTTCTTCCTTCTTTCTCTCTCTTTCTTTCTTTTTCTTCTTCCTTCCTTCCATTTTTTTCTTTTGGTGAATAGGAGTATAAGGTCAAAATATATTGCATACACATTTAATATCTTTATAGGTGTTTACCACAGTGTGGTTTCTAAATGTCAAGGAATATTTTTTTGTCTGTTAAACACATCATCCAATTAGCTTAGATATACATTTTTCCTTCAGAAGTTTTGCTTTAAATTTTAGGTAGAGTATATAAGTTTTCAACTATATAGTTCTGTTCCTCTGTGGTTATTTATTTGCATAAGTTAACACAAATTTAATGTTTAATTAGTTTGGTCCATTCTACCAATTAGTCTATAATATAACTTACATCATATATGTTATTATGGAAGAAGTTATAAGTGTGAACAAACACAAAGGATTGGAATTAAAGGGTCATCCTTTTGCTTTTCAGACGTGAAGATTTAATCCAGATCCTTCACACTGAACTACCACCCCAGCCCTTTTTTAATATTTTGAGACGCGGTTCTCCCTTAGTCACAAAATTGCCCAAGGTAGACTTACATTTGTGAACCTACTGCCTCAGCCTTTTAGCGTGCTAGGACTGAAGGCATGCACCACTCTGCCTGACTAACCCTGTACCACGCCCAGCTAGCCCTGTCCTTCTTGACACATGACTAAATATATGCTCAGTCTGAACCTGTGCTTCTCAAAGTTTGGTGTGTATCAGAATCTCCTGGAGAACTAAAACACGATTGCTGTCCCATTTACATTTTTGATTCAGTGGGTTTCAAACTGGAGCTGAATATTTGTATTTTTAATGAACTACCAGGGTCCTTTATTTTGCATGTTTGGAAGCTACATTTTGAGAATAGATGTTCAAAACCGTTCAGTAGTTTTGCTTCATCAAATCGGAGTAATGAGAAGAAATTGTATTGGCCACTTTTTAAAAATTGTATAGAATAAATGCCAAAGGACGTGGTTAGTTGAGGTAAGTTTTACAGAGCTGGTAAGCATTGAATTAGGTCTTGAGAAAGATTCTTGGCTGTCTAACATGGCAGAATATTTACAATCGAAATGGTCCACCTTTCGAACAAGGTGATACCTGTTTACAGTGATTTTGAAGTAGAGATGACAAGAAGCACTGAGGTGTTATTTGTAAAGAAGATTAAGATATCAAGAGTATTGAATCAAACAACACTAGTGACCCTTTCAATGTTGCTATGTATGGGTTTGATATAACACAGAAACTTGAAAGTTAAACAAATTGATTGGAGTCAGAGGTCGGGGTTCAGTTCCTAACTCCACAAATTATTGGCTCCGTATATGATTTGAAAAAATAATTAATCTTTCTCAATTTACTTGTATTAGTTCCTTAGGGCTTCCACACTAAGGTATCACAAACAAAATGTTTTAAACAAGAAAAGTGTAGGCTCATTTTCCAGGAGCTAGAATCTTGGGACTGAGCTAAGTAAGCCATGTCCTTTCCTGCAGAACACCACTGCCTGGGGTGAACCGTGGACCTGTTCAGGGGAGCATCTCCGCCACAAAGGGCTGCTCTCTCATTGTACTCATCCAGCACTCACTCTCTTCCCTCCACTTTTTCATTTAGTTATTTAATTTTTACCCTGTTTTCTGCCAAAGGCATTCTGGATGATGAGTCCTGGGCCTGTGACCAGCAGGAGCCGAAATGATGCTGAGAACACATTCTAAGAGCTGAATGGGCAGCAAGCAGGTGTAATGACTTCCAGTCACGATTTGTGCGAAACTCAATGCTGTGCTTCGGCTTGCGAGTCCGTTACCAATTTTCCAGCTCTCTCAGTCTATTACCAATTTACTTCCCTGAAGTTGCCTTTCATACACTTTTTGCTCTTGCTTGCTTTCTTATTCGATTACAGCAGCTTTGGTCAGAGCTTGAATGAACGTTCCCTGAGTCACAAGGCAAATTAAGACGCTGTTCCAATACCACCTGCAACTTCAGGGATTTGGATTGAAAAGGCCTTGGCCCCTTCCATGGGCATGTGTCTTTATCACACAAATACAATAGTTTGGTCAGCTTCTTAAGGCACCTGGTTTTATACTTCCTAATCAACAAAAGAAAATGCACAAGGATGATATAGGAAACATTTTTTTTTCAAAGAGCTATACCCCATATCCCGTCTTTACATCCCCTCTTAATGCAACACCACCTATAATGATAGTAAAAAGGTGAGTAGAAATGTAAAATTAAAAACAATCACCCAAATCAAGACATAAGCATGCTTTTATATATTCATTTTTAATTATACTTAAAGAAGAAAATAGATGTAAGAATTAATCCAGAAAAAATTTCCACTTCTTGGACATCTGTAATTTATATGCATAAGTACTAATGTTCCCCTAAATCTTGCAAGTTTATTCACACTTTTCAGATAAGAAAACAGGTATGTGAATGTATGCATACAGCCAACCCATAGTCCCATCACTGTTAGCTAGAGGAGCTGGGATTTCATCCTGAATGCCTGGCTAGGGTCCCTGGAGCCATTGCTCTAGGTAATGTGCTTGTATTACTTGGCAACAGTACTCCTGGCCACACTGTAGAAGCACAGGGTGTATGGCATATTTAATTTTACCTAATCACAGTTCTTTCCAGGCAGAACAAAAATGCCATATGTGAGAACTTAAGGTGCTTTCCTTGATATGTACTCCTTTAACTTACCCTGTTGTCTGGACAGACTAAATGAAAATAGGTCCAGGGAGATTACTGGGTCCCGTGTCACTGTGCAACCAAACTAAGGAGGCGAGCATCCATTACAGCTTCCTTCCATGAACTTCCAAGGGACTCAGAATAACTAGGTTAATTTTAACTTGTTTCCTGCCCAACCACTTCCTGCCTCCCACACTCACTGGAGACCTATATTTTTGTTCAATTGAGGATATATATATATATATATATATATATATATATATATATATATAATAGTGTATTATATATATATATAATTATTGACATTATATATCTGTGAAAATATACACATATATTCTTAGTTACATTATTTTCATAATAAATTAATATCTTTATGAGTGAAAATTTTAGAATGCGTTCTGTCAGTCCTGGGCTTTTGGGGGCCTTTTGGTGACCCAATACTTGAATGTCTATGTCACCTATTGTGTGTTGAAAATTAATATACAAAAATTTTATCATGATGGTACTTGATTTTTTTTACCTTCTAATCTTATTTCTAAATATAAAATGATTAAAATTTCTGTATCTCAGCTGAAAAATAATCGGATAGGAGGCAGGAACTGGCTTAACCCAGCTTCTTTTCTTTATGAAATAACACAGTCATAGGCACATAACATTTATTCAATGTAAATTGAATTTATATGAACATTTTTACTCCCAGAATTCAAAGCTTTTTCATGCTACATCTTTATTTGCCTTTACTAAATAATGGTAAAACAAAGCCAAACAGCCTATAGATTATATCAAGACCTGTGTAGTTTGAGGGACTCTAGGTTTGAATTGTGTTTTGTCCATGAATAGTGAAGCTGGAGTATCCCAGGAAGACTGAGCTCTACAAGGGCCCTGCTGGATGAGAAGACGCTAACTACCTAGTTCCTTCCATTGTATTTCCTAGACAGGACTCCACAGATCAAGCACACCTTGATGGCTCAGATGCTTCCTCTCCTTCTGAGGAGTGACCTTCTTTCTTGGGGGCCATGCACAGTGGCCCTCACTACACTACTACTTTGACAATTTCACTCTCAGGTGATGGTGCTTGCAAGAGCTAACTCCAGCAGCAAACATTGAACCCCAATTTACAGGCAGATGAAAGTGGCATGCATGAAAATTAATTTTTTCCAATTTAATTTAGGTTTTTGAGAATCTAATTCCTAAATAAAATACTTAGTAGGTTTTCTTATTCTCAGTGGTAATCTTTCTCCCTCAAGCAAAGATATGGCCACTTAGAAATACAGTTCTATAATCACAGCCAATAAAATGTTATACAAGGTCATATCAATCATGGTCAGGGATGCTATAATTATTACAAAATACTATAAGTATATTCAAAAAGAAAAGGGAACTTTCTAAGACTTTGCATCTGAAAATATTCTATACAACACACGAGACCTATTTTCAACTATAAATTAAAATTTCCTAAAATGATTTAAATCCATTTTGTTCATTCTGGAAATTCTCAGTTATAATAGTTACGGATATTTTATTTTTGTTATTATTAATTTATTGGTTTTAGTGGATGATGAACAATAAACAGTGAAATAATTCATCCTAGAGTGGAGAAAGAAGACTTAGATTCAATTCAAGTTCCTATATCATCTGCATTAGTCATGTCACTTTGGACAAGTCCCTCAAGTTCCTTAAGTCTCAATTTCTAGAATGATGACATCCAACCCTCATTTCAAGGACTGTGGTAAAAAACAAGAGACTACATATGTAACAAATCCTATGTATGCGCCAGTAAAAATTACAAAGTTCACCAAGTTTCATTTTTAAGATAAGAATATTCTTTCATTTGTATTTTGTGCTCTATGGATGTTTTATCTGGTTTTCATGATACCTCCTTGAGATAAGCCAAAGAACATTAAGTAACTTGCTTGAAGTCAGGAAATGAATAAATAGCCTGGACTCCAGCATGCCTGATTCTAAAGCCCGATTTTTGGAGATTCTGCATTATATAACTCTCCTTAACTGTCTAACTTTTTAATGTCTCTGTTGATTTAACTTTTGCAAATCATTTACATCACAAAGTGGGCCATGGAGGCCACCAATTGAAATATTCAATGAGGAATGAAGGCAGAATCTTGGAACCAGAAAGTTCTGTCAAAGTCATCGAGCTGAACCCTTGCCTTGTGGAAAGCTCAGCAAACCATTCTAGACACGTTGTCAGGGAAGGAATTAACCGCTCTGCTAACTCCTCTGCTTAACCACGCTTGCTACCCACAGAGTTCCGCTCCTCTTTACATCACTTGAATTCCCTCCAGCTGCAATTTATGCCCTTCTTCTCTTATTCTTGCCTCATCCAAGAGAGAACAGCTGGTCACCGTCCTCCCTATAATCACTCTTGGGATAATGAGGGCAGTTACTGAATCATCCTCCAACAATTCCAGTTCAGGTCTTGCTACTCAAGACCTATTTATCTACAGGGGAACTGACAAAGAGGACAAGCAGAAGAAAAAATCCAAACATTCACACCTAGTAAAATACTGAACAGGAAAATTGTTTGTGGAATGAATATGGCATCCCAATACTTATTACCTCTAATGTTAAGCAATTGTCTTAAATCTGAAACCCATTCCACACTAACTAAAGATATGATTTTTTCATACAATTTGGATTTGGCTTTATCTGGGTTTGAAGTAATTAAGTCAAGAAATCCAAGGTGAAGAAAAAAAGAAAAAGATTTGGACAGGGGCCAGCAGGATATTTGATCCAAGGTACATGTGTCTGAAATTAAATTTGGAAGTTAGACTGTGCTGTCCTTAAATCATGACGGCAAATGAAGGGGAACCTTCTGTGTGCTAAGAAAAGAGAACGTGTAGGCTGCTGCCTTACGGGAATTGTAGAGGACAGGGATCATTCCCAGAAACTGCTCAGATTGACTGAAAGGCTGTTTGTCACACCAGAGTGAGGGATGAGGAGTGGAAAGCTCCCGATAATTACCTCGTCCGAGTTCCTGAGAGATTGCCTGTGTGCCCAGTGGATTTGGGCAGGTACAGCTGCTGGAGAGCTTAGGAAATAAGGCACAGCCTGAATGGAGTGATTTTTAAGGGAAACAAGCCCCCTTCGGTTAGAAATCCGAGATAGATAAATAGATAGGTGATAGATCAGATATATACGTGGAAATCAGATTCATAGTTGCATCAGTTGTAGATTCATTTATGTGTGCATATATATATATATATATATATATATATATATGTATTTTTTTTATTTGACACTGAAGGTCCCTAACTTGAGGAATAATATTCTTTACTACTCAAGTCAAGAAATTCTTGGAAACATGATTCTGAAAGAATGGGAATTGCATTCAGGCTCCATTTCTGGTTCTACACAGTGAGAAAGTTTTCAGATCATTTATTAATTCATTTTCCTTTTACCCAACCATCCATCAGTACAAGATAAAACATTATCCACCTCTTAGAGATGAGCAATTTATGAGTTAATACCTGAAAAGTTTATGATGAATAATTTTATTTCAATAGATGTTGAATATTATAAGCCATTATTACATATAGAGATCTGTAGGGCTTTAAGAGATCATCTGTGGGTATGCAAAGCTAGTGTTCACTGGGAAACGTCATTTAAGACACTGTCACAGCAGCAATCATCTCAGTGGTCAGTTTTTAAGAAGCAAGAAATTGCTTCAGAAAGAAGATGATGACTTCTATTTGGTGTTTGTTGAAGCACATAAGAGATGTATTGTTTTACTCTTGTAAGACCAGCAGTACTTTAAAAAACATATTCATCAATCAGATTGCTTCCCTGGGAATAAACCAAATAAAAATAGTTTTCAAAACTAACGAATATGAAATGAGAAATTGTTGTTTGCTCCATTTAGTAAGGAGTCATATGCTACTAGTCTTGTATGACTGTTTAAAGGATATAAAATATTTACAGCGGATAAAATCAATACCAAATAGAGTAGATGTCTTGAGGAAAATTTCATTAATTTAATACAGTTTTTAACAATAAAGTTTGACAAAAATATGACTGACCTGTCTCTAATTGTATACGTATTGTTGAAAGAATGGAGGACAGATATATATTCTGGGTTACACTGGATGGATGTATAAACCTCACCATGTTCTCTTTGTATTGCTACACGTTTGTAGTACCCAGTGATTCTGATCATTATGAGTAGGCTCCTGTACACGCCAAACCTTAATTCTTTCTATTCCCTTACCCTTCCATTTGTTCCCTTCTCCTTTCTCATGATCCCCTTCCCACTTGCCAAAAATATATCTCCCTGTTTCCTATTGTCTACCAGTCCTTTTGTACATTCAAAATTTATAATTTGAGTCAATGAATTCTCTCTCTCTTTTTTTGAGTCAGTGAATTAACGTGGATAGTAACAATGTTTCAAGGACTGAAAGCACACTACTAAAGCAGCTTCTACAGAAGTCTGTCCATCCAAAGAAAGACAGTGTTTCACCTGACTTATATATAAACAATGCACCATGAACAGTCTCTACGTTCTCATTGTCTGTTTTAAGTCCTAAGGGGGAAATGATGGTTTGCTTTGCAAAGTTCTGCTAGCAGAAGTCAGTTGGGAAGCCGGGAAGGTCCACTTCCTGTACAAGCAGGTCACTGTCTGTGACTGATGGCCTAATCAAGGGGTGCAACCCGGGCTTCACACCCGAGACAGCAGGACTACTTGTAAAGTCATCGGATGCTCTGATCACAACTAATCACTTTATCCAGAAACTTTATGAAGAATTTAAACTAACAGAAGTAGGGCGTGGAAGAGTGGTGAACAGAAGCTGAGAAGGGTGGGATAAATACAGAAAGCGGTTGGCTCTCCTGTGACAAAATACAAACAAATGAGAGGAATCAGTTCTGGTGTTCTGTAGTACAGTAAAGTGACTACAGTTAACAGTAATTATTTTTCAAAATAGCCATAATTTTTTCTAATACTTTGCATTCCCAACACAAAGAAATGTAATATGTTTGAAGGGCTAAATATTCAAATTGCCCTGATTTGATCATTATAATAATTAAATATATAGGAAGAATATAGATATATATGTATATAAAGTCATTTACTCCATAAATGTTAGGTCAACAAATTTTTAAATGACACAAAAAGAACTAAATAACCGTCTAATGGGATTAGATAAAATTCACATTTTTCAACATGATTTATAAGATCTTGGATTTACTTACCTATGCCATCCCATCTAAAGACTACCTTCTCTTTCCTTATGTTCTGTCCATACTGACTTTGTCTCTTGGTCCAGGCAACCTCGCTCCTTGGTACATTTGAGTGGTGTCCTCTGCCCCTTATTCCTGCAGATCTCTTCATAGTTTCTTCACGATGGCTCAAATGGAAACTCACTTGATTAGTATTTATCTCAACCGTGGATCCAAATGTTTTAATAGTCACTCACCACACTTCATCATCATGCTGCATTTTTCTCCATTTTTCTTTTAGAATGTGCTACGTCTTCTTCTCCGAATTCATTTTTAATAAAATAAGCATTGATAAAAATGGTGACAGTCTTCAAAAGGAAGAAACAAACTTGCTCCATAAAATTCACAAAGAAAGTATTGACACGATCAAACCTGTCTGAGTGTGATAGAGCCAAAATATAAAATATCGGACATGATTTAATTCTCTGTAAATGACTAAAGAATTACTTTGGCATTCTTGTTTGCTTCAGAAAATATGTATACAGTACAAATTTATTTATGCCTTGGCTATTGATTGAATATAATGTCAAGCATTTTTAGATTTACAGTGATAGGGTAAAAACTATGCAATCAATTAATTCTATACTGAATTAAATATAACTTGTTTCTCAAGCAATATCCAGGAAAGCTCTCAACTTGCTTTGTTCCTGGGCTTCCTTTCTCCTAGCAATTCCTTCTCAACACAGCAACAGAGACTATAATATGACAGCTGTTTATTTTAAATGCTGAAATACAAAGTTCTACAATAGTATCTGACTCATTTATTTTAGGAGTAAGTTATGTGCTTATGATCCCCCCACACACATACACACGAATGTATACATCCTCTGTGAGGACACACTCTTGTTTCTCACGTTCACTGAAGCCTTCCCAATGATAGCCAAATGCTTGAAAAAAAATGACCCCACAATGATTTTTTTTTTTTTCTCTTCTGAGCAATGAATCTTATTTGTAGTGGGCCATCACCTGTGAAGAACTTAAAAAGCATTTTCGGAAACTAGACAAGTAATTGTGCTTTTTCATTCTTGTTCCTCTAAAACAGTAATCCCCGTGCTTACAGAGATGGAAGCAGGTTCATCATGAGGACAGGAAGCCAGACATGCAATGCGTCCTGTCCACTCCAGCTCACATAGCTGTCTTCCTTCTCTGAGTTATTCTGGCACCATCTTCTAAACAAGACTTGGGACTTTGAATGTAGAACTAAAGGCTCTGCTTGAGATTTGGGCTAGAGGAGCAGTTCTAGATATCAACCAGGTCTTGAAATGTGGAGAGAAGTTATATGAGGATGCAGGTAAAGATAAGAATGCCAGTGTTAAATAAATGTTAGTTACAATGTCTTGGGTGAGCTATAATAAAATAAACTTTAAAAGAGCTCCACCTATAAGAAACAAGTAGAAGTCAAAGAAGTAAAAGGAATGAACAAATTCATTCCAATAGATAAGGGTTTTATAGTATAAAATTCCTTCTCAAGATACAGAGGCTGCTCTACCAGACCCTCCTTGTCTATATAAAAGGAGTCAGAGATTTCTAATACATAGACCACCTTACTTAATTAGATGTCATCTTTCATTTTGTGAAACCAAATTTTCTGAATATTAAACAAGCCAAAAAATCCAAGTCAAAAATGCTTACAGAAGCCGAGCATGGTGGTACAAGCTTGTAATTCCAGCACTCTGGGAGGCTGAGATTGGCGGATCACATGTTCAGGCCTTGTGTGGGGAACTTAGAGACTAAGCTTAGTGTGAATTTCTGGGTTCAGTTGCCAGTAGAGAAAGGAAGAAACAAGGAAAAAGAGAGAGAGAAAGAAAGAGAGAGAGAAAGGGAGAGAGGAAGAAAAAAGAATAAAAGAAAAAAGAAAGAAATTTACAGAAAATAAATATTATACATAGTACTTATATATGTACATCATATTTCATAACTTGTCACAGTTTATTATTTATAATACTTTTATTTCAGCCTCCATTATAAGACTATAATAATGTTCAGAAATATTTTATTTGTCATGTAAACTTAAAGTTCATTCATCCTACAGTTAGTGAGCACATCCCGTGACAGTTGTGACATGTCCTGTGCTGACATGGTCTCTGTCCTCATGGGGTTTATCTTTTCCTTGAATGAGACAGACAATTATAAATATTATAAAGAATTATATTAGATATTGATAAGTGTCTCATAGAAAATAAAGTGCCTGAAGTGTAATGACTGATGATATAACATTTATTAAATAACTATTTGTACTTTTCTATTTTTAATATATCATTTGTTACTGGGGTTTAAACTATGAAACTAAGATGGAAAAAATAGATATTTACTTTATATACAAAATCTTGATGAGTGGAAAAAATTTCAGGAGAATCTAGGCTGACCCTTTTAACCACCATACTAAATTTTCCCCACCTTTATAGAAAATGTTTAAATCAGCCAATATTTGCAGAACATGGAAATGTGAACTCTTGCATTGTTTCTTCTGGAATTTTGAGTAAAATTGCCTGCAACATTCCCTGACTTGGACTTCGAACACTTAATAAATATATGTTGATTAACCAGTCCCCTGGAATTGTGTGGATGCTTCCTCAATGATTTCCAAAACCTGGAAAATATCCAAGACCTTGGGTCATCACAAGGAAGAGATAATCTTTAAAATGTCAGGAGGAAAGTTGAACACTTTGGTGACCAGGAGTGAGATACTAATTGTGGTTCTGGTGAACCTTTCCTCTGTTCCAGACCTCCAAGAAAGAGAACTATAAACGACTTCACTCCTAGCCAAGTTCAGAGGGGTAGAGTCATAGTGTTTTTTCCAGGTAGGCTTAGAACGTTTTTAGTTTCACATTGAGAACATTTCGTAGTTGAAACGCTCTTGGAGGTGTGAACTAAAGGTGAAATAGAAATATTAAAGAAATGTTTCAAGTGAACAAAGTAACAGCCATTTCCCATTCTGGGGTACTGATCTGTAAAATACAGAATAACCGTAAACACTGTCAAACTCTATCCACGTCTGTCACTCTAGCAGATGAATAGAAAAATCCCATTGGCTGAAGGAACAGGATTCTTGGGACACCTCACTCTCATTCTCCAACTTTCACTGCATTCTAGTAGAGCAAGAAGTGATGGAGTTACAGGGCTAAGAGCACAGAAAGGGTCTGCGATGACACTGAGAGAGGTGTAGCTTTCAGACAGAATTCCACAGTCATTCTATTGCAAAGTTGTCTTTTTGCTATAACTGATCATGAAGTATCTTAGGAATAAGTAAAAAGAGCAAAGACAATGACATTTATGGTAAAACTATGCAAGCTAAAGCCAGTCTACCAGATCACAGGTTCTGGAATTAGACTGCCTGGTCCATATCCAGTCTCTACTACCTATAAGACATGAACATGGCCTTGAAAAAGTCAGTAGGCTTTTTGTTTTAGTTTTCTCATCTATAAAACTCAGATATTAATGTTGCCTATTTCACAGACGTACTTCATGCATTAAATGAGTTAATACATGTAAAGCTCATTGTTTGATATAGAAAGAATGACATGTGTTAGTATATTATTATTCATCAGAAAGATCTTGACATATCCCACAAAGACATAGATTCAGACAGTAGGGCACATGTGTAGGAATAATTCAGAAGATGGAGCAGTCACTGTGGGCTGAACACAAATAGTCTCGCCTTGAGATTTTGGTAAGCTGGCTACAAAATGGGAATATCCTGCCCTTCTGGTATCTCAGAACTGTTGCAATAATCAAATGCAATGATGTTTGGGAAGAGTTTTATGAATTTATGGAGCATGATAACTATGCAATTTAGCCGTATTTTTACTGTCATTTTAGCAGAAGCCTCAAGGAGATGGCAGGCCCTGAAGGAAGAGCCAGCAAAAGTATTTTCTTACTGCAGGCAAAGTGCTGAAATGTAGTCAGCCATTGCTCTGTATCAGGGGACAGACCCAAGTTTTCATTCACTATCTTTATGATAAAAATAAAGGAGGGGTGAGGAGAAAGAGAGAAAGAGAGAGAGCTCACCCACCAAACTATGTTTTCAAAATGATTTTCACTTGTTTGAATGCCAGCATCCAGGATATGGAACTGTCATCCTCTGGGTTACTGGGCTGATGGTCAAATCCCTTGGGGCTGTGGTAGTCAGTCCTCCATTCTATTTTTTTTTTTTTTTTGTGTGTGTGTACAGGGGTCAACCTCAGGACCTCAAGCACCAGAAGACGCCCGTGCCGCTGAGCGATATCACCGGGCCTTTTTTCGTATGTGGGTTGTGGGAGTCGAACTCAGGCCCTCGCGCTTGCCAGGCAGGCGCTTATGCCGCTGAGCCATCTCACCGGCCCCCCCATTCTCTTTTAGCATCTGGGTGTTAGCGTTATAGGTCATCCTTCCAATAATCTGCTCCTTGCATTGGACTCTTCCTGAAATGTTTCAGGTGTCAAAGGAAAACAATGTTTTAATGTAATTCCCGCAAATCATACAAGGGAGTGATATATATATAGGTCTATATATTTATATATATATTTCATATACATACATATGATACATGTATACACTGTATGTGTGTGAGACATAATTTTGTCAATAACACCGGTGGCACTATTGGAAGACAGTAGAAACTTTAAGAGAGCGACTTGGTTGAAGCAAGTTAGATCACTGCAAGGACACCCTTGAAGAAGACACTGGGACCATTTCCCCACGGTCTCGCTCTTTGCTTCCTGGCTGCTGTCCACGGAGCAGCTTTTTCTACTACATGCTCTGACCGTGATGTTCTGCTCACCAGAGGCTCAAAGAAAATAGGCCCAAACAATCATGCACGGAAATGTCTGAAACCATTACCAAAATGAACCTTTCTGCCTTCTAATGTTATTATCTCAGGTATTTTGTCACAGAGACAGAGATCTGTCTAGCACAATCATGATCCCCATAACCATTTAAAGTTTTCCTTTCAAGGAAAACTGAAATTCTATTGTTTCTTTGGGTGTAGCACTTTATTTGCCATAAATTTTCTGCATTTGAATACTGGAGTTCTTCTGTAGATTTTTTTTTATTGGAAAGTCTCTGATTTAAAGTATCAGGCTATTTATTGAATTTAAAATTTTAAACATAGGGCCAGTGAGATGGCTCAGGGGCTTAAGCGCCTGCCCGGCAAGCGCGAGGGCCCGAGTTTGACTCCCGGAACCCACATACGAAAAAGGGGCCGGTGATATCGCTCAGTGGCACGGGTGCCTGCTGGCGCACGAGGTCCTGAGGTTGACCCCCCCAGTACCCACAAAAAAAAAATTTAAACATAGATTTTAAACCATTAATTGAAAGTTCTTGCCAAACTCAGATGACTTATAGCAATTGTTGAAGAGAAAGAACATGGGTTAAACCCTAAGTAGAGATTGTTTCGAATTGGAACTTTCATAAATGACCTGGTACTGATTTATCAAACCATCCACATAGTCATGAATTAGACCCACTATGTTAAATAACTCCCAAAACTTTATTAAAATCTGTTACCTTATTTTTCTGGGAAGACACTTTGAAATGATATGTGGGTATCATTGCTTTTTGCTGCTTCATTCTGAACTTTCCAGGTTGGATGATAAGGGAAAAAATGCAGAAAATTTTACATGAAAAAATTCTAAGACACAGAATAATCTATTAAGCAGGGAGCCAAAGTCTCCCAGGACATGAACCATTTTACAGGTACATCTTGAATTTTTTGGAAGGTGAAACTGACCATTACTTTGGACAGTGTCGAACAGTAAATAGGCTTTGAAATCAGAAAAACTAGATGTACTTCCAAAATCTAAATGAGTTTTCATTCTCACTGACTTGATTCCCTAATCTCTTAACCAGAGAAAATAAATATTCTAACACTGTAGAGTTGTTTTAAGGTTAAGCGATTATAAGTAGGCCAACATATCTTGTAATTCTATGACAATTTAAAAGTAAAATTTTATTTTCTGGGTACAAAATTTAGAAAAAAACTTGACTTCACTACTTCTGGAGGTTATGTGGAATTGAGCATGTTGGTCATGGCATTTTTCACATGGTAAGGCACAATGTGTGCAATAGTTAAGAGGTTCATCTCCAGAGTTTTGGAACACACAAATAGAGCACTTAAAGGCTTTTGGGTTCATGCATACATCTCCTGTTAGAACGCCCAGCTGGCTCTGGTGGTTACTTATTCCCCAGGGTTTCCTCTTTTTGCTTCACTGTAAGACTATAATGACTTTTTTCCCTATCATGTTGGCTCAGTAATGCAATAAATAAGATATAAGAAATATTTTATTTTCAAACACTTTATTGGTTTTCTTGATATCCTCATTCAGGGTATGTGAACCACCATGCTACTAGAAATGTAAGCTACCATTTATGTGAGAGATCAATAGTAGAATACTTGTGTGTACAGTGCTAGATAAAATAGGCTTTTATATGAATTTAAATAAAGTCAGTACCCCACTGTTCATTAGCTGATACCTAGCTTTATTAGATGTCATTCATGCTCAGGGAAATATATTTCCCTTTACTGTTGTGTTCTCTATCATGACCTCTGCTTCTCTCCTGTTTTCCTTATAACTGGGTTCCAGAGTGTTTTCTTCAAAAGTAAACTATCTTCTAACCTTCCTCAACAATTTGGTATATATATATTATATATATTGAAAATTTAGTGTATATGTAGTATAGATACTAAAAAGTTAGCATATGTTCATGTAGTCTATATACTAAAACTTTTATGTATATATTCTATATATATTGTATATGATAATAAAGTATACATGAATAAAAACTGAGATAAGGACAAAGTTAAAGGGAAAATCAGATAGTTTGTCCCATTTGGTTTAATTCTCACTATTGTTTTTCACTTTTTTTTAGAAGCTATTTTTTCCTAGAATGGTAATGACTTTATATATTGTATACCTTTGATTGATTATACATATAATTTATGAGTATCTCATATCTGCCTGAATAATAATTTCAAAGATAAATGCTACATTAAGTTTTATTTGTATAATAGAGTAAAAGTAAAGTTCTAGAAAATTGCATCTCTAAATGTTTATAAGTGCTATGAAACATAACATTGGAAATTCAATTTAAAACCACATCTATTAATAAATCCATCCATTCCTCTTTATTAATAGAGTAAGGAATACCTGTATGCACCACCAAAAAGATCGTACAAACCCTTTTCGTCTCACACATCACATTCCTGTCATGTCATGTACACAGAGAACCAGAGCAGACATGTACTAATAGAAAAATCTGAAACACATTCCCTCTTTTGTTTTCCAATAAAATTAATGGACACTGAATGACAATTTTCCATGTCCCTAATCTTTATCATGGCAAGAGTTACTCTTGACATTGTCAATGTCACTTTTCTAAACTCCTTTTTTCTATGGGACAATGTGTTGGCTGATGATGATGCGAAAAATGATTTCCAATAAATGAGATGCCTGCTGGAGGAGGAATAGATATGACGAGGTGGTTCTGAGGACTTCCACATCGAAGATATTGGCTGACTTCCAAAATTATCTGTGCATTTTACAGTTATTCAGGAAATCTCTTCTCACAATAAATAGATCCCTTGTGCTGCTTTAAAAGGCCATGGCATTCATTTCATTCCATTTCACGGAACAGGAGCAGCTTGTTGCATAGATGAAAAGGGGTTAGCTCTGCTATCGGCTGCTTTTTTTACTCTATATATAGGGTGATTGGAAATTTCATAGTAATGATTTCTTTTGGCTTTCTTTACTATCACTTTTTAAATCTATGGGTGTCATCTTTTATTTCCCATGAAGGAAGTATATTTGGGGTAGCCATTTAGTATGCATCACAAACACATGCTTTGCCTGAAATTTACTGAAAAAAGGCTACACCCAATTCCTTTTCTCTTTCATTCCCCTCAGCAGTTTGCCCACAATAGATGACTTTCAGCTCCCTAATATACATTTTTTTTCCTACCTGTTACCTCTAGAGCTTTCTATCTTCCTAAAACTACCAAGAAAATCTAAACAAGACATTTTTATTTCATCTATCCTGTCATAATGTCTGCTTCAGACCCAGGGAAATGTGTGTGTGTGTGTGTGAGAGAAAGAGAGAGACAGAGAGAGACAGAGACAGAGAGAGACAGAGAGAGAATGTTTAACTCCATTTTGAATAGAAATCCAAGACCCAAGACCAAACTTCTGAGGAACCCTTTGACAAATATTGCTGGTTGAAAGAAATGGTAGTTCACCTTTAACAAGAAAACTTCCCTCAATTTCTTTTTAAGAGGATATCGACATACTAAAGCAATCATAGCAATATGTTAAAGACCACTGGCCCTAAACTAATAATTCCGTGACATGGCTTTTTCATTTGCTGACCAGCTGTGGTTTCTAATAGCCTAGTAGCAGCTACCTGGGTGCTAAAGATTAAAGCATGAGGGAAAAAAACCTAACGTTTATGATGCCTTCATTTAAAAGCTGTCAGGAATTACTTTGATTCAAATTTTCTAGTACTAACAATTGCTCTGTACATATAACTATCCTTGCTCACTAAAGAATTGTAACTTATATATCAAATTTTTCTGTAAGATTGTTTCCAAGTTGGACTTCCTTGGTGAAAACATATCTCCTTTCCTTTATAATGTATACAACACAATAAATCAGTTTAATAGGAAAGTACAACTTCCTTCCAACACAAGAAATAAGCTTGCCTCTTACGCTTTATTCATAAATTAACATATAGTTTCCCTCACCACTACGACTAAAATTAAAGGCGATTGGGGTACAACAAATTATTGCTATTCATTCAAATTATGCAATGGGCTATTAGAATGATGGAAGATTTGGACGAAACTAAAAATTTACAGGGCTCTGATGAAACACTTTAACAATCAAAACCATACATTGTATTGAACTGGTAGTATCTACTCATTTGATAGATTTAAATATTTTAATATAGTTTTATGTGCAGTACCCTAATACTGGCCATGATTTTTCCTTCAGGTTACAATATGTCTCCCTAGAATTTATTTGCTAGGTTTTTCTCATGAAAGTATTAATTTCAAGTAACAAATCATCCAAAGGAGTATGGGAGATTTTTATTTATTCTTCAACACTGAAGGAAGAGTTACTAAATTCAAACGGTAATGATACATTTTCAAATACATTTCCAGATATGTTAAGGAATTTGCTTAATCATTTTTTTTTAATTTTGAAGGGGAGAAAACCGTGATGTCAGGGTTAATTTATCATTCAGATGTGCCCTTCATTTCCAACTTCTTCCCTGCAGCTGCTTGTTTCACACTAGGACTGACGCTTCTTTTACATGGAGGAAAGCTGCCTGCAGTAGTATTTTTCCTTCAGTGTTTACAAAAAAAGAAAAAAAAAAAAAACACATCAAATGCAGATGTCCCTCCGGTTGGCCACAACCATCCTAACTTGTACAGCGCTTAGTTCATGGGAATTCCTGTTTTGGTTTCTGCCAGAGAGATTTCATCAGCTTCTGTCTGTGCCACTTACTCTTGTCTATCGACTTTCCTGAAACACGGACTTCACTGACATAGTCCACCAGGAAACATTGATTTAGCGTGGTAAATTACCATTTCACTGCTGCTTCAGCATTTCCAGCAACGACTTCTTTTTTCATTGTCTTTTCTATTAGAGAGCCATGGTTTTGAGGTAAATTTAGAAGCTCAGGAGGATTACAGAATACAATGACAGGATGCCCTCCAGTGGTAACATTTACTGTACCTAGAAAGCTGTAAGTAGTTTAGAGCATACATGCACAAATCATGTTGTGGTCTCTTCAGCAGAGGGGCATAGCACCCTGTTAGCGCACACAAGTTGAAAGAAAGAAAGAAATGGAGAAGATATTAAATGTACTTCAGTGGAGACAAAATGTATTTAACTAGAAGGATTATCTACAGTTCTCAAATTCCCATTACTGAAATGGTTGATCAGTACTCTGCCTGTCTACCATTGGATATGAACAGCAACTGATTGTTTACATAAAGTGTTTAAATATATTTACTGTACTGGGTTTGTTGATCTTAAAAATTGACATATTTCATGAAAATCTGAATCCTACCAATTAACCGCTCTGGACTTCTTCCCATGATCAGATCTTCCATAATCTCATTATTATGTGCCAGATTAAAATAATCGATGGGATGATCATGTTGAACAGCTTTTCATACTAAGTAGAGATGTTGAGATGCAAGAAAGGATCGTTTAATCCCATTTTAGCTATCACATCTTCTTCATTAGTGATAGCACAAGGCTCAGAATGCAGATTTAAAAAGAACTTGTTTGGAAAGATACAAAATGTCTGGAATGATGGACTAACATTAATATGATATGTAATAAATCCCTGGGGAAGCTAAGGCTGAACATTTCCCAAATCCAACCTGTTGCTTTTCTACCCCCCCATTCTGTATTTCATTATGACAAGTAGATTTATTCTAGTTAAATCATTCAGTTTCTCAAGTCCCAGAGCTCAGTCATCCCTGAGTCATTCTGTATATTCCTCACTTGAATCACTTGGTTATCTGCACGCCTCTTCAGCCCATCACTACTTCTTTCTGCTACCACTGTGACTGCTGTATTACAGATCCTCGCCTTACCGGTCATTGCAAACTGAGTCTCTCCTCCTTACTGCTCATAGAAGTTATCTTTCAGAAAAGTAACAATGGTCATTATTCTCCAAATAAAGTCATTTTTTTTTTTTCATTTCTAACAGGAACACAAAAACCCACCCTTCTCAAAATAAAGAAGGTCCTTCAAGTTCTGGACCACATCTTAACTTACTTTCATTTCTATTTTATTTTCTATCTATACCTAATAACTTCCAAATCTCTCCATTTTCTTTCTTTCCTCTCTGTTCTTAGATTTTCTCTGTTCTTTTCTCTGTTCTATGTTCATTTCCCATATTTGGAATCTTCATCACCCCTGAATTATGTACCTTGAAAGGATAAGTTGCTTAAATCCTAATATTTTAAAATAGTGGAGAAGATTTTTTATTTATTTTTTTTTTTTTTTGTGGGAACCGGGGGTCGAACTCAGGACCTCGCGCACCAGCAGGCGCCCGTGCCGCTGAGCGATATCACCGGCTCTTTTTTCGTATGTGGGTTGCGGGAGTCGAACTCGGGCCTTTGCGCTTGCCAGGCAGGCGCTTATGCTGCTGAGCCATCTCACCGGCCCCAATAGTGGAGAATATAATGAGGATTGTGCTTTTTTTTTAATGTGGGTACCGGGAGTCCACCTCAGGACCTCGTGCTTGCCAGCAAGCACTTGTGCCGCTGAGGGATATCACTGGCCTGATTGTGTTTTTTTAAATGTACTTTTTTTATTAGTACGTGTTTCCCATACATAATGACCACATTCATCAATGTTTTAATTTTCTTGTTCCTTTCTCATAGCACTTGAAATATATCTTTTATCTAGTCATATTATATGACCCTTTTATTACTTGAATATATGCTCTTTAAATGAATGTGTACTTGATCATGCATGTATATGCGGCGGCCTTAATATTCCTGTAATGAGGGCCCGTGAGATGGCTCAGTGGCATAAGCGCCTGCCTTGCAAGCGTGAGGGCCCGAGTTTGACTCCCGGATCCCACATACGGAAAAGGGGCCGGTGATATCACTCAGCGGCACGGGCGCCTGTTGGCGCGCGAGGTCCTGAGGTCGACCCCCCGGTACCCACAAAAAAAAAAAAAAAAAATTCCTGTAATGGGCAAATAGGCAGTCACAGGAAAATACTTAATCTATGCATGATTGCATGGATAAATGAAAGCATTAAATTTCTTTCAATGTTTGTATTTGTTAGCTTTTCCACTGGTAGGACAAAATATTTGACATACACAGTTTAAAGGAGAAAAGATTTATTTTGTCTCATGGTTTCAGAGTTTTCAGTCCTTGGTTAGTTGGGTCAAGGCAGAAACATCAAGGTAGAAGAACTTGGTGGATGAAAGCTGCTCAACCCATGGCAATCAGAAAGCAGAGAGAGCAGAGCAAGAAAAGTGCCAGCGAAAACAGGAACTCCACTTCCTTTAACCAGGCTCCACCTACGGGCGCATTCAGCTAATGGATTACTCCATTTATGAGGTTAGCGCTCCATGATCTGATTACCTCTCCAAAGCACCGCATCTGTATACCTGAGTTTTTTGGATGAAATTTTTAGTCAAACCATAATAATGTTTGGATGCATGGATATAGTATTGGGAAAGAGAATTTCAATTGGGTGTAGACTCAATATAATTCCTAAATATACGTAATTTTGTATTACCTTAATTAGGGTTTAGAAAATGGACTTTGGCACAGCCTGATAAAATGCAAAGTAAGGGATAAGGTCTTAGGTAGGGAGGAGGCACCGAGGGTGAACTCTGACTCTGTGTACTTCCTCCTCACATGACTTTGGCCATGTACCTCATGACCCCTCATGTACCCGCGAATGAAGGAAACGAAAAGGAGCTTGGCCGACGGCAGTCGCTGAAGAGTTGAAGTTACTGAGCGGAGATCTTTGCTATCATTCATTGAAAGAAAGACAAGGCTTCAGTCACGCCGGATTTACTCACTGTTGCAATAAAAAACCGGCACTGTGTATCATATTCTTCATTTACAGCATGCATTCCCAATGACTGGGCTTGAAAAAATCAAAAACAAAACAAAATATGTGAATTTCAATTATCAGAAAAAGTAGCCAATATAAATAATATCTATTTGACTCAGATATTTGAATTATGACATAATTAATCATAATAGTATAATCATAGATTTAAAAGAAAATATAATTAATTATCAGAAAACTGCACTAAGGTGAATTCTTCCCTTCCTTCACATATGTCTTGCAATTTCACTTTATCTTTCAATCCTCTGCAATATGAAGTGGTTTATAGCGAATTCACATGACTTCTAGTGATCCTTTCACTGAAGGAGGGTAAATGTATGCATCGAGCTTGGAGGGAAATCATTAACTGTGAAGAATATGGTAGTTTACATTAAAGTGGCATAGGACATGGCACAAAGTAAGGGTTCAGACTGTACATTCAATGATTCTGAAACACTAGAGTCATAGTTTTCTCTTAAATATTAAATCATATCTGTTGATAGTGATTTCCCAAAGAATTGTGATAGGAATATTCTGTGTCTCTTAGGGAACTAATTGGATCAATTAATAAGATTTTCCAGGATGTGGTACACAAGTACCAAACTTGTCTTCCCCATTCCAGTTTCTAATCTATTCACAAAAAGAATATATATATATATATATATATATATATATATATATATATATATGTATATATGCTTTTTCCTAAATGTGAGCCAGGTAGCAATGCTATAGTAACATATTTTTCCATCTTTCCTTGCTTTATAATGGAGGATATGGTACGTGGGTTAACATTTAGTCATGTTTACGCCCAGCAATGTGTTAGACACATTAGCAGCTTTTGTTTACATTCTGTAACATCCTTATAAGTTATATTATTAAACAAAGGCATAATAACAATGAGACAGACATTTTAAACACTTTTTCTTCAATATTTCAACTAACTAATGAAGAAATTAGATCCTAAATCAAATGAGATTATCTTGTTTTTTACTCAGGTGAAATAATAGATAACTTTATGTGTCAACTTGCCTGGGCCACAATGCCCAGCTATTTGGTCAAACATTTTCCTAGGAGAATGTTTTTGGATGAAATTTACATTTAAATCAGTGGACTTTCAGTAAAACAGATTGTCCTCCCATTAGTGGACCCTAATATCCAGGAAGTAATGGGTGCTCCTCATCCAATCTGTTAAAATCCTGGCTCGCAGGAAAAGCAAGCAGGGGTTCTGATGGCGGACTCCCTTTAACTTCCCCTGCAGTGTTGGCTCTAACTGGTTCGCCAGCAAACTGCTTTTTTAGTCAAACTACAACTCTTTCATTGGTCTCCAGCTTGTTGGCCCCTTCTTCACATTTTGGATTCGCCATGCCTCCACAATGAGTGCACCAATTGTTTAAAATAAATCCATATACATGGATACAACACACACGTATTCATAGGTGTCCTATTGGTGTTTCTATGGAGAGACCTAATAAAATATTTTTGGTTATTATATAATTAAATGATTTTGTAATCTGCATTCATTACAGACGCTATATGTAGCAATAAATCATTAAACTTAATACTGCAGGAAGATAAGAAAAGCAACATGAAATACTTGTTTTGGCGATCTGTTGTGTATGAGAGTTTGTAAATGACATAAGACAACAGCAGTCATTCTATTATATAGTTAATTCTCTCTTGGATCTTGGGGTTAGCAAACCAGGATGGTCTCGGGCAGCCCTGTTTTAGGTTCTCTTAAGCAGTTCCAGTCAGGCTGTTGCTGGACCTGGAACATCGGGTGACTAGAAGAGCTGGGCTGTGGGGTGTGTGTGTGTGTGTGTGTACATGCGTGCATGTGCACGTGCACGTGTATGGTATCAAGATGTCTATAGTCTCCCCTTTGTGCTACTTTTGGCTTTCACACATGTTAACAGCTCCTGAAGTCTCATGATATTTGAAGTGTGAATATTCCAGGGAGCAAGTATGAAGCTATGTTGTATATTATGATCTAGTCTCCCAATGACATAATATAATTTCCTGTTGAACTCTCTTGGCTTAGATGGTCACAAAAGCACACCCAGCTTCAAGGAGAATGAACATAGATCCCTGCTTTGAATGAGAGAAATGTCAGAAGTTTTCAGAATGCCCATGATTTTCTTTCTAACCTTTGTCTCTCCCCTTTCAAAAGGAAGTTCATCACTCTCCTTCCTGACTGTTTTTAGACACACAAAATTTCTCTAACTTCTGCTTATATGAAAACAGTATGGAAAAAGCATAAATCTGCACCCAATCAGTACTGGTCACCCAATTACATAATGTAGCGAATATGCTCCTTCAGAACCTATTGTGTTGCTGGCACCTTGAGGATAATATTTTTTTGGAACGAATATTAAACAATATAAAAATGGTTTTCTGAGCTCTACAGGTTATCACCTAATTTTAAAATATATATTTTCCTTTTATTTTGTGATACCTCATATTCTTTTTGAAAGTCTTAATAGTCATGGGTGGGCTACTGATTATATGATTATTATGCACAAGATACTGCATTAAATCTATTCTTTCCAAACAGAATTCCCAAAATGTTCCATGTCTGTAATTTTATTAATTTCTGTTCATTGGGAATTAATGAGTTGGTATTAAAGTTATCTAACAATTCCTGGGCTTTCCACTGGATGGTACATTCTAGAAAGTAACTTTAGCATCTTTAATACTGGATCCCACAGCTGAATAACAAATCAGTTATGAGTTGTTGTATTTTTCTTCCTTTTCAGTAATTTCGGTATAAAGGAACTGTACTCTTGGAGGTATGAAGTAAATCAGGCACACAGAGGCTGAAAATTTATTAGTAACTCAGTGCTCTGCCCATAAAAGAAGTAGTCTGTCAGCTGTTGGAAATCAATGTGTTAATACACTTTTCTTCTTCTGTTTTCTGTAAAACAGAGTGTACAAGTGCTTAAGCCACAGGTATCTTCTATAGTGAGGAGAACTTAGGGGTCATTTTAGTATTTATGACTCTAAATCATAGTTTGGAGGGGGAAAATTCTCTTAATAAACACTTACAAAGGAAAAATAAGTAGATAAGTAGAGTTAAATTAAGAGAAGGTAGAACACAAAAGAATAAGGTAAATAAAAAGGGTGGAGAAAACAAGAGAAGATCCAGAAGAAATATGAAAAACAGAACTGAATGAAGACACTAAGGACCATGAAAAAGAGCATTACCAAATTCTCCTCCATTCTTCCTCTTTAATCCTTAGATTCTTTAAGAAATAAAAAGAAATAAAAGATAATTGAAATAAAAGATAATAAAAGATAATTTTGCAGCATATGTACACATGCTGGGGGTTCTTAGGAATTAATGGCTTTTTGAGATATAATGATTGCATTTAAAGTGAATAGAAAACTTCTCAAGAATGACATAGGATCTCACTGGCTACGTTATACCTACAGATCATATTCAAATAAGCTATCAAGAGCTCTGGAAGGCAAACCTCCTCCAGGTGAATGGACTATAGCAAAGGCAGGTACTTCTAGGAACTGTAGTTTGTCTTGCTAAAAAGGTCACTCTTCAATTGCAAAATCTGAATATATTTCACTGAGGTGTCTCAGTGAAGAATTTTCCCCTTTCAAGGATGAGACTATGGAAAGTATTAAAAGAAGACATTTACCTAAAAAATCCCATCAAAATGTGACTTTATATAGCTCTGACATGGACTGAGCTTGAGAGCCAACCCTCCTGTCTTTATAACAAAATAAACTGAACAAATGCGAGGAGACAGAACACAGAGGGCTGCCACTGAGATTAGCTTACCCGGAGGGAAAGTTGCAAACTTTTAGGAGCAGTGAAATAATAATTTGACATATTCCTGTGACTAGGTCAGTGCTCACATGAGTGTGAGGATCTCCTAATGTCGATGTTTTTCACATAATTTTGTGGGTTTCATCTCTAAGCATCCTTCCAAGTTTTCTCTGTAAAGAACCATGAAAGCCCCCTCATGTTCTGACAGTCGTAGGGAAAGAGTAATATTGTGAAGCGCTCTGGGTGTTTTCACCGAAACAGAGTATTACTGTCCAAGGAAAAAGCTTTGTAATGGGGACTTAGTTCACCTGCCAGAAAAGGGTTCCTCTCACTCTAAATTCATCTAGACTTCTTATCTCAACAAAGAAGGAGTAGGTATGAGAGGCAAAACGCCAGTAAAGGCCATAGACGCTAGACACAGACCAAGTCAAAGAACGTGAATGTAACCCAGAGGTCATAGAGCATCTCTTCCTTGTACCTGATGACCGTACCAGAAACTCCCCAGGAAAATAATAGTGGATTACAGATAAACTAGCTTGAAAAGCAGACTCTATTTAAGAAGGAGATCTTACGGTGTGTGAAGACACCAAGGAAGAAAAGAAGAAACAAAAACATCAAGCACAATGGAAACTGAAAGCCTTAGCACCTGCATGTATAGCAATCTGAAATACAATCCAACTCCCACCCAAATTGACATACTGTATGTCACACATTACAGGCCTGTTTATCTCTGTTCCTACGCCCTATACAACCTGTCCACTTTTCAATAAAAAATGTAGAAAGCATAGCAAGACCTTAACACTTGAAAAATAGTTCTTAGGGATAAAAGCAAGAATTATTGCAACAGAGATGTCAAAATCATCAGATAGGGGAAATAAAATAGCTATATAATTAACATGTTAAGGGATCTAACATTTAAAAGTAGATAACTACAATACCAGATGAGTAGACAAATGGAAATTAAAAGAATCAAAAGGAAGTGGTAGAACTAGGATACCAGAACATGAAGGGAGAATTTCTCTGATAAACTCATCAGAAATCAAGCATGGTTTAAGGAAGAAGTGAGTTTGAAATGAAGTCAGTAGAAATGTCCCAAGCTGAAATGAGGGAGGGAGGACAAAAAACAAAACACTGAACAGAGCATCCAAAGTGCACAAGTGTAACACATGCATAATTAGAATACCAGAAAGAAATAACAGCATTTAAAAATACTTAAAGAAATAATGGCCAAGTTTTATTTCAAAAACTAGTAACAGACACTAAATTACAACCCAGGAAACTCAGAGAGCAACAGCACGTTACACACTTCCTCCAAAAAGACAAACAAAACAGGAGTAAAAGGTAAGCTCATACTTTTTATATCATATTCAAACTGAAGAGAAATAAGGACACACGCAAAAATAATAAAAAAAGCCAAAGGGTAGTGATAAACACTTCATCCATAAATAAAAGAAAAGAAATATAGCCAACTTTTTGTCAGAACCATGCAAAGAAGAAAAGAACAGAGTTAAATAAGAAAAGTGATGGAAGAAAAACACAACCATCTTGACGGTCACATCTAGCAAAATCATCCTTCCAAAGTGATGAGAAATGAAGAGATTGTTTAGCAAAAAATGCTGAAGGAATTCCTTAGTCCCACAGAACTATCTTGAAAAAAATGTTTAAAAATGTTGAGAAAAAAGAAAATTTATAAAGTTCAGAAACTTATATCTATTAAAGAGAAAGAAGATTGTTACTGAATGAATTGATGATGGTAAAAGAAAATTTTTTTTCTTCTCCTTTTTCTTCTCCTTACTTGATTCATAAGATAGCTGTTTAAAATAATAATGCTAGCAATGTACTGGATGATGCCATCATATAGATAAATAAAGTAAATGACAGAGATGTCATGAAAGGGAGGAAAGAGAAATATTCTTCTAGGACTTACCTGTATCTGACAGGCTATAGTGCTATTTCAAGGTGAACTTTGATTATTTAAAAATGTGTATTTTATACTCAGGGTTACTGGTAAAGAATATTTACAAAGAACTAAGATCGGTTTTCTAAAGGAGAAGATAAAATTGAACCATATAAAATGTTGAATTAAAATCAAAGAAGGATGGAAAGAGGGAAAAATATTCTATTATATATCAGTCTGGATTGTCTTATGTGCCGTCTATTTTTAAAAATCAAGTTATCTTGAACAGGGTCAGGCTCATTAACGTACTGTCTAGGGTGCTTTCTTGTTACAGTGCTGGGTTCATTGCTTCCAGTTGAGATCTTCTGGCCTGTGAAGCCCAAAATATTTGTTCCCAGGCCTCTACAGGAAAAGATGATTGACCTTAGCTACAACTCAGTCATCCATATTCAGATTTCATTAATTGACCCCCAATAATGTCCATCATAGCCATTTACTCCAAAACTCAAAGCAAATGTTGCACTCATTTAGTTGTCATTTTTCTTTACTTTTCTTCAAGGTCTTTTTAATCTTGACAGTTCTGAAGACTGCAGGCAAGGTGTTTTATGGAATTCCTTTTGATTTGGGTTTAGATTTGCTGGGGTAATTTGGCACCAATATCAGAAGTAATATGTTCTCAGTGAACTGCATCACATTATGTTAAGTTTTCAAAATATTGGAGATTTTAACAGTCTTTATCTGAGAATTTATTCTCTTATAACTAATAGGTACATTGTGGTCCGATATCATAATTTTATGGAAATGTCTTAAAACTACCAAAAATTCACCTACTTGTTTTGGCTTCCAGTAAAGATTTTCTTCTTTCCCTTTTTCTTTCTTTCTTTCTTCATTTCTTCCTTTCTTTCTTTCTTTCTTTTTCTTTCTTTCTTTCTTTCTTTCTTTCTTTCTTTCTTTCTTTCTTTCTTTCTTTCTTTCTTTCTTTCTTCCTTCCTTCCTTCCTTCCTTCCTTCCTTCCTTCCTTCCTTCCTTCCTTTCCTCCTTGCTCTTTTTTTTTGTGGTACTTGGAATTGATCCCAGGGCCTGACATATGTTAAAAGTGTTCAATTTTGAGACCAGGCCTCCCTAAGTAGCCCAGGCTGGCTTCCAACTTGCCATCCTTCTGTCACAGCTTCCCAAGTACCTGGGATTACATGTATGCATTATCATATCTAGCTCCAGTATTAATTTTTCAACTCCATCATTTCGTCCACGTTTTTTATTTAGTATTGAACTATGAGAAAGAGAGTGTTTCATACATATGTATGAAACATATATATGTATGTATGAATTCATGCAACTAAAGACTTGAGGATTCTTGGTTATCTAATTATCTATAATGCATTATTGATATCATATTGATTCTAATATTGTCTCAGTTCAAGGCAGTAGGACTTCCCTGAGGCTGACTCCTATGTCATTTTGATCTCCTTAATTTCTGGTATATTAACTTTCTCTAGATACCCTGTCCTATCCTGAATTAACGTTTTCCTCAAAGATCCATAGTTTTCTATTCTAGTTCAAAATGCAATGTCACTTCAACAACAAAATTTATACCACGCACAAACAAAAACTAATGTTTCTAGGAAAAACAATTTACTATTTAGAGAAATAACAGAAACTCAGCTCCGTACAGGCTTAAATCGTTGAACATTCTTTTCTAGGCATACCTTGTCTACATTAGTATTTTCTAACATTTATCACATTTGCATGGGAGAATACACTGTCTTTTACAAGAGGGTTTAACATTGTGGTAAATAAAGGTAAACAGGTTAAAAATATTTATTCTTTCAATGCCCATTTTCTCTTGAATTTAGAATGCTAATATCAAGTGAGACTGCAAAGGGTATGTGGCAGAGCAGTGTCCTCCAAGCTCATCTGCACATGCAACTTCCTGTTTCCTCATGAGAGGTGTGCAGATATTTTTAATGGGTCAGTGTTTGCAGAATTCCTTACTGTAAAGCCTTCTTTTAACCCAGCCATGTGATGATGCTTAATTATTGTCCTCCCTTCAAAAATGAGTCTTCTTGTTCACTGCCCTGACAAATCATTTTTGGCTCCTAATCTTTTTCTACTCATCTGAGAGCCTCAGGTTTCACCAACTCAACCACTGTTTGAACTCTAAGTTCAATTTACAGAAAATCATTGGCTCATCTGTGTCAGAGCCACAGGTAACTGACCCTTTTTCCAGCTGAAGATTTGTCTGAGGAGCTTTCCACTATTACATGATTTCCACTGGATTCTCTTTCGGTATCTTTATAGTTATTTTTTCTTTTTTCTGGTAAAGCTTTATTGACTGAGTGTTCTCTCAGGGTTGCTATTTGGTAGACCAGATGTCCACTGGAATCATTTACATTTTAGGAATTCAAATAAAGTTTAGTTTGATATTACCTCATGAAAGATAGACAATGTCATTGTCTTCCTCCAGATTTCTTTGAATATCGACATATATTAGATGTCCTTTACTCACTGAGCTCCATATTCCATTTCTGTATCATTTTCCTAAAGCTCTTTTTTGGTTCTAAAAGACAAAATTTGCAATAGATGTTTTCCTTTGATCCCACAAAACCATGGTTTAAGAATTCAGACCTCCACTTTTAGCTGTCCCATTAAATAACTTCCCAATAATTTGTTTTTAAATTTACCTTGCTTCTCTATATTTTCTGAAATTAATATTTTCATAAGTGTGCAAAATGCAAAACATGAAATAATGATTTACATTAATGTCAGGTTATCCTCTAAAAATCAAACTCACTAGTAACAAAGCCCATGGTTTACATATTTTTATCTTGATAGTATAATTACTTCTTCTAAAATATTACAATTACTTCTTCTAAAATTATAATATCCCTTTCTTTATGGCTTGTTATTTAATATATTAAATATACTTAATGACAAATTAGATGTATTTAAGGATGGCATTATTTGTTATTAAATACTATTCATTATTAATAAATAATAATAAATGTTACTAAAATTAAAATAAGTATTATCAAAATATTTTATTAGTTGTACAGTATTAGCAAGAAGAAGGCATCTTAATAGCTGGGAAATATTTTCTTCACTTCAGCATCCATTTGTGTCATGCATTTTCTTTGTGGCTTTAAAGTGAAGCATTTGATAGAGTACCATGGCAAAATTATGATTCAGGAAAGCTCTTACTCACACAGTGGATTTTTATGAGTGTCTTAATTGTGGAGTTAATGCAAGCTATAGATTTATGTGATTAAATCCAGATGGCTCACTCTGTTGATCCTTAAAAATTTAAATTTTCAGTTACTGATTCTCCTTTTCCTACTGTTTATTCTCAGTAACATTATCTTTCTTCCTTGTTTTGAAAAGGTATTCTATGTTTTATTAAATTTGGTCTAATTTTGTGCAAGTTAATGATTTTTTTTTAATTCACAGTAAGAGGACAAAAAGTATATATTTACATTATGCGAAATCTCCCTGAATACTTCTTGCTCTAATATTTACAAGAAAAGGAAGATTGTCTTTCCTTGGTGGTTTAAACTAATCACTTAATTTGAAGAAAGAAAATGAACTTGGTGAGTACTCAAACTCTGTGCTCATTTTGACAACGCGTAGTGAAATAGATTTAAAATGAAGTTCTAATGTTTAATGATGTTTAATTTTGCAAGGTATATATGTAAAGTTGCTCTCTAGTCCCTAGTCATGCAACAAAAGAAATGTTAAAACTTAGAAAATCATATATCTAAAATCGATTGTCTGTTGCTAAGTGATTTCTGCTTGCTAATACTGTGGTCCTAGGGTTAAATCTGAGAAAGACATAATGATTAGGAAAGATTTATTATCAATGTTTTTCAGTCGTTAATGTCTCAGTGCAGACTGATTTGTAGAAAAATCAAAATTTGGAATCCTACTGGCAGTTAAGTTTGCATACAGAATGGGAAAAATCAAATAACTACAATGGAAGAAGGTGAATACGTAATTAAGTGAAAAAATTCTGTTCCCTTTCTGTCCCTGGTTAGTTATGGCACAAAACTTTTGCCACCCTTCGGGATATTTTCTATGACTCTAGCATGCTAAAAATAGACTCCTATTTTCTTTAAAACTCCTATATTACACGCAGGACAGGCCCGCTGGGGTGGGTGGGCACACACGCCTTTAGTGGGCGGACCAACACCTGAACCCCGAGATCCAGGAAAGGCCAGCTAGGGCTCACTGCCTTTGGCAGGTGGACCAACCAGAACCTGGAGACACAGGACAGCCGGCCCTGGGTGCGTGGAATAATCAGCGAGACCAGCAACATGGAAGTGTCCACAGCAGCAGCAAGTAGCCAGCAGCTGAGCTCTGGAGAACTGCACCAACAGAAGACCAGTCCCAGCCCCCACATCCAGAGGCCAAGATCAGCTCCATACCCAGCACCATTCCCATGGCAAACTTGGCTGGGGTACACAGCACATTTCTGGGATCTGACATGGGCACTATCACAGAACTGTAAACACCAGAGGTATTTTACTGCTTTTATTTTCCCTTGTTGGTCTGATTGGCTACCCGTTTCCTGTCTGGTAGGAATTCCTCTTGTTTTCTATTGTATTTTGTGGTTATTTTTGGTTTTGGATTTTTTTTCTTTTTTTCTTTTTTCCTCTTCTTTCTTTCTCGGGTCTACTTTTTTCTTTTCTTTTTTTTTTTCTTCTTTTTTTCCCATTCTCCTTCTCTTTCTTCTTCCTTTCTTTCACTGTTTAGGTTTCAATCTTTCTTTTCTGTTTTATTCTATTGATCCTCTTTCTCTCCTTCCCCAACTATTTTTTGAATTTAAAATTTCAAGTGAGTAAACACTGTCTCTTCCCTTTCTGATTGCTCCTTCTCATCGTATTTCATTCTTTTCCTCCTGTGTCCTCCAGTTTCCCAAAACTCTAGTGATCATCTTTTGACCTCCAGCCTTAACTCTACTATATTTGACCTCATTCATCACTTTATCCTGTCCCCTACCCATCTTAAACTCCCTGCACCCCCACAAAAGTGTAAAACCACTCCACGAAGGGGAAAATCACTCCATGCAAGTGCATGGTATATGTTTGATTTTGTTATATAACTTTCGAGTTTGCTCCTGTGAGTGGAGACAGCAGGTTAATGGCTACCATAGTTTAACAGTAGTTAAGCTGTACTTGAAACTGTTGTTATTACTAACTGTACTACTTTAGCTAGGATGGCATACATGTTATAATCAGTTTTTCTCCCATGTGTGATAATGCTGTGATAGTAAGGGGTCATAATCACCACCACAGAACAGTACCAAAGGATTGGGTGCTGAGCCAAATAGTAACTTTGCATCCTTCACAAATTGGGAAGGTAGGATCTTGGGATAGCTATAAAGAACAACCTACATCTAGAGGACATCCCCGAAGAACATATATCCCCTAGGGAAGCATCAATATTAGTGACAAAGCTATCTATCATAAGAAATTGACAAGCATCAACATAGAAAACAAAATAAAATAAAAAAGAGAAAATAGAAAATGACAAGACGCAGAAGCAAAATGCAACCCCAGACCCCCAGCCTGCCCAAGACAAGCCCAGAACATAATGAGACAGACGAAATTGGAAGTCAAACACTGGAAGTTTCTGAAACGATAGCAACAAAAGTGAAAAAACAAGTGGAAAAAGCTATGGAGAAAATAATCTTTCAGGTGCAAAAAGAAATGATGCTTAAAATCAAAGATAATAGAAAAGACACAGACAAAAGAATAAATGACGGGCTGGTGAGATGGCTCAGTGGCATAAGCGCCTGCCTGGCAAGCGTGAGGTCCTGAGTTCAACTCCCGGAACCCACATACAAAAAAAGGGCCGGTGATATCGCTCAGTGGCACGGGCGCCTGCTGGCGCGAGGTCCTAAAGTCGACCCCTGGTACCCACAAAAAAAAAAAAAAAGAATAAATGAGCTTATAAAAATGATGGAAACAAAAAATGTCCAACATAGGAAAGAAACAGAATTAAAGAGATCAAGAGATTAAAACATCCATTAAAAGTATATGTAACAGATTGAATGGAGAGGATAAAATATCAGATCTTGAAGACAGAATTGCAGCTAGTGACCATGAAAAGAAAGATACCTTAAAAATAGCAAGAGATCATGAAAAATCAAACCAACAGCTACAAGATGATGCAAAGAAGAAAAACATATGATTAATTGGGGTCAGTGAGAAGAAGACTGGAGACAGTGAATATGTAAAAAAAAAAAAAAAACTCTTCACAGAAATAACAGCAGAAAACTTCCCAAGCACAGGTAAATAATTTGACATACAAATAAATGAAGCATATAGAAATCCAAACAGCCATGATCAAAATAAAACTACACCAAGATATATAGTAATCAAGATTCCAGGAATTTAGCGCAAGAACAGACTATTAAAAGCTGTTAGAGAAAAGCAACAGATCAGCTATAAAGGAAAGCCCATCAGAATCACAGCAGACTTCTCAACAAAAACCCTCAAGTCAAGAAGAGCTTGGAGTGAAGTACTTCAAGTCCTGAAAGAAAATAACTTCCAACCTAGATTGATACACCCTGCAAAACTATCTTATAAAATTAATGGAGAATTAAGATACTTCCATGACAAAGAACAACTGAAGAAATCCATGACCACCAAACCAACCCTACAAAGAGTACTGAAAGATATTCTAGACAGAGATAAAAATGACCACAATTACAAGAACAACAACAGAAAGAAACCACTAGGCAGGGCAAGCAGTTAAACAGAGGGGAAAAGCCGGGAACCAACGGCAGCAAAATATCATGACAAAGATAAGCCAATACATATTAGTTAAAACCATCAATGTAAATGGCCTCAATTCACCAATCAAAAGAAACAGACTGGCAGAATGGATCAAGAAACAAGATCCAACAAAATACTGTATACAAGAAATACCTTTATCTCAAAAAAAAAAAAATCATAGACTGAAAGGCAAAGAATGGAAAACAATCTTCCATGCAACAGGAACCCCAGAAAAAGCAGGGGTAGCTATGCTGTTTGCAGACAATGTGAACTTCAAACCAAGAATAATCAAAAGAGACAAAGAAAGTCACTACATACTTGTTATGGGAAAACTTCAAGAGGAAGAGAAAACAATCATAAATATGTATGCACCAAATATGGGAGCACCCAACTATATATGATAATTATTAATAGATATGAAAAACCAAGTAGCAAAAGCACAATTGTAATGGAAGACATTAATACCCCATTGTCACAAAGAGATAGATCAACTAGACAAAAAATCAGCAAAGAAATATCAGAACTGAACCAAACCTGTGAACAAATGGACTTAGTAGATGTTTTCAGAGTGTTTCACCCAACATCATCAGAATACACATTCTTCTCAGCTGCACGCGGGACAGTCTTCTAAAATAGACCATATACTAGCCCACAGAACATGCTTATGTAAGTGCAAAGGAATTGAAATTATCCCATGCATATTATCTGACACAGTGCAATGAAACTGGAAATTAATCACAAAAGAAACTGCAAAAACTCCACAAACACATAGAAATTAAATAACACCCTCCTAAACAACCAATGGGTCACAGATGAAATTAAAGAAGAAATTAATACCTACAACTAAATGAGAAAGCAGATACAATATACTGGAACTTATGGGATGCAATGAAAGCACCCATAAGAGGGAAAATTATGGCAGTGATTTCTCACATCAAAGAAACAGACTGAGCACAAATAAACAACCTAATATTGCACCTCAAGCTTCTCAAAAAAGAAGAGCTAGACAAGCCCAAAGCCCATACAAGGGAGAAAATTATAAAGATCAGAGCAGAAATTAATGCAATAGAGACTAAGAAAACAATACAAAGAATTAATGAAACCAAGAGTTTGTTCTTTGAAAGAATAAATAAAATTGATAAACCCTTAGCCAACCTTATCAAAAAAAAAAAAAAAAAAAAGCAGAGGAAAGATTCAAATTCATGCATGAGGAATGAAAAGGGTGAAGTCATTAGAGATCCTATGGAAATTCAGAATATCATCAATACCTACTATGAAAAACTTTACTCTCATAGGATGGAAAACACAGAAGAAATGGACAGGTTCCTAGATATGTATGAATTACCAAAGCTGAATCAAGAAGTTATAAAAATTCTGAATAACCCAATATCAGTTAATGAGATAGAAAATATAATTAAAACTTACCAACAGTAAAAGCCCAGGTCCTGATGTATTCACTGCTAAATTCTACAAGAAATTTAGAGAAGATTTAATGCCAATACTCCTCAAACTCTACAATGAAATTGAAAGGGAAGCAATTCTCCCTAACTCATTCCTGGAGGCAAGTATTACCCTGATACCAAAACCAGAGAAAGACCCAATCAAAAAACAGAACAACAGGCCAATCTCTCTAATGAATATAGATGCAAAAATCCTCAGTAAGGGCCAGTGATATGGCTCAGCAGCATAAGCACCTACCTGGCAAGCGCGAGGTCCTGAGTTCAACTCCCAGTACCCACATAAAAAAAAAAAAATCCTCAATAAGATACTAGCAAACAGAATGCAGCAAATCATCAAGAGGATTATACACTATGATCAAATGAGATTCATCCCAGGAATGCAGGGATGGCTCAAGATACACAAATCAATAAATGTAATACACCATATCAACAGAGCCAAAGACAAAAAACACATGATCATCTCAATAGATGCAGAAACAGCTTTTGACAAAGTCCAACACTCATTCATGATAAAAAAAAAAAATTGCAGAAAATCCAAATATATGGACTTTACCTCAATCTGATAAAAGCCATCTATGACAAACCAACAACCAACATCATACTAAGTGGACAGAAATGGAAGGCTTTCACTCTAAAATCAGGAATAAGGCAAGGATGTCCACTATCACCACTCCTATTCAATATAGTTCTGGAAATATTAGCCATAGCATTAGACAAGAGAAAGAAATAAAAAGAATATGGATAGGAGAGGAAGAAGTTAAATTATCATTGCTTGCAGATCACATGATACTCTACATAGGAGACCCCAAAAACTCCACCAAAATACTTCTAGATTTAATAATCAAATTCAGTAGCATAGCTGGATACAAAGTCAATGCTCAAAAATCAACAGCATTCCTGTACACAAACAACAAACTCATTGAGAGAGAAATTAGGGAAACCCCAACCTTCACAATACTATCCAAAAAATGAAATACTTAGGAATCAATCTAACAAAGGAAGTAAAATACATATACATTGAAAATTACAGTTTTCTGAAAAAGGAGATTGAAGAGGATATCAGAAAATGGAAATATATCCCTTGTTCATGGATAGGAAGAACAAACATTGTGAAAATGGCCATACTCCAAAAACTGTTATACAGATTTAACGTGATTCCTGATCAAAATACCATTATCATACCTCACAGAACTAAAGAAAATTTTCCTAAAATTCATTTGGAAACAGAAGAGACCTAGAATAGCAAAAGTAATTCTGGCAAGGCAGGAGGCATCACAATCCCTGACTTGAAATTATATTACAAAGCTACTGTGATAAAATCAGCATGGTACTGGCAAAAAAAACAGACCTGATGATCAGCGGAACAGATTAGAAGATGCAGACACAACTCCAGACACGTTCAGCCACCTTACCTTTGACAAAGGGGCCAAACATGTTCACTGGAAGAAACATAGCCTCTTTAATAAATGGTGCTGGAAAAACTGGCTTTCCACATGCTGAAAACTAAAACTGACCCATGTCTATCACCATGCACTAAACTAAAGTCAAAATGGATCAAAGGTCTAAATATTAAAACAGAAACATTGAATCTACTGGAAGAGAAAGTAGGTAGAAATCTTGAAGACATAGGGGTAGGCAGAGAGTTCCTGAACAAAACCCAGACTGCATAGGAAATACTCCAAAGAATCAACAACTGGGAACTCATCATATTCAGAAGCTTTTGCACATCAAAATAAATCACCAACAGAGTGAAAAGACAACCCACGGAGTGGGAAAAATTTTAGCCAACAGTCCTTCAGACAAAGAACTTATATCTAGAACATATAAAGAATTGAAAAAAATCAGACCCCCAAATTTAAAGACCCAATCCAAAAATGGGCATCTGAGATAAATATATACTTCTCACATGAAGAAAATATAGATAGCAAATGAATATATGAAAAAAGTTCAACATCACTGGTCATTTGAGAGATGCAAATTAAAACAACACTGAGATTCCATCTCATCCCAGAAGGAATGGCTATCATCAAGAAATCAACCAATAACAAATGCGGGAAGGCACTGTGTAAGAAGGAACACTTGTCCACTGTTGGTGGGAGTGTTGACTGGTGCAACCACTGTGGAAATCAGTGTGGAGATTCCTCAAAAAACTAGGATTAGAGGTCCCATTTGATCCAGCTATTCCCCTTCTGGGTATTTTCCCAGAAGAATTAAAAACATCACACCACAGCGATATATGGGCACCCATGTTTATAGCAGCATAATTTGTAATAGCTAAATCAGAAACAACCCAAATGCCCATCAACTGAGGAATGGATAAAAAAGATGTGGTATTTTTATTCATTGGAATACTACTCAGCTATAAAGAAGGATAAACTTGAGACTGTTATAGGTAAATTGATGCAACCTGAGACCATATTCATAAGTGAAATAAATCACTCTCGCATGTGTAAACAAAATATTGTCTTCCTAGTGTGAGAAGCGGAAAGAGTAAATAAGATCCAAAATGTACAATAAATATTGGGAAATGGGGAGAAAATATTCAAAAGGAAAGAGGAAATGGGATGGGGGAAAGGAGCAAAGAAGGAAGGAAAAGTAAAAGTAAATATATATATATATATATATATATATATATGTAAATAAATAAATATATATATACATACAAGATAGTTAAGATAGCTATACTACTAATTTCTATAATCCATTGAAAAGAAAGGTTTGTGCTTATATTGTTTGATCAATTTTTCATGCCTGTATCTTGTAACCTGAGCATCTACTTTGAAGATAACAATAAGCAAAGTAACCACTGTTACTTTCCTACTATCTTGTTTTTATTGTTTTTTCTCTTTAAAATAAAAAATCAAAGAATAAAACTCCTATATTTCTTGCCAACCTCTTTTGTTCCAAATTGTTCCTTACCACAAAAACAACACTGACTTCATGAGTTTACATCCTATCTTTCCATTTGGAACTTGCTATGTTCCTCATAAAAACATAGCTATTTCTCACACGAAATGTCCAATGTCTTACCACCTACAGTTGCTCTATTCTGTAATAGAATTCACTGTGCACTGATGTGTTTTCTCCCATGAGGTCTGTTTAGGTTGTTTGCATATTAGTTCTGACTGTCACTGCAGTTACTTACACACATATTTTATCTCGGTTACCTGATGGTATGTTTTCATGCAATGTTTCTGAACTGCATCATCTTTGTAGCAGTCACAGCAGAATGATTCTCCAGATGGCAATTGCTCATGTATTTGTGGAATATGTAACGATCCAGTCCTTCATGAAGGCCACTGTTACCCCTGCTATTGACCATACAGATCATTCCCCGATTGAATCTGTGTAGTTAATTAAGGTACCAAAGTCTCCAGGCTGAAATTCATAACTCATCCCCAAAAGAGCAAAATAGTCCCTCAGCTTGCCTTCAGTGGCAAAGATCCTTTGAAAATAATCAAATTAACCTAAGCAAAGAGGAAAAGAGTTTTTTTTTTTTAAGGAATTAATTTTATGAAATGTGCATCATTTCAGTAAGGGTAGAGATCAGGGTCTCCTTTTAGTGTGTGTGTAGAAATCCAGAAAGTTAACTAAGCCTTTGGTGAGATTATTGGATTTAAAGAGTAAGGAAGTGTCATTTCTAATATAATTAAGGGTCTATGCCAGTAATATTTGATGTCATAATTGTCGGTTAGCGTGAGGCGCCAATGATTTATTATTTATGGTACACACCTGTTTACATAATTATTCACAATGCCTGTTTACATTAGCTGTAGGCCTTCCATGAATTACTAAGGATGATTCTATTTCTTGATGCTTTACAATTTTCTGGGTTTCGGCATACAACACGTTGTTTTACTAAAGCAAGTATACGAAGAAAGTTTCCCAGGTTATTACTGTCACTGGACAAGCTGAAGTACGAAGTTCTTGCTGTTTACACTCGAGTAAAGGAATCTGGGGAGGAAATGAGTGATTCAAACGCCAGCGTCCTGCTACCCAGCCATCCTATGCATCACAGGCCTCCTCCTGTTTCTAGCTGTTGTTTTGCTTTTATGACTTTAGGGGCTCAGATCTCTGGAGACCCAAAAGTCTCTGTCTCAATCCAGAACAAAATTTTTCACATATTCCTGGGTCTTATCAAACATGTTCTGAAATTAATATTATACTTCCTGTTTTCAATCAATTTAAATGAAATTCCAGTTTCCTTACTAAGCAAAATCTTTCCATTGGACAATGAAAATCCCCCTTTTCATTTTTATTACTGAGAATAATAATAGTGACAGGTCAACTCAAGTGAATAATAACTTTCCTTCTTTCCTTATCCTCTTAATCTGATCATTGTTCCTGTAATTTCTGATTTTGTACATAATTGCAAAAATCAGAGATCTATATTTTTAAAAGTTGATGTGAAAAGATGAAGTGGCAGTGTAAAGCACAGGAAGGTGGGAGATTCTATGCTATTTCTCTTTCTCTGGAAGGCAGAGTGTCAAACTACTCTCTATTGGAAGGCCACTCCCTGCCCTTGTTCCTCTATGCCATACTCTGCTTATTGTGGTCTACTTGTAATGCATTTGCAACATTCCTTTCCTTCATATTCTAATATGTGATATAATTTTTTTTCTACTGTTGTCCATTACTAAGATGCTATTATCTATTGAATTCACTTTTACCACTCCTGCAATTCTGTTGCCTTTGCTGGGTGAATGAGAAAAAAATGTCTGTAGACTATCCCTAACTTAACTCTCTTTGGATGAGCCATTCTCAAAGATCTGCTGTCTTAATTGCATCTCTTTCCTTCCACTGGGTTCAACATTTCATTCTGGATGTTCATTTTTCCTGGAATGCCCTGAAGTATTTGCATTTATAAGAGATGCCTTCAAATCGTGCAAGAATGTTTTTTTTCCTGTTAATTTCCTGCTGCTTCTAGCTTTCTCTGTTTTTAAGCATGAATCCCTTCAGTGAGAAAAATGTATTGTATTTGTTTAAGAAACTTTCTCCGTACGCAACTTTCTTCTAGAAGGATAAGAAACATCCTCACCCATGTCCTCCAGTGGGAGCTTCAAAGTTCTTGCTCACTGGCCGGATGATGTTTTATGAGCCAACTTAACTCTCTCTCCCTTCCTTCTTCTCTTTCTCTCAAAAATTCAGTCCTAACAACCAAATGCTTTACTTTCCCTGATCTCTCTTATATAGCTCTAAGCGACTTGCATATTTTTTAATATCTCCTTACCTAACCTTACTTCTTTGACTTCATTTCCTTCCTGACAGAAATAAGATTAATTCCTGTTTAGATACAACCATAACCTGTAGATCATTAGTCTCCAGCAAATCTCCTTCCTAGACCTTACACATAAAGTGCAGAATATTATTTTTTCAGTGACAGATTTTGTCTATTATTATTATGATAATAATATGTATGCTAAGCAGAAATTTCTTGGTTATGAAATATACACTTTATTGTTAAGGATAACACATATTTTGTAGACATTTTCTGCCAAAAAAAGCAGCTTGGACCAGGAAACAGTTCAACTGACCAATTTTTTCTCTCCCTGCGCTTTGATTTTGCTTCATTTTTTTTTCCTTAATGATATACTTGTTGTCTATTGTATTTTTCATCTCTTTTCCCCTTACTGTCCTTTGTATTGTGTTGATTGAACCTGTATTCCTCAGACATCATCGATGCTATTTAACTTCTGTTTTATTCTTTCCACAAATAATAATTCATTAATATTTCATGTGGTCCAAGCATTTTGATACAATATAATCTGATATGTTGTGATATGATTGTATAGGATGATAAACGAAACAGACACCCTGTCCTCACTAAGCTCACAATTTCATGATGGAGATAGTCATTAAACAATTAGACAGACAATTAGAAAAATACATATTTAACTACCTATGAGATAATTGCTGCCATGGAAAAAAGCTATGTCATTATGAGAAAATTCCATGCAAATTTTGTTATAGATGATTTGAATAGGGAAATCTCCATGAGAAGAGTAAAGGTGAGCAGAGTTATGAAGGATAAGAAAGGGTCAGCTAAACAAGGCCACTTGGAAAATGTTTCACCAAATACGAAGACAAATAAGATGAAGGAAAAATACTCTTCTGGGTCAAAGGTATTCAAAACTCTCACTTCTGTGCAGAACACACAAATGTCTACATTTCCAAACTTGACTTTCCCCTCATGCTGGGCAACTCACTACAGAATATAAATTAGATTTCCTGATTTGTCAAATCAAATTCATCCTCTGTTCCCCCCAAACTCTTCCCTCTAAACTGGCAGATAAACATAGGGGTGGGTTGACCTCATCTGCTGTCTCCTTGAAACCTTTCATTGCAGCACTTTTAAAATACAGATAAAAGTAAAAATTAACAATAGGTCTATGCATTAAAATTAGCAATATGCATATGTTCGATATGAATAAAACTTTTATCAGTGCTGTGAATGTTAATAGATCAAGAAACACATAATTCTATAAATGCCATATGTTTTAATCTAACTCAGAACAGGATGTACTCTCAAAGAAATTAGAAGATGTTTTGCTTTTTTTCTCCTCCCATTATGACTAATTTTGGAATACAGAGACCCAAAAATTGAATGATGTTGGAAGATGGGGGGAGTTCGTGTTCCCTCCTGCAGAAGCCTCAGTCCTCAAAATGTGTATAACTCTAGTTTAGTCAGACAACCTAACAATGATGAGAGGAAAATACCCTCCCTCAGAGAAGCAACTCCACAGTAATCAAATATCTGTTACACATTGTTAGTTTAATTCGAGCCTGTACCCATAAGCTTTGAACATTTTTATGCTATAGACACACTGGTTTTCTGTTTCTCAAACAGGGTAGACTGATTGCAACCTCAGTCCCTTTGCACTGGCTGTAACGCATCTGCCTGAAATACCGTATACCCATGTGTTTGCAATTCTTGTTTACTGTCTGTGACACAAGCAATGACCACTTCTAGTCCATCACCCAACTCTCTTTATAATCCAGAACAATGTCTGTCAATTAGTAAATGATTACTACATCTTTATTTTTTGTCTGCTTCAACTGGCAGGTAGATATAAAACCCACAGATCTCATAATACCATTGTGTTTCTCCCTGTATTGTAGTTTTTATATTATTGTCTGTAAGTTTGCCCTGCCTTTAATTTTAAGGAAATTTTTTGAATCACATTGTTTATAGTGTTCTTCTTTCCTTTTAAATACTGCATACTTTTACGTTTTTGATCCAATATTTGCTATCAAAGGCATGGTTGATATAACCCTGCCATCTTCTTTTGTGAGGCACTTTCATTTGTTCAGGGGCTTTCCAGCAGGAGAATTGAACAAATGCAGCTTCAGATATTTTACAAGAAATCACTCAGCTATTCTCTTGAAGTGGATTTTTATTTTTATTTTTCCTAGAACTGAATTATTTAAAGCAGAGAGTTGTTCTCAACCAACAATGGAGCTGCCACACAGCAATATAGAAATTATTGAACAAGGAAATGGCTGGGGCATATTATTTTGTTTTTTTTAATTTCTCAGAAACAAATTCAGGATAATTAAAAAAATTAGCTGTGCTTTAATGAGAAAAAAAATAACTGTCATTGAATGCATTGGGCAGAGAGTCGTCTTTCCTGCTATTTCTTTTTAATCTAAAAACAAATATATCCCTCAGAGGTGATATTTTTTTTGTTTTCTTTCTGGAAATTCTGCTGCTAGGATGACATCTAGATAGTTATTCAAATGTCAAACAAGACTTTTTTTGCACACGCATGTAGTTTACAGCTTAATCTGTTCTTTTAGACATCCATCTATTAATTGGAATGCTGCTGGAATCCAGAGAGTTTTATTATTAAGCTTGAAGGAAAATCTCACTATGGTTGTTCAATAATTAATCATGAAGAGATCAGATAATGCTAAGTGTACCATTTCTCTATCTTAAGGGATATTTCTGTGAAATTGTAACATTCAAAATGTCTTTCAAATGAAGTTATCTACCTATGCCTACTTTTGAAATAGTGATACTAGAGCCTTAAACTAATTATTTTTTTGGCAGAAATTTTACAATGCCAGTGACAGAATGCAAAATGTTTTGTATCCAAGTTTTGAAAAATATAATTTTTTCTATCTCTACAATTATTTGTGTTTACACAAAATTGTTAAATATACTTGAATAATTGCTAGGCTCTTGGAAAGAGGAAAAAATGAAGGAAAACTCAGTATAGTTGGAAACATTTGACTTCCCTTGTAGCCTGGCATGTCATGATTTCCTTTTTTATTTGCCACTGTCTGAATACATCTGTTAAATGTAAGCTTCCTAATGCCAGCAGATGTTTGGATCTGTTTTGTCCCAAGTACCTAGAATGGCGCACAGTAGTTAATAGCACTAAGTTCACCATCAGTTGCTGAAGGAATTGATTGGCTTCAGACTTCCAGGGCAGCTAGGCTTTGAAGCTTCTCTTCACCACTCATTTGTTGACCATGGATGAATTTGATATTTCAGAGCCTTAATAATTGAGGATGATAGTAGCTTGTACTTCAGAGGACTGTGGTAGTGGAGAGACAGAATTTCAGTGTGCACCGCTGTCAGTGGCAGCCTCAGAAATTGCTAGTAGCTGCTCCCTTCGTACGTTCACACACCCAGTTCTTCCCAAGCATCGTGGAAGCCGAGAGTAAGTGTGCTCCATGGAAATGGAGCATCATGTCACTTAGAGTGTGTCTCCTCCAGAGGATTAAAATCTCGGATGGCTTGGCTGAAGTTTAGGCTCACCTTAGTCAAGCATTATCACAATCACTAATTTTCATGCCTAATACTTTTTTTAAAAAATTATCTGAGGAACTGAACACTTGCCTAGGAAAAGTTTCTGCTCTCATTCAGAGAGAATTAAGCAAGTTACAAATCTTTCCCCATCAGTAATCAATTTAAACCATTATCCCAATTAAATATCATTCAGAAAGCAATCTTAATCCACGTAAACTTAATAGACTTTCTGAAAGAATTACCTAATTAAACTCTCTGAAGAATCAAGTAACTATTTCGTCAACCCAACGTTGACAGGAAACAAAAAACAGGGTAGGAGAATATTTATAAGTTAACTATCTGAGAGCTCCAGAGTATAGAGTAGCTCAGAGAAAACAGGGCTAATTTCCTGGGAACACAGGTAATTTGCAAGGAGTGTTTATTTATTTATTTTTGCCAACCCACAATATTTGAGTGTATTTATTTATCTGGTTTTTTTGAGACAGAGTCTCGCCATATAATTTCAGGTGGCCTTGAACTACGTAGCCCAGGCTGGCCTTAGACTCCCTTCGATCCTCCTACCTCAGCCTTCCTGGCCTCTGTGGCTTTTGCAGGTCATTTAAATGCCATTTTCAGTGTATTTAATTGACTGCTGCTAGGATTCCTACATCTTAGCTTGAATTTTTTAATGGTCATATAATAATTATGGAGTACATTGTGATGTTTCAATGCCCATTCATTCTGTTTGCTTCAAATGACAAGATTTCATCTACTTTAAGGCTGAAAAGTATTCTATATATATATCAGATTTTATTTTCTTCCCACTTTTCTTTTTCTTTTTCTTTTCCCTTCTTCTCTCCTCCTCCTCCTCCTCCTCCTCCTTCCTCTTCTTTTTTGTGGCATTGGAGATACAACCCAGGGCCTTTGTACTGAATTGCATCTCCAGCCCTTTAAAAAATGTTTATTTTGAGATGAGTTCTCATTAACCCAGGGTAGGCTACATTTGTGAACTTCCTGACTCAGCCTCGGAGTGCTAGGATTATAGGCACACACCACACATTTTCTTTATCTCTTCATCTGTTGATGAAAACTGCATTAAGCATTTTTGTGAAGGACTCTGAAATGAAAGAAGTATTTAGCTTCACACCACACTGTCATTTATTCAGTCTTTTTGTGTCGCTCCTGGAATCTTGATTTTCTGTATACCCAGAGCTGTGCTTCCTCTCCCATTTCCAAGGCTGTGATATTTGCTGTTCTGTCTAACAGGGACCTGTGAGCAGGTAGTAAGTGGAGGTTGAAATGCAGCTCCAGGTCTTCTGCAGAGTGGTGTCCATTCAGGAGTGGAGCATTTTCTTAATTGACACAAAACAGGTTTGAGTCTGATTCTTTTATTTCTGTATTATTTTTCTTAGGGCTTTCATAATGAAACATCATACCCAGACTGGCTTAAAACAAAATAAATTTATTCTCTCACAGTTCTAGAGTGTAATGTCCACAATCAAGCCTGCGTGCCCTTAGAAAACTTGAGGATAGAATCCATTCCTTGCTTTTCTTCAGCGGCTGGCTGCTGTCTGCATTCCCTGGCTTGCAACTGTGCAGCTCTATTCTTCATCTGTGCACCAACTTCTTTTCTGCATCTGTGTCGAACTCTTTTGTTTCTTTATAGGAACAGTTGTGGCACATTGAGATCCATCTGCATAATTGAGGGAATTTCCTCATCTCGAGATCCTTAATTATATCTTCAATGACTTTTTTCCAAAACAAGGCAACATTCACAAATCCTATGGATTAGGATTTGAAATCTTCAGTCAGCTTTTGTTCAGTCACTGCATCTTCAGAACTGCTTCTGCGTAATCACCTGATCTTAAGCACTGTGTGATGTGACGAGTGAGCAGTTTCCAAACAGAGGAGAGATAACAAGCATACCTAGGTCTTACTGCCATTTGAGACTAGATATATAAACGCTGGATGTGTAAAACTTGGGCAAAATGTTAGGTATGAAGTTTGCCCATAGAACAGTGGAAGTGATGAAAATACATGTGGGAAAATGCGTCAATGCTTTGACTAACATCAAGTTGCTTACCCTTTCTTTTTTGTCCCTTTAGATTTTTGTTTGCCAAAAAATAAGCTCTATGCCCCAAGTCTGATAATATTTCAGAGCTGACTTAGCACACGGCCCTGGAGAGCCATATATGTTTTGGGGTTTTCATTTTGCTACTGAAAAGAATGGAAAACCAACCAAAAAGATACACCTGACAATGAGACTATTAGAACTAATGAAGAAGCTTTCCATTATGAAACTCCAAGCTCTTCAGGAAAGCAGGTAGGAGAGATGTTTAAATGTGCAGATTATCAGCTGCTAAACAATTATTTTTTATGGGTAAATGAATACAGCTTTTGTAGGAAAATTAGTAGAGGATATGTTTAGGGAAATATCTGCTTTAATGACTCCTTATTAGCCCTCTTCTCATGTTGAAAGTGAGGTATTCTTGTTAAAGAAAATTCAGAAAATAGAAAAAAAGTTGCAAAAGAAAAACTAAATATAAGTATAGTCCCTGAATATATTAAAGAAAATTCAGAAAATAGACCAAAAATTGTAAAAGAAAAACTAAATATAAGTATAGTCCCTGAATATATTAATGTCTTCCCATATCTCATTAACTTAATCTAAATCATTGTTATCATTGTTAGAATATTCCAACCATATTCTAAATGGGCCCCAAGTCCCCAGTTATCTTATCTGTGGCCAGCCAAATATTTATACAGTTTAGAAAATATTTTTCTTCAGTGACTCCCATTGTCTAAGTATAAAGCCAAATCCCTTGATGAATCTTTCCAAATCCAAAAGATTTGTACATTTCAACCCTCTTCTTCCCGTAACCTCCTCACACTCTTTGGCCAAAGATGTAGAAACACTTAATTTCTTGCCAGACTCACTCTCTCCCTCACCACAAAATCTCTGAGTACTGCTATTGCCATCTCTTGAAGTACTGTATCCACTTGATACTCTCATTCATTTCTTGCCCTCCCTCCCACTTACTATCCACCATTTTTGCAAGAGTTTGTGTATCCTTTGTCATGGAAATCTCCCCTGACTCTACAATTTTAGGTTAAGATCTTCTTCTCTGCCTTCCACAGCATCTCATAATTGTCCAGTCATTGATTTTATATGTTGTTCCTTTTGGCATATCTGACCCCACTAGCTGATAAACTCTCCAGCAGAAAGGATGATATCTCTCCTTCAACAGTAATCCCAACGTCCATCATAGTGCCAACACATTGGAACCAATCAAAGGATGTATAGCAAATGTATAGTGGATGTTAGAAAAAGTAAGATTACTCCAAGAGACACCATATTGGTTAAGAGCAAAGACCCTAGATTCATATCACTTGAGCTCAGATCTCAATTTATACAGTTGACTGACTTTTGACCATAGATAAGCTACTTCCTCTCTATGACTTCAATTTTCTCATACGTAAAATCATATACAAATAATGTGTGGCAGATACAAGCAAAGGCAGCCCCCAATGAATTTGCCTTTGTATGTCTCTCTTTCTAAGTGCATGTAGATCCTGCTTTTAATCATTAGAATACAACAAAATGGTGGGATATTATTCCATCAATTATTTTATGTTATATGCAAAATTACAAGAAATGTCATTCCTATGACTATATTTTATTATATAAGTCTCTGTTTTCACAGGCTGCAGCAGGAGAGATTCTTTTCCTGACATTAAGAATGCAACCAGCTGTATAAATGGCTGTGGAGGAGGCATGGGCAGAGAACTGCAGATGGCCAGTTGGAGCTGGAGTGGCCCCCAGGGGACAGTCACTAGAAGCCAGGGCCTTACTCATAAGCCACAGGAAGTGAACTCTGACCACATTTGAAAAAAGCTGGAATCAGATCATTTGCTACTTGAAGAGGTAGCAGAGAATTTACTTGGACAGTGTCCCTTGCCATAATCACTATGACAACCATGTTTTCAGCAGACTTGTACTCCAGACAGTGCCCTAATTTGAGAAGGCAGTGTAGAGTGGGGGAGGGTAGCAAGAGAAAGGGAGACATCATAAGGAGAATTCCTCAAGGAAACTCACCCTTTGCTCTTAAGACTTTCAACTCATAGGCTGAGGCCTACCCACAGCACAGAGAGAAGTCAGCTTTCCTCAGCCTATTCATTTAAATGTTAGTCACATCTAAAAAATACCTCCATAGCAACATCTAGACCAGTATTTGACCAAAATGCTAGGCACATCGCTGAGCCAAGCTGACAATAAAATTACTTCTGCTACCAACTTGACATTGAGTTCTCTGTGTCTCAGTTTCCACATCGGTTAAAATGGGACTGCCTTTTGCATTTACCACATATAGTTCTGGTGACAATAAAAGTATTAATTTATTCAAAGTACTTGGAAGAGTCCTAACATTGAGCACATGGTCCCTTAATAATTATTTTTCTTAATTCTCACACTCTCTGGTCTCCTTGGGAGGTATTTTCTGTTTCTGCCTTTTTTCACATAGGATATCATCAAGTCATTTCATGTCTGCAAATCTCACCTTCTTCAAGCAAAAATGCACATAAAAAAGCCATCTGAAGAAGTGTTGTAATGAATAAAATATTCCACGTAAAAGATTTACCACAATATGAAGCAGTTAGCACTTAAAAGTCAAATAAAAGATAATCTTTATGACTTTTTTCACAAAAGGATACAATGTGTTTTGTTTTGTTTTTTCCTTTCCCTTCTAGATGTCTGTTATCATTCCAAGGAAGGGAGAAACGGGAAATGCTTTCAGACAGGAAGTATAAAATTCAAAGCACAGGAGAAGATTCAGTGGGGAGTAGAAGCAGATACAGTTTTGAGAATAAAATAAAAGAAAAATTATACCAAGCCCAATACTTAATCATTTGTTCTGAAAAGTACTGTGCAATTTAAAGTGGAATACTTTGACCTCAGATGCCTTCATCACCTGAGAAAGGAAGGAAAGAAAGACAGGCAAACAGTCCTCTACATTTATAATGTTCTCCTGTGCCATCCACCCCCCACTGCACTCTTTCTTTGCCTTCAAAATTGTCTGTGTTTCTCTTATTTCTGAGTCAGTTCTTATTATTTAGCCAAATTCCCCCAACTGGAGAGTCCAGAGGGAGCATTGTTTGTCCTGATCTCGATGGTCACAGGGGGTAAAACCACCTGTAAGTACTTTAGTCCTGCTTGGACATAAACCAGATGCTGGCTTGTGACTGAGACCTGGGATAGAGAACAAGAAAGATGGTGGCATAATAAGGACATGTGACTGCCTAGCAAGTTCAGTGACTTTTTTGATTTCATTAGCCACCAGGCTTGTGGCTATGCCATGGCCCTGTTGGGTTGGTTCAATATCCTGAGAATCTGTGTGTGTTTGTGGTACTGAGAATTGAATCCAGGACCTTTTTACTGAGCTACATCCTTATCTATTTATATATTTTTAATTTTGACATAAGGTCTTCCTAAATTGTCCAGTCTGGGATTACAGGCATGTATCCCTACACCCGGCTTGTATCCTGATCATTTTTATGCAGTCACCCAGATGTTAATGACAGAAAGGAGGAGCAGGTCCTCATTTACTTTGGCCATCTTTTTCTTTTGTGTTTTGCTTGAGATCTGTTGCTATGTTTTATATAACATTAACATTAAAATCTGTTTTATTTCTTCATTCCTAATTTGTCTCAATCATATCTCTGAAAAACTTGTAGAAGGCTATTGTACATCTTCAAGAGAAATACAAAAGGAATTTTCAAAGACCCATCTCCAAGACTGAAGCACAAAATGACTTAGTTTGTACTTTCATCTGAATTAGCAAAGTAGATAAAGTCTGCTTGTAAAAATGTATCATCTTTGAAATTCCACAAGTCTTCTTGATCGTTTTGTGCACTAGAGTCAGAAAAAAAAATCTGAATTTCCTAGGACAATTATTTAACTTCACATGATAATATTCTCAAAAACAGCAGCTTCTGACTCAAAATTTAATAAAAGCACTACTGAAAAGAGGAAAATAGGAATATTAGACTCTGAAATCCTTCAAATACATTTACATGTGTATATAGTATTTTTATAGATGATTCTTAATCTTTCATTATATTCCTGGAAAGGATGCCTCATAAAACTGAAAAGTCACTCATTTTAAATTTGAGTTCTCTTACAATTTCAAAGGAAAGTGCCCAAACTAAACATTTTATGAAGAAAATCTGTCCTTGAACTAGAAAATAGCACTACTCTTATCTGGTACTATTATAAAATTTAAAAATTCATTATGGCTTTTCACTGGACATAAAAACCTTCAAATGAAGTACAGGTGACTTAGATCCCTAAACAAAATGTTATCATGTTTACTATAAAGTGTAGCATATGCAAAGAATTCATCTTTGATCTTGCACGTAATACTTCTTTATTCTATGGAATCAATCTTTTTGTATTCTTTAGGGTTTCCTTATAATCTTGGCACCCATTTCCTCTAGGTATTCTACAAAAATACAAAGCAAGATGAATGCATGTGGCCCTATCACTTGGATGAGAATTCCCTTTTCTACTTTTTCTTGCTCCATGCTTTCTCCACACACAAGACAAAAGAAAGATCATGTTAGAGCAGAGTATTGTGTATCTAAGTAGCTCCAAACTGGGTGAATTTACACAGATCATGAGACGAGCACTTCTCCTTTGACAGTACTGCATTTTTGAGTTTTCTTACTAATCAATCATCAATATATCATGCTATCACATTCCTTTTACATGGGACGTGATAGTTTTAAGATCTATGTCTGTATGCACATACACACATGTATTTCTAGTTTAAGAATTTTGGGTGTTTAAATTCAAAACTTACCCTGTTTTCTGTACAGTTCAGAGGAGCTTTAGTGACTTGAATACATAAACATAGCACTGGGTTACAGAGTTTTATAGAGAAGTGTTTTCTAAAACCCTTTAATTTTATAGATTATTACAATTCATCTGAAACAGACTGTAAGACATTCATTCGAGAAGTCGAATATGTGTTTAGTACATAGTAATAATAATTGTAAAAACATGATTCATTCTTTACCATATGCTGGGCATCATGTTAAAGCACCTCGTGTACGTTATCACTTTCATTCTGAAAACATTCAAGGAAGTAGGCAATACATTGTTATGTTCATTTTATGAATGAAGAAGCTTCAATGGAAAAAGATGAAAAAGGAAAAGTATCCATAGATACTTAATGATGTTGGATTGAGGCATGTGTGTCTCCAAAAACTTTTATTTTATTTTATTTTATTTTTTTGTGGGTACCGGGGGTCGACCTCAGGACCTCACATGCCAGCATGCGCTTGTACCACTGAGCGATATCACCGGCCCTTTTTTCGTATGTGGGTTCTGGGAGTCAAACTCAGAACCTCGCGCTTGCCAGGCAGGCACTTATGCCACTGAGCCATCTGACCTGCCCTCCAAAGTCTTTTAAACCATGTGGCTATGCTCCCTCCATAAAAATTTTAATAGTATGTATTGAGTGGGTTGCTTAGTGATAGGCAAAAGTGTTGGCATGCAGATGTGCTATGGTGAGAGTCTTTAAAGGACAGAAAGAGCCATACATGTTAGCTAATATCATTATTAGTTCACAAGATTACCTTGAATATCATTGTAGTCAGAATGAGATTTCTGACATCCCAATTCAGTCTCATCTTTATATTGTTTTTGCCACATGATATGCTCTTTCCTCCTATTTTATTTTAAATTCATTTTCCATTACTCATTTGCTACTAACAAAACAATATATTTTATCCTAAGAAAAATTATAGGAGCAGACCCCTACATTTTTTTACTGTAACTTTGTCAAATTTGAAATGCATGAATTGTTAATTTATCTTGAAATACCTATTTCATTATCAAAACATTATAATTTACCATGAAAGCTACTCCCTCAAATTTATATCATTCAATAATTGCTTTGGCTTCTAAATTACAACTGTGAATCTTGGTCGACCAGATACTACTGGTGACTTATTCTGAACTGCTGTTTGGAAACGTGAAGAGTTACTCCATGCTCAGGCCCATCCTATCCTAAAACATTGACTACTAACTTCTAAACCATTTTATTATCCAGCATATCCAGATCTCTGTTTTTGTTTTATCATTAGCTTTTCATTTTTCTCAGGTGATTATTCATTTATAAGCACTTGGAAATTTAAATCAAACCCAAAGTTTGGTTCAAAACAGCTCCAAACAACTTGTAGTTCAAAGAGAAAATAAAGTATTCTGCAATGAATTTCTACATACTCCAGTCACTCTCTATGTTTACCCACTTTATAGATATAAGTATAAAGTATCAGAACTGCCTGGTGTCACATTTGTCTCTTTACTCTTTTCTGTTTACTAGGTGTTAAGTCCCTTGGAGGTCAGGCACTGTGTCTGTCCATTATGTATTCAAATTCCTGATAATGAAGGAGGTATTCACTAAATAGTATAAGCATTAAATGCATCCATGGCAACAAAAACTTCAGGGCACATGATATTCTTTTTATGTGATATGCAAAATATTCTGCTCATGATTGTAGAGACATTCTCCACAAAGCTACATTAACTGCAACCATCTGGTCTAATTCATTGTGATGGGTTTCTAATTGCACTTTTATCTCTATTCATTCCCTCTCAATTTCCCCAATACTCCGCCATCAATGAATAATCCTAATCTATTGCTTTGTATATGTCCACTTGCTGCACAAAATCTCCAGTCTTCTCTACATCTGTGAATCCATAGCTTGATTTTCCAGAATCTTCCACCTACTAATCCCAAAGATCTGTCCAGTCATAAGGTCTGCTTTTATAAATTTATAGTTTATTAATCTAGATCTCATCTATCCAACCATGCATTGCCTCTTTCTCTTTAGAGTACTGATTTCCCTGTCCTCCCTAGCTTTATCTTTGTTATCTTTGTTTTTGTTTCAAGATTACATTTCTTTGAGTCCATTCAAATTTTACTTCTTCTAATAAGACTTCTTACAATAATCCTCAAGTCTCATACTCTAAGGAACCAAAGACCCAGATAGATGCAAAAAGTTGTTGGCATTCTAACACCCATAAAATTTCCTGTAATAGGTACACAGATCTGGGACTCAGAACCATCTTTATGTACTGGGTATTTTACTGTCAGCTGGGTACTATGAAAAATCATCTCACTTGTCTAATTGCTCATCACCTTATCTGTAAAAAGGTATTGAAATAGTGCAACAATAAAATGATGAAAATATTTAAAACACCCTCTATGTCTGGCTTCCTATTTCAAAACTTAGTTAATTTGTCTGTGTATCTTAAGGTCTCAAATATTTAAACGGCTCCTGTCCAGGAAATTAAAATATAACTATTGACATTCTGTTAGTAGGAAGAGTGGAAATTTTCTCAATATTTTTGACATAATACTGAATCTGTGGAATAACTACAAGTTTTATGATTTGAAAATATTTTTATATCAAACATTAAAATAATAACTTTCAGCTTGGTGGAATACAAAGTCGATATCATGAAATGTGTCCAGTAGTTTGCTCTGAAAGTTTGGGAAAAATGGAATGGTAACTCAATATGTTTGGCCTATTTCCAATTTTTCTGCTTTAATCCAGGGATCTCCTAATGATTTGACCTCACATGAGAAGGGAAAAATAGCAAAAGAAAAAAATCTAATTGCAGAAAGAAAAACAGGATTGAATGTGATCTTGTCTTAGATTGTTTATGTAACCTTTTAAGAAGTGGATATGTTTGAATAAAGCACTATCACTTGCTTTCTTAAGATGATGGTTTCATTAAAAAGCCTTTCTACAGAAACCTGGAATGCATTGCCTGGATAAGCAGGTCAGAGTTCATGGTTGAAACCGCTCATGCAAACCACGTCCAAAAGTACCCGTAAAATAGAAGTGACAATTATCTGTCTATGAATGTGTGTTTGTGTGTGTGTGTGTGTGTGTGTGTATTCATGCATTACATCAAGGAAAAAAAGAAGTGAGTATGAAAAGAATGAGCCAGAGGAAGAGGAGGAGGCTAGGAGAGAATTTAAGAATTTTACACAGCCCTACACCATGCTTGCAATGATAAGAAGGTGTGACCTACAGGCATTTATGACACTCTGAAGAGGGATAATCTTTGGCAAGAGAGAGAGAAACAAACCATGCTTGTCTCTGATGATTTATCAAATTCATAATCATAAATCTTAAACCAGAAGGCTCCTGGCATCCGTTTAGCTCTTGAAAGCAGCTAAACAGTTTCTCTAACTTTTCTGTGTTTTCCAGCTGAAATCAAGGGTTGGTCATGACAAACAGAGATTCTCCTGAGAAATATGAGGCATTACAGCACATCCATGCAGGGGGAGTTTGTAGTCAGCGGGAAGGGCTGGCTTCCTCCTCTCACCACATGGGGAATGCTGGGCTTGAAGAACTATGCCCGAGTAATTGTGGTATTAGCACTGGGTGTCCAGCAAAGAACAGCCAGAGTGTCCATCACAAAGAATCCTAGGGAAGCAGATTTCTTTCATGTTTTCTTTCTTTCCTTGCTCTGTTTTGCTACAGTAACTGAATATGCATTCAAAGTTAAAACAGAATTTTATAATATTTATTCCTTAAATAATACATTGACTCAGCCCACTGGTATTGTGCACCCATCACTTCAGTGAATATGAAAAATGACTTCTCTTGTGGAGCTTACATTTTATATGGAAAATAATTAAGTATATTAAAATATACCAATTTCCATGACATATACTTTGATCAGTAATAAACTGGATAAGGAAAGGGAAAGGAGGCAGAAGAGGTTGATAGTCTTTTAAGATTTGGTAGTGAGGTTAAGGTTCCAGAATATCCAGTATTTGATTAAACCTCTGAACAGATTAAAAGAATGGTATGAGTCAAGATGGCATTTAGAAGGAAGTGTTTCAAGGCAAAAGGGAAAGCAAGTGTCAAATCCCTGGGTCAAATTCCTGGGTCAAAAGCACATCCTGTTGAAGTAAACAGGTGTCTTTGACAAGAACAGGCCAGGTTAGTGGAGAACTTCTGTGTCAAAATAAAGCCTATCTATCACAGTGTGAATGAAATGGGAAGTATGAACAGGCCTCTGTCAGGGCAGACAAAGATCAAAGCCCTATTTGGAAGGGAAGCCACTGAAATTGTTTAGGGCAGAATTAGCAGCATTTAGATCAGGGTACCCTCAATAAGGGGACTGATTTTCATGTGCTTTGAGAGTAAAAAAGAGGGAATTTGATGTATTAGATGTGCACCAATATAAGGGAATGAAGGCAAAGGTAATGTGACAAAAATAAGGGAATGAAGTTTGATTTCAAGGTTTGGGCTTGAACGACTAGAAATACGAATGTGGCATTTGCAGAATGACTAATTGTATTTTTTTTATTTTTAATTGAATGTTTACTGATATCAAAACATATGCAGAAATGCCTTCTATAATTACAATGACTTTTCTTAGGGAAATATCTTCTTGGTAGCATCATGCTGCTCAACTCAAAAGAGTTAAAATCTTCTCAGTATTTTCACTTAATGTATGAGACACACGAGACATTCATTCTCAGGTTTCATTCTATTTTACTAACCAAAATTGGAGTATATTTACCCTACTGTCATTTCTGTTTAAAGCATGACCATTAGGCATTAGTTAGTCTTAGCGTTTGAAGATAGTGAATACAAAAGGTAAAATTAAGACAGAGTCTGAAACACTTCGCTGCAACGTTAGCTACGTTAGTAACTAGTGATTCTCAACAAGGGATTTCTCTCATCCAGATATGCTCTCTGAGGCTGTACTAATTGGTTTCTTTAGTTCCACGTGTAAAACATTTTGACCCTGCAATTTAGCCATAATAGGGTGGGGTTTTATTCAAATAAATGTGAAGCTGAGTGAATATTCGAATGACACAGAAAAGGGTGGAAAATTTTTCAGATTGAATTTGTCAAAAGAAACAGAGAGAGACAGAGAGAGAGAGAGAGAGAAAGGAAAGGAAGTGGAGGAATGGAGGGAGAGAGGGAAGATGATTTTGTGTACATAAATGTTAAAAGTATATTTTTCTCAAATGACAAAATTTTAGATGTCACAATCCAGGTCAGAATATCAGGGCCCTGGTTTTTTACAGATTTCTATTTTTAATGTAAGCATACAATTTTTATTTTTATAGCTACAAGTAAAAGTAGTTTAGGTTCATACCTGAATTTCAAGAACGAATAATATGGGGAAAATTAAAAAGCACAAATAATGTCTATCTGATTCTGCTCTCCAGAAAGTGTTTACGCTTCTACCCTGTAGAATTCTGCTTAGATCTTCATATTTAAAACTGGATCAGGGGGCCGGTGAGATGGCTCAGCGGCGTAAGCGCCTGCCTTGCAAGCGCGACGGCCGGAGTTCGACTCCCCGAACCCACATACGAAAAAGGGGCCGGTGATATCGCTCAGCGGCACAGGCGCCTGCTGGCACGCGAGGTCCTGAGGTCGACTCCCCGGTACCCACACAAAAAAAAATAAAATAAAATAAAATAAAATAAATAAAACTGGATCAGGGCTGGTGAGATAGCTCGGCAGCATAAGTGCCTGCCTGGCAAGCGCGAGGTCCTGAGTTCGACTCCCAGTATCCACATAAAGGAAAAAAAATAGGGCTGGTGATATTGCTCAGCAGCACAAGCACTTGCTGGCAAGCACTAGGTCTTGAGGTCGACTCCTGGTACCCCCCCACAAAAAAAACTGGATCACATATATATATTAGCAGCCATAAGCTTGTTTTTGTTGTTCCTATTGTAACTGTCTCTTACTTAATTTCCTTTGTTCTCACTTTATATTGAGAAATAATTCAGATGCCAAAACATGTACGTATGGACAGTATTGTATGGTAAAATATTACTAAGGAGTTTACCAATGTCATCTGTGCCCAGATGAAGATCTGGAACTTTGGTGGCCCAGCAAGCATTTGCTTGACTTTCTTTTTAGTAACTGTATCCTAAAAAGCAAAGCATCTATTTTTTAGTGGGCATATGGCTGGAATGGATACCTTTAGAAAGGAAGAGAATAATGGACATCGGATATGCAACCAATAGGATTTGCCACAGAAACACAAAAGCTAACTTGCTCTGGAGGTGAAAAGACATGGGAATAACCGCAGTGACTCAGTATATAATGCAATGAACCCAGAAAATGCATCATGGCCTGATCTCAAGAGGATGGAGATCTGAGAAGCATCAAATAGACAAGGACCTGAGTGGAGAACTGAGGTTTATTCTGGACACCAAAAATGTCTGTACTACAAATATTTGTGGTAGCGTGAAGTTTGTCTCCACAGACTTTGTGTGTGTGAGTTTGCATGTGTGTGTGTGTGCTCATGTGTGTATTTTATCTCAAAATATGTGATATAGGGCCAGTGAGATGGCTCAGCGGTGTAAGCGCCTGCCTCGCAAGCACGAGGTCCTGAGTTCGACTCCCCGTACCTACATAAAGGAAAAAAAGGGCCGGTGATATCACTCAGTGGCACAAGGCTTGCTGGCAAGCATGAGGTCTTGAGGTAGACTCCCAGTACCCCCCCAAAACATGTGATATAGAGTACATACCCTGATATAGAACAACAATCATAATTTGAGATAGTCTAGTGAGAGAAATATTCAGTTTGAAAATTATATACACTAAAGTTAAGAATTCAGCTCCATGACTTAATAAATTTAAAACACTTGCTAATTATAGAAAGACATTAACCAATAACCAAACTGACTTATTTAGGGAAGATAAACAATTAAAGCCAGAATCCTTTTTTTTAACAATGTGTGATAAACTATTTGGAGTACATGACTTTGTATTTTTACTTTGATTAACTTAGGATAAAGACATTTTCATCTAATGTCCTAAAGACAAACCCCTAAAAATTATTCAAATGCTATAATCGCACTGTGCCAAAAAGCTGATTCCTCTGCATGACTCTAGAGGTGACAGCAGAGCACCTGGGTCACCTGGGTCGAAGGGAAGAAGGCCAAAATCCCTGGGGGACCAAAAGGGTTTTGGACTTAATGTCCTTGGCCTTTGACTGTCTACTGCTTTGTGAAACAATGAAATTATTTCCCATAACTTATCTCGGTCATTTTCTAAATCCCAAGTGAATCATGACCGTCAAAACTGAGAGATTATTTAGATATATGCAGAGTTAGAAAAGTAGTTTTTTTAAGTGTGGGTCCCTTGTCTTTTAAAAATAATTTTCATTAACCAAATACCTGTTTCTAACCATTTGTGCCAGATACTGGACTTCAGAACTATGAGAGTGCTGTTTTATTTTTCAGTTGAGAACTATCAAGAAAAATACTTTCAAGTATAAAAATTAAAATGGAAGCTCAGGAGGGAAAAAAAATGTTAACTCAGTTATCATTTATTGAACTAGTTGAGGCTACCAGAAGAGGTTCATATATGTCTCAGTCTGTTTTCTTTTGCTACCTCTGAACACCATAGACATGGTAATTTATAAGGAATAGTTAGCTTGCGTTTCTGGAGGATGAGAAGTACCAGTATGTGCTTAGCATCTGGTGAGAGCTTCCCTGCAGGGTAATGCATGGCAGAAGACACAACATGGGAGAGAGACAGCAAACCTACTTGCTATGGTCTCTCATCATCTTCTTCTAAAGTCAATAAGTCAGTCATGGAGCCTCACACACATTACTACAACTAACCCTAATTACCTCTGAAAGTGCCTTCCTCAAAATACCAATGACATACAATTTTGGGATTAAGTTTCTGAACATGTAATTTTAGGGATATATTCAAATCATAGCAACACTTATATTCCTATTTGCAAAATGGTAGTATTGAGTCTCCTAAAAATGTATCATTTTGTCCAAGATCATATTACCAATATAGATTCCATGATAAGAACCCTAGGGCATCAAATATGAACTTCAGACTCTAAAACCTATCGTCTTTACCACTGTATAATAATTTGGAATAATCAATTTAATGCTCTAATACTATAAGTAGTAGCTTACTGTTTCATGAAAGAGTCATATGATGCAATTTTGGAAAGATTTGATAAAGAAGGCTGAGTTTCATATGTGATGATCTAAGTTCTGTGACACACTAGTGTCTTAGACATCATTGGATAATTCACTTGGCTTTGTTAGGATGTATTTAGCTCCAGCCTTTCTTTTGTAATAATCTATGGGTCTGTGAAATTGTACAAATGCATAATTTCATTTCCTCTTTGAATTTTGTCTGGTTTCACCCATGGAAGAAGAAGACATTATCTCTGACAAATATTTCTCCAAAACTGAATTCAAGGGCCGGTGAGATGGCTCAGTGGCTTAAGCGCCTGCCCGGCAAGCGCAAGGGCCCGAGTTCGACTCCTGGAACCCACATATGAAAAACGGGCTGGTGATATCGCTCAGCGGCATGGGCGCCTGCTGGCGCGCGAGGTCCTGAGGTCGACCCCCCGGAACCCACAAAAAAAAAACAAAAAACTGAATTCAAGAGAAACCTTATATTTGAAGTAGAAAGCTCTACGATATTTAAAAGATGGAATTAATTTACTACTATATCCACAGGACCGAAATAGCTCTTGAGACCTAGGAAACATGAATGAATATTTTTTTGAATGCAAACTCTAAACTAAAACTAAAGTCACCTAATGCAAGACACAGCAGGAAGTGAGACAATAACTCATGCCCCACACTTCTTGAAGCATAGAATTGGGCCAAATCAAATAGTAATTCCAGAGCTCACCAGTTCAAGTTGGGAATCTTCCAAGTTGATGTCTTTTCCACTTTATTAAGTGAGGTCACATAATGGAATGTAGAACTCTTCTTTCTCCTCCATGTACTAAGTTTATCTTGAGTGAATTTGCCTCTAACTTCTGGATCCACTTGGAAGACCCAGGAGGTTTTATCCTGGGGTCACAGGTTTAGATTGGGAAGTGTAGTTCATTCAAAGGCTTGGGCTGCCAGGTTCATTCAGAAACCCTGGTTCACTTTATAAACATGGAAGCCTCCAGCCAACTCAAGAACTTCTCATTTCCTGGAGGGCGTAATGGAACTTAATGGATGATCCCTTCAGGAAAGCAATGGTACTTGGGAGCAACTCCTTTCCCAAATGTCTCTAAAACACCCATTTACAAGTATTACTACTAGTAAATATGCTGAGGGGAAAACTGTATGAGGAGAGAGAATGTGGTAAAAGGGTTTGTTCTACTAGCCAGTAAATTAGAGAATTCTGCCCATAGATCTTTGTCTAGAAATTTAAACTAAATGTTAAATATATTAGAAGCTTAGAGACGATCAGAGAGTAAAGGAATCATTTTACCGCATTAAAATGTGTGCTTTCCTACTTCTTTTCACATAGCAACAAATTACTCTCCCTAAAGTATGTGCTGGGCAAAATTCCTCTAAGCCAGGGCTTCTTAAAGTGTGTTCTGGAGTCCTTTGTAAAGATTCCCCAGGACCTTTTCAAGGGGTCCGTTGATTCAACACTATTTTCAGACAAACATAACCTTGTTCAACTTTATTCTTTAACATGTATCCGATTAACTTTTTCAGAGGCTTCAGGACATGTGATTTTTTAATGAACTGAAGGCAGAAGCAGATAGGAGAATCCTGCAAATTTTTACTACGTAGATACTAAAGAGATTTCCATAACTGCAAAATGTTGCTGTTTTCACTATTTGTTGCTTGTTTTTAAGCATATAGATGTGTTTCATGAAAATGTTGTATGCATTAAAAGGTGATGGAGTTATCTTAAATGAATTAATAATATTTACAGGGTATTGGTTTTAATGACAGGTATCAACAGCGATAAGCCTACGTCAGGGAGCTTTTAAACAGAACAAAGTGTTCCTAGTTCCAAAACTTTGAGAACCGCTACTCTTGATGACTTTGCATGTGAGCAATTATCAGAGTAACCTTGGGTCTGGTACTGTTTAGGAAGCATAGGAACTGTCCACAAAACAATCTCCAGGAATATTAGGTGTTGAGCATAGAATATAAACGTGAAGCTGTGGCTCTGTAAAATTATCCAGGGATTTGGAATTCAAAAAAAAAAAAAAAAAGCTCTACATTGAATCTCTAATTCTATCATTTTATTTATTTATTTACTAACTTACTCGTTTTGTTTTGAATCATCCATGTATGTTAGTGTTAGTTTTCTCTGTTTTAGTTTTCTCATTTTGGAAAAAATAAACATTAAGTGCTCTAAGTGCTTTTAAAACACTGATATCAAAATACTTGCTGTGAAGAATAACGAGGCCAATGTAAATGATTCTGGAATAAAAACAAGTTGAGTTCATAATCTCCTTGTTAACTGCATGAATTCAGGCAGCCAATCTCACCTCCCAACATCTCAGTTTTCATATCTAAATAATGTTAATAATAATCATAATAACTACTGTTTCTATTTCAGAATTTATTCATGTTAGAGTTACTTGATACATAGTGACAATCATAATTCTTATTATTTACTACATTATTAACAATGTTATTACTTTATGCTGTTCTGATTAACTATTGTCCAGTATACAAGCACTTTAAAACACTGAAGTTTAAAACAATAACCATTTTACTTATTCACAATTCCAAGGACTGGCCAGTGCTCAGCTGGCCTGGCTCGAGTTGCCTCATGTGTTTCAGTTTGGATGGCGGCTGCGGCTGGGGCTTTTTCCCCAGGGCTCCTCTATTTGGCCTCTCTCTGCACACGGTAGATTACTCTCCATAGTATTGTCATGTGACCATCATTTTTAGATGCCTAATTTGGGCTCCTGATATGGGGGTTCTATGAATACAGTGTATACATCTCCTTAAAATTCATAATTGAAAACCTAAATGCCAAATGTGATGATATTAGGAGATGGGGTCATTGAGAGTTACTTATGTCATGAGAGTGTGTCCTTAAATAGATGAGTGCTTTTATAAGGGCACGAAGGGTTCTCTCTCTTTCTTCCATGTGGGAACATAAGAAGATAGTCATGAGTTCAAAAAGAAGGCGCTCACCCTCATACCTCACCCTTACACTTCCTGGCCTCTACCATTGTGAGAAATAAAATGTTGTTTAAACCACCTTGTTGTCTTAGCCACTTTACTGTGACTGGGACAAAATTCCTAATACCTGTAACTTAAAGGTTTGTTTGTTTGTTTTTGTTTTTAGCTCAGTTTCCAGGGATTCAATCCATGGTCATCTCGCTCCAAGATAGAAAAAGCTTGAGGGAGGAAAGCTGCTCACTGCACAGCAACCAGGAAATAGAGAAAGAGCCGGGGACAAGAATACACCCTTCCAAGTCATGACCCTAGTGAGCCTGCCCTTCTGACCAGACCCCACCTTGGGATGTGAGATTTCAGGGGACAATTTAGATATAAGCCATAACATCCCCAGCACCCATTCTATGATATTTTCTTTATAGCTGCCTAAGATAACTGAATAGTGGCTCAGAATTTCAAGAAGATAGGGGCAGACACCAGAGTTCAGAATTCCCAGAATATTACTTCCTCTACATACTATTGGTGAAATCAATCACTGCTCAAAAGGGAGAAGACATGAAATTTCTTTTACTGAAGGGCTGAGCAGCATGTGTACATAAGGATTGTCTAAAGACCAGCTACTATGGGTCTAATTCATCTAAATTACAAATGGTTGTTATTATTTATTATATTCATTCTTAGTATTTATTATATCAGCATCACAGTTTCTTTGCACAAAGATTTGACAATGGAATCCCAGTTTTACGAATGGTAGAACCAGCACATTTCTGTTAATAACACATTCTGAGTATATCATAGTACACAGATATCAAGAGAATGAGAAATCCTGAGTCGGTGCTGAAAGGAAACTTATCGATCCAGGCAGTATGATGAAAGGATTCAGTTTCTGGCTCCGTACTTCCTAGTTCTATGACAACAAGGCTGACATTTTTGAGACTCACCTGGGCCACTTGTGGTAGTTGTCCTGGTGCTGTGGCCCTGAAACAACTCTGCAGCCTTGAGTGGCTTCCACTGAACAGTGTAATTTTTGCTCAGTGCTCTGCAATCTACACAGAGGAGAGGTTTTTCTGCTTTTCTTACTGTCAGCTGGGGTGGCTTAAAGGCTGGGGGCTGAAATACAAAAAGCCCCACTCTCATGCTGGCGCCTGGACTTGAACAGCTGTGAAATAGAACAGCTGGATTCCTTGAGCCAGTCTCTGTATCTTAATATTGTTACTGAAGACCATTAAATTCTGAAGATTTGAACTTATTCCATGGTGGTGCAGGGTTCCAAAAATCTGAGGATTAGAGAGAGAAAGAGAGTTGGGAACTGTACAGAATTTATATGATATTCTGTTCATTAAGAGTCATTTCACATTGATTTGAATTCAAGTTGTGAGGAATTATATTATATTACACTTTTTTGTGAGAAGAGTGTCAAAGAATGTGTAGACATGTCTTCAGATGTCACATCCAGGATAGGGTGATATCTACTGTAAATAGTTTCTGACTCAATGAATGTCAGGAGGTGCTCACTACACATTCATTTTTTCTTCTCCTTACCTGGCCTATACTCTCCCATGGTAGCTCCACAACAATTTCTCTAAGTACTCGTTTGAAAAGAATCAGCTGGATCATTATTCAAGATCTTCTGTATCTCAGCTCTCCCCGGAAGATGTTACAGAGGAATTCAAACAGATCCTTCTGTGCCGGCTTAGATATCTGGTTTATATCAGCATTCTCAGACAGCTAAAGTAATCCTTTAGAAGAGATCGCTTGAGGCAGGTTGAACCCACACTGGCTTCTTAGGGGCAAGTCAGCCTCTTCCTTGGCAGGATTTCAACGTGCTGTGGAACACTGCATTGGCTCCAGGAGGTTCCAATATTGAAGAAAACTCAGACAGGAGTAGGAACTGCCTTGTGAGACCTAAAGCAAGATAAAAAAGAATGCAGAAATACCCCTTGTCATCTACAGGAGGTTCAGTAGCGGTCTATAGTGGACTCCTTTTTAACACAACTGCTAGGTAACTATAACTATGCAAGCTAGGGAAATATCTCCTCTCTGAGTCTCAGTCTTTGTGTCTTTCTTCCTCCCCTGCCTTCACCTCCTGGACATTAGCGAATCCTTCATAAATCAGTTAAAATAGTGTCACCTCTATTTTAATTGAACTGTCATAAGGTATAATAATCCTTCTCTCTTTGTCTTTACAAACATATACACAGATTTCTAGCACCAAACTGAAAATATTTTATCAATTCTTATTTATTTTCTTACTCTGAGATGTCAGCTTCCCAAGAGAAAACAGACATCTTGCTTGTCATTCTATCCATAATGCTTAGCCCCTCACCCCTCTCATAGTATACACTGCATAATATGCAGTGGACTGATGGGGAGAATGGTATGCCTTTCTGTCTTCTATGGTGCTAAAATAACGGCAAACAAGAAAGCATGGAACTATACACTTTCAAAGTACTGATTTATCTCTGAATGCACTGTCATTTTACCTTAATTAATTTTATAAGTGAATATTCAAAAAATGAATAATGAAACCGGAAATACAGAAAAATAGACATAATAGTGTGTTGAATACTTTTCACCAGTCAAAGAAATGAATAGCTGCCTTCTTGAATTTCTTATTTTCATAAACCTAGATGAAATGTTCATGACTACTCAGGGAAGAGTGACGAGGGTGAAGATAAGATTCAAAATGGTGTTACATGTATACATATTGAAGGGCCCAAGAGAATTTTAGATTTGTGGATTAGGCTGAAAAAAGCAAGACAAAAATATCCAAGGTTAGTTTATTTTAATTGTGAGTAGAGAGATTCAAAATTTGGGGGTAGCTGAAAGGTAGACTCTTTACAGAAATAAAATGGGAAGAATTTGAAGGACTTAGAAATGATTATGAATTTCAGCTTTGATATTGAACAGAAAAAGGTAAACTCAATTCCGCTATTTACTAGCTATTTTGTTTAGGACAAGCGAATAAATATTTCTGAGACTTGTGTTCCTTATTTCTAAAATAAAGGTGATGGCAATAACCTGCCTCAGAAGCACAGCTTGAAGATTAAATAAAGTAAAAATTGTATAGCAAGCAACCAAGTTTTCTGAGCCATAAAAAAAGGTTAATCTGCATGATATTTGAGCTGACTGCACTAAAAGTTGCTTTGAATTTTTATTTTCTGACTCTGGGAATTCAAAATCTGCAAAGACAAGAGGATAGAGTTCTCGGATTTGTTTGCCAACACTTGTAAAAGGGAGAGGATGGATGGAACAGTACCAAAGAAGATAAATTATTTCAGGATAGCAAAAGGCGTGGCCAAGAAATTCAGGAAACCAGTGACCATCTTTAGGAACGCAGGCAAGGAAATGGGGCAAGAGAAGACAGTATCTTTGAAGAAATATATACCACCATGTACCATTATCTTCACTCACAGTATTGTCATCATTTATTAGCACAAGAGACTTTCAAGGAATGATGATTACTTTCTTTATTTTAAAAATTAAAAAGCTGAGATTAGATAATTCTTTTGGATAAAGAATATGAAGACAAATGAAATTTAGCAATGGATTTGAAAGATTATATATTGCAATTGGGGAGAAAAAATAGCTTGCCCAACTACATTTATATTCTTTACACAGCACTATTACACATAAGGGCTAATCTGACAGTGTTCTGATTATTCAGAAATTATTAGAAATGTCACTTCTCTCCTTCCAGGCACATATCTCCATTAATGTGTGCAAAACTACATTGGTCTTGTTTGGCAATAACTGGATTAGTGAATCATGTTGAGGTTATTAATAATAGACACCATTTATTGAGACCTTAATATAAGCTACAACTAAGCGGTCATTTTGTGGGTTTAGTGAATTTGTTTTCCAAAGATGTGGTACTTAATTTCACAGAAGACATTTAACTTTTCTTTAAGTAACATAATTCCATATTGGAATATTGGAATGAATCGGCTTTGTTGGGATGACAAGTGAGATTAGTGCCCTTATTTTTCTCTCATCCAAGGGGTCAGGCTGTCACAGTCAAGTGCTGGGAAAGACAGAGAACCACAGAAAGGGAAGGCAAAAGTGGGAGTACAAATGTATGAAGGGCTACACGGTCCACCCACTCCTGTGACCTGGGATGAGTAGAAAAATAACTTCATAGCAAAGAGTTACAGATTATAAAACAGGATGGCATTTGAACTTGAACCCTATTTGCTGTGTGATATAGGAATAGATGCACATTTTTGGTTTTGTTTCCCTATTTTTAAAATTAAAAAAAAAAACCTTGAAAGACTAATTTTGAAGATTCTTGTAAGCTGAAAAATGTTATTATTCTATTCCTGAAATAGCAAAACCCAGTTCAATGTATGGCATTTGTATTATGTATTCTTTTCCTCACATGTGGGTGTTCTAGAATCTCAGACAATGGAAATGTCATCAACAAATAGAAATATTTCAGTTCTTTTGTGGATCTAGTTTAAATTCTAATTTTAGATTGTAAACTTTGGTGATAATTTTGATGAATTATATTTTCTCTTAAGTGAATATTTTGGCATGAAATTTAAAACAAAATATAACTTGTACTGTTTTGGAATTAAAAGCAGGTGACATAATATTTTTGCAACCTCAAAATAAGTTTGATAGGTATTTTGGCACAACCTGCTCAAGAAATGACTTTAACATTAGAGCAAGGAAAAGTGTTCAATTGCTAACAGGAAAGTGTCCCCAGGGGTTATATAAAATAAATTTAGGCTTAACAATGTTGGAAGAGAAATTATTTTAGAGTGTTCGTCTTTTAAAATGCAAATGGAATTTGAAGAGTACTTTGGCACTTTCTCTCCCAGTGGAATTTTGTAACCACATATTATTTTACCATTCCTGTTCTCCACCAGGGATTCAGTGTTCGAGACAACCAAATGATTGGAATTCTCCCTCTTTATTTTTCTCTTTCTTAAGCAACACAGGCTTTTGTAGGAAATAAGGCAAATCACTATTATAAAGCATTTTTTTGAAATGTATTTCAGAGTCTTGATGTTTACTTGTAAAAAGGGATTGGACAAGGCAATACCAGAGTTGTGCACTAAAACACACAACATGTGACAGAATAGGAATATCCTCAAACTCTCTTCTACTTCCAATAAGCATGTCATTGAGAATTCTTTTCTGGTAGAATTTCCAGGCACTCACATATACATAAACTCTTATACACCATATCGTGTTGATCTTCTATCTACAGATGGAATAGATAATATAGAAAGAAACTCAGTTAAATTGGCTTGATCTGTGATTCTAAAATATATTGATTGGGCCGGTGAGATAGATCAGTGGCATAAGCACCTGCCTGGCAAGCACGAGGTCCTGAGTTCGACTCCCGATACCCACACACACACACAGACACACAAAATATATATATACATATATATTGATTTAAAAAGTAACTATATAATAATATTTTATTGTAGGAAACATATTTAACTATATGAAGAAACTGTCTTCAGTCCTCTGATATAATTTTATTTTGTCCAAATTATTTTATATGAATTATAAACCAGTTATAAAATCATTGTTTAACTAGATATTAAATACCGTTTTCTGTTCTAAGTTGCTGAGTTTTTATTAATTTAATGAATGTGCTAAATACCCCATTGTAATCAACTAAACAATAATTGCATTTTATATTTTGTGGTAAGCTTTGTATTAGCACTGTTAACACAAAGTGTGCCATTTTTATTCTGACTTTGTCTCACAACTCACTGCAGAGCTGGTACAGAGAATAGGGATGTATATCTAAATTCATGTGGTCATTTGATAACTATGTCCCAAATGAAAGAATACTGTTGAGAGATTATTTAGGAATAAGTAAGAATTAACTCATAAAATATTAAGTCAATTGAAGTAGAGACCAAAACAGATCAGTTACTTTCTTTGACTCCGTAAAAAGTTCTTTTAAAAAAGTGAAATTTAAATTGCAGTCTTTTGCAGAGGAGCGAGCTATAGCAAAAGGGAGGAGACTGTGTGAATACAGAGAGGGTCATAGATGACAATAAACACAGAGATTCGTGGAGAGTAAAGATAGTTCAATCTGATACATATTTGTAAAACCTTACACTTACTTGTCTCATTGAAAGCATCAATAATGCCCGCACTGAATGAATTCTCCCTGTGCCTTTCCTGAAGTCTTGTGCGTGACAAAACTAGGAATACATTTTGAATTTTATTTCTAAGTTACCTTTATCACACACCCAATAAACACACACAGACATGTACACACACATACACACACCATCCATGTAAACAAATTGGCCTATTCGATATTCTTTAAATTCCTTCTCTGACAATTTGTGTGCTTGGTCTTTTATACTAGGCTTCAGTTTTATGGCTAATAAGTCACCTAGAGCCTCATAGAGTGGAGTGAAAAGGGCTCTTCCATGAAATATCTTTATGCTAAAACTCTTCCACTTTCCTACGTACCTTATGAAAATCACTTAAACTTGTTAAAATGAGAATTCATCTTTAAAATCAAGTTAGAATATACCTTATATCCTACAATGAATATTCTATAATATTTTTTGACTGTTATTAGCATATGTTTTCAATATAAAATGATTACTTTCACTGTAGGTGATTGATGTATGCACATATTTCATATGTACATATTACATATGTACATATTTCAATTCCCCTGCACCCCACTTTTATTTTTTCAGCATCACATTCATTTATAAGACCTTATAAGTTAATTATCATATATATAGCTTGAAAATCAGACTAATAGGGCAAGGAACATATAAAACATGTAAGACAATTGTGCTAAGTCATGGTATACTTCTAGATATATTGTCCACACTGGATTGCAATACATTTTTTTCTCTTTTTTCCTATTATCTGTTATAGGAAATGGTTTTTCATATAAGAGAAACCATACGATATTTCAGCTTGTGTGTCTGAGTTACTTCACTTACATTATGGTCTCAAGGTGCATCCATTTTCTACAAATGACTCAAGTTTAACCTTTTTATGGTAGAGTAGTTCTCCCCGTGTCTAAATACCACTTTTTTTATCCATTCATCTGTTGATGAACATATAGGCTGTTTCCAAGATTCAGCTATTTTAAATTGTGCTGCTATAAATGTGGGTATGCATACATCACTGTGGTATGATGTCTTTAACTCTTTTGGAAAGAAGGGGAATGGTTGGGTGAACTAGAACTTCTACTTTTAGTTTTTTGAGGAATCTCCATAGTGCTTGTATCAGTTTACACTGCCACCAACAATGGAGAAGGGTTCCTTTCTCTGCAGCCTCATCAGCATTTGTTATTGGTTGCTTTCTTGGTGGTAGCCATTCTTTCTAGAGTGAGGTGGCATCTCAGTGTTGTTTTAATTTGCATTTCTCTAATATGAAATGGTGCCTATTTCCACAGGCACCATGAATATCTTTTTCTTTCCTCTGAATAATTAAAACTTTGTCAAGTATTTTCACAATTTGCCTTATATTGAACATCACAAGTGATAGGCATAATCATCATTTGAAAGTGGACGTTCACCTTAGAAACCGATGAATATCAACCAGAGTGAATCCTGATGTGGAGTGATTATAATTAACAATAGAAATTTGGGTTTAAAAATAAATATAAAACACATTTTATTTATATAAATTATATGATATCATACGTTTTGATATTGTATTATATTATTAGTATGACTCAGAGTATCTTAAATGAAATTTTGAAATGGTTCTGAAGAAGAATTGTAACCAGACTAATTGTAGTAACTTCAATGTCATTGATATAGAATGTCCTTGAATACAAACAAGTGACATTACTGTTTAAAAAAAAAAGACTAATACCTTGTCATCATTTCTCATCTACTTGTCACAAATGAACCCAAAGAGTACAAGTGTGTGTGTGCGAAGTCACCCAGAGAGAAAAGCTCTTTCAGAAGCACAAATTCTGTCTTTTCTTCTCATATTTTAGGATATACCCTTCCTCTTGTTTTTTGTATTTAAATCATACACACTTTATATTAAAATCATACACTGGAGAGATGATATTAAAGGATGTGGAAGACAAGAAGCAGTCAGTGTTAGCTATTCAGACTCATGTAATGATACAAATCCACTGGGACCACTTCTGTTTACAATAAATCTGCAAACTGGATACTCTCTCCCTGTCCAGACTCCTCTTCTCAGATGCGCATTCAGCCTACAGAACACAGACCCTGCCTGGATGCTGTCACTTGGATTATGCAACTGGATTACCCTCTGTCTGTGGACCTGTGGAGTCAGAAATATTTCACTGTTATTGCTCTTGTCGTCCACCCTCCTTATCTCTTTATCCCACATGAATTGACTCCCTTCCAGACTCTTCCTTTCCAGGGCCTGGCCAATCTCCATAGGGTCATTTCTATTTCTGAGTCCACCTATTCACAATGGAAATACAATTTTGGCTTTTCTCTCCTCCCTTCTGCCTTTCAGGATTAAGCCTTAACCCAGAAAAGATCCCATCTGCCTGTATCCAGCTCCTTCGCAACTCGTCTGTTCCCGTTAGTGATGTCAACGCTCCCCTAGATGTTTCCCCTGCCACTCCAGCCTCCACAGATCTCTATCATGTTAAATTGTAGGTAGTTAAGAAACAGCTAAATGATACTTTTAAATTCCTATAGGGATTTGTAAAGGTTCCACTAAAGAAATGGAGAAAGATTAGGCCAAGGATCTCACCATGAAGGGTAGCTTCTCTAGTTCCAGACACTGTAATACACATTCCAATCCCCATTTAATCCTCGTAAATAACCTTGCAAATGTACAGATTCAATAATTATTTGTTGACTGAATTAATGCCAGTTGACGGTACTTGAATAATTGTTCACATCAGGCCACTCCTGGCCTCTCCATTAAAGGTATGGGAGATTTGGGAGAAAGATTCTTTCTTCTAGAAGGGAGGAATTTGGCAGGGCCATAAACTACAGACTGGACCTTTATTCATGCTGTGAAATTCAGTGGGATGCACAGAACAGACATGGCAACACAATTCCTGGTTTGTGTCAATATATCAAGAAAGGATATCGGTGGGAAGCAGAGACAGTGACCCTTCGTGAACAGATTACCCATAACTTATTCTAAGCTCACTAGATATTATGACACCTGCAGCAATCTGGACAGTTTTCTGCCTCTTTAACCATCAGCTTCATTACTGGATGTTCCTTTCCAGATAATAGAATCAGAAAGTCCCTTTACCAGGATGGGAAAAGGTTTAAGTGGCCTCCCTCCAAGTCAGACTAGAGAGCTGTCCTAAAAGAGTAACATTTTTCTAAATGTTTGAAACTTTTTTCTTATCTGTTTCAGAGCTGTCTTTCCTAAAATTTTTATACTGAGTCTATTTTATATTTTAATAGTTCTCCATTTATTTTACTAGTAAGAAAGCATGCCCAGCATTTATTTTATTTAATTGCATATAGAATGCATGTAGCAGGTGTCCCCAAGAACTGAATCTATAAATAAAGTTTAAAGGAAGAGAAAGGGTAAATCAAATTTATTGTACATCTCTTACATGCTTTAAATATGTCATTTGATTGATTCTTAGTAAGATAATTATTATTTCCACCTTACAGTTAAGAATACTTATTTCCACAAGTTTAAAAAAATCTTCAAAAGATCATACAGCAATCAGTAGATCAAATATTTCAGAGGAGATTTTCTGATACTTGAGTAATGTGGTTGGTGCCATTAGAAAAATGGAAAATTGGACTCTCCATATTCCATGTACCCCATCTTCTAAAATATAGCAATCACATTTAAATATTAACATTCCAGTGATTATTTTTTGGTTCCAATGTGATTACAAACATACATTTTTACATTGGGACATTTTTTGTTTTGATATTGTCATTCAAAGGATACCAAATATTTTATATCAAATATGTTATGGAAGTAAAAGCCAAATTAAAAATTATTAAATATGGAGTTTCTAGAAAATGTGTTCTATGTTTTTCTAAGAAATAGCTATTTTGATTTAGATTGGGGTCTCACCCACCATTAGGCTTACTAATTCTAAGATCCCTCTCCACGCATAAAATTTGGTGTTTGTAGATCATTTAATTTGTTTTAGACTGCTCTTATTTCTATTTCAGAATGCTTTGTCTAGCTCTGATAATTTTATTACTGTGGTATGAATCCCAGTCTCTGGAAATTTAATCATAATAAGGTGAAATTTTATATTTTAAAAAATCTCACTGTGGAATGCCTGGACTTCTTAACTTGAAGCTTCTGAGTTTAGTTTCTCATCTCTCAGGTGAAAGTTAAGTGGTGTTTACTTCTTTGTAGTTACTTTTGTCATTAACATTTTGCATGTCCTTTTATCCTGACATATTTAGTGGAGAAGGCGATTTCCCCCTGAGTCCGGAATTAAAGGGATCATCATAAATATGACCTTACATTGAACAAAAGCCAAATGGGGATTGGTGATCAGAGTAGTGATAATGTAAGTCAAAGTCTGACATGGTGAATGCCACAGAGGGTGATTACTCAGCAGTTCAAGGCACAGACTTACAAGGAATGCTGCCTGCAGACGGTTCTTGAGAAAACAATTCCCTCTAGGAGAGGGAAGGCTGGCATTTCACTCATTAATGTGTAAGGACTGAAAGGAAAGGGAAGGGAACATAACCAGTATTTATCACTTATTGTTATACTGCTTAGTTTTATAGTCTAGTTTATCCTTAGAACAGTATTTTGAACTGGGTGTTTTACCCATTTTACAGATGAGGAACCAGAGGCTCAGGGAATTCTACAAAGAGTCAGCGATCGGTTGGATATGTAACCCATGTCTCTCTGGCACTAAAACTCATGCTTTTCTCCCCAGGTTCCTGCTTCCTACCTTCCATGGGAAAAAATATCAGTAAGGGGACTTTTTTGGTGCATTGTAGGTAATACTCTGACTTTAACCTGTCTTCCCCATGAATTCCTTTGTAATTTGCATCAGTGTTTAGTTTCTTCTTTTTAATAGGCTTCTTGGGAGGTAGAGGACGATAATTTCATTCTGTCTCCTGCTCATGGGCCTGTAGTTAACATAGGGATGAAGAGCTCTCATGAAATATCTTCAGAAAGAAGGTGAAGCATACACTGAATTAAATGTACAATTATTTATAGGACCTAAAACTATATTCAGTACTACCTGTCCAAAACAGGAAATTTATAGATTCAGCCTGATTCTGTAGAAAGTTCTTTTTGCAATCCAAAATTTTAGTTCCTGCTCTGCTCCTGCGTGGAATGCAGCGTGCTCTATTTCTTGATCTGAAAACGATAGGAAGAGGTATCCTCTCTTCTGTGTGCAACCTTAGATCTGAGATAGTGAGATAATTTTTGGCAGGTTATAATATTTTTCTTGAATATGTGGCAGTATGGAAGGAAGAGAATAATACAACATTGTCCTATCAACTTATCGTATGTTTTTCTTTGGCCATTGTGTGACTTAGTTACGATCTCTGAGCCATTTGTAATGATGTTACTGAGAGTCCTCCATCAATGCCATCCTTACAGGAAAACATTAGTGATCATGAAGAGTGCATAGAAGAAAGCTAGACGATGAAACTGTCACAGCCACGCATCCCTCCATTGTAACTTCCTGCTCCACCACAGTGGCCTGGTACTGACTTTTGCATGTCTAACTAAAGTAAGCCTCATAGAACCTTACTTACTAAGTTCCCTTTTCTTCCCTCACATGTTTTTATTTTGTTTTGTCATTTAGTGGATTCTTTTTTTTTTTGCTTAAATGATACTGGGGATTGAATTCACAGCCTTTGGCTGAGCTACATCCCCTACCCTTTGTATTTTCTGGACAGAGTCCCACTAAGTCACCCAGATTGGCCTAAAGCTTACAATCCCCAGGTGTCAGCCTTCTGGGCAATGGGATTACAGGCCAGTGCCACTGCCCTCTGCTACCCTTACGATTTTAAAAGTTACTTGTTTAGACTAGGTAAGTTACCTAGTGGCCAAATAGCTGCTAAAGGAGAGAACAAGGAAGGCAGATGTTCATAACTTGAAAACTTCGTTCTGAAATTCTCAAATTCTATATATCACCAAACTTCATTGCTTGCAAGGGTACAGACTTATAATTCCAGTTTTACTCTATTTTATAATGATCATAAATGAATATTTTGATATCAAATATTGGTGTCATGTACAAGCATGTGTACACACATGTATCTGTTATCATTGATAAAGAATAATTATTGTTTTTGGGTTTTTTTGTGGGTACCGGGGGTTGTACTCAGGACCTCGCATGCCAGCAGGCGCCTGTGCCGCTGAGCGATATCACCGGCCCTTTTTTCTTATGGGGGTACCAGGAGTCGAACTCAGGACCTCACACTTGCCAGGCAGGCGCTTATGCAACTGAGCCATCTCACCAGTCCCAAGAATAATTATTATAGCTGCAATTCTTGAAAGTCATTAATATCATTTTATACCATAGAGAACTGAGGCACAAAAGTTGGGCTAACTTCTCCCCAAATCCTTGTAATTTATAAGTGGCACGGCCAGGTTTGGAACCCAGGTCTGTTTGAAGACAAATCTGTGATCCATCCTTTGGTTTAAGACTAATTAGTTAACCACCTAGTGACAAGTTAATACCTATCATGCCAGGAAACTTAAGATTTGTATGAGGTGAGCACAACTTAGAACGGCTATATTTAGTAAGTTAAATATGCCATTGAAGAATGGTCATTATAATGACGTCTAAGGATTTCTGGCTTCTCATTTAACTGTCGAGTCTCCATCCCCACACTTTTAACGCATATTATTCCCTTCACTTGAACAAATAAAGCCCTTGACAATGAGCCCCTTCAGACCTGGAGCTCCGTGACCACTCCTGGCTCCTCATCAAGCCAAACCACCTTCACGTCACCGTGCCTGAAACAGCAGCTGGGCTCCACTGTTTTGCAGAGGCATTTTTGACCAAGAATCAAGACACAGGGCTCTTATTATTGGTTGAGAAGTTTGTGGAAGGAAAAAGTGATGTTGGCCATTGCTTCATGTCTTTGACCTTCAGCTGCCTTGCTTGTGGAATAAAAATTTGGACATAGCCCATCTTTAAACATCCTCAAGTCGTGCGGATCTCTAAATACTTAACCACCTGAGCACTCCCAGAATAAGGCAGCTTCTGCCATTCCAAAAGAGAGAAGAAAACAATGGTAAACATTTCCACTGGGAAGCTGCCTCCTGGCTTCTCATGCAAATCACAGAGACTTGCTCACAAACAAAGCAGCAGGCTTCCCAGTATTTGATTTCCTGAAGGAGGTGGCTTAAGATTTGCATAAGTAGTTCCTTTCTTCTCATAACTTTTTGGGGATGAGTATACTGCTTCCAGGATTCCCTCTGACAACCTTCAGGCAGTTTTCCTGACCTCCTCCCCTCCTGCCTCACTCTTCTCTCAGTGGCACTATTTAGATGTCCCCACTTTCTTACAATGTCTTTCACTTTATCGCCATCACCCACACTTCCCAAAATGAAGCATTTATCAGGCCACCTGGCGTTTCCATAAAGCTTGTCAAGCAAATTCTGGCCTTGTGAGAACCATTTATGTCATCTAAACTGCAGATAATCTGGTTGGTTAATGCAATCTCCCACCTGGGACATCTGTGATCACTTTACTTACTACTGAAAGTCTGTGATTTGTATAGGCAGCTTCTGGGGACTGTGGGAAATGATCTATTCAGACAGAAATGAAGATCAGACAGACTCATTTCACAAAATGAGTTCTGGTGGACAACAAATAGGAAGTCTTAGCTCAAGGTATTTTATTGCTAGAGGACAGAATCCATTCCTACCTACTGATCTGCTTATTGACCTTATTTCCTCTCCACTCTCTTCATTTGGTAGATTATCACTGAGCACCTACTGTGTGCCTGCCACATGTAGTGGACTGAAGATACAAAGGAGAACTCAGGACATGTCTCTGTCGTTACGGAGTTAACAGTTTAAACTACCTCTACTGTAGCACTGATTATGTTCTGTTACAATGATGTTATCTGTGTGCATCTTTATCTATGTGTGTATTTCTCCAAAATATTCTGAGTGTTTAAAGGATACAGACTGCCTAAATAATCTCTGAATCTCTAATTGCCATGGTTGCAGTTTCTGGTATATAGGAGAATGAATATATATGCGAATTTGTATAAATATTGTACATGCATGTAAACATTAATGTGTATAATATGAACAGTGATATATAAATCTCCAGTGATTTTCCACTTGATTTAAATAAGCTCCAAAGGCCTCGCTATAGTCCACAAATCTTTCCTTGATCATTCTGCCTCACCTTCTCTGCTTTCCATCTCACTTGTAGTATTCCAGCATCCCTGACATCCTATTAGTTCCTTTACCAGGCCACATTGTCCTTAAACTCAGGACTTTTGCATATGCTATGCACCTGCTTCCCAAACTGCTTTTTTTTTTTCCTAGATCAAAGGATAATAATTTCTTCCTGTATCTCTGCTATCAATTCAAAGGATGTACAAAGTCATCCAATGAAGCTGAACTTTCTTGCCTCACTGATTAACCTCTGTACTATTATTCCAGTGTAGTTTTTAAGAACACTTAACATGTAAAATAACTTGTGTCTGTCTTGACAAGTCAGAATCTCTCTGAACTTTTAGCTTAACACATAAAGTAGAAAATTAGACTCAATAAAATTTTATTTCTTAAATTCTAAGGTCTTATTATTTATGTCATAGAATCTAGAGAGGAATGAAAAGCCTAAGATTATGCTCATTTTTCATATTTTCAAGCAACAAACAAACCCTGTTGAATCTTTAATTCAGTGTTTATTATAGTTATTTTGATAGGTTAGTGGCAAATTACTTTCTTTAGAGCAGGAAGTGGTCAATTTTCATGGACATAATGCATGCAATAAAAGAGTATCTTTCACATTAAAAATAATAGTAAAGTGTTCTAAATCCACAGATATAAGAATCCCGTCTGGCTAGGATCCCATGAAGGTGAGTGGAGGGAAGAAGTCCATGATATGGGGCTTAACTCAAGGCACTATTTTAACAGTTATTTCTAAGCCCTCTCTAAGCAAAGCAATCTTTTTTTTTTTTTTAAGTAAAATTCAGTAGTAGGAGTTTATCAGCTGTTTGGCAAAGAATATGGTTGCTGAGAACATGGCCTCTCTCTTGATTTGGCTTCACTCATTGCCTTCAGCTTTCCTTCACAGACATCCCATGTTTCTGGCATCTCCCATTTCTTGGGGTCTCCAATGAAGCTTCAGCCTCACTCTAATAATTTCATGAATTGCCCTCTTGGAGGTTCCTAGCAGGGATGCCGGCAACCTTATCACATATTGATGGAAACCTGAGGGCTTCCTTTGAAATCTGGTGGAGGTCTACATGATCTTGTAACCCTTGCATTCTGTATGCCTGTAAAACCAGAATCATATGGATGTTGCAAAAGTCTGCCATCAGCTGAAGCAGTAGCCAGGCCTCCTTGGACCATAGCTTCAGTGGACTCTGACTACCTGGAGGGTAAGCACAGTGAAATGAATTGTAGGAGGTCAATACTCTAGATTAGATGGCCCTTATCTTAGACCAGGGTTTCTTTTCCCAAATGAATGGTTTGCATATATATATATATTTTTTTTTTTTTATGGGTAACGGGGGTCGACCTCAGGACCTCACACGCCAGCAGGCACCCGTGCTGCTGAGCGATATCACCAGCCCTTTTTACGTATGTGGGTTCCAGGAGTCGAACTCATGACCTTGCGCTTGCCAGGCAGGCGCTTATGCCTCTGAGCTATCTCACCAGCCCCTGGTTTGCATATTTGTATCCATAAACTGACAGTGGGTGCCCTGGTCCAAAGTACTTGTTATTGTGTCCTGGTCCAAAGTACTTCACTTATTTTTAATGAAACTAATCTCTCCAGCAAACTTACCTCCATTGGCTCCAATTTTACATATAGTTTTGGAGTAGATACTTATGGTCTTGTGTTTGTTCCTGATCTCCCTATAGATTTGGTTCAAAGCAGCCAGTGGTACCCACGACGCCACTGAACTTTGAGCTGCCTTGATATGTCCTTCACCAGATCAATTGTTTCACAATTTTTAAATTAAACTTCATACAATGTCTTAGGGCATTGGCAAATGAAGACAAGTTACTTTGCTAGAGTATAACACACATGTCCTTGAATCCAATTCCCATTACAATCCTCATTCCAATATGAAACCTCATGAATCTGACCTTTACTGTCTAAATTACTATCAACAGTGCCGATGATATAGCTCAGTGGCATAAGCACCTGCCTGGCAAGTGTGAAGGCCTTGAGTTCAACTCCTGTACATGCATATAAAAAAATAATAAATTACTATCAACATTCTGAACTTCTGAGCTCTGACAAGAATTGACCATCAGGCTGCTTCTCAAAAATTTCCAAACTCCTTCTACAAACCATTTTCAATGACTTCTGAACCACAAAGTTAGGCATAGTCATAGTAACAACCCTACTCCTCATACTAAATTTCTGTATTCTTTAGCTTTTAATATTTTTCCACTACAAAATACCTGACACACAACATTTCAAAAAGGAGTTTTGCTTGGGTTCACAGTTTCAGAGGTTTCAGTTTATGGTCAGCTTGCTCCAAGGCGAAGCACATGGTGGAGGAAAGGTGCTCAACATGGCATTTAGGAAGGAGAAAGTCGGGAAGTGTGCCAGGGGAAGAGATCAGGGTTCCAATATAATCTCCAGTCCCCATGCCTCTGTGACCCACTCATTCAAAGTAGATCCCATTTCCCAAAATCCCATTCACCTATGAGCTTATCAGTGGATTAACCTACTCATGAGGTCAGTACCCTCACAACCCAGTCACCCCTCCAGAAATCTCTTACTCCAATCAAATAGATAATCAGGATTAGCCTGCACACAAATATTACAGCCATCAAAATATATTCATATTTTACATCATTTGAATAAAGACTATGACATTGTAGATAATTATGTATTTTCAGAAGCATTTGCCTTTCATGCTGGGCCCAGAATTAAAATGTATATTCCACATGGCTCCTTCCTGGAATGGGTAGATCAATTACAAGATACAACTCCTCTAGGACCTTTAACATAAAATACATCTCCTTCATGAATAGAAGTGAAAGTGTGATGGGTCTCTGTCTGTCTTGTTTACTGTGTATTCACCAGAGTTCAGTAGTAAGGAAGGAACAGCTAGCTAATGGGGAGTAAGTGCAAATGTTCCCAGTTTGGTATATGGCCAAGGATAAAATTTCCAGATAAAATATACAGTTCCCACTTAAACATGAATTTCAGGTAAGTAATGAATCCTTGTTTAGTTTAACTATCTCCTATGCAATATTTACGTAGACATATATACAAAATTATATTTTTTGTTTGTCTGATATTCAAATTTAACTGAGTATTCTATATTTGTATTTGCTAAATCTGTATTCTAGAATTAATCTTTATGTATCAAAAAGAAAATTATCCAAATTAACCCAAACAAATATGAATGCTCTTCATTGAAAGAAAACTATTCCTTAAATGATTTGTGCTTCAAGTAGCACAAACCAAGTCCTTGAGATCTTTGTTTGGAAATGCATGAATTACTTCTCTGCCTATGATATGGTCAAGATGAGAAACAACTAAATGTCATTCTTTCTGTCTCTGTCTCTGTCTATATCTCTCTCTTTCTCTCTGCACCTAAGCATACTAAAGAGCAAAAAGAAGAATAGGATTCATGTATATTTAGTAATCTCATTTGGAAACATGGGTAAGACTGGAGACTAGATTTTTCTTAATGATTGAACCTTTAAGGTAATTGAATGAAGACAATTTTTTATATAATAGTATTGTCTTGTGTATTATTCCTGCATTACTACTACAAAATATTATTTTTCTTGAAGGAAAAAGGAAACGCAAACTAATTTGCCCATGAGATGATAATAATTCAAGCTAAATAAATATATTTTAGTATTAATCATATAAAAATAAAGGGTTATTGTTAAAGATATTAAGTGATGCATAGAGAGAATAACAATGTAAACAAAATGGTATTCATGTTAAAATATACTTCAGGAAAGTTCAGGCTATGAAAATATTATTTTAATAACTATTTCCTGTTTATGCAGAGATTCATCTATTTGGCTTCATATTAGAGCAAATAGCCAGAATGTTTTGAATAGTGTTGTCACCTACTCTTATAGATTTGTCATTTTGATGCATACAAGACAGTGATCTAATTTTCTAGCTCTTGAGAGAGTAAAATCAGTTTACTTCCATATCATGATATATCTTCTTCTCTTTTTATTTGAAGGAATAATCTTTAGTCTTAAAGGATTTTTAAACATTTTAATCCAAGTCAAATGAAAACTTTTATAGAGTCTTATCTTTATCAGGAAGCATTCAGAGCCAGTTAAGAGATTTTGCCCCAATCTGAGGTGATGCAGCACTATGGATAGGAAAATTTTACTTAATTCATGTATTAAACTCTCCTAAGAAACAATAGGAGGTAAGTATTTTTATAGGAATTTATGTATGTAATCATGGGACAAATCCTTTGATATATTCTCTTTGAGCAGGCAGAACCAATAAAGCTTGATGTGGAATTTAGTCTGAGTACAAAGGCCTGAGATGTAGGGGATGAGAAAGAAGGGAGTGAAGGGTCTTAAATCCTGGAGTCTATAGATCCAAGAGCCAGAAAGTCCATGCTCAAGTACAGGAAATGTGAGTGTCTTAAGTCAGGAAGAGAAGCAGGGAGCACATAAGTCCCCCTTTCACCTTTTTGTTCCATTGCGGTCTTCTTCAGGGGTTTGGAGGACACTCTCCCACAGTGGTGAGGGCACATCTCCCTTACTCAGTCTGTGTATCCAGACGCTCGTCTCTTCCAGACTCACCCAGAACGAACACGCCACCAGCTTTATGAGCGTGTCATAGCCCAGCAAGTTGATGTTTAGCATTTTTAGCATTTCATAGGTCACTTCTAGAAGGAAATAGATAATCTCAGTCATATGCATTAAAAAAATACCCACTCAATCTCTAACTGATTAAACTGAAGACTTCTTCCCTTTTTCTGTTAGATATTTTTACACATTTTCTACTAAAAAGAGGCTTGATGACAACATGAAAAATACACATACATATGTAATTTATATCATAAGTATGTATTACATGTATAGATATATACGGCACCATGCGAAATACTTATTTATCTATAATTTATATGTGAATCTAAACATGAATATATACAGAGAGTATATATATGAACCTATATGGAATATGTATATGAACACACACACACATATATATGTATATACAATAAGGGTGGAAGTTTTGGGCAGGTGAGATGGCTCAGCGGCTTAAACGCCTGCCTGGCAAGCGCAAGGGCCCGAGTTTGACTCCCGGAACCCACATACGAAAAAGGGGCCGGTGATATCGCTCAGTGGCACGGGCGCCTGCTGGCGCGCGAGGTCCTGAGGTCGACCCTCCCGGTACCCACAAAAAAAAAAAAAAAAGGGTGGAAGTTTTATTTCACTAACTTTTTCCAAGAAGGTATGTTCATTTCACTGTTATGTATGAATTTGCTGTACTGAATACTGGAAAGCTGCAGAAGTCCACCACCAGGTAAGACCTGGACAACATTATTTTAGCTTGCTGCCATACAAATAAAAATGCTACTCAAACAATATGTATATATGTATATATAATAGGTATTATACATTAGAATATTATATGTAGTGTATTGTAATATTACACATTATAACATATGCTATACATTACATATATTGTACATTATATATCATTTATGTAATGCTATCTCAAAGCAATAAGCAGGCTGTCAGATGTGGAGTATGGGATACGGACCCTGCAGTACACTATAAAATATTTTTAACAGAGACAAATCAAGGTGCAAAACAATAATTGAAGGTAGAAGGAGCTTGGAGAAAGCATCAAAACCACATAAATTCTAAAAATACCAATATTAACTCATTAAATATTATGAAAACAAAATTTAGCCAAGGGAATAAAAGGAAAGTAGCGAACATACTTCAAAGCACTCCCTATCTCCATGAAAACAATGCTATGATTACCATGTTTTCTACACTCCAGGTACTTTTCTTCTCCTTTTGCAGGAGTCTTCTCTATATTATTCATATTCTTAACAAAAAAAGCTAGGGCCGCTTCAACCTGCTTGGTAGTGTATGGCAACCACGTTCCTTTGATGCTTCTTGTATGTTCGTTTCAAAGAAGAATATGAACAGCCAATGCACCAAAGAAACACAGATAAGAAATACAGATGTGAACAATTGCTCAGATTTTCTAGGAATCAAAGAGGTGGGAGTTACAAAAATAATGGGATATTATTTTTACATGCCAAATGAGATTTTTAATAATACAAATGATAGAAGTTCTTGAGTGACTGTTACGACAAGAAGTTGATAAGCTCTTGGTGGAAATAAAAATGAATACACATTTTCCAGAAAGCAATTTTTCATATATATGAAGAATTGTAAAACTGTTTATATCATTTGATCCAACATTTCCATCTCTAGGAATCTATCAGAAAGGAATAATCAGAAAAATACAGAAAATATCTATGTACATTTGAACACGAAATTTATTCCAGTGAACAATACAAATCAATTTTAGCATTATGAATATGCAAATGTTTAAATTTTTAACAAATTTAATATAGTAAAAGTTATGCAATTTCCAAGAATTTTTATTAGCTAGTTGACATAATGCAAAATATTGTTATGTAAAAAGACAACAAAATCTAAAGTTTTATATTCAAATTAACTCCAATTTTGAGACATAAGGGTGTGCATGAGATCCATATGTATTTGTATTTATCTGGCTATGCGTATGTGTTTTTCACATTTATAGTTAATGTATCAAGAACACATGAAGAGGGCCGGTGAGATGGCTCAGCGGCGTAAGCGCCTGCCTTGCAAGCGTGAGGGCCCAAGTTCGACTCCCGGAACCCACATACGAAAAAGGGGCCAGTGATATCGCTCAGCGGCACGGGTGCATGTTGGTGCGCGAGGTCCTGAGGTCGACCCCCGGTACCCACAAAAAAAAAAAAAAGAAAAGAAAACATGAAGAATGAATATACTAAATATGCTTGATGACTATTTGTGGCTGGAAACAGTATACGTATTTAGGTAATACTTTATTTTTCACATATTTAAAAATTTTTCTATTTTGAACATCTATCAGTTCATAATAAAATATATTTTAAGTGGGTCTGGCAATAAAATTAATGTTATAATTTCATATTGCAAAGGTTTATTTTGATCTCTGAAATTAAAACAAAATGGTATTAGTAAATATATCACTTGTAAATGACAAATGATATTCATAAATCAATCGCTGCAATCTTGAAAAGTTTTACTTAATTGAATGGGACTGCTATTTTCTTCAGTATATCATTGTTATGGCTTGTGTCTAGATGTCCCTGCAAAGCCTCATATAGTCATAAGTGTAGCTTTATCAGAGGTGGCTGAATCTGGAGTGTGTGACGCTGGGATTAAGGGTGTGTGATTACAAATCAGTCCACTGATTGGTTTTCCTCCACCCTAACCCCAGTAACCTGGCTACAATACAAAGGACAGAAAGAGGCTTGTCTTGCCCCTTGGTTGTTGATTTGCTATCTTCTGCCCACCATGAACTGTTTCTCCTCTGCGTTGCCAACTTGTTGTGGAGCCAGCTGATTATGGACTGAAACCTCTACAAAATGTGAGGTAAATAAACCTTTCCTCCCTTAACTTTGCACATCAGGTATTTTGTCTCAACAACGAGGGAAATAACTAACACAATCACCTACACAAAACAAATGTCAACAATAAGCATTTTTCTCATAGTATAAGGATTTGTGTTTTATATTATTTTTCCTAATTTAAAATATAACTATAATAAGTAATTAATATGAGTACTTAACGACATATAATTGAATTTTTAAACAGCCTCATTTTTAGAAAGTACACCTTTTTGGAAGTCTCAAAATATGTATGTCATAAAGCTTAGATGCTGTAACTCATTATGTGACTTTAAATTTTGAAAACATGAAAGTCACAGGTTTTCTACAATTTACATAGATCCAAACCATGCAACTTATTTTGATGCTAAAAAAGTGCAAATTGATTCTTTTTAATATCTAATAAAGGCCATAATTAATTGAATTAATTGAGTACTGAGGGACAATACAAGTACAGGGGTTAAACCTTTATATATATCACCTCATTATGTTTTTTCTTTTTTCTTTAATTTCACCAATTATTGACTATTAAGAAAAATGAAATCTATATTCTGATATATTTCAGGTCTCTATTTACAAAAATAATTTTTTGAACAGCACATAAAACAAATTAAAAATAAAATAAGATTAATTTTAATCGATGTAGCTCATCTCAAAAACTCAATCAAAACAAGTCCTTTCTCTATTGACATTTCCTTTTCTTCTCCTTTTTTGTGTTTGTAATTTCTTTTTGCTTTCTGCAGGTAAAGCCACTCTAAGTCATATTTAACTTTAGTCTGATGTTATCACTGTGACTCAAAAATGTGCATTTTACAGGAATCAACTAAAGTCTATGGTTTCAATGTCTGTATTGCAAAATGGGTAAAACATCATTCTAGACTCAGAATGAGGTGGATTTGAAATTTGAAACTGAATTCTTTCATGTCTATAAAATGGGACCAAAAATGTACCTATGTCATTAGGTTGCAGAATGGCATAATAAGATGATAGATATAAAGTTTTAATCCCTGTACTTGTCCCTCAGAACTAAATTAACTCAATTTATTACACCCTTTATTAGATTTAAAAAAAAGAAAGAAAGGAAAAAAAAAAAAAACTCTTCAATCCTTGGTACCACAGCAAGTTTTTTTCAAAAGGGTTTCTTTCAGCAAACACTACCTGAAACTTGTTCTTTTTACACTCCATGTCAATCTCCAGTCATCCTCTTAGGAATAGTTCAACAACTCCAAGACAGATACCAGCCCTCAGTTGTAAAGTGTAAAACAAGAGCAATACATTTCACTTAGCTTCCCATCTATTTCTTTTTTCTCCTGACCTTTTAAATCTTATCTTTGAAAAAGAATACAACGTGAACTTAAAAAATCAAATTAGGAAAATATGTCATCATAAAAAAATTAATTTTTAGGTGGCACTGTAGCTTACTCTAATTTTTCATAAATGCCGCCATCTAGTGTTCACTATTCCAATTTTTATTATTAACCTTAAAAATACATTGTTAATGAGGAAGTATTGTTTCCTGGATTCAAAGAGGTAAATCGCACCAAGAATATTTGTTTTATGTTTCCAGTTCTTTTAAAAACATTTCAAAATAATGTTGAAATAAAGAAGAAATAGCTAAAATACAAGACTGTAAACATGTACTTTGTAAAATACAAATATACCATATGTATAATTTTAGTTTCCTCTCCTTTCTTTCTCTCTTTCTCTCCTGGTCTCTTCTCTCCCTGTCAAGAATTGTTTAGAATGCTTTTCTCCTAAAACTCAATAGCACAGGACACATAACCCAATTAAAACATGGATAAGGTCTTGAATAGCCGCTGTCCAAAGAAGTCATACACTAGCCAATATGTATATGGAAATATGCTCAGCATTACGAAACTTCAGGGAATGCAAGTGAACTCCATAGTGAGATATGTCCCAACAAACTAATAGGATGACTTTTTTTAAAAAAGATAAGTACTGATGAAGTTGTGAGTAAAGAAAAAAATTGTACAGTCTTTAGATAGTGTGATAGAAAATAGTATGGTGGTTCCTAAAAAAACTATAAAGAAATACCATATGATCCAGGAATGTTGCTTCTGGGTATATACACAAATAACTGAAATCAGTTTCTCAAGAAAATTTCCGGATTCCCATGTTCATTGTAGTATTACTCAAAGTAACCTAGATAGAGAGACATAAATGTCCTTTAAAAGATAAATGATGAAGAAAATGTTTACACATATAATGGAATAGTATCCATCCTTAAAATAGAGGGAATTCTAATACTCACAACTACACGCATGGGCCTAGAGTGTATTACACTAAATGAAGTAAATCAGTCACTGAAGGACAAATACTGCATGATTCCACTTATACAAGTTAGTTAAAGTAGTCAGATTTATTCAAGGAGATGATAGAGCGGTGGTGAACAGAGTATGGAAGGACAGGGATGCTGGGATTTTTGTCCAGTAGGTGTAAAGTTAGAGCTCTACGAGTGACATGCAGGGATCAGTATACAATGCAGTGCCTATCATTAACAAGAACATATTATGCAGTTAAACACTGTCCACAGAGTAGGTTTCATGTTAATTTTTCTTACCATAACATAAAACAAAGCAATAAAAAAATGTAACAAAAGAATACTTTCGGGGTGGTAGATATGCTTATTACCTTGTATGTGGTGCTGCTATCATGAAATTATAGGTAGGTCCAAATGCTCCAAATTTCATATTTTATTTATGTGCATTTTTTGCTAATTGTATTTCAATACAGCTGGAAAGAAAATAAGGTACCAGTTGTGATTGAACAACTCTGTGAATATAGCAAATCCCATTTAATCATATGAATACAAAGGACCCATTTTATGAATTTTGAGTTATATTAATAAATAAATTTGTCAAAATGGAAAGAAAAATTGCTTTGCTCTTTGTCGCAACTCTGGCTTCTACCATAAGGCTTGGAGCAATGTTGACGCCATGTGAAATGTGCCGTTTTAACAAATATTTGATGTTTAGATACAGAAGTCAAAGCAGCTCTTACATATTAATTCATTTAATTCCTACAGACTGAAAGTTTCTGTTATTGTCTGCTTTTACAAATAAGAAAACTGAAACACAACCTTAGCTAACTTCCCAGGAGCCTACACTTTTTAAGTGATCAGGATGAGATTTGAAATCAGTGTTCTGACTGAATTTTTAATTTAAATTTAAATATTTAACTCCTAGAAATACCAATGCCTTAAAGTGTTATACAGAATATCCACACAGATCTTTATTGAATAGGGAAATATGAAATATAAAATGTTGTACATCAACAGAGAAACAAATCATGTGCTGACATAAACATAGTCAGGCTTCCACCAAGTCAATGCTGTTGCTACTCTCATGGTAAATGACCTTTGAACAGCCTAGCTTTATTTCATTCATTCAGACTTTGGGCATTAAATTTTTTAAGTTGATCATCGACATTCTCATAAATTGTTCATGCAATAGAAATTGTGTCTTTCTATTTACCAAGTCTAAAATTATATTAGAACCTGATATTCTGCATGTGCGTATAATTTGTAAATGAAACAGATAGGAAGACCTTATTTTGGAGTTACCAATCTAATATTAAAAATACAAATGAAATTTAAAATTAAGCACCCTCTCTAAGGCAAATTCTGGGATCAAAACAAAGATTCTGTATAATATTTTTCTCGGGCAATTTGTTAATTAAAACCTGCCATGAAATCCAGCATTTTTTTGCTATGTCTATGGATCTAATCCTTCATTTTATAATCTGAACGAAACAATCTCAATAAGAATTTCTGAGATGTTAGCATTGTCTTTAAGTATAGAAGATGAATAAGTAACAGAAACAATACTTGAATATTTCATGTTGTTTTAAAAGTCTTTACATAGCAAGATATTTCCTAAGTCTAAGTTGGATTTAAATGCAAGTGTGATCTGTAGTATATGAACTGAATAATTAGAGATTTATAGCTGGGCCAAAATATTGCAGTCTGGAAGAGAATCAAACATAAAAGAGCTAAGGAAATCTGGGGAATTTCAGACATGCCACTATTGGGTTGGGTTCCTGTCAGCCAACAGATTTTCATGTTTACCTTATCTCAGAGCAAATACACCCTTGACAAACATTGCACAATTCATGTGTGTTTTTAAAGATTTTATCCATATATTGCTTTTATAAAATTATACGTATCTATACACACACATATATATTGCTATATATGCATGTACATGTCTATACTCACAGTATTTTATGATTTTAATGTTCACCTTATCATACACATATAGACATAATGGCCTATTATAATTCTTAGAAGGATACTTTTACCCTGTAACATTTAAACACTGAATAGATATATTGGAATTCTAGAGGAAGCAAGTTCTATACCAATTTTCTCTGAAGTTAGTGAATAAAAGGCCATACAGACAGCGGTGGCACACACCCCTCCTAATCATGCTATATTCTTACATTAGTTGTGCAGTCAATAAATTGATTAAAGATTGCTACTATTCTCTTCAGTATTAGTTCTACAATTTGATTTCATGGTAATAATGCTTTGGTTTTTATTCTGAGTGAGATGAGAAGCCTTTGGAGGATTTGAAACAAATAATTGACATGATTTGATTTCTATTTTGAAAGGGCCACTGACTGTAATGTGGAAAACAGAAAATAAGCTCGTGAGGGTGGTTTCAAGGACACTGGTGAGGAAGCTACTGAAATAACATAGACATGTGATAGTATCTTGGAATAAGATGGTATTATCTAGAGCTGAATTTCTATTTCTAGAAAGGAGCACTTTTAACTAAACCACAAATTATTAACTTAGTTGTGAGATCACAGATAACCCGTAAATTTCTAAATCATTTAACTATTTGATCAATCAACTCCGAAGCCAAATTATGACCAAAAATCTTAATAAAAGAAAATAAGTGAGCCAGTTCACTTATGACTATAGGTGACAATTTCAACTGAGTCCTTTCTTAAAACAATAAGAAAACCATAAAAATGTAGGCGTTATCCAGATGTGCAGATTTGTTCAATGCTGGGGATTAATTTTATGTAATTCATACATCAGTTGCAAGAAAAAATTGCCTACGCCTAAATGATACAAAATTTAGTAAAATAACAAAAAGTAATATGTCTTCATTGGAAAGAAGGTAACTTGCCTCAGATCCTTAAAATTAATATAACTACAAGTAATGTTATAAAGATATTCATATTATTTTCAAACTGAAGGAAATATTCAAGGACACTGTTGTCATTGCTAGTGTTTGTGTTTTGTGACTTGTCAGTGCTTCAGCATTAGAATGCAAGTGGAGTAATATCTATATATTATAAATATATTGATAAATATTCTTAATATATAGAAATCACGGTAAATACAGATCTGATAGACAAATTCGTATATTTTCAAATTAATAGTAATTGTACCATCCTAAAAATGTATAAACTGCAAAACGAATAATTTTCTAATACTATGAAATAATCAAAGGCCAAAACTTCTCTATGATTAGAGAAATGCAAATTTAAAGACGATATGCCATGTTTCACCTTACATATCTACAGGCCTTTTTTGCATAGCGATAGAAAGTTGTTTACAGAAATTCGTGTTCTTTGTCATTGCTGGTGGTAGTAAAAATAGCTTAATGCTTCCAGTTGTCAATTTGGAAATAATTTAAGGAAGTCTTCAATTCAAGCAATCCTTTTACCCATCAATTTCATTCTACATAATCCTCATAAAAATCAATCATACAAGAAACAAAAGATATAGGTACAAATATTTTTTCATATTATTAATTATAATAGCAAGAAGCTGTTTGAAAATTGTACAAAACAAAGCTGTATTAGAAGGAAAATGGCTAATAAGTTATAACAAACCCATATGAACGAGTACTGTGCAACCATCAAAATTTTGATAAGGTAGAAATTTTAATAAGCTTCATGGTTTCATGACAGGTTAAGTTTAGTAAAACTGGTGACAAAATAACATGCACAATACAAAAGAGCAAAACAATATCTACTTTTCTATAGTAAAAGTTGTAAGCATATATCCCAAAATGTGACCATTGACCATCTCTAGATGGTAGGATTCTGGTATATTTTCTCCATTCTTTCCTCTATAGAATTCCCTAAATTTTAACAGAAGGTATATGTTATTTGAAAACCATATGAAACAAACCATATGATCTATTTTCAAATAATCCAGTTGAAGTCATTTTTGATGCCCAAAGAGAAAGGATGTAAAACAATATTGATTAGGGACCCACTCTTTCTTTAGAAAGGCTTATGTTCTTTTACTCTGTCAATGAGCATTGATTGACTCTGTGTTCCATTTCATTCCATAAACTAGACACAGGGCTTTCAAAGATGCGATAGTCACAGTGACTGTCACATAAGTATTGGGGATCTGTTGGGTGCAGTGTCAGTGCAATTGCAATGAACTGTATTTCAATGTAGTATTAAAGATACCAAGGAGGGGAGAGTCTGTTGGAGGAATAGCAGGTAAGAGAAGGATTCTTAGACATTAACCTGATACTAGTTTAAAAAGCAGGGCAAAACTTTCCATATGGAAATACTAGGCAAAGTTGTTTCAGGATTGGAAGGAAGCATGAGAAACAAAACAGAGTCAAACATGGTTCAAATTACATAAGTATTAATCATCACTACTTTATATTTGTCCATAAAATCTCTAATGACAACCAAAATAAGGACCATGAAGCTGTTGGAAATAAGATCTTCACACTTTAGCACCTTTACAGTGTTACTTATAAACAAGACCCTTTGTGATCTGGGTATTTCCTAACCCTGTCATCTATCATGACTTCACCCTGCCCAGTCTTGACATCAACCATAATATGCTAATCTATTTCTCCCAAGCCCAACGTGGTGGTTCATTCTCAAAAGCTTCTGCAACCTGTTCTCCTCAGAGAAGTCCCAGAATACTTTTAGTAAGGTGTCGATGTCTCATACTGTCATGGCATTGTAGGCATACCCAATTCAAAGCATCTTGTCCTGTCATCTTTGCGTGATATCTCACTCAATTAGTCCAGCATCTGGTATCTAACATAGAATCTGATGCCTTGTAGACATGCAGCTAGTATTTGTGGAATGAATAAATGAGTGAGTGACTGCATTATAAATTTCACCCTAAAAGGCTTACTACAGAATTCATGAGAACATTAGTTAATCTTTATCATGGCATCTCTAAACATAAATCATGGCAAAGTGACCAATGGGTTGTATTTATTAAGAAATAAAAAATCCTAAATCACATTGAAACAAAATATATTTTTAGTCCTCTAAATAATTAGAATTACCTAAATTAAACAAAAGTTTTAGAAGAGAACAATCAGAAAAGGATTTAAGTCAGGTATATTCATTTCAAAAAATACATTTTACTGAACAGATGTAAAACAGCCTAGTGGCCTGCAATAGAGTTCATTTTGAATAGAAATGTTGCAAATAAATCATGACAGTACTATTTGATAAGTATAAAAGTCAGAGTAATGTTTGGTGCTCTCTTGGGCCCTAAAAATAAAAACAGAACGTCAAGCTATTGTACTGAACGCGAGACTTCATAGGCCACATGAGTAATGCCTAAGTAATGAGGATGGTCCACTTCTCCCAATGTGTTTTTGCTGCTGGGTGGCCCAAGAATTCATCCAGTTCCTGACTTCCTCTGTTCTCTATATACCCATGCTCACATAAAAGTGTGTTAAGGGAAGAACTTGCAGATGAGGGAATGGAGAAAAGAAAGAAGGGAAAAGAAAAAAATTATATATATATATATATATATATATACATATATATATGATAGTTAAGATAGATACATTACTAATTTCACTTAGTTCACTGAAAAGAAAGGTTTGTGCTAGTATTGCTTGGACAATTGAATGCTGATATCTTGTACCCTGAGTAACTAATTTAAAGGTAACAATACATAATATATTAACCATTGTTACCCTCCTAAAAAAAAAAAAAAGAAATATTCCTTATATTCATGGTTGTGAAGTATCTTTGAAAGAACTCAAGAAGAATATTGGCCACACAGCGGAAGTTGAAGGTTTTTTGCTATCTTACTGCATGAGGGTTCTTGTCTTATTCTGAAAAGTCTTAAAACCTCTTGGCAATTGAATTATGCTGACTCTCAGGCACTTCTAGGACATTTTGGGGAAAAAAAATAGGCCTTTTCGTGAGACTGAGAAGCTGCTTTTTGATCTATTTTATGTTTGAGAGTGTGCACTTCTCATATATACATTTCTAATACTGCTGACTATGGAGTTTTAAGTAAAACGAGTCAATGAATACAGAATGAATAAATAAATGAGTTAATGGATACATTATTTTTCATGAGGTTTGATATAAGGTTCTCAGTGAGTTATTTCTAATTTGTGATACCATGCAAAAATCCATTGACAAAATTCATTGTACCAAGCAAAATTATATGTGGACATGATCCCAACACCATAAATTATGTTTGCATGCATGAATGACTATATGTGTGTATGTTTCTACCCACATTTATGCATGTATAAATTCTGCATGAATGTATGGGCCAAAAGATCATGCGTACACACAGAAAAATAGGAAGTAATTCTCTTTAAGCAACTACATGCTTTAGGATTATTTTCTTTGAAGTTAATTTTCTCTGAGTGAGAATATGGATATTTTTAATTTTTTGAAGCTGTTCATCTTCATTTTCTAACTGTTCTAGGATAGACATGTGTTGTTAAAATAATCAGAAAAAATATTTTAACAGATGTTTTTCATGAACTTGTAGGGAACTAGAACCTCTCTTCTATAACACTAAATGTTACTCAGTAATTTGAATATTTAAAGGCAGAAGTACAGTTTAATAATTGCTTTCTTTTTTTTTTTTTTTGGTTTGTTTTGTTCTAAGTATCTACTCTGGGAAAAACAGTGTACAAGCTGCCTCTGAGAAGACAACTAGAGACATGGAAAGAAATTAATATTTACCCCATGGTTTTAAACAAAGGTCAAGCCAAAAAGAGGATTAACATTTTGTGAGCAGGAAAATCTAGTTTGCTGGAAATCTGTATTATGACTGCATTCTGGTTAAGTGAGGCTCCACTACCCCATGGGTTATTTCATGTGTGCTATTTGGGTTGGCCTCCTCACTTTCTCACAGAATTGCTTTGGGGAATAGGGCAGACAACTAGCAAAGAAGGCCATGTCCCCTTCAAGGGGAAAAAGGATTTGCAACAAACTCAATGGAACCTTTGCCAGGAACATTAAGAAAGACCTTGGACTTTTTGGCTGTCAGATTAAACAAAGTAAAGGATGTCGTTTATTTTACTTAAGTCAGCTCAGTTGATTCATAATACTAGTGGTAAAAGCATTTTAGAGGAACAGGTCAGGGATCACTAATCCTTCCTTAGTGGCTTTCTTATCTTATTAGATTTAAGCTAAAGGAAAAACAATCCAATAAGCAGCCAAGATGCTTACAGAGAATTAAAATGCTTTCTGAGATTATTTGAGACTGAACACAGTTTCAATCTTAGCTTAAAATAACAGACAACTTTCCTTACATTAGGTTGAATAAAAAAAAACTGTACATGTATTAAAATATGAAATATGTGGGATTTATAATCATCCTCCCATCTACTGAGATCATCTCTTAGTTGGTCTCTTGGCCTCTCAGCCCCCATTGCTAGTGATTATCTTTTACCCTGCCAGTTTCTAGTGGTCACCAAGCACTCCTGGGTACCCTCTACTTATAGACATGAATCTCTACATGTGACATCTGGGAGCCCAGCTTCAAAATTTCCTGGAGTACAGGGTAACTAATTCTGTGGACCAGGCACAAATACTCCTGGCATTTCCTTTGAACAATAAGTATTTAAAACCATTGGAAGACACTATATAAAGCTCCTAATGTGGCATTTGATGCCCTCCGAAATCTGGCTGTAAGCTAGTTTTTGGTCATTTCTCGCTGTCTCTTTATATCCATATCAATGATTTGATTCTTCCCTACTTTATGATCTCACCAGGGCCACCCAGGACTACAGTTTTCTCTTGCTCTTTCAGTCTGTATTGTTAAATTTATTGCTACCCTTAGAAAATTTTGGATTCATCTTCTAATGTTCTAGCTACTAAACTACACCAGTGGTTCTTATTGTCTAGAACCCATCTCTCGGAGACCAGAAAGTAAAGATTTGAACCAGTAGGTACACAATCTGGGGTGGTTGAGGAGTACAGTCATAGCAATTGTGTTATTGTCACATATTAAAGCACATGACTAATCCTTAAGTCAATCCCTGTGTAAATATTTCATTCTTTGACCCTTCCAATTATTGCTGCTTATCCCAGTTGCCCAGTGCATGCTAGCAGAGTCGGTGTAAAAAAAAAAAATACGAGCTTTGGTGTCTAGCAGTTCTGAGCTTGGTTAATAGGATAGCCATCTAACAGCTATACTATTTCAAACCAGAAACTTAATCTTTTTCACCTCAGATAACTTTTTTCCTAAAACAGGCGAATGTGTCTCTACATTATAATTTCTCACAGGATAACGAAATCTCCTGTTCCAAGTTGATATATAATAATGTTTGTTACATTGTTGTTAAATAAATAAATGTGTAGGATGCTTAAAATACCGCATCAAGTTCGCTTTGAATATTTGCTGTGTGGTTCCATTGCCATCTGCTTTGTTCTGAGTTTTGTTTCCCAAAAGTTCATAGTAGAAGTGTTAATTGCTAGTACTTCCCAGTGGGAATGTGTATGGAGATGAGGGTCTTTAAAGAGGTAATTAAGTTAAAATGAGGTCATTAGGAGAGGACTTAATCCAATGTGACCAGTATCATCATAAAAAGAGATTGAGACATTGACATATCCAGAAAAGATCATTTGAAAACACAGGGAGAATCTAACCAGCTATGAAATAGAAGCTTTGAAAGAATCTAACCCTTCCAACACCTTGATGTAAGACCACTAAATACAGGAATATAAGAGAATATATTTCTATTAAGTCACTGAATTGTGCTACTTTGACATGGCATCCATAGAAAATAATATCTTAACACATGGCTTTAATATTAAAATTGGGGCCAGTGAGATGGCTCAGCGGCATAAGTGCCTGCCTGGCAAGCGCGAGGGCCCGAGTTGGACTCCCAGAACCCACATACGAAAAAAGGGCCGATGATATCGCTCAGTGGCATGGGTGCCTGTTGGTGTGCAAGGTCCTGAGGTCGACCCCCGGTACCCACAAAAAAAAAAATTAAAATTGGTACACCTGAATTACAGGGTAATCTGTATGTGTTTATGGTGTCTGAGTTAACATGTTTAGGATAAAAATTAAATGTCATTACAAAATTACAATTTTCACTTGGAAACAGGATTGCAAGAAAATTTTTCTTGCTAAAGAAAACAAAATCTGAAATACAATACTGTTGAACTGCAATACTTTTTCTTTTTCTACTGCAAGATACTATTGTCTCTCTCCCACCACTGAGTAATCTGAATCTACTTAATTTAAAAAGGCAATAACATTTAAAGAAAAGAGATTGCCATTGTGAAAAGCTCCCCATGCTAGAAAAACCCTAACAAAGAGACTGGAAGTTATCTCTTGTGATCAACTTACACAGTGAATACTGAAATTTGTAGAATTTATTACATTAAAAGACATTACCATTAATACCCCTCAGAGTACATCCCCTCGTTTTGAACACATATATCCCATCATTCTTCCCACTTTCTGAAGTGGTTCGTGAAGTCCTTTTTCATGAGTGTCTTTAGGAGGAGTGATCAGAAATATGGTAAATGTTGCTGCCAATGACATCCAATGGAAAGATGGGCTCGGCTTGTAAAAATATTGCAGTGTGTCCTCATCCACCTTATTCACTAGGTCTGGAACTGTGTGACGTCTGGCTCTTCCCTAAAGTCAAAATGACCATGCAAAGTAAATATTTTGAATAAGTTCAGGACATCGAAGCAGCAATGACACCACAACTAAAGTCACTCACAAGAGTAGATTTACTGAACTATTTCAGAAAGTAGCACAAAGGAGTGCAATATATAATGGGAACAGTAGTGCACACCCTTGTCTTTTTTCTGAATTTAGAGGAAATGCTTTCAGTTTTTTCCCATTTAGTATGATGTTGGCAGTAGATTTGTCATAAATGGCTTCTATGAGTTTGAGATAAGGTCTTTATATATCAAGGTCTATATGTATCCTGAATGGATGTTGGATTTTTGTCAAAGGCTTCTTCTGTATCTGTTTACATGATCATGTGAATTTTGCTCTTACTTTTGTTTATATAATGTTTTACATTTATTGTTTTACATACGTTAAACCATCCTTGCATCCCTGGGATGAGGTCAACTTGGTCATGATGTATGATCTTTTCAATAATTTATTGCTCTTATTGCCAGTATCTTGAGAATTTTGCATGCTCGTCAACAGATGATTGAATAAAGAAAATGTCATATATGTACACAATGGAATACTACTCAGCCATAGAGAAGGATAAATTTGAGTCATTCATAGGAAAACAAATGCACCTTGAGACCATAATGGTAAAGTGAAATAAATCATACACAGATGGTTAAATATCACGTGGTTTTTCTTATATAAAAAATCCAAAGTTTAAATAATTTAGGAGTAAAATAAAAGAGATTATAGGAAATAGGAAGGTAGACTTTATGAAGAAAAGGAGAAGATATAGGAATGGGAAATGAGAGGAAGGGGAGAGGAAAGGAAAGTAAAAAGAATTGATATGTGATATGTACAGTGTATGCATCAATTCCCCACTATGAGTGGACTTATTATGTATCTCAAACATGGACTAATAAAGAAGGGATGATAAAAAGAAGAAAGAGAAAGTGGTAAGAATAATGAGATAAGTGTGTTTGAAGTGAGGGGGAGTATTCTGAGGGGGATTGATGGCCATGTGGCTTTTACTATAATAATTTCTTTTTAATTTAAACATTCACTGTGGGTTTGGTCATACCTCCTACCTATTACCACTTTCATCAATCTCTTCTCTCATCCACTGGATATGGAAGGAGATCATCATGTGATACCAAAAGCCTACTCATCAGTAAAATATTAACCAAATATAAATAAGCTGCAACATTTATATAGTGTTTAAATTCAAAGCATTTAATTAAATGCTTATAATAACTTATAAATTAATTTAACTTGAAGGTAAGTAAAAGTGAGGAAACTGGAGCAGTAGGAGGTAAATAACTTGCCTAAAAATCATACACCTAGTACATGGGAAAATTAGATTTGAAACCTAGGAATCCTGGATCCAGTCTGACATGCCATTTTATCTGCACTTCACTTTAAAATCATTTAAATTATGCTTTAAAATAATATGATAGTTTGTGTTGTTTTTCCTATGTTGGGCAAATTATAAAACTATCTAAATATATCCATTCACTGATTTATGTAAAAAAGTACTTACTGATCATCTACTATGTGACACTGGAAATATATAACGTACATAGTTTTACTGATGGAAAAGCAAGCATTATGTGCGTAAATTCATATGTATTTAGTTATAATGTATACTGTATTAGAAATAGACAGGATACTGTGGAATAACAATAGGGAAAGTAAATATCCATTTCACTGACAAAACTTTCCTTCTTGGTCAGTTAATATATTTAATCTGATAAAAATGTGAGATTCTGCCCGACATATGTGCAATGCATCATTTTGTTTTCTCATCTTGTACTCCTCATATGTAATTTAAATTACAACTTTAGTTTATCCTATCTAAATGCTGTATCAAGAATCTACATTTTTGTAATAATGTCCTTATTTATCTTATTATAACAGCCCTTGGGAGAACTTTGCTAATTACATCAAAGACTTTGTTTCATGAAGGTTTCTCAGATTTTCATTTGGTTAATAACAGGAAGAATGGAATATTTGCCTTTTCTGCTCTATTATATACAAAAAACATGAGGACACAGTTATCCCCTGGAATTTTAGGCTATAAATGATATAGTATAATTACATATCTAGACTTTGCCAACTTTGCAGAATGAGGATCAACGTCAGTTCATGTGTGTGGGTGCATGTATGTGAAGGTGTGTGTTTGTGTGTGTGTATGTATGGCTAGAACTGTCTTAGCTATGATATACTTTCACATTCACTCTAAATGAAGAACTAATTTCTACCTTTTCTGTTCAAAATAACACAGGGAGACATGTGGAACCAAATATGAAGGAATTTAAAATCCTTCAGAAATGAATTCAAAGCTGTTCCAATTCTTACTAAATTGGGAATTCAATTTATTTGAGACTCCATATCTATTTATCCATCCATCTGAATAAACATGATGAAGATAAATGATAGCTAATTTGGAGTATCAACCTAGGATTCAATAAGCTATTCATTTTAAGTGTCTTCAAGACAGCTGGAACCTAGTGAGTATCCAGCAGAATAAAATTATTATTACAGCTAATGTCTTCATACAAATTTAGATTACAGACATCAGTGAAATCTAAGACAATATGGAGAGGTATCTGATGCTAGAGGGTTTTCTGATTTTCTTCTGAAACTTAATTTCTCATGTAGTAAATATGAAGAGAATAGCAGGTGTTCATTTCTGAATTTTATAAGATTTAGCCATTGACAAAAATGCCTCGTTGAATACTAAAAATGTTGAGGATAAGCAAGACGCTGGAGCTAGTCTATCACAGTTAAATTAGTATCAAAATTATTCAAGACTTTGTAAAGACATCCAACTGTGCTCTCCAAATATGGACAGAGAATATCCGATTCAGAGAATATAGCAAGAACAGAAGGGCCAGTGAGATGGCTCAGCAGCGTAAGCGCCTGCCTTGCAAGCGCAAGGGCCCGAGTTCGACTCCCGGAACCCACATACGAAGAAGGGGCCGGTGATATCGCTCAGCGGCACGGGTGCCTGTTGGCGCGCGAGGTCCTGAGGTCGACCCCCCCGGTACACACACACACACAAAAAAAGAACAGAAAAATTTGTAGAAACTCTGAAGTGTTTTAATATTTACCTTAGATGTCAAATATGACAGATTGATAGAGCATTTTAATAAAATGGCAATATTCAACATATTGAAATTATATAATGATGGGTAACTGATGAATCCAATTATAATCCAACAATGCATAACTATTTGGAAGGATCCCTACTACATTTACACATCTCTCAACATGTAGACCTACAGCAGATTAAATTTATGGAAGTTTCTGCATTTACTTATTTTAGTAGGAAATAAAAATGTACATGAAATCTTCTCATAATATTAGTAATTTTTCCCAAAAAGTGAAAAAACATTCTCATTCTTTTTTTTTTTTTTTTGTGGGTACCGGGGGGTCGACCTCAGGACCTCGTGCGCAGCAGGCGCCCGTGCCACTGAGCGATATCACCGGCCCCTTTTTTGTATGTGGGTTCTGGGAGTCGAACTCGGGCCCTCGCGCTTGCCGGGCAGGCGCTTAAGCCGCTGAGCCATCTCACCGGCCCTCATTCTTTCATTCAACATTTACTGAGCATGAACATAGGCATTAACATTATGAAAACGAATAAGAAAATTTCGAACACTTACTGCTGATCATTTTCTGTGTATTTCACATATAGACTCATTGCTGTTAAACATTATAGAAGTAATGAAGATGAAATAACAAATATGTCATAGATGAATTCCCAAAGATTTCTCAGAGGAGGTGATTTATAAGAGAAGGAGTTCGCCTGTTACAGAAAGAGAAGAACATAGATATTCTAGACAGGAAGTAAAAAGCATACACCAAAGCAAGAAAAATGGTTATCAATAGAATTTAGAATAAGTATGATGCAGTGTGTCTGGTAATACAGGTTCTTCAAGCCAAGTTTGGACATTATTGTGATAGTCCTATTACGCCAGACCAAAGAAATATCCCTTTCTGACCTTCTCCCCACTGCCCAAGCGCTGCCTACTTCATGTTGACCACTGCACTAAGAAATACATTCATTGACTTATGTCACTGGTAACAGCTATAGAGGAAAGTACTAATATTAACCCATGTGGGAATAAGAATGTGACACTAGGGGCCGGTGAGATGGCTCAGTGGCATACGCGCCTGCCTGGCAAGCGCGAGGGCCCAAGTTCGACTCCCGGAACCCACATACGAAAAAGGGCCGGTGATATCACTCAGCGGCCCGGGTGCCTGCTGGCACGCGAGGTGCTGAGGTCAACCCCCCGGTACCCACAAAAAAAAAAAAAAAAAAGAATGTGACACTAAACAAGATCAAGTAATATGGTTGAATCCAAGCACTCATAACTTACATATTGTATGTGTTTCCAATATGACTGTTGGGATAAAAAAAAAAGAGAGCTTATATAAGTTAAGGAAAACACAAAAGTGAAGCTGTCATGAAATTTTTCCTGATGATACAGCTCATGAAAATGAATTATAGATATAAATTATTGAACTTGATAAAAAGATTATAGACTAAACTGGGGAAAAATTGTGAACTCACCATATGGGAGCTAACTGAAATTTACAGGAATAAAATGAAGAGTTCCATAAATAACAAATATGCTAAATTAATTATAAAAACACTGTCAAATTCTGAATCAATGTCTGTGATTCCCTCGTCTAACTTAGTAGACTGCAAAAGTAAATTTCCCAAATCTTATAAAGGATAATAGGCACAACAATACTCATTTTTCTTTTAGGAACAGATTAAGAATATTTTTATTTCTAAATTACCTATTTGTCAGCACACAATTGGATGCAACTTTGTATTAGGTTTGCAATTTAACGATTCCCAATATTCAGACTCTGTGTGTCAATTAGTTCTCTGATTTTGAATCAACTGCTGTTGGCTTTGAATTTTGGGTTGGGTTCAAGTCTGTTGCATGTGTTTCTATTTGTATTTAATCAGCAATTACTGATTTCATTTTCTTCCTATAGAATTATAGAATATCAAGAAGACAAGACAAACTTTGCCTAGATCTTTAAGTCCATATCATGTGTACTAATTTTTCTCTAAGCAAAGAAAGTTACAAAACCAAGCTGAATATCACTGCACTGGTAAAATATGCTCTATCCACAACAGAAACATACAAAATTACATTAAAAAGCATATAAATGTAGTTAATCTACCTCAAGGACATCAAGGCCAGTGGGTTAAAATATTTAAGCATTTTAAGTGGAAAAAAGATCACATTTTTATCTTGAAATTTGTTCATCTTTAATAAGTTCACTACTGTGAGATGATCAGCACACATTTTTCATTTTTCAAGTGTTGTTTTATAGATATTTCTCGATGTGATAAAGTGCCTTATTTAAAGTAATAATATTTATAATAAAATATTTGGCAAATTTATTTAACCAAGGATATTTAAACTTTGATGCATCTTTTTGCGCAGAAAGCACATGAAAAAAATATCATGGTCCCAATTGTTAGAATATGTGGTGAAAGCCCCTGAAATCCCCATCTTCACCTTTGGTACCACATGCAATTTCTTACTTTCTGATACATGAACCTGATCGGAAAACTGGGATCAATGTATCAGTAAATATTTATAAAATCATAAAGTTTATAGTAAGTTTTCTATTAATCCCTTTGTGAATACCTGTTTGGGGACTACCAAATAGAATTTATAGGCCAATGATTAAATATTATGTGGTTCAATTTCCTTTATTAAGTGCACAAAACAAAATCTACCTTTTAGAATTGTTTTACAGGTCAAGCGAGATAATTCCTACAAGAAACATTACAGCATTCAGAATATAGAAAAGCAATAGTATAATTCTTTTTATAATTATTATTCCTGTGCACTTCAATTTTGTCACCTGTATGCCATACACAGAAATAAATATTTGTGTGCATTCCAAGGACTATGCAAGCAAATTCCCCAGAATTCAGTGTTTTGGGATTTGAGACTTCATACCAGAAATGGTAGTCTGCCTAGAAAAAAGAGAACCAGGTAGTTAAAGGAAATGGAAATGGGAACAAGTTTTGGAGTAGGTGATATAACGAGAAGGAAGCTCATAAGAAAAGGATGCTGACTATGCAGTTGAAGATAGAAATCAACTTAATTCCTTTGGAAAGTCTGGTAGAATTGTAACAGCATTGCTTTTTAATAGTTGAGGGGTGGGATTATGGTTTTCAAAGAAAGCTATGAATATGTTACCTGAAGACCCATAGTCCAATATCACTTTCCAAGGGAAAATAAAAATACGGCTAAAACTCTTTTCCTATGAATCTGTAGCCTTTGAAAACTGTTCTAATAATATATTTGAAACTTTGGACTCACTTGAAAATAATATACAAAACCTGCTATAGTTTCTTCCATAAATAAACTCTCAAATAAAACATTTCTCACCTTATATCTGTCCAAATATTGACTGCTAAATTAATTTTCCCAAGTCCCCAGTATGCTGTAGCATTGTCATTTTTGAATTTTGAAGAAAATATAAGCCTTTCAAGTGCAAATTCTATTTAACAACAATAAAACATTATTTTCCTTATCTAAGAAAAATACTTTAGGGCTGGTGAAATAGCTCAGTGGCATAAAGCGCCTGCCTGGCAAGCGCGAGGTTCTGAATTCAACTCCTGGTACCCACATACAAAAAAAGGGCCGGTGATATCGCTCAGCGGCACGGGCGCCTGCTGGCGTGCAAGGTCCTGAGTTCGACCCCTGGTACCCACAAAAAAAAAACTTTATATGTACATTTATTGTTCTCCTTTTTTAAAATAAAGTAATCCTAGTGTATTGATACAGTAAAAACTCAGAAAGGTAACTTAATAAATTAATCAAAGCATGGTATTTTGTTTTAATAATAAACAGAAAAAGCAACTTGGAGGAAACATGAAGCATGTGAGGAAACTAAATCTCTCAATAAATTCAAATTGTATTTATGAATGTATAAAACTGTTGGCACCAGTATGTTAATGTGACAAGAATTATGTGAAGAAGAAAATTAATTTTTAAATACTTATAAAATATTTTAGGCTCTTAAAAAGCATCAAATTATATATATTTATACACAAAAAGCAATATTTGATCTTTTCATTATGACATGTTTATAGTACATAATATTTAAATTCCTTGTATTATGTTGGTAATATACACAGCACATCTTAACTCCTTTTTTTCATTCCCCCCATATCTTTATTCTACATCCTTACTTCCTGTTATCTTTCATTTATTTTGCTTTTTATTTATAATTTGGGTTTTTCATATAAAACAAACCATGTGATAAGTAAGCTTGTGTGCTTCATTTCAGTTAAATTCATGGTTTCAAGGTGCATCCATTTTCCTACAAATGAGTCATGTTTATCTTTCTTTATAACAGAGTACTTCTCCATTGTGTGTAAATACCAAATTTTCTTTATCCATTCATTTGTTGATGGACATATATGCTGCTTCCAAGATTTAGTTATTATGAATTATACTGCTAAAAAAATGGGTATGTATACATCATTATAGTATGATGTCTTTAACTCTTTTGAAAAGATACCTAGAAGGGGAATAGCTGGGTTGAATGGAATTTCTAGCTTTAGGTTTTTTGAGAAATCTCCTTACCGATTTCTATAATGGTTGTACTAGTTTACATTCTCACCAGTGATGTAAAAGACCCCCTCGCTCCGCCAAGCTTCACCAGCATTTGTTATTGTTTGATTTCTTGATGATGACCATTCAAAGATTGAATCAAAAATTGGGCAACTGAAATTAATAGACACTTTACTGAAGAAGTACAAATGGTCAATATGTACATGAAGAAATGCTCAAAATCACTGGCCATTAGAGAAAGGCAAATTAAAACACTAAGATTCCATCTTAACCAGAAGGGGGATATTTTAATTGCTTAAAGATATTGACTAATAATTATAAAGACATATTCTTGTTTCTTATCACAAATTACCTAATAAAATTAAATTGAAACAATATGTAGAACACATCATGTTACAAATGTTATCTGAGATCACCAGATTTCCTGGAAAACTGCTTTCTTTCTCCCATTTCAGGAATTATCTTGAGTATAGTATTGCTTCCTCTGTTGAGCATTTGCTAAGCTATGCATTCATACTGAACACTGTGATAACATTAGCGCTGTTAAGAAATATTTCATTTCTATTGTTGTAAGCACACTGTGCTTTCCTTTTTCCTCTGAAGGAAAATACGGTCATGTTATATGTTTGGAACAACGAAGTGTAAAAGGCAACTTCGTTTCCAGGTAGAAGCTTTAATATTCAGTATGTGTTTCATCATGTATACTTTTCAGCCGCCATGGTGATTATTAAAGCATGTGTCAAAATTGAACCATTGCTAGTTAAATACCTGAATAGTAGTAACCTGCTACTACTATTGCTGTAGCAACCTGCCAACCTGCACCAGACATACAGAATGAGAAAAAACACGTGGTCATGTTAAGTCATTAGTGAAGATCATTTATTAGCACGGTATAACTCAACCTATCTTGACTAACACGTGGACTCTCGATCTTTTATGCCGACATTCAGCTGGCAGCGCTTCATACTTTATTGTCTAGTTAAATACCTTTCTTCACTACAAGTATTTTTACTACCTGCCTCCTCCATAATTTTTTAGGCATTAAATACTAAAAGTAGGAACTAAAATGTGGTTTTAATAAATATTCTTTTAAAAGTAGTTCCTAAATAAATTCTTACATTATTTACGTTTTATTCTGAAGTGCTGTAGACCTTGAGTTTTTTCTGAGAATTCAGTGGCAAACAAATGCATGTATCCTGTCCACAGGAAATAGTTAACAATTGGCAAACTAAAGAATGTGCATTTCTTAATTGTTACTTTGTTATGATACTTACAGCTTAAAAATTAAGGCCCTCCTCATCCCACATATATATTCAATGGAATACAATTTTAAATTTTATATTGTCACAGTACAGACACATAAAATATGTGAAATTTTAACAGAAATACTATTTCAATGAAATTTGCTGCTTTAATTGGATCTAGATTAAGACACTCTGCATAAATGTGAACTCACAATACATTTCACTATGAGTAAAAGTGATGTGGCCTCCCCATATTTTCTAAAAGGAACAATTTAATGTTATTAAAGCAGTTAATATGTGCAACCATATAATGCATAGTTTCCTTTTCCATTAGTCAAATTTACCCATCATATTCTTTAAAACAGTAATTTCCACTAATTTTTAACCCAAGCATTCTGCTTGCTGTCCTAGGAAAAATTCTACCAATTCATAAGGCACTTCTAAAATGACCTCTTTAATTTGCATTTATGATACACTGGAAACCATCCAGGAAAGACATTTGAGTAAAAAGAACTAGAAATCTCTTTCACAATTTCATAAAACTGAACTGAAATTTTAGTGGGTAATCATCTTTCCTTTGATCTTTGTTTACACTGGATCTACTGTACAATTTGGTATCAGGGCTACATAGTCTTTTATAAAGAGGAGCTGATTTATAAATGTGCGGTAATAATATTAATGGTTTTAACTTCTACCACACTAGTATTTTTCCCATTTCCTGCTACTAATATTTTTTGTTACTTTCATAAACCACACCTACTTCTTTGCTCAACACAGTGAAAAATCAAATCATATCACTAAATTACAGAAGCAAACAAATAATGAAAGTAATTACTTGGGGTCATGTATAAAAAGTCACACGTTAGGAAGTTGAATTTTTTCAATTTTTAGTTTTAATTTATGAAGATAGAGCCTTTGTCATATTTTTGTGTTACTTGAAGATACTTGCCATGTAGAGGGCAATCTATAAATAACTGGCAAATGTCAATATGTGATATTTTCAACATTTTCTTAGAAGTCACTTTCCAAAATTAGATAATTGAGGGTGGATTTAGAGAATATAAGAAAAGGCTGGTGCTGTGTTTCTGGGTTTCATGTCATTATGGGGATTGTTACCTCTTTTGGGTCTGATGGAACAAACAGAGAGGCATGGCTGGAGAATCCACAGATACAATGGTATGGGGGAGTTGGTGACCGAATTTAGGACCCGTGATGCAAAGACACATCAATTTAGTTCTTCCAGCAAGGAGGACACCGCAGTAATGAATTCCCTGGCTTCATTCCCTTCCTTTCTTCCTTTGCCTTTCCCAGCTTCACACTGAGTCTTCCCAGAAGGGAGCTCAACAGCAAGCAGGCTGTATAGTGATGCACTCCATAGACCACTGGTCCGCGGACTGTAGAAAGCACTGTCCGGGCAAGCAGAATATACCAAACACATTCCGTTCCTTCTTTCTGCAAATTGCAGTACTTAAACCATGTCACCCAAATCCAAAACTTTGCCACCACGAAATGGTCCTTACCTAATTAATTTTTGTCTTGTGATGACATTGAACAAAGTTATAAATGAAAAGGAAGAAATTACAATGTAATAGAAACTGTGGCACTTTAATTTATTCCTTATGAATTTCATCCCTTAGTACAGAATGAAAGATATACTAAAAATCCAAGATCATGCACAGAGGTGGTTGCTATAATATTAATTTGAATACCGGTGAGCAGAGAATGGATAAATTAATCACCCTAGAGAGGTCTGTAAATAACACATTTAAAATACTGGATTAATTTACCCACTAAAAAATAAAATCAAGAATAATCATACGAGAATAGTAAAGGTGGTGTTTAATTCCAGTTATATAAAATTCTTCTCATATACCATAAGATATAAGAATTCATAAAGACTGTAATAAAGCAAAACAGGTATTATTAACTGTCCATCAAATGTCCCAATATTAAGACCATATGCTAACCTGAAATTGCATTCAGCAAATTTCCCTGCATATTCAGTAAGTGGACTAATTCTTTTCTCCCCTCAGTCTCACTCTTGGATTGCGCCAAGCAGTATTAGTCCTTTCTGCAGTTATTTGGTGAGGTCTCTCTTCTTAGTGAACAGAAAGCCAGCAGCCAGAGTAACAACTTAAATTTCAGGTATTTGGTCCCATTACATATCTCTGCTCACCTGACCCCTGAAATACAACCATATTTTGATGGCCAATAAAATGGAGAATGCTTTTATTTCTATTTTCTTAATGGAATAGATTGCTATTTGTCACGCTTGCCATTCATTTTTGTTTCATATGACTCCTGTCTCTTTGTCAGGGTGTCAAATTAGATTTACTAGTCTTATACTGAATATGATTACTTTGGGTTAGAACTATTGGGAACCAGTAAACTTTAGCAAAAATATTTACCCACATATATCTCATTATATGAGACTGCTTTGCTCCTCTCTCTCTAGGCTACTTTTGAGAATCAATTACAAAATGTATTGGAAGGTGAGAATGTTTTGGGTCTGTACATAGGTACACTTGAATCCCTTGTCATCATCTAAGTACCTGTCTAAATTCTGAGCAATTTTAAATTTTAAGGATTTAATTTTCTTCTCTGTAATTCTGCTATATGATACCACAGTCCGTTGGAGGAAAAGCACATTTATATATAATTATTAATATACATATACTATTAATATATAATTATTAATTATATATTTATATTATATATAACATATATTATACATATTATATATAATGAGAATAAACAGTCAACTTCAGAGTCTTCCTCTAAAATTAGAGTTCAGTACTTACTTTAGATTTTTCTGGATATTGGTGGGAGAGCGCTTCAGGTGTTCACAGTACAATCTAAACTCTCGTTATCACTAATTAGGTGGTGTTAACTTTGTGCAGTTTTTTCCTTGTTAAACTAAAGAAAATAATAGAAACTAGCAAACTCATTTGTTTTTAGTCTTTAATGAGTTGATGTAGTTGAAAGGGTTGATACAGAACTTGGGTAATGGTAAACATTCAACATAGTTCCTTCTTTACACAAGAGTCTTGGTAAATACTGGTTTCTTTCTTTTGCTAACTCTGGTGTGCGTCCTTTCCTGGCTTTATAGAACCATGCTGAATCTGGGCAAGGGAAGAGAGAAGGGAAGTTGTTGGTTGCTGTTCTTCCTGTTCCTCCGCTCTTATCCCTTTGTGGTCCTCCACACCAGCCCCCCTTCGCTGTCCCCTTTTCTCTCAAGAATTTGTTTTGTCTAGCACGGAGCCATAAAGGATGTGTAGCAGAGGAAGACTTAAAAGTGCCTTTTGGTGACAGAGCATGCATGCCAGGGGGAGACAAGCTGCCACAGAGATCTCAGCCAGCTGCCATGGGAAACACATACCTGCATAATCAGCTAGATGAAAGTCAAGCGCTTCCTTCCGTGATGCAGTGGGGGCTGGGGCTGTGGGGAAGCCCGCATTCAATCACAGCTGGAGAAAAGGAGCTCACGGGGAGGCCCAGGCGTTATTAACCCTAATTGTGATTGAGAGCCATGAAGCATTCAGCGGTGTCCGAGGGGCACATGAAATGACCAGACCTGTAGTCTGCAAAGGATGGCTGGGAGAAAGTCCATGTGAACTCAGTTTTTTTTTTTTTTTTTTTTTTTTTTAATAAGGATGTAGTTTAAATTTGGGGGAAAAAAAGGAGAAAGAAAAAAGGCAGTAATGAGGCCAATAATCACAGCTTGTCATCTCACTATGCTAAATAAAATTTTTCAAGCAAGTGAGTAGATCACAGAGAGATTGCTCAGCAGATTTTCCTGCTGGGTAACTTGCAGACCAATATGTGTGCTACCAACCGAGCTCCACAGCAGCATGATCTCTCTGTGCTTGTCTAGTAATCTTCATGTATCACGCAAATGTGTACCTTTAAACTTGTTCTATTTTTCAAGGGAACACACAGAGGTAAAACCTGTAAGATTGTTTAAAAGAAAAAAAAGTAAGAGATCAAGTGTGAATTACAATGAAAAATATAAAAAAGCAACATAAAAAGAAAATATATATGTGTATCCTGAACAAAAAGGAAATGAGAGTTTTCCTTCTTTTACTTAGTGATACCACGAATGCATTTGTTCATAAGACTAAAATGTCAATATAATTTTTATAACTCTTGTCTTCCCAGGAATAAATATATTTGTCTTACTTTGTCTTTTTTCTCCTGAGAATAAACTTTGATACTAGCCTCGTGGGGGGTGGGGAAGTGTTTTCAGGGGACTTGGGGGTTGATCTAGGAAAAAATGTTAAGTTCAACAAGCTTTATTAGGAGGCTGTTAAACAAGACTGCAGGAGAGGAGAGATCCCTCACAGCCTGGCACCATCCAGAGGCTTGGGGGTGGGAGGGCTCCATCCAGAAGGGGGAGAAAGGCAGGGGAACTCAGAGTGATGGAGAATCCTACAGTGCTAGGACGTTTAGGTGCTATCTCCCATTACCTCAGCAGGAAGTCAACTCAGAGAGCTCCAAAGAGCAGCTTGGGAGTCTTATAAACTATATATCACTTGCATTCAAATATGAGGTGAGCAGAAGAAAACGTGATGCAATCTGGTTGAATTTGGGGGCATTTTTAGTACAGTAAGGTGTAATACCTCCGGAAAAGTAGATTAGGCTAGATGTGAGTAGTATTTTCATTTTTCTACCACGATAGAGGAACTACTAAAAATTGCTTCCTAAGGTTACAGTCTAATTTTGCTCTAATTCAACACATTAAAGTCATCAATTTTATTATTATACATGTTTATATGTGCATATATATATTAATAGACTGTCCACGGCATGCTTATTTCTCCATAGATAATATATGCTACTGTTTTCCCAGTACCATAGTCTCAACTTAATTACATGTTTTGTATAATTACGTAAAATTATTCAAGAACATGCTGAATAGTGCTTTTAGAATTTTATTTAATGCATGGTTGTAAGAGAGTACTGAATAAATGGTTACTTCCCTTTGTGCTAGCGTTACTGTACATTTAAAAGAGAAATATTTGGGCAGGTGAGATGGCTCAGCGGAGTAAGCGCCTGACTTGCAAGCGCGAGGGCCCGAGTTCGACTCCCGGAACCCACATACGAAAAAGGGGCCGGTGATATCGCTCAGCGGCACGGGTGCCTGTTGGCGCGCGAGGTCCTGAGGTCGACCACCCGGTACCCACCAAAAAAAAAAAAGAGAGAAATATTTATTTCAGCACTATCTATGAATTTGCCACAGAGCAGATATTCCTGGAGGATCCACACTATGCTTGGTTCAGAGTTAAGCATGATGGAGACACAAAGCTGTGTTTGACCAAGACCCGTCTCCAGGACTTCAGCATTATGATATGACATAAGCATGACATCACATAATTATTCATTCAATGAACATTTTTGAGTATAAACATATTCTTTTTAAGGTACTATTACAGTTACGGGGCTACAAAGTAGTGCTATAAGGTACAAACAAAATTAAAGAGAAAGAATATGTTTTCATTGACTGTTTAACTACATTTACAGCAGCCAACTGAGAGCCAGAATATATTGTAGAGCTTATAATGATGAATGACTATTTAATGATTTAAAAACAGGTGCCCAAAGTTATCAAAGCTTCTGTTCTAGATCTCAGAATAATGGCTGATCAAAGTTAGATCAATAACTGTGTCTTTTCCATCTTAGTCCGTGCTTATTAAATAAATACTCAAAGTGTAATGGAAGGAAACTGGGAGGCACAGCAAGTTCAAGGCATGTATGGGAAGGCTCTAGTTTGGATGACACATAGGGTCCCTGTGGGAGTTCAGTGGAGAAAGGATGGAAATGTGGGTTGAGAAGAGATTGTGGACCAAGGGAATGCTGGGCTATGTAGTTTGTCTTCAGTTTCCCTGGTAACAGGGAACTGTGGCTTGAATATGTATTCACCTCTCATGGCAAAATGAAAACAACTGAAAATCTACATATTCTTCTCATTTATTATTTAATTCATTCAATCTTTATGGAACACCTGCTAAGTGACAGGCACTTAGATAAGAGCAGTCCACGAGAAACACACAGCCTAGGGGACAAGACACACAAATGTCTTCTATGCCTATCAAACATGACAAGTGCTGTGATCTCAGTCCCCCTTCTGCCTTCTCCCCCTCTGCTCTTCCTTCTGACGGAAGCATATGCACAACGCTGATCAGAAAGCGCAGGAGGAGTACCAAATCCAATCCTCTGGAACAGTGGGTAGTAATTTTCTCAGAAAACAGAATGATGGCAAGTAGAAAGCAAGTTGGTATTTTTACCAGATTCTGAACTTCTGGTGTCCTGAACAAAGAATTGAACTAGACACAGGAAAAAGGTAACAAGATTTTACATTTCTTAAAGTTAGGAAAAGAAATACTGAGAGAAGCTTACAGTATTAATGACTGGAATCTTTTGGATCTTTCATTCTTTAGCCTGACCTCAGGTCTGGGCTGATCTATCAAAACCTGCTTGGTTTCTGCCAGAAGATCTGAAGATAGCACTTTCTGATTGGTCCCAGGTGCAGGGTTTAGAAACTGTGTTGTATGTGTCCTGGGCCTCCGTGATTGACAGGTCATGGCCCCTTACTCAGCCGGCTTGCCACACCCTAATCTCCCATCTCAGTATTAGACATTCACCCCCCCACCCCGCCTGGATGCTTTAAGTATATGATATAGGGTTGATGGAATTTTAATCCACAGTACCTGTGATTCTCAATGCCAGCAATGGTGGCCCTGAAATATTTAAATATATTTTTTTCCTGCCTGATGCAATGTCATTCCACTTTCAGATCATATTTGATAAACTCATATTTATCCCTCCATGTCTCACTGAAATATTCTCTCTCCTTTAAGCTTAGCTCAGAAGAATTAATTGCTCTTTCTTCCTGGGCCAGTGTTGCTCACGGGGCAGCCCTTAACCTCAAAGCCTCTGGCACATACCTATTGTTATATCTGTCTCTGACTCTGTCCACCTTAAATTCTGACAACATGAAATTCAAGGCCACCTGGCTTAAATCTGGGTCCCTGCTCTATCATACCGTACCTCAGAATAGTTGGAATAAATCAATGAAAAAATACTGAAATGTCCCAAGAAAAACCAAAAAAAATTTCAGTGTGCTTTTCATGTCTGGTTGTACATTAAACCTCTGACAAAACATAAGCCATGGGCCATATTTACTGTAAATGTCAATTATTAATAATGTCCATTTATGGACTCTGTTCCTGTCATAGTAAAACTATGTACAATGGATGCTTCCATAAGGAACACTGATTCAGTAAACCAGATGTCTTATTTTTCCAATTATTTTAGGGGAAAATGAATTTTTTTCTCTAATAAACCACCTAACTATAAGAGAACTACAATGTGCAGAAAAGAGTTTTAAAAATCCTGTAACTTGAGTATAGCCACCTCATTAACTTCCTTTTCCCTAATAATGTCAACTTTATATCTTCCCATTTTTCCTTTTGTCACTGCACTGATGCTTTTACATTTCTTATTTTCCTGTCAGGTTACTTTGCTGTGTTTCTAAGCTAATCACAAATCCAGGAAACAAAAGTTCTGATATTCTTCTCAAGTTATCTTGGGCATCAGATAAATGCAATTTACGGTGGATTCCAAAAAGTGTGATTACAAAGAACAGTCGCAGGTCTGTAATTGCAGATACAGCAATTTGGGCTGAACTTTAGATGCAGCAGACCTATTTACAAGTACAGGTACTTTGCTAGTTCCATGCTGATGAACCAAGTTGAACAAATTTCAGTATTCGCTCCTTGTCTAAATTAGTTACAGAAACCGGATTCACAGCTAAGGAAAATATGAAACTACTAGGAGCTCGGCACTGTAATTGGATACTTTAAAACAGTATTGTTGTCTCCATTCTAGACATAAGAAAATGAGGTTCATAGACATTAACAAATTGCCCAACACTGTAGATGGACAAGTCAAAAAGTGAACCTGACTTAACCTTACCCTCATACTATTTTACCTACTTTGTGCCATTTCTATTGTTGCAAGCAGTGGCCCAGCCTGCTGAGCAGGACAGTCAAAGCATTTCAATTTTTCTGAGCAAGAGTAAAAAATATTGAACATAAATTATACTACCTGAGTGAATCAACTACCATGATTTTGTTTTTGTCTTTTTTTTAAGTCTCATAGACATTCCTAAGAAAATGTGAAAGACAACTCAGTTACCTAGAGTCTGAAGACACTGAATCTTGCCTCAGATTAATATTTTAGATTTCTGCAAAGTGAGTTACATTTCTGAACTTTGAGTTTAGTATTTTTAAAATTCTGGTAGTAATATCTCCCAATACCACCTCTTGGTATCATAGTCATCAAATGAAAATAATACTTTACAAACTATAAGTCAAAATCTCATATTTTTTTGAAACATATTTGTAAAATCTTCGCTGTGACAACAACTACCCATCATTCTTTGGTAAATACAAAAATTTGTTTCCCTCGGTTATGGAGGCTCCTGTTAATAGACAATATATAATAAAATTGATCTTCTTTAGATGTGTGTCTATTTCAGATTATGCATTTACTATGTAGTCACAGTGTATCTAAAATTATAGTCCTTTTTCTGATTACCTATATAGACACACTAGTCTTGTGCTGAAATTTTAGACACACAGAATGTGATCAGGAAAGTGTACTTTATTCCACTGGTTTGACTTTATTTTGACTTGAACTTTACCAGAATCTCAAAGTCAGTCACTAGGGGCCACACTTTGGGTAGCATACCTGATTTTCCACTGAGTTAAAGCACTTTCATTTTCTCTTTTTTCCTACTCAAATCACTGCTGGTTCAAAATATAAAATGTTATATTTGTAATTTGAGAAGGAACAATGAATCTGTCCTATAGACTTACTTTTTTTTGAAATAAAATTATTAAAATATAGCAAAGCCTGGATCATTTTTTTCTTCTTCTTTTTGTTTTTTTTATATGCAGGTACTGGGAGTCGAACTCAGCACTTCACGCTTGCCAGTTAGGCACTTATGCTACTGAGCTATATCACTGGCCCCATTTTTTTCTTCTTTGTGGGTTTCATTTTAAAATAGATAACCAATGTAAAAGTTATAATGTCATTTCACTAGTATTAATTAAAATAATAGTTGTGCAAATATGTACTATTCTGTCTGGTATACATTGATTTTCAATCAAACCAAATCTAGGTTATTTTCATTGGAATTTCCACTGAGCTAATTTTCCCATGTCGTGTATTTGAAGAATGTATTTATTTAACTTAAATATATTTTTATCAGTTAATCTCCACCTCTCATTAGCAAGTACCTATTGCTTCAATTTGGTAAGATACTTCTGTATCTTTATTTTGCCTCCACATTACCTTTCCATCTTTGCTGCATTACTCACAAATTAGTTCATTCTATATATATATATGTATATATATATATATATATATATTCATAAATTTTGATAAACTTTTAAATTGGACTTATATAAGTATTCAGTAAATGCTATGACTTTTTCCAGAAAGTGACAATAAATAGAAAGTAAACTGTGACTACTTAAAATTTTCTTGATAATTTTGGGAAAATAGTCATTTTATATATTAATTAGAAGTATAAAGGGTAGATTTTACATCCAATACAATGTAGAGCTCTCCAAATATGCTAATCTGCTCAGCTGGACTTGGAGTAGGCAGTAGAGATAGTTCATGCTCAACATTTGCCAGACAGTCGATACGAACCACAAACATGGTGAAATAATTGAAATAGGCATCTGACCAGACAATTTTGACCAGAGTTATTAATATCATTTAGTTATGTTTGTTTTACATTTCATTTCATGTTTCAGAAAGATCCCTAAAAAACATTACAACAGTTTGCAAAAGGCATATAACACTCCTGGGCTTTAATTACTTTTATTTTAATGAAAGGAAAGAAATGTTAAAATAATCATTTCTAACACTAAAATGTTTATACCCTGTAATTATAATCAAACTATATCTATTAATGGTTAAATTATATCTACTAAGGGTTGAATTACATAATCTTATTCCAGGTTAGAAACAAGAAGTGGATGTGTGTGTTACTTATAGCTAGATAGGTTTTATTTCATTATTTTATAATCATACTCTATTGATTTTAAACCTCACTCACTGGTAGGCAAATCATTCAGTGTCTTCATTTGGAGTCCAAGTAACTTCCTTTGCATTCCCAGGGGATTTTTACAAACTATATTGCACTAGCTTACTCCCAAAATACTTAGAAACAGTCTCTGTTTTTCACTACTCAAGTCTCCTTACTCCCAAAGATGTGATTCTTTCCCACTGGGATTAAGATTTCTGTTCTCTCCTGGGACTTTCAGCCTTCAGCTTCATCTATCTTCATCACATTTGTCATAATACATCCAGGTGTCCTATCCTCTACAACCTAAGTTTCCTGAGACACACACTAAAGCCATCCCCATTCAAAAAGAATTCATAATACGGGAAAATAAGAAAGCCTGGCAACTCTCCATTTCTCTAAAAGGATGAGAGAGATATTTTAATACTTTTGCTATTTAATCTACAGCAGCACAAAGAAGAAATAGAAATCCATGTCTTAATACTGTACACTCTTTTGTAAAATAATGCAATTTACACTCTGAAGAGATTCCCATGGCAACCTTATCGCCATGTAATTGTTCCCATTCTAAGTTTTCATTTCTAGATTAGACAACTATAGTTTTATTATTATTTATGCATATTACATGTAAATATTGGTTACAGAAATAATAACAATTATTTAACGCTGTTTTGTGTCAGATATGTTGCTGAAGAATTTGCATAATATTATTCTAAGTAATGTAGCTTGTATACTTTCTATTAAACCTAATATATTTCTTCAAGATTGTATATGTAATTAAAAAGAGATCACTTTGCATATTTTTTCTGTATTTTTTTCTCTGAAACAGTGTATTATGGACATCTTTCATTGTCATTACACACACATTGACTTCATTGTCTTAAGACTACATAGTATTTCACAACGCAGTTGTTCCTTTATCTGGTTATGGTTGTTTAAATTTATTTTACTGTTACAAATAGTTCAACAATAGATATCATTTTGCACATGTGACTATAGATTTCTGTTATTAACTCAGTAGGATTGATTTCCAAACCATGAAATAAATAGATAAAAGAATAAATGCTCCTATGATTTTCAAGTACTTCCACAATATTGTCCCAGAAAGATCAAATTATACATTCAGCAACAATGCATAAGAATTACTGCTCTCTTCCACTCTGCTAATGCTGGATATTGTAATCCTTTTTCTTAATTTTTCAATTTAACGTGAAAAATGCAGATGTGTTTTTATTTAATCACTGGTAAAATTAAGTGTTTTAATGTTTGTTTATCTACATTAATTTCTCTTTGAATTTATTTTTGATTTCTTTACCCATTTTTTATTGATGTGTCTTTTTGACATTATTTTCTGTACTTTGTCATGTTTTTTACATTGCCGGGAACAGAACCTTGTACACGTTAGGTAAACACTGTGCTGCTAAGCTACATCCCCAGCCAGTATTTTTTGTACTTTATATATTAGGTGAAAGCAATAATATTTACGCATTTTATAGAGGAATAAATTGAGATTTAATTGTCCAAGGATAATAAACAAAATTTTTATCTAATCTCTTTGCTCGACTTTGAGGCCATGCTAGAAACAACTACTCTAAATTATTTTCATGGGCCGGTGAGATGGCTCAGCAGCGTAACAGCCTGCCTGGCAAGCGTGAGGGCCTGAGTTCGACTCCCGGAACCCACATACGAGAAAAGGGCCGGTGATATCGTTCAGCAGCACAGGTGCCTGCTGACGCGCGAGGTCCTGAGGTCGACCCCCGGTACCCACAAAAAAAAACAAATAAAATAAATTATTTTCATGACATTCTTTGTGGTATTTTACTCCTCTCATAAAAATTAATTCCTCCTAAATCTTGTTTTAACAGAAATCAAAAGAGCAAAAATATTTAGACATATAAATAGATATTTTCACTATGAATAATTATAATAAAAGAAAACTAACGGAGAGGTCATTTCTTCACTACAATTAGCTTCTTCTGTTGATGATCAAAACTCAGTGAGTAATTTCTAAAGTAAATGTTCTTAACCATAAGTGTTTTTTTCTCCTCTGACCTATGTTATAGTTGTCATAGAAATGAGACTCTTTCTTTAATATGTTATATATGTTGAAAAAATAGTCTTTATACTTTTTCTTAGATGTTCTTCAGTTGTGTATTTATAAAAAACTGCACATTTAATTTGTGGAAATCTGAAAAATACATGAAACTGAAGAAGAGACACATGCTAATTACTGATTACTATATTCAAATTGGTCAGGGTGTAAAACATTTTTTTTTTTTTGCCCTTTCAAAGAAATAAGTTGACCAATAAGAGTTTCTCATCATCTTCAGTTTTCAAGTTCAGTTTATATTCCTTTCATCTTTTAGGTTCTGGGAAGCAATACCTAATTTAAAGTTTAATACCGTCCTTTTGTTTCCATATGTAGCAGATGGCCCAGGCAACTCTCTCCTACTATCTAATTCCTTGGTGACATTTATTATTCATCAGAAAAGAAGTTAGAAAACATTATCTTTCCAATTGCTGGTTTGCTTTATTAAATAGGTTAAAGAAAATATCCTGTAGTTAGGAAAAAAAATGTTATATTGAATAGCACAAACAGCATTAAAAAGTAAAACTTAGTGGTCGCTCACTGAGGACACTTAAGTGTTATTTTACCAGTTAGGTGATTCGGTGGAACAACATAAATAATACAAAACAGATAACAACGACGTTTACAATAGGTCTCAATTCTCATAGATACTTAGCCTTAAACCCTAGCAGCCTAGCTTACAATGAAAAAATTACCGTTTTTTCCCATCTCTACTCACTATTTAGCCCTTTGTGTATCTAATTAGAGACCATACTTACAGTTGAGGGAAAATAAAATCAATGCCGAGTCTATTTTCATTTTGAAAACCAGTGTTTTTATCATACATATTTTTCACAGTGAATGCCAAAGAATAAGGTTATTTCTGTGTTGTGAGTACAGATAAACTCAAAAAAGTGATTTTGATGACTTGAAGACTTTTTAGATGCAGTAGTTCACATAGGTTACAACTCCAAAGATAAAAATTGGTTCTCGCTTCTGACAAAGCTAAAGTTATTAGCTCAAACACTATCACCGGTGATCATTAATCTTCTGTCACTTGGCCCTTGATGCCTAGGTTTTAATTCCTTAACAACACCAAAATGGGGAAAACACTTTCTAATGAAGGCAGAAAAACTGCCATGATACCCTTTGCATGCATTGCTTCTTCTGTGTGTTCTCCTTTCCGTCAATAACTGAGGCCAGAGGAAACAGTAACCTAACTTGCTTAAAACCAATCACACACCCATCCTGGGACCTGAGAACAGTTTTTACCTCTCCAAGCCCAAGTGCCAGGAGATACTAGAGCTCCACTTCAAGAGAAAATAAAAGTCCTGAACAGAATCATTGTTCCTGCTATCTAATGAATAATATGCATGAAGAGAAAAGTTTTGCATGGGACCTATGTTACATAGAGGAAAAATATATGCATACTTGTCTATGGAATGGGTGGTAAACCACATCATTTTTGAGACTTATATTTAGTTTTGTCTTTAGATATGGACCTTGCCATGTTGCAGTTGGTAGGGTGTTTAGGCAGTATAAGTAAGTGCAAGAAGACAGATATTGTAAATGCCTTACATGGATAAATTGATAGATAGGTAGAATAAATAAAAATGTTGAAATAGACAATGAGTGTTCACCCATTGTTTCTAGAATTACTGCTAATATTATAATTGGGGAGATAATACAATTTGATCACTTTCCTCATGTAGTTTTGTATTCACATTGGCTTTCTACTAAAGATTTTGAACCATTATAAACTAATTGTTGTACCTATCACTCATAGTAGGAGATAATATAATGTAGTTGAAAGAAAAACACAATTTAAGAGCCAGATGATGTTGGCAGAATCCTAGCTCCGGGATAAAATTCTGACATCTTGGTGGCAGCCCCAAGTTTCTCTAGCCTTTATGGGAAGGAATCATAAATATCTTAGTCCTTCCTTATGTATGAGGACAGATTTCAAGACCCTCAGAGAATGCCTAAACCTGCAGACAATAGTGAACTCTAATATCTGTAGTAAAATTTGTGAATATAACTTCTCCCCCTCCCAAAATATTGCATTTCATCTTCACTTAAAGGAAACACCATATGGCTTCTCTTTGGCACATCCAAATTGCTAGTCTCATTATTCTTTCACTTTGAGGCCATTATTAAGTGAAATAAAGGACACTTAAACACAAGCAACCTGATATCATGACAGTTGATCCCTGTGTTAGTCAGCTTTCCAACACTATAACAAAGACCTGAGATAATCAATTTAGAAAAAGAAAAGCTTTATTTTAGTTCACAGTTGTAGAGATTACACAAGTTTCAGCTTATGATCTGTTAGCTTTGTTGCTTCGAGTCTGTATTGGAAGATCATGGCAGGAACATACGGCCTATGGCAGAGCGAATTGTTCACCTGAAGGCTGGTAAAGGAAAAGAAAAAGAAAGGGACTGGGAGGAGTCTGGGAATTTCACATCACCTTCAAAAATATGCATCCCAATGACTCAAAAACCTCCAGCTAGGTCCCACCTTTTAAAGTTACTACCACCACTTCCAATAGTGCTATAGGCTGGGAATCAAGCCTTTAGCACATGGACTCTGGGGGAACACTTATCGAAATCATAACCACCTGATATTCAGGATAGCTACTGAGGGACTAATAGGGCAGTAGTTTACCAGCTGTGGATTTTCTGGACAAAAGGATGATCCATATCCCAGCTAGGATGAGCAAGATGTCATTTCATTGTTCAAACTGGCATGCAATTTAAACTTACAAATTGTTTTATTTCTGCAACCTCCCATTTAATATTTTCAGACCATGGTTGACAATGGTAACATGTACCATGGATAAAGGAGGATACTAACTTTGCTATTGTATGAATGGAGAAAAGGCCTTATAATACGATTTACAGTGAACATCTTTAACATAGCTTACCCTACATCTACAGTACCTTTTATTTTAGGTATTTTGCATTTAAACAAAGGTTGTGTCATCAGCCATCAAGAGAGATGCCAGCTGGGATGACAACAGTATTCATCCCATACTAATTTTATGCAGGGCATATTTTTAGGACTGTTGACTGGGCCTTGCTCTGCAATTTTTACAAAAAGCAGAGGGAAAAAAATGCATGATTGGAGGCTTCCTCTTACCACCCAATTTTTCTGTGAATAGTGCAGCCCAATAATCAATTGATAAATTTTGATAGTATTCTACTACTGAAATTATTTTAAATTCCTTTGTTTTCTCTCAAATAATATGAGAATGAACACATATGGGAGATACCAATCTTTCATTCCAAGACCTAGATACTATGCAGAAGATAATTTATGCAAGACACTTAATGCATACTTAACATTACAAAAATAGAGACTGTTATGTAGTACAAGACTTTGTTTTCTTTCTCTTGCTCAAGTTCTAGCAATTTAAAATTATAACAATTTAGAATGGTTAGGTCATTTTAATGAAATGTTCCTTTTATCACTATGACTATCTCTTTTCATCCCTGGAAATATTCTTTATTTTGAAGTTCAGTTTACTCTTTTCAATACAGCTACTACAGTCACATTTCCCACTGTTTGAACAGCACAGACCTTCTTTGCACTTTAACCTATGTGTTTCTTTATATTTAAGGAGAGTTTCTTGGAAGCAACATACAGTTGGTCTTGTTGTTTTCTTCAATCTGACAATATTTGACTTTTAACAGGGAGTTACATATTTACATGAAACATATTTACTATGTACTTACACTTTGCTGTTTTATTTTGTATTTTTACTGTTACCTTTTATCCTTTCTTTAATCTTTTGAATACGTTGTTTTATATTATTTATGATTATGTTTTATTTCTACTGTTAGATTATTTATATGGTTCAATTATATTTGTTAATAGCTGTTCTGGCTTTAACATGCATTCCTTTAGTTTTTCAAACTCTACCTTCAAGTTGAAATGCACAACTTTATAAGTCCAGAACATTATACCAGAAAACATATTCTTGTGCTATTGTTTTTAAACTGTACTTTTAGACATAGACACACTCTAGAGTGTAAGTGGCTAGCAATGAGTTTTCCTTCAGCTTTATTTTTCTGAAAAATTCCATGTTTAGCTTTTAATTTTGAAGGATATTGGTATTACATAATTCTAGTTACATATATGTATGTACATGTCATGTAACATGTAATAATTTATCTAATGTTTATAAATATGTGTCTATTTATATACATACATATATATTTAAGATGTTGTTTCTCCACCTCTGTCTCTGTCTCTGTCTCCCTCTCTCTCTCCACTGTTCTGTCTCATGAATTGTGGCTTCCTTGGCCTCTCCAATTTTAATCTCTTTCTCCTGTATGTTGAAATGCCACACAGCTTTGTTTGTCTTTCTCTGCCCTGTAATCCAAAAAATGCCTCTGGGCAGCAAACTCCTGCAAACATAGGGCTTAATTTGTTTGTTTCCCTTGCTTCTGTGATCACAGCCCTCTAGTTACAGTTTTCTAATATCTGAAATAATTTCCTTACACATTTTGTCTAGGTGATTAATGCAGAAAGTCAAATTTATGTCTTAGATGCTATCTTAGCTGAACAAGGGTGATTTGTAAGGTTATTAATTAGTGAAATATCTATTGTAAAAAGGGCACACATTTCAGTGGTTTACGTAATAGAAGTTTATTTCCTGCTCACATTATAGCTCAAAGCAGGCATATAGACAAGGGGAGTACTTTAGGCCAGCTGGCCTCAAGCACTTTCTCAGACTCCTTTCTGTGACAGCATGCACTAAGGCCTCCATGTTTCCTTGTGAGTTCTCTCCATTCATTTGGCAAGAGAGTGAAAAGGGAAAGCATTTAATGTTTATGGGCCAAACTTAGACATGCCCTGTTTCCCCACTGCCAGCTTTCCTCTGACCTGATTTCAGTCATATAGCCTCAGCAAATTGCATGAAAGGCCAGGAAAAGAAGCCAACTGTGTCTAAAGTAATTCTGTCTGATAGAAACAAAGTGTGAGACACACATGCAATTGTAAATTTTCTACTAGCCACATAAAACTGTAAAACGAAACAGATAGCTAGAGCCTGGAGCTGCTGCTGCTGCCCCCAGCTCCCCCGCCACGGGGAGGGCACCAGGTCATTGCATCCAGAGGGCCCAGAAGAGGGAGGAGGCACTGCCTCCACAAGAGCAGCTTCACCCACAATGCAGAGCATCAAGTGTATAGTGGTGGGTGATGGGGCTGAGGGCAAGACGTGTCTGCTCATCTGCTACACCACCAATGCCTTCCCCAAAGAGTACATCCCCACAGTGTTCGACAATTACAGCGCCCAGAGCGCAGTTGAGGGGCGCACAGTGAACTTGAACCTGTGGGACACTGCGGGCCAGGAGGAGTATGACCGCCTCCGACCACTCTCCTACCCTCAGACCAACGTCTTTGTCTGTTTCTCCATTGCCAGTCCACCCTCCTATGAGAATGTGAGGCATAAGTGGCATCCAGAGGTGTGCCACCACTGCCCGGATGTGCCCATCCTCCTGGTGGGCACCAAGAAGGACCTGAGAGCCCAGCCTGACACCCTGCGGTGCCTCAAGGAGCAGGGCCAGGCGTCCATCACACCACAGCAGGGCCAGGCACTGGCCAAGCAGATCCACGCTGTGTGCTACCTCCAGTGCTCGGCCCTACAGCAGAATGGCGTGAAGAAGTGTTTGCTGAGGTTGTCCCGGCAGTGCTCAACCCCACACCGATCAAGCGTAGGCGGTCCTGAGTCCTCTTGTGACTCTGGCACTCAGCTTGGAAGCTGTCCCTTCCCTCCCCCCCACCAGTTGTGCCTTGGAGCCTTGTCTGCCCCCAGCTGTGCCTTAAGGACCAATTCTGGCATCCCTTGCCAGGGGGCTCCCTGAATGCCTTTTTCTCTTTAAGGAGGCCCCCAGGGAAAAGGGGCTTCTGGCCCCACCACATTCTGCTTGGGAACACCAGGTATTCTCATGAGCTCACCCAGGCCAAGGTTGTCCCTCCCCAAGAGGCCAACTCAATGCCCCTACCCCTGTTTTCTGCTACTGACCAACTCATCCAGCTTTCCAAAAAGTTGTTGCTGCCTATTATGGTGCCTCCTTACAGGTTAAGGGCTCTCAGCTGTTTCTAACCTCTGCCCTCGCTGCTCTTGGAACTGCCCCCCCAAGATGCTCTCTCCCTTCCCCAAGGAAGGAGTCACAGAATCCTGAGAAGATAAATGCACCCTAATCTGTCCCCATGTGCCCAGGCCTTATGCATCCACTGACTGACTCAGCCCCCATGCTCCTGGGGACCTTTCCAACCCCCCATCAGCATCAATGCAACCTCTTGTCTTAAAAAAAAAAAAAGAAACAGATAAAATTACTTTTAATAATATCTTATTAGAACAATACATTATTAAAATTAATCATTTTAGCAGTATTTCTTGTAAAATTATTTATCCCAAATTTTACACTCCTTTTATTCATACCAACTCTTCAAAATTTGGTGTTTATTTTACATATTTTAATCACATTTTAATTCTGATGATAAATTTTAGAAATAATTGATATTTCATAAATTTTGCATTTAGAAAGTAGATTTAGATACCCAAATTCTTCCAAAAACTCTTAAAATTTTGGAATAATTAAATTGAAAAACTTTTAAAAAATTTTAGTTCAATAATGCTTATCAATCAGACTAGACACATTTCAAGTGGATACTGCAAGTATTCATTTAAAACAAGGTTTCCCTCACTGTTTTGCACATTATGAGGTAAAATTATGTGAAAGGAACACATTTATTGCTAAATTGTTAAAGAGAGCAGAAGAATTAGCTATATTATAATTGACCATCTAATTTGGTTGTTAAAATAATGCATAATTATTTATGAAGCAAATTGCTAAATAGATTGATGTGTATTTTCCATTCAGAAACAAATGTTTCGGGCCGGTGAGATGGCTCAGCGGCTTAAGCGCCTGCCTTGCAAGCGCGAGGGCCCGAGTTCGACTCCCGGAACCCACATACGAAAAAGGGGCCGGTGATATCGCTCAGCGGCATGGGCGCCTGCTGGCACGCAAGGTCCTGAGTTCAATCCCCCGGTACCCACAAAAAAAAAAAAAAAAGAAACAAATGTTTCATTTAACTAAAATTAGCATTATGTCATTTTAGGAACATGAACAAAACTTGGATAGATTAAAAAAAGGCAAAAACAAGGCTCGGCAAACACTCATCTGCAAAGCCAGCCTGCTGTCTGTATTTGCATGGTCTGGGAGGTAAGCATGATTGTCACTTTTTCTCAATATCTGAAAAAAATTAAAAGTAATATTTTGTGACCCAAGGACTTTACATGAAATTTGAACTTCACTAGTCATTAAAACTACTTTATTGGAAAATATTCATGGCCACTCAGGTACATATTGCCTATGCCTTCTTTCAAATTGTCAGCAGATTGGAGGAATTGCAAGATAATACAGGGGGCCCCTAAACCTAAAATATTTACTTTTTGACATTTACAGGGAAAACTCCACCAAGAAAACATGAAACAATCAGGATTAGTGAACAAGCTGACATCTTTTCTATCATTATAATCATGATTCATGGAGTCCTTAGTGGATGTAATTTGAAGATTTTACTTTGTGTTTATGACAAATGCCATTTAGGACATGCTGGAGATTGAAGAGTAAAATTAGGAATTATTTTAGGGACATGGGTTAAAGATAAATTATGTTAAAACGCTAAGATATTGAAAAATGAAAGGATGATTGTTCTAAGTCTCACACCAAACCCTTATAATCCTATAGTGACAATGTCACACCAGGAGCGACTCGCAATAGTGCACAGCTACAAGATTATCTCCAAGTCTCATAGCTGTTGATATCCATTCTCCTGACCATTTTTTTTCTTTGAAAGTCCATTTCTCTAGCTCGCAGTACACAAATTTGAGCCCTTCTCTTCTTGCTTCCACAGCATATGTCACTTTATACATGCTCTGTGAGTCTGACTTCTTACCAATTCAAGCTAATTTATACTCGCTCTTGGAATCTTCTGCTAAATATATGCTTTTGCGTGCAGGGTACGTGTCCCTTTCCTCCCCATCTGACATGCTATGGTGTTTGACCTAAACTCTTATATGTTGCTGTTGCTGCGATTATGGACTTTGAGAACTGTGTCTTGCTGTGGTCCCCACATGCTAGTCACATTCCCAACACAGCTATATCCCTGTATCCTTGAAAATTTCTTTTATAGTCCTCTTCCTAAAGCATGAAAGGAGTTAATGTGCCAGAATGACTACTGGCATCTTGGTACCACTCTGACCTCTTGTCCTCTATTGTATTTTGCTGGCTTGAAATCTAAGAATTTATTTCCATGACTTCCTAGCTACTTGTGCTGTAACTTAGGACTTTCCTGGAAGAGACATCTGTGTGAGATTTAGACCATGGGGAAAAAGAAGAAATCATGGCCGCTCTTCCACAGCAGAAGCTGGTATACATGTACAGAAATCAGAGGGAAAGTTTTAAAAATATTATGATTGAAATTTTTTTTCAAATCACCTGCTTTTTTTTGTTGACAACAATGGAGACTATTGACAGTGTCTACATCCAATTTCCTTTACTCATTTCCTGGATGTTAATGGGTTCTCACTGACTCTCATTCCCAGAACACTTACAATTGTTTCTTTTATTTTTTTATTTTATTTTATTTTTATTTTTTTTTTTGTGGGTACTGGGGTTTAACCTCAGGACCTTGCGCACCAGCAGGCGCCCATGCCGCTGAGCAACATCACCGGCCCTTTTATCGTATGTGGGTTCTGGGAGTCGAATTCGGGCCCTCGGGCTTGCCAGGCAGGCGCTTATGCCGCTGAGCTATCTCACCGGCCCTCAATTGCTTTTTAAGTGGCTAATCCTGTTTTAAATTTCTTCCTGTTAAAAAACAAACAAACAAACAAAAAATCACTTTGGTTTCTTTTGTCCTGTCTGCACCTTGCCTGGTACATTTCATCAGTATTAATTTTTTAAATAAATGGAGCTGCAAAATAACAGACGTAAGTGCATGGTACTCATTCACTTACTCCTCATTCACTTATTGGATTAATTGAGATACACCAGCATCTAGGCTATACTAGGCATATGATGTGCTTTCAAGGCATATAAGGTCTAGATGACAAAATGTATCCAAATGATGGCCCGACAAGTTAGAATAAATTAAGTAGTACAAGAGGAGAAAGAATGCTATGAATGTCCAAAAGAAAATAAGCTTGCCCTTTCATTCTGGTCTTTTACAATATTTTTGGAGTCTGCTTTGTTAGTCAGAATATAGATCATACCTCATTCGAATTGTATGGTATTGTTATTCTCATTCGAGTCGTATAATGAATGCATTATTATACATCTTATATTTGTATGTGTCTTTGTCTGTGTTTGTGTGTGTGAACACAGGAGAAAGTGAAAAAGGAGTCCAAGAAAATATCTTCTTACAGCGCTATGATTTGATTATGTTTCCTAAATTTCACTATTGGAAAATTAATCCCCAATGCAACAATATTGGGAGGTGACTAGGTTATTAATAAATGGATTAATGTCACTGTCATAGTACTGTGTTTGCTATCACAAAACTGGGCTTCTTATAAAAGCAGGTTTGTATCTCTCTTGCTCTCTCTTGTCTTCTCACCTTCTACAATGGATAACGCAGGAAAAAGGCAATTTTCTGATGTTGGCAACTTGATATTGATTCCCCAGCCTGTAGTTTTATGGTAAACAAATTTCTTTTTTGTATAAATTACCCAGTATCTGACATTTTTATTATAGCTGCAGAAAATGGACTAGGAAATACAGATCTTCTAGATCATACTGGGTAACTATTGGTTCAATATTTATATCCTGTACCCAAAGATTCTCCAAGAAATTAAGTTCAGCTCTTGCAGCAGGCCCCTTTGTGAAGGACTACCCGATGCAGGTTAAGAAATGTGGCATTTTGGGAAATCCACCTACTAAATGCCTATAACACCTTTAAATCATTGTGACAACTCAAATAAATTTTCAAAAATTCTTTAGTTGGTAGAATAATCTATTGCAAACTCGCTCATTTCTAATACTTTTAAACACATGTCTTTTCCATTTCATTCACAAAGAGCCTTTATAAATGACTTTTTGAAATGTCAATGAATTATGTCTCCAGAATCCCTAACAGCCCACCTCTGTGATGCTTTTCTAAGGTAAACTAAGTTAGTGTGGCATAAATTAATGTGGTGTAACTTATTCACTATAATCATAACCTGACTGCTGATGAGCAATTCTTTCTCTTCTATTGCTTATAATTTAATATTTTTAAAATTGCATTATACTTCTAATTAAAACAAGATGCTATTTCTGGCTATGCAATTAGGAAATGTTTACAAATTGCAATTCTTGATGATGAAAGTACAACAGAAAGGAAGAGTTCATGTATTCGTGATGGAAGGGTAAATTACTCCAAAATTTCTGGATTAAAAAAAACTATGTGCATCAACAGCTAAAAATATATACTTGTTTTGACAAATTAATTCCATTTTGGGAAAGTCTTATATCTACATTTTCTGTAATATAGAAAATTTTAAGATCAAAAGTGTTCATTTCAGTGTCATATATAATCCAACATAACCTAATAATCTAACAATGTGGAAATTTATTAAATGAATTTAGAAATTCATAGGATAACTAATATGTATTCACTACAATCTTGCTTTTTTTTTTTGGTGCCAGGAATCGAAGTCAGGACCTTGCACTTACCAGGCAGGTGCTTGTGCCGCTGAGCTATATCCCTGGCCCTACAATCTTGCTTTACTAAATAATTCCACCATAGAATATTTAAATTTAAATATTGTGCTAGAAAATTATATTTTAAGATATCACCTCATGAGGAAAGATAGAAGTAATAAAGTTTCTGTAACAACACATTACATTATTTGATATACCCATCCCCCTTGGTGAAAGGGCAAGAAGGTGAAATATTACATGTGTTACTCAATAATTATGGACATTAGAAAATACAAAATCTCAGTGGCTTACCACAACTATTTATTTCTTACTGATATTATGTAAAGGTCAATTGTCATACATTAAAGCCTTGTACTGGCTCCATGGTCTTGCTGATGTTCGTTGGCCTTCTTAAGCTTGGCATTAGTGTACAGATCAGGTTTAGGTGTTCAGAAGAAAATATATTTTTCTGGGGTTTTCTTTGGCAGAGAACAAGCATACGAGAGGGCACCGTGACTGTAGCGATGCATTCAAATGGGCTTTCAAAAACACAAACAGCCACAAAAAGCACCTGGACAAAACAAAAACTTGTGGCACTTTCTAAAACATTCTGCCTGAGCTACGCACCTAAAACTTTCATATTTCACTGACTGAAGATATCACACGCAAAGCCTACAGTCAGTGGTTTTCAAAACCAACATCATATTCATGGAAGCAAGGGAGAGAAGAGGACAAACAGTTTTGAACAAATCTGAACAAATCTAGCACAGTGAAGTAGTGAGGTTTTGATGTTTGTTTTGTTTTACTGATTCATGTAGATTTTACTGCATTTTTTCAAATTAGGTATACTTTGTTTTTATCAATTATTTTAAGTTTACATGTAAGTTTACAATAAATTTTACTTGGAGTTGATAATCACTTTCTTATTTTGTATAATCTATCTTTACTTTTTTTTTGAAGAGAAAAATCATTAGTTTCAGCACTTTGAATTGGTCCTTTTTTCATGTTTTACTAATAGTGTATGTTTGTTGGTTAAGTGAGATTACGTTAAACTATTTCAGAATTTTGCAAAATTCATTTGTTGCAATAGTTCTCAATATAATATGAGTAGTTAGGTGATCCTTTACCATTCATTTCTACTTCTTGGGACAAAATTAAGGGCAAAATCATCTGGGAACAATGAGAGGATGGAAGTGGAAAACCGAGATCTGAAAGAGAATGAAAGACTATAATATACAAAAGAGAGATTCAGTGAAAAATGGATGAAAAGAGAACTGAGAGAAAATGAAGGTCCAATTCATTGTGGTTGCTGTTGGAATAATATTGCTATTGCTTTTTGGAGCTTACCAATCCAGTACACTGATTCCTGAAATCCTGAATTTAGGATTTCAGCTACAAAGTAAAAGAATAAATCATGACACATTCATTGTAAACTCCATACTTGGTTAGATTAAATTTATTTTTAAAAGATCCATTTAACTTTTAACACACATACTGCTTCATGTAATTATTTAATTTTATTCATAATTATAGGTTTAATGACAATTTCATTTACTTCTGTTTAACTTAATGATTCATTCATAGGCTTTTGAGTCATACAAACATGATCCCAGACCTTTGATCTACCACTGCCAGACTTATTACGATATTTCATTACCAGTATCAGGCAGTAGTTCTTAATCTTCCTTGGTAATATTATTAGGAAACACATGTAGACAAATGAGACACAAAATAAGAAAAAGGGTAAATAGATTTCTAAGAAGAAAGAGGATGACCTTAGTGGAAACAATGAGATCTAAGAAAATAAATAGGGTGATTCTTTGGGACTTTGAATAGTATCAGACAAATTCCATAGTAATCTGGGATTGTAAGTGGGTAGTTTAGAACTCTCCAAACCCCACTGAAAGTGTGACATGGAATGCTTTGAGAGTGATGAAGTGGCACTATGATTTATATTTAGAGGTGGGAAACTGATATTTTATGTTGGAGAAAGATTGTGAATGAAATGGAAAGGTTGGCCAGAAGAACTATAGAACATTCCAGAATCACTCAGTAAGCAAGTTTATCCAGCAGTTTTCCAAAAAGAAACATTTTCCTGTCACCTTCACATGGTTCTCACTCAGCCAAACCTACTGCTTGCCACTGCTTTGTTTCCATGCTGCCAAGCAATATTCCAATTACTAATCCAGATTCCCATGAACTACAAACCAGAACGAGAATTCTCTGGGTGAAAGAATAATTTTAGTCATTTGGGAGGAATGTCACATTTGAAATACATTTAGTAGTAATTTGATTTAAATGGCTCATTCTCTTTGAGTTTAGTTATGATGAGTCAGCCAACCCAATTTTGTGACTGTTGGAGCCCTGACAATACTGTTTGATGGCATCAATATAATGCCACTTGATGGGGTTCTTTTTTAAAAATTAATTTGCCTTTTGTTGTCACCCCCTACTTAATGTTGTCTTCTATCTTCCAACAAAATCGTAGTCCCTCTTATTTTTATTCAATAAGCAAATTATAGATAGTAGCTATAATCCTAAACAGAGTTGATGAAATATAGTATTATAAAATTTTCTTAATGTTAATCAAATGTCAAATTACAGAAAATTACTCTTTTCTTCATTGCATTGATATGAAAATTTAACTGATTGTTAATAATTTTTCTGTACATTGAAGTATAAGCCCATAAAAACATCACATTGAGATTTATTTTTCCTATAATGTCACCTGATTATTTTAACTGCCATTCCATTGGAATATCTCTAAACCAGCACTTGCTCTGAAATCTCAAAATGTCGTGGCACATCCTGAGTTGTAAAGAGTTATAATCTTGATTTACAACTCCCAAACATATGCTACTCACCAGGAATTGCAAGAACTTACCAGTGAGTGTCATGTTCACAGTAATCCTGGTTTAATTGTTTCGTTTTGATACTTCATTTTTTCCTATGTGGTTTTTAACATCTGGGAGGTATTAAGTTATTAGCTGGTTTTGGCCTGTTATGTGCTTTATAGGAGGCACAATGCATGACAAAAATTAAAGATAAAATTAGAAATAAGGAAATTTCATCCATAAAAGGAATACTCTATGGCTATTTAAAGGAATGAACACATTAATAATTTTCAACTTTTCCATAGCAGCGCTAAATCTTGGCACTGAATACAAATGCCAAATGTAATGTTTCACAACCTATTTGTTCTATAAATATTCACTTCTTTTACAGTTGGAGAAAAAGATTGTCATTTATGTAGAATAAAAAAAATCACTAAAATAAAAACATCTGGTAAAAATAGGCCTATAAGTTCATATCTAAAGGGGAGAATTCTTCTTACCACATATTTCTTTTCCCTCATAGTACAGTCAAATTTTTCATAAAACTTCAAAACTTGAAGTTTCAGCTTAAGATTATAATAGGTCTCTCAAATTATGATTTCCTGTGCGTGGTCTTACAGTGAATTTCTTTATGATGTTAAAATTTTACAAAATGTATAAAAGGAGCCATATGAGGAATTGGATGCCACACAGTTCTCTGCTTCTAAGTGAGAACTTACTAAAAATATAGTTTGATCTTAAATGGTGTCATGACTCTTTGGAGGTCAATAATAAATGTATATTTGACCCTTGATTGAATGAAATTTAATGGAATGAAGCAAGCACAACTTCATAAAAGTCAAATATATAGAGAGTGAGGAGCTTACGGACAATTCATCCACCAGAGAGTAGCCCATGAATTTTTGGAAATTAAATTTGAAAGAAAAAAGAAATAGTTTTTTTTCTGGTATGATTTATTAAGAGTTAATTCTAAAGTTCAAACTTATATCCCTATCTTTATTACCTAAGGCTTACAAAGGTAAAAACACTCTTTTGCCCCGTGAATTAGTAGACTTTAAAAACTACAGTTTTATTTTTACTCATTAAAAAAAAAAATACAAAGACCTCACTAGTTTTCATGTTTCTAAAAATATTCATTGGCAAATGTCCTTTTATTTTATATTTATTTTTGTTAATTTAAGAGTGAAGATTTTTTAAAAAAAATCTAAAGTAGATACCATATTTTATAGTGATGATGGTTTTTAATGCTTCAAAATCAACTCTGCTTCAAATGAAATGTCTATATTTATATAAATTATCTCCTCTTCTTGTTAAAGACTTAAAGACATGCATATGCCTAATTTTGGTCAAAAAGATAGGAAAATAGCTACTTAGATTTATTCCGGAAAATATTTACAAAGATACCACTGAGAAGAATGACACACGGCTGTTATCCTAGCACTCTTGGTGGCTACAGCAGGAAGTTCAGAAGTTCAAGCATTGCCTGGACTGTGTAGTATTTTGCTAGACCTTATCTAAAAATAATAATAATTAAGAAAAGAGTAGAGGATGTAGCTCAGTGCAAAGTCCCTGGGTAAAATCCCCAGTACCGCCAAAAAAAAAAAGGGGGTGGTGGGGAGAGACACCAGGAAAACCAGCTGTTCTATGGGTCCGGCTATTACTACGCTTAGATGTGATATCTGGAACCAGTGCAACTATACTGGACCATGAGGTTAACCAAAGCTAACCTAAAAGGCAAGTTGAATCAACGCACTGAAAATTTTCGATGAGAAAAGAAAAGCAGAATTTTGTTCTTTGGCGATATTATCATGGTCCCGATGACCCAAATTGAAGTGTTTTCCTTGGCTTTTTGTTATATATTAAAGTAATTCCCTTAATCTTTAAATTAATTTGAGTTAGAATTGTCTACTTCTTGGAAACCAAGATATTTTCAGTTGTATAAAACAAGCTAAATTTTTTTAGCCGTAAGACTTTGAAATTTATTAAACATTTTATGAACCTTAATCTTTTTTAATGTCCACACAACCACCAAGGTAGAGGTCATTATTGCCACTTTAATAAAGCTAAAATGGAGGCTAAGAGAGTTCACATAGCCTATACCAACTTGTGCATCTAGAAAGTGATAGCCTGAATTTGAAACTGAAATTTCTGACTCCAGATAACTTACCTCTTCTAAATTGCATGACTTTTTTGTGAAAACATCTATTGGAATACAGGGGATAGTGAGCAAAATTTTCCTCTAATTTCTTCTAACTATAAAAAAATACAACAGATGACAATATCATATGAGTTTCATTAGGTAGGCCCATCTTTTTCATAAGCTCATCATTTATATCAATCAAGCAGGTGTATGTTATATACGGACTATATGCCCATCATTTAGCATTTATTACATGTATGTGTTTATCTCATATTTGTATAATATGGAACGATATATACATGACTCCTTCCTTCAAAGAAAATACTAATGTATCTGAATTACACAGGTGGACCTCAGGGTATCCTTCCCTTAAACACATTATGTTCTTCTCTTATATTTAGTTCTGTATTAAGTATTCTGATTTTTATTTTTACTAACCATCGTCATCTTCATTTTTAATCTTCTAACTCCTGTACTCTCACCTTTTCACATATAATGAGACACATGGAACTATGCAGGTATATTTCAATTAGATCTACATATCATTTTTCAAAGTAACTTAGTGTCAAAATAATGTTCTATTGTGTTGATATCATTCAGAATACCTAACATTTACTTATTTTCAAATGTTTATTGAATGTCTGACTTGTGCCAGGTACCATGGTAGAGCTTGGGGATATAGAGAGCAATACATGATATGCCTATGATAGACACCTGGGCAATTTTCCTGAATTTAATTTACCCCCAAAACAATTACAGGAGTGAGTCTTTAGTGGTCATCCTAAGGACTGGGATCATGAAAGACATAAAGTTAATGAATAAATAACGGAGTTAAAATTTAAGGTTAAATGCAAAGCTATTACACTGTTTTATGTAATTTCCTCACATAATGAAGAAAAGTCATTAAGGATTCAGCACTTTTGAGCCTGCTTAACCCAAACAACAGTGAAAAGGAATCTAAACACAATTTTCTAGCTTTCGGATGGATGAGGTTAAATTGGGCAAGACAGCAAATAATGAGGGACAATAATGAAGAACTGAAATCATCTAGTACATTAACAAAGCTGATGTGCAGCTCATACTGGAAAAGATGTATCGCTGTGCTGTGTGAGAAACGCAAAGACATTCCTCCGTCAGGGGGAAACAGAAGACACACCCACCACCCTCTCTGTGTTCAGATAAAATCCATTCTTTAGTGTTTATTTCCCGGGGTTATCTTTTGCTTGGCTCCTTTCTCTGTCCCACAAGCTGTCTCTACTCCCTGGGTTCCATTCATGATTTGTTTGTAGAAGCCTCACTTACTGCCCATGTGATCAACTATTAACTTCCTAAGAAAAATACCATTTATGCCCATGGAGCCTCCTCGGATCTAGCAACAATGTTAAGCATTACCCATGCTAACGCACCTTATTCTCACACCAAATCTATAACAAGGGGCTAAAGGACAAGACCAGAATTGAGTTGTCAAAGAATTATCTAAATTCTCTGAGGTCACCCACAAAATAAAGACTTACATTGGGCTCACAAATTAAGAATGTCACCCTTCAAATCATCACACCTCCCATAGCCCTACACTCTCTTCTCAGAGTCAGATTGCTTTTGGGATAGCTTTTTCATATACTGGGTATTTTATTCATTTAATTTAGTTAATAAAATGTTAACAATGAGGGCCGGTGAGATGGCTCAGCGGCATAAGCGCCTGCCTGGCAGGCACGAGGTCCTGAGTTTGACTCCTGGAACCCACATACGAAGAAAGGGCCGGTGATATCACTCAGCGGCACGGGCGCCTGCTGGCGCGCGAGGTCCTGAGGTCGACCCCTGGTACGCACACACACACAAACACAAAAGTTAATAATTAGACTAAATAATTAATAGATCATTGCTATAAAATCTATATGCCATTCTTTGGTCAGATCACCAAATACTGACTTTTTGAATGTACTTTGGAAGCGAGACTCTAGGACCGTAATATCTGAGTAATAGTAAAAGAAAAGGGAACATATAGAGCAAACTGTCCCACTCTGTCTTTGACAGAAGATTTTATACAAAAGTTTCTCAAATTATTTTTAGGAGAAGTATATTCAATTTACCATTTGCTATTTCTCTCGAGAAAGATTCATAAATTTAAATTAATTTTGGCCATTAATGTTTTAGCTTTTTTGGATTCCAAACAAGCATACGATTTGGTCAAATACTAGCATGCTCTTATGCTTTTATTCATATTGAGCCATCTGTCACCTAATTTATGATGTTTTCTCACAGTTCTTATAAATCTAGGCTAAAAATAATTATTTGTCAGTGGCTGCTAAAAAATAACCTTTTCTCTTCGAGGGGTGTTCACCTGCTTTCCTCCTCTGTGCTGGGCGCCTTGTGTTCTTTCACTGCAGTGCCGAACATGTTCACAAGATGTGCACGTCAGCCTCACATAGGAAGATGCTGAACCTGACAAGGGTTGAATAATTGGTCCACGCTCCACCTCATTCTGAAGTTAGAAATGTAGACGTCACTTTGACAGTGTCTTCCTTCTCATCCTCAAACACAACCAATTCTAGAAAGTTCTTCTATTTAATATTTTCAAATTCACTCTTCCTCTCATTCCCATAGTTACTGGATTAATTCAGTTTACTATCATCTGTCACCTGGGCTACTGCCACATTCTCACAGTTGGTCTTTCTAACTCTAGTATTCTTCCTCTGCAAGGCATTATACTATTGCTAGAGTAGACTTTGCAAAACAGAAATGAGCTAGGGATATGGCTCAGTGGCACAGCGCCTGCCTGGCAAACGCCAGGTCGTGGGTTTGATTCCCGGTACCAAAAAAAAAAAAAAAAAAAAAAGAAGTGAATACTTCCAATTCTGTTGCTGTATAAAGAGAGAAATCCTTGCCTTTTTCTCTTTCATTATTGGTATCACCATTCTCCTTTGAAGGAAGTAAATAGTTAACACAGTTTTTCTTACTCTGCGGCAGGTCCAAAACATCACAAAAGCACTGCAAAATCCACAAGAATTATAATATCAAAGGAAACCTCAGAAAGGCCTTCCAAAGGAGACAAGTGGAAAGAAAGCACATATTGTTCAGGAAATTATAGTACAGCAAATATCACAGAGACCGTTTCCCATGACTAAAGTGAATTAGCTGCAACAAACCAAACCACACAGAAAACTGTCCACCCACATGTGGCTCTGTTATTAGCAGCAACATTTTTTTTATTTGTGAAGAATATATGATGAGAAAGAACTCCCAGGATTATGCTTTGAAAGCAAGATATTGTTACAGAAGGTGTGTCCCTGGCCAGAAGTAGTCTTTCATACATTCCTTCAAGATGCAACAACTTGGCACATTTATAAAGACGTTAGACTATCACATTTCTATGAGACAAATTAATGTTATAGTTCAGTTTAAGAGGATAAACTAAGTAGCCAAATGCCTGTGTGTTTAAGCTTCAAGCCCACACTAATTGGCCATGAAACCATGGCCAAGTAATTCTGTGTGATTCTCTGAGATTCAACTTTCTTCACCTAAAAACTGCAGATCATAATGTTATCTAACAGGAGAGGAAATTTTGAGAATTACATGACCTATCTACATGTCATGTACATGTGTTGCCAAGGACATTGTCTGGCACAGATTTATTTTACATAACATTACATATTTTACGTTGCTCTCTGTGAATACATTTTCCTCAAATTTTGTTCAGCCTGTTTATCATAGAATGAGAAGAAGATGAAAGATCTTAATCATAGTTTGTTATAATTAGGAAGAAATTTAGATCTACTACTTTAAAATTCTCATGTTATACTGCAGGAAATAGAGACCCAGTGATTTATGTGACTATTACTGAAGAATTCATCCCCAGTAGGGGGATAGATTTAAATATTTGACCAAGGCAGTTCTATTCTTGGTTTGATGTTCTTTCAAATAAACTATAATATGTTAGCAAATGCCAATGATATTAAACATCTTCCTTGAGAATAAATGGAATAGAAATGACCATTTTCATGAGGAAAAGCCAAATATGCCAATAAATCAGATTATTTACATGATGAAACATAGAATGGAGATGGAGATAAGAATTGTAATTCATGACTCCTTTTCTGAAAGTTGTTTTCTTGCATGAAAAAATGGTGAGCTATGATTTTGGTGGATATGGTACACAAATATACATCTTTACAAGTTCAAGATGAGTCAAGTTCAGATTTATAATCAACAAGTACAAATTTTCACATTATCATTAAAATTGACTTATTTTTTATGTTAAAATGATCTAAGTGTAAAACACTAATGACATCTTACATAAATTCTTCATTTTTCTTAGAACATCATACTTGTAATTCAGCATATCAATATGTAACTGGGGCAAACCATTATTTTGGAAATAAAAAAATTCAACCATGTTATCTTACAATGTATTAGGCTAGTACATCCAGCAAAGCCATTTCCAGTGCAAAAGCTATGTATTTCAAAATATATCAGACATTTGAAAGTATAAAAAAAGTAAAAATTATATACAAGTCTGCAAAACATCAAAGGAAGAGCAGGATTAAGAGAGACAGAAAACATACCACAATCTCAGCTCAAAATCTTTACTTTCTCTTGGTTTGGAAGCACCTGAGACATAATAGATGATCTTGGTTTTTAGAGGATTAAAAAAAATAAAAGTTTTGAATGCTTCTATGTATTTTTACCTTTCTGCCAGTGAGTCCTATAGATGAGTCTGAGATGCTCCAAAGCTTTGGTGGAAAGAATTTGTCTGGATAGTTTTGGGATCCAAAACTGAAGAAAATCTCTCTTTTATGACTAGAGATTGTCGGAGACTAATTTTTGTTGTGCAACTCCCAAGTCACAGTGCGATGCTCCTCGTGCGCAGTGGTGTACACTTCGGTCTCTTTTGGAGCATACACTGCAGCATGTGGAGACGGGTGAATATTGTTAGCACGTCTGATTGCCTGTTGCTATCAATCTTGGGGGACAATGCAGGAAGCACTGCTAATAGCTTCAGAGTTTGCATGTCCTGTGCTTACTTATTACAAGAAATAACAATATACAATGAAGCTGATATGGACAAGGAACGTGAAGAATAAAATATTTCTTTCAGACTGTCAGCAAGCAATGGAACAAATGAGATTTATGGCAGAATTGGACATGTGATTTATGGTTTTGCTTGTTCTTCATTTAAAAGAGGAAATTAAAACCACACTTGCATATGATTCCATCTTTGATCACTAGAGAATAGCTGCTGTGAATTAATTATTTGAAACTCTATTACCCTGTTCATCCCAGGTGCAGCATCCATAGTACAATTCAGCTAGTGTCCCCAGAGTAAATGGTCTCAACCCCCTCCCCAGAATAGGTTCTCTCTCTTTCTCTCCCTCCCTCCCCCCCTCCTTCCTTCCCTCCCTCCTTCTCTCTGTCTCTACCCTCCTTCCCTCCCTCTCCCCTTTCTTTTTTCCTTCTCTTCTTCCTTGATTTCTTCTTTCCTTCCTTTCTTATTTTATTTTATTGTTAAAATTCTTCAGGAACTATATGTAGCATTTTGACATTTTACTGGGCAGGCATTGATTACTTAAGGTAATAAATGAATAATCTTATCGAAAGAACATAGGAGACCCAGATTAAATTTTTCACACCTTCTTACCAGCTCAGAGAATGAGTGTTATTTCTCTTTTCTACAACAGTAAGAGCAAAATCAAAAGTTTAAACTTTCACAAAAAGATTTTCAGGTCTTCAGCTTTAATAAATCCTGTTTAGTTCTATACATAAATGTGGAAGGTCTTTCAAGAAGAAAATATTTTGTTTATTCGGTTTCTATTTAAAGCAATGCAAGGAAATTATTGATTAAGCCATTTCAAAGTAACAAAATATAATGACTCATTGGAAAGATTGTAAAATAGGCCACAGAAAAATATTTTAAAAGATGATAAATAAATACTTCATGCAAATTCAATATAATACATGCAAATAATTATGTGGCTAATCATAAGAAACCAATACCTTTTGAAGAACCATTTAGAAAATATTAATGGGATAAAATATAAATCATGAAAGCAAAAATCTCTACACTGACTTAATCAATTGTACTTAAGAAGTGCCAAATATAAAATACATGTGATATAAATGAACCTCAGCTGTAATTGTAGAGTAATTAAATAAGACTGAGTACCTTCATGGTATCTTGTCATAGGACAGTCTGCTTTTACAGAGTGGGCCAGATCTTTAGTTGTTTTTCCAATTGGAACAAGTACATTTTAATTTTAATGTTTTTGGTTCTCTATAGATGGCTACATTCATGTGTAGAAAGAATATAAATCTGAGAAGTGCTTCAATAATAGAAATTATGGTTCTTCAGAATTGCATATGATAGAATTTATTATGATGTTGTGACATCATAAGATCTACCAATTTTGTTTTTGTCCATGGTACACACAGCTCCTAAGACTCTTGCAACTCCTTATGTGACATGAGAGACAAGATCATCTTTTATCATAATATTTGGTCTTCGTTCTGGTTTCTGACATGAATCCAAAGAATAAATAGCATTTTTTGTTATTCATAATCAGCCCCTCTTTTCACCCATACCTAAGATTATGTAAATGAGGTGACTTTTGGAAAAGCCCTAGTTTGGGGCTTGGTTACCAAGGGAACTATTCCAGTGGGTTGGAAATTTCCATAAATCCAAAAAGAAGAGGTCTTGGGAGTTTCTGCATTCATGAACAAGAATGTACCAAACCAAGAAGATGACACACCCCAACCCACAGAGACAGAAGTGCCTATTTTCAAGATCTTTCCTCACTCCTTGCATCAGTCTGTTCATTTGTACCTTTTAATATATCCTCAAAATAAATAAATTATTGTAAGTATGTTGTTTTTTGAGTTCTAAGAGTTGCTCTAGAAAATTATCAAAATTGAGAATGAAGTTATGAGAACCTCTCTGATTTGTAGGCAAATTAAAAAAAAGAAGAAGAAGAAGAAGAAGAAGGAGAAGGAGAAGGAGAAGGAGAAGAAGGAGAAGAAGAAGAAACTGGAGGTCATTTGGGAATCCAATACTGGAAAAATGGAATCTGAAAGAAGGGGTTATTCTTGTGGGACTGAGGCCTTAATCTGTGGATTCTGTGCTAGCTCCATCTATTAGTGATAAAATTAAGTTAAATTGTAAGACACACAGTTGGAGAATTGATCCGTACAATCCCTGTGTATCTAGTGTGAGAAGAAAAATACTGAGATAACTATAGATTGGTGTGCCATAAAAATTAGAGGTTGCCTTTGTTTTGAACTAAGCCCCTACATGGTGTTCACCAAGTAAAACACAGGTTAAAATCAAAGCAAAATTAAATTTTATTTAGAAATAACATTGCAAGGGAAGTAGCAAGCCCTTGCAATAGGAATATGAATGCTGCGGTAAACCAGGCATATTGAAAGAAGTTGATGCAATGGGAAGTATGTAAACCCAAAAATAAGGGGAATTATACAAGATATTTTGAAACAATGATCTTTGGCTAAAGTGATTAATAACAAGAATGATACCCATCTGAAGCTGAACACATAGTTCTGAGCACATTTCCTTGTAGAAGTACTTCTCTATAAGGTCACAGTGGGCTCTGTGTGAGCTTGTGGTTCTGGCATTCTTTTTTGATAGTTTTTAAGAGGCATTCATGTGTAAGAACTCTTCTTTCATAAACTCCCAGCCTTACTTATTTATTTTTGTTAGAACTGATACAAGTGATTTCATTTTGACTTTCACAACTTTCCCAACAAGGTCCCGATAGACCAGACTAAACATCAAAATGGAGTCACTAATGCTAAAATTCCACATCACCAAGATGACATTAAACTGTTTATCTGACTTTCTGAGAAATCAGAAGTAATAAAAGACCACCACATTTCCTAAAATATTGCAAGTATCAATTGGCATAAAAATTTCCTGTGTCTTTGACCCTTATGTCTTATTATCATTACAAAAAGTAACTTGAAATAATTTGATTAGTCTATCACTTATTTTTCTATTGTTCTGTCTTCACTTTAAAAGCAAAGTAAGTTCAAAGTAGGAATCTGTTCTTCATTTCTTGTTTCTGCCTTTCTATAAAACCAACTCCCTAAACAACTCGCTGGAACACCTACTCTATTTTATGGAATTGAAATTTGGTCCAATGTTTAAAAAAAAAGTTAAGCCAATTAAGATCTTTTAACTAAATTTTTGTGATTTTGTCCTTTGACGAAAGACAGGATTGTTCATTTTAAAACTTAATTCAAAAATCACTCGATCAAAACTAGAAAATATATTATTTCAAGTTAGTTTAGATGTAAATGGACCCAAGAACTTCAAGGTTCTTTTTGTTACTGATCTTTAGGGAAATGTGTCTCCCTTTCCGGAAAGTTTCAGCAAAACCCTAAGAATTGTTGGCGTTAATCTTGCTTGGCTTTCTTCTTATTTGAACCAACTCCAGTAGGCTGGAATGCAACCAGGGAGTTGAGGGTCCTGAACCCTTCACCATCTCCACTCAGTCCCCACAGCCTGCAAACACGGCATGGGTTGTCTCTGAGAAAAAGTCAGGATGCAGTTTTCAAAGAACATCGAAGTAATGCCGAGCAGGAACAAACAACAACAGATGTCCACAAAAAGCAAATTAAAAATTTTTTCCTGAAGTATGTTACTTTTATATCTACTGCCAGTTGAGCTGCACAAGAAACAAATAAGGTCTGCCAGGAAAGAAGATAAAATTATTAGTTCGTGTTAACTATCAATTTAAGCCTTTTATAGTGCAGTTTGTGTGTTGTAGGTATATATTGTTTTACATATTTTTGGCACTTCAGTATACTGTTTTATCGATAGAGTTGCTATACTTTAATAAAGTTCATTTTAATGTCTATGTGTCATAATTTTAGAATTTAAGAAAAATATAGAATTTAAAATATTTAACCATAACTTTAATATCCAAAATACTTTGGTGTCTGTTTTTTGTTGATTTTATTTGTTTTTGTTTCAGTTTTTTTCACCATTGTTTTCTATTCTGAGTTTGTATTTGTTTGGTTTTGTAGGTTTAAATATTTTTTAGGTATTATGTAATATTTTAACTTATACTCTATCCTTAATGATACAGTATAATTATGTTTGTTATGAATTTTTCCTAAGAAGAATTATAATGAATGAATAAAACTCTATTTCTGTACTTGAAAATTGATTTTATTTCTGATGTGTTATGTTTATAAATAATGCTGCTGCAAATATGTTCTCGCCAAAATTTTGTTTTCTGAATTTCATCACCTTGAGAAAATTTTCTAGAAATGGGATTCCAGGACAAATACTTATAGATGTGTAGTAATTTTGAAAGGGTTACCTTTGCTTTTTTTATGATTCTTTTAAAAATGTGTCCGATTTATTAACTTCAGAAAATGATGATTCTCTTAAAATGTACCTCAACTATTAACATAAAAATATTAAAACATTAAACTTAGTATTTAGCAAATATTTTTTGAAAATCTTTTGGGTGCCATAGACCACATTCTATAGATACCTATTCCAGACTTAAGGAGACGGAAAAAAATTTTATGCAAAGATATGATATGCAAATTGAGACCTGAAGAATGACCAGGAGTCAAGAGGAGACTTAAGTATAAGGAGGAAAATATATAAGGGGAAAATTGCATCTCATACAGAAAATATAAAATGAGAAAATGCATGACATGCTTACATTAACATGTATTTTGGTATTGCTACAGCTTTGAGAGTAGAGGGAGGAGAAAGGCCAGATTTCAAAAGGCTGACTTGCAGATACTAAGGGAAATCAAAACAGGTCCAGCAAAGCCAGATGCCCTCTGCCTTCTACTACATCACATTAAATGAGTCTCAGGGGCCCGTGATATAGCTCAGTGACATACGCACCTGCCTGGCAAGCCCGAGGTCCTGAGTTTGGTTCCCGGGACCCACATAAAAATAAAAAAAAGAAAGCCTCAGATTTTCCCCTGAGTTTAGTGTTCTTTGTTGGATGCAAATAATAAAAAGGTGTATTATATTATAGCACAAAGGAGGGGTTGGAAATTAAGAAGAACGCAGAATCTTTAATCACTATTGTTCAGTGTCCAACTTATGAATATGGATGAAGAAATTTGCTTCTGCCTTACAAAGTGATCTCCAAGAGGTTCCCTTAGTACAAGGTCGTTAAACTGGCTTATCATTAAGCCAACACAGCTTACGGAGCATAGGCAAACATCCTGGAGAGTACATAAGTTTGGGTAAATGCAAAGACCTCCTTGTACCCCTTGCCAATTTCAAATTTCAGATTATACAGAGACCTAGTTGATCCACTGGGATAAAAGTGCAATATAAGCAAATAATTTCTACATAAACAAATTGAATTCTATCACGTAGTTTAGTGTTTATTTCAGCTTCCCCTGGGGTTGCTGATTCTGCCTCACCTCGGGATATATATCTTGAAAGCTGCGTATAAAAGTAGTGACCATGGATACGAGCAAATGCACATAAGTGAATGTAGCTTGCACATATGCTGCTGCCGATTCACTTGTCAAAAATCCCGGGCTATATTTTTAAGAAATCCTTAGTGAGGAAGTTGTAACAGAGAAACAGTGGTGGAGAGGCTGGAGAATGATCAGGCTGCGGGATGTGGGTCCCTCTCCCGTCTCTCTCCACAATTCATCAGAGACTTTAATTGAATCACTCTCCTGCCATAACCTCTCCTGCCAGTGAAATAAGGATAATTATTGCTGCCTTTCCTTTGCCCCTTGACAGCTTCACGGGAGTGTTCAGAGATCTTACGAAGATTAATAAGCCAAATGCTTGTAGAGTGCTTTCGGCTCCCCACCGGGGAAACAGCAGCGAATTAAAATCCACTGCTTCTAGCCCAGGGAAGGCCAAATACCACAGGTCAATAACCAGAGCCTTGAAAGTCCAGGTCAGGCTCTTTGGTGAGGGGTGGAGTGGTTCTGTCCAACAACATCAGCTTCGGGCCCTAAGATACAGGACATTGACCTCATATCCTGGTGTGTTCTCCCTAAGTTTACGCCAGTACTTAATCTAATGGAGCAGAGTTTGAAATAGTCATTGTACCTTTTTCTTTCTTTTAGGTGATGAAGTAGCTGTGATAGACTACTGACCTTTCAAGTGTGTCTATACCCTAAACCCCAAAATCTGTGAGTGTGTTTCCTTATGGAAAAGTTTGACTTTGCAAATTTGATGTTAATGATATTGAGAGGGTGAGATCGCCCTTGATTATTCGGGTGGTCTCGGTGAAATCACAGGAGGACTTGTAAGAGGCAGGAAGTTAATAGCATAGGATGAGATGCGGGAAACAAGTGGTTGAAATAGGACAAGGAAAGGGCATTGGTTCAAGGAATGCTGGAAGCCTCTAGAAGCTAAAAATACCAGTGAAGACAATCCTCCCTGAATTTTCCAGAAGGGACACAACACCAAAGACGTCTGACTTCAGAATGCTGATCCCCAGAACTGTAAAGTACTGAGAGTGTGTTGTTTTAAGCCACTAAGTTTGTGGCAATCTGTTACAGCACTATCGGAAAACTAATACTATACACATGGTGCTGTGGGTTCAGTGGTGGCCTTCAAAAACTATACCTGCATTCAAACACATGGAACCTTTAACTGTCACTTTATGTGGTAAAAATACCTTTGCAGATATAGTTAAATAAGAATAAAGAGATAAAATCATCCTGAATGATCCAAGTGGGTCATAAACCCATTGACAAATGTATTTATAAAAGAAGAGAACACAGAAAATGGAAGAAGGTCATGTGAAGATGGTGGAAGAGATTCAAATCACGCAGACAGGGCCGGTGATATCGCTCAGCGGCACAAGCGCCTGCTCGCAAGTGCGAGGTCCTGAGTTCGACCCCCGGGACCCACAAATCATGCAGACAAGCCAATGAAGGGTTGGAACAACCAGAAATTAAAAGAGCTAAGGAAGGACCCTCGGGTAGAGACTTTGGAGCTGCACAACCCTGGGAACACCTTGATTTTCAACTTTTGTCCTCCAGAACTATGAGAAAATAAATGTCTGTTGCTGTAAACTATCTACCTATCTATCTATCTATCATCTATCTATCTATCTATCTATCTATCTATCTATCTATCTATCATCTATTTATCTATGCATATGCATAGACACACTCATTCATACGCATTATGCACATGTATGTGTGGATGTATACATGATCGCTTGAAGAAAATAGGTTTGCAGGTCTGGCAAGGTCAATATAAAAAGGAAAGATAAGATAATATCTGCTCTACCTGTCCCTTTTTTTTTGGAGAGGTGATCATTTATATATTACTGCTCTGAATTATTTTAAATAACAACCATTTTCTGCAAACATGAATGAAATAAGAATTTTTAATAAAGAAACTTGGTGAGTAATTATTGGCTGTGTAACTTGGACTCTCAAACCCACTTCTTAAGATACACTATGCTGAGAGTACTTGTTACTTACTACATGACAGTTATATATATTAAGTCCCCTGAATGCCAAAGTCTCCTTTATAAAATGAGAGACAGCAATATATCTTGACCATCCAGAGTGTAAGGTCTAATCTAGAATAAGAAGATTAATGTAAAACTTATTTGCAAACCATAAAATGCTAAAAAATAAATTGAATTTTTATGATTATAGGAATTCAAATGACTTTGCTTTGGAAAGGTTTCATTCCTAGGAAAATGTTGCTTTATTTCAATAATGGTTTCCAAATTTTTGTGCCAAATGCATGATTAATAGACACCCACATGGTCAGTAAGTGCTTATTTATAAGCCTAGTCAAACAGTGAATAAAATCTGAAAATACGATGAAGTAGAGGTAGCGAAATATTATCACCAAAACCCAACGTTCCCTCACACTCAGTGTACAAGTAGAGTCCATATTACCGAGCCTCTTTGTGGTGACGTGTGCTTGTGTTGCTGAACAAAACTGATGGAGGCCACTCATAACCCGACCCTTGAAATCTTCTCCTTGAGCTCTCACGCTCCCTCCTCATCATTCACAAGCCACACAGAGAGAATGGGGGTGAAGGGGTGCAGAGCTGCAGAATAAAACAGCTTAGCTTCCTAAGAGATTCCAGGAACACAGCCCTGATGACCTGTATTATGCTCCGGTGTAATCAATAAACTCTTGAACAAAAATCCATTTTGGATTTGAATGTTATTTACCTTGGCTCTTGGCTTCAGCTGACTAATACAAAGGGGTCCATGCATGGTAAGGAAATAAGATACCCCTAGGATGCAGGGAAAGGGGTGATGCATTCTCTGTAGAGAATTTTTAAACAGTAATAATAAAACTCGCTAAAAGTCAACCTACATTTTAGATCATCATATGCTGACAAATCTTAACAGTATCTATGGTTAAAAAAAAATCTTCCTCCTTATATGGTAAGCAGGGACTGTACATGCATGAGGTGTGGAGGGTACAAGGCAAGAGTTTGCTCTGCTTTGCTGGATTCCCATCACTACTTGGTTTGTGACTGCTGTGGAGATACGCGCGCACGCACACACACACACACACACACACACACACACCAGGTTTGAGGATGGGGATGTCTCCAACTTTCCATTCTACCACTTAGGAAATTAAGTGATCTTATACCCTATCTGGAAAGCAAATTTCACACTTAATTCACTGAGTTTTCAAAGGATCAAATGAGACAACACCCATGGTACATTTAGTATATTTCATAAATATCATGAAATTAAATGTTGGTGTTATTACTACTCAATTTAAAAAATATATATATTCACAGGCATGAGATATACATTCATGATCACATTTATAATCAGTTTGATTTCATAAAATACCTGTCTGTCATATATCACTATGTGAATAGGTAGCAGCAAGCAGACAAGAAAGAATAAGATTGTTCACTATGTACAAATACTGACTTCTTGAAGTACCATATTATTTGGGGGAAGGACCCGTTTAGGTTTCTTTGAATTATACCCAGAAGAAAAGAAGACTAAAATATTTCTAGTACTTCACTTGTCTCTCTGTTGCCTTTCTTCCTTGCTTTCATTTCACAGAGAATATTCACTAACATATGATGTACTAGGGTTTGGGATCCAGATAATTCAGGCACTACCCCTTCTGTTCCAGGATCTAGAGTCCACAAAGATGCCATCAATATAAAGAACCATTCGTAGTAAATATCGACAGGTGCAACAGCAGATCTTTGGGATTTATAGAGCAGGATGTATCTATTCACTTTTTAATTTGAGAACTCAAATTTGGTTGCCAACTTTTGATTTTGCAAAACACCAGTGTTAGAAAATCCAATTACTCTTCCATTTTCATGAACTATGGAACAATTTATCATCAGATATGCAACAACACACTTTCATAATAAAATCAGATTTCTAAATTGATGTATGGGATTTTACTTAAAGGAATGACACAGTTCTTTTCTCGTTTGTTTCGAGCTTTCTTGCAGACTGCTGAGCACTTTATTTCAAGGCACAGGCCCCGGCCCTTAGACCTTCACAGGGAAATGGTGCTCTTGAGGAGCACCAAGGTGGGCAGACTACCTCCCAGGGGATCCACCCAGAGGATGCTTTGTGGCTTGATACCTGGAGTGGTGGCCCTGGGGAACAAGAACAAATGCTAAGAACATAAAAGTAGTATGGAAATGAACACATTAGAGACTATCCTAAGGTTGATCCACAAAGGACTACAAGATTTTAGTCGGAAGATGGGAGGGCTGGAGATGGTCTTTTCAGCCGAGGAACCGATTTAAGCAAAGGCAGTTTAGGGACAGAAGAGATCCCTGAGGAGGGATTGAAATAAAGACCCAAGCCCTGTTTAGAGGGCAGAAAAAAGTCTGTGTGATTATGAGCAGCAAGCAGTTTTCAAGTAGTTTTGTAGTTTGAAGCTGACAGCTTGTGGTTTTGACACCTGCCTCTGGGCAGGGAACATTGTCCCTCCCAGTTCAGGTTCCCATGCTTACCCAAATTCCCGTATTAGCCCAGAAGACCAAACGCCTAGCAACAAGCCCAATATCCAATCAATCAAATGTTGGCCCTCAGTGGGGATGGAGGCAGGGCCCCTACCCCATAAAACAAGACCACAACTCCAGATTGAGTGGTGTCCCAGCTCTGGGGCCCACCACTCCTCCTGAGTGGTTCTTTATCACTTCCTCTTACAATACCTACATTAAAATAACCCTCACTTTGTACTGGTCATCTCTGACTCCTCTTCCTCTTTCTACATTGGAGAGAGAGAGACAAACCAAGTGAGGGTGAGTGTGGGGACCCTCAGATCCCAGATCCACCGGATGTAACAGCAGGGAGCCATAAGACAGTGCAGCGCTGAAGTTGTTCACTGGGAAGAGCTCATGGTAAATGAGATCTAGAGACTTAGGGTCCCAGTAGAGGAAACTGACAGGAACATGGCTGTTGTCATCCCACTTTCTGCTTTGTTTCTCTTCAAAATATTGTTTTCCACTACATAGGAACTGATTGTTGACATCTGAAGTAGCTGAATCACTTTATGTTCATTTAAACACTGTTAGACTAATTACAATTTCAGTATTAATTGTGATGTCAATGCTAAAACAACACATGCTTTTGAAACATTCTAAGCATTTTTAAGACTAGTTGTGATGAGATAGAATTTTCTACCACATTGCAATAAAAAGAAAAATAACTCCCAAAATAAAATGATTCAAGATACCATCATAATAAGATTAATATTTGGAATGGAGAGAGTGACACCTTTAATATTGAGCATTACCATGTTAGTAAAATAGTAACCCTTCACAATAAAATCCATATTTCTGGGCCGGTGAGATGGCTCAGCGGCGTAAGCACCTGCCTGGCAAGTGTGAGGTCCTGAGTTCAACTCCCGGTACCCACATACGAAAAAAGGGCCGGTGATATCGCTCAGCGGCACGGGCACCTGCTGGCTCATGAGGTCCTAAGGTCGACCCCCGGTACCCACCAAAAAAAAAAAATCCATATTTCTGTTTTTCCTACAATTTTAAGATATCTGAGTCTACAATAGTGGAAAAAAAAAAAAAAAGCAGCTGTAATCTATGGTCCAGACCAGCTTTTGGCAGCTTCTATCCTCGATCATCCTGAACTGAACTCTGTGTTTCTGGGCAGCAGAAATCTTCAAGGAGGTCAATATCTGTGACAGAGACTGAAGATCTTCAAAACAAGAAAGGAAGCCCCCAAATTAGCGAGCAAATAGAAGTAGAAATCAAGGGAAATGGGCAATTAAACAGCAAGATGGAAGTCAGGCTCTGATAAAAGAATATTTTTATGAGGTGTTAAAGACTCATTGCCCAGAAGTTCTGCTTTTGTGGAGACATGCATAGGAATAAGTACGTGAGACTTGAGGTTGCAAATCTCTCATTTAACTGCTCACTTAGCAACTTTGGGGAGATGCCATTTTTAAACAAAAGGAAAAAAATAACTAGAAACTACTTGAATCCTACTGTCTGTTTTGTCAGCTTGTGAAAAGAGAAAGAAAAGATAGTGTGCCCAGCTATCATCACTATTAAGAACAGCGATGCACTTGAAATAATTTATTAATAAAAATGGAGATTATGTTCCCTGTGCTCCAAGTGACTTGAAAACTATGTCAATCCAAAAACCTGCAAAAGCATATTTATGGCAGCCTAATTCATGGTTGCTGAATGCTAGAAGTAACCAAGATGTACTTCTGTAGGTGGATGGATATATAAACTTTAGTACATCTAGACAATGGAATATTAGCATTAAGAATGAATAGGCTGGGCTGGTGAGATGGCTCAGCGGTGTAAGCGTCTGCCTGGCAAGCGCGAGGGCCCGAGTTCAACTCCCGGTACCCACATATGAAAAAAGGCCTGGTGATATCGCTCAGCAGCACGGGCACCTGCTGGTGTGCGAGGTCCTGAGGTCGACCCCCGGAACCCACACACACACACACACACACACACACACAAAATGAATAGGCTATAGAGCCACAAAAAGAAAGATAAAACTTAAATCCTTTTACCAAGTGGAAAATGATTCTGCAAGGGCTATCTATAGTATGATCCCAACTATACAACATTCCAGAAAAAGCAAAACTATGGAGACTGTAAAAGGATCAGCAATTGCCAAAAGTTAGTGTGATAGGAATAAATTCAAGAGCACAGAGTATATACAGGACAGTGATACTATGCTAAATGACATAATAATATCTATATACATTTATCAAAATTCATAGAATATAAAATACTAAGAGCAAACTCTAATGTGAGCGATAAACTTTAATAACATGTAAAAATGGACTCACCATTGCAATAAATGTTCTGCTTTGGTGATGGATGTTAATAACAGAGGATGGATAAGGGAAGGGAGTATGTGAGAATTCTGTACCTTCTGCTCAGTTTTGCAATAAACCTATAACTCCTCTGAAAAATAAAGTCTATTTGAAAAGGAGAAGGAGAAAAAGACAGGGAAGGGGACAGAGAGGAAGGAAAGGGAGGAGGACAAAGAGGAGGAGGAGAAGGAGGAGAAGGCAAAGAAGGAGAGGAAGGAGAGGAAGGAAAGGAGGAAGAAGAAGGAGGAGGAGGAGGAGGAGGAGGTGAGGTAGAAGCAGTGGCCTGGGAAACATGGCCACCTAATCAGAAATATAGGCTCACATTTATGTCTGGAAAATGAACCCCTCCTCAGATATAAGGTTTGCAAATATTTTCTCTGAATCTATGGGTTGCCTTTTCACTAACTGATTATTTTTTTACTGTGCAAAAGAAGAGTTTGATGTGGCACTACTTACCTACTTTTCCTTTGTTGTCTGTGCTCTTGGTGTCATACGCAAGAGATTGTTGTCAACAAGCCAAGAAAAAGTTCTTCTAGGAGCTGTGCAGTTTCATATCTTATACTTAAGTCTAACTAATTTTGAATTAATTTTTTGCATAAGGTGTCAGATGAAGGTCCAATTTTATTCATTTGGATGTACCTATCCAATTTCCCCAAAGCCAGTTATTAAAGATACTGTTTCCCTATTGTGCTTTCTGGAGAGCTTTGTCAAGTTGTAGTTGATTCGACATACACATATGAGTTTATAGATGAGTCTTGTATTCTGTTCCATCAGTCCATATACCTATATATCATATGCTAATATTTATGCCAATATTTTTGTAATTACTGTAGCCTTGTAATATATTTTGAAATTAACAAGTGTAATATTTCTGACTATTTTTGGCTAGCTCAAAATTCCTTTGGGTATTTGGGGTTTTCTGAGGTTGTATATAAATTTTAGTATTGCTTTTCTATTTTGGTAAAAAAAAAATAATAAAGGCCTTTAGTACTTTGATATAGTTTGCATTGAATCTGTAGACTTCTTTGGGTAGCATGGACATTTTAACAATGCCAATTCTTCCTACCAGTGAATGCACAATGTCTTATTTGTGTTTGCTCTACTTTCAAAAGTGTTTCAAAATTTTCAGTGCATTAGCCTTTCACCTCTATCTTAGTCAGATTTGTTTTACAATGACAAAGTACCTGAGGCAGGTTAACTTCATGAAAAAAGAGATTTCCTTAACTCGCGGCTTTGGAGGTCCCAGGGCATGGTGCTGGGACCAGGTGAGGTTTGGTATAGGACTTCTTGGCTGTGAGTGATCATATTCTAAATCAGGAAGCCAGAAACCTGGGCAGGATCAGGTACAGGCTTTTCTAACAATCCTCTGTCAAGAACTATCAATGGCTTCCATATTAACTACCTTCATCCCACCTGAGGACAGTGCTCTCGGTTGATCCAAGGATCTCTCATGAAGTTCCACTCCATAGATATTCCACAACACTGTTCTATGCTAACACCCTATGGACCAAGCTTTCCACATAGACTCTTGGTTAAGTTTATTCATAAATATTTTGTTCTTTTTGGTGCTACAGTAAGGATTATTTCTTAATTTTCTCTTCAGCTAGTTCACTGGTGGTGTATAGATATGCAGCTGAATTTTGTATGTTGATTTTGCATCCTAGAAATTTATTGAATTTTTTATTTTGCTCTAACATTTCTTTTTGGTAGACACTTCGGTTTTCTATATATAAACTCATGCAATCTGAAAACAAAGATAAGTGTATTTCTTCCTTTCTGATTGATATCTTTGATTCCTTTTCCTTGTCTAATTGTTTTGGCTAGGGCTTGCAATCCTAAAGCTCAGTAGTAATAATAATAATAATAATAATAATATTAATAATAAATAATCTGATTAAAATCCTTGCAAATAACTTGTCTTTTCTCCAAAGAAGGTATAAATAATTTACAAGTATGCGAACATATATTCAAAATTTATAATTAAGGAAATGTAAATCGAGCCACCAGTAGATATCATTTCACAACTGTTATGATAACTATTATCAAAGTAAAAATAAAAGCAAGTGATAACAAGAGTAGACAAAGTTGTGGAGAAATTGGAACTCTCATGCACTGATAATAAGAACCTAAAATGGTAGACCTGCCATAGAAAACAATATAGAGTTCTTCAAAACACTAAAGTAGATCTACTCTTTGATCCAGATACGCCAGTTCTGGGTATGTAGCCAGAAGAATTATAATCAGGATCTTGTAAAGACATTTGAATTCCCATGTGCACTGTAGTGTTATTAATAGTAACTAAGATACAAAAAAACCTAACTGTCTGTCAACAAAAGGATGGACAAAGAATATATGGTATACACATGCAATGGAATATCACTCACCAATAGAAAAGGAAATACTATCATTTCTAATGACATAGATGAACCTGCAGGACATCATGCTAAGTAAATTAAGTCAGTTAGAGAAGGACAAATACTCATAATTTATTTTCATAATAATATCATTAGATTATATTTATTTTATTCCTGGAAGAAGCAAATAGATACAAAAAAACTATTGTATATTATTAATGTCCTAAACTAGAAGACCCAAACTAAGATAATTCCCAACACAGAAATTTCACACTATCAATTATGTATTCTGTTACCACTGTTCTTTCGAAAAATTCATCCTTCTTCCTTTCCTTATTCTGAAAATTGTCCCAAGAGAGCTGCCATCCTCTTACGCATAACTGCCAAGCTAATTTTATCTATTTGTCCAGAAATGGAACATGACTCATGATGGGCCAGTCAAGAATGAACACTGTAATTTTTCCAGTTAGAAAAGTTGGACAGAAGGTCCTTTCCTTCTGTTCCGCAAAAGTAGGGTGCATGTGTGAGGCCAGAGGGTATTCATGATCAGAACTATGTATAGCTGTGGAAAAGTCATTCTTATAGATGAGTTTGAAATGGGCAGGAGAAAGACATCATATACTTCTACCCATGAAAGAAGCCTTTCTGAGAGTTGGTTTATCAAGCTAACATTTTAACTTTCTCTTTCTTCCTTCAAAATAGTGTTCAAATCAATTTAGAATAAATTTTGATTAAACAATAAGTCCTAATTAAGACATCTGAAGTAATTTTAGTATCAGTGTAATTAATATTACATGCAGTATATAATTTTGTTACTGTTAGCTCAAAAAGAATTTCATTAGATCAGAAAGTTAGTCATACTTAGGAAACACAAGGCTCTCATTGATTATCCAGAAGAGTCATAGGTAATGTAAGTTTGAGGTTCCCACTCTCCAAGATGAGAAAATGTGCCAGGTGTGGTGGCGCATGCCTGTAATCCCAGCACTCAGGTGGCTGAGGCAGGAGGATTGCTGTAACTTTGAGGACAGCCTTGGATACTTAGTAAATTCAAGGCTGGCCTGAACTACATGGTAAGACTTTGCCTCAAATGGCCCTCCCAAAAAAAGATGAGAAAATGTGCCTACAATTTCTTTGAACTTATCTAAGAACAATAAATGAGTGATCTAATGCTTTAAAATTTTGTTTGTATGTTCTTTATAATTAATAGACATATATTAACGTGCATTATTTAAATAGAGGAACATGAAATCCATTTAAAATTGGGTTTATAGGATAGAAGAAAATATCAATTCAATAAAAAGTGAAGGAATTATCTTTTGCCATCTAGTTTTTCTTGATATGATTTAATATATTCAGAAATATGTAATGATTATTCACATTGACTTAGAGACAGCTGACACTCTGCACCTCTGATTTGAAGGTTGTCTGTGACCCTAAAAGAGACTGTACAAGTACCCTGAAATAGTTCTCATCCCCATGGGCCCAAGATGAAACAACAATTGAAGTCCTAACCTGACTTGGCTTTTTAACGTAAAACAGGCCTGCTTTGGTTGGGCCTTTTAAACTTGCCCTTCTTTCTGCAGCACTCCTGAGATCTGGGCATCAAACACCAGAGGAAACAAAGAAGTATCTTGGGAATGAATGCAAATATTCTTAAATCCTCCTATTGTGGCTCACGTACAATAGACTTCTGAATACCTGAAGTGATCCACTAATGTATTCCCTATACAACTTTCTTGAAGAAAAAGTGTTTTATTCTAAGCATATGCAGTACAGTATCTTTGACTCAAACGTTGCACTTAAAATACACAGTCATTTTTTGATGATGGCATAGACTAAGGCATGTATACAAAATATATAGGCATATGTATTAGAATATGTTATACATAAGCATTATATTAGAAATATATGTATATAGAGTAGTTGACTGACAAATTGTAGAACCCAAAGACTGTATCTACATGTGTGTATCAATATGTATATATACATATGAGGATTACCTGGTATGACCAGAATATCTCGTGAATATTTAAACTAAAATCTTTATTATAGTAAATGGCACATTGCCATCACTGTACCTCAAAATACTCCCCTCCTTTCAGACACACTTATCCCATCCTTCTTGTGACTTTCTGAAGCAGATCCTGAAGTGGTCTTTTGTGAGTGTCTCTATGGGATCTGATAAAAAATGTGAATGCTGCCGCCCAGTGCCGCCCAACAAAAAAGCAGTCTTGTAAAATCATTGCAGTGGGTCTTCATCCACCTTATTCACTGGATCTGGCATCCGCCTTAGTTACTGGATCTGAGACTTTCGGCTCTTTACCAAAGTTAATATGGCCGTGAAAGGTAAACTTTTTGAATCAATTCAGTACACCGAGGCAGCCAGGACAGCGCACCAGAACTGACTCAGAAAGAGGCAAGAAAGATGGGGTGCGTGTTTGACTCAAAAAGAAATATTTTTAGCGGCATTAAGGGTAGTGTATCTTTTACTGTAATTTTTTTTAGATTTAAACATTTATATTTGTCAATCATGCCTTGTATCTGTACACTTCTGTTTATATATTTGTAGACATATATGTTCACTTGTATGAGTTTATATGCATATTGCATGTGTATATTTTTATATATTCAGCACTGGATAAAAGGATAAATTCACTGCTTTTGAAGTATGATTTTTGTTTTTTTTTTAAATTGGTAGCTTCATAGAGGAGTGAATCTACTTGAAACTTTGCAAATAAATTTTATGATATGAATAAGCCCAGACAATTTAGAGTCTCAAGCAATCTTTATGAAACTAGGCCATATATTATTCAGACTTCTATTTTTGCACTATGTACAAGGAAACCAGAATTTAAAGAAAATCATGTAAAGAGAAAAAGCCAAAATACTGATTCAATCTGTGGACTTCAATAATGAGGTCATTTTGTTCTTTTTTTTTCTTTTTTTTTGAAAGGGTCTTGCTATGCAGTATAGACTGGTCTTGAACTTACAGCAATCCTCCTGCCTCAGCCTCCTGAGTCCTGGGATTACAAACATGCACCACAACACCCAGCAAATAATGAAGTCTTGTTCTAACTCAGTTTTTGAAACAAATAGCTTTTATTCTTGTCAGGACTTCATCAACTATTTGGAGGCTTGAGAGGCCACCGAAAGATCCTGAACTTCGACCCAGCTTACGCTTCCTTCACTCCCCTGCTACCTCACAACGCAGCACAGACCTGCTCTTGGCTCTGCTCCTGCCTGCCAGTGGACACAGACAGCTCTGACTCGACCACCTGGTTGTTCTACCTGAAACTATTTGAGTCCAGGCTTTGCCAGCTTTCTAGTTCCTCGATTATAAAAGACTTGCACACCTGTCTTATGGCCTTAATGGCATCACTGTAATATAGATAATATCAAAGTACCCAGGATATGGAAGCCACTTAGAAAGATATCTTGTATTTTTTTTTTGTACTATTAATGCTTTCTGCTTTTCTCTCTAGAGTGTGAGTTCAGAACAATCAACTATAAATTATATGTCCCGGTCCTATAGAAATATCTATTACATAGAATGTGTTCCAGCTATGTTATTGTGATTGAATAATTGTGTTTCCCCTTCATGTGAGCTATTCTATCTTTCTTGTCACCTTTTATTGCCTTTTTATATGTTACTATTTTGGCAAGCCAAATTCATATTCCTCATTGTTCATAGTCATCTGAATTAGTCTTTCCTTATATTTTATGCATCCGAAATTCTAATTTTGTATCGTTCTCTGAATATATTATGTAGTTTAATGATAAACCTTTTGTACATTCTGTTTTCTTATCTATAATATCCTTGCATATAAGATGAATATTTAATTCATGAGTGCATTTGGGTGCCTACTATATGGCAGCTGTTTTGCAAGATCCTGTGAAGTCCACAGCTTTGAATAACTGGGAGGTGCTCCCCTCCTGGATGGAACCACCTCCTCTCTCTGAGGGAGTCCAGAGCACACTTCAGTGGTGGTATGAAGAGTGTGGAAAGGGTATGGGTAAGTATTATTTATAGGGAAGAGTTATATGATTGCTGACATTGTTCAGAATCCCCGTCTCAGGGAAATAATATAAAGCAGATTAACTTGTAGTCAATTTTATGATTATTTTAAATTATCTATAGATAATGCATAACTGTATTGCCTGCATGGAGGCTAGATGGCCCCTGATCCTTTTAGGAGCAGTAAAAGGGAATTGAGTAACTTAAGGCATGAAGATCTAGTCAACCTGGAGCATGACAAAAGACAAAAAATAGATTGGCAGTTATCTGATATTCATGGTGAAAAGCATCTGATGGCATCTTAGAGTTTCTCACCTGGAAGCCAGTCTTCTAGATTCTGAATGGCCCAACTTTCTTCCACGTCTCAAAGCCCCTACCCTTTTCTCTTAGAGGAAATTATGGACGATGACACAGGGAGCGGGAGGATAACAACCCTTGATGTATTAAGAGGACTGGCAGGTTATGGAGAAAACTCAGAATGAGGTGGAGATAAAGAGCCCATGGGGATGGGATGAGGGTGCCTCCAAATTTTGAGCAAAGCTACTAGAAAGGATAGGATTCAGCACAAATTAAAGGAGTTTGGGATGCAAATTTCAGAGTCAACCAAATTCTCTCTATGAACATTATCATCCTGTAGGCTTTAAATGTATAGGACCCCCTTATGTGGACTGGAAATAAACAATTGATGATGTACATGCTTACAGAGTGTTTTAACAGCTTTGGTAAGGACCATGTAGTTTACCACGCACTCTGTACAGAGCTTGGTGACAGCACCATGTACACACTACCACAGTTAATCAACAATATGAATTTTTCACAATTACCTTTGCTCCTTCTCTTTGTTGTTATGGGGTATATATATCAGCTCTTTTGCATTTTTCTAGAACCAAAGAAGCAGCCCACATCTCCTGCAGCAGTCGCTGCTGATTGCTTCTGGAAATTCTGGAATTGTTTGTTGACATATCTACATCCCACTCCTAAAGCATAAGAGAAGGGTCTGGTTGATTCACCAAAGAAAGTTTGATCTGAGACCACGTGAAAAAAGCACCTCATTGCATAAGTGAACCATTTGTTTGTTTTACAATTTGTCACCTAACTTTGCTAGTAAGGATGAAACAGCTAGGTTGAAAATGATGGATTGCCTTAAATGGGTAACTACTGAAATTCTGCAACTGCAGTGGGTCATACTGAGCTGAAGATAACAAGCTCTTCTGGCAGCAGAATAAATTTTCCTGATAGGACTTTATTGTTCCCAAAGGAACCTGTATTCCTTTACATGCAAAAGCCCCAAGTATTTCCTTTTCTTTGACTTTCTTTCTCTTTCTCCCCATATTTTCCTTAGATACCTTTACATTTTGATTTTTTTATTCTTCACTTGAAAATTCAATATTCTTAGCTACAGATCAGCAGTCAACCTTGCTGGGAGTTGTCAGTCTTCATTTTATGTCTGCTTCTATGATGAGTATTGGATGTCTTTAATGACCTCTTTGGTAAGGACCATTCTCTGTTTCATCAGCACCTCCCCTGCAGTTCTTAGCTCCATTTATGCATTTAGCAAGCAACACCTGTATCTTAGGACACTCTGGTTATAGCCTTAGCAATCTCTTCTGAAAATTATGCCACGTGGCTAGAATAAAGCAGATGTTTAGCTGACCTCACCTTCACTATGAGAAACTGATTGCTTATTTGTTCATCTTATTCCAAATGAAGCCTGGAAGCAAATTGCTAGCTTCATGGTTTTCAAAGAATCATTGGTTTTCCCCATCTGCATATTAGTCTGAATTTTGAGCCATTTCATGGGTTTGATTTGAGGGCTAGCAGGTACATTACCATGATCAGTGCTAATGGCTTACATCAGAAACCCATCCCTCACTTCTAAATAACTACAATCTTCGACAAGGGAGAATATAAGGGAAATGATTGCATCTTTTTCCTTGCCTTTTGCTATTAACTCACTTCTCATTAGCTTATATTATGCGATACAGTAACCATGGCAATGATCTATTTCATAGACACCATAAAACACATGGTATCTAGGCTGCCGTAGCACCGTAGTAGTTGTCATATTATTCCTATCTCTAACAAAACAGGTCAGGAGCTTACAAAGCAAAGTTTAATATCCACACTTTCACAGAAATATAGAACATTGGAATGACTGAAAACAAACCCCAGAAAATCATCATATAACGAAACTTCTGCTGGTGATGATAAAGCTTCCAATTTGAACTAGTCAATGCAGTAACTAGCCAAATGAGGCCCAGGAACATTTCAAATGCGCTCAATGAGAATGACGAAAATGAATTTTGAATTTATTTTGATTTTAACTAATGAAAATTTAAATGTACATAGCCACAGTGCTGCTAGTGGCTATGCTATTAGCGACACTTGACCTCCTTGGAAAAATGACCATTTTGATACAAAATTTTGGAGGATTCCTGGAAAATACTCTATCCAAAAAATAAAAAGTCTCTCTAATTAATTTTTATATGGTCTGAAATTCTGAGATTCAGAGATTTAAAATGTCTTAAGGAGAATAAAGGAAATCGTTATACATGTTCACAAAAATAATTTAGATATTGTTGTTATCAATAATTTCCTCCTTTTTAATTTTCTCTCCATGATTAATTCTTTATTTATTTATTTATTTTTTGTGGGTACCAGGGGTCGACCTCAGGACCTCGCGCGCCAGCAGGCGCCCGGGCCGCTGAGCGATATCACTGGCCCCTTTTTCGTATGTGGGTTCCGGGAGTCGAACTTGGGCCCTTGTGCTTGCCAGGCAGGTGCTTACGCCTCTGAGCCATCTCACCGGCCCCTCCATGATTAATTCTTAATTTCATCCTTCAACTATTACATCTTATGTTATCATTTCTCTTTCTGTAGCTCATTTGTCTCCTCCAATTTCTGTACGCATTTGGGATCTCCAATCTATTTTCCCATTACACTTTATGTCCCATATCTCTTTTACTTCCCCCTTGGCTGGCCTCATAACTCATCACTAAAAGTGATCTCTCACACAGACATTTAACTTCACTTTCCCTTTTCCCTTCCCTCCCTAACTCTAGTGAAAACCCAATCCCCCTGCTCTGTCAGCACTTCATAGCAATAGCTGAATGTGATTGGGAAAAACAACTGAATGCTAATATATCTTATTTTACTTCCATGACTACCTAGAGTATATCACCCATTATTACCACCAGTTAATTTTCTTGCCCTTTATTTTCATATCAAGAAGATTTGAAATGTTCACTCTTCTAACAAATGTGCTCTCATTCTGAGTTTTCCCTCATGATCCTCCTTAACTCAGAGAATATAGAAGGACACTAGAGAGGTAGTGCTCAAACTCCAGGATTAAACCTACCCGCTAGGCCTATTCTTCTGACTTCGCACAGGTTCTGATAGATGAACACACTGCCCTGAAGCTCAACTCATGCCCTGTGCATTGCATCCCTTCCCAGTTTCGCTACTTGAGGAATCACCCCTAAAAGCTCCCTTTCTCTTCTGCCATGTGGTATCTCTCCCTATGCATATGAAACCTCTAATATCCCCTCCTTAAAATTAAATCCTCAGGACTCTCAATCCCCTGAGAGTAACTGCCTTATATTTACATTTGATTCTCTCGTGGAATAAGTGTATTTTCTGATTTCCTAGCTTGACATCCTCTTTTCTCATCCTTTCTTAAACACAGAGAGGCTTTCTTCCCACTACATCCACCACAATTGCTTTTATCAGTTATCAGTGACCTCCTTTTGATAATTTCAACAGTGAATTCTCCCAGTTCCTACTTCACTGGATTTACCGATACTTGTACATATTTGAATACTCTATCCTTTTTAAAATACTTTATATACTTGGCTCACAGATAATCCTTCTGTCATATTTCTGTAATATCTGTGGCTTCCTAGCTAATTTCTTTTCCACATACCTGAACACTGACCACAAAAGATGGGCACTACCTCCCATCCACAGATTTGGTTCCTGGGTCCAGAATTGGATCACAAATTGAATATTTGATGATATTATCACATCTAATGGCTCCAAATGGCAAATATGCTCACATCTCTCAAAATCCTGAGTTCCAGGCTCAAGACTAGTAGCACGTATTTGTCAGCTTTTCCACCTCTGAAACATAATGTCCAACACTCACACTTTAAGGGAGCAGAGAAATAATTTTGTTTACACTTCCAGAGTATTCAGTCCATGGTAAGCTTACTCCAAGGCAGAAACCTACTGCAGAAAGGCAAAAGAGAACAAAGTTCCTTAGCTCATGGTGGCCAGGAAACAGAATTAGAACAATGCCAGAGAGAAGGGGACCAGAGATCATGAACATTACCCAAATTCAGGCTTCCATGACCCATCCAGACACACAGACATGTGCATTATTAGTCCCCTTAACAGCTCTGAAATCATTCAATTTGACACAAGCTTAATCACCACACTGCATATATTCTGTACTTAATATACATCTCATAGTTAATATGTCCCACCCTCACAGTCACTTTTACTGATCTTAGAGAGTTTCTATTCTTCTAAATACTCCTTTCTTCCCGCTTCTACATTCACCCTCCCCTCCTCTATATATTTTCAACATAACAGAGTGAATTTCTTTTATTTATTCATTCATATTTTTATCTTTGCTCTCTTTGTTCTTGTTGGTGTCTTCTTTTTTTTTTTTTTTTTTTTTTGACAAGGTGTTGTTACATAGTTCAGGCTGGCCTTGAACTCACTATGTAACCCAGTTGGCCTTGAACACAGGGCAATTCTCCTGCTTTAGCTTCCTGAGTGCTGGAATTACAAGCATGCACCACCAGACCTGACATTGTTTTCTTGTTTTTACTTCTTGCTCTCTTTCTTTCTCTCTATTCTCTCTCTCTCTCTCTCAAACCAAAATGTCCTGCTCCTGACTCACACATTCCTCAAATCGCTGACTGTGACTTCAGTCCTGGAGTGCCTTTGACATCATATTACCACATCTCTGCTCCAACCTCTTTTTCAACTTTGCTGTTCCAAGGACTTTCCTATCATCCTTACATAGAGTAATTTCTGTGTTTGCTGCTCCCTCTGCTGAGAATTTTCTTGACAAGACTATTTGGATGACTTGCTATTCATTCTTTCCAGATTTCTCCACAGTGCTACTTTTGAGACAGGATTTCCCTAACTGTCCTATATAAAATAGCAGCCATTCATCTTTACTCCCCATCACACTTACTCCACTTTAGTGTCCTTCATTGAATATTGAATCCAGACAAAATATGTGTTATATTCTGTATATTTTATTTCTTCTCTTCTCTCAATAAAATGGAAACATTCAGAGTGCAGTAAATTAGTCCCTGCTATACTCTTAGCTCTTACAGCTATGCTTAGTAAGAGGAAATCTAATTTATCCTGACCCATTCTGTAGACAAATAAAAACATGAAAATGTTCCATTTTTAACTAAGATCTTATGCTTAGCTACTTATAAAGCTAATCATTTTAGCATAATATCTAGTGAACAAAATTTTTTTTTATAAGCAGGTACTGGGAGTCAAACTCAGGACCTCGCACTTGCCAGGCAGGTGCTTATGCAACTGAGCTATATCACTGGCCCAAGTGAACAAAATTTTACCAAAAATAATACTAATCACATGGTTTTCCAGACTAAAGGCTGTTTTCCACATAAATACCTTCTGCTCCATTACTGCTCTCTTCAGGTAACTATGTTTTCTTAGGGCTAAAATGATCAACCAATTCTGAATAAGATGCTACATTGTAGTATTTTACCATCTGAAAAGGTTAAATAACTAAATATTTTAACCTTGAGATCTATAGTCACACAAAATAAGGTTTGAAGCTGGCTCAAGGACATATTTAGACTTTTGTTCAACTCATTCTATTTCTCTAAAGCTAAGTTTTGTTTTGCTTTCTTCCCCTATATATACCTACAAAGAAAATAGACATCTTTGTTTTGTTGTCTAGAAAGTTAACTAAAATGAAATATGTGACACAACTGTCAAAGAAATGAGCAATTTTATATGTATCAGAGGCTAGCACACCATGACCCTGTTGTTTTTGTAAATAAAATTTTATAAAAATATAACCACATCATTTTAACTTATTGTCTGTGGCTGCATTTACACTGTAAAAGCATGGTTGATTATAGCCTGCAAGGTCTGAGATGTTTACTCTGTCATCATTTACAGAAAAGGTCTTTCTCATCTGTGAATCGCACCATAGTAAACTTCCACTAGTAAGTGTTCCATGAACAACACATGTCTTGGTTTTTAAAAAGGACATTTGGGGAGCCTGAGGCCAACTTGGGCAACTTAACAAGACCCTGTTTCAAAACAAAACACAACAAAACAAAACAAAAAAGAATTAAAAGGGCTGAGAATGTAGCACAGTGGTACAGCATTTGCCTAACAAGCATAGGACCATAAATTGAGTACAGAAAATAAAAAGACCATTGATGTTTGATAGTTGATAGCCTACAATCACTTATATAGCACTTATTATTTTACTTTATTAATTCACTGAGTTATCAAAAATGACTCTGTGAAATAGACACTATTACTGTTCCTACTTAAAATGAAGAAAGTAAAGCACAGAGATGTTACATAAGCTACCCAAAATAGACCACCTATAAGCAGCGTTGATGGTATTTAAACTTAGGCTTTTAAATATTTCCTCCCAAATAACCGTGTAAAACTCTGAAGGATATATTTCATACATCCAATGTATAGGGGAAGAAACATACTTTGATTTACGGGGCCATTTATTAAGTTGGAAAATGTATTTTGTCTTGCCAGTATAATATTGATCTTAGGAATACACGGTAAAACTAGAATGGAGAGATAATATCAGAAGACTGTGAGACGGGGACTTCATTTGAAATTAAGGAAAAGCCAATGATTTGGATGGGGTCTGTGCAATGAGTGGTATATTTGTACATACGAGAAAGAGTTTTTAGTTTTAATGATGATTCCTTAGAGTGCAGTGCTCTATATCCTAATTGCCTACGTCAGCTCAAGCCCATTGAATCTTCTATTTCAACCAACTCATATAATGAGAACCACAAGTTCACAGGCCACATGAGCAAATAATGAGGAGAACTGCATAGAATGAGGAAGGAATGCTTGAGGCATTAAAATATGTACAATGTTAAGAGTCAAAATAGCATAGACTTTGGAGTTCAACTTGAGCTTAAATCCCAAGGTTCACAAATTACACACTAAGTGGCCTTTTGTAAGTTCTTGAATCTTTCTGTTCTTTAAGTTCATCATCTTTGAAATGTAGATTTTAATTGTACCCATAAACATATGATTACTCGAAGGATAAAAGCATATGCTACTTCTAAATTGTTTAACATACACTAAATGCTAAGGTTGAAAAACTAATGCATAATATTACCTTGTAGATAAGACTTTCTTGGTGCACTAATTGACTTTTCCTCTTGTATTTCCAGTACCCAATGTGCTGTTTGACCTGTAACATATGCTAAACTAGTGTTGAATAAATTAAAAATTTGCTGATCCTTGTTTTCCCTTCAAAGTACAAACTCACCTCCTCCCCTGTTTATCCTGATCCTGCCAATCCATCACAGGAAAATAGTCATTATAGAGATAAAATTCTTGAAATATGAGTACTTGATATTTTACTTTATTCATTTAGTTTCCAATCTGCTAAATGGTTTTATTTTTTTATTTTTTATTTTTTGTGGGTACCGGGGGGTCGACCTCAGGACCTCATGCGCCAACAGGCACCCGTGCCACTGAGCGATATCACCGGCCCCTTTTTTGTTTGTGGGATTCGGGAGTCGAACTCGGGCCCTCGCGGTTGCAAGGCAGGCGCTTACGCCGCTGAGCCATCTCACCGGCCCTGTTAAATGGTTTTAATACTATATGTTATGCACTTACATATATTTTGGAATAATCATAGAAATTGAATTAATGCTATAGAGGAGGATTATAAGGAGATGGGAGATGATATTATGTAGACATCAAGAATTGGCATTACTATTTTTCAGTACGGATAAATTTTCCTGATTTCTGTACCCACAGTTCATTCATCATACTGTAGGAAAAACAATTATTCTAAAATGAAAGTCATAATTTATGATTTATTTAGTTCAAACCATTGAATGACTTCCCAACAAACTCAAGTAGATGTGGAATGACTTCCAGATCACTGACCTTATAATGATCATTTATTGCCTGTGTCTTCCATTAAAATATAAACTCTATGAAGGTGGAGTTTTTTCATTGAAAATATTTGCATTTCCTGACCAGGGAACAATGCTGAAAGACAATATGTGTAACCTAGATATCTGGCTCTACTGGTTGAAGTAGGATATTGGATCCCTCATTTCATACACCCTCATTTCATTGGCTTCTCACTTGCAAACTGAGTTGAACGGATGCTGAAGCGTTTAAGTTCTGCATGATGTAGAGGTTCTTTGAAGGAAACTAGACAAAGGGGATATTTGTGACTTGGGCTTTAAAACATAGTCCCTGCTTTAGCTTAACTTTTTCTATTACTATGTATTTTATATAATGCATCACGTAGAATCTAGGATTAGTGTTTAGAAAAAAATTGTACTGTTAAGGGAACAATGTGCATCACCCAGTCTTAATTTATTACTTTGGTTGGAACAGTTATCTGTTGGGTCCATAAATTTATTATGATTTACTATGAGAAAATCAAACCTAACTGTAAATATGATTGTCAACATAGCCTTAATATTGGCACAGCTTAATCTGAGACCACTTTGTATTGTGTGTGTTTAAATTTATTACGTTTTTTATGTCACATAAGTTACTTGAAAATTTAGAATCAGAAAAAAAATAAAAATTTTAAGCAGTAACTGAAGACATAACATCTGTTTTACTTTGGGGATTTTAGGACTAGTACACAGCCAAATAGAAGTGATGAATTAGGTCGAGTATTATTTGAACACACACGACAGCCACGTTTAATTTCCATAATAGATTAAAAACATGTACAATGGTAAAGTTTAATCCAGGTTCCAAGAAACAGACTAATGATTGCTATATTTTAATAGCATTTGTGTATCTAACATTTTGCCAAAGTAAGAGGAAAATTTCAGTGTCAGTCTCTTTGGATTTTCCTCAACATTCCATAAAATGTAAATTAAAATAACCATCCCACCCTTAAACATAGTGTCTGAGTGTCTCTCATTCTTTATCTTAGATGTCTTCACATAAATTTACTGGAGTGGCTGTAGGGACATTGTATAACTCTATAACTCTAAAACAATCAACTGACATATAAAGAGTTGCTTAGAGTTTGTACAGTGCTGTAAAACTCAGGCAAGCTGGTTGCTGGCAGCTTACACTTTTTGATCTTTACATAAATCCACGTTGGAAACGAACTCTGAGCACCCATGAGATAACTCGGACTTCTATGACTCCTTTAGTCCTAAATCCAGAGCATTCTGGTCCAGGAGTTTTAAATGAGAACTTCTGGAGACCTGCCTACCTTTTATATCCAAAGCTTGTGGGGAGTAAAGGGAGCAAATTTAAATTTAAAAAGAAGAAGGAGGGCCTGTGAGATGGCTCAGTGGCATAAGCGCCTGGGCCTGAGTTCGACTTCCGGAACCCACATACGAGAAAAAGGCCGGTGATATCGCTCAGTGGCATGGGTGCCTGCTGGTGTGCGAGGTCCTGAGGTCGACCCCCGGTACCCACAAAAAAAAAAAAAAAGAAGAAGGAAAAAAATTTAAAAGTGAAATAACTGAGTTTAAGTCTCAGCTGTCTTTGTCCTAAGGAAATTATAACTCTGGAAGCTCTGTTCTTGGAGATTAGGCAAAATAGACAAGAATGTCATTTTGCTTCCCACACACTATTCTGACCTAATTTTCCTTCACCAGTCTTCATCCCCCGTGAACAAATACCGAGTGACAATATGCATACACAGATGAAAGCAGTTCTGTGTGAGACACGCCAGAACAATGTAGGCTCTTCAGCTGCAGCATGTTAACGATTCCTGACAGGGGCACCCTTCCATTTGTCCTCAAAATATGAGCTGCTGAGAGGTAAATTCACTGAAGTCCTTTAAAAATGAGTGGTGGGTAGAACTGGAAATAAATAAACAAACCAACAGGTAATCTAAGTGAGTTGAAACGCTTCTCCAAGGCGAAGGAGGAGTCTGCATCCATCACACGGTGACATTATAAATCTGTATGCTTTGCAAGGCAATGACATGAAAAATTAGACTGAACAAGCCACAGATGCACAATTTGTCAGCCTCAAAGGAAAGGTTAATGCAAGCTAAATATTGACATGTCAGCAATAAGGATTACACCAATTATAAATTTACACCATCACTGGCTGCACTTTAATGACTGTGTGACACTGACAGGTCAACATAGGGTGGAGGGATGACAATTGAAGGGAGCATCAGAGAATTGGAAATCAGTGCACTTGGACTTCTTAGCATTTCATTTTGTTTCCTATATCTTACCTTTATATTATGAACGGTTCTCCAGAGAAACAGAGATGAGAGATGATAGTTTCACACATACACACACACACACACACACACATACACACACACACACACACACACACACACACTGATTTACCATAAGAAAATGGCTCAGGTGATTATGAAAGCTGACTAGATCCCGGATCCGCTGGGTGACTTAGCGAGCTGGAGACCCAGGAGAGCTGATGGTGTACTCCCCGTCCAAAGGCCAGCAGGCTTGAGACCACCAGAAGAGGCAATGCCTCAGCTTCCGCAAAAGGAAGGAAAGTGTCAGTCTCCTAGTTGAAGGCAGCCAGGCAGGTGGGATGGTTTTTCACTCATGGAGGGTCAAGTGTTTTTGTTCTAAGCATGCCTTTAATTGACTGAGTGAAGCCTATCCACACTATTGTCCACAACCTCCCTTTACTTAAGTCTCTCAATCCATGTAAGGGTCATTGTCTCCCCAACAACCGCTTTGTAGAAACACTCAAAATAACGATCAACAAAATACCTGGCACCCTGTGGTCCAGTCAAGTGAAATAAACATCACAATCTTTATCTGAACCTTTGTGTGAGCAAATACTAGAATCTAACAGTCATTGTTCTTTTCCCTTATCAGGCCCTGTGCCCAATGCTGTACATGTAAATTCCTATCACCATCCTACAAAGCTATTAGCGCTTACATTGGCTCCATTTGCCGAAGAAGTTAAGTGACTTGCTCCAGGTCACAGTGTTGGCAAGTAAAGGAGACCTGGACTGGAACCCTGCATGTGAGCCTGGCTCCTAAGCTCTCAGTACTAACCTCTGTGCTCTATTGATGCTAAATAATGGTTGTCTCTGGAGGACGAGTACTTGCAACCTAACAACTAAGAAACTTTCTATACAAGAGCACTACCAATTGACCCAGTGTTTAAGTTTACCGCTGCAAACTTTGTGTTTTTGCTATCAGAAAGCATCATTATCCCTACACGTTTATACGACTAGAGCAGCAAAAAAATGTGTAGGTCTATAAATCCTACAAACTTAGTGAAATAAATCAACAAGGTCACTTTTAGTGGTTGCATTTGCACAGGAAGCAGAATCTTGGAGAATTCACAGATTCTAAGAGAATATACATAATTAGTCTGGAGAACTTTATGTTGATTATTTATTCTTAGTTTTTCATTTCTGTATTTTCATTTTATTAATAATAGCCATGAACTATGTTTTGTCAAAAAATAAGAAAATAATAATAGTTAGTCGGAAATGAATGGGTTAGGTCAAAAGGTATTTTGAAATGTAAAAAAGAAAATCTCAATGTTCTAATCCAAAATTGGGCACTAGAAGCAATTCAATGTCCCAAAGTCAGCTCCGGCATCGTGATCTTCAACCAAGATAGGAGTACAGGAAATGGGAAATTCAGGGAAAGATAGTGTTCCTCCAGGTACAGTAGGATGACCTATTGTGAGGACCCTCTTCTATTCAGCAGAGGGTCCACTCATACTGAACCAATTCATGTCCTTCCTACCTCTGAGTCTGCAGATGAGGATATCAGAAAGTCAGCAACCAGAGAGACTCTTGTGCATAGCAGGGGAATGGTTGGCACAGCAAGGAAAATCCTTGTGAAATCCAAAGAACCGCACTTTTCCAAGCCGCCCTCAAGTTCATACAATGGACCCAGATAAACATAAAAGATATGGAATTTAGAACCATATTCAAACAAGAAAGAGACTGAAACAAATGAAAACAAATATGAGTAAAGAGAAAGATGGAATTTTTAGTAAAAATTAAGAACTTCCACGTTAAAATAATTAAAAGACCAGTGAATAATATGCCTTCTATTCTCTTCTCTCCTCCCTATATATGTATACATAAATATTACATATGTATATATTTGTAGGAAACACAAAAGAGCAGAAAGACTCACATAGAAAGGGTTCTGTTTAGCACGTAATGGAATCCAAATCCATCCAAAGCTACATATATGATTTTGGCTTTTATATCCAGTTCCATTTAATTTCCATTTTAATTGGAAATGGTGCACTGGAGAACAAAAAAATGATAAGCCATCAGAGAAGTTATTAATTCCAGGAGTAAGGAAGATAATGTTTATATTTGCCAGAGAAGAGGCAATTAAAGTGAGATTATGATTGAAGGGGATAAGAGGCAAGGCATACAAAATAGAGGCACTAAAATGATACAGAATAATAGCAGCAAAAGAGAGCATGTGGCACTGTGATTGGTTATGCTAAAACTTTCCAGAAATATAATGATCTGTCAGATCATTTGTCCTATATGATGGTGTTATTCACATTAATAAACGATGGCACAATAAAAGCTTTGTGACAGTAGACCCACTGACCAATATATTATAAGATCTAACTTGTTGAAGGCATGAAGGGTAGTAAATCAGTGGCACTGTGATATTAGTAATAATCACAAAAATTATGAAAATAAGAACGATAATTGTTAATAACCTTCACAGTTTACCAAACACATATACTGTAGGACTTTATTATCAATTCAGCTTTGAGTTTGTGCTTGTATTGAAAAAACGTTTCCGAATTACAAATGAACACTTGAAAACACACCGCTAGAAATATATTGATTCTTTTAAAATTTTGCATTCACAAGTATGGAATCCAAATACTTTAAATATTATGTTTGGTGGCTTAAATGATTTGGCTATGAGAATGAATGGAAAGTATATACTTCTAGTTTTTATTTATGGAAAATTTCACAAAATAAATGATATATTCAATTAAAAAAGCAGAATTTATTTTGTCCTATCAGGTAAGGACAGGAATAGATTCCAGGGCTCAACATTTTCTTCAGAGCTCAATTTTTCTTTGTTTCTATTTGGCTTTCTTCCCCAAAATGCTTTTACCACTTTGTAAGCATATTAACCACCAGTAAGGAAAAAAAATCATATTCTCCCAGTTTTACAAGCCTATTACAAAAGAGAATTTTATTTAATCTCCATAGGTCAATGAGATCACTTACATTGAGCCATGTACTCATTCCTAGATCTGGCATACAGGAACACTGCTTTGTCCTCCAGCTTGATTCATTCAGCAATCCTAAAGGTAGACAAAGGATTTGTCATCAGCCCCTCCAAGGGGCAAAATAGAGTCTTGAAGGACCTTGACTTTTGAGGGTCAGAAAGCATGGAGAATACACACACACACACACACATACGTAACACAAAAATTTCCAAAATAATCAAATCCATCAGCAACTCTAAAAGGCACAAAAGAAGCCATCCTTCAAAAATACTGAGGGAAAATAATTTTTTATCCTGTAATAACATAGCTAGCCAAACTTGCAATCAAATATGTAGGTACAGTAGGATATAGTCACACACAATTCCAATTAAGGGGAGCTATTGGAGGATGTGCTTTGGATAAATGAAAGTGAAAACTGCAAAAATGCAAGAAATGGAGTCTGGGAAACAGAAAATCTAATCCAGGGAAGGAGAATCAAAAAAGTTTCCAGATATTGTGAACAAAACTATGACAGTAACCAACTATGAGCAAGCTGTTGGGATGAGAGAAAAGACCCTGCTATGGTTTGTGCCTAGATGTCTGCCCAAATCCACATGCAGTCATAGGTGGGCTTTTTCAGAGGTGACTGAATCTAGAGTATGTGATGCTGGGATTAAGGGTGCGTGATTACTAAATCAGCCCACTGATTGGTTTGACACTGCTCTAATCCCAGTAGTCTAGAAACAGTACAAAAGAGGCAGAAAAAAGCTGCTAAGGTCCCTTGCTTTGCGGTCTTCTGCCTGCCATGAACTCTTTTCTCCTCTGCAGTGTCCCTCTGCCAAACCATCCTGCCTTGGAACCAGCCAATTATGGACTGAAAACTCTAAAAACTGTTACGTAAACATTTCACCCTTTAACTTTGGGTATGGAGTATTTTGTTTCAGCAATGAGAGAAAAGTAACTACCACAGACTCTAAAAGAAATACTTCCAAAAAATAAAATACATTGATATATTATTGAATGTCTTGAGACACTGAGAAGTGTTAGTTTTGTTATAGAATTTGGAAATAATACAGAAAAACTATCACTTCCAGAAATAACATAATGTAGCACAATCATGGAATTATAATTACAGTACACTGTGTGGTATAGACATGAATAATATTTAGGCAATTGAAATAAGATCATATATTGATTTTGCAAATAAGAATACTATAAAAATTCAGTGATCCACAAAGTGTGTCCCAGAATAGCAGCAATAGGACAATGTGAGAAATTGCGACTGTGACCCTGCTAGATTTGAAATACAAATTATTGGCTCCCACATCAGAACTACTGAACCAGAAACTCTGAGGACGGAGGCCACACTCTGTGTTTCATAAGCCCATAAACTCACCCTGGTGCATAGTAACATCTGAAAATTTGCTCTATTTGTATTAGTATTAGAAGGGTGTGGATTTAGGTTATGGGAAGGATTATGAAAGCCAAACATCTCTCTTCCAGTGTAAAATATTTATGAGAAACAGAGTAATCAGAATAGTACTCAAATTAGATTTTTAAGAAACATAGATATGTCTCAAATAGAAAGGTAAATTTATTAAAAGTGGGGTTGTTCAAAGGAACAAGAATTAGGAGTGGAAAATATGAGACAGAGAAGTATTTTTCTCTCTATGGCACTTTCTAACTATTGGTACTATTTAACACTGTAAGATATTCTATTTTAAGTTAGCCAAATTTAAAAAAAATTAATTAGCAGGTGATGAAAAATGGAAAAATAGATTTTGAAGAAAAATAAGACAAATTATATATAATTGTGAAAATAAATCATATTCTCTAATAGAATATGCAAAATATGCTTGTATCAGTAACTAACTTCACTTTTTGCATCATTTGTCTGGTACTTAGAGACATTTGAATTTGTTACACGTGTATGTATTTCCCGAAAATAGGATGTCATAGTCAAAGATTAGGTGACGATTTTAAAAGAGATTTTGTAAAGTATTAAAGACATTTCCAAGGAAGGTGACAGAGACAATAAACTGTGTGACTGATGTTTAGAAAAAGGAACTATAAAGGATGATCGCCAATTGTTATGAGAAAAGAGAAAATCGGAGTCAAATTTATCTATGAAACAGGAGCTTGGGAAATGGGATGACAGCCCTGAAAATTGAAAAGCAAATGGAAGCTTCAGTTTGTAGGACAGAGAGAATAAAAAAAAAAAAAAAAAAAAAAAAAAAAAAAAAAAAAAAACTGAGGCTATGGATTTGTCTACTATCTATTTCTGCAGGAATGGAGGTTAAAACTATGGCCTTGATCAATCTAGAAAGGAGGAAAGAAGTTTCTAGAGGTGCTTGACATTATTGGCAGGGTGGGTTGTTTATTTTCAGCCTGTGATGGTTTAGTAAACATTCTTGGTAATGCTTCATTATTTTCCTACTGCCAGGGGTGTGTAGTGTCTGATAATATAAAACTAACTTGAAGCGGTGATTTATATTTTCAGTATTATTTGATGGATAACTAAGCAGACTGTCTAAATGCATATGCAAATGAATTGATTAACCAGTTTCGCTTTTAAAATGACCTCTGTTTTGTATTCTGCTTTTACATAGACTCTTGATTTATCAGAAGATTTAGTGGTGTACAGTATTTGGGTTTACATAGAGTGTGGTGAATTTTAATGAAAATCATTTATCATCTTCAGGACTCAGCCAATACATGTCCAAGTCAAGCCTGTTACTCTCTTGCCAAGTTTAGCACCTTGCAATGGGATTACATCAACTCCTAGCACCAGGACTTTGAACTCAGCATTAAGAAAATATCAACAACACAGGGTTGTTTCGTTGATAGTCACGATGTTTGATCTTAAAAATGACGATTATTACTAAGCATTTGTAGCTCAAGCTTTATAATGATAACAATGATGTAAAAATCATTTACTATGTACCTACTGTATACCTAATTTAAGAGTTTTCATACATTTTCAATTTTATCTAAAACTTATCAAGGTTGCTGTGCTTGAAGGATATGAACATTTAAGTTAGGAGATGATACAAGACAGATTATATGAAAATGTTACCATAAGGTCTATTCTGCACAGAAGCATAAACTCTACCCAAGATTTCTCCATCAAGGGTATTAATTTTCTCCACTGGTTTTATACTTTTCTCTCTTTGCAACGGCCTAGTACATAACAAAAAAAAAATTAAATGTATGTGGCACTACTCTGATACTGCATAGAACATTTTTATAATGTTGCATAACTGATGAGAGAATGGTTCACTGAGTATTCATTAGCATGTACTAAAACCCTGACATATATTAATGTACATATAAAATAATGAAACCTAGTAGTTATCTATCATTTGCAGACTATCATTTCACAAACGTTGAAACGAAGATTAAGCTGGGTATGGTGACACACATCTGTAATCCCAGGACTCAGGAGATGCAGGCAGGAGGATCACTGTGAGTTCAAGGCCAGCCTGCGCTACATAGTGAGACCCTGCCCTGACTCAAAAAAATAACAACAACAACAGCAACAAAAAAGAAACAGAAAGTAAGAGAAATTAAAGCTGCTGGATAAGCAGTTTGGGGGATGGGGAATGCAAGGTAATAAAGCCCAATGAAGAAAATTTCAAAGCTCATTTTGTTATATCGTGCTGACTCAAAAGTAGAAGAGAATATTCCCTGTCAAATTAGAGAGGCAAGACCAAAATCTCTGAGTAACCTTATAAAGCACAGAATAGAGTTTTGGAGCATTTAGGAAATAAGGCACTGTGTAAGTAATATTTGTTGAGTACCACCTTCCCTGGAACTATAAACCCGTAAATATGGCATATTGTTTGCAGCATATGTGCTGTTATACCACTAGATTAGAGAAGCTACAATGGCTCTGAAGAAATGAGTGTTTGCTTCTTGTTCACACAGCATTAAACCTGTATTCCATACTGTCATTTAAAGACCCGGGGACAGAGGCTTCTGTCTTCAAAATCTGACGTTCAAGATATCTCTTGGTTCACCTCCATTTAAAGCAGAGGAGAAAAAAAAAGACTGGAGATGAGTTACAGGAGAAGTGTACACCAGGGCGGAATGTCACCCATCACTTTCGGTAACATTCCCACAGCTAGAAGGTCACGGCTGTACTTAAGGTGCAGAATTCAACAAAGGTGTCATAGAAGGACGTCCACTTCCCAGGTACAGTTTTCATTACAGAAAGGGGAGAAAGAATTTTTAAAGATAGCCATCCATCTCTGATGCACATGAGAATAAGTGTCTTCATCATTCATATGAAGAAACTAAGCTCAGAGATACTAAATAACTTGCCTGAGGATTCAAGGCTGGGAAAGTATCAGTTCGCATGCAAATCTGCTCGGCACTCAACCAACCACCACCTGTAAACTAAGTCTGGTCTGCCAGTTGTTTTCATAGGAAAAGTGTTGATTTATTTGCCCATTATCTGTGACTTCTTTCCCACTACAATGGCAATGGTGAATAGTTCTGACAAGAGACTATGCCCTGTATAATTTTAACTTTTTTCTCTCTGTTCTTTTACAGAAAAAGTTTGCTGACTGTGTAAGTTTTTTTATTGTATCTATAACAAACTATGAAAAACTTGATGGCTGAAGACAGCACAGATATTTTTTCTTAATTTTATACTTCTTGAAGTCAGAATTCTGAAATGGATTTTAGTAGGCTAACCTAAAGGTGTCAGAAAGGCTGCATTCCTTCCTAAGGACCCTAGGGGACAATCACTTTCCTTGCCTTTTCCTGTCTATGGAAGTTACCTGCATTCCTTGGTTCCTGGCTCCTTTCCATCTTCAAAACTAGAAAGGGCTCGTCAAACATTTTTCACAATGCATCACTTTGACTTTTATTCTTCTGACCTCCTCTTTCATTTTTAAGAAAAATGTGACTATTATTTTGACCACCATTCTTCTGCCTTCTTCTATTTAAGTACTCTTGTAATTACGTTGAACCTGCCTAGATAATCCAGGATAATCTCCCTTTCCTGAAATCAAATGATTTATCTGCTTCATTTGACCTGCAACCTCAATTCTTTTTTAACATGAAATCTAAAATATACACAGTTTCATAGTTTTGCGTGTGAAGATGTTTAGCAGTCAGTCATTCTGTCACAATGGCAGTTAATCCACATTGTAAATGATCTATTGTTCGTTTCCATTGCACAACTTCCTGCCCCTAAAAAACCAGAAAAGCCTTTATTACAGTCAGAAACATTGAATCTCATAAAAAACATGGATGGTAGAAAGACTGGAGAACAGTAATTGAGAGGGAAAAATATTGTGGAAAATTGCGAATAAAGAGATATGGTGTAGGAACTGATTAAGCATTCAGAGATCTGTATGCAAAGAAATCCTCCGCTTTGAAGAGAATTGACAAGATGAAAATCCACAAACTCTGTAGCCATTAGATGTACTGAGTGGATTGCGATCGTGTAGTGCATTAAGAAAACAATGAAAATTACCGTTCTTAAAAAAGGTTAAAAAAAACGAACCTTATTCTAATCAAGGGGGGATGAACAGAGGAATGCAACATAAAATAAAACTGACTTTGTTTTTCTCTTTTTTATTAAGTTTATTGGTACATTTTATATATATACAATGATCGTGGAATTTGTACCCATACATGACATTTTGATTCCTCTTTTTATTCCCAATCCCCTCTCCTCCCTTCAACTCATCTTCCTCTCCCTATTTACAAAGCTTTGTTTCCATTTTATCCTTATTTTTATTTATTTATTTATTTATTTATTTATTTATTTATTTATTTATTGGTACCAGGAATCAAACTCAGGACCTCACACTTGCCAGGCAGGCGCTGCATCACTGAGCTAAATCCCCGGCCCTATCCATTTTTTTAAATCATTTTTTTTTCCTTTTTTCTTTCCCTTCCCCCTTCCCACATCCCAGTTCTTCTTTCCTTTTGAACAATTTCTTCCCATTTCACAATATCTATTGTACAGTTTGGTCCTTATTTACTCTTTCAGTTTCTCACACCAGGGGGACAATGTGACGTTTATACGTGAGTCTGATTTATTTCACTTAAGAGTATGGTCTCAAGTTGCATCCATTTACCTAGAAATACCTCAAATTTATCCTTCTTTATGGCTGAGTAGTACTCCATTATATAAAAAGAACCACATCTTCTTTATCCATTCCTCAGTTGATGGGCATTTGGGTTGTTTCCAAGATTTAGCTATTACAAAATGTGCCGCTATAAACATGGGTGTGCATATATCACTGTGATATGATACTTTTAATTCTTCCAGGAAGATATCCAGAAGGGGAATAACTGGGTCAAATTGGACCTCTAACCCTAGCATTTTAAGGAATCTCCACCCTGATTTACACAGTGGTTTCAGCAGTCTGCACTCCCATCAACAGTGGAGAAGTGTTCTTTTTTCCCCACAGCCCCTCCAGCATTTGTTATTGGTGGACTTCTTGATGACAGCCATTCTTTCTGGAGATCCCTGTGGAGGGATTGCATTAACCTTAGCTGGAAGAACTTAGATATAGCTAATACCTGGATTTTTCTCTTCTTTGTGCGTTGACAAAATTCAGTGCACATTTTAATCTATCTGCATGGCACATTTGGACTGGCTTTATAGATCTACAGTTGTTTTGATTTGTATCTTTCTAATAACCAGTGATAATGAACATTTCTTAGTATACTTATTTGCCATTTGTATTTCTTCATCTGAAACTGTGTATTCATCTCAGATGCCCATATTTTAATTAGGTCTTTGAATTTGGGGGGTCTGGTTTTTTCAGTTCTTTTTATGTTCTAGATATAAGTCGTTTGTCTAAATGTCAACTGCCTAAAATTTTTTCCTACTTTGTGGATAATCTTTTCACTCTGTTGGTGATTTCTTTTGTTGTGTGAAAGATTTTTAATAAGATGAGATGCCAGTTATTGATTCTTTGTATCATTTCCTGTGCGATCAGGGTTTTTTTCATGAAATCTTTGCCTAACCCTATGTCTTCAAGAGTTCTGCATATTCTCTTCCAGAAGATTTAGTGTTTCTGTTTCAATATTTAGGATTTATATATGCTAAAGATACAAAAACTTTTGCACAATGAATAGCTGTTCCATGCAGAACTCATTATTGATGTCAGTCTGCAAAGAAGATAGTATTATTATTCCCAGCTTAGAGACCCAAAACTGAAACTGGAAGTATTTATTTTTAAATTTGAGTAAACAAAGCTAATAAAACTGTATTTAAATTTTTACTACAAAATATCTAAAACCACACCATATACTGTATATGCAGGGTAAGTACTGGGAATTTCCATCTATTCTTTCAGTTTGTTAAGAGACTGAAATACTGAAGATCTCTCTGGAAGGGTTGCATCAAACTTAGCCGGAAGTACTTAGATATAGCTAATACCTTGGATTTTTCTCTTCTTTGTGGGTTAACAAAATTCACTGCACATTTGAATCTACTTGCAAGGCACAGCTGGACTGGCTTTATAGATCTACAGTGGTCTCATCTGTATTTTGAGTTGCAGATGCCCTCTTACCATTTCTGCAGGTCAGTGTGAGATTCCTCCACCCATCCTAAGTACAGAAAAGAATAAATGTATTTTCAAACCTACGGAAATAGGCCGGTGAGATGGCTCAGCGGCACAAGTGCCTGCCTGGCAAGCGCGAGGGCCCGAGTTCGACTCCCGGAACCCACATACGAGAAAAGGGCCAGTGATATCGCTCAGCGGCATGGGCGTCTACTGGTGCGTGAGGTCCTGAGGTTGACCCCCGGTACCCACAAAAAAAAAAAAAAACTATGGAAATAGTTATATTTTCAAGGTCACCATCAATCATCATAAACTTCATATCTTCCCCTTAAGAGAAGAATAATTCAAATCCCTGATGTATTGCTTTTGTCATTTTGAAAAAAAAAAAAAAAAAAAAAAAACAACCAAAAAACAACAGAACTGTTCCCACTGATACAGTCAGTTATGAAGCAATCTACATGGTACTACTCTGTGTTTCCACCTTCATTTTGTTTCACCAAATAATAACCATGATCATAATAACACTAATGTATGTATAGTTATCACATTTGCTACACTTTATTATATCAAAAATATCTTCATAACCTATGTCTTGTTCAATCCTAATAATAGTCTTCTGAGTTAGAAGTGAAGTGACAATCATTTTTATATAATAGACGTAGATGGTCGAGGAGTTTTAGAACATTCTCCAAGGTCAGTTAGTAGGTAGAGTGTGGGGAGCAGCTGAACTGGAGATGGCTCACACGTGCGGAGTCCAGAGCAATGAGCTCCCCAGAAGCACCCAGAGGGCACGGAGCACTGAGGAGAACAGGTGTTCCAGCCCCGAGAAAGCAGGGCGTGAGAGGCGAGCTAGTTGTTAGGCAGAGTGGTTTCACCTGACATCAAACTGCCCTGTGTGTAAATAAACGCGCTGCGGTCCTGGAGCAGTTCTTTTCGCCAACAGGAGAGAGAGCTCCATCTGATCCTGGCCTTCTGTATCTTGTCTTCATTTCTTCACCTTTCCACCACCCTTCATGGTCCTCACCCCGGAAAGTTCGAAAGCCGCCACGGGAGTAGAGGAGCTGGAAATGAAACCCATATCACAATGATTCCAGAGCTCTTAATGAAGGAAAAATTGGACATTCTTGTGCACCCTTTTTAGAAGTTATATACACAAAGCAAGACTTGTTTTTCTCACTAGCACACGAACCGAGCTGAGCAAAGTACAACTATTAATATGCCTGCTTCTGACTTAGGTGCTCCTACTACCTGGGCTTAATCCGCTCTCCTTCGAGCGTGCCTACCCATTGACGTAAATGGTTGGTGTAGTTTCTTCTACGTTTCCACAGCATAAAATTAAAGGCAGATTTTTCATTTAATTTTCAATGAAGCAATAATGTCCCTGCCCTTCTGAATCTTCATTTCACTTCTGTCAGTGGTTTTTTGTCACTAGCTATGGCTGTATTACGATTTTCTTATCCTAAAATGAGAAAACAAAGAAATGGATGTAGAGGCTAATATATCCCAGAAAACCAAAAAAGGCTGAAGACCAGAGGTCTCTAATATATTGCAATTTTTCGGTGTTGTTGGAGCCACAGGTCATAACTGACTTACGGATATAGAGTGACTTTCTTTGGGAAGGAATATGAAATGTATGTTAGTAATAACTATGTTCAGCAGTGATCCCGTGTAAACTTCTAACACACTGTATACTCATTTCTCATAGGCAGCCAACAAATTTGGAAGCATTTAGGTAAAGACAGTGGGTTAGAGCTCTGAAACTTACAAACTCAGATATGTTTTTACTAATTTAACAAAAAAATGTAAATGAGGTGTTTGCATAAGTGCTTGAAAATATTGTTTGACTCTCTTGGTCTCCATCTTTCAGGTGGACTTTGCTCTGGGTCAGCTTCATGCTCAGGAAGCTAATCAGATGTTGGTGACTTTATATTCCACTCCACCTAGCAATGCCAGTATAAAAAGAGATTATCTTTCCCAGCAGTCTTGGCAAAAAACTGTGGTATAGAGTTTCATTGCCTTAGAATGGGTCATAATCCTTTCATGAATGAAGAACTGTGTGTCTGGCCAAGTCTAGAACATGTGTCCACACCTGAAGCCATGCTGCAGGGCCATGCCAAGGATTTAAAGTGGGGAGAGGTAATGCTCCAAATTACACTAAGATGCCATTATTAGAAGTGGAAATGGATAGTGAGTAGACACTAAACAGGAAGTAGTCCATAGGTAACTAGAGAATATAGCTGTTGAGTGCTTACTATGTGCTAGCTATTATTGTAACTGCTTTATACAAACTAAGTCAATTAACCAGTATAACAAGCTTATAATTATAGGCATTTTACCTAGCATAGAGCAGTTGAGTAATTTTTCCCAAGTCACATAGAAGGCAGCCTTCCTTGTACTGTGTGTTCTGAATATCTGAGCTTGCCTGTGACCAGCAAGGTGAGACTAGAGAGAAGTATCAAGTAAGAAGCCAAATCTATTATGTAGGAACACACCTGCTACTGAGCAGTCAGAAGCCAGCCCAAGAGAAGAATACTACTGTAGGTAAGAGAAGTATATATCTGAAAGCCTACTGGTAGAAAAAGATGAGTGTGAGAGGTAAAGAGGAAGGGAGGGAGACAAAGAGAGGGAAAAGGAGGAGAGGGGGAGAGAGAAGCAGAAGCAGAGAGAGAGAGGGAGAGGGAAGAGACCCAGAACAAATCATTTTTTTCCTGATAGAGTACAAAATGAACACTCAATCTTTTGTACTTGCTCAAAATTACTCATACTTGAACTAAACCAATAAACCCTGCCAAGAAATATATGATTTTCTAATATGACAGCTTATCTTGCATCGGTCTCCCTTGTTTTTTATTTAATATATCTTTATCTTAGTGCATTCGGGCTACTATAACAAAATACCACAGACCAGGTAGTTTATGAACAACAGAAATTATTTTCTCACAGTTCTTGAGACTGGAATGTCTATAATCAAGGCAGATTTGATGTCTAGTGAGCACTCACTTCCTGGCTCATAGATGGGGCTATTTTTTTGTTCCTTCACGTGGCAGAAAAGGTAAGGGGTCACTCTTGGACCTTTTCCACAAAGGCACTAATTTTATTCATTTGGGCTGTATTCCATGACCTACTCATCCCTCGAAGTGCTAATCCCCTACTACTTCAACTTTCAGGTGAGAATTTCAACATATGAGTTTGTTGGGATGTTATTTTATTTTGAATAATGCCCTTTTTTTTTTTTCTTATCACTTTCTTGACTGAGAAAGTTGCAATGGGCTTAATGTTTATATTCTCCCAAAATTCTTGCTGAAACCTTAATTCTAAAGTGATTGCATTGAACACTTAAATTTATTTGGGTGGGGCAGGGGGTGCCAAACATTTATACTATAGTAAGTTTTTTTCTATTCTTCCACTTCAAGTTACTCCTGGCTTTCTGGCTATCACATGAGCTGTGTGCACCTTTGGCCTCTTCCTCTAGGAAGCTTCTACTCATTTTTCAGATCTCCGCGGCAGTGTCCCTTGAGGCTTCTAAGTTAAATCCCCTTTCCAAAAGTTTTTGATGCCCTTGAATCTGCAGGCCTGTAAGCACTAATCACATGTTACTCTGAATAGTTGGTAAATGTTTGCATTTACTGAAATATCAAAAGCTCTCTAAGGAATGTCTTCCAACTTCTGGATGCAGGATAATAGGTGTTAGTTCTAAAATTTTACGTTCACACCTCTCCCTTCTATTTACAATAGAATAGTTTCATTAGTGGCAAATCAAGTATCAAATAATCCCTCTCCTTTCTACACAAACACATACTAACATACACCTAGCATTCAAACAGTGCTTCTCAGTTAAAGCAGTATTTTTAGCTGAAGACCAGGTAGGACCTCTGTTGCATCCTCCTGTTTCATTTCCCGTCCAGAGGACAAACTTACCCCCTAAACTGTGTACCGCAGCACGTGCTGATTTAATGATTCTAAGACCAAACAAATGCCTGTGGAAAAATCTAACTAGAAGCAAAAGTAAATAAAAGGAAACTGGCATATCTCTCAGTCCTTTCTACCTCTCAAGATCTTCACCCGGACTTGCATACAAAAGACAAAAGAAAAAGAACAAGGCAGATGGGGAAAATGATCCCTACCGTTCAGGATGCTGTATTCTGGATATTACCATTTTACATTTCATAATTAATTTCTTGGTTGAAAGAATCACAATGGACTGATTGTTTGTCTTCTCTCAAAATCCACGTGTTGAAACCTTAATTAAAAAGTGATGGTGTCCAAAGCCTGAATCTTTAGGAGGTAAGGTAGTTAGGTCCTGAAGATGGAGCCCTCATGAAAGGGATTAAAGTTCTTACAAACTCTGCCCAGAAAAGTAGTTTTCTTTCTTCACATAAGGTACAATGAGCAATTGCAACCTGCAAGGGAGCTCTCACCAAAACAACCATGCTGACGCCGTGATCGCAGACTTCCTGCCAAGGGAACACTGGGAAATAAATCTATGCTGATTATAAGCCACCCCATCCTTGTTACTTTCTGGCATTCCAAACTGACTGAGACAGAAACTGTACAGTGAAGCATAATAATCTCATGAAAAACACATAAAGCTGATTTATAGCAGAGAAAGGACCCAGAAACACAGAACATAGAATTGCTATTATATTTGGAGAATGTGGTATGGTCTGGAGAACATGGTGTGAAAGGTCGCCACTAAATGTCAACAGGACCATATCTCCAGTGAAAAGAGGGCTTCGGCTGTTTAGCTGTTGCAGGAAGGAAGAATATGCCGCAGGGGAACCCAGGTGGGAAAGGAGAATCAGGAGGAACTTCTTGTGGCATTTGGGGTTTTATTAGAGAATTCTCAGCAAGGTTCAGTGAATTGGGAATATTTTGGGTTCAGATATTATCAAAAATGAGAGCAATTTAATAACCGAGTATCATAATCAATTCTATCCAGGAAGCAGAGGAGTAAAATGGGGTTAAAACTGCTGTTCTAAAGAAGCAGCAATCACTTACAGGCAGTGTACATCAGGAAATGAAGATCCTTGGGTCCAGAGCCTCCTATTGCTCTTTGTCATCTTTGCAGTTCCGAGGAGGACCTTGTCTGTATCTCAGACGCGGCCAGACCAGCCAGTCTTTGTCTTGTTTGGGGGTTATTTATGCTCTATTGGGAACGCTGCACTGTGGTTTTTTTAACAGGGCCATTTTTCACTTTCTCAATGGTTCTGGTCAGAATGACTAAATGAGGTTTCTTCCTTCCTGATCTTAAATCATGTTTTCTCTCCCCTCTCTGACCTCAGGGTGCAATCTTACCATCTTAATGTGATAAGAACTTATCCCGCAATACTAGAAGGGGATGGAGTAAGATGGAACAAGCCCAGACAGAACACTGCCCTTGAGAGACCACGAAGCCTTGGGCATGCCTCATGAGAAGCATCCGAGAAAAGATATAGCACTTCCTTCCACGAAAAGGCACGTGCCCTCTCACTGATCTCTGATCATGGCAGAGGGGAACAGAAGAAATCTCACTGCTCTATTTCTTTTAAAGCACAGTAACCCACCCACTCACTCAATGTGTTTCAACAAATGTCTCAGCTTCTCATCAGCTAGTTCAGTAATACTGGCTCCCTTGGGGAGAACTAGTAAGAGGTAAGAGATAGATCTACTTCAGAATAGAGGAAATTTTCGTTCAGTAATATTTGGCTCATAATATGGTGTATAGGATGTGCTCAAGAAATATTTACCCAGTATATGAAATAAAAGGTAGAAAAAAGATTTTTAGCATATTCCTATCTTTTGGCAGAAGGGTGTCATGTTTAAGGACATTTACTTTGGAGCCAGAAAACACAGAATCTATATCTAATCCCATCATTTACTTTCATGTCATATTAGACCAGCGACTGAGAGTTGCTTCTGAATGTCTGTTCAATAAGGTTGCAAGAATTAAATGAAGTAAAATATGTGGTTTTTTTCAGAGTTTCTGTATACTTTGAATATACAATGTTATTCATGAGCAGAGTTGTGGAAGACACAAACGGGTTGTGATACCCCAGGAAAAAATGCCAAATAAAAAGGAGATTTCTTAATGGCAATGATCCATTTGGCCAAAGGGTTTCTGTATTTTGTCTGAGAACTTGGTTCCTTAGGATATGTTTTATTGTGTAAAAATCAGAGCTATCCAGATAGAACTGTTTGCCTATGCTAGTTCTGTAGTAATAAGATTGCCATAATAATTTCATGCATTCTTACATCTTTCATTTAACACGCATGACAATGTAAGAGAAACCGGAATTAAAGAGGAAAACATGGTCTCTGTCCTAATAAAACTCTCAGACATTATTGATATTTAATATTGATAGTACAAGATTCAAATTCACACTATTAACAAATTAAAGGCATCTTAGTAAGTGTCTGATATTATCTATGGAGTAGTCAGTAGATACGGTCTGATAACAAAGTTAGCATAGGAAAAGAATTCTGGGCAAGGACTGAGTTTGTCCTCCATATTCAGAAAAGGAAATTGGAAAATATCTCTAAGAAAGTGTTTTCTGCATAAAAGATTAGATGATTTATTACCTGTGTTATGAACAGAACTAAGGGAAATGCTTTGCTAGCAATTTTATGAGAAAGGTTCATTATTGCTGTATTGAACTATATTTGGATCTTGCTTAGAAACAAGAGATTGCATTAATTGACCTCTGAATATCTTTGGCAGCCTTGAAGTTGTAAGGGACATTGAGTTGTTGGAAATTCACTTTGCCATATGACTCAAAACAGGTAAGCAATTCTGATTTTACCCAGAAATGTCATCAGAATGTCCTTCTGCTTTTTTGTTTTCCAAAGATTTTGCTTGCTTATCTAATCATATTTTAACGTCTTGATAGCTAAAGTACAATGGGGCCTTACACAGCACACTTATTTTTAAAGATGTCAGTGCTACGGAACAGGGAGCTGGGATAATAGTTCATATGTAGTAGCAATGCTACAAAGCCATAGTTGGAAACACAAAGCCCAGTCTTCTCTCCACCATTAATTTGTGGGTTGAGCTTGCTCACACTTAAACTCTCCTGTCTAAGTTTCCTAAAAATTAAAAAAATAGATTAGTAATACATTTTCATAAAAAGAATTGTAAAAAGGAGATGGGATCATATGTTTTAGAAATCCAAACCATTTTTATTAGTTAGCAAAATAGATTTAAATTTATGATATAAAGGCCAAATATTGTTGGTACACTGTCTTGTCAGCAATTCATATAGGATATTTGCAAGCTTCTGGCTACTCACTATTGTTGATAGATTGAAATCAATAGAACATTTAAACTTTATTGACTTTATTTAAGATTTAAGGGCTACTTGTGTATAAACTTCATTGAAACTGGATTGGAAATATGTAATCTTACACTGTTAAATGACAGTTAGACTGAGGATGATTTAAAGATTTTTGTTAGTGGAGAAAAAATAACAAAATCTTGTGTTTCATCTGTTTCTTATGTTATTTATTTCTTAAATTATTAAAATGATGTGAAGAATAGCCACCATCTACCAAACACCTCTTTATAGACCTCTTTATATCATCTCTAATTCTCATGTCATCTTTAATTCTCAGAATAACTCTATTATATAAATGGGTATTGTTGATTTTTTTATACAGAGTAAGGTAAAAACATAATACATGGCTCGTATGTGGTGGATTCAAGCTCTGAACCAAGATGTAGCAGATCTAAAAGTTTCTGCATTATTCATGTGACATATTTCCTCTCTTCCATAATTTATCCAAGTAGTGAGAAACAGCTCAGAGGGCTGTGGTGTTTCATCTTGAAAGATCTTCCCCCTCTTCATTGGTGAATCAAGTCTTCTATATTCATGAATACTCTTTCCAGCCCCCTTCTTTTGAGGCTAGATTTACCTCTATGTTGATCTGTGAATAAGAGAATGCAACATAATTCTGGTTGAGTGACTTCTCTAATGCTAGCTTAGGACAAGCCTTGAAGGTTCCATAGGGCTTGCTTAGGATACTTCTGGGGAATGTTCCTCAGCCCCACCATTTTCTTTGTAGTGGGCTAGTCTGGACTCTAGAATATTGCATATTTCTGGTTGACACCTTGACAAGCTGAGTTAATGTCTACACAAATACCAACAGGTAATCACAAGAAAATGGAACAAATCCTAGGTTGCTAGATTCATTGACAATTTAGAATGGAAATGAAGAAGATTCTGAGAAAGAATTTTCAGGTAGAAAATGTAGCACATGTCTCCTAGCTAAGAGAGCTTGTGGCCCTCATTGGACAAGAGTTTAATGCTCCTGGAATTCACTGTGAATATGGAAAGACATAACAAGAGATGCGGGTATGAGCAAAGCGGAAAGCTTTTATGCTTAAAGCTTTTATGCTTAAAGAGAAGCAAAAACAAAAAATAATAAAAGTAACAGTGACATAAAGGAACTCAAACTTTTGTTTTATTTTATCTGCAGGTTTTGATAAAATCCAGAGACTTTCTGAGTTTCAAAAGTCCAAAACACTTTACTCAACCCAAAGATACTATTGTTATTTTCCTGAGAGGCAAAGCCACTAACCATTGTTCCTTTACCTTTGGTTCTAATAAGGAAAGAGAGAAATATTAAATGAAATCAAAATTATAAAATTATTCACAAAGGTAATAGTGCAGATACAGAGCAAGGGGACAAATCAATATATTTCCTGTAGAGTTTGGAATTGAAATAAGTCAAATGCTATGAAGCAGTGAGAATTTTGGAAAACTACATGAGTTAAAATAATGCTAATAGATGAGAACCTCTAAAATTAGCTTAACTCACGTGTATTTAGAGCTGACACCTTCTTTAAACTCTCTGCACTCCTACTTTGCAAAATCTATACAATAAATGTGTGATAATATGCATTGTATAATCTGTTCCTGTGCCTATTTTCAAGACTGAGAACCTGAGGTATAAGGAAGGTAAGTAACATTGTCAGTGTTTCACATTACATTGCCCATGATAGTGGTTTTCAAATCGTAATTTTTTCTCTGCAGATTTACTTGGTACCCTCCCTTTCAGAGGTGATAGGGGTTTAGTGTGAGGGAAGGCTCAGAAATTGCAATTTAAACACACACTGTAAACCAGTGCTCAGACATTTTTAGAAGATTGCTAAACATGATATGAGAATTAAATGCAAACCCCTTTCCACAAATGCTGGGTTTAAAGACATAGCTGTGAATGCATTGGAACCAAAAGGGTTGCCCTTTTCCCTTCCTCCCTCCCTCCCTTCTTTCCTTCCTTTCTTTTCGCCTTTTCTTATCTATTTCTTCTCTTTTTTTCTTTGAGCTTGCCCTAGATGTATTAATTTTCACTCTATTTCCTCCCTAAGAAATTGGGAAAATAAACTAATCTTGACTGTGTACTGTGCAAAGAAACTGTACAGTGCTTAACTGTTTACAATGCCCTATCATAGTCTTACGCCCTTTTTCCACCCTTGTGAAGCATACTCATTGGTTCATGGATTGATTCAACATAATTAACTGTACTGGACCACCTTCTCTGTAAGTCATAGAGTTGGGATTTGCCTAGTTTCATTTGATCTCCAAATCCAAAGTATAATGAATTTCAAGATGACGACACAGCGGGAAAATTCTCATCATGTCAGTTATGATATATTTTTCTTTGGAATATATTTCCCTTTCTCAAACAAAGTGTTCCATCTCATCTTGGTTTCCCAGTCTTTTCCAAGGAATTAAGAGTCTTTTAACTGAAAATTACAAAAGGTCAAATTGACTTCAACAGAACAAAACGTCATTGTCACTCAGAACCTTTACAGCCAGGAGACACAGCTTCCTTCGGGACGGGTGCGCCCAGGTACTCATACTATCATCATACATTATTCTAGACCATCACCCCTCTCCCTTCTTCTTTCCCGCTCTCTCCTTCCCCGTTGCCACCTACCCTTCCTTTCTTCTCCCTTCTCTCTCTTTTCAGTACTGCCTTCCCAGTGACTTGGCTAGAGTTTTCTAATTTCTTATGCTAAATTTCAGAAAGTCTTTGAAATGTAGCAAAAAAAAAAAAAGTTTGATATTTCAATAGTGCTAACAGAGTCCTGAAATTGAACTTAAGGTTATATACCCATCATTTAAAAATATAGGGGCCGGTGAGATGGCTCAGTGGCATAAGTGCTTGCCTGGCAAGCGCGAGGTCCTGAGTTCGACTCCCAGTACCCACCCACATACAAACAAAAGGGCCAGTGATATCGCTCAGCGGCACAGGAGCCTGCTGGTGTGTGAGGTCCTGAGTTCGACCCCCCCACACACAAATATATATATATAATAAAACATGGCAACCTTCCACTACCACCCAAATGAAACTCTGCCATGCTACTTTTTCATCAGCTAGGTTGGTGGTATTGTCTTCTTCGAAAAAGTGGGAAAGAAATCCCACCTGAACTACATCATTCAATATCAAATATATATCAATATATATCTGATCATGTGTCCAACATATACTGCGTGTCGGTGTATACCAGTGTCTGGATGTAAGCTACTCCTCTTACGATGAACAAAGACCAGGATATCAGCCAGTTCCCAGAGGGCATCTAAATTATTATTCAAAGGAAAGAGAATAGAGATCAGTCTGGCAGAAAGCAAAGCAGTGTTCTTTATAAAAGAGAAATGAATGTTTCTTAAGAGTACCATTGTGTTACAGCCGGAGGAAGTACATACCTAACTCAGCCTACTTTACAGATGGGTATCCGAGGCCCAGAGGGACAAGCAATTCAACAAGTAGCTGAGAACACTGCATTTGAGACCTTGAGATCACACTTTTAACCCAAGATTCTCTGTTCCTAAAGGACTACAGTGCTTTTCTTTAGTGTACGTTCAGCCGAAACTTTAACACTGTGACTCATGTACATCCCCAAGGATAATGTCCTTAGTATAGTGGTGAAATTTCCCCCTTTCCTTGGATAGGAGAATTTCATCTCTTTTCTTTGCCTTTTTTTCTCTTAATAACCTCTGGGTACTGTAATTCTTTGAAAAGGCAACGTGTGCTTTATTTGTGCTTTGCTATACAGAGGGATTTGGATGGCTCTTGAACTAAAGAAACAAAATTCTTGTTTAGCGTTTTCACTTAAACTAAAATTCAACTATATATTCCATTTCAATGCCTGACTTCGTGAACTTTTCTATGCTAGACTCATTTTTAGGAGTATTCTTCATTATCCCAACCAATAATCCCTCCCATTTCTCATGGACTTCCTATTTGATGATTGTTTGCATAATAAAACCATGCAGGGAAGGTATTTTAATTTGTCAACTCCCCTTTTCTTCTTGGAAAAATTCTGTATATACTTTAATGATAAGGGCAATTTCCTTTAAGTGTTTATTGTAGAGATCTCATTATTTGCTTTATCTCAGACCCTATTATTCTAAGGCATGACAGAATTTCTATGATAGATTTACTTGCCTGTAAAGACTTACAAAATCCATAGACCACCTACATGAAGACCCACTTTAGGAAAATTTCCTAATCCTAGCCTTCTTTTCCAACTCTTTCCTAAGGAACTCTACTTTGTTAGAGTTCAGTTTGTTAGATTAATGGCAACAACATACACATAGACTTCCAAGGGCATCTATTTCTCCTTCAACAGAATTGCTGCTATTCTTCACAGCCATTTTCAAAGACATGTGGCCTTTAACTTGTGTTCCATGGCCATCATGAAACAATTAAGGTATCAAGTTCTTATCCCACTTTTTGATATTCCTTTTGCAATATTTGATATTGACCATTGTCTTAGTTACTTTTCTTCATTGCTGAGACAAAATATGTGACGCTCAAAGTTAAAGGAGGGAAGGATTATTTCAGCTCATAGTTTGTGGAGGTTTCAGTCTATAATCGACTGGCTCCAAAGCAGGGTGGCATGACAGAGGGGCATCACAGAGGAGAAACAGTCCGTTGCAGGCAGAAGGCAGCAAAAGCATCCAAGCAGCAAGCAGCAAGTGACAAGCAACAAACAATAAACAGCAGCTCTCTTTTTGTCCCTTATATCTTATCCAGCCTTCCTGCCCTTGGGGCAGGTAGTCCTCACACTCAGGGTGGGCCTCTCTTAATTCTACCCAGAACTATACCAAATCAATCAGTAGACTAATTTAGTAATCACACACCCTTAGCCCCCACATCACATACTCTAGCTCCAGCCACCTGTGAAAAAGTGACACCCATGGCCACATGGGGCTTTGAGGGGACATCTAGACGCAAGCCATAACAATCACTAATTCTATTATTTCATCACCAAAACCATGTTTAATAGTATGGATGTGTTTATTACCCTGCATATACTCCATTTTAAAAAATTCCTTTCAGATGTTCTACATGTTGATCCTTTTCTCTATTAACTGTCCTCCTACTCCATTTGTCTACCTAGCGTTCTGGATTTTTATTATTAATTAAACATATGCATATATATATATATATATATATAAATACATTAGGCAACTTTCTTTAATAAAATATCTCCTTCAGATACATAGGGTGATTAAAAGTTGGCTACACTGAATACATTCTAAAAGTGTCTACTTCCATTGTATACAAGCAATAGTAAACTGAAGTAGATAGTGATTGTTATCAGAAAGTAGATCCTGGTAGCTGGTAGTTTCAGATGAATTCTCCAAACTTTTATGGAATAGATTATAATCTTTGTTTTAAAACATTTCTACTTCCTAATTGATTCCTTAAAACTATTGTAAACCTATTGCCAAAAAGAGAAAACAATAAGGGAAATCTATGAGCCAATGTCATTCACTACTGAAGATATAAAATTCTGAGGCAAACAATGTTGAACAAAATTCAGTAGTATTAAAAAACAACTATATGACACATAACATTGTAAGAATTGAGATTTATTCTAGGAATATAAATATGGCTTAAAACAAAAAAATATATACTTCATCCATTAAGTTTAAAGATTAGGAAAGAAAATAATATGGTGAAATTTGACATCTATTGTAGCAAAATATTTTACCAAATGAGAATAAAAATGGAGTGCTTTTAAGGTAATTATGCATAAATGCACTCTGCCTCTCCAAAATACTAGAACGATAAATGTGTACACTTTTGTTTGTCAATTAAAAATCATTTGAAAATGTACAGAAAAATCTTTCTCTTCTGTCAGTGCTGGAGATCATACACAGGATCTTGGACAAGTGCTAGTCAAGTGCCCACACACTGAGCTACATCCTTAGTCCTAAATGTGATTCTCAGTGGCAAACAATTTAGAAAGATTCTCTGATCTTTCCAGCTTTGGGAACAAGATAAGAATGCTACTGTCATTGCATCTGCTTAATATTATCCTCGAGACATTCACAATTATAGCAACATAGATAAATCAATAAATAGAAAAGAAAACAAAGCTGTCATTTTTATAAACGTCCATACTAAAAGCGTATCTATGAATAAAACAATAAATTTAGTTTATTTTAAATGGCTAAGCAATGTGGCTGAGATAAAAATCAATGTAAAAAAATAAATTATATTTCTATAGACCTGAAAGGGAAATACAGCAAAAGAACATAATATATATAATAGTGACAAACTTAAAATATGTAGAAGTAAATTCACAAAATGTGCATAACATATTTATGGGAAACATACATGACTGATGATGACATAAAGGAACACCAAAACCTGAGCATGGTGGTGACACCTGTAAGCCCAGAACTCTGGGCTGGTGCAATAAGGAGATCTCATGATGGAATGCTGCTTGGGCAACTTAGTGACTTAGCAAGACTTTATCACAAAATAAACAATGTAACAAGGGCTGGGAATGTAAGTGAGCATAAAGGCCCTGGGTTCAACCCCTACTAACAAAAAAAGAGTAAAATGGTAATGCCGAAATAAGTGGAAAGGACTATCATATGCATGAATAGGAAGTTTCAATTTCATAAAAGTGATATTTCTTTACAAAATGATTCATAAGTTCAAAAGCAATTCTGAAGAAATCACCATTAGTTCTTCTTTTCTCTAGGAATTTAATAAACAGGCTCTTAAATACATGTGAAAGAGATAAGGACCATGGATAATTAGAATAAATAGCCAAGGATGTATAAAAATATGCTGTGCCAGATAGCAAGAGATATTTAAATTTTATTATGAAAGTATGCATGGTAGTTCTACAGAGGTGTACACATTGTCCAAAAGAATAAAGCGGAGATTCCAGATACAATACCCACTAATAAATTGAAATTCTTACGGGGAGAATGGCATTGTGTATCAGAGAAAATGATCAATCATTTAATATATTTATTTGATATATCATTGTTTATTCTTTAGGAAAAATAAGTATAGTTGATATCCATCATGTACCACATTTAACAGATTGAATGAATAAATATTAAAATTAGAAACAATAAAAACTGTGAAAAAATATAAATAACTACCTCTATAAGTAAATTTTTCCTAACAACAACAAAACCTATTCAGCATAAAAGTAAAATTGGTGGGGCCGGTGAGATGGCTCAGCGGCTTAAGCGCCTGCCCGGCAAGCGCGAGGGCCCGAGTTCGACTCCCGGATCCCACATACGAAAAAGGGGCCGGTGATATCGCTCAGCGGCACGGGCGCCTGCTGGCGCGCGAGGTCCTGAGGTCGACCCCCCGGTACCCACAAAAAAAAAAAAAAAAAGTAAAATTGGTAAATTCAATTGTATTATATTCAAGAATTGATGTTCATCAAAAGATATTTGCAAATCTGCAACTTATATAATTGCACAGATGGCCCAAAACATATAATATATTCTAACATACACACACGCTCACACATGCACACGCACATGCGCGCGTGCACACACACACACACACATTCAATAGGGAAAAAGCCATTTGACTTAGTTGAAAAGTTTGTAATGCCAGAATATTTCAATTACAAACACAATAGCCAAAAATTGAAAAGAAAGAAAATATTAAAAAAAAATACTACACATTATTCTACTGTTTCTGTTGTAGAAAACCACAATGCTGTTTGCACGTTTGCGTAAACTGGCAAACTTAAGAAGTGTTATTCTGCCAAAGCATTGATAAAACTTTAAAGGAAGAAAACTCTCTGTAAATGTAAAGAGCCCCATGTACAATGGAAAATACTTCAGCCTGTCTCCTTAAAATGGTCATACACACTCCACAGCCAGGAAGTTCCATTCACCTGTATAGTTTAGAAATGATAGCCCTAAAGAAATTCCTGCTTATGGACAAGGACACATGTCAAAGATGGCCTCAGCAGTGTCTATGACATTAAGTTACTTCCATTACTTAGAAGGTGGATCAGGGACTGCTGTCCTATGACTGTGTCTTGACTTATGTTTATGTGATATTTCCCCTGGAACCATCAAATGTTACATTATTTAAAACATTAATGCATAAAGAAGTCATGATATGTGAAGGGCATGAATAATATTCCAAAGAAATTCAGAAGAAAGCATCATTACAATACTATTTTCAGATACTGAGAATGATGAAGTTCTCATATATGTGGTAGAATTTTAACAGGCTCTTATTCATTATTTATGTCTTTCTTTGCATTTCAAAGGATTTAAAATTACTCATAAAAAATTTTACGGAACAAAATTTAAAAATAACAAGGTGCAGAGACCAAGGTTTAAAAAAATGAGTAGGAAAAAAAAGCAAGCAAGGAAAGCATAAATAACATTAGTAAATCGGAATTCATAGCATTCAGTTAAGTTTTGTTTAGATTGGAGGATGCCAAATTGCCTCTAACCAAATGAAGACAACAGTAGTATCAGTTGCTATATCAACTATGATAAGTCAGTTGGAGGGAAAGACCAGGGAATTTTTGTTGTTGTTGTTGTTACTCATTGGCTTTGGTTTTGTTTTTTCCTGACACTATTTTCTAAACTGGAGATATTTTAAAAAGTGGCAATAAAGACCATTCTGAGTAAAAGAATAGAACTGAGGTGCCAAGCTAAACATAACCAAATGGCAGATGTAAACAAAAGTCAAAGCAGGATTCTAACTTTGCTACAGATGTTTGAGGGCTTCAAGGTTCCCAGGGCACCCTGGGACCAGACTGAGAGAAAAAGGCCAGAAAGTGGGTTCTTAGTGGGTCCCTGGGCCAGAACCATCAGTGCCACCAGAGAACTCATAGGAAATGCTGGCAAAATCCAGTCCCACTAAATTGGAAATCCCGGAGAGGTGGACAGAAACCTCTACAAAATGTGAGCCAAAATAAACTTTTCTTTCTTTAAGTTCTGGGTTTCAGGTATGGTGTCTCAGCAATAAGAAAATATCTAAGATGTAGATAGATTAGATAGATAGATAGATGATAGATAATAGATGATGGATGGATAGATAGATAATAGATGACAGATAGATGGCGAGACAGATGATAGATGGATAGATAATAGGTAGATAATAGATAGATGATAGATGGATGGATAGATGGGTAGATAGAAAAATAGATAATAAATAGTAATAGACGATAGCAGGATAGATAGATAGATAGATAGATAGATAGATAGATAGATAGATAGATAGATACAGATGATGGATGGATAGACAGATAATAGATAGATGATGGATGGATGGATAGATAGATAGATAGATAGATAGCCTCCAAGTGTTCTTCAGGGAACAAAATTGCTCCCAGATTGAAACAACTGTACTAAAGCATTTTCAAATTAAGATGTATAATCTGGATGTTATTCAAGTCCTGGAATTGTTCTCACCCATATTCTTGGTTGCAGCAGCAGTATATCCAGTTTAAAACTGCGTAAGGAATTCTTCTAAAGGACTGGAGTATGCCAACTTGGAGTACATATGGTAATAAATAATGAGCATTCCAAGTCCTTTTGATGCAGGTGTATGCTGGATGTACACTTTGAGAAATACCGCTCTTTAGAATGAATTATGGGAGCACTGCATCTGGGGAAAGCTGAGTTATATAGCTAATGAGGAAGTACTTCCTTTCCAAATGCAGGTTTTAATCAAGATTATTCACTCATGGCCTGCATCAGTAGGTAGATGACAATGAAAACAACTGAAGCAGCCCTGATATAAAAGTAATAAGAATGAATGGGGATTGTGGCTAATTAAAATCCAAGGGTGGCTACTAAACTAAAAGTGACTGCTGTTGACATATAAAAGGACTCATGAGTGCCAAACCTGATATTGAAACACAAACTGAGATTTCAGATTTTCGTGTGAGATCTTTTAATATAAAAATGGTTATTCCCAACTCAATTTTGGTTTAGGCTCTTAATCTGTCAGGCTGAGTTTGGCTGTAAATTGTTTGTTTGTTACATCAGTAGTAAGAGTGCCAGTCCACTGGCAGGAACCCTGAAGAGGAAATCAGTATAGGAACATCCACGTCCAAGCTGGATTCTTCCTTGGGTTCCCCGTCTTCATTGTACATATGAATCTCTCTGACTGATTTCTGTTTTCTTTTTTTCTGAGGGCCACCATCCAAACTCCCATTGTGTAAACCTGTCTATATTTGTATAGTTATTTTATGGGCTTGAGGAGAGAGAAGGGAAAAGATACCAAGGGAGAGGAGACATTCCCAGACTCTTCTGACAGTTGCTGCGGGGGCTGCTTCATGCATGCACTAGATATTTGCCTCTGAATTCCCTTGGGAGATCAGCAGTCCAAGGAGAAGAGGCACAACCAAAACAGGGAAAGACGCAATATATATATATATATATATATATATATATATATATATACACATATATATACATATATATATATATATTATATATATACATATATATATATTATATATATAATATACATATAGAGAGAGCACTGCTTGAGATCAGCAGTGTCCATCAATCCAAACTCTCTTCTTCCATACATTAAGGATGTTCAACAAAAGGAGGGGGGAAGAAAAAAATGAGAAAAGAAGGATAAAATGGAAACAAAGCTTTGTAAATAAGAAGGGGAAGAAGGGTCAAAGGGGGAGGAAGGGAACAGGGAAAGAAAGAGGAATCAAGATATATATCATGTACAGGTACAAATTCCCTATAATGAATGTGGTCATTATGTATATCTAAATTGTACTAATAAACTTAATTAAAAAAAAAGGAGGAAAAGGCCAGAATCTGGGTTAAGTTACTGATAATAATCATCAAGTATGAAGTGCTGAATATATATACCAGATGCTGAACTAATTCCTATGTATACAGGCAGACAGATATTGGTGTAGACATTTGCACTGGATGAACATTCAAAGTATTACATGTAAAGTCATGAAGCCAAAGGGAAATGACCTGTCATACATACAGTGTTATAGTTTAGATCTTAAGTGCCTCCCAAAGTCTCATGCATGTATTTTGATCCATTGATGAGCTCCTAACTGAATGTGCTGTTAGGAGGTGGGGCCGGGCTGGAGGAGGTGCGTCCCTGGGAGTGTACCATTGGAGGGTGGATCTCCCTTCCAGTTCCTCCCTTCTGTCTCTGCTTCCTGGCTGCCATGAGGTGAGCAGCTTTCCTCTGCCCAGACTCCATCATGCTGTCTCTGCCTTGAAGCCATCTGACCATGCATGGAGTAAACCCCTAAGCCAAAGCAATCATCTCTTCTTTTAAACTGCAGGTGTTACTTATTTTACTCCAGCGACGGAAAGTGACTAATGTATACAGTATTCCTCCTAAACTGCTGTTTTACTTTGCACTGTCTCAAGTTACCTGCAGTCAACTACAGTCCAAAACCACAATGCAATAAGATATTTCAAAAGAGAGAGACTGCAATTATATAAATTTCATTTCAGTATAATCATTTTATTTTATTAGTACTTAAGGTACTTTTATAAATTTAGCTTTATGATAGGTAAGTACATATAGTAAAAAACATAATACTTTCAGAATTGGTTACTTCTGGGGTTTCAGCATCTACTGGAGGTCCTGGAAAGGGTCCCCAAAAGTAAGGGGAAGACTTTGTACAGACAGCACTTAGTCCTGATATAGCGTTATTTTCTAATTTCTCAAAACAGTACTCTCCATTTCATAACCAGTGTAAATTAGATGACAATTTCATCATTGTTATTGTTGTTTCACTGGGAAAGAAACACTCCTGGGTAAGGAAAAATATGAAATTTCGAAAGAATATTAAATATGTGTGTTCAAATTGAGAAAAATCTGCAGTTCTCTTTGCTGCTAAAATCTCTGGAGCATTATAAAACCCTTATCATTGCAGCAGTCCTGAATGGAAGAAATGCACAAAAAGACCCAAGCAGCATCCTCATAACATGGAAATTTGGGTAATTCTAGCATCTTTCCAAATTTCCTAAATAAATAAGAACAGAAATTGCTTAGGAAAAGGAAATATTGTTGTGGAAGATTATGTCATCAAACTTCGAGAACTTTGAGAATTTGCATTCAGAGAGCTTGGAATTTTTCTGCTTTCAGTTCAAAATTATTGATACCTGTAAGTGCCCAGGACACCAGCCTCTGGGAAGGAATTTATATGGAGCCCAGAAGAAGGTAGACATTCGGAGCAAAACCAGGCAATGAAAAATCAAAGACAAAGACTTTTTTCTTTAATTGCTGTATGTAATGGTTATATTCATCTTGAGAAACTGACACATATACATATCACATCTTAGTCCTTTTTTCTTCCAGTTCCCCAAATCCCCTTCTCATCTGTGCAAATTCTACCTCTCTACCTACTAGCATCTCTCTTTTATTTTGCTCTTTACTTATATTTGGGGTTTCTCATAGAAGAGAAATCATGCACAATTAAGCCTTATGTACCTGATTTATTTCACTTAACATTGTGGTCTCAAGATCCATTTATTGTCCTACGAATAACTCAAAGTTATCCTTCTAGTAGTAGACCGCTGTGTATATATACCACATTTTATTTACCACTCATTTGTTGATGGGCGTATAAGGCCACTTCCATAATTTAGCTATTATAAATCATGATACTATAAACATGAGTAGGTATGCAAAATATTCTGAAGGATTTTTTGCTAATTATCTCTTAATTATTTAATACTTGTATTTTAAAATGAGATTACCATTAATATTTAAAGCAAGAAAATTCTTTGTTGCATAGGATTGGCCCAAGTAAAATGTTAATCTCTACTCATTATCTAAAACCCCAGCACTGACTCCCCAATCCCCAGTAAATGTTACTGTCACCAGGCCAAAAAGGAAAAAAGTCTCTTCCTAGTCAATACTCTTTGTTGAGGCAAACAACTGCAGTTAAAAACCATTAATTTAGTTATATTAGGGTTCTGTTCAGGGATTAAATGTATGGTAAAATCCTTGTGCAAAGATTTAGGGCACTTATTCCATGAGATTCATTTCAGTAATCCTGTTTGAGCTATAAATCTTCTTTTTTTTTTTTTTTTTGTGGGTACCGGGGGTCGACCTCAGGACCTCGCATGCCAGCAGGCACCCGTGCTGCTGAGCAATATCGCCGGCCCTTTTTTCTTATGTGGGTTCTGGGAGTCGAACTCGGGCCCTTGCGCTTGCCAGGCAGGCACTTATGCCGCTGAGCCATCTCACTGGCCCTGAGCTATAAATCTTTAAAGAAAGAAATTATGAATGTATAATTAAGAATTATGAATGTATAATTAAGAAGAAATACCCCAGTCCCATTGAAGCACCAGTATTTCCATTCATGATCTCAGAGGATATTGGGTCCTCCATGTCTGGATGCCCAGCCTCAACCTTCCTCTGCCAACCTGCGAATGGTAACTGGAGAAAGCCACCTTCCCTTTGGATATTACACTGTTACAATTTTCTAAAAAATCATCTTATTTATCTCTATGTTTAACCCCAGGGGTTGAAAAGAAGCAATTCCAATAATTCCATTCCATGTGGAATTATTACATTCATCCCCTCTGCCATGGATTTAGTGGGGGGGGATATAGGGACATCAGCCCACATACTTGTGATTTCTAGATTCATGAAGGTACAGCTAAGCCATTCCATCAAACACTCCAAATCATCATACAAAGTACTGTAAATAGAATGCCACCAGGTTTTGTTCTAGAATGCATGATGGGTTTTTTGTTTGTTTGTTTGTTTGTTTTTTCTATTTGACATTTTGGATGCTAAACTTGAGACACGTTTAGTCTTCCCACAGGTCTTTATGTGGAAGAGAAAAGAAATCAGTGGCTGATGTGTGGCTCTATAAAAATGAATATTAAATTGGGGGTGGATGAGTGATGTGAATAGAGAAAAAGGAAATAGAGGGAGATAACTTAGAGGAGGCTAGACAAAGAAATATGAGGCATGAGAACTTGCCTTAACAGGAAAGGCCAAACCCTGTACAAGGTGCTAGAGGTTGACTTCTGAAGCAAACTTGCCCTGCACACGGCACTGCATGAAGGTCAGAGAAACTCACCTGTACTGGTCAGGTCGGAGAGAAGAGAATGTCCACGAGATTCATAGGTACTACCGCGCCAGAGAGTTTGGTGCAGAGAGGAAGAACACAGAACTGAAAGTGACCACAAATATTCAGAAACTAGGCAAACGCTGTAGACTTTCATGAGATTCAGTACGGGAGTGAAGAAGACTTTGTGGAATAGGATAATCTGAGATCAGATAGTTCCTTACAGATGCGATATATTTCTGACCATAATTAGAGTCCTGTAAGGCTTTTAGAAGAAAAGCAAGTTAGGAACTACAGTGTCTTTTGAGGGGGAAATCTGAGACTCTGGATACTTTAAAATCAGTGAATAGAGGAGGGACAATGAACCAACAGGCGCCTTGGCTCCCCCTCGTTCTACCTCCTTTTTCCCTTCTCTCCTCTCCTCTTTTCTATTTTCTCATATCCTTCTTTCTTTCCTTCCCTCCTTCTCTCTCTCTCTCGTACTTTCCTTACTTCTTACATATCTACTACTATTTCCATTATATCCAACTAAAGATACATTAATCTTTGTTTAATAGTTAAAATCATAAACATTTGGGGTCATGGTTTTGAACAATAGTGATAAGCATACACAGCTACAGGAAAGGCTATAGGAAGGAAGGAAGATGGAACCACATTTTTATAGCAAGGACACCTCTGTGTGTGAATTACTTTGTGTAATAAATATGGAATCTAAGCTTATATGTTGTCACTATTTCTTGACCTTTAACTTAATATTATTTTTTTTCTCCAGAATTAAGCACATTGAAAAAGTCTGATGATATGAGTCAGGTGACTGCTTAAATTTTTGCTAAAATGTGTCTTGGGGTTTTGATGTATGTATCAGTCTACTAGGTTACATATAGAAACTGTGTATGTATATGTGTGTGTTTATATCCCCATATGTAATTTTAAACAAATAATTTGAATCTAAAACCAAAGGATTCCCTTTTTGTTTTTGTATAGTTTGGCTGGGTTAGGAAATTGGATTTTAAAAAGACCCTTTGGCCAGAAACACTATTATACTGTAGATAGGAAACTTCTTTCTTTTTTTGATGAAGACAATTTTTTCTTCTTACGGGAACTAAAATATTCTCTAATTCCCCTAGTGGGACGTGAATTAATATAGGAGAACAGAGTTTACTCTCAACAGCTGCAACTTGCACCTGTGCAGTATTTTTTAATCCTTTTTCACTGCAGCGTGATAGAGGGGAAAAAAAAGCAGGAGAAAATGCTTTCAAGGACCTTCCAATCAAGATGCTTAAAGCAATATTAAGAACAGAAATTCTGATTTAACTGTATCTATTAGGAATTAGGCTCAAGGAACCAAATATGAAAATTATGTAACATTTCCCCAACCTGCCTAGAGATTGGCAGAGGGATCCATGGTGGTCATTTTCTGGTTTCTTCCCAATTTGTCATACTAGATTTCCCGAGATAATTTCATCTTCTGCCTTCTTTGATCCACAGCCTGCAGAATGGATGCATTTGTAACACCATCCTGGCATTGTGTGGGGATCATTGGCTGAGGCGGAGAACACAGTCAGCTCTGCTGTATGCTTGCTCCGCATCATTAAGCATTAATGAAGTGTTCTCTAATTGTTTCTCACTCCGGGATCCCAGGCTTTTTATTGCTTGGTACTTCTGTGCAGCTACCCTTGGAAGTCAAACTAACTCTTCCAACTGTTGAGATGGCAGGCACATGCTTCCCCATGGAATCAACACTATTAACCTGCCAAAAAATTGGAAGGCTAAGGAATGGGGAAGAATGTTCTGATCATGGGCATCTAAAAACCATCTTCAGGTTTGCATTTAGCTTCAATTATTTTGCCTCTGAATTACAAGTCCTGCCATCTATGGCTTTGTATGAAGACCTATCCCCATTATTAAAAATATCTCAGCATCACTCATTGCTCTTTGGAAAATTTTACATTGATAGACATGAATGAAAGTGTAAGATTTCTGAGGAAACTTCTGTAAATAATAAAACTTTGTAAATAATGTAAATTCAGGGAAAATTGTTTGGAAAACATGAGTTTATAAGGAAAGAAGTCAACCAATTTAGACCATCTCACAGAGATAAAGGCCGTTCATGCCCACTTAATACATTCTGAAAAATAATTTTAGATGTGCCTCAGCAAAACAAGTCTCTCCCATCAGAAATAGAAATAATGATCAACTTATATGTATATGTTGGGGGTAGGAGGAGAGTTTTATTGCTGACTGTTAGAAAAAAGTAAAAGGAGCAAATGTTAATAAAAAGCTGTCACTACACTTGACGATTTAATAAGTGGAGACTATAAGTACATTATTATCTTACCAGAGTATTTCATTTCACCCAGGATCTCCCCCATAAGGCCCAAGTGGCAAATCTATCTTAGCATTCAGTGCCAACTATTACACTGGACATATTTGGAGACCCGGAATCAACAAATGCAGCAAACAGTTCCTGTTGACCAAGTAGTAAAATAAAATTGAGGAAGAAGTACTGGCAAGTTTGCAAAATTCAACAACCTCTGGAGTTATTAGACGGAAGACTTTTCATTTATAATGAGGGCTGTTGGGGATTTAGGGCACACAAATAAATGTGGTTCTGATTAAAAATATCAGTCACATATTGCATACAAACTTCTAAAATAAGGTTAACCTGCAGTAAAGTTTCTATGAGGTCAGACTATGTCAAAATGCATTCTTCTTTTTTTGGTGCTGGGGATTGAACTCAGGGCTTTGCTAAGCACACTATCAACCACAGTCCTATATCCAATCAAACCTCCCAAAATACAATTCTGAGAAATTAATTTGATTAATATAAATCCATTTGATAACTATTGAAGTAAAAACCAATTATGTTTAATTTATTTTGAAATACTAGTATTCTGTCTTGATACTGAAAATATCCTCAGAATATATACTCCTTATTTATCATTCTAACCTACTTTTAGATCACCAAATTTCTCTTTTCCTTCCACAAGTCCCTATAAAACTGCCTGCGAGCCATATTTTTTATGAAGTACATGTATCTCCTCTTCACTTAGACTTTTTCCCTGAAGCTCCAAGGGTTGAATGCTGTAGGGCTGTACCCAGCAAGAAGCATGTTGGTGGCTGAGACTGCTGCGTGCCTGTCTCTCCTCTTTGGCTTGTACTGCAGAATCGAGTGGGTCCGTCCTTCAAGTGATGGAGGGGACAGGGCCTGGGAGAAATCAGAATGACAACTTAGCTCAAACCGGACTCCCTCGTCATAGACTGATGTGCTTCAGAGGATAAGTGCCTGCAGCTGGCACTTCCACACATCTGTGGGCTAAAAAGTACATATTTACTTAAAGCCATAGGATTTTCAGATCTGCATGGGAGCTTAGGGTTCTAATTTTACAGTGAAAGAAAATGGTACCTACATAATTAAAGGGGAACTTTTCACTGGTAAATTTTAGGACCAGCACTTGAACTTCCATCTTCTGACTCTCAAGGGCCTCCAGAGACAAGGCATTTTTTCATAGTCCTCTAATATTTGTTCATTTTTAATAGTCCTGGACCAAGGTAGATGGGCTCTTTATGCATCCTTGATGTTCGCACTTTTTCTGTTTTTAGATTTTACTCTGTCTTGCATCACCTAAGCCACCATGCAATTGTGAACAGTTGATTTCACAAGGAGGATTTTAAATGAAAATGTGTTTTATTTAGTACAATTCAAATATCATTTGGGAAAAAAATATCATTTGGGGGAAGGCATCGAAAAAGGCAAGTAAGTTTTTAGTACTATTTTGAAAGCTGTTTTGATCCTGTTTCTGTTTGACCTGTCAATATGTTTGCTGATAAAAGATCTCTGAACACATCTATAAAATAGGTTCTCAGTCAATGCATTTCATTTGATTCAACTGTTTCCTTCAACTACGGAGGGGAGGAGGTGTGAACCAAGAGAGTGGGCTGGAGTTAACCAAACAAAACTGTCCACACCAGCAGAATTCACATCTACTGAAAGTATGGAATAACTCCTACCATGAAGAGGGTTGTGTGTGCAGTAGACAAGTACTTCCAGCTGTACCGTCTTACCTGCCCTTCAATTTACCCCTCCCTGGTCTAGGCAGTATAAAAGGAAAGGTGTTAAAAGGCTGTTAACAATAGAGTGCGAAGAGAAGTTCAATCCATTCCAGATGTAGTAGTTGACACCTTGTCTTAACTGTGTTCTCAGTCTAACACCTCATATAACATTGACAATGGCCCAATCAAGAATCATACCCAATAAGTGAGTTATCATGATTAGGTGCTAATAATTAGGGCTAGAATTCCTTTGACTGAAGAAAACATTTTGGTAGTCTCTTTCTCAGAGCTTCACACTAGATCTTTTTCAGCCCAGTTTGCAATTATACTTTCTCTTTTCTTTTTCATTTTATGAAAAAATAAAACAAAATTCCATAACCACATAAGAGAATAACAATAGTCATTATGCTATGTATTGTTATCTTCAGAGTAGTTAGAGTACAAGATATAAACCAAAAGGCTCTTTCAAAAAAGAAGAGATGCAATTATACTTTCTTAAACACAGTTTTACAATTACATATTTTCTTCTTTTATTCCCTATTTGAAAAGGATGAATGTGTTTTTTTCTACCCTATTTGGAAACTGTAAGATGTGATATTCTGAGCGATATTTCAGAATATAATTTATCAACAGGATAGATTTAATACTGTCTTTTTGGAACATAAGAGAGTGAAAAAAGACAAATAAGTTTTAGTGCTATTTTGCGAATACATTTTACCCAAAGGATCTGTGAAAGAGCTTCAGGACCATGAGAGACCTCATTTTGGCAAGCACTGTATTAAGGACATTCTCATGAAACTGACTGTATTCAGAATAAGAGTTTGGAGCATGGATAAGTAGAGGAGGTAAATCATGGAGAGAAGATTAGAAGAGAATAAAAACTAATTAAAATGTTGAAAATAGCAGAGGATGTTTCTTATATGGGGAAAAGATAGAACAAATCAGTAGAGAAAAGCGATACTTGATTAATGTAGAAGAGGCCAATATAGAGCTAAGCCTTCTCTGGTCTGCCATGCTGATGCAGTTATTGCATGAGAGAAGAGCTGGAGACAGGTACAGATAATGCAGGATAAATCCCCAGCAATATCACTTCCAGATAATGAAATGTGCTCCAAGACCAAGGAAAAATGCTTGTTCTCCAAAACTTACATGCAGTAGATTGTAGAGGAGCAAGAGTGTACCAAACCATACAATAAATCAGGATTCCTATTAAAGCAGAAAGGAAAAAGGCATTTGACCTCAGACAGGGAATCCCTAAACTAGGACGGAGCTGTAACTCTAAATTAGATGTTCAGGTTAGATGTCACGAGAAGCTGACATGGAAACAAAGGTTTACAAAAGGTGAAGGATGTGATCATGTGGATAATTGAATGAAGAGTATTTCCAGCAATGGGAATAGATCAGGCAAATGCCTCAAGTCTTTACAGAAAAGTGTAAGGAAGACAGTGTGGTGAAAATAGAGCAGCAATAACGATGATTGCATAACGTAAGTCTACGGAGGTAACGGGGAGGCAAAGTGTGAATAATTTTGTAGGCCACTTACGTGCTTTCACCTTTTCTTCAAGCGAGCCCAGGAGCCATGGCAAGTTTTGAGCACAGGACTAACATAACCTGACATAGTCAGATAGGATTACTCTTGATTACCCCACAGGAAGAGAGTGAAAGAGGGCAACAAGGGAAACAAAGTGACAAATGAGAGGATATGGCCAACAGTCTTCATGGTGGTCCTTATCAATCTCTTCCTTCCCTATGTTATGCACATCCTGCTTTTTTTCCACCTGAAGAGATGAATGAGAGGTGGACTTATTGACAACTTACGAGATGGAAGTAGAAGAACTTCATAAGAAGTTCTGCAGCTCTGAACTAAGCGTCTTGAAGCTCACTCTCGGGAAGCTCCAGTTTAGAATGTAGACAGCATGCAGATTAAAATCCAACCTACATGGAAAGTGCACATATAAATAACCAAGTGACAGATGAAGATGAACTCCATTTAATATCCAGCATTAACTGCCAGTCAGTCTCATGTACCATCTGGTCGTGAAAGCATGAATGTCCTCAAGGAGTAACCACTCAGCTAGCTACCACATCCAAAACATGATGAAGGAGAATAGATCATTGCTTAGTCACAAGGTCTTAGAGTAATCTGCAATAATCTATGCAGCTATAGATAAGTGAAGCCTAACTATTGTTTAATCCATAGGCATGTAGAGGTAGAGGAATGAGAATAGTTTGGCTTCTTAGGACAGTTATTGTAGACCAAAAAATGATTGTATCCAAATAGATGTGAGGAAAGAGCAAGAATTAAGAATGATTACAAAATGCTTTATAGAACAATAGAGGAGTAGGATTAACTATAAAATAACTTTTTGGAGAACTGTAGATGGCATAGATACGGGGTAAATAATAGACTTTTGAGCAGACAAATGAGAAAGTAGTGATTTGGGAATTTACTTGATACAAATGAGTAGTATAGGCAAAAGGGAGTGATTAGGGGACAGAATGAGTAGAATAAAAAATAATTAAATTAGTTACTTTTCTCGTTGCTGAGACAGAATACCCAGCACCCACAAGATAAGGGAGGAAAGGTTTATTCAGCTCATAGTGTGTGGAGGTTTCCGTCCGTATTCAGCTGGCTCCGAGGCAGGGTGGTGTGGTAGTCAGTCACGGCAGGGAAGAAACAGTTCACGACGGACAGAAGGTAGCAAAGCAAGCAAAGGGGACGACCACGCCTCTTCCTATCCCTTATGTCTTATCCCGGCGAGTTAGGCCAAGTAGCACTCACACCCTTAATCCTTGTACCTTTGAACCTAGCACTGCAGCACGAGTCAATTCCAGTGTCACACACTCTAGACCCAGCCACCTCTGAAAATGCCCCACAGTACGACTGCACGAGGCTGTGGGGGACATCTAGACTCAAGCCATAACAAACCATAAGGTAAATCTGGCTTTCTTAGGAGTAGTTACAGAAGGAATGGTTAAAAATAATAAAATGCCAAGAAAAATGTCAAAAAGACAAGTGACAGTTTCAAGTGCTAAAGAGAGAGTCATATAATTTGGAGAATATGATCATAGCTTATGCTGATAAGCATAAAGACCATGTCAGGGTTGTATAATTTAAGTTACAAAAATAAGAAGTTTCCATAGACATGAGAAATTTATGAAAGTATATGACGATTCTTGAGTAAGCTGTGCAGAAACAAATGTATAAATAGAAAAGAATATGTATAATTTTCCATTTGTGGAAAAGAGCCACCTCGCATTATGACTTTTGTGTTGTATGTGTGTGTCAGTATTTTTATTTTTATCTGTGTTTATTTTCTTTCTTTGCAGAGATGATAGGGAAGAAAAAACTTAGATTTTGTTTGTTTTCGAGAGGAGGGCAAGTTTGTCATTTTCTTTTCTTTTTTTTTTGCAACCAGGAATCAAACTTGGGACCTCACACTTGCCAGGCAGATGCTGTGCCACTGAGCTATACCCCCAGCTCAAATTTGTCATATTCTATCTTATTTCAAAAGTTTTCAGATGAAATATTGTGACTTTTTGTAAACCAGAGGCACTTGAACATTCAAACAAAATCCTTATCTTAACCAATTTTCAGTGTAATCATAATATAATAGTGATCCAAATAGATTTGTATAAGCTTTGATTAAATATCAAAAAGTTAATATTCTCTCTGCACAAAATCTCAAGCTTACTTTTCCCCTTCTGAACAAGTAAACAAGTCTAAAAGATCCATGATGAACAGAAATCTAGTTTTTCAATAAAGAACAAAGAGAAAAGGGGAAGTCTTCGTCTTCACCTCTATTGCCCTGTCCCTTTGTTATGTTCCTTTGAAGAAAAGACGGTTCATGAAGAATGTGGAAAGTGGAAGTGAAGTCAGTACCATTTTGTCAAACTGTGGCAGCTATTAGCATATCTATTTTGCTGCTTGAAACTCAATTTATTTGGTAAAATTACTCACTATTTACCATCTAAATCTATTTCACTTCTCATTGTAGTTCTAACAGATATAGGTGGTATTATTTTTCTATACTTTAAACTACAAGCATGATATCTACTACTTATGTCAACAGATGGATCCAAAGAAGTCCTCCCAAGGAGGAGATGGTGTTGTCAACCCACCCCGTGGAGCAGGTTCTTGATTTCTTGCAGTAGAAAAGCATTTCAGGCAGAGTTAGAGAAAATAGGGAAAGAAACTGAGGAGCTCATGGGCATAGAGCTCTAATGAAGAATACCAAACTGGCTCTTTGACAAAAGGAAGGGAACAGGTTTTAAGGACTTGAAATGGGCTAGGGACTGGTTGATAATATTTCGGTTCTGGTTTTCTGAGAGGGTTCCTGGAGAAGTCTTTATTGCTTCAGGGTATTACCAGATGGGGTCTGGGAGGCTTCTTTCCAGTCCTTGGTGTCCTGGACAAAGCATTGGACAAGGCACACTAAAAAGACAAGGCAGGTGCAGATTAATTGAAAGCAGAAAAAGTACACTTACAGGGCGAGAGCAGCCTAGTACAGAGGTCTCACAGAGGCCCAGAGGATAAAGGGAAAGGGCCTTGATATCCAAAATATCTAAGTTGAGCCCCATCTCAAGTAAATATTGCATTAGGACAGTTGCCTTATCGAAAATTCATTTGGCCTCAGGCCAGCTATAAATAAAGGATCAGGAGCAGTGTCTTTTGGTTGGTATGTAAGCAAAGGATGAAGAACAGCATCTTCTCTTTGGTCCTGGGAACCACACCAGATTCAAATGACGGTTTAGGAATATCAACTTCCGATTGCTCCTGTGGACATAGCTCACAAGCTGTAAGCCTGGAGTAATTTTGGCTCCAGTGTTCTGAGGGTGTCTTAGCTGTCTGGAAACATCTTGCTCAACTGGTTAGCCGTGGGTTTTTACGACTTCTGACACACCCACCCACCATTTCGATTGTGCGGTTTGCCCTAGCTCTAATGTCCTACTCCAAGGTGGGCAATTCAATCTCAGGGAGATGATATGTCTGCTTTTGCAGTCTCAGTTTTATGGAAGCGTTGCTGGAATGTAAGGTGACCACAGGTTTAGGGCAATGACTGGAGGCTTGCAGGTGCTCATTTGTAGTTAAATCCCACTGAAAAATCTTTTATCTTGGTGTCCTCAGTCTTGAAGGAGGATGAGATAGGTTATGTAAATTCAGAGCTAATCAAATTGTATTACCAGCTTTTAGACAGACACTCCCTAGATGATTAACATGCCTATAAGCTCAGCAAGGATCCAAGGCAGAGTTTTAAGGTAAAAAAGAGACAAATTCAAAATGAAGGTCAAGATCTGTTTTGATTTTAGTTACCTGTTGGGCATCTGTAAGCCCAAATGAAAAGTTCTGTTTCTCAACAAAGGCAGCTTCTAAGTCCCTGACTGCCTCAGAAGGAAATCAAATCAAGCTTTTAGTGAGTAACAAGTTAAGTTTCTGGGAGTTTCTTTGCCCTCTATCCCTATAGTAGCCTTGACAGAATTACTTACAAGCATTTTTTAAGCCTTAAAATCAGCCCTTGACATTGGAAATACAACTTTTTTTTTTTTTTGTATTTTCAGACTAGGGATTGAGTCCAGGACCTTCCAACTAAACTAATACATTCCCAAGCCTTTAATAAGTATTTTTTTTTGTTTTGTAATTTTGAGACAGGCTCTCACTAAGTTGATTAGCTACCAAGGCCAGGATCAAACGTCCCTGGCTCAGCTGCTAAAGTGCTGCATTTATAGGTTTATGCCACCACTCCTGGCTAATTTAAACTTATTAAATATACATATATAATATATATATATTTATTAATATATGTAATATATTAAATTATTAATCATATATATATATATATATATATATATATATATAAAATCTTAGTTACTTTTCTCTCATTGCTGAGAGAAAATATCCGACACCCAAAATTAAAGGGGAAAGGTTTATTTAGCTCAGTTTGTAGAGGTTTCATTCCATAATTGGCTGGCTCCAAGTCAGGGTGGTTTGGCAAAGGGGCATTGCAGAGAATAGTTCATGGTACCCACAAGGTAGCAAAAGCAACAAGAGACCTTAAAAGCATCTTTCTGCCCCCCTTATTTTATCCATAATTCTTAGGGCAGGTAGCATTCACACCCATAATCCTAGTATCCTTGAGCCTACCGTTGTACCATGAATCAATTCCAGTGTCACACACTCTAGATCCAGCCACTCTGAAAAAGCCCACCTATGACCACCTGGGGGACATCTTTGGTGGGACATCTTTGGTGGGACATCTAAACACAAGCTACAGCATTCTGCCCCTTGCCCCCAAAGAATCATGTGTATCCTTTTATGCACAAAAGCATTTAGTCCATATCCAAGAACTGCCAAAGTCCTAACATTCTGAGCATTGCTGAAAAGTCCAAGTCCAAAGTTTCCTCTGAGTTTTAAGGCAAATTCTTAGCCACAAGCCCCTGTACAAATGAAAAGAAAGTTAAACACTTCCAATATACAATGGCACAAGGTAGACATTTCCATTGCAAAAGTTACAAACAGGGGGACACAAAGGAATGGGACCAAAGCAAGTCCAAAATCCAGTAGGGCAAACATTAAGTCCTGTAGTTCCATGTCCAGCATCCAAGGTAATCTGTGGCAAGATGTGGACTCCAAAGGGATTGGATGGCTCTGCCCCTACAGCACTTCATGTGGTTGTACCTCTCATGGCTTCTCTCTGGGGCTGGCTCTGCTCCCTTCTTGCAGTTTTTCTCAGATGATACATGCTCCTGGCTTCTCCAAACTTCTACGTTCTCCACTGAACCTTCAGCTTCACACGCACAGCTTCACACGTTGCCCTCCCAAGCCTGCTTCTGAAATCTGAGTGGAAGCCTTCCTGACCTCACAACTCTTACATTCTGCATGCAGCTAAAACCAGCACCACATGGATGATACCAAGGACTGCTGCCAACTAGAGCAGTAGACAGGCTTCTTTCTCTCTTAGTTGTAAGGGTCCAGTGCCCATGAACCAAATCCTGAGGAACAACTTCCCTCAGCAGCCACCACTCTGGAACATGGTGCTCTAGAGCTCTCTGCTCAAAGCAAAGTCTTTCACTTTTGCAGTTTTGAGACTGCAAAGGCTGTATTTGTGCTGGTTCTTGTGATGTCCTCAGGCCATCTTTTCTGGTTTCTTCTTCTTGTTCATCTTGTTCTCTTCTTCTTCCTCTTCTTCCTCTTCTTCCTCCTCTTCCTCTTCTTCTTCCTCTTCTTCTTCCTCTTCTTCTTCCTCTTCTTCTTCCTCTTCCTCCTCTTCCTCTTCTTCTTCTTCCTCTTCTTCTTCCTCTTCTTCTTCTTCCTCTTCTTCTTCTTCTTCCTCTTCTTCTTCTTCATCATCATCATCATCATCATCACAGGGATTTCCTATGCAGTTCAGGCTGAACTTGAGCTCACTTTGTAGCCCAGGCTGTCCTCAAACTCACAGTAATCCTCCTGCCTCAGCCTCCCAAGTGCTGGGATTACAGGTATGTGCCACCACATCTGGCCCTGTTATTTCTTGTGAAATACTGGGCTTTTCCTTGCTAGTCTTTTCAGTGACCAATTTCTCAGGTGTTCCATCATTGCAGGCTGCAACGTTACTGGAGCTTCCTTTCTGGCCAAACTCACAATATTTTGAATCATTCTGCTGGGCCCTTTTCTCTTAATTCTCAACATAAATCTAGCTAAAAGCCCCCAATAGTAGCCATGCCACTGCCTCAACATTAGACTGCCTTGAAATTTCTTCTACCAGGTTAATTAGTCCACTGCTCTTAATCTCAGTCTCAGGCAAAGTCTCTGGACATGAGCAAAATGCAGACACACTTTCTGCCAAGGCATAACATACATCATCTGGAGTCCAACAGATACTGCAGTCCTTCCCAGCAGAAACTTCCGGAGCCTGGTCTTTCCAGCAGAATTTCTATCAGTGTTCTGGTCTTCTGAGTGCTGACCAGAGTCTCCCATCATGTACAGTCTCAGCTGTTCCAGCTCTACTTTTTCAGCCTGCATCTCCAACGCTTTCCTAACTCTTGCCCTTCCCACAATCCTGCTCCAAAGGTGCCCAAACCATATGCTCAAGACAGTCACAGCAACAACCCCACTTCTCTGCTACCAAATTGTATTTTAGTTGCTTTTCTCTCATTGCTGAGACAAAATTCCCAACACCCAAAATAAGAGGGGGAAAGGTTTATTTAGCTCACAGTTTGTAGAGGTTTCAGTTCATAACCATCTGGCTCCATGGCAGGGTGGCTTGGCAGAGAAGTATTGTAGAGAACAGTTCACAGCACCCACAAGGTAGCAAAACCAACAAAGGAGCTTAACAGCATTTTCTGCCCCTTTTCTCATTTCCAGACTAGTGTGGGTAGCACTCACAATCTTAATCCTAGTACCCTTGAGCCTAGCATTGCACCATGAATCAATCCCAGCATCACACACTCTAGGTCCAGCCACTTCTGAAAAAGCCCCACCTGTAACCACCTGAGGCTTTGCGGGGACATCTAAACACAAGCTATAACATGTACACATATAAAAACCGTGTCTTAAAATGAGTTGGTATATCATTTGTGTTGTGTCCAAACGTAGATATATGGGAATAGCTAATATTTTCAATAATAAGTATAGGCCAAGCAGTTTTCAAGGAATTTTGCATGTGTAACTTTTTAAAATCTTAAGAGGAAACTTATGAGATAGACACTACTACTGTAGTCCTGTTTTACACGTAGGTAAACAAAGGCCCTAAAGATTAAATAATCTGCTGATATTACAATGTGTAAATTGTATCCTGAAGATTTAACCTGAGATGTCTGCCTAGAAAACGTATCCTCCTACCTTTATATTATACTGCTTCTGTATGTAAGAAGAGAAAGAAGGGACAATGTATTAGAAAAGACAATAGAACTGTGAAATTTAACATTCTGAGTTGTCAGAGAAATAACAAACACTTTTCAAGGGCCTATGGAAAAGCCCAGTTAACTTGTGGGCAGAAAATATACTGTGACTCTGGACTCATGGCCTTAAGTGGACACGAGCAGAAACAATTTACGGTTCATCCATACTGAATACTATTTAGCAATAGAAAGGGATCAACTATGGATGAAAATTGCAACCTAGATGAGCTTTTAAAGCATTATATTGAGGGAAAGAAACAAGTTAATCTTAGATAGTTTTGTGCTATATGATTCTCCCAATGCCTATGAGTAGGATTAAAGTGACCATAATGTGTAGCTGAGGTAGATTTTGGAAGGTGATGCCATTGTTCTGAATCCTGATTATAGTGATGGCTACATAAATTCATACATGTTTTAAAATTTAGAGTCAATCAAGTTATCACTTTAAAATTACATGCAAAGTGGGCTGGTGAGATGGCTCAGTGGCGTAAGCGCTTGCCTTGCAAGCGTGAGGGCCCGAGTTCGACTCCTGGATCCCACATACGAAAAAGGGGCCGGTGATATCGCTCAGTGGCACGGGTGCCTGTTGGTGCACAAGGTCCTTAGGTCGACCCCCCGGTACCCACAAAAGAAATATATTACATGAAAAGTAAAAGAAATGTTAACTCTGGAGGAGAAAAAAGAATCCAGATACAGTGATATGGTCACTTTCTGTAAATGATAAATTTGCTTCAACTTTTGTAGCTTCAGTTTTCTCTCTGTAATTAATGATTAATTAAAGCAGCATGTTACAATGATGAATTCTGTGAGGTGCTTAGCACTGTACTTGAAAATACAGTCACTCAAGAAATGATTAGGAACACCATCCATTGTCTTGAAAGGAATATGAAAACAGCTTCTGCTGCCCTATGTCTAGATTCCCGTTACAGGGTGAGGTGGCTGCCCCAAGAAGGCATCTTCCTATAGAAGCTGAGTCAGCAGAGCCTTTCCCCCATCTTCTTATTTGGTGAATTCATTGTATTCTGTGGAAGCATTTTCTTCTTGTCATGACCTGAGCCAAAAATTCAGCCAAAGAAGCTACATTTGACACACTTCAACCATAGGAGTAGAAAACATGTTAGAGCCTTCTTCATTTCTGCTTAGCCATCTTTTGTTTCATTACCACTATCTAAACACTAATCTCCCTTTTAGCAAAGTCTTTCCTCTTTTCCTTTCAGCCACCAAACCCTATGGTCAATGAGACCAAGCATTGTTCCTCTTTTGAGTTCTCTATGTACCACACTGTCAAAGTTGCTCATGATGCTCCATAAACACATAATCCTGATAGATGGTTAAGTAAATAACATGTTTATGCCATGTTGCGCCAGCTAAACTTCAAGTTTCTCAAGGCAAGCAGCCTTAAACCAAAATATAAGTCATCTATGAGTCTGACCTTCATAAGCAATGTTTGAGTTTTCTTTACATTAAGTCTATAATATTGACAACTTTATTCCCAGAATGTAGGAAAAGATTTAGAGTCATTTTCCCAAAGAAAATTTACATATGGTGGAGGTGGGATTTGAATCGAAATGTGGCTGAAAATCCACATTTCCTTGAGAAATTTTATACAGCATAACATGTATACTTTTCTTTATATTCCACAGAAAATATGTAGAAGATTCATCAGTTTTTCTAGAATTTTACTTAATTCAATATTTCTTTCTTACATGAGCAAATTTCAGGTTATAGTTTCCTATGTCCTCAGGAAGATAATTATTTAACTCTTACCAAAGTGAAGTGTTTGGTGATAAAGGGATTTAAAGATATTTTTACTTATACTCTCCAAATGAAAGACTTCCATTATTTTATTTTTCTCCCCTCCTTTCCCATCTTCAATTCTACCTTTCCTCTTCTGTTGTTTCCATTGCTTCCTCTCATTATTATCTTTATTTTATGTTACTACCATTTCTTAAATTAAGTATGTTTTACTAAGACACATTAAGATATTACAGATAGCATTAAGAAGATATGTGAGTAATTGAAGAATGATTAACAAGAAACACTGTTTTTTTTTTTTCCTTTTCAAGAAATTAGCTACATGTGAAATTTTTAAAGAAAAAAAAGAATGAGGCCGGTGAGATGGCTCAGCTGTGTAAGCGCCTGCCTGGTAAGCGCAAGGGCCCAAGTTCGACTCCCGGAACCCACATAAGGAAAAAAGGGCCAGTGATATCGCTCAGTGGCACAGGCGCCTGCTGGCGTGCAAGCTCCTGAGGTCGACCCCCAGTACCCACAAAAAAAAAAAAAAGAAAAGAAAAAAGGAATGAAGAGACATTATGTCAGATAACTTTTCTTGCAAGTTCATGACAGTGCCAATTGGAGACATTGCTACAGATGATGTCAAAATGAAAAATATGAACGAGATGGCATCTGGAGAAAGCTTACCTCTTCTGCTTTGTTGTGCAGAGCATGTTCAACCATCATGCAGTTATAAAGCCACTTGTGAAATTTCTGTTCATGGCAATATATGCAAATCAGGCAAACCTCAGGAACCCTGGTAATAGGAGGTGAGAAAATCTGGAAGTTGTTCAATAACAGGACTCCTTCATATTGCTTAACCTTATCGATATATTTAGATTAGCAAAAAATATATTTTTACAGTGTTATAAAAATATATAGTTAGCCTCTATTGAGAATTCAATATGCACTAATCACTGTACCTAAGAACTGTATGACTGTTATCAAACACAAGTTTCAGAATAATCAGGATACTTTTCATCATTTGCATGGTGAGAGGACCCATTGAGCCCACCTGTCCTCACAACAACTATTCTATATTGCTTCTACTAGGGAACTATCTACTGCACCCACTGTCACTGTCTTTTAATAAAAGATCCTATATTTATAGATCACCCCGTTGTTTAAGGATTTGGATTTAGCTGCTTAAATGAGATATTTGCTAGGCACTCCTTGGAATTTATTTGGAAAGTATAAAAAGCTTTGTTTGGTCATTGCCCAAATGCAGTATCAATTATTCTTCAAGCTGTTTTCCTTGGATGAGTATTGATGAGATTTACACTCACAGAAATTCAGCTGACATGCAAACCAACACAAGGAGAAAGCTTAGCTTCAAGCAAGGATCATCCATAATAATTGACCTTGTACTTTGAATTTTAACTGTTGAGCAATTGAATTTCAGACTCCACGCAAAAGAAAGATTACTATGTGGGTGTAGGACCAGCATTACGAAGTTGTACAGATGTGAACAAAGAAAAAATCAGGTACTATACCATTCATTTTAGACATGAAGGTCACCTGTAAAAATTCATTTACATGAGCAGAATGAAATTAGAATTATAATAAAGTATTTCATGAAGCACCAAAACAAATACACTGAATTCTTAGTATGTCAATATAAAGTAATGAGTTCAGACATTTTTCAAACAAAATACAATGGAATCAAATTATGCCAGGCAATAAAACAAGTCCACTGATATTATTATCAATGTCTTCATAGAATATAAAAGGGCCCAATAATTCTTTTATTCAGAAAAAAACACTGGTTTTGAAGTGGAGATGAGTAGTTTTGCAGACCAAACCAGGGGGATCTGTATTTTTAACAAGTTTGCCCGGTGACACTGGAGATAAAAATTTGAAAATGAGTGCACTCTACTAGCTACAGCCTTTAAAAGGACAAAAAACAAAACTCTTTTTCACAGCTTTGTCCATATTTCTTTCAAATTCCTTGCTACGGAATCTAGAATCAACATATCCTTGAATGACTGAATGATTATGGCCTTCAGCAGAATACAGATATTTATATTTACCATAGTAAAGTTGCAGATGAAAGCAGGTAAGTGCTACATGGTTACAGAGAAGGATGTTCATGAAAAAGGAGTTATACATCACCATTATTTATTGTGTTCCTATTAAGGGTGACCAGTTTGCTCGGTACCTGAGCTACAAAGGTAAAAAATCATTTTGCTAAAGTTTACTAGGAAGGACTTGTGCAAGAAACAGTAACCATATTGCAGTATTATTAATTTTTAAATGCAGGTTCTATGGCTCAGAATCAATGCATTACATTAAGTCTTGGATATTACATTATTAAGGGGAACCCTACTTAGTAAAACCAATGAATTCAAAATTTCAATAGTTTTGCATGAAGGTGTTCGCAGATGGCAGAAAGGTACCTGTCCTCTGTGTGTTATTTAGCCATCTGCTCTCTTAGCCATCCTTTGTGGTCTTTCTGTTCAGTATTCAGCTGAAGGATGTGTGAAGAGAGCAGGAAAAGGCCACAAACATTTTTTAAATACCATAACCTGTAAGTAATAAACATCATTTCCATCCATCAGCCAAGGCAGAAGCTAAAGGACTCCACCTAGATGACAGGAAATCTGGAAATTGTACTTCCTGTCTGTGAAGCTACCTTCCAGAGACAGCTCCTTGCTATGGAAATTTGGAAATGATAACTATTTTTGCCTCCGATCTTCACAGTAGGCCAGCAGTACCCGACTGGGAGAGTAAGGGGCTCCACAGAAGTGGTGGTTGACGAACTCAGACTTGATTGAGTATCCAAGAGGATAAGCAAAGAGGATGTTCCAGGAAAAGTGATCAACATTGGAATGGCCTGAAGGCTGAAGAGTGCAGGTGTAAACAGGAAAATAAAGGAGTTCCATCTTCCTTCTCACTAACCCTGTCAGAGAGAATGGTGGAGATGAGATTAGAAGGGTAGAGCAGGAGCTGCAGATGAAGCACCTAAACGTCATTATGCTAACAACCTGTCTCCACTTTCAACTCCCCATTTCCCTCAGTATTCTCATTGACTGGCTCTAGGTCCTCACAAACTATTGTTCTCATTCTTGCTCATTCATGAGGATAATCTCCCTGCTAGACAGGGCCACTAAAGGGAAATCTTTCCTATTGAATGACTGACCTTTTAATTCTCCCAATTGACTGTGGAGATAAAGCCTGGTCATGTGTCTCAGCCAATTGGCCCTCTTTTGAGAAAAGCAGTGCATGGTTCTGTCACTGACACAAACATAAGCTGAGTGCATCAAGGACATGGGCAAGGGCTGCTCATGTAGCATCTGCTAATTAACTGCCTTTTGAAATGTAGTCAGTTCAGTGTATTGTGTCCTGGTATTGTGTTTCCTCATCGATACCCTTTAGCCAAGGAGTACAATCCCCAGTGACAGCACTATGTTCATTTATTTTTAATATTCCATGACCTACTCAGGGTTATGCCCTCATTAAAAAACGATTGATGTCTTTGACACAAGTCTGTGAAGTGCCCTTGTTGTCTGCATTTAAACATGATGAGGAAAGAAAAAAAAAGAAAAAGAAAAGGACTTGCCCTAGATCTTTCTAAGACTGTAACAAAAACTGACAAGAGCAATTGTTTGCTACATCAGGGACTTAAAAAAATAGATAACCAATCAATGAGGCCAGTAAATTTTGCTTTTTCTATATATGGTTGAAAAAGGTGTTATATTTAGAGTTTAAATGGGTTTAACATTGGTGGGAAAAATTGGCTCCCTTATTAATTCGACTTAATTAATTTTCTGCAGAATATGTAGGCTCTTTTTAACTTCAGGTTATCTATGTAAATCCTGCAAATGATCTAATTTTCTTTTATCTATCTACAAATAAAGTACTGGGGAGACTCATGAATAATTTGCATTAAGTCTCCATGGTTCAAACCAAGCTTTTAAATACTGACAGTTGTCAAGAAATGTGACTATCATTAGATTACTTGAAAATTTAGAGACAATTATAGTATAAATGTACTTTAAATGAAACATGTTTTTATGCTTTATTGATATTCAATATTCATAACAAAGTGTTTCTCTTAAAGCACTTCTTTGTTCCACAATATGTTCTCAATGATATAGTAAAGACTGCATCCTACTAAACATCATTTTGCTGGTAACTGTATTACATGATAAATTGATTACATATGTGGAAACTAAATGTCAATGTTTGGAGCACATGTTAACCTTAGAACTCAATGAATATCTAATGTCTGTCAGAGAAGGCTGCAGAAATTGGATTGCCTTGATGAACAAGCTAAAGCCCCTGCTTTTGATATATTCATAGTTTAATAAGAAGGTCAGTATGTGAAACTGATCCCACTGAATTTGCAGAAGTGTTAAAAGAAGGGAGTACATGGTCTTTTGGGAACAGAGAAAAGAGGAGAAGGAAAACCAGTTTCCTATAAATGTGGTTTAGAATCCCGAATCCACTAGGCCTCCATCACAAATGATAGTGTGATCTTAACTACAAAACTACCTTCTCTGATGTCACAGAGATACTCAAAATACAGCATGCTATAAGGATGAAAGAGAATAATCCATGCAACTGAATAAAATAATATTTTATTCATTCTCAAAAATGTTCTATATTTTAAAGAGATGTGAGTAATATTTCAAATATATTTAAGATGGGAAGAAGAATATTTGAGGCATCATTAAAAAGTCAAAAGCAAAAAACTATACAGAACATAGATCAGCGACTCATGTTAAGTGTTATGACTTGTATCTAGAAGCTCCCCGAAAACCTCATGTGCTCGTAGGTAAGGCTTTGGGAAGATGGCTGGATCAAACGTATGTGATGTTGGATTAGGGTGCATGATACTGAGATTAAGGGTGTGTGATTAAGTGTGTGTGATAACTAAATTGGTTTAGCATAGTTCTGGGTGCAGAATATGGGAAGGCCACCTTGGGTTTGGGTAGCACCATCCAGTAGGCTTATAGCCTTGAAAGGATAAAAGGGAAAGGAAGGCTGCTGCTGCTTCTGCCTGCCACCCACAGACTGTTTCTCTGCTGTGATGTGCCTCTACCATGGCACCCTACCTTGGGGCCAGCTGACAGTGAACTGAATTCCTTACAAACTGTGAGCTGAAATAAACCTTTCTTCCTTTAAATTGGGTGTCAGGTATTGTGTCTCAGCAATGAGAAAAGTAACTAAGACAATTACCTAGATATTTACAAAATTGTTAGGCTCAGGATATTCTACTTTAGAAATGAGGATACTGAGACTCTAATATCTCTTAACTGGCTCGGAATTATTGGACTAAAAAGTCAAGCCTAACATTCATGTGTACTTATCTAAGCTCCAAAATCTGTGGTGTTTTTACCTCACCAAAATGTGAATTATGCTTTGACAATTTTAATTGATACTTACATGGGTGATTAGGGCATGGTGAAACTGGCTGGAGAAGTAGGTGTGACCTGTTAATTACAAGATCCCAGACCACATGTGCAGAACAGTTCCCAAAGACCTGCATGAGGACCTCTCCTGAGAACTTGAGCAGATTTTCAATAGAATTGCCTAGACCTGACATTAGCCTGAGTCATGGAATCCTAACACCACCTCTCGGTACCCATATGTAAAAGTTCTCATGAGTTTCCTTGAGATTTGGACAGTATAAAAGGACACATGTGCCAAGAAGAGCTTGCTATTACGGCTTTCCTCATGATAGCCCACCTTGCTTTTTCAGGGTGTTTCTTTATCTTGCTTTTTCCTTTTTTACTGGTCCCAGGCTTGCTCTGCAAAGCTCTCTACTTTCTCTCTACTTTTATTTTTCAAATAAACTTTGCCATTGCTTTTTGCTCATAAATAATATATGAAGTATAAAAACTTTTAAGATGATTGACTGAATTTTCTGACTGTATTGCATTAAATATATAACAGAAAAGAGTTATAACTCTCTCCATGATGAAAATAAGCTCAGAGACATAACACAGAGGTCCCTAAGTAAAGATGCAGAATACTCCAAAATTTAAAACTTTGGGGTCCTCAGCTAATCAGTGGTGAAGGTAAGAATTGTTTCATTCCATTCAGACTGCTATAATAAAAATGTCGTAGACTGAGTAATGTATAAAGAACAGAAACTTACTTCTCACAGGTCTGGAGCCAAGGAAGTCCAAGGTAAAGGATGCAGCAGATTTCATTGCTTCCCGATTCATAAATGGCAGATTGTTGCTGTGTTCATGAGGTAAAAAAAGCAAGGGAGCTCTCTGAGGGTCTCTTTTATAAGGGCATCAGTTCCATTCATGAAAGTTCTTCCCAGTGGTTCCAACCCCTAATGCCATCATGTGAGGGCTTAGAATTTAACATATGAATTTCAGGGGAACTCAGACATTCAGTCAATACCAAGAATCCAAGCCCAGTCCTGTTTGGTCCCAAACCATCTTCTATCAGATCTAGATGCCACATTTGATTTATAATTTGGTTAATTTGTGTGCCTAATTGGAACCGACTGCATCTATGGACAAAAGCAAGAATTCCTCAGACTGCTTTGCTGTATACACCAAGAAAGATGATCAATAACTCTTGTGGATTTTCATCATCTTCTTTGTAGGAAGAACTGCATTTAAGCAAACTAACCAAAAACTAAGATGCAAACTCACACTGAGTGACAATATGAGTCAGACAATTACAAAGCGAAATTCTCCAATATCATTCCCATCTACCCTGTTTAAATGCTGATGGTTTTCTCCTTCATGCTGCAGCCTTAAGTCAGAATGTGCTTCTTGTATTTTAATACACATGAAACGAGCAGTCAATACAAATAAATCAGTCTAGACACTGAAGTTATCATTCTTCCCTCTACAAATATACTGCTTTCAAATCTAGCAGCATATTCAGAGGTGGGCTTTAAAAGGACTATATAACATATTTTATGTGACATAATATGATATATCTATAAATCAGGTTTACATGTAATTTTTATAAGAAATAAAAATTTACATATAAATGCATAGATAATATAATACCTATGATATATATAGCATACAACATGGTGTATAATGAGATTATATACACATATATAACATTAAATATATATATATATAGATATATATATATATAACATCAGATAGAGTTTTTTCCTCTTAAGTCACTTTCAAGAATACAATGACTAAAAATTGTGGCTATTTTTAGTTGCATCACAGATACTATTTGAAGAATGAGGCAAAATTAAACTTGAAAATGGACAGGGTCTATATTTTCTATTTACTATTTTTATTCAGTAAAAGCCAGCAATAATTAAGTACTGTATATCCATCAGCTTTCCAGTTGCTGGGACATGATACCTAACCCACAACTTAGAAAATGAGATGTGTAATTTAGCTCACAGTTTCAGAGGATTCAGTCAGTGGTTTATTTGTTTAAAGGCAAGAGAATCATGCAAAAGGGCCTGGTAAAGCAAACCAGCTTAGTTTATAGGGGAGCATAGGATGGGGGAGCAGAGAAGGGGAACAGAACAAGAGAGGGATGGCAAGGGACAGTATATAGTACCCAAGGCCATGCCTCCATGATCCACCCAGGTACATCCAGATTTCTTTACTAATCAGGTAGGCACTTCTTAATCCAATGAAGCTGATGTATCAAGATTAATGGTCACACACTAGCTATGTGTACATTCATTTTTCTCCCATTTTTCACATCATTTCTAGCAGCATTATTATTTGTCTCTACGTTAGATGGGAAATTTGAGGCATTAACAGGTAAAGTAATTGCTAGCATTCACACAGCTGATGAGAAATAGAGGCGGATTTGAATCTAGACAACGCAGCTTCAGGGTCTACACTTGGTTTCTCCTCTTGAAGTACTCATTTGGTATCTACTAGATGCTAGGCACTGAGTCAGATGCTTTTACTACCAAATATCCAACCAATTCTTTCATCTACCTCCTGGCCACTTGCATTTGAGACAAGTCAGGTAACTAACCAAACAGAGCATTTGATTCTTTGTCTTACCACCCTAGAAATTTGAAGCTTGGATAAGGAGTGATAAGCGAAGATTTGTTCCCCAGAAAATACGCTTATATATTCTAATAAGAGTCTTGTACTCCCAAAGTAGCATTTGGTTAGGGGTACAAAGCAGATAACAAGGCATGCAACCTTTTGAAGTCCAACCAGATGAAGGAACAATCAATGGCCCAGCTGCAGAGCTCAAACCTACAAAACTCCTCTGCCAATTCCTAGTCATCTTCCCAGGGAGCCACATTGTTCTCATCAGCATACGCCATAAATTTTGCAGTAGGATGTAGGCTGCAGGCTTGAAGCTGACACTGATTGAAAAACCTCACCCCAGGCCAACTGCTCCAAGGAGAGAATTTGGGGGTTCAGAAGGAAACACCAGGGCTTGTTGTTTAGCAGATTTGTCAGCATTTAAAGACCACAGGAGAGATAGAGAACAGTGAGATAAGGCTAATTCCCCACAGGGAAATATTGTAGAGCCGTGGTTTTCTTTTCTTTTCTTTTCTTTTCTTTTCTTTTCTTTTCTTTGCTTTGCTTCGCTTCGCTTCGCTTCGCTTTGCTTTGCTTTGCTTTGCTTTGCTTTGCTTTGCTTTGCTTTTTTAACTTTGGTCGAGCAAAAATAAAATCAGTATCAGTAAGGTTGTTCTTAGTAGTTACAAAAGCATGTTAAGGAGATTCATGTACTACTTTTTTTTTTTTAACCTCCCAGTGAACTTTGCCTACCTTCAAGCAACAGAGGGTGACCTAGGCTACCGAGACTGGCTTTCTCTCATTAGAGAGTAGCCAAGGGCTCTTTAAACTAATAAAACAGGAGAAAAATCATAGATAAAACAAGATAGGATATTCATGTGTACCCACAAGAGAGTGCCTTAAAGGGTTTATGTTAATAATTACAGCGTGAAGAGTAGGGATCAAATCTCTTAGAAAAAGCACTTTATGATGTATTTACAGCCCTTTCAAAACGTTCTGCATAGTAATGTGGATTTTGAAGTTTTCCATCCCTTCCCCCATAAGTATAGCAGTTTTCCCCAGAAAACTATTCAAAAAACAAAAGGAAACACTTTTCCTCTCACAGCAGAACAGAGTCATTTTTACAACAGGAAGAAAATGAAATAAAACCCGCACTATAGTACACTGAGATTGCCCATGACCTGCTGTAAATCTTAGAGGGCACAAGTTTGGATCATAGGGTGACTTTCTGTATCTACTAGGAAAAAGCTTGTAACTTCTCAGCTTCTGTGGCCTCTCTCAATTCTGCTTTTCCTAACTCCACACCTTTTCTTTATATGTGCCACTTGTTCCTTTCTCTTACACTCTTTGCTTTCCTCCTGTCCCTAGTTACCTGTCAATGGACAATCAGGTGTTCATCTAGACAGTGTGCCTCCCTCTGTTTCCATGGGTTCCACATCCACCGATTCAACTCACCACAGATGACAACACCTTTCTAAACTCTTGCTTCTGCACTGAATATATAAAACCTACTCTTTGTCACTATTCTGTACACAATGCAGTATATGACAACCATTTACATTGTATTAGGTATTATAAGTAATTCAGAGATGCTTTAAAGTATATGGAAGTTTTGAATAAATTATACACAAATACTGTATCATTTTACAAAAAGACTTAAACATTCTCAGATTGTACTATCCTTGGAAGTCCTGGACCAATCAATCCCTCCTGGATACTGAGGGATGATTGTTCTTCACTATTGTATTTATTTATTCATGCTATAATTTGTCCCAAAGATATCTGGGGACAAGAATTCCAGCTGGTAGTAATGCAAAAATGAATAATGTCCCTGTTTTGATCATAGCACGCCAGTAGAAAAATAGATATATAAACCTGCAGTTGTACAATGTGAAGCATTATAATTTAGCATCTAAAAACTCATTCCATAGGGTCCAATGCACTTGGCTTGGGTCCAACGCTATCCTTTACACTTGCTAAGTAAATTGACCTTGATTAAGTTACCTAAGTTTTCTGGATATAATTTCTTCATTAGTAAAATGAAGATAATATGACTAACTCAAAGAATTAAAAGCAAGAAGATATATATATATATATATATATATATATATATATATATCCCCACCTCTGAATTCAAAGGGGGAAAATAATAAGTATGATATATGATCAAATGCTTACTACTGAGCATTCAATTACTGTGGCAAACATATGTTAGATAAATGAAGTGTTGTGGTGGGACAAAGGAAAGGGTACTCACTCAGCTAAAGTTCCCAGGAGAGGGAAACTTGAGGTGGGAGCTAAAGAAAAATCCAGGCAAGATGTAAGCAGTAGGCAGAAGGAAATACTAAAGTGAGATCTCTATACAAATGTACAGACTTGCACAAGAACAACAAGTAGTTATTTGTGTTTCGACTCTGAGTCCATGCTGGGCCATTGAAAAAAAGTTAAAAAATGAAAAATGAGTGTTGGCCAAAGGCTATGAAAGGACTTCTATTCCACACTAAGGAATTTTAATATCTGCGAATGAGAAATAATTAGCAATCTTTCAGGAGAAGAACAAAACCCCAGAGATCTACTACAGAAATTGAAATGTGCAACTCCAGTGCCATGAAGACAGTGGCTGACGGTAGAGAAAGGCTGGGGCAGAAGGACCAGTTTGCAGAATGTAACAATAATCTATAAATGGCATTTATATGTATTATAGTTATTTTGATTGTATGTATGTATCAAAAGCAATCAAATCTACAGTTAAGTATTATGGCTTGGATCAAGAAAGTCCCACAAAGTTTTCATGAGTTCAAAGGTGGAGTTTTGGAAGATGATTAGTTCGCTGGGTGGTTAACTTGATCAATGGGTTAATCCATTGATGACATCTTAGCTGACTGTGTCGATAGTAGGTGGAGCCTGATTGGAGGAAATTTGTCACTGGGGAGCTTGACATTGCAGGATGTGTATCTCTGTCTCTCTCTCTGGCTCTTTCCCTCTGTGTGTCCTAGCTACTATGAAAAGAGCAGCTTTATACCAGCCTGCCAACATGATATTTTTGCCTTTGAGCCATCTGACCCTAGACTAAAAGGAACTTCTAAAATGGTGAGACAATCAACTTTTCTCTTTTAAATTGTATGTGTCAGCTATCCTGTCCCCAGGATGGATGACTAATACTTCAAGCAATGAGAAGAAAATGCAAGAAAGGACAGAGATGAGAAAAAAGAACATAGGAAATTTTGTAATTATTACATAAAGGAAATTGTGGATATAGATATATTGAAGGAATATAAGCTGAAGCTTTTAGCTGGGTAGACTGTGTTGTGATAGCCTATTAATTCTAGATAGTAGGCAGAATTAAGAAGTACGGTGGATCGGACTGGATTACTCTTCAGTCCTTTATAGATCTTTACTAAGTGAGGGTGTACTTCCTCCCACTTGAAGTCCTTTTCACTGATGTTGGGTTTGGCCAGGTGACTCACTTTAGCCTAGAAAAGTAGACTGTAGGGTGAATAAGGCAGTAGCAGACTGAGGCTTTAATAAGCATCTTTTATTTCTGTTCACTCTCATGTACTCCAGGGATTCACCATGAGAGTCACATGCTCCAGTTGTCTTTTGGTCGAAGAGGAGTGAGAAAGCCCATGGAAAATACCTGAATCCAATCCTGAGTGTGGAGAGAAGACCAGCCAAGCCATCTGAGCCCAGCAAAATCACAGGCTGAAGCAAGCTTCCTGAACAAACCTGCATACCTAAGAGCAAGGAATATAACTGTTTATATTGTACGCTTTCTTGAAAAAAAAAAATCAGCATTCTTGTGACAATGGTCCCATTTAGTTCAATGAGACAGAAAGAGTGAGTGACATTTGAATATCTGTTCTAATTTGTTCCCAAGATCCAACTTCTTCTGTATGTGTGGATTCTCTCAGCTGCCACCATATTAGTCCAATTAATCTTTTTTTCCTTTGTTTTCTTAAACTGAGTAGAGGAGTTTCTAGTATTTGCCATCCATTGAACTCTAGTACAACTACAGTTCTTTTCATCTGAATTTTCTTTCCGGATATAGATAGTGCTGGGATAATGAGGCCACATGTTTGACCATGAATTATTATGTATAGGAAAGTATCATTTCATTAAAGATTTAGTGAATGAATGAATGAATGAATGAACGAATGATAGAGTGGGTTCCCTAGCTACAGACTACCTATGTCCTTACAGCAGCCCAACATCTTGAAACCATGTAGCACTGATGAGTAACAAATGGACTGAATTAAAGAGCCTGAGCAATATAAATATTTAAGGTGTAGTTAAATAGAGAATAGACTGAGAAGGACTATGAATAAAAGGAGAATAAGAAATAATGATGAGGTTAAAGCAAAAGAAGATGAGAATTGTACGGAATAAGCGTCAGATAGTATCATATACTAAAGAGATATCAAATGGGTTAAATAACGACTAGAAGAATAAGGTGGTGAATACCCCTGAGCTATATCAGTGCTGTCTGTGGTAAGGGAGTCTGTAAGAGTCTTCGCAAAGAAAATCATTGAGAGAAAGAAAAACCCCCCAAAGAATATTTGCTGTGGTTCTTCAAGGTAGAAAAACATGAAATAAATATGGGTAAATGCCACGTATCATGTACACTTTTTTGAAAATTCTTAAAGCGTGCTAGTATATTAAAATGTCAACATTCTTCTGCAGTGAAAACTATGTCTAAGTGTATTTAAAATAGCTTTCAATATATTTGACCACAGACTACTGTATGTGAAAAACATCCAATTAATAACCAATGGAAATAATGTAGCACTGAATAGTCAGAACCTTTCAGATCCAGACTTGTTCCCTATATTTACACACTTAGGTGGGTCTTTAGCACAGGGATCTATTTTTTTCTTTTTGTTCTTTCTTTGTACCTATTTCCCTGTGGAATCTTTTCTTATTTACTATGTCCTACAACAAAGAATACTAATTCCAAGAAGCTGTATTGCTTTCCAGAAACTTTTTCTGAATTCCATACTTTCACATTTGGTGACTTTCTGGAACTTTGTACTTAAATGTTATACTACAGGGGCTGGTGAGATGGCTCAGCAGCGTAAGCGCCTGCCCAGCAAGCGCAAGGGCCCGAGTTCGACTTCCAGTACCCACATATGAAAAAAGGGCCGGTGATATCGCTCAGCGGCATGGGCACCACTGGCGCGCGAGGTCCTGAGGTCGACACCTGGTACCCACAAAAAAGAAAAAGTTATACTAGAAAACAGAACTGTGTATTTTGTTTGCTCTTTATTTCTTTCCCAGTACATGGATAACATTAACATACCCCTGAGAACCATTCTGGAATTATTCTGCCTATATTTTTTCCCAAATCAGGGAGCATATGATGTTTGGTGAAACAAAAGAAGGAAGGAAGAGAAGGAAGGAGAAAGGGAGGGAGGGAGCGTTGAGGGAGAGAGAGAAAGGAGGAGAAAAAGCCAAGGGATGGAAAGGGAAGGAAAGAAAAAAGAAATAACATGTAAAATAAATCTTCACAAAGTTCAAAGCTAGTCAAAAATGATGAAAAATTTGGAATAGAAGTTTTAAACCTGTGCAATAATAAAAAGTCAATCAAATCAAATCATGAGTTTTAAGAGTTATTACATTAAATAATCTCAAAATCTTTTCAATTTTACCACCTAATGATCATGAAAGTATTTATCACTCTTTGCATAGATGAGTCCAAAAGTCTTGGATTAGTTTGAGTTCCCTGTGATTGGAGCTCACCCCCAACACATAGGTTGGCTGGGGAGCGGGGATAGGGAATTTGGGAGAGTGGTACAGGCAAAGAAGAAAAGTCGGTCCCAGGCGTGTTGTGAGTGGGCTGTCACTGAGAGCAAAGGGGCTCAGGATACTGGGGAGGGTCTGCAAAACTATGTGAACAAACCTGGGGATTGTCACTCTGAAGAATGCGAAGTGAATCTTTATTCTGTCTCCCATCATCAGCTGAAAGTGTGGCCCCCAGGAGCATTCACTCCTCTAATTTTCTGAGCTAATCTACAAATATACTCTGAGGCAGAAAACTAAATTAAGTGAGGCTTGAGTTTGCTTACTGTTTGTTTTGTTTTGTTTTTTGCAGTGGCTACCCATCCAAGCTGCAGCTAAAACCAGTGTAGTGAGCAAAAGAAGCAGAGTTTGCTTTAAAAGGCTTTTAACTGCTCTTGGCTTTAGACATTCCCCTCTCCAACTCTGTGTATGGTCTACAGATAATGCTTCACATTTCCATCCATTAATGGAACACAAATTTGCTAAGTGTATTGTATTTGGCAGATATTGTTCTATATGTTGGTGAATTAGACCAGTTTTTAGTGTCATGATATTTATTATTTAGGAGACATTTAAAAAAAAGTAAGCAAGCAGGAAAAATAGAGTAGTATTTGAGAGTAATAAATCTTATATAGAGAATTAGAATACATATGTTAAAAAAAGACTAGGTAAGTTATCTAGGTGGCTGTTGCAGAAAATGAGGAAACAAATGACTTAATTTAGGTCACTAGAAGCGAACATGGAAAGGGAGTTGATGGATTCAGAATACATTTAATAGTCCCACAGCAGATTTTCTGGAATTAAATGTGAAGCAAAGGAAAAAGGAAAAATAGGGAAGATTCTTAAATGTTTGGTTTTAGTACTCAATAGATGGCATGGCCATTGGTTGGGATGAGAAATCTGGGGGAAGGGAAAGTTTCAAAAGAAAATGATGTGTTTCTTTAGACCCATGTTCAATTTGAGATGGCTGTTAAGTATACAATGCGAGATGTCAAGCTTGAGTGTAGCATTGTTATTTTCCCATTTAAAAATCGTTCTAGAACTCTATTTGTCCACAGAGTAAAATTCAAACTTGGCAGGACATATTCTGGGCTGACAAAACCTCACTGTTTTAGTTACTTTTCTCATTGTTGAGACAAAATACCTGATGCCCAAAGTTAAAGGAGTTAAAGGAGGAAAAAGTTAAAGGAAAAAAAGGAGTTATTTGGCTCACAATTTGTAGAGGCTTCAGTTTGTAGTTGGCTGACTCCAAGGCAGGGTGGCATGACAGAGGGGCATCACAGAGGAGAAACAGTCCATAGTAGGCAGAAGACAGAAGGCAGCAAGGCAGCATTCATCAAGCTACAAGGGACAAGCAGCAACCTACTTTCTGTCCCTTATATTTTATACAGATGTAGCATTCCCACACAGGGTGGGACAGCTTTAATCCTAGCACCATACTATGAATCAATCCCAGCATCACATCCTTGATCCCAGCATCACACACCCTAGATCCAGCCACTTCGGAAAAGCCCCACCTATGGCTGCATGAGGTTTTGGTGGGACATATAGACACAAACCATAACACTCACATTGCATCCACCTACTTATTTTAACATTTACCTATGTTGATATCTGTTTGCAATTTTCAAAGCACACATTACCCTCAAGCCTTTATATAACCCCCTGCAACATCTTTTCATTATTTCTTACTCATCCACTCTCCTCCCAAACTTGGTTCTGATTTTATCCTTCGAAGATATCTGATAACACCTTTCTGAGGTGAGTCCACCCCATCCTGGAATGAGAATACATTGCCCTCATTTTGCTCTCTGTACATCTTTCGAGCATAATGCTTGATACATTGTATACCATCGTGTTTATTGTTTTTCATTGTTTCCCTCATTAGCTATGCACAGAAAAACATTTGGTCCCTTCATCTAACATAACCTCCTTAGTACATATTAAATGTCTTATTCTGTTGGTTGAATTAATCAATGAAGATATGAAGGACAGACTGATGATAAGTGAATAAAAGAAATACAGAAACAGAGAATCACACATATCTAATTATGCATCTATGCATTCTTGAGTATAATACAATACTACTTTTACTTTATTAGTTTAATTTCTGCCCTTGAAAGTTTATAATGCCATGTTGGGAAGAAACTGGAAAACTTTTATCATCTTAATAAAGTAAAATTTATATTTTCATAAGTTTCACTACTAAAACAAGGAGTGAACTTAAGAAAATACATATACTTTATTTCCATTTCTTATTTGTAGTCTTGAAAAGTAGTGTAAATGTAACAAACAGAGATCAGTGTAATAAGAGGATAGAGCATACTGTAAATGGATGAGATTAGGAAAGATGTAATATAAGGATTTACCAAAGAGAAGAAAAAAGAAAAAAGAGAAAGAAAACCAGTTAGCTAAATCGTAAGGTTCAAAGTTTGTCAAAATATAAAAGTTGGAAATACAAATTTTAAAATGACTTAAAACAAGAAATTATCAGTTTTAAGAGTTATAGTGTCTAGGAGATAAAAACAAAAAATACTTCAGTAAATTAATATATTCCCTCTAATTATGGCCTCTTTAAGTGTGTTTATGTAGAATGAATGAATGAATGAATGAATGAATAAATGAGAAAGTAAATGAATATCTTATTGGTTCACCAGTGCCATAACTAATAAAGATGCAAAACCAGTTCATTGAATCTTAGTTACTTAAGAGTGATAGACAAATAGGCTCCAAGGAACTATTTAATTTTATAGATTTAGTTTAGTAAGAGGCAAATTGTATTTTCCAAATATAGAAAAGGGAAAGTATGAAAATAAGGAGTTAGCTCCATTTACATAAACACATTTTAACTTTACCCTACAATAATTGCTCTCCCTATAGATATTAGTTTGTTAAAATAGCTCAAACATAAAACAAAATAAAATTTGATTTAATTATTATTTGACTGAAAACTAGTTAGGACATGAATTACCTCTTGAAATTTTCTAACTCAAAGTCTATTTTCATGTCTTTTCAGAGGAGAAGATATTAAAATCACCAGAATAAAACTGATTAAACAAGACATTTATCTAAAAATGATTTTAAACAGCTCCTTAAACAGTTTTTCAGCAGTTTTTGAAGAAATCTTACAAAGAGAAAACACTGTTCTCATCAATTCAGACTTGAGCACCTTTCCTCCTGTGGGATGAAAGGATGATGGTCTTTGAGCCCCTGTGCTATTCTGGGGACTGTGTTCAGTCATCTAAATTAACTAAGAGAAATGTCAAGTGTTTTATCTTTCAAGTTCTCATGCAATAAACTTTAATACGTCACAGACAAAGCTCTGTAGTCCAAGGTATTCCTCAGTTTCATAGTATACTAGGTATCTCTAATAGATTAAGGATTAATTAATGACTTCCACTCAATCTAGCAGTTAAAGAATACTTCTCCATACCTGGTGCTGTTCCGAGACTGGCAGTGTAAACATGAGTCCAGTGATACACTTCTATGAGGACCATGAAGTTTCGTGACAGTCAGGGGTATGGGCAAGAGGTACAATTAAGTACAGAAAGTTCTGTAGATTTAGGAGAAATACAGAAAAGCAATAGACTCTCATTATGACTCACCTTGAAGGAAAGTGGGCTTTCACAGAAGCAGGAGAGAGTCTTCCAATGATTAGCAGTGAGATAAAGAAAATAAAGTGTTCAGTGAAAAAGGACCGGTAGGGCAGAGTACACGGCAGAGGTGGCAGGCATGTCCCTGTGGCTGGAAGTGGAGGGCGATGGAGTCGGCATGGTAAAATGGATTGAAATTATAAGGATTCTCAGGACTAAACAAGAATTTGGACTTCATAATGAGGGCAGAAAAAAAAAAGTTTGAAATTTTTATATCTAGTTAGCTTTCATTTTAGGAAGGTGAATTTCTGGTAGGAAAAGTTCACTGAGTGTGTTGAGCAGTGGTCATATATTCTTGCATTAGATGTTTCTAACACATCTATGACAAAGATACTATAATTACTCTTTTTTTAAAATATTGAAGAAGAGTTTAACAGAGGTTAGCTCCCTTGCCTTACTGATAAGAGGCAGCTCCAATGCTGGATCTGAAAACTACTAATATCTGCAATATCAGTGCTCTCCGCAAGTCTAAAATGCATTACGTTGTCCAATGGGTCTAATGACCAGTGTGAAGGGCTCAGAAGTGTGAGGGGTGGTATATTTCTTAGGTCAGAGCACTGTAAGTCAGAACTGGGCTTAGAAAACCCTAGGCCATAGCCAGGTGATATGATGAAACCCATAACCGCACCTGCTTGGGAGACTGAGGCAGAAGGATCGGAAGCTTGTGGCCAACCTGAGCAATTTAGTGAGACACGATCTCACATTGGAAAATAAAAAAAGGCTGGAGAGTACCTTGGGAAGAGAGCACCTCTGGGGCTGGTCCTCAGTACCAAAACAAACAAACAAACAAACAAACAAAAAGTTGATACCAAAACAACAAAACTCCAGGTCACAGTAAGATGAGGGCTAAAGTCCTGTTATAATTATAAGCTAATTTGAACATGAAATTGAGTTAGCAAGTAAAAAAAAAAAAAAATGCCTGGTAGTAACTGGACATCCCAGGTAATTTTTGGTAATTTAAGCTTGTTTTTTCTCTCCTTATACCCCAGAAGAAACTTTGGAAATGCTTTTTTAAATTAAATAACAACCTAACTGATATAGATAGTCAATGTGCAAGGAAGACCATAGAAGACAGTGGAAAGGAAGGGATTAGAAACAAGAAGTATTCAATTGTTAAGAGTGGTTTTGTCCTTGAGTCTGGTATTTTAGGTTTCTCATTATTCATTTGATCACCTGCAAAATGAAAATAACTTTATTCGTGTTGGAAACTTTTACATGCTTAACGTGTAACATGCTTACATGAAGCGCATGTGGAATCACATATATGAAACGGCTTTGTGCCTTGTAAAGTTCTCCAGAAACATTTACTTTCATCACCATCATAACCATTTGATCCAAACCCACTTTTAACCATTAAAAAGGAGATTTTGCCCCACTTTAACTTGATGTTGTGATTAAATTATCTTATTTAAAAAAGATCAGAGATGGCTTCAAAATGCTTTCAAAGTACCTCACAAGTCTATGCATAGCACCAACATATGAGGATTGAGTAGGTATTTGAGGCTGTGCCAAGATTCATTCTGACAAAGCTATCCTTAGAGTTCACAAGGCATCAACAGTCCCTGTGAGGGTTCAACAAAAGCTCCTTTGTAGTTCAGGAAAGCAAAATTAAAAGTGGAAACAGCCAGAGACTTTCCTTTATATGTTAGGGAGGAAAAATTTTAGCAATGCAGAGGTGAAGAAAATTCAAGGACAGTGACCATAAACTAATTAAGATCTGTAATGACAAATTCAGTGCATTTAATAAGAAAAATGGGTCTCTTTATTTCTTTACGATCAAACTTTCAACAGAGTTGAAAAAGTGTAGGTGGAAACTGTGTGTAATTTATTAACTGTGTAAAAGGATCCAAGAAATGGAAAAACTCATTAGAGTATTTTCCGAAAACCATTTAGTTTATAAGGTAGTAAGCCCAAGTAGAGAAAATATACCCTAAAATAAATACTTAAAGAAAATAAAAATATTTTGAAAAGATAAACACATGCACTCCAGAGATTAGAAAAGAAGAAACCATGACAGAATTTATTGTAAAACATATAAAATCAAGAAAGAATGTTTTATTCGTGTGGTAGCAGAAACAGAGAACCAGAAGTTGGTATATTTGAATTCTACTCAAGATTTTTGTGACCAACTAATGTGGGGCCTTAGGCAGGTAAGTTCTTTTATTGGTGCCTCTATCTCATTAGATAAAAATTAGGAAATTGGGAAAGATAATACCTAAGACTATAATTTTTTTTTTTATGTGGGTACCTGGAGTCGACCTCAGGACTCTGCTGAGCGATATCACTGGCCTTTTTTTTTCCTTTATGTGGGTTCTAGGAGTCGAACTCAGGACCTCGCACTTGCCAGGCAGGCGCTTATGTCGCTGAGCTATCTCACTGGCCCTCGAAGACTATAATTTTATGATTCTAAGTAAAGCCAGGTTAAAATCCCTACTTGGCTATCAAAACATTTAAAGTAGATTATTGTTGACATACGTGATAGTAAAGGCACTGAGAAGGTTCGCTTCCCTCAAAAGTTACACCTACCTCTTGCAATGCCCCCAAAGCCTTGAAGAGGGCAACTCACTTCACTAGAGCTTCCATACCAGAGATCACGGAATGGGCGCCTGAACAATGCTTGTCATCACAGTTTCTGGAGGTTAGAAGTCCAAGGTCATGGTGTCAGCACTGGGTTTCTCCAGAGGTTTCTCTCTTTCATTTGGGATTAGCTACCTCTCAGGTTCCCATCATATGTCCTTTTTCATGTGTGTGTACATTTTCATTCTAGGTGCAGCACTGTAAATCTTAACTGACTGTTCTCAAGAGTACACCAGTCGGATTGGATTGGCGCCCACTCCAGTGGTCTCATTTTAACTACCCCGTCTCTTAGAAGGCCTGTCTCCAAACACTGTCACATTGCAAGGACCTGGGAGATAAGACTTCAGTTTGTGAAGGAAGGGAGAACAATTTATTCCATAACAAAGAACAGATTTTCTCTGTCTACAGTGAGAAAGTATTACTGTGCTATGTACACAGTAGTTAGGTCCAGAGTAGAGGGCAGATACATGCACAGAGAAATGCCCATTTGCTTGGTACAGACTCCGAATATTGTGGGCAGGGAGAACCAAGGAATGGAAGAGGAATGGCAGGTGTGGTGAAGAAAGTCTAGGAAGAAAGAATGAAATCATGGGAATCAAAGCTTCCCATTACATTCTTCAGAGAAAGCCAATACAGAATAGATTTGAAATCATGTGAACTCTGTCCCCAAATACGGCCAAATCAGCTGCCTCAAAGATGGGTGATTGGGCCCTGTTTTAAGAACTGAGAAAGGAAAGAAACACAGAAAAGTGACAAAGAGAAAGAAGAAACTAGAAAAAAGGAAAAGAAAAGAAACAAAAGAAAAAGAAAGCAAGCCAAATAAATATTGAATAGAAAACACGTATACTCAAGAGTCAAAATAATTCTGCAGTTATCTTACTCTGCTTGAGCTGCAATTAATAAAATACCACAGACTTGGTGGATTAGAAAACAGCAAGTTATTTTCTCACAGTCTGAGGATGGGATGACAGCCTGGGCATCCTCTGGTGACTGCTTTCTTCCAGTCATGTCACTGCCTTACTTTGCCTTATAAGGCACTTCCTGGTCACAAAGAGAGAGAAAAATGTCTTTTCCTTTTCCTGAAAAGTCATCAATCCTTCTGGGTTAGGACCCTCTTTTAGACGTTCCTTTAACTTTACTTCCTAGACACTCTGGCTCCAAATACAGTCACACAGGGGGCTGGAGATTAATCCCTAGTCACAACATAGAAATTCAGAGGCAAAACAATCCAGTTCTTACTACTAGTTGCTGACTTGAACTTTTCCAATATGGCATCTCTTTGCAGGTGTTCCAGTTAGAGAGGTGAATGGAAACATTTTTTCAAGCAGCTTTGAGTAAGGATCTAGTGGAGTCAGAAGCTGGATCAATGATGCCCTGAAGAAACAGAGATCACAGAAAGGGATGATCAGCAAATGAAAGACTCAAGAGGGATTTGGGCTTTCACTCAAAGACAGGATCTGAAGGTTTCTTGCAGTTTTAGTTTGTTGATTTACCGATCTACCTTCAGATGGCAACCAACCTTAAACAGGAACAAATTAGATCTTTCCCCAAGAAGGACAAATAAACCTAGGGAAGTGTGATTTACCTTGTTTGCAAAACAGGCCAAGGAAATTGGTGCTGGACAGCTTTATAGTTTCTCAATTTTGGAAGCTTTTTTATAGTAGAGGCCACTGACCAAGAATGTAGTCAAATGGAATCAGATTATTTCTACTTTCTTTTCTCTTCCATATTTAACTCTGATTTTCTAAGTCAAAGAAATCTGCCTGTGTTAAATACTCTACAGTAGTCAAATGTGTTGAATAGATGGATGATTCTATTTATTAGAAATGCCCCCAAGCAGTTTAGATAGTGGCTGGCAACATTAACTTTGGAACCACCTTCAAGCAATTCCTGTTCCTGTCACTTACTTGCTATGTACTATTGGTCGAATAATAGAGTGTTTTCCTCTCAGTTTCCTCAGCCAAAAACTGGATGAAACAATAACACCTCTTCAGGGGTGGGGTGTTCTGAGAATTAAATTTGATGCTAACCTTTCCAGAAATGTCATGCTGTTAGCAAAGTTAGGTGCACTGCTATTACTGCTATTACAACTGCTACTGTTATAATTATTACTATTTCAACTACTACCACCACTGTTATTATCATTATTTGATATTATAAAATATATTTCCTACTATGGGCTTATTCTGATAGTCCAGTAAGAAAGACTTCTCTAATTCTAAGATAATTGATGGGAAAGAGAAAGAATGTGAGTTGTGTTGCCTGTTGTAATTGGGCTAAGCATTTTGCTAGTGAAATCAGAAATGTTTCCTAAAACAATTCAGAAAAGAAAATTGAGGCCTAGACAGCACTAAAAACATGTAAGTTAGGGTAAAGAGCCCTGAGCTAACACCAGAGTTAGCTGGTTTCACCTGCATGAAACAACAAGCTCACCATTTTAGGCCGCATGTGGGCCCTAAGAATCCCATAATCCTGATGGCAAAGGGCATAAAAGGGTCACAGTTATGACAGCCAGCGAAAGACAAACCAAGCCAATGGCATTTGGCCCCATTAGCATTGGACTTCCACAAACTCAGCCCACAGTTTCTCTACAGCCACAGTTCTCAAATTATAACAAATCAGGAGCTGGACACAGACCAGTCCAATGTGATTTTCGGTTTCTTTTCCAGAAACTGTGTCTCTTGCTTCCTAGCAAGACTGAGGAAAGCCGAGGAAGATGTTTTTGGGACAGAGAGATTTTAAACATGTGCACAATAAAAGTGCCCGCATTTCTACATTCTCTAAAAATGCTCATCACTGTAGCTATATGAGACAGACTCTGGGTGAGACCTCGCCTGGAGGTTAAATAAAGGTAAAAGCTAAAGTTTCCGTGCATACCAGAGATGCCAGTAGTTTCATGAATTTCCGGAGAGTGAACTGGCAAAGGAAGCAATCACTGTACTATAATTTTTGCATAGTATTTGTACATTCCACACCCTAAATTCCACCTATAAACACTCAAAGGAAATCATAAGCACAGTTAATGACATATGTAAGTCCTGTGCTTTCCACAGGACATTCCCCAAGGCAGTTGTTCAAAGGGAATTTGGAATTTTCCATCAGAAATCATTCTAATTCTTAATGCTCCCACATGACACGCAAGCCTGTTTTTACCCTTTCTTTAGACTTCCGGTACATCTCTCACTCTCCATTGCAGGGAATACTCTTCCTATGGAATCTGAACTGCAGTCTCAGAAATGCAGGATAACCCTGGGAGGTTGGGAAGAGATCTCGTGAAGGAATGTATTTGATCTACAAGACACCCTGGCCCAAAGACATCCACAGGCTGACTTCGGGAACAAGGCCAGGGTCTGCTTAGCATCAGAGGAGACCAGAACTCAGGACATTTTTCTCCCATCTGTTCAATGCAGGACAGACCACATAGCCCATGCACTGCTAGGACCGCAATTTTCCAATTATATCTGTTTCCTTCTAGGCAAAACTCACAGTTCAACGTGATAACAACTTTTGTGAAATATTTTAAACATTCGTCTTTCACATCTCCTCGATGGGAGTCGATTTTCAAATTTGTTTGCTATTTTAAACTTAGGTTGAAATATTTATCTTTGTCCCCCTACTACCCCAGAATATTAGTGGATATGGACCAGCCTGGAAGAGTCCTTGGACAATTGTATTTCCACTTTAAGTGTCCTTTATTTGCTTCAAAATGATCTTTACATGAATATTGAAACTATAGAAAAGTTCATCCTTCTTCCCTTTCTAAATATATCCCTTTTTTATAATTTATAGGAATCCCAGAGTTCTTTCTTCTCCCTTCTTGAAATAATCCAGCTATAAATGTTAGAGAGACTTCCCAGAATGAAAGAGAAAGTCCAGACATAAAATTCTTTTTGAGTTATTCTAATATTGAGGCAAATATATTACATGATGGAGAAGACCAAAAATTAAATTTGACCATAAAATATTATTCTTTAAATCACTGTTTTATTCCTAACGACGTTTTAGAATCATTAGTTTATATATGGAGCCAAGTTGTACAAAACCCTCTCTTGGGTAAATTTTTTTCATTCTTAGTTCTTTTGTTAACAAAATAATAATAATTAATAATAATAATACCTGTTTTATGGGTCCTTTTGAGAATTTAATACATTACAACATTTAAAGCATGAAAAAAAGCAATTGATAAATATTACATGTAATTCTTAGCAATAGTAGCATATCGAGTTCTTTCCAAAAGCTAAATTTAATGCAAACTTGTCTTTCTGCATATCTTGGTTATTGAAATGAAATATGTGCTTATGCCCGGAGGCCAGCTCACACTGCCAGGGCAGGTCTGGCACTTGGTTTCCAATTAACTCATCCTTTTATTCTATTAAGTATGTTATCACTACATGTTGTGTATTGTGTTTATAAAATAATATCCTTACTTCGTATGTGATATCCTAAAATGACACCGTCTGGGAAGATATTTGCTGCCTTTTCTAGGGATATGTTTGCATCAGGTAAGAAAAATCAGGAGCATGATACTTTCTGCTAAAAGATTGCTTTTATATGTATTGTTTAAAAACTGCTATAAATGGGCCGGTGAGATGGCTCAGCGGCTTAAGCGCCTGCCTGGCAAGCGCGAGGGCCCGAGTTCGACTCCCGGAACCCACATACGAAAAAGGGGCCGGTGATATCGCTCAGTGGCATGGGTGCCTGCTGGCGCACGAGGTCCTGAGGTCGACCCCCCGGTACCCACAAAAAAAAAAAATTGCTATAAATAAAAACATCATCATTATTCTTTTTCGAATATAAAAACACGCAAAGCTTGGGACATGGCCAGATTAGAGTCTGTATATTATCCATCTATGCATCTTCTGTAATTTGATAATAATGTGGGTTAAATCGTATTGGAGATGTAATCAGGGACCTCAGGAAATGCATGGAAACCAAAAGGGGTAATTAAAGAGAATTTAATGATAGGCCTATTTGCAACCCCTGGACAGGGTTCAGAAAAGTAACAAGAGATGGAACAGTAATAGCAATATTCTTCTTGTTCTACTTCAAAATGAAGAGAAAAAAGAGGGCCAGCATCAGGACCCCTGACCCAGCAATGTCTAAAGGAGAAGAATACGGGACAGAGGCTGTGGCCCTTCCACTGGTGACAGCTAGCCACCTAAAGCGATCAGTACCCCACACTTCCTTTTCCATTCTCCATGCCTCATCAGGGCTTCTTCTTCATCAAGTTCAGACAGGTGTCAGAATCCAAAGACAGTTGGATGACCTAGATCCTGAGATCAGCTTCCCTAGAGGTCGCAGTAAGGTGGGAAAGGAGAAAAATAGATCTAAAGGTGCAAATATCATACAAAGTCAAGAATCAGTCTGGAGAACTCATTGGTATGTTTTATTTTGTAACTTTTTCCATGCTGTGAAAGGATCATGGAAGCCAGTATTAAAAACAGACTTTTAGCTTTCTGAGAACTCCTACCAAGTCCCAAGTCCCAAATGCGTATGAGTTAAAATTGACAAATGACAAAAGAAACTACTTTTTATATTTAGAGGAGTTACTTTTATTCATATTGAAAACAATTGAATTATTATGAAATATTTCCCTCTTACATGGTTCTGGAACCTTTATTACTTTTGACTATAGAAACATTTACGAGTATTCTCAGTAGTTTAATTTTTCTTCCTCTAAAACAAGGGTTTCCTGATTCTTTGAGCATGAATGCAATTTTTAAAATCCAGCATGCACTTACAATATGTACTTACTAGTAAATTATATATTTGTGTGTATATGCTATTGTTATATACTGGCACAGTATTAGATACATAAAATCAAAAACAAGTAGCAGATGAAACAAAGCAAATATAAACCACCTTTAATATTTTCTTCTTACACCCCAGTGCACATCTTACTCACATTAGGAGAGTTACTTGAAAGACACCTGTGGTTCTGCACTCAGGTCAATGGCCATTCTAAACACATAATTATTCCACCCATTAAACTTTTTAGTGATTGGGCTTTTGAGAGAGAATACATACACCAAAATCAGGTGTGTCTTCTGAATACTCTAAAGGCACTACACAAATAATTTGAATTTGAGAAACATATTAAGCCATTGCAAAATGTCATCAGCATATGCTTCACGGGAACCCTCGGAACAGGACAAAGTAGGAAACTGAGTCATAAAAATGTTAGTGACTTATTCAGGATGATTTTTCTTTACCATAAAACGTAGAGAGTTCCTGATTCCTAGTTGAACATTCACTCTCAAGGTTACCAGACTTCCCTCTCAGCAAGTTTTCTATAGACGAAATGTGTGGGGTAAACAGCATTTGTGCCAAACAGAAAGGTCTCCCTGGGAAAGGTATGTGATGGTACCCAAGACGAATGATTTGCTGACAGAACTTCAGCTAAATGCTTGGCGCATACTTGGCCTCTTGGTTTCTGCTTTTCCTGCTGCAGCTGTGAGATTCCAGCAGCGCTGTCTGGAATGTGTGCCCCTCTGAGCCCGGCTGTGAGTATCCCTGCTTTTTCTCTAGCACCTGACAGAGTGGCTAGCAATAGAGAGTCCCAGTAAACGACCCAGTGAAGAAAGGTTTATTCTACTGAAATGTAAACGTGTGTGTCTTCAAAACAGCAAATGTAGAAATCAGAATTACAAAATTATCTTCAAATTTTTTTAAATATATGAAAATTTAAAAATATATCTTGATGTTTAAAGATCACAAAAACTATCTCAACATATTCCCCATAGTTATTTGCAACAAAGGGAATTCTTGGCCAGTAAGTCCACCTCATTACAGCTTTCACCAGTTAACAAGGTACAGTTCAATTCCGTTTGCCTCCAACTCCTTCTCATTAAGCTTGGCTCAAATTCAAGCCCCTGAGCCCCTCCCACTGTCCCTGAATGGTCCCAACGTTTCACTTCACTAAAGAAGAGATTAATTTGTAGAAAGGCCTCAGCACATTCCTGGGTTGCTCAAATGCACTTCTTTTCATAGAACAGGCTTTTGATTTTGCGCTCTAAATCAAAGGCAGAAAGCAAAAATTCCAAGTATGTATGAGCTTCCGACCTTTAAAAAAAACAGGATTGTTCAGATGGAATTCAACACAGAAATGCTCCAGTTTGATTCTTCCTCGAGATACATCCTTTCTTCTTTCTGTTAACTATCAGCTTTTCAATCATGCCGGTGTTTGGCAAAGCATTAAAGATATGTGGAAAGTTCATTATTAGTAATTAATTCATAATGCCTAAATTTTAGGAGACTGATTTCACTGCAAAAGACAGTGGCTTTAGTTAGGAAACCTATTTGGTGGAAAATATACTAATACACTGTTTTCGTCATCATGGGAAATAATGTGTTTATTTGGACGTTGACTCAGGTACAGTGAACAAAAATACAGTATTTGGAAAAATGAATTTTGAGTATTTATACAAACTTCTGAGCTACGCATTTGTGAATTTGAGACAGATGTTACCATGACATGGGAAACATTAAATATTTAAATAAGTGCCTTTGAATGATTGCTTTAAATGATCCTTGAAACCCCTTTATCCTGTCTTTCTAATTTTTTTTTTAATTTATGTAATTGCACCTAATATTTAAGGCAAGGAAAACAGGGTAGCACACTCACAGAAAAGGTCTCACTCAATGTGGGATAGAGATGTTGCTTTGAATTTGTCCAAATATCTGTTAAACAAAGCATGAGGTCATTCTGACTCCTGGTCTGATTCTACACACACACACACACACACACACATACACAATTTAAGAAAAATATCAGTTGTGATAATGGGTGTCGCAGTTAGATAATTATTTTGCCCCTCAATATTCAACAGGTGATCTTTAAGGGAGAATAGGGACACTGATTGCATATGACTTCTTAGTGGTTACAATTGTATTTAATTAATCAATTGCATTTGAGAAATATTTTTGACCTTTCTTAAATACTTTCAACTTTATCTATTAGCAGATCCTTCAGTCACACGGAAAGAAGTATTCTGATTGATCCCAATGGGGTGTCTTGTGTGGGTATGGTAGAAATTTGGTCACTGTGACAGAAAAATCAAGTTAGCTTGGACTGAATGAAAATAAAAGATATAGGATCATCAACTACGTTAGCATTGGTCAGTTAGCCATAGTTACAATTCCTTTTACCGCAGTCCTGAACCGTGGCATCTAGCCCTTGATATGGATGTGTTTAAGGACAACAGATGGCACCCAAACTGCAAATCTCACATTTCACATACAATAGGTAGCTACCAACTGCTTCCCTTACATTTTCCTTGCATTCCATGGGTTCTTCCCCTTTTGTACAGGAGAGTTTAGGACAAGCAGAGTCCCACACCTATGTCATTTCCTTCACCTGTAACTTAGTCAAGCATTTCTCAAGACTGGAGGAAAAGAGGATTAATGGAACTCAGTTGTGACTGCCAAAAAGTGCCGACACTGCATAATTCCAAGTAGGGTTGCTATAAAGATGACAGTCAAGCTGCCTTAACAACATAGCCATCCAGGCATAGTGGCATGGTGGCACATGCCTATAACCTCAGCACTTGGGAGGCTGAGGCAGAAGGATAATCATGTGTTTGAGGCCAGCCTGGACTAAATAGTGAGTTCAAGGGCAGCTTGAACTACATAGGAAGACCCTATCTCAAAAAACAAATGTACAAAAAAAACAAACAAACCGTACCAATTTGGTGCAGTCCAAAACACATTCTGGTTTGGGCCCTTTAGCAACCATACTTTGACATGAAATTGAATTCAAATGGATCTTCTCTCAGATCATAGTCACAGTCCAGGTAGGAAATGGAGAAGTATCAGTTCTAGACAAATCTTATTCGTAGAGAAAAAAATAGGCCAATGCACTAAAAGGGAAACCATGACAAAGAAGAATAAATTCATTTTTAAAACTTTTACTTACACTGAATAGATACGTCTTAACTCTTTCCTTTGTGCAATGCATCTCTTTGGAGTTGTTGCAGCAGGACACTGGGAATTCCTTTCCAAGCTGAAGCCAGTATGGAGCCCAGAGTGAAAGAGACCTTGCAGAATACTTAGGCAAGGATCTTAGGATCCTTTCATTTATGGGTCTTCTCATCTAAGAATAAGAGATTTGCAAGGGCTGAAATCAGGATAAAGACCAAGGAAAAGAGACCATAGTGGCTCATCAACTTGCTTTTAGTGTTAATTTTGTGGCCACCAATTGCATTAGCTAAGTCTCAAATTTAATGTAACATTCAGTATAGGAGTCAGGCACTTTCTAAATGATTTAATCCTCTCATCAACATTATAGACCTCACTTTACAGATGTAAAACTGAAGCCAGAGAAGTTAAATTAACAAAAGTCAAAAAGCTAGTTAAGAGGTTGGGATGCTGTTCAAATCTAGGCATTATAACTCCAGAATTTTGTACACTCAAGCATCACACCTGTATTGCTGGATGTAAAAGAAAGCATTTGTGCTCACATGAGTTAGAAGTCTCTTAAAAGCTCTCAAAGACAATAGACTACTCTTGTGTATAAACTCTTGATGACTCGTGGAAAGACAACCACAATCATGATGGTATATTTCAGGAGATACAGAGCTTGAAGCACATAAGACAAAAAGGCAGATTCCCTATTCCCATGTATCTCTGCATGCCAAAGATTGGCAAGACCAATTATTCTAAATGCCTACCCAATGTAGGCAAGACTTACTGTCATAAACGACCATCGAATGTCTGCAAATTTCACTAAATTCCCTCTTAGTCCATCCTGTGACATTTCTCAGTTTAACACCCTTTTAATGGCACACATTTTTATTAATACTGGATTTTTCTTTGCTTTGCCTTCATCTGATTCTAATATTTAAAAGGATCTTCAGCACTAACTATATAATTTCACCTTCATATCATCAGGTAAATTTCAGGTTAATAAAACTGCTTTCTAAAACTCAGATTTGCTTAGGGTTCCTGACCTGGAGAAATAGAATATTTGCAAAGCAAAAACAATAACAAGATGAGCTGGATTTGGAAGCTAGGTTTAAATAAGATCTCAGGTCACCTCATACCCTGTCCTCTTACAGGATTCCAGAAAAAGTAAAAATAAAGTAACATGGTCTCAAGAAACACAGGATCACTGTGATTAAACTATCTGCCCTTGGCATATACAGAGCCACAAAATGAACCCATCAAGGAAAATCATTTGCATTAAAAACAAGATTTCTATGTAGAAAGAAATCAATTACTAGAAAGTATACACCCTGACAATTTCTAAACAATACCCAGTCATGATTAATTTTAGTTTGAGGAATTCAACAAAGAAACATTGCCCATTCAGAAGCCCCAACCCTGCTGAGGTCCTGGGATGTTGCCAGTGGCCCAGCCACTATTCACAGACCCAGACAGCCTGAGCCTGAAAAGCCACACTTCTAAATTGCCAGAAGATATTCCCAGGACTTCATTCCTTCAGTCTTTGCAGCAAATCCTCTTTCTTTGATAAAGCAGAAACTTATAAGAATATTTTACTTTTTCTCTACTTGCTACTGGTGTCAATGGTTTATAGTCAAACTCACATAGGCACATGAAGGACTTAATTAACCAACCAAACTGAAGAGGTAATACAACCCAGGGGAAGTGTGTAATTTATGCAGAAATAGAGGCACTGGATTTTGCTAGCAAGCTCGAGACCTGGTTCCACCTTTTCCTATGTCTTGATCTAGGAACATTATTTCTGTTCTCTCTCTGACTCCACTTTCTAGTATATGAAATGAGGATGATCACAGTAGTTGTTAGCTGAATTGAGAGACTCTGACAAAGCCATTCAGTGTGTGGTTATTGGGTCAACAGTATCTTGTCACCTGCAGTTTGCCATAAATGCAAATCCTTAAGTCCTGTCCCAGAACTCTGAGTCAGAATTAGAGGTGGAGGAGGACATTAGCTAGGAATCTGTATTCCACAGCTCTCCACAAGATGCTTATGCATGTTAATGTTCAAAAAGCATTGATTTAAAGCCATCGTATGGCCTCTGGTAAGCAATATGGTCTTAATACATGCTAACAATTATTTTTCTTAAGGTGGAAGAGAGGACTTAAGGTTTAACTTTGATCAATGATTCAGGAGCTCAGATGGCTCCAATGAATTACTAATAAAGGCACCAGCAAGTTACAAGCTAATCAGAAAGGGATTGAAGATCTATCATTTTTCCCTTTTCATTCCCCAAATTCTCCATTATATTTCCAAGATTTTTTTCCTTGTATCTATAATCCATTTGACGATAAGCCACAACAATCCTGAACCTCCTTAAGCATTGCTATTCAACTTACATAATAGAAAACATGGGTAATTTGAGACAAAAAGCTGCACAGTTAGGCAACATGAGTCATGTTTGAAAACTGGGAGTGGTTGGAGAAAGGACCCTCAAATGATGGTCTTTTTCAAAGGTCAGAAGTGCTGACAAAACCATCATGTCACCAGGAGAACAAATGTTAAGAATGCATGCAAATTTCGATAGGCACCATATTTAAGTTGGCAAGAATATATCATGACCATAGTTGGTGTTATCTCAGGTACACCCCAAACTAAGTAATCTGTAAATAGATTGCCTTAGTGGTAGGCAACTAGAAAAGGATCCTTTCTTCAGCTACTTCTAGACATCTTGAAGAGCCCATAGGAGGGCTCTTGAAAATCACACAACCTCCACTGCTATGTTAAACTTGGAAAGGCTGTCCTAGTAAAGGTACAATGTTATACTTGTATCATGATATTTTATTATTAAAAGATTGAATTCTTGAATCTAGAGTGTCAGATACAAACTTTCATGAATGGATAAAGATCTTAGAATACAAGGTTTATTGCCAAACAAAAGCAAGAACAACATCACCAACAACCTGGATAGATTACCTACTTATTCAGTTTATGTAATAATTTAAAAATTACATAAGTACTATAACAAGAAATACTGACATGATCATGTTAGGGAACAAAGATAACTGGCTCAGGGCTAATGCACAGATCAATAGGTTAGAGCAGTGGTGGCGAACCAATGGTACGCATGCCCCAGTGGGCTGTTTGCATCATTGAGGGCTCTAAAAGGTTCGCCACCACTGAGTTAGAGTGTCAACACACTGGAAAGGAGATTTCCAACCCTGAGTATGAAAGTGCTTTGGGCGTCAATGATTTTCCCTGTGAAGGGGCAGCCCCATTTGTGTCACAGACGCATTACATAGGGCTTGGTTAAAAGCTTTTTTTTTTTTTTGAAGTCTTTTATTGTGGAAATATATGGTGGCATATTCTACCGTGTTATCTGAAACATCTATTAATATGGAATTTGGCAAACAGGTAGAGGAATTTGGGCATCTAGTGTCAAATTCACAACTTTCGTAATTAAAAGCTAGTGATTTATGAATAAAGTTTATTTGAAGAGTAATTTATGAACATTTTGGAAAGGCCAGCTGGGACTAAGTTACAGCAGAGGATAAAACTGTTTCACTGAACCTGAAACAAGATGTAAAGCAGATATCTACACAACCTTCTCCTGTCCTTTTGCAATGCCATCCAGACATTCCCTCTGGATGCATAATTGACACATTGTACATAAATCTGTACAGGGATAGTACTTAATTAAATCATGGAGTTGTAAGTGGTACCCTTGAGTATGAACTGTGTGTATTGTACCACATGAATATTTTATCTGGAGTGCAGAGCCACATTTACAGAATCTATGACAGAATAAAAAATATTACAAAACCATTGGTACATAGATGGGGGAAATGTCATTTATCCTTAGATTGTCTATTTTTTTCCACAGTAGTTTCTCTTTATAAAGAAAAGTTTCTCATATAAACAAAGCAACATTGTTAGGTCTTCATGTGTGCAAACTTCTAGCTCTAATTATTAATGACCAATAGTTTTCCAAAATATTTATAATAATCTATTATCTCACCACTATAAGTGGATGAAAGTTTCTATTCTTCCACATCCTCGCCAATATGTAACATTGTCAGACTTCAAAAAATTGCTGATCTGATGGGGAAAATAGTGTCTCATTAATTTTTTTTTGCATTTTTCATATTACTTATGAAACTAAAAGGCTTGTCATACACTTAACAGTCATTTATATTTCTTCTTTTGTGAAATGTCTGCTCATATCTTCTGTTCATTTTTCTATTTGAATTTTTCTCTATCATTTTATTGATTCTTATGGGTACTTTATCTTGTTGAACTTTCATATTGATCCTGGACATGGCTGTGTTTTTTGTCCTTTGCGATAAGAGTCTGAGGATGAAGGGACCATGAGACACGTGTAGGGTCATAACGATAACAAATGATAGAGAAAAATCCAAACCAGCTCTCTTCGACTCCAAAGCTCAGGAAACTTCCACTAAAATGTCTTCATTATTTTTGCTGGTGTTTTTTTATCCCTGGACCACAAGCTCCCTCTAGATTCTCTGCAAAGAACAATCTCAGTGTGAGCCATACTGCAAAATGAGGTGGAGAGTGAAAATGATCAAAGGAAGTTAGAATATTTTGAAAATAGCTAGAAAATAAAACAGGTACAAAACTGAAAATGGGGAGGATTTGTGCATATCTTCCTATGCTTACTGCTCTCAACCTTCCTTATCACTCTTATCAACTTAAACAATAATAATACTAAAATGACAAGAATTCGCTGAACCCTGAAGCTCCACCAAACACCATATTAAGCACTTTCAACCCATCACTTAATATAATCACTAGGCAATCCCATGCATTACAGAACTGACTCGAACTTGTATAACATGGAATCCAAATTTTAAAGGAATTAGAGAACTTCCTCCAAGGCCACATAAATAGAAAACGGTAAGTTCCTGGTAAAAGCCAATCCGTTTGATTCTGAAGAGCACAGTTCTAACAATTGTCTTTTAATGTCACAAGCCAGCAATCATAATACTTTGTCACATAGTTCACATCTCTTTGTCCCAAATGTGTATACATTTATCTTTTTCTTGTTGCCACATTGTCTAAGAGATAAATAATCATGCATTGAGAATTCAAAAAGACAGCTCTTCCTCAAATATCAAGTATAGTGTAGGCTGATTCCAAAAAAGGATTATTATTGACATATGAATATGTTAAGTGCACAATTAGTACTTTTGGGGAAGGAAAGTCTTGACCTCAGAGTTTCACAAGCCTGTAAGAAAGACTGTTTTGACTGAGAACAGAGACAAGATCTGTACTGAATATTTGCTGGAATTTTTCTGCTCCAGAATTAAAACCTGTTTTAAAAAAAAAAACAGGGAAAACATCAAAAAAGTTTATGGAAAATTTAGGTATTTCTAAGATGCTTTCCAGAGAAATTTTTAGTGTTTATCTGACTTACCTGAGGCAAATCTTATTGTCATCTATAAAAACTCAACCACTTCCAAATACAAAGTAGTATACAACCTTTAGCTAGCATCACTGAAAATGTAATTTTTTGTCTCTATATGTTTTTTACATTTTATTTTTATATCAAGTATAGTTTCACAATTAATAATCCAATAACCAAATATTTTAAATCTCATTATTACTTAACTTTGATAACATTTTGTTGAAGTCTCTTTAAAATACATAGGAAAGAATGTTTTTGAAGAGCCCAGAACAAATAAAAACCACAGAAGAGATCAGCACACAGCAGGTTCTGAGTCAGTGTTAATTTAATAAATGAATAACGGACTAAATCCATAAAGAAGCTAAATGCCCCCATCACTCAGAATATTCCCCCTGGTGATTGTTCAGAGCTATAGTTCATCTGTACAGTGAAGCAGAAACCTGATTCACTTTATAAATTAAAATTATCATTTTTGTGATCTTCTGCAAAACATGGTCCTTTTGCAAGTTTTAAATGCATAACTTTCTTTAATCTTCCCAACAATATTTGTACTTTTTACCAATAAGAGAACTAGAGAAGCCTGAAGATACATTGCCAACATTAATGAATTGATGAGCCAGGATTCATTCCTGGGTCTCCTTTTCTCTGAAACTCACGCTGTCTCCATTGGACAGATTTCTATTGTAATGCTTTTTGTTCTTTTTGAGCAAACAGAGCCAAAATTGAGATAGCATCTAAAGAAAAGAAAGAACTATCACGTATTGACATATTTGAATCAGGCATTTTCTGTACATAACCTCATTTAGTCTCCAAATAATAAGAAGAAGGATCCACATCTACGGGTGAAGAAACCAGATCCCAGGTAGGTGAAACAAATTGGCTAAGGATGGGATCAGAATTTTACACCAAGTCTATTAGTTTAAAAATTTTGTTGTGTTTTTTTTTTTTTCTAAGCTACAAGGAGATTAGACAGGAGGAAATAACACTTATAAGAATATTTTAATTAGAAATTTTGTATATTTCTAAAACATCTGAGAAGTCACTGTATTAAATCATTTTCTGAGTTTCAGAGATGTTACATAAACTGCCGAAAACAATAGGATCGATACTTAAGTCCAAGTCTATTAATTCAAAATGATTGGACTTCTCATTAGAAAATAGAGTCCTTCATCTGGAATAGAGTTCTGAAGCAGTTGAACTACATTCCTAATTTTACTAACAAATAAAACAAGGGCTGAAGGGAATGTTGTTTGCTGGTGTTTAGTAGAAGAGCAGGGATTCAAAGCCAACACTTCCCTTACTTCTCCCTGGAAGTTTCCAGCTATGTCGTTGGAAAGTCATGCAACAGACTTTAAAGAAATTTACCTTTTTATAATGGACATCCATGTCAAAAATAATGTGGAAACTATTTTCATTCAACTCCTAAAATCTTGGGGGCATATTAAGAGTATATAGCGCACAGTAAAACCTCAGCTTATACTTATTGAATAAATGATTAATGAGATAGCATACATTAGAAAATGTTTTTATGACAGTACCTATATGTTTAAGAGACATTTTCTGTTTCCAAATCTTCAAGCACAAATAAAAACCACTGGAACCACCAGATCATCATTTCCCTACAATCAGACTTGGGGATTTCTAGCAGACACTTCTCTCTTGTAATCAACAGTCTTCTCCATGAATGGTGCATGAAACTTGTACTTACAGACTTAGAGGAACAAAGGCTGGATAGGAAAAGACTCGACAAGATACTGAGGTTGGTGAGAGTGAGGGGAAGAGATGAAGGAGATGCATGGCAAGAAGTGAACACTGATTCCCCACCTAACAACAGATTGTGTGTATGTGTGTGTGTGCGCATGTGCATGCATACACATGCATGTGCATTTTTATGGCAGAATTTAGCTGAACTAAGATAACCCCATATAGTACACTTATCACAGGAAGTAGTTTTATCAGGCAATTTAAGAGAATATAGTATTTTTCAATGATGAATTCCAAATAGTTACAGGATGGCTACTAAGCCTCAGACACTGTTCTAAGTACTGGAGACCAAGAGCTGAGCAAACAGTTTCTGCCCTCATGGAGCTCCTATTCTACAAAGCTTTACATGTATTTTTATATGTTTTCATTTTGACTTGGTTAATCAAATATTGACTATAGTAATTCTCAAAGTAGACAGTGGTTAATAAATCTCCTTCTAATAGTACTTAAAATAAAAGCAGTCTCAGAGGCTCTGAATGGTCAGAGCCAAACAATTTAAGCAAAACAATAAATACCATTGCATTAGAGTATGGCCTAAAGTATAAAAGGAATACATTACTTCATAATGATGTAAATATAGTATTCAGTAAATACATCTGATAAAATATAAGGTAATAAATAAACACTGGTTTTGAAGAAACCAGTGTTCCTTGCAAAATGTGTTTAATTCAATTTTCAGGAAGGCAGAGTTTTAATTCCCTTCATTCTTACTGAGGATTTTCTAGACCTAATAATCCATACCAATGAATAGCACAGGGAAAGAGAGCAATAATAGCTGTCGCGGAAATCTGAAGATATCCATCAGCCAAGTCTGAAAGGTAACATAACGGTGATCCCATGTAGAGGTTACACACTGCTGATAGCATGGTATGAGAAAGGCAATCGACTTCTATAGTGTGCTCCTGCAAACCCATACTCCAGTTCAATTGTGAGGAAAATATCAGACAAACCCCAATGAAGGGAAATCTTATAACATATCTGGCAAATAATCATTGAGAGTGTCAAAGTTGTGAGAAACAAGAAAAGACTATCACAGAACTAAAGGTATGACAACTAAATGTGATGTAGTACCCTGGATTAGATCTTGGGATTGAAAGAAAATTAGTAAAATCAAAATTAATCTAAACTTTAGGTAATAATATTGTGTGGAAGTCAGTTTGATAGTTTTGACAAATATACTAGAGAAATGTAACATGCTGATAATGAAGAAAATTGGATGACATGTATGTGGGAGAGATATCTTCGCAACTTTTCTGAAAGTAAAAAGTATTATACATAAAGGCAAAATTATTTTTTAAGATGCAGTGATAGAAAATATTTAAAACAAAATAAAAGAGCGCTGTATGGGGGTGCTCTTGACAGGAGTCAATAACATACTGTAAAAGCCTGAACATATGTTACACGGAGGTACAAGAATTTTATGTGAACCTGGGTAACTTTTACTCAGAGAACTCCTCTCAAGATTTGCAAAAGCTCTGAAAACCCCCTTCACAAACTGGCCTGATTATCTGTGTCAGTGACCACAATTATAATGAATGCAGACAAGTTTATGACTGTAAAAGCAAAAGTGAGATAAAGGTGAAACATGGCTTTTGTCTTTGAAAAAGGTGACAAAAGGTTCTACCATGTGAGAACTTATTTTCCAGACTTTGAATATCACTTGCTGGAAATAAATGCCTGGTGCAGAAAATAATCTTAAAATAAAAAACATGTGTGAGTGACGAGCTATGAAAGGATAATTTATATCTCCAGGGATTTGAGGGAAGTAACTAAAATAGCCAAGGAAGGCTATATTTGATTCATTTAACAAAAGCTGAACTGCAAACCACCTGGTCATGCCCATTGTAAATATTTCTCTATTCCTGGGAGGCAAAAACAAATGAATAAATGAATGAATATGAAGGAAAGATAAAATGCTTGGATTGGTGGGAAATGCTACAACATAATGTTCTAGTAGGGGGATGCTGAAGAGTGGTTCTGATAAAAGAAAGGCAATACAGTAAGTAAGAAGTTTAAATAAAGAAACATAGGGCCGGTGAGATGGCTCAGCAGCGTAAGCGCCTGCCTTGCAAGCGCGAGGGCCCAAGTTCGACTCCCGGAACCCACATACGAAAAAGGGGCCGGTGATATCGCTCAGCGGCACGGGTGCCTGTTGGCGCACGAGGTCCTGAGGTCGGCCCCCCGGTACCCACAAAAAAATAAAAATAAAAAAAATAAATAAAGAACCATAGAGTTTAGAGGATCAAGGTTTTAATTCAAGATTAGATTTGAGCCATTTGTGTTGCTCTTTAGAGTGTTGCAAGGACTTGCCCACGTGCTATATTAATTTTCATTCATTTCCTGGTTATTTTTGGTATAGATCAAAAATACTTAATATAATAATACCAAAATTTGAATCTGAGCTCCACACACTTAACTCCCATAGGTTCAGTAACTTCCTCAGTGTCATAAAGGGGGCGAGAATTCTTAGCTCACTGATTGGCTGGAAAGCTGAATTAGACAAAGGTTGTAAAAATGCCTGGCAGAGCAGTGGTTGGTAACCAACAGTTTCTAGTCTAGGTTACCCGTGATCTATTTGTTCTTCTCTCCTCTTGACACTTCAACAATACCTGGTCAGAGATCTTAGTTGTACCACAAATCATAAAATTTAGGTGAGGAATATCGAGTTGCATATAACATTTACTTTTGTTAATATCATGCAGTTATTTTTCCATGTAAGTAAATTTTGTTTTATTATTTTATTACACATATTTAAATTTCTAAATAATTTAAGATTCTTTCTGGCTACTGTAATCATGAGTCAAAATAATGGTCATACAATTATCTTCTGTTGTAGAGATACTGGCAGACAAAATCACAAGCATATAAAGGACCATAGGGATGTAATTTGAAAGCTGGGAATGTTCTGATATTTTTATAATAATTCTACCACTGCATCTGATGTTTTAAAAGTCAGCAAGTTATTATTTCCCACGTAAGCAAATGAAATATCATTTATGCAGAGATTCAAACTGCTTGACTCTGGAAGAAACGAAGTCCAGTGATCTAATTAGAACTGAGAAAGATTTGAAGAACATGCTAGCGGGGGGAGCTAGTAGCAGAAATGTTTAAACATTCTGAGCTTTGAATTTCTCTGTCACATATAAAAAATAATACAATAAATAACTCTTTTCGTGAATATTCAAAATAGCTTTATGAAAGAATAAAAAGGGAATGACTCATGGCTTCTACTGCTGATGATTTTGATCACGAGATTATTGTAGCTCACTAAAGAGAACACCATGGAGAACAGGAAAGAGCCCTGAAGTCCTTGTTAGAAGACTTCAAATCTGGGCCTGCTCCTGCTGTTCAGCAGCCTTCTGCCCTTGAGAAGCCATCTTGTCCAGTGAAGTCTTAGTTTCCTAATATATCAGTTAGGTGATACCTGGATTCCAAATCTTTACCCTTAATCTGTGAAGTGGTAAGACCATAGAGAGGTACTCTCTCATATAGTTGAACATTCATATTGAGCTTGACGCTGTAGGATCAGAGGTGGCAATGAAGTGTGAGTCCCATTCCTCCTTCCTCTGTCCCTAGAGTCTACACTGTCCAGCGTAGAGACAAATGCGTTGACAAGAGCAGGGGCACAGTGAGCGGTTGGAAGCATGAACTCTACCACCAGCTGCCTGAGTGAGAAACCTCTCTCCATGAGGAGCTTGGCTCCAAACATCTAGTTCCTCAGACTCGTCAGGTGTAAGTAGGCGTGATACTGGTTCCTAATTCCTAATTACTAACGTCAGTATAAGCAGTGCTTTTAGAGAAGTATCTGCGATGTGCTATGTTAATACTTGTTAGATGAAATAAATACATTACAGCTTATAAGTGGAATAACAGAGGTATGAGCTACTGATTCTCAATGAATATCTCCCCACAAGGGGATATTTGGCAATACCTGAGGATATTTTTGGTTGCCACAATTGCACAATTGGAAGTTAAACTAGTATCTAGGGAATTGAGGATAGGGATGCTGATAAATGTCCCATACTAAACAGAACAGACATCTACAACCAAGATTGTTTAATCCCATACTCCAATAGTATCCAGGTTGAAAAATGCTGATATTTACAGAATATCCCATGACAACAAGGACTAGGAACCAGTTCTACCTGGGGTAGGAGGGACAGGAAAGCTTTGCAAAGGTGAAGGTAAATAGATGCTTGAAAAGATAGTACGAGGTCATCTCTAACCCATTGACATGAATGTTTTTTGTGGGCCTGCTGTAGCCAAGGCCCTGGGAATCTAAACCTGGTTATATTATTATCGTGATAATGAGGAACTCAGAGTAAATAGCAAAGATTTTACTTCATATTTAATACTTTGCATTACTAATTCATTTTTTCCTCACCACAATGTAAGATAAATATTAATATTCCCATTTTTATATAAAAATGAAAGCAAAGGCATAGAAGAGTTTTTTGTTTTTGTTTTTGTTTTTTTTTTTTGTGGGTGCCGGGGGTCGACCTCAGGACCTCGCGCGCCAGCAGGCGCCCGTGCCGCTGAGCGATATCACCGGCCCCTTTTTTTCTTATGTGGGTTCCGGGAGTCAAACTCGGGCCCTCGCACTTGCCAGGCAGGCGCTTATGCCGCTGAGCCATCTCACTGGCCCAAGAGTTTTAAAACTTGTCATGCACGGAACAGGCTAGTAATTTGTGCAATATAGCTTATGTTTCAGTTAATAAATCAAAATGTGTTATTTGTAGATTACATAATGCAAGAAAGATGGCTAATGGTTTACAAAACACAAATAAGACAGATAAAGCAAAAATGGTAACATGATGTTTAAATGTTATAGCCATAAAGCTTTCAGTAAGCAAAAGGCAATAAATGGCATAAAAATTTCCTGGGCCTTACAAAGCCTAAGAGTAGGAAATTTGACCCTATCCTCCTTCTAAACTAAAGGTGGCAAACATTAAGTATAATCATGCATCCCTCAATGATGGGAATACATTCTGAAAAAGTGCATTGGTAGGCCATTTCTTTGTTGTGCAAACATCACAGAATGTACTTGCACGAACTCACAGAGCCGTGAGGTCATTGGATGACTCAATCTTGTGGACGACAATGGTGCATTCAGTCCGCTGTTGACTAAAACATCATTACATGGTAGATGACTGTGCACTGGTATTGTGGTCTAGTAAAAGGAAATCGATTAGTGTTATCCGAAAGGTGGCAAACGTTCCCCCGGGATTTCTTTTCTAACATGAGCTCGTGGAAAGGGACAGTTGTTCACGGTAAGATGAAGTACAGGTAAATGGCTACATCGGACTATGAGCAGAATCAGCCTAGTCTTCTCTCAGTAATTACAGAGATGGTCATATTAGGATGCAGGACATTTCCTTTTATTTATATTAACCTTTAAAATGGGTCACATGAAAGTTCTAACTAATATATGAACAAAATATTTGATAGTCATGAAAGTTTCAGTCATGTAAAACAAATAAGTTCGACCCACTACACTGCAGAGTGCCTATAGCTAACATTCCTTTATTTATATTCTTAACATTTTCTTTTTGTTTTTCAATTTTATTTTTTATTAATACATATTTGCAGCACATAATGATTGCATTCCCCTGGAAGCTGTTGCATGCACATAACACATCTCAATTCCTTTTTCATTCCTTTCCCCTTCTCCTCTCCCCACCCCCTTCATCTCTTGGTCCCATTCCCATTTGTAAAAGTAAAACCTAACTCCCTATTTCCTATTATCTATTTTTTATTTTGCTGCTTATTTATAGTTCGGGTTTCTCATATAAGAGAAACCATGCATGTATTCTTAACATTTTCTGAGAACGTATATCTTACATTATCTTTTCTTACCAACTATACATACACAAAATAATAAAAATTTGGGCCAGTGTATATGGCTCAGCAGCATAAGCACCTGCGTGGCAAGCGTGAGGTCCCGAGTTTGACTCCCGGTACCCACATAAAGGAGAAAAAGGGCCAGTGATAGCGCTCAGAGGCATAAGCACCTGCTGGCAAGTGCGAGGTCCTGAGGTTGACTCCCGGTACCCACATTAAAATAATAATAATAATAATAATAATTTGATGGAAACTTTGGGAGGCGATGTATATGTCTATGGTCTTTATGGGGTGATTTGGAGGTAATAGATACATCTGTGGCCTTTATAGCGTGATGATTCCACCGGTGTGTACTTACACCTCAGACTCATTGAGGTGTATCCATTAAATAAATACAACTTTTTACACGTCAGTCATATCTCATAAAGGGGTTAAATTTCATATATATATATAAAGACAGTGTGTGTGTGTGTGTGGGTGTGTGGGTGTATGGTAGTGTAATAAGACGTTTCCTAGATGGTCCTCATGTTGTCATATTGGTTTAACTCAGGGGAAAACTTGAAGCAATGACTAGGGACTATTACTAAGGATTAGGCTACTGATTTATGGCTGTGACAATGTCACCTCCTTCTCCCTGAAGGGCCTTTCCTCTCAGTCAGACAGCTACAGGCTCAATTCTTTTGCAAACCAAGGAAAAGTTTTAATTATGACAACTGGTTTAAATAAATCCAAAAATAAACTGCCATGGGAATTCTTTTCTCTGAAAGTACTGACAATCATTTACCACAAATATATGTTTAGTATATACAGCATTCTGCTCAAGTGTAGAGCCCATAACCTTGGAGGGAAGAAAAGCACAAAAGAATTTAATGGCAATATTATTCAGTGGTGACTTTTTAACTTAAACAAATAGCATGTACTGTGCACCTAAGTTGAGCTGGTCTCATTTCTAACTTGCTTTCCTTTTTCCATTCATTTCTGTCTTCTTTTTATATTTTGTATTTGTATTACTATTTGTATTAGTACATGCTTGCAGGACATAATGATTATATTCACTGCAGAGTATTTGTACATGGACATAGCACATCTTAATTCTTTTCAGGTCCCCTTTCCCTATCCACCCTCTGCCTTCTATCTCTTGGTCCCCTTCCCATTTGCAACAAATCTAACTTTCTTTCATAGTATCTTTTTCCAACATCACAGTGACCCATTACTGAGATCAAGAGCAGAACAGTAAACTGTTATGTAATTTGTGGGTATGCAAAGGGTACATACATTCATTCAACAATCACTTATCAAGTGTGTACTATGCCCTAGAATTTACACTGAAATCATGGAGTAGGTAGAAACACTAATTTTCTCTGAGGCACATTTATCAACATTTACTTCGTTTTCTACCTGAACCCTGTGAGCTCACTTCTCAGTAGGCAAATTGATTTTTCAGCTGCTGCTCTATAGGGTAATGGTTCTCAAATGTCTTCACTCAATACAAAGTTGTTATAAGCCAGAGGAGGACTTGCAAAATGGCAAGGGAAATCCTTATCCCTAAAGCTACCGAACACCAGAGCAGTTCATATCTGCTCAAGTATTTTATTTACCAAATCTACAAGCACATATTGAAGTGAAAAGTCTAGCAAAAGTGTCCTCTTTTCTCCCTGCAGTCAAATCCCTCAGCATGTGGTTTGCTCGAAAAATAAAACCACAATGCATTTCCCTATCTCTGCAGATTGTATCAGCAAGGCTGTAAGTACATCCCTCTATACCACTCACCACACACCCCACACACACACACACACACACACACACACACATACACACACACACACAGAGAGGCTTTCCCTTTTCTTTCTCCTTCCTTCCCAAACCTGTTCTCAGAGAAAGTATTAACAGAACTGGATCAAAGGCAAGTGTTGTGCTGCTGTCTACTGCAAAGAGAATGTCGCTCCGCTGTGCTTTCATAACTGAGGGCTCAGAGTTGGAGAAAAGAGAAGATCCTGTCAGGCTCACAGATCAGGGAGCAGGGCACAAATCAACAAGACAGGGAGGGCAGCCTGGAAGTAGTGACATTTTCCCAACCTGAAAGGCAATGCACAAGCTGGTTTGAGCTAAGTCAATCTGACACTTCTCAACTCCTGGAAAACCAGGTGCTTTCAAGTCGGCTTTTGTAATCCAGAGATTCTTTGAGGGGAGCCAAGAAGTCAATGAGTGAACAGTTTTCTGGACTCAAAATGCAGTGTTGGTGCTTGGGGAGACAATGTATTCAATTGTCAATGACATTTGATTGTTTATAAAGGAAGGAAAGAGAGGTTACAAGTAGCGTCTCTCTTCTCTTTTTACTTCTGAGTTTTGGAGATGGGGTCGCCCTTTCCTGCAGAAATTGTCTAAAGATCTTCCTCATGGAAATCAGACGTGCTGGCAGTCTCAGGCTCAGCAGGGCCCAGTAACACTGCCTTATATTTGAAAAGTTTTGACACGTAAATAATTCTTGGCTGATGTCCTAGGTTAATATCATTAACTCTACCCTGTGAGTTCCAAGGCAGTTATAAACTATCTGACCCTGCGTCTAAGGTCCAGACCATGAGAAAGTGTCAGCGTTACCAAGAACTGATCACCGGGGAGAGCTGTTCTCAGAGATGCCCCAGTCAACTACTCAAAGAATGTGGCTGGCATTTGCGACACAGTGAATCTCCAGAGGGAGATGATGGGTCTGCACTTTATTTCAGAACATTCATCAATACGTTTGTATGTTTCAAGGCCACTTATGAGGAATTTTATCAAGAGACGGACAGATTGAAACACCTGCTTTCTTCCAGTCAAGATGGACAGGAGTTAAATGTGCTCATGTGTGTTTTAAAACAAAATGTATTATATATGCTTTGTAAACTGGAATTTCATATTTAGAGTAATTTATAGAGACAAAGTCATAAAACACTAACTAATGAGATGACTTGGGGTTGAAATGGGGGAAGCCAAGAGATCTTAAAGAACAGAGAGAGAGAGACAGAGACAGAGAAATAAGGGTAGAAAGTGGAGTATATTTGCAGTGATCTGCACTTATATAGGGTCTGAGTAGGTTATAGGGTTTCAAAAGTTAATCCGGATATGAATTTACCAAAATTACTGATCTTTCTGCCATTGAGGTTACATTAGTTCAAACTTGTTATTAAAATAGGTGATCATGATAATAACTCTCACCACTTATAGAGTATCCACCATGTGCTAAACTCTGTACATGCAAGAACAGTATCAGAATCTCTGCTTTTAAGATGATTAAACAGACGCTTAATTGATTTAGCTGAATCAAATGTATAACCAGTCTTTCAGAATAGGTTAGTGTGAACCTAAGTTATAACTTAGTAAAAATAAGACACACATTTAGGTAACTCTTCAGCTCTTATTTTATTTTTCTTCTCTTTGTGTGTGCGTGTGTGATACTAGGGATAACACTCAGAGGCACACTTCTACTTAGATACATCTATAGCTCCTTATTTTTCTATTTTTTATGCTTTTGAGACTGGGTTTCACTATGTTCCAAAGCTAGCCTCAAACTTGCAATTCTCCTGACTCAGCCTCCTGAATAGCTGGAATGATAGGCATGGACCACAGCATCCAGAAGAATCCTTTCTTTTTGAACCATGGTTCATATTCATGAGCAAAGATTTTGCTGAGTTTACTTTCCATAGTTTGAATATAATGAAATCTAACGAAAACACCAATCATATGAATGTTTTTTCAATATACCTATATCCCTTTTCTAGAAATACTAATATGACTCCAAAAAACTTCCTTTACTTCCCTACACAAACCTCTGTGCCACTCCTCCTGCTTTTTCAGACCCAGTGGAGAATCCTAATGTCAGTGAGCATCCTTACATTATATTTACTATGATTTCTTCGAGCATTGCCAATATACATGATAGTACAGCCCACAGAAATTGTGGCCTTAAAATCTAATTGGTGTGTGCTACCTCATCTTAGAGAAAGTAAAACTAAACGTGGGTAGAGCAGAAAGTGAGTTCAAGAGGCATCCACGCTCAAAGTCTACTTGAACAAGAAAGAAGAAGGGTGACCGGGAGAAAAGGAGTGTTGGCTTTGTGTCTTAATTTGTCATTTATTACTTGTGTAAAAAAACACAACTCAGAATGCTGAGAGTATGAAATCAAATCCTGCGTCATCTATTTTGTAGTAACTGTTACTTTCAGTTTATTTGCTTCACTGTATTTTAGTTATATAACATATAAATCAAAGATAATAATAACACCTACCTAATGAAGATTACATGAGATAAATACAATAAGTTCTTACAACAATATCTGGCATATGGTAAGTGCTTAGTACAGTAAATGGTAACCAATATTTTACATGATCATCATCATTTATTGTGATTACTGTTAAGGTGAACATTACTACCAATATCTATTATCAGACTCAGGCCCTCAGTGAAAACAAAGAAATTATCAAACCAATTGTTTTTCAAAACTGATTATAGTACTTAATCATTTTTATTAATTAGTATTATGATGATATGACTTTATGACAAAATGGAATAGTTCACTCAAATAACAGAGCTGTCTAATCAACATAATAGTCTATAAATCAGTCCAAGAATTATTCATTTCCTGTATGTGATAAGCTGCCTTGATATTTTATTTGACAAAAGTTACTAGGTGAATTTAGAAAGCCATTTTGGAAGTTAAATCTATCAACTGCATTAGAACTAAACTCACTGCTAAATTCCAGCTCCGGTAAAGTTTAGTTCTCTTATCTAGAAAATGGGATTAAGAATATGTATCGATAAAATCGTTCTAATGATTAAACATATAAGGTCAGAAAGTAGTGAAACTAACACTCACTAAGATCTTATCTCGTACCACACACGGGACTGAGTAGTTTTCATGTATCAACTAATTTAATCTTCCCAACTACCCCATGCAGTCCAAGCTATTATAACCCCTAATTTTTTAATTGCAAGTAAATGGCAACTTCGCTTATTTAAACAAGTGTCTCCACTGTGCTTGGCATTTGTTTTCGGAGACAAAGTCTTTCAAATACTGTCTCCTTCAAGGAGTCATTTATGATAGCAGCGCTATCTGCCCAGTTTCCCTAAGGCCTGTCTTGCCTGAAGGGCTCCACGCTGAGTGTGGGAGAATTAACCAAGGAGAAAAACAATTTAGTTTTACCTGGGTGACAGCAATTATGCAGAATGACAAAAGGAGCAGCTAAGTTACAAGTTAAGGATGATAATTCATGCTCCCCAGGGACTGTCACTCAGAAAGCTTTGAGAAAATATATCAGCAAAACAATGGCAACTGTATTGTTAACAGTCGTGTCCCCATAATGCCCTGGCTTTCTCAAACAATAAGGCCAAAGATGCAGTCTGCTGTCCCTGGAAAAGCTTGCCAAGCACATATGCTGCACCTCAAGCTGTCACTCCTTGGAGATCCACCATCGAATGGGTCACCAGGTCGTCTCTGTTAGCCATGGCGGCTCCACAGGACCCCCTGCACTTCCAAATAACTTACTTGCAACCAGCACTCACCAATAGCTTTTAAATAAGTGAATCACAGAGTAGGAAAAACATAGATAATTTTGGAAAGGGCGTTCTCCTCCACATAGATATGGGAGTAGGAGTGGCAGGGGAGGAGTTGAATGTTGTGATGCAAGGGATTGACTAAGACAAATGTGATTATTGTTATTTTTCCAAAACTATAGAACAGAGCACTTTGAAAAAGTTCCATGAAATAAGTAGAAATTAATTGTAAATGCCTATATTTCTAGAGCATAAAACAATTTACTGATTTCTAATGCATCATTATTGAAATGCATATTTTCATTTCAGTTCTTATTTGCTGATGTCTTAAAAGCAGCTTTGTATTTGTTCACAGCAAAGTGATATGACAGTGGCACATTTATTGCTTGAAATCTGTAACAATAAACATAGCAAGGAAGATGTCTTGGTCCACTTGGCATGACTATATGAAATACATGACCAGGTTACTTATGGAATGCTTTGTGTAGCTCACAGTATGGGTGGTTCAAAGTCCGAATGATATGATGTAGGCTGCATGATGAAGATTCCCTCCCCTTGGCTGTGTGGACCCATGGTACAGTTAGCCCTGAAGAGGTGTGTGCAGGAGAGAGGAAGTGATCCCATCTCCAACCAGAAGCAGAGAGGACCGGCCTGACAGGCTTGCTCCTTTTATAATAACATCCTTGCCAGAACTCAAGGATTTGCTCAAGAGCTGCCAAGTGGCTGCATGAGAACTTCCTCACACCCTTAGTGACCTGAGGACTCCCAGGAGCTTCCACCATTCTGGGGATGAAACCTTTAACACATGAATATCTGGGGAAGACAATTAGACCATATTCAAACCACAGCAGGAGACTACCACTTTTTGAGGTTTTATTAAGATATGCTGGTTATTCAGCATAAAGAATAATAAAAACATGGAGTCAGCTTCCCTGGTTTCAAATCTTACTCTCCCACTTCTTGCTGAAAGGCTTTTGGCAAGTCAATTTCATAAGCACTCAATGCCTCAGTTTCTGGAGCTGTGTGGTAGACCATAAAGCTGTACTGCTGTTAGTAAGTGAGTTAATATATGTCAAGCCTTTCAAACAATGCCCAGGACATGACAGCAAGTAGATAAACATTAATTCTTACCACGAGTTATTTAGCACATCGCACAACTAATTTAATTATTTTAATTTGATTTGATTGAGTATGCAACTGGTGCTCAGAGAATTTCCATCATCTCCTCAGGGTCTTAAAAGAAATGGGACTGAAGGTCTAGTCAGTGATCCAAACCCCATGTTGTTCATCACTTAATTCTATTTCTCTGAGACTAGAAGCTTTGAGGAGAGTAAGATCTGCAGCCATATTCCCTACACTGTTTCATAGCAGCGGATGTGACCTTGAGAAAATCATGGAAATTTTGTTAAACTCAGATTCTTTACCTACAAAATCAGGAAAATCATAACAGTTAGTTTACACAAATAAGTATGGGTTCAAAGAGATTGTTATAACAAAAACCTAGCAGAAGGCTCATCTCATCCAAGTTACCCTCTCTTCTTTGCCACTCCCAAGGAATATTGCTCTATTTGCAGGGTACCTGGAAATACTGATATCGCACTTGCTTGGTTTTTGCAGGAAGGCATTAGATACATTTCCTGGGGAAATTTAGCATAGACTTCATGTTTACAAATACTTTCTTTTGAGAGAAATTCTGGTGTTATACAAAAGAGTCCATAAACTTAGGGAGTTTAAATTTAAAGTCATATGAAAATCTGTATGATCCGATTTATTATTAGGCCTATGGTCGCTTTGAGGTTAAAATTTCAAACGTTAGAAGAATGTGAGTGTCTGACATTGAATCTAGGCAGCCATAGGCTCAGTACTCAGTGTCACGAACGACACATTTTCATTAAGCACTTACTGGCTAGGGTGTCATATACCGGAGCACTAATCAACTAGAAGGAGGTTAGCTTGAGGCATTAACAAAACCTAAAGGAGATCAGGGTCTTAACTGTGACAGAAGGAACAAAAGTCCTATGAAAAGGATACCTCGCACAGTTTGTGCCTAAGACTTGGTGTGGAGGACAGATGAAGGAGGAGCACAGTACCTGAGACTCCCTGTTGGACCAGGAAGTACTCTGAGGTACTCAGGAAGTACTCTGAGGTACTCAGGAAATACTCTGAGGCTGACTCGCCCCAAGCACAGCCACCAAGGTATAGAGGGAGGTAGAAGGAAGAGTAGAAAGGGTCTAAAGAAAGAAAAGAAAAAAAACTTGCAGGGCTGGACGAGGTGTTTTCCCCCACGCTCCCAGAAGCCTGACCTTCTTTAGTAGATATAGTGTAAGCTATAGGGTTTTAGTCCATTTGTGCTGCTATAAAAACACACCATATACCGGGTAATTTATAAATAATAGAAATGTATTTCTCAAGTTCTGAAGGCTGGGAAGTCCAAAGTGAAAGTGTCAGTAGGTTTGGTGTCTATAAAGAGCTACTCTCCACTTTCAAGATGATGTCCCCTTGCTGTATTATCCAGAAGGGACTGGCACTATGTCATCAATGGCAGAAAAGAGGAGCAGCCATTAATTTAAGCTAGTTCTTTCCAGTCCTTTTATAAGGCACTAAACCATCCTTGAAGTGGAGTCCTAATGATTTAATCACTTCTCAAAAGGTCCCACCTCTTAATTCTACCACTATGGGGAGGAAGTTTGAACACATGGTTTTGGGGACGTTCAGAAGATAGCATGTAGCCTATCTACCGATCTGTCTCCTCTATCAATGGAGAGTAGTTCTTTGCATGAAAGACTCGGGTCTCTGATCTTGTGTCACCAGTGTCAAGGGTGGTATTGGAAGACAGAAAGTCCAGGTATATCTTTTTTTGAAAAAGAAGAAAATGAAGAATTTATTAATAGACACTTCCTCTCTGTCAACTTTAGGCAAACCATAGTCCCGCTTTTATCATACAGATGTGAGCTCTGAGAAATAGTGCAGAAAGACCAAGCTTAAGTAAAAAATATCCAGGTCAGTAATTCTTAACAAAATCACTTGAGGAATTTTACAAAAATACGTATGATTTAATCTATCCAAACCCAGCAGTAGAATAAACCATTTGAAGATAAATGTACAGGGACATGCATTCATGCATTCCACCAATATGTACTAAATATCTCCTATGTGTGAAGAGTCTTAGCTGGTGATGGATTCAGGTAAAAAGCAGTAGTCACAACTTGTTCTTTAATACTGCTTGTAGCTTAGAACTGACTCTGATATCAAGCAAAGGAATTTCATAAAAATAATTACCATGTGATGTTTGCTATGTAGAAAAACAATATTTTATGTTCTGCCATAGACTAAAAGGACATAAAATAATTTGGCGCAGTTTCTCCACATCACTCAGATGAATCCTCCATTGAAAACCACTGAGTTGGGTCTTTCTTGTTTTCTTCTAGCTTTTGTTGTTTGTTATTCATTCATTCTTCCCCATATACTAAATTCACTTATTTCAAAACACCTTATATTTTCTTTCAAAATGGATTAAAAGCTTTCAAAGTGCTCTGGGTGTCAAGAGAACAAGGTAAAAGAAAAAGAAAATTGAGTAGTGATCCTAATACAAAGGAGAAGCTCCTAAGTCACGATGTAAATATGTAAAGTGACTTGATCATTAAAATTAAACCTCTCAAATATTAATCTGTACAACTCCCAAGGACACCTTATCCTATTTCTGCCCTGAGAAATACAATTTTCTTTTAACCATCAGTGTGACAAATAGCTTGACCAACTAAAAAACGCATTGCACCTTAGGGTTCCAGCTTACTAATGTTGTGGAGCATAATAAATTACTGCTTATCTAAATGACATTATTTTTCATATTTCTCTATCACAATCTTTGTATATCATCATGGATGCCATTAATATTCAGAACTTCTGATGGTGTCAGTTAAGTACTCTGTATTTATTTGAAATCCATAACAAAACTGGAGTTCTGCATATTTAACAGAGATAAGAACTAACTCTCATTTTAAGGAAACTAATTGATGGACTTAATGTAACCACAATTTTTCTCTGAAAAAAAATCAGTTATCTTAATTACATGGTATGGAATTTAGTCACTTCTGAAGAATTTGGCAGAGCTACAGGGCATTCTGAGTTTGTTATTATGGATGGGCTCAGGGAAAACATGTGGAATATTTATGCAAGAGGGATTAGCCTGAGTAGAAGGACCAAGCCTCCCCAGGCTTGTGTTTCTGTGTTCTTTCCCACTTAGAGGTCACAGTATGGGGAAGGGAGTGGAAGAAGCAGCCAGAGTATTTCTCATTTGGAAGTCATTTTGAACTGAAGGGCTCAGATGTGAAAATCCTCCTGCAGTTGTGAAATTTCTAGAATGCTCAGTATAATGATCTTCCCATTGTTCATCACATCTTCCTGGTTTCCCTTTCTGCATTCCAGCAGTTGATTTGTGCTACAGACACTGCTGACATTAGCCAAGTTTACCAACAAGATACCCCAGCTTCCATTTCATCTCTGAGTTGCTTTACACTGAAACATTACACTGTCATGACAATGCTAAGATCCCTTGTTTCATTATTTTAGACATTTTTTAGGGTATACTATTTTTTTTTAAAGCAAAGCTATTTGTTACTTTTATTATGTTGTCTTTTTCTTTCAAGTATATTACAAATTCTTTTCACCAATGGCAAAATGACCCTTTCAGAGATTTCTCTGGGTCTTTTATCTTAGTCATCTTATAAACATAGAGGTGAACAAAATGTCAAATTCTGAGTCAGTATGCTATGGTCTGAAGAGCACCAAATTGGATTTGAATCCCAGCTTTGCTTTCCAATGACCTTGAGCATGTGAAAGTCAGGCAAAGAATTACATATGAAGAAGTATCTGGTTACTTATAGATCTTTCTTCCAAATCTCTAAAATGTGTATTTCTCTGATGAATCTAAGAGCACATGTAGCACAATTTTTAAAACAGTCTCCAAAAGAACTAATAATTTGCTAGATATTTGTATCTTGATATCTTTTGAAAAATCAAGATAATGATAATCCACCTCCTCACTAAGGAATAGCATAGGTCAAATGAGGATTGGAAATTCCATATTTGTAGTTAACCAGATGTTAAGTAACATTTCTTAATGACAGTTCCCACAAATGTAAAACAAAGAGATAATGTCTTTTCTCCATAATTTTTAGTAAGATTAAACAAAATAATGTAAGCTCAAATGCCTGACATGAGATCTGACACAGGGGTCAAAAATAAATGATGGCAATTCTTATAATCATTGACACAAAACTGTGTTCTTTTTAAAGCCCATTTATATATATTATTTCATGCTACCAGACTAAGCCAATGCTGCCAGGAAATTTCATGGAAACATATCCCAGTGTCAGTGACATTGTAAAATTCCCATCCTGAAATGAAGAGACTCTAGCTGATTTTTACTTGTACTAATAAACTCTTTCAGTCTGTTTCATTCATTCAAATATCTTCTTGACACATTGGTCTTGTAACAAGCCTGCCATACTTTATTTAGGCAGTCATTAATATGGCAAATATTTAGCAAGTAGTAACTATGTGCCTGGATATTATTTTATCAGGAACTAGTTTCTTTTGTATTCAAAAAGGAGCAAGGAGGGCAGATGAGATAGTTCAGCTGCATAAGTGCCTGGCAAGCGCGAGGTCCTGAATTCGACTCCCAGAACCCACATAAAGGAAAAAAAGGACCGGTGGGTGATATCGCCCAGTGGCATAAGCACTTGCTGGCAAGCTCGAGGCCCTGAGGATGACTCCCAGTACTCACATTAAAAAAAAAAAAAAAAAAGGAGCAAGGAAACAAAGATTGCTATATATAGCAGTGTGATTAGCGTGAGCTACTTATTTTAAAATAAAGAGTAAAAGAATGTCAGCAATTAATTGTCCAGATAAATTTATTAAAAATATTTGTGCAATTTTAATAATAGTACATTTCTGCAGTTCAGTAAGATTAATAAAGCTCTGTTTCTAAAGCATTTCATGGACCCCAAAACTTTACTCCAAACCTGCTAAAATCACTGACTTCTTAGCCACATTATTATGAGCCAAGACTATTCACAACAGCCCCCAAGCTAGGAATTATTTAAATTCCAGGTTTTGAAGTCTTTCCAGGTCTTTCTTGCACACCTCTCCAAGACCACGCCCAACAGCAGCTCCTTGCTCTTTCTCACAAAGTTCAAGCCTCGGGCAACTCTATGCCCTTTCCGCTGCCAGCAGGGCTGGTTTCTGAATCAGTAATTCCAAACTATTCATTGCATCTGAAATGCATTTTCCTCTCATCATTCCAATATTAGCTCCTTTTTATCGATTGACTCTCAGCCTCCTTGAACACTCAGCAGAATTGCTCCTGCTCTCCATTATCACAACTAACACACTATTGCTTTTGTGGGGCCCCAGACAGTGATGCCCCACAGTGTGGTGCCCCAAAGCTTGGTGTTTCAACATGCTGAAATGGAGAAGCTCTTTGGAATCAAGGTCTCTCTGACCTCTCCCACCACTTGTTTAGGTTCTCTCTCTCCACCAGGGACTGGGCAGGGCTTACTCTGCTGTTTCTTGATTTTTTTTTTTTTTTTTTTTGAGACAGGTCTCACTATGTAGTTCAGACTAGCTTTGAACTCATGCCAATCCTCCTGCCTCAGCCTCCCAAGTGCTGTGCTTACAGGTGTGTACCACCACATTTGGCACAGATATTTCTTTATCATCTGGGATGGGACCTGTCGAAAAGAACACAATGGCCTTCCATTTACTCCTTGAGAACTCATCATCTGTCACAGAAAAGACTAAACAATGTGCCCATACCTGGATGACCTTTGTCAGAAGGTATCTTCTCACTCATTCATGTTCCAAAAACATCTTTCACGAGTTAATTTCTGGATCCATTCATCTTTCCTAAAACTGTTTACTATTCCTTAAAAACACCTACATTTTCCCTGTCCATCTGCCTTCCGAAGAAAGGTTATAAGCATATATGATGGTTAATCTTGATCGTCAACTTGATGGAGAAAGTTGTAAGAAATCACAACTCTGGATATCCGTGGGTGTTTCCAGAGACTACCAGATCAAGAGAGCTCTAACTTCTTCAGTGAATTAATCCACTGGTGAGATAATAATTTGATGTCAATATGAGGATGCTATGGAAACAGCAGGTAGAGCCCAGCTGGAAATGGTGCATCATGATAGAATGACCTTGGGGACTACAACTGATCCTCTGCAACTTCCGCTCTTGCTTTTGCTCTGCTCTGCTCCCTTGTTGTCTAGAGGGGGGCAGATTTACCCCACCACATGCTACCAGTTCTGCCTCACCTCAGGACAACAGTATGGAACAAGCCAACCATGGACTGCAACTTCTGAAACTGTAAACCAAAAATAAATCTTTCCTTTTTAATGGTTATTTATGCCAAGTATTTGCTCATAGCAACAAAAAGCTAACACAACACCTAAATCTTCCTGGGTTAGTGGGCACTCACCTTCTTGTGATTCTTCTATGCAACTTTAATAAAATTCTGTATTTTTTCTCTCCTGTTAATCTGGATATTGTTGCTTCCTTCTATTGAACCTTCAGAAGGCAACAGGGAAGTTTACCCTGTTTCTATAATTTTGTTTTTAATAGCTCTTTATCATTATTATGAAAATGTCCGGGCCAGTGAGATGACTCAGCGGCTTAGGTGCCTGCCTGGCAAGCGTAAGGTCCCGAGTTCGACTCCTGGAACCCACATATGAAAAAAGGGCTGGTGATATCGCTCAGCGGCACGGGCGCCTGCTGGCGCACGAGGTCCTGAGGTCAACCCCTCGGTACCCAGAAAAAAAAAAAAGAAAATGTCCATTTGTATACTCATATATTAACTCTCCAATAGAATGTAAACACCCAGCACAGAGGGTCCTTGCTTCTTCCTGGACATCTCCTTGTTGCATAAGGAACGCAGCATAGACAGGTCAAAGGACTTAAGCAGAAGTAGGGTTCTATACGCAGTGTATAGCTTAAATATCAGTTTTTTACCTTCTATTTTGTATAAAATTACATTCCTAGTAGATAATTTGTACATATAAAAATCTTAACCCTTTATCTTAAAGATCTTAGTCTATTTTTTTTTTGTTGTGGATCAGAGATAGTAAGTTCTGAATTTGCAAAGAGAATATAAAATGTGCCACAACAAACATTTTTTCTATAGTAAGTATCATCATTTGTATTTTGATTTCATGTTATTTGATTCTTGGTGGCTATTTGATTTTTTTTCTCTTTGTTTATATGACTGTCATACACAAGACTCTCCTGAAAGTGCTGTGCCCCATGTATTTTTTTGTGGTTGTTGTTACCAGGAATTAAACTCACAACCTCGCACTTGCGAGGCAGGCACTGTGCCGCTGAGCTATCTCCTTAGCCCTTTATTTTGTAAATTAAAATTATTTTTAATAAACTCTCTCTTGACTATTTAATATTCTCCAAATCTATTTGAAATAAATGAAGATATATTAATGATATTTCAAAATCAGAATTGTGGAGCAGAAAAGGAAAATCATGAAAATAGATACCAATGTGGGAAAATCTTCACTTTGGGAGGGATTCAAATGGTTTAAAAGATTTTACCATACTTCTTTTCAAAGCACTACAATTTATCATGAAAATTATCCTGAAAATGCATTATTCAAAACTTTTCCATCAATTTTACCATTTCTTCTTTACCATCCCTTCTATGAGAACCCCACCATTAAATAAACCAAATAGGCTTACCTTATACCTATTTTAAAAATACATTGAAAGGGCTTGCATCTCTGAGAAAATGATCTAAATGAAAAAACCCAAACTTTATCCTGATATATGTTATTTACACATATGACATAAGTGAAACCATTGCTAACTGGGGTGTTTGGAGATAAAATTCTAAACATAGTGGCCTTTAATTAATCCTGTGGACATCTACTCTGTTTTTATTTTCATTTTACATAGCCAGTGTCTCAAAGCTAGAAAGTTCTTCAGCTATGTCTTCACTCCCTCTTGCCTATTAAATACAGAGGCAAAGACACACAGTAAGTAGTACTCAGTGTCAAATCAAGTTGAACAAGTACTTTGGTGATAAAGAGGATAGGATGAGAATATTTGAAGTGGACCAGGCTAAAAATCAAAATGCAGTCACTCAGGCTAAAGTTCCAGATCACCAAGGTAAAACTAAGCTCTTTACCTGAACTTCTGAGAAACTATGATTAGAGAAATAACAGTCAAATTTCCCAAAGGGGCCAGTTTTAATTGACATAATAATGAGGTTCTCTCTCCTTTTATCTTTTCACAAAAAGAGCATCTGATGTTAGTTACTTAGATATTTTCCTACTGTTCTGTCTCCTTATCCCAGTCTTATAAGGAAAGTTACTTCAAGTTACTTTGAAATGACCAATCTATTCCTTGTTCTTTTGTGTCTGCTTTTTCCACAAACTATTGAACAAAACTCCTCTGCTCACCCCTTCAGAACACTCATTCTGTTTTATTATTCTGTTTTATGAATTATTAGCTAGATTTGAGAATCAAAATAAAGCCAATTAAGATATTTTAACTGAATTTTTATAATTTTGTTCTTTCACAGATCTGACTTTTAGAACTAATCAATAATTATAGCAAGGTTTCAGGATATAAAGCTAATGCACATTATTTAATTCCTTTGCTATATGACAACCAAGAGGAATTTGAAATTAAAAACACAATATCATATGTGTCACTCCCAAAATGAGATATATAAGTATAAAATTAACAAAATATGTACAACATCTAAATGAACAAAACTATCAAACTTTGATGAAAGAAACCAAGGAACTAAAGAAATGGAGAATTATCCATGCTCATGGATAGAGAATCAATATTGACAAAATGTCCGTTCTCGGTGAGATAGGGAGCAGTAGGACAGGATTTTGAGGTAGTAGTCTGAGAGAAAATAAATAGGCAGCTACAAGTTTTCCAATCAGAGGAAGAAAATAAATCAGGTTATTAATTAGGCAATCAAACTTTTGTATTCTTTGAGATAAGAAAGTGGAATGGACAGACAAACTGAATAAGCCTGATACAAGCGGAGATGGTAATAAATCTGATCAAAAGTGAACTCTAAATTGCATTGTACTTTCACTGTAATGCATTTCTATGAAAAGATCTTCATCCATGTGGGGATATAACACATTTCTGAGTACATTTTGAACATCAAAAACTCACCCCTGGACAATAGATAAACTCCACCCTCTCCAGAGACACGCTACCACTTGTGGGAAAAAAAAAAAAGAATGGTTAATGACATTCATTGGAGACTTCATAAAAGGGAAAAGCCTCCTTCAGGTGAGGTCCTTCTCTTAATAACTAAACTTAACTGAGCTACTGTGCCAGTGGGGTAAGTTGCTGGGCTAATTTTATGTAATAATCTTTCACACCACTTTTGCTTTAGAACTAGTCTATGTCTGATTTTCATCATACATAAGGCTTACAACCCCCTATCTGGTAACACCAGTTTGATCTGTAGATTTAATGCAGCTCCTAGCAAGTTGTTCTGGGGGTATCATCACACTGATCCAAAAGTTTGCATGGAAAGATAAAAGACCAAAAGTAGTCAATGCAATGTTGAATGAGAAGAACAAAGTTGGAGAACTGATACTACCTGGCTTCAAGATTTGTATAAACTATGCTAACCAAAATAGTGTAATATTGGTAAAAGGACAGAAAAATAGATCAGTGTAACATAATAAAGTTCAGAAATAGATGCATATAAATGCAATCTAGGAGACGGAATCTACTACTCCAAAATGTGCCTCTCTGGCAGAAAGATCATTTTGAGCTAATTCTTTTGAGAACCAGTATACCCAGGAGAGGCTCTCAAGACAGACTGTGACATACTTTTTTGCGAGGAGAATGTACACTTATGAAGAATACTGATTTGTAAGGGTCTCTCTCCTGCTCAGTATTGGGAAGATAAGGATGGCTCTAAGTCACAAGAGACTCTTATCAGGGAGAAGGCACTATGTCCTGCAAACATGTACTAATAAAAAATAAGACTTGAAGAAAATACTGCAATTGACTGAGACAGTACAAATGCTCAGTGGTTGCTAGGGTAGGGCGTGGGGGTGGAATGAAGGATAAAAAATGGTGCCTAGTGGATTATAGGGCAGTGAAATTCTTCTAGGTGATATAATGGTGTATATTACTATTATGCATTTGTCAAAAGCCAGAGGATGTACAATATGAGGAATGAATTCTAATGAATACTACAGATTTTGGATGACAATGATGTGCCAAGGTAGGCTCACCAGCTATAACCAAGGTACTACTGTGGTGCAGGATATTGATAGTGGGCAAGTCTATGTATTGAGGAGGATCAGAAACATTTGGAAACGCTTAAGTACGTTCTGCTCTGTTTTGTTATGAACCTTAAACTGCTTGTAAAAGTTGTCTATTTAAATGAAAATGGTAGTAGAAAAATGCATAGAAAGAATTTCAATAGACTATCAAAGATTATTTAATATTAAGATTATAATATTAATTTTTAACTCAAGGTCAGTCATAAGAATTTGTATTCTATTATTTCAAGCTCTTAGGGGACCGCTTGTTCCTATATAGCAGTTACCACGCAGAAAAATGAATAAAACACATGAAAATATTGAAAGTGGATGATATCTGTAGGAAATAAAGTTCTACAGCTAATACCTGAACTTTTTTATAACAAGAGATAGAAGAGCAAAAGAAAAACATAACAACTTTGTTTAATTGAAGCTTTTATTTGTATTTTTTTGTTTCTATTTTTTTTGTTTTGTTTTTTAAGACACTGTGCATCCCAGGCTAGCCATGTAAGTTTACTCCCTGTGCAGCCCAAACTGGTCTTGAAAATGTGACACTTCTGCGTCAGTCTCCCACCTCTAGGCTTACCAACTTGGACCACCATGCCCAGCTTCTAGTTTTATGATACGAGAACTTTCAAAATGTAAGTCTCAGAGACCTCAAATGATGCACTTGTATTGTAAGTCTAGTGAAGAAGTAGATAGTTGTGGATGGCACTGTAATAAAGGGTATATGATCCAATGGTAATAAACTGGGGAGAACACAGTCAGGACTTTTTCTTCAGATTCTACTTGACTTTCCTTTTCCTCTTCCTTCCCTCTCGATGTGGGGCAAGATCCCTCTGGCATGAAGGTCATATAGAGATAGGCGATCGAAGGTTTGGGGCAACATTTGGGGCAACATTCTACTGGGTAGAATGTGTCAAAGCTCATAAAAACCCATTGCTAACAGAACGAACCTGATGTTTCCTAAAAAGAGAGGATGAACACAGAACATAGGACCCCAAATGATGTCAGACTTACAGTTCCTGAGTACTGTAGGTCAATCATAAAAGTGCAATTTTCAATCATTCACTTACCTGTGGGCCCAACCAATTAAAACTTGCTGTTTCTGATCTTTCATTTACACCTGGTGCAAAGCCAACCAAATTTTTCAGTAATACTTTATATCTAGCATGAGGACAAGTGAATTTTTGATAGAATGAATTTCTCACTGGGTTATTTGCATGAGAGAGAAGTGAATCCAGGTATTTTGGATACAAAATACTCCTTTCCCCTTATCCTTGGCCACTGTGAGCCTTTTCACAGGCCCTCTCTCAGCTTGTGGAGCATGCTTCTTTCTGTCTTCAGGAAATGTATCCCTTTGATGAATTTTCTGTATATCTTTGGGAAACAAAGGACCTGGAAAGAAGCCCAATGGACTCCTCATCCAGTAACGATACTTTTAGGTCAGGTAGGTTAGAGAATTCTCTAATGAATCTGCTTCATGTAGAAACATGAGGGGTCCGCATGACCTTCTTGTTTCTGTAGTTTTCTCAATTGCTAAGGTGTCATATTTTGCAGGTATTGTCCTCTGAATTCTGACAATATGAGGTACTAAAGTTAAATGGAGAATTTTATCAAGTATCCAAACAATTTATTTGCATGAGTAATGTATATGTCATTAAAATGTTTATGTAAAATCAAGTATGTTCTCAGTCATATCCACATATTTCATGGGTAAATTCTGATTCATAAGGGCAGGAGTCATATGTTTCCATTAGGAAAAACGAAGGCAGGAATTTTGGTTTAGTTGTTCTCTGAAATAATTTCAGGACTTATAACAGCATTAAACATATTCTAAACTGTTATGGGTTAGATCTAAAATGTTCCCCAATAGTCTGATGCTCAGAAGTGGGCTTTTGAAACTTGATTTTATAATGCGTCACTGAATGTGCTTTTAGGAGGTGGGGCCTGGTCAGAAGAGGCAGATCACTGTTTGTGTGACCTGGAAGGATACATTCTTGCCCTGGTTCCTTCCCTTTCTCTCTCTGCTTCTTGACTGCCATGACATGAGCAGCTATCCTCCAACATGTTTTTCCACAGTGCTATTTCTGCCTCGGAGCTGGCTAGCCATGAACTAAACTGACTGAAACTGTGAGCCAAAATAAACCTTTCCTACATTCAGTTTCTGGTGTTGAGTACATTTGTCAAGGTGACAGGAAAGTGTCTAATATATAGACATAGCTTTTAAGGTAAATTTTTCTTGAATGAATATTTTGTAAGACATAAGCACAATTTCAGTATTATATTTCAAATTTTGTTAGAGACTTCATTCCTAAATTGTCTATCTTCAGAAATTCCGTTTTGCTTTGTTGCTTATTTCTAATGGTGTAAATCATTGCTAATGAACAACAAATATTTCCAGCATCCTGTCTTTCAGACGTATGATAGGATTCCATTTCTCTTTCATTCTTATAATTATATGGGGTGATTTTTGACCAACAAATTGTGAACAGAAGTGACAGGTTCTGAAGCACTTCTTCATTAATACAAGGTAATTTTGTATTATTTTAACAGTCATGTGAGTTATGGATGAAACTTGCTGGCAACCTACAATTAACCATAGAAAAAGCAAAAACTAAAATTTGTTGTTATAGACCACTAAGATGTCAGGATTATTTGTTGCTTTAGTACATTTTAACTGATACAACCAACCATTAGAAAATAGTATTAATGATTATTGTTTTTAGCAAGCTTAAATTATTATCTTACTACATTTTCTCATCTTTTAATTTTATTCCTATTATTTCCAATTTTCAGTGAAATCTATTTGTGTTTTAGTTAGGAATGTACTGAATGTACTGAATTCATAGATGAATTTTCTGAGGATTTATAGTTTTATAATTACTGAGTTCCACTACAATAGTTTCAATGACTTAAAATGTTATTTGCTCCTCAATAATATTTTTAAACTTATCACCATATATATTATATATATTTCTTGTTAAATATATCTAGATGGTTTGTTTTTGTAGTTGCTATAGTACTTGGGATATTTTTCTATTAGGATTCTTATGTGATTAATATATTTATATAAGAAGATGTTAACGTATCGTATGTTAATTTTTAAACTACTTGAATATGATTGTATTTTCTGCATTTCTGTTCTTTTTTATTTTACAGTGTGAAGAAACAAAAAGATATTAATTTTACTTATTCTGTTGGAGGAATATTTATACCAGCATCACTTTTAAAAAACAATATCAATTGGGAAATATTTACAACAAAAGAGTTCTTAGCAAGAAGTCATAAAATAAAACTTCTAAATCATACGACACTATCAGTAGTAGTTTTGAAATTAATGTAAAATATTACCACAATTTAAAACATCATTATTTTAAAGAAAGTAATTTTCCATAAGAAATGCTTGAAGCTGTATAATTGCAAAAGCATTTTACTACAGCAAAACAACAGTGAAATGAGGTATTAAAATCAGTACATTTTACCCATTTTTATGTTGGCCATAGTCAGAAAGACTAATATGCTTCCCTGCTTATGTGTGCGGTCTATAACAATTCCAGTTGAGCATTTCCACATTTTCTACAAATCACAGTATTGCAATTTGTTGCTTAAATTAATACTTAGACCAAATGTTATGGACTTTTTGCATTTCAGCAAAATTCTCCCTGAAAATTCTTCAGATGTTGGAGCCACCCCAGCCCTTGGCTTGCTGCCTTTGGTCTATGTTCGCTCTCTTCTTCCCACTGGTTTCCCTGGTATCAGATCTCTTACAGTTATTTACCCAGTGACAACTGACACTTCGAGGACATTATGACTGTGCTTTCACCCCATCTCCATTTCTTGTGATGAGAAATGAGTGAGTTTTGCGACAGTGAATTTTGTGTTGCATTGACTAAAAAACAGATATGGGGTTTGGGGTTGGGGAATGAGCCAGAGGTGCTAGTGAACATTCCTAAACAGCATTGCTACATCCACTCTAGAATATTCTTCCTCAGCAGGTATTGAAAGTTTTGCGGGGTAGGGGAGTTTTCAATTATCACATGAGGTACAGAAGACTTATTAGACAAGGCCAGAAATGACAAATATCATGCAGAACAAAGTAAATAATTGTACTGCCCCTATAAACCACAACCAAAATGAAATCAAACAACAAATAAAAAACCAAAATAAAACAGCCTATATCCTTAAAGCTGCCCCAATCCACAAAAGCAATAATAGGTGTTTAATTCCTGATTTTCTCCTTAACAATCGATGATTTATCAAAACACACAATACTATTATCTTACTTTCTACCTCCTCTCAATTATTTTGGCCTTGAAATATGAAAGGAATATGAAAGCTTTGAAAATCCGTGGACAATCCTCCAGCTTTCCTTTTCCTACTCCCTGCACTGATGGTAGTATGTGTGAAGATATGTTTTGGATACCCTGTGTCCCTGAGAGGGCTGCATACACACTGTACCTGTAGCAAAACATAGAAGTTAATGCTATTCTACTAACTCACTAAGATTTTAAGGTTGCCTTTTACTGCACCAGATCTTAGCCTTTCCAGACTGATATTTCCCCTTTGGGTAATGTGAGTCACATTGCTTTATGTACTTTATGTACTGAGTTTTGTCCCTCTAAAATTTGTACATTGAAGCTCCAACCCCCAATGTGACTACTTTTGCAAACAGGGTCTCTAAAGAGGTAATTTAGGATAAGCAAAGTCAAAACAGTGGTGTCTTTATCTGTTACTACTGGTGTCCTTAGAAGATGAGGAAAAACACCCACCGGAAGTGTGTACACATATGCAAAGCACCACAAGAAGGTGCCTTTTTATGATTTAAGCAGAGAGACCTCAGGAAATACCAAGGCTGACAATGCCTTCATCTTAGACCTCTAGCTTTTAGGAGTATGAAAAAATGTACGCCTGTTGTTTAAACCACCCAATCTCAGTGATTAGTTATGGAAACATTCATAAGTTAATAAAATTCTAGTTCTACCTTCTTGAGAACTGTTTTTCACATCCTCAGCCCAGGCCAGCCCTATGCTGATACTGCCCCAAGCCCAGGGCCCAGCACTCAGGACCTCTTGCTTGCATAGGAAAGAGCTTTGGAGTTTCTTCTCAAATTATTGTGAGTCATCCAATCTGTGCTAGAATCCTACTCATCAGTTAACTGTGCCTGTGTTTTAATCTTCACTCCTCCTTAAACTTACTGTCAGAACTTGGGCAAGTTACATTATTTCTTTGTGCCTCTTTCACTCATTAAAAAAAAAAAAAAAAAAAAAAAACATAGTAGTAGTAACTATCCCATAGTGCTATGGAGAAGGTACATTTAAATGAAAAATATAAATCACTTTGGATAGAGCTTGATTTACAGTGAACACCTAAACGAATATTAACTTTCATTACAGTAACCTTTAGATTGGAAAGCCCACCTGCATGGGTTACCTGAATCACAAAATCCTGGTAAACTGGTTGGGATTAAGTTAAGGCAAATGAGGCACTTTCATGACTTTATCAGGGAAGACTCTTTACATAAAACATCCTAGGTGCTCCACTTGCCTTTATTCTAGTTGTGGGCCTGATAAGCCTAACAAATCTTTTAAATTCTGTGCCTCAGGTCAGCTAAGGTCCCTTTCCAGTAATCCTATAGAATAAGCAGTTATAAGCCCAGGACCCTACTTAGGAGTATGGAGATTTAAGCATGCCTGTCTTACCATTGCCTCTATAGCACTGTGATGGCAAGATTCCCGTATGCCTTATACTCAGTTCTATTGAAGTTATAAGATTGTCTAAGGCTTTTCTACTCCCTAAATAATAGTGATGACACATTAAAGTTCAGCAGGAAGTTTACTCAAAATCAAATAACTTGTAAGTACAGTATTAGAAATGCTTAAAGGAGACAGAGAGTGCAAAGTTTGGTAGAAAAACACAACTTCATTTGAATTTTGTAACAAGGAAATAACGGCCAGAAATGTGTTCTATTTCACACTACAGGAAATAGCTTCTATCAGCTAGAAGATCAGCTCCAATAACTTTAGGGATCCATTTGGCTTTATTAGGTCTGTTGCCATTGTTATGGGCTAAGAGCTTTCTTTTCAAGGAAAGTAATTACTGTACCAGAGCCCTAGTCAAAGAAACGCAATTGTGTTTAAAAATCTACTTGCTCAGCACAATTTAGGCTCTCTCTGCCTTTCAGTAAATTGGATCAATAGCTGGCAGACATATAGATCTCCATGATGGCCAGATTTTAAGTCCTCTCACTTAGATTCTACAATGATCCTACAGTGAAAGAAAATCCACTGAGCAAAAACATTCTCAACAAAAGCTACATTGGTACTTCATCATTTCCACAAAGCAGTTGCTCTTGTATCCTGAGGTTTTAGATGGAAAAGTGTTGGAAAGAATATTGTCAAACATCTACTTTTGGCCCACCACTGCAATATGTGGTATATTTGAATTACATACTTTAAATTACATGACTCTTGTTGCTACCACATAAGTATGGAGTAGAAAATGCCCGAATCTACTTCAATGGGATGCGTGAAACTAAAAGGAAAGAAAAGAAATCTGAACCATGGAAGAACAGTCAATTACCAAGCTATATTTAGTGAAAGTTTTAAAAGTTGGATGTTTATCTCAAATCCCCATAATGTGCTATTTACAGTCGGTACACATACATACTCTATCTAGATGTACTGTAAACTGCCAATGGTTTGAACAAGTGCTCAATTTTTATGAGTAATCTTTTTTCTTTTCTCCCAAAGTTCCCTGAAAAATGCCCCCTGCCTGTAACAGAAAGATATTGAAACCAGCCAGATGGAATCAAGACTGTGACAGTGAAATTTTCAGACAGAGTAGACAAATCCTTTTACCAAGTGTCACTTTAAAGAGTTTTGTTTCTGACATTTTCTTTCTAGAAAGGCTGCTTCCTAAAGCAAGGGCCACCTGACATAACTCTTCTAAAATACTTTTCAGAAGCATAAACTTTTCCTCAGTGCTGGGAGATTTGTATGGGTTTGAAGTCCTGAATTTCCTTCCAACCAATCTAGTAAATGCTAAAGTAAGATCTTTTATTAAAAAAAAATGCAAAACAAATACAGTTTAACATAATCTAAAGAAGATTTAACTTTGGTAATTCTGAATTGGGGAATACAAATTAAAAGTAAAATGATATCTTCTCTAATGTTTTTCTGTGGCAGGGTTTGATTTGAGAAAAAAATAAGAAAAATCCATCTGGCCTTAATAAAGATTTGTGCATCCAGGTTGTTAGAGTATACTGTTTCCTTTCCATTTTTGCAGGGAGTACTAATTTTTGGTACTGTGGAACTAAGCAATTTACTTTCTTTTTATCAAGATCAGTCTTATTGATTCCATAAGTCTTCATTAAAAAACAAATGTAAAAGCGTTGAACATCTCCTCTGAGACACTGGGATATGATAAGTCCCAGGCCAGAGAGAAGCAAGATGTGTTCTCTCCCAGGAGGGAACTTGAATCCAACCCACAGGTTAGGCAAAGCTCCCTAGAGGGTGAGGACCTGGGTCAAATTCTGCAAAGAGGCAGCAATTACCAAAATGAAGAATGGGAGGAAGAACTTTACAGGCAGAATGAGAAGTGAATGCAAATCACATTACTAACGTCTGATGATGATGAATTTCCATCTAAACCCTGTGCTTTCTCAGATGTCACACAAACATCACCAATCAGCAGCCCTGTGCATGCAGGACTCCATCTGGATTCCCCATCCTGGGCCATGGCACCACACATGACTACTTGTTCATGCAGGAAGCAGGAAGTTAAAGTTGACTTCTCCCTCTTTTTAACTACAATATTTAAAAGAAACACTAAATGTTTTCTATTCCATCCGCTAGGTTTTGGTTTACTTAAGCTTGTACTGCACTGTCTCCAGTAACAGCTATTTAAATGACTTTTTCCAGCTTAATCTGGACAGCTGCTACAGCTAGTTTTTATTAATTAACTACCTTTTCAATTCTGCAATTATTAGCAGTTATGATAAGATATGTACTAAGTGCCTGGTATACAATGTACGTCCAAAGAGATCATGTCTAAAAGAAGAGCTAGAGACATGAAGAAATAACTTTAATACCAGGTATATTAAAGACACAGATTAAAAAAAAAGTTAAGAAGCAAGGACGGGGTGGAAAGTCTTCCAGATACATTAAAATTCGGTGGTCAGAAATTAGGAGGAGAATAAAACACTCCTGGGAAATATAGAGAAAACAGAATTAGCAAATGCTGGGTATAGGACACAGGAGCTATAGTGTTGCTGAAACATACATTTGAATTTGGAAATGATGTGAGCTTCCTGCTTCCTCAATTCCTGGAATATAAGTGTATATTCCCCAGCACCTAGAAGGAGCCAAATTCCAAGTGAATTTTCTTCACAGATGCATCCTCAAAAGATGAAGATTCACTTTCAAAATATCTAAGAATGTGTATGAAGACACTGAAATGTGATATTTCACCAAAGATCATATACAAAATGTAAACTTCCATAATATCATCATCACAGTAACTGTACAAAGGAGTATAACAGATATATTTTCCTGTCATGTATAGTCATTCCCACTGATGTATGGCTGTCTATGAATTTTTTGTGCCCATGGTTTATAATCTAGGTACTTAGAAATATAGCGTGTATACTCTGGCCAAAAGCACTGTGCAAATCAAATCATGACCTAAGCATTTCTGTACTGTCATTTGGAAATTGCCAAGGATGTACTTTTCATGTTCTACAACATTAGCATAACCCAAGACCAGATTTAGCTGTATAATGTATATACCTAAAGGTGGACAAGAGAGCAGAGATGTTTAAAAATGTGAATGTGAGGATAAAGAAAACACAGATGAAATGTTGCGGTGTCCAGCACAGCTCTCAGAAATTCTTGGGGTGAAGGGCGGTGGAAGATGAAGAAATAAAGACAAGAGGCAGAATATAGAAAGCTGAGGTCAGGTGCAGCCTCCTCTCCTGGTGGGAGAAAAAGGACTTCTCAACTACCACAGTGCATTTATTTATACATTTGGCAGGTTGATGTCAGGTGACACCCCTCTGCCTAGCAACCTGTTTGCTTGGATTGTTCACAGGACTGGAGCAGCTTGTTCACGTGGCTCGCCTCCATGGGACTGGCCTTGCTCCAGTCCAGCACTTGTGATTGATCTCCAGCCTCAGCCGCTCCACACATAATGTCATTCTACCTATTCTTTAATAGTTATATATTGAGGACCTAAAATCTCTGCATTACCTAGAATAAGGACAGACTAATTGCCCGTCATAAAATTCATGATCTTTCTGGGGACACAGGTAATAATAATGGAATATGAAAAATCATAAATACATAAATACATGAGGCTTCATTCCATAGGAAAGGATGAAAAGACATTAAAATAAGCAGTTTAAGGTAGGTTGTAAATAACAGAATGTGTAAAGTGGACTCATAGTAAGAAATCTGTGTTCTTGTCCCAGTTTTGAGGTTTGGTACATTTGAATTTTTTTTGTGAGTTCAGATAAATATACCTACTATGCCAATTGCACTGAGCTTTGGAAAAGATCAAATAGAAATCCTTCTAATACTATAAAATAAAACTCGAAATGGTGTAAGGTATGACTTCTTTGGAAAAAATATTTTGTGCTAAGCAACATTATTAATTAACCAGTTCCCACATGCTTTCTCTTCATTAACTTTCAGTTTGGTTCCTCTCTTACTACAATTACTTAAAATTCCATTAAATATGGTTTATTTTTTAATTAATAAGGATTATTTGAGCAACAATGTCATGTCATTCAGTGTATACAGTGTTTCAAATTCAATCATGAACATGTCACACAGGACTTTGTGTTACGAAGAAACTGTTTTGCACATAATAGGTGCTCGATAGGTGAGTTTTACATTTGACAAAATTTTCATTCCGATTATGGTAGATAGAGTCAGAGAAGCAATAGAGATGTGCATGACAAAGAAATGCCTGAATGGAACAAAAATTTTGGATGCTATGACAATTATTGGCACTTTACAATTTATCAGAAATGAAAAACATTGTAAGTAAACTCTTAGTTTTCAGTAGCCAAGAGGCACAGTGTAGAAGCTGGCAATTCTCACCAGGGATAGGACACACAGTAGATTAAACTTTGAAAAATTTTCAACCTCATTTATAATTAAATATGTGTGCAAACACATACAGTTGGCTCAGTGTCCACAGGGAATAGGTTCCAAGACTCCATAAGGAGAGCAGAATCCTACGATGTTCACATCCCTCACATAAATGGTGTGTGGCTTGATACACACATCCTCCCATAACCTTTATATCATCTCTAGATTACCCATAGCACAGAATACAGTGTACACATTATGGAAACAGTTGTTACACTGCAATGTTTTGGGAATAATAACAAGAAAAAAGTGAGCATACATGCAAAATTTTTATCATTCTTGGTTGTATCCACAGATTTGAAACTCATAAATAAGGAAGCCCAACTGCATATATGTGTACAATTTTATATATATATATATATAAATAAAATTTATATTTTATAAATACATATATTTATATATTTATATAAATATATATATTATACATTAAATATATCATATTAAATTATATATATTAAATATATTTTATATAATATAATATATATTTATATAATATTGTATATATTATATAATATAATATATACATTAATATAATATATAAATATATTATATTAAATTATATATATTAAATATATATTTATATTATAATTAATGTAAATTATATATTTATATTAAATATATATTGTATATATATTATATATAAATATATATAAATATATATTATATATATATTTATATGTATATAATATATATTTTATATATTTTATAAATATATATATTTTTAACAAGTACTAGCAAATAAATTAGCAAGTGAAAAAGTTTAACATCTGAAAAGGTATGGTTTAAATAGATTTTTGATCAGTACTAATTCATACACTTTGCAAGAGCTTAACCATAGTCAGCTGGTTTTGAAAATCAAAAGAAAGCAACTACAAAAACATGAGATTATAGGAATGTAGGAAAAAATAAATTGTATAGATGATTTTAAAAACCCTGTGGTTTGAATTTTTAAAGACAGAAATTAATTAAAATTCTAATTAAGGAAAGCAAAAGAAAATAAAAAGACATTAAGAATGAGAAAAAAGAAGTCATTATATTAAGAAAGTTTAAATGATTTATATGCAAATACTGTCTGAAAAATACAGGGATGAATTTAAATATTTTAAGACAAAGGAATAATTAGCTAACAAAGTATAAATTCTCAAAATTGATCCCCCCAAAAGTAGATAATCTGCACAGAAACTACAGAATACATAGTGGAATGAATTAAATATTTTGCTGTTTTGAGAGAGATTTGCTCAGATTGCTGTGAAAAGGAATTCTATATAATGTTTAAGTAACATGTATTCCAGGGCTATGAAAAAACATTATAGGACACAAAACATTGAAAACCCCTTAATTTTAAATATTAATGAAATCTTAATATCCAAATTAATCAAGATAAAAAGATGTTTAAAAATTGTACTACTCATATTTTTAATAATGTATAATCTTAAAATGTATTTCTAATTATTATTATTTTTAGAAATTAACTACAATATTACCAAATAGTAACACTATAGCATAAATAAAACCATGTCAAACTATTCAACAGTTGACAGAATGACTGGTTATAAATAATGTGTAATCTATTAAATCAATGTTATAGAGAAAAAAATTATAGCAATATATTAAAAATGTATTAGCATAATTCCTCTGGGATTTTAATTTAAAAATTCTAAGGAAAACAACAAGCAAAACACTATTCAGAAAAATTAGAAAGACCATTCTAAAGGATTAAATGTCATGTTATTTCTATTAAAATTAGAGACAAGATAATCTATATTGATTTGGAAATGCCAGTTAATTCAATTAATCAGAATTGAAATTGCATATATAAACCTGAATTATCAATGGAGAAGAAATCCTTTCTCTTCACAGATAATGCAGGCATACACCAAGAAGTGCCAAAGAATCTAATTTAACCAAAGTAACATATACAAACACAAAGACACACACATGCACACTCTCCCCACATGTGAAACACTGAAGTGAAAAAAAGATATATATCCCAAATACAATAGCCTTTCTGTCACTAAGAATGAAAAACAGAGAAAAATCAGAGATAAAAATAACTATTATTGAAATATATAATCTAAAATTTATACCAGCATGAATTTCAGCTAACTGTAAGCTACAAAATATAAATTGTTCCTTAACTACAAGTGTAATATAAATCAACTGCTAAGTGAAGTTCATAAATATCTATTTATTGTCCAAAATAGGAAAAAAGATTTAAAAAGGTAAAAATTGCCATAGTAGATATTAAATTGATAGTTATATCATTTTAATGAAAATAGTGTGGCAATAGAATAGATATAGAGAGATTGCTCAGAATAATTACTTCAAAATTGAGCTATCTGAAATTATGATTTAATATATGATGAGTTATAGTTCAATCTGATAGCAACACAGTGGTTTATTTCATAGCCAGCACAGTACTTAGCTATCCATAAGAAAACACAGCACTTAAAAAATAACTTCTTTACGGAGTAATTTAATGTGTGGATTAATGATCTAGCTTTAATATATGTAACATGCATATTAAGTAATAAAAATAATCATGTGTAATAATTATTTTATTAGTATAATTAATTACAGTATTATAGAATAATGGCATGCATGTACCTTTTATAACTATGCATATATTTTAAATAATTAGAAAATAAAACAATATATTACAAAAATTCAGGAGTTCTGGTATAGCTTTATTGGGAAAGGGTGAAACCATTAAAGTGAGAGAAAACAAAGGAAAATGGACATGAAAAAGAATTCCATGAATGAAATCAAAGAACAAAGTATGATATTTACAATTCATATAGTAAGGTAAATGATTGCTACTGCAAACATATATACATTTTGCATAACGAAAACAAATTCAAAATTAAGGAAGTTATATGAACAGACAATTCATAGAATAAGAAATCCAGATGGCCAATACATAAAAAGATCTGTAGCCTCACTGGAAGTTAGAAATGGAAGACACAAGGAGAATTCGGCACCATGCCCCAGAGGGTTCTTTTGTTCAGTTCAGATAGAAATTATGAATTGGCCATGTGTACCTCTTTTAAGGGCTCCAGGCTTTGAGTGAGAGTGTCCTATGGCCTTCAGTGTTGCAGCTTTCAGAATATCCCAGCCACCCCTACCAGCTTCTCTGCAGCCAAGCTTATAGCCCCATTTGGAAGCTTTCTGGTGCTCTTCGTGCAGCTTCTGCTGACCTTCTGGGGCTTTCCACAGGTAACTGCAGGTTTCTGGCAGCCACCACCCGTCACTGATAATAGCTTCCACGCTGGTCTCTGCTGGAGATTGCTGATGATCTCCACTAGTTGCCACTGGACTCTACCACCAGCCTCTGGAATTCTTCAGGGATAGCAGATCCTAGTGGTTACTAACTTTTTGAATGTGACCTGGTCTTCCAACAGTACTTCAGGTAAGAATCATAAGTAAGTTTATAAGGCCACCCAAGCAAGGCTTTATTGGGACTTGTGTTGTAGCACAGCGTGGCAGCACACAGGAGGAGTCCTGCATGGCTGTTCTAAGGAATGTGAGAGAGAGTTTCTCATAAAGAGCAGGCGTGGGCTGCACATGTTCCTTTTTGACTCTAGCAAGGAACTTTTTGAAGATTTTTCACAGTAATGGGTGGGCAGGAGCAGGACAGGGTCCTCAGAAGTTGATGGCAGGGCAGAGGCACCTGGGATTGATCTATGTTATGAGCCTGCTGCAGCCAAGGAAAATAATTCTCAAAGCCACAGCAGGAGGTGTAGGGCAGTGGCAGGTGTCATGGGAATGGCTCAGCCAAACTTGGGGAGAAGGGACTACGTGACTTACAGCTCTGTACTTCCATGGAAATGGTGGGGCTGAATTCATGACTGCCAGGCTTTTGAGGAGTGTTTAGGAGGACCAGCAGTAGGGATTTGGGGGATATCAGCAGTGGGCCCTGATCCCCCTTGTTCTTTTCCTGGTCATACATGGTTTTTCAGCTGTTCCCCAGAGCAGTGCTCCTGGAGAAGCAGACTAGGGAAGGGCTATCCCAACTGTCATCCAAGCTGATGTCCTGTCTGCATGGCCTAGGGGGTGGCTACAAAGTAACCCCAGTGGTGCCTGGAAGACCCTGGGACTTGTTGCACCAGGTCATCCTTGAGGGGGCCATGGGGGGAGATGGGGAAGGTCATGAGCGCTGCCAGCTGGGTTACCCTTCCTTCTAGCTGTCAGAGGGAAATGGGAAGGGTTGCTTCATTTTTTTCTGTGTCAAAACCATGTTTTGCTTCTCAAATTGCAAAGGATATAAAGTATAATAAAGCCTGGTGCCAGCGACTAGACCTGGGAAATGAGCAGCTACAATGATCTCTGGTAAAATGTGAGTCATTATCTCATTTTGAAAAGTAATCTGGCAATATCCATTAAAAAGAAAAGTCCTAGTCTTCAGATGTTCATTTTTGCCTTTCAGTATTTTAGACTAAATTGCAAGTATGAAAAACAATAAATACAAAAGTACTTATTACGCATGTTCTCGGTTGGTTTTTGTTTTGTTTCTGATTTTTGTTTTTTCTTCACAAAAAGCAAACAATATACAATGAAGAGGAAAAAGAAACCCTGAAAACAACTCAAATGTTGGTTAATTGAGAAGACTAATGCATGCATTCCATGGTAGCACTTAAAAATAATAAGTTAGTTTTGTATTTACTGGTATAAAGAGTTATCCATGCCATATCTCTTACTAAGTAAAACAAAAATACAAAAAAATTGTATAAAATTTGCAAAAACTTCCTATGTGTGCTTCTATGGTTCCATGAAGAAGGAATAAGACCTGGCAACATTAAAAGCAGGTGTTAATATCAATCACGTTACAGCAGAATTGATTCAGGGTCTATAATAAACTCATGTTTTTTTCATTTACTATTTCAGAAAACTATAATAAAATAATTTATAAGAAGATGTGCATTTAGTTTAGAAGAGGCCGTAGGGTTCGTGGATGAGTGAAATTCAGGATTTCTATCCACTATGTCCTGTTACTGTTGCTGGTTATCTATTGTTGGACCATTCTTAGTATTTTATTCAATAAGTAACAAATGCACAAAAAATACAGAAGGAACTAGTTGAAGATGAGAGGGAGAATATGAAGAGATAACATTGAGACAACTATGCTCATCCCTCAAATGTTGGTATTCCTCATTTGGACAGCTTCCTGTCCAAAACTCTTCTTTTGCCTGGTGACGGATTTAATTGCATTGTGTTAAAATTAACTCATTACTGTCTGATTTGTCCCCAGGACTTAAGAATCTTATAGGTCCAGAAACAATGACTTTATTTACCCTCTTTTCTCTGGAATATAATTGGTAGCTGTCAACTAGTAGGAGTTCACATGTATTTGTTGAATTGTGGAAAGAAAGAAGGAAAATGGGGCAGAAGGGAGAGGAGGTACAAAATATGTAGTGTAGTGCCCGGCACACATGTGACCTTTAGAGAATGCCATCACCCCCACGCCCCTTTCTCACCCAATTCCCCTGTCCCCACTTCTTATTCCTGAGCACTTCTCACTTTTCTGACTGAGATACCATATCCAAGCAACGAAAAGGTATCCAGCAATTCATCAATTCCTCACCTCCCTCCTTAGCTTTCCTGGCAGCATTTCAGCCCCTGGTGGGAGATCCACAGCCTTTGGCTCTGCTTGCAGAATGGCCAAAGAGCACATCTGGATTGAGCATTTCACTTTCAATCCAAGCCTGCTTGTATTAACGCTCTGTCATATTTAATATATACTGGGCAACATGGAGTGTGCTAGATTTGGACTCACTGGAGAAAGACAAAGCATGACATTGTTGGGGCCATACCAGCAGGGGGTATAACTCTTTGTAAAGCTATATACTATGTTCCAAATATATTGCAGCTGTTGATAGCTTTTATTACATTTACAGTCAGGGACCTTACTATATTTGCAGGAAAGATTTGTTATATTTATTTTTATTGCACTAGCAGTTTGGGATATTTTCATATTTGTCATGAACTTATTCCATTTATGCTCATTGGGTTTATGTCTTAGGTTTGCTACATGAGCAGGCTGTGAATAGTTTCACCTGTTGTCATTACACTTGCAGTCAATTTTCATTACTACCCGCTAACATTTCACAGTGTCTGCAGGTGCTGCATATTACATCAGTGGTTTGAATATTTTAAAGTCAGCAGTAATGGGGCACAGCAATCAGCTGAAGAAAGGGCACAGAACCCATCAAATTCTCAAGCTCGTGGCAGGTGGAAGAAACACACTGGGCTGTGGAGGGCTGCCCGTGCTCACCAGCCACATTTAAGGAGTCCGTGTCCAAACGACTTAAAAGTGATTCTGACACACTCAGGCTCACACACTCCAAATTCTCTGTGAATTTTATTGCTTCATATTTCCAACGTTTCTCCACTAATGAACTTAATGAAGGTAAAACATAAAGCTTGAATTTGTGACAAATTGGTGGTTACCTTATCTGAACTATCTCTACTTGAAAACCGTGACTCAGCCATGACTGTAAGTCCCCAAAACTTATAGCCACTGTAATTTATTAATAAAGGGAGTACTGGATGAAAACCTCTGTTGGAAATTCTGTGACTCATTATTTCAATTAATGACACCAGCAAGAGACAATTTGGTGCATGGAGAAACCTGTAATAATTACGGTATATGAATATCAATTAGCAGCTGTGGAAGGAAAATAATCATCATCATAGAAGCTTAAGTTTATTGAGTGTTTACTGCTTGCCAGGCACAGTTGTGAAGCTCCTTAAATGAATTAATCCTCATAACAACCCCATGAGCTGTTTGCAAATAATTAGCCCCATTTTACATGTGAGAAACTGAGCCACAGAAGTTAAGAAACTTTGTGAAAGGCTCAGAAGTAGGATCTGTAGAGCTAGGTTTGAACCCAGATAATTTGACTTCAGAGCTTAATGTCTTGAAGCCTTTGTCTGATGCTGACTCCTCTCTGTCCAACTCAGTCAAGGAAGATAGTCTACTAGACTCTAATAAAATAAAGATTTATATTATGTATTGTGCTCTGGTGTCTGGACTTTCTTCAGGCCTATCGAGAATTCTACTTAGCTAATGTTTGTATGAATATACTTTCTATTGATTATCTTGGAATCCATTGGTTTGCAGGGATAGTATTTTGTTCCAAACTATTTGTGACACAACAGTTGGTCATAATTCAAAGGCAAGAAACATGTCTAAATCATCCATAAAACCCCAATGCCCTTAACATACGCTCAAATGATGTGTGTTGAAATGAAGTGTTCAGGATCACAGTCTAATCATTCTTTAATCATCCCTCAAACCAGGACAGAACAGAGTTCCCGAGTCAGAGGCGAAAAGATCGGCTCAGTGAGAGTGTGGTGGAGAGAAACCCAGAGGCTTGCAAAATGCATTTCTTTATCAATAAAATCAGAACAGACTAACACTTTCTCTGTCTCCCTCTCAACTTTGTTATAAAGTAGTAGGGTTACCAGATTTAGCAAATAAAAATATAGTGTGCAAAAAATATTATGTCCAGTTAAATTGAATTTCGAATTTAAAACCATGAAGACATTTTTAGTATAAGTATATCCCCTTTAAAACTTAGGACATGCTTATGCTAAAAATGTCATTTTTTTCTGAAATTGGTATTTAGCTGGATATTGTGCATCTTAATGGGTGAGTCAGAACGAGGATGGAATGAGGTAATGCATGAAAATGTAGTTGGACACTTTACAATCTGACACAAACTCTGAGATAGTAAATACGTCTGAGTCTTTGGAAATAGGAAAATATACTTAGGGAAGACTTAATACAGACTCATAGAATTGATTGTCTCCAAAAGATTTGTTTGCCCGTAGGTGGAGGGCTCTAGTTGTGATGGCTTTGAGAGGAACTGACTGACGCTTAGCCAGTAAACACCAAAAGTTACATAGAAGTCCAAGGTCCCTTAGCTTAGGGTTTTCCAGACTCAACCGGTGTCATTATGAATGCACTAGAGAGCATCAGATGTCCATTACAGATACAGCTTTGTAGGTCTCACCCCAAATTCCAGTGTGTACCCCTGAACTGGTCCCCAAATCTAAATGTTTAACAAGATTCTTAGATGATTCTGACAACTACTTAGTTTTCCAGAGTCCAGAGTTGTTTTTTTCTTTTGTAAGAGCAGTAATGCCCACTGCCAGTAACAACCATTAAAAACTAATCGTGCTCAGATTGGTGCATAACCCCAGCACCTGTAGCAGGCAGCAGAGGAACACTGGCAGTCCCACACGTCTTCTCCACGTGCCATCTACAGCATGATGCGCCATTCCAAGAGGCGCAATATATGTCCCAATATTGTATCAGATTGACTAGGTGCATTTAAAACATCCCTTACTGTTAAAAACAATAGATACCTGGGAGCCAGGTGTGGGGGCACAGGCCTGTAATCCCAGCACTCGGGAGGCTGAGACAGCAGGATTCTGGGCTACATAGTGAGTTCAGGTCCAGCTGGACTACATAGCAAGACTCTGTTTCAAAACACAAAAACAAAAATGATACCTAATTCAAAACAACAGCTAAAATGTTGGAAGTGTGACCTCCAGTCTTAGCCATACATGGGTGCTGATGTGACACTATTGTGCCATCAAGACAGTAGTAATTTCATGTGTTCTTTCTCCACCCCCAACCTCTCTCTGTCTCCCTGAATCCTCTAACATCCTACACTTAACAGATTACTTCACTGGCCCAACTTAGTTGACATGAATGATTTGCCATCCCTAAGACATAACCTCACCCATGCTAGGTGATGAATTAAATCCTTTCTAGCTTATTATAATAGAAAATTTTAAAAAGAGATAAAAGGCTTTTCCAGAAGTGAAAATAAACAGTGAAATACAGAAAACTGTCATCTTTCCAAAAGCCATTATCTACCAGTAAGTTTTCTTGAATAAAGCTGGCTTCGTTGTTTTAAAATTTTTTTAGAAACTCTGTGCTTCTTGAGAACTTGTGCCTCATAGAGACTAAAATGACAAAAACTACCATATTAAAACTTTTACAAAGCTACTCAATATAAAACCCTTTAAAACCTTGATTTAATCCAGAATTCCTGAAATTGAACATGGAAGACTTTTAATTTAACAAGGAAGTCTTATCAAAGAATTTGTGCTTTAAGGAAATGGCTCTCACTGCTTAACATGCATATTCATCAGCTGTGGTTCTTGTTGAAACACAAAATCCAGTTCAACACATCTGGGGTGGAACCTAAGATTCAGCATGCATTGGGGCCACACCTTGAATAGCTACGCTGTAAGAATGCCACTTTGGGAATAAAGCTCAGGCCACATCCTGAGTTCTTTCTTGGCCATTTCTGTGTCTTCTCCACTACAGTTACTTGGGTCTTATGCAGGATAGAATCCTTAAATATTTTAGAATTAAAAAGGTGAATGAGAAATGGATCCTTTGCAAGCCTTGCTCTATGATAAGATTTAGAGACTGGGCACATTTTCTAATACGTTGAGATGACTATTTGTTTATGGGATGTGGAAAGGGGAGTAACATGGGAGGAAAGAGTCACAACTAGCATTAGGCCTTTGGCAGCTGGTAATGACAAGGGCCTGAACTAAGGGTCCCAATTTCAGACTAATGAATGGCCCTTGGGTAAAAACCATGGTTAAAAAAAAAAAAGCTTGACAATGGTTTATTAATATAACTCAGAAGGAATGATTTTCAAGGATCCAAGAAATGTAACATACAAATCTGGGAAACTACATTTCCCGGAAAATATTCTCAAGTGCAAAGGGTACAGGTGACTATCAAAACCTCTCTTTGAGTAGCCTAGTCTGAAGAGCCCTTCTCTTCCCCTTACTCAGATACATGGCCACATTCTCTATTGTCATATACTTAGAAGCACTGACCCAAAAAAGAGCACTAAGGATTTTTTTAAAGTACTTCATAGAGAAGATTCATTTTATTATCCCAAGCAACTAGCATATTCCAATCATCACCATCATCATTAGAGTAAGCAGATAGAGTAAATCATACCACCTGCATACTTATAAGAGTATCTCTTTCTCTCTTTGACGGTAATATGCAATTAATGAACATTAGTTTCTCAAATCATTTAAGTTCTCAATACTCTTGGCTCTTCATTTAAGAAATGAAGTTCAGGGTCAAAATCGCGCTTGTTGCTGGTGGAACAGTGATTCTCTGGTTCTTTGTGACAAGGTGGATATGTCTGCTCAGTGGAGGAGTGAAGCACTGGCAAAACTCAATTCCTGAGAGAGCTGAAGCCGGGGTCTCCATTTACATTAATATTAATAAAGCAAATACTCTGATTTTTTATCCCCTTGTCTTCTGAATTTTTGTTTTGAATTAAGCTAAAAGGTAGTAAATTATTAAGCTCCCCCCAACTCCAATATCTGGGTGTATGGACAAGGAACTTTGAGAAAAGTCAAGAAGCAGTTTAGGGAACAAAATACCAGAGAGAGAGATTGGCAGAGAGCTTCGTTATAAGGGCTTTCATGTGGCCTAAGTAGCATCTTGTCCGTGGTGGACCACGATGGCTTAGGGCAGCTTCGGTCACAGGCAAATGGCTTCATGGATATCAGTAGAGAGGATATTTTTAGTCAGCTTAGCAATAGAAAACATAAACCCTTGATCCTTGGTAAATAAGTTTTTGGGTTTTTGTTGTTGTTGTTCTTGGTACCGGGAATCAAACTCAGGACCTTGCACTTGTCAGGCAGGCACTTGCGCCGCTGAGCTCTATCCCCAGCCCCATGGCAAATGAATTTTTGCAAGGACCTCGTCAGACTCGGACAGCTCTACCTTAGTGAGCAGACCAATCTGCCCTTGCACTATGTAGAGCTTGATTTTGAACTACAGAAGTGTGGCTTGACTTTGCAGAAGTCTGTGAGTTAAAGATTAGACATCATGTGTGGGATGACATTAAGATGAAAGAGTGTGAAGCTGAAAAGACCTCTAACATGCCTCACTTTACATTGTCCACAAAGCACACAGGAGAGACACAGGCAGTTTGCTTAGGTGAAACAGGAAAGCTGTGTGGTGCGTGAGCATGTCTGGGAAAAGGCAGATTGGCAAAGGAAGTCTGCACTGGTAGGCGTCATCTAGATTTGACTGTTAATTTTATCCTCAGCCCTCCAGTGATATACAGTAGAATAGCTCTATACTGATTGCATATGGCTTAAGAGAGATTCCTGAAATTCAGAACATGAATTTACCTAGAGAAGGGTTCTAAGTTTTATTAATGAGCAAATGAAAAGTTTGGATTGCATTCAGGGAAGTGAAAAAGTGATGTTTTTGTCTCTATCTGCATAATTTCCATATCTCTCTCCTTCTGCGAAATATGAACTCAGGTAGAGAAAACAGGTACTTTTTATTGTAGCTCTTCAAACTCTGACAATAAAGAGCGCTTTACATTTATTTTAATTTTTCAATTTTCAGAGATTCTGTTTTTCCCTCCAAATTATCCTCATGACAATGCTAGGTAACACGTATAATCACTGCAATGACCAGGTTAGTGAAATTGCAATTGTGAAATGTGACGAATTCAGAAAATGTCCTAGAAACAGAGGCAGCACAACTGCCAGAGGTGTAGGATGCAAAGGGGAAGAAGAAAAGTAGGGAAAAATACTTCTTGAGCTATATGGTAATATTAATTATATTGTTATAATTAATCGGAATGTTAGACTGGAGAAATCTTGTTTAACTTCAGGTAAATGCTTTCTTATCTGTATTGTACTATATTTTTAAATTTGTTAAATAGGACAGATAATTGCTTTTTTCTTTAGGTTTTCCGATGGGGAACAAATTAGGGATTCTATGAAAAATATCTGAAAATTGCAAAGCCTTCTGAAACCACAAACTCTTAAATGAAGGAGTCGTCTGGGTAAGAGAAAGAAAAACATGCTATCTTGCTCTGTATGACTTACAGGTGTTAGAATTTGTCTCAGTGGGACTGGGCACCTCTAACAAAATACCATAAGCTAAGTGTCTTATAAATAACAGAATTTTGTTTGTAGAGGCTGAGAAAGCCAAGATTGAAGTGTGAACACATTCAGTGTCTGGTGAAGGCCCACTTCCTGGCTTGTATGTGATTTTTTGTGTCTTATTAGAAGGGCCAAGGTCTTTCCTTGGGATATCTTATAAGGGCACTCACTCCGTAAAGGCTCTTTCTTTAGGATTTTATTACCTTTCAAACTCACCACCTTGTGATGCCATCACTTTAGGGGTTAGAATTTCAACCTATGAATTTTGAGGGAGGGATACAAGTATTCAGTGCCTAGCACACGTAAAAAACTTCCCCATGTTTTTATTTTGTGAAAATTTGTCGATTCTTAAGAGCTTTTCAAATGAGATGATTTAACAGAATGATAGCAATATTATTTTAGTTCACTTTTTAATATAAGAGGGAATAGGATAGGATATATAACATCAAGGGAGTAGCTAATATGTTCCAGAGTCAGGTCATTCACTCTATAAATATTTCCTTATATCCATTATTACTTCATCTTTATATCAAAGCTTAATAGCACTTATTACACTCATTTGTCAGATAAGAAAGCTCTAAATCAGAGAATAAATGATAGTATCCCATAGTCTTAGTAAACAAGTAAATTTAGGATTTTACCTCAAGTTTTGATAACAAGTAAACACATTCAGTTTAACAAATACGTCTTAAAGCCCAGCATATGTTGGTGCTATGACCCAGTTCTGTTTATTGTAGTAAATTACCCTCACTACGGAAGAGGAACAAAAACAGGCAGGAGTAAAAAATGAGAACAAGCTTCTTGGCCATAATACATATTCCCTGTAGCCTTTTACCTTCAAGAGTATGAAGTCTTGCTAATACAGATGAAATAGGTTTCGGTGGTGATTCTGGACACTAAATCTGGTACTAGAAGCTCTAGGTGTTTTTTGTCCTTAGTTTAGCTGATAATTTTTCCTGTCTTATATAATAACCTTCCTGAGTAATTAGATATATTGTTGTTTGTTTATAGAGCAAAATTAACAGCATGTGCTAAGAGACACACTGCAAGGTCCTTGTAGCTCCAGGTCAGACATGAAAGAGTGCTGATTTCCATTAGCTAGCCACCTTCCACTTTCCTCCTGCAGATAGAAAAAGTTACAAACAAATCATTTTGCAAATTGTGCCCTTTGACACTCCTCCCATGCCATAGTGTGAGAGGTATACAGCGTCTATAAATACATTCTGAAGCTTAGTTATGTTCAAAATGCCAAATTCTTCAATTTAAGAACCAGCCCAGAACTTTTGACCATTTCTGACAGTGAAGTTCTTGCTCATGGATGTATTTAGTTTACTTCTTAAAAAGTTGTATTGTAATTTACACTGGAGCCAATGCTTTTGGTGAAGTACATTAAGATAAAAAGAATATAGTCCAGGCAAGATAGTAGAGGTTCAATAAATACCTGTGAATTTTATCATTCAATGATCCCTTTTTATTTTTAGTGTTTTTTTGCTTCCAAACCACTTTTATATACAATAACACAATACATTTTTGTGGGAAAGAGAGAGAAAAATAGGGCAGATATTACCATTTCTATTACACAATTGAGAAAACCCTGGCAGAACTAGAAATTATATTTTCTGTCAACTGTTCCAAAATAAAGTTTTGCCTTAGTCTCCAGTGAAATATTTTGCTTAAGAAACAGGAAAGTATATACTCATATAACTACATATATAATTATTACTATGCTAGTTTTCTTAGTTTGCTTGGGCTGCCACAACAAAATAACATACACTGGATGGCTTAAACAATAAATTTATTTTCTCAAAATTCTGGAGGTGGGAAATCTGAGATCAGGGTGCCAGTATGATCAAGTTCTGGTAAGGGTCATCTTCTCAGCTTGCAGGTGGCTCCCTTCTTTCTTTGTGTTCACGTGGTCACTTGGTGCATGCAACCTGGAGAGACAATGGATGCTGTCTTTTATCTTTGTTTGTTTTTTTTTGGTACTGGGAATCGAACTCAGGACCTTGCACTTGCTGTGCCACTGAGCTATAATCCCTGGCAGTCTCTCTCTTTCTTATTAGGCCACTAATCCTATTAGTCCTTGCTCTGTATGACTTACAGGTGTTAGAATTTGTCTCAGTGGGACTGGGCACCTCTAACAAAACACCATAAACTGAGTGTCTTATAAATAACAGAATTTTGTTTGTAGAGGCTGAGAAAGCCAAGATTGAAGTGTGAACACATTCAGTGTCTGGTGAAGGCCCACTTCCTGGCTTGTATGTGATTTTTTGTGTCTTATTAGAAGGGCCAGCTCTCTCCTTGGGATATCTTATAAGGGCACTCACTCCGTAAAGGCTCTTTCTTTAGGATTTTATTACCTCTGTGACCTCAGATCAAATTACTTCCTGAAAGCCCTGTCTTCAAATATAGTCCTATTAAAGGTTAATGTTCAACACACAAATGCGGTGGGGATCCAAGTCACTCTGCAGCAGTGGTGGGAAACCTGTGGCATGTGTGCTGCAGCCAGCTGTTTGTTATCACTGAAAGCTCTACACTGTTCGCCATCACGGGTCTATATTGTTAATACAATAAAATGAATTGTGTTTCAAGAAATCCTATTTGGTTTTGTCATCTACTAAAATAAAGTAAAATATCTAAAAACAATGCTATATGAATACATTCTTGTCTTTTAAAAATTCCTTAAAATCCCTTACGTTACTAGTAAGGTGAAGTCTTTTTGGAGTGTTTATATGAGGGATATTTGTGTTTATTTGTTCTAAAAACGTAACACAGAAAATGGTAGTTTTCATTGAAAAATGTTTCATTTTATTTTAATTAAGTGTCCATTTTCTATAAGATTGCAATAAGGGATTTAAAAAAAAAAAAAAAAAAGCCCAGTGTCCACCATTATAAAAGCAATGTTTTCTGCTAAATAAATAAAGTAAGGCATATTATATTATCCAAATGACCTGTATATCCAAGAATGAGAAGCAAAATTGTAAATTAACAAAAAAATGATTAAATTCACTGGTAATAAAGTATATGTGGATTAAAATTAAAAAGCAATCATAATATCTATAACCTAACTAAAATCATAAATTTCATGATAATCTTTAAAAAATCATCACCCTCATATACTTCTGGTTACATTATAAATTAATAAGACACATAAAAAGTTTCATTAAAAGATTCATAACATTGGCAATAGAACATCTCCTCTAGGAATATTTCATAAGAATATAATCCAAACATTTTTCCATATTAGAAAAATAGAAGGATTTATATGTTTAAAATGAAAAGAAATGTTGTGCAATGTTTTCTAAATAAAAAAATCTAGGGAGCCATTTAAACAAATATGAAGACTGAAGAGTCTGGGAAATCACTTACAGCAAGTGAAAAAAAAACTTATGAATACTTCAAGATTATAAGAAGAAATACACGTGCAGACCAGTCCTTGGTCAACCTTTGTATATGCACGTACACACAATCACGCAAGGCCCTCACGCACACAGGCACCAGTGTATGCCTGCATGGATACACGCAGACACGTGCACAAATACAAAGCTACTAATGTGCCTAAGCTTTTAGACACTGACCTGTCTATCTTTTCAAAGTTTCTTCCTTTTTATTTTACTCTAGTTTTTGGAAAGGATGGAAATAAATACAACCGAAATAAATAAACAATAATTTAGTTTTAATACAGGATTTTCATACACTTCATATTTCTATATACAACAGTGTTTTCTCTCAGTTGAACTAAAACACCAACACAACAACAAAAGTTAAATTGGAAAGGAAAGCAAAATAGAACTTGGCTAGCACAATCCATGACAATAACATGCAACTTTCATTATATAATTTTGTTACAGTAAGGTTGATACAAAACATACAAATCCCTATGCTGTACATGGACGAACACAAAGAAGTACAAATGTATTTCCATGTATCTAATAACATTCGTTATAATTTATTATTTTAATTTTCATAGCCTTGTATGATGTAGGCACTTAATAAATAACACTGAATTTAGTTACATTTTGAAAAAATCATATCATAAATTAGATATCAATATATGAATATATTTACAGAAATTATCTGAAATATTAATTTACCTAAGATTTGATCCATTTCCATTAAATAAAAAAAGGGAGGTGAATGTAGCTAAGATAAAGATCCTGGGTTTAATCTTCAGTATGGAAAAAAAGTAAAGAAAAATATATAAAATCAGGAACTTGATATAGTAGGCACAAAATAGATTTTTTTTTATTTATTTGTTTTTTTTCTTTTTACAGTGATAGAGATCGACCTGAGGTCTTTGCACATGCTAGTCAGGGGCTTTCCACTGAGTTATACCCCAGCCCACAATAAATATTTGTCAAATAAATAAATAATTTAATTGTAAATGAATAAATTCTATTTAAATTGCCTCTTCCTGTCAAGTATTACCTATCTCAGTGTTTCTCAAAGTGTGATCCCTAATCAGCAGCATCAGAATTACATTTCTATGTAATTGTAGTGTAATTCTCAGCCCATCTCAGAAATATTTGAAGCTTGAAATTTGGCTTACAAGTTGCCTGGGTGATTCTGATATGTAATGCGTGCGCAGGTTGGAAAAACACTTACATAGCCCCGCTGACGTCAGACCATAGGTACCACAGGCAGCACACCTAGGAAACAATAGGAGTTGCCTACGTCAGTGAAATACATAGCTTAGTGAGATTCTACGGTATAAGTATGAGATTTACAATGCTCCAATCTTTTTTTTATTTATTTATTTTTTTATTTTTGTGGGTACCGGGGGGGTCGACCTCAGGACCTCGCACGCCAGCAGGCGCCTGTGCCACTGAGCGATATCACCGGCCCCTTTTTCGTATGTGGGTTCCGGGAGTCGAACTCGGGCCCTCGCGCTTGCCGGGCAGGTGCTTAAGCCGCTGAGCCATCTCACCGGCCCACAATGCTCCAATCTTTAAGAAAAGTGTCTGTAAAATTTTAGGGAAAAATGTGAATGTTATATAGCCTCAAACTCTGAAAGATATAGATACTAAAGTATAGGATATCCCTAAAACAAAGAACTGTGCATGAGAATGAGTTCTAAGCAAGCACTTAGGTTAACATGTGGTCAAAGTATAAGAGAAAATCTGGACCAAGGTGAAAGTCTCAGAAAACCTATTCCAAAAGGCCAACTGAAGGTTCCTCACAGGAAAAAAATCCTATACTTCAGGTACTGATGAAAGAATGGGGCTGGAAGTCAACTTTGTCATTTATCAGAGATCTTGCATAGGGAAAACTTCCTAGTAGGGACTTCCACGAGTGAAAATCTTCAGACAGCATCTCAATCCTGTTTCTCCAGGGAATTCATTTAGAGGACAAAGCCAAAAATGGGAACTGTGAGAGTAAGTACACTGTCTGTAATATATATATATATACACATATATAATATATAATATATAATATATGTATTATATATACATAATATATTATATATGTAATATATATACATTTTATATATAATATATTTATTATATATATGTAATATATACATAATGTTTATGTTATATATTATATATGTGATATATATTATGCATATAATATAATCTATATTATATATTATGTTTATAATATATATTATATATTATGATGTCATATATAATATATATTGTAATGTATATTATATATTATATATTATATATAATGTGATCTATATTGTATATATTATATGTTATATTTTATGTATAATGTAATATATACTGTATATAAATTATATGTATTATTGTATTATATATTATATATTAACATATATAATTATCAAGTGTATATGATTATTAATTAGAATTCTATTATTATATTATTATATTGTATAATTAATTATATTATATTAATATATAATGTATTGTATGTGTATATATCATATATAATATATGTATTATACGTATAGTATATAATATATATATATATATATATATATATATGACTCAGCCATAAAAAAGAAAAAGTTAAGTCATTTGTAGAAAAATGGATGGATCTGGAAATCATAATGCTAAGGGAAATAAAGCAAACACAGGTTAAATATCACTGGGTTTCTCTCATGTGAAAAACACAGTATATAAATAATCAAAAGAGCAAAATAAAAGAGAGATAGTAGGAAACAATCAGGGAGACTTTATGAAGGTGGAAAGGGTTTTTAGGGAAGAGGGGAGAGGAGAAAGGGGAGAGGAAGGGATTGTAGATATAACCAAGATGTGACATGTTTATGCTGTATATGTACCAATGAATGTGATTATTATGTATAACAAACATATACTAATAAAAAATATCATTTATGGAGTCCAAACAAGATGATATTTTCATATTTACTTGTTGTCTGTACAAGAAAGCAGCCACATGAAATAAAATCAGCATCAAGAGGAGAATTTAAGTAGACAACTTCCATAGGCCACATAAGATGCATTCCTACAACACGTGGAAATTCATGTCAGGTTGGTTGTCTGTACATAAAGATTGCTCATGCTACTCTGTTGCTTAGTTGCTGTTGGTAAATTAAAAAGTTCTAGTCAATGCAACAGAAACTCTATGCATGTGGATTACGTGTAAGAAAAATCTTAGAGTCTAGGAAGGCTATAGCATGTGAACAAAGCATAGTGTCTTCTCTCCAAGAAGACTGCCATTCTCCCACAGAGATAACTCAAATTGTCATCAATTTTTAAAGTTAACAAATTAAGGAAATCAAACAGTATTTAAAAAATGACAGTGTGAAAGGAAAGCATGTGTGTTCTCCCAGTGAGTAGACTCTAGAGAAGAAGTTGACTACAAGGTGGACATTGAAGATGGCAAATGGATAGAGATTCAAAGGGTAAAGTGGGAACCGGTGAGATAGCTCAGTGGCATAAGCGCCTACCTGGCAAGCCCGAAGTCCTGAGTTCGACTCCCGGTACCCACCAAAAAAAAAAAAAGACTAAAGTGATTGAGGAAGACATTCTGAGTGGGTTAAGGGGAGAAAGAGGAAAGAATAGCAGTAATTTAGAGAGTGGAAAACACGGTGTGGAAGGCAGAATAATTTTCTCCCAAAGATATTCACAAATTAATCCCTACAATGTATAAATGTGCAGATCATCACCATGGTGAAAAACATACTGCCTTCCAGAGTCGGCAAATAGAAATTCAAACATATAGTGAGAAATCACAAATTTTGAATGAAGAGGTTCTGGGGTAAGAGAAGTGAAATATTTGGATTTGAACTAAAAACAGTGTAGAGGATGGACTGGAAGAGAGAAAGACGGGAAGCAATAGTCTCACTTGGAGGATGATACCCAACTTTAGTTAAAATAGATTGGAGGTATGAAAGGCAGTGGTAGCGATAGTAAGAGAAGGAAGGCTGGGGTGGACATTACGAAGACAGATCTATTATTGTGCGCAGAGACTGGAGCATGGGAGGACTCAAAAAGAGTCAAAGCATTTCAAGAGAAGATAAATGGAAGAGTATGTACAGTAATAAAAACTCAAAGGAAGTCAGAACACTGGCAGAAAGTAAAATTGTCCAAGCCTTGATGTCTAAATTAGGACCAGTGATACAGCTCAGCGACATAGCGCCTGCCTGGCAAGTGCAAGGTCCTGAGTTTGATTCCTGTTACCAAAAAATAAAAATTAAAAAGATATCTAAAATATTGGAGTCATATTTTTCATATTATAAAAAGTAGAAGTAGTATATCAATTGAATCTATATAATATTTTACATATCTAAGATGGGACAGAGTCTCTTATCTTCTCACCCAAATCAACTTTCTCCTCCCTTCAAAATAGGAGTCACAGCTGGATACACAGCTATATTTCCCAGCATCCTCTGCACTTAGGTCATGTGACTTCACTCTCTCCAATGGAACATGGGAAATGGTGATGTGGGAAAACTTTGGGTCTGAATTCTTAAGAGAGCTTGTGTACCTACTCCAAACTTTCCGTCCTCTACTACCCTGAGATATGGTAGAGGCAGAAGCTAGAAGCAAACTGGATTCCAGGGTGACTGAGGAGAAACGAGTTGAGTTTTGCTCATCTGAGGCAACCTCCCAGGATGGTGACTGGTGAAGCCACTGACCTTTTGCTTTCACGGCTGAGCCTCACCTAACAATGTGAAAATGGAGCTCCTACCACAAAATGTACTGTCGGTAAATGCAACTATGTCATTCTTTAAATAATATCAAACTGCAGCCACACAGGTTTAAACACAAGCAGTTGCACACAGTGATATACATGCAACTCTCTTAAAAGTGAAGTGTCTTCATTTGCAAACACAAGATGGAAACCTAATGTTTCCAAAACATACTGCAAAAACTGATATAGAAGAAACATCTATATCAAACATCAGCAAGGCATAAATAATAAAGTAAGGGAAAGGGAAAGTAGTGTCATATTTATTATTACTCCAATTAACAGAACCTCCAAGATTCAGCATTGTCAGAGTTTATGAAAATGAATGCATACTTGTGCACAAATATTACAATATACACATTAAGAAAAATCCTCTACTGTCATCTCAAAGGTTAAAACAGTTCATAAATAATTCAGGTTACCTCGTGGCTTCTGTTCCTCTAAGCCAACAAAGAAGGAACCATATTGGATTCACTGGATGGCTTCTAGAGGAAGAATTTTTGGGCAAAAACTTCATCTACTTTTTATATCCTCTAGACTGAACTACAAACCTATCACCTCACAGCTCATTAGGCTTAGAGAAGGAATAATTTAGCTAATCATTATCCAGCCTTAATGATGCATGGAATGGGCTGAGCTCCATTGTAGCCAGGCTGACCTGTGCTGGGGAAAGGGTAGCTAGGCCACACCAGCTGCTTCTTGGGTTTCAGCAGATGAAGATCAGACCTACTAAAGGCCAGGGGCAGGGGGGGGGAAACAGCTCCTGTCCATTTTGATATTTTGATATTTCTTCATTATTGGTAGCTCCACATGCTATCATCTCAATTAGGGTTAAGGCCAAAAGACAATTGAGTATTTTCCCAGTGGATAAAAGAGTAATTTGAACATTGTATAATTCTAGGACAGAGGGGAAAAAAGGAATGGCTCATGCCTAGCACATTCTATTTTTCCATCTAAACCTCTCCGTTTTCTTCACTACATGAATTCCTATTTTTCCTTCCTGGTTTATAACAGGTGCTTTCTGGCTTCTTTCATAGTTCTTATGACAATTGCAATAGAGTTATCTGTTCATCTATTTCCTTCATTAGACTATATGTTTCATAAAGGTAAGAAATGTATCAATCAGCTGTGTGCCTTAGTTTCCTTATCAGAAAGATGACAATTACAGTAATAGTACCAACCTTACAGAGTTGTTATGAAGGGCAACTGCTTAGTCTAAAGTGCTTTGAATTGTGCTTGGTATCTGGTAGGTGCCTCAGAGCTATCTGTTGCCATTGCTATTTAATGCTGCTGTTTAAGTTAAAATCTACCTCTTGTCATAAGGAGTTCCAATTTATTTAGATTAAAATTTAGATTAATTAAATCCCTTAAATGTTAAAAATTTGGTTATTCAGTTGCATGAGCCACATTTCAAGTACTCAATAGTAACATCCAGTGTCTCCTTTGTCGAATAGAAGAGCCATGGAACACTAGAACAGATGCATCATCATCGAGCCTTGTTAGATCAGCAACACGGCGTTGATTTAAAGTGTTCTATTTCTAGTTACTGGATTCCTTCATTTTATCAACTATTCTCTTCTCATTTTTTAAAGAGAAAAGAATGGATCTGTTTCAACCATCATTTTATTTCTAGCATCAACAAGTTTTTATTGATTAAATAAGTCCTACAACACTTTTGCCTATAAATTTCCCCCCATATTTACAAAGCAACCCAAACATTTTCTCCAAGTATCAGACCTACAAAATAAATTTCTGTGGGAAATCTCCAAGAGAACACTCTACAGAACTTCTCATTAAGCATGTTCAGAACACCCTACCCTCGTGTTTTGTATTGGTCATGTTAGGAAGTAACACCAACACTCAGGCAGTCGCTTGCTGGAACCCTTGAAGTGTTTTTTGCCCAGAACCTGTTGCTTTCTTGTGTGCGTGCGTACTTGATTCAGTGGTATTTTCCTGTCTCCTTTATATTCAGATATGGCCACATGGCTATTCACGCAATGTAAATCTACATTATACATGTAACTTTCAGTCTGGAGCTTTTAGGAAATAGCTCCACCTCCTACAGGCTCTATTTCCCCTTTTACCAGATGGATTAAAATGATTCCAAGGTATTAGGGCAGAGCAGAGCCACGAGGTAGGTTGCAGTCCCTAAATTACCATGCTGGAGAAAAGACACTCATGTCAGGAACATCTCCTGTGGAATGTCATTGAGACCTAATATTTTATTCCAGCAAATCCTTGAAATTCAGGATTTGTTTGTTATAGATTCCAGCATTGTTTTCACTAAGTCATCAACATTCCTACCTCTGTGAGCCCTTGTTTCAAATTCAGTCAAACATAAGTTATGAAGACCATTCATGAAGTAAGAATGTCTTAAATATGTGTGTCACCCTTCCTCCCTAGCTTAATTGAGGTCTTTATTCCAACTATCTTTTTTTTTTTAATGTGAGTTCCAGGAGTCGAACTCAGGACCTTGCGCTTGCCAGGCAGGTGCTTATGCTGCTGAGCCATCTCACCAGCCCCCAACTGTCTTAAATGATCCAAAAGCCCCCAGGCTCTATCTTCTTGTCTTGTTCCACCAGATCCATTCTTCATTCAGAAACCAAATGATTCACCTGAAATCTGAATTCAAAGTTGTCACTCATGGCTTTTCTATTTTAGCAAGTTGAAATTTGAGTTTCTTAACACGTTCCTCAAAAACATACATCTCTCATCCCTTCTTCTTCTTTTTTTTTTTTTTTTTTTTTGTGGGTACCGGGGTCAACTTCAGTACCTCGCACGCCAACAGGCACCCGTGTCACTGAGCTATATCACCGGCCCTTTTTTCGTATGTGGGTTCCGGGAGTCGAACTCGGGCCCTCGTGCTTGCAAGGCAGGCGCTTACGCCGCTGAGCCATCTCACCAGCCCTCATCCCTTCTTCTTACCACCACTTGTCATCTTGATTCCCTTCAATTCCATATCCACTTCTTATCTCTATGACGCAGTTTAGAATTTCTGATTTTAGAATGACTACTGAGCCTCTTGCAGGAATGGACATATTTATAATTTAAATGTATCCTCAACATGGAGGAACTCCTCCCCCAAATCTTCTAGAACAGTGATGCTGAAACTTTCAGAGATGAGGGCCCAAACTGCAACCCAAAATCCACTTTTTATAGTGAAGTCCCAACACTGCAATTAAACCTGAATCCTGAGGTTTTTAGCTTAGAAAGAACAACTCATACATTAACATCTTTTGTCTTAAAAGAAAAACAACATCTGTGCCATAGGTTCACCACCACTGCCCTAAAATATACATCTTTATCAAACAGACTGTAGTATTGATGAATAAACTTCATTAAATAAATAACTAAATGACGACAGACAGTTTCACAGTAGGTTGTGAATTGCTAATCTCATCTCTTGAAAAAATAAAAAATGTTAAATGAAATTAAGTAAATAAAATCATGTAAGTTCTTAACAAAATATTGCATAATACAAGTTTATTCAAATGTCCCTGCCATTGCTTAATTTAATTAGAAGAAGAAATTTGTCAAGCTAGACAGTATTTTAACTATCTACATGTATAAAACTCTGGTAGAGGCCAAAAAGGTATTTCTCTACCCTCAAAAAAATGAGTTTTTGAATTAATCTCCAAATCAACTCATCAGAGTTTCTTAATGCTTAGCTGGACTCCTTGAAAGGAGAAATTAATTGTTAACTTTCATGTAGATATTTACTCAACAGCAAGGTCATTGTTCCAAGTAACTACTCAAAATATTAGGATTTAATACTTTTACCAAAAATATTTATCTTAAAGATGAAAAAGTAATGTTTACTAATTTTTGAAACAGCATAAAATATATTTATTTAAGCTTAAATCAAAATGCAGTCTCTATGTCATTCATATATGTGTTAAAAAATCACACATTTCTACATTTTCTGTATTTTTTACTTTAATACAAATAATGAAACATTTTAGTATGTTTAGGCAAAAACTGCCTAAAATAATAACAACTTTTCATGTATAATGTATAAATATGAAGTTGAGCTAATTGTGCAATACTTTTTATTTATTTATTATCCTTTCAAATGCTTGTATGACCTAAGAATTTTATCTAGGTTTTTAAATGAGAATATACATTCCCATTTATATATATATATATATATATATATATATATATATATATATATACCATCTTCTAGTACCCTCTCTCTCTTCCTTTCCAATTCTTATTATGTACAACTCAAAAACATAAAGCTTTCCAAGGCTATTGTATCTAACTGAAAAAAATTGCCATCTACTAAACTAAGCAAATAATTCCAATGCTATCTGTCAAAAAGTTCAATGGACTATTCCAACTCTCTCCTTTTTTCACCTGAAACACTATGGCCTCTAAAAACTAGTCCACTCATCACTCCTTCCCATATTCACACCTCCATGTTATTGTCTTAAGATGTTTGCTTTGCCAGAATACCCATGCACCCATAGCCACCTTTCAAAATGAAAACCACTCATCTACTAACGTCATACTTAAATTTAACTATATGTATATATTTCACTACTGAGCATTGAACTCAAGGAATGCTTAGCTATATCAGTAACTCTTTTTGTTATGTTTAACAAGATCTCATTATGTTGCCTGCATTGGGCTTGAACTTGCAATTGTCCTTACTCAGCCTGAAATTACAGGTGTGCATTACAATAAGAATATTTCTTATTCTTACATGTTCCTAATTATAGTAAGTTTCTTTTGTCCTTGTGATCCCAATGAACTTTTAAAAATCATTCTCAGAACACCAGACCATAGATATATGAAAGAATATTTGTGTTTCTAGTAGAACCATAATGAATATCTTAAAAGAAGGAATTCTGCCTTGTTTTTAACTTTAAAAGGAAAATAACTCTCAGATACAGGGTCATGAACAAAATAATGATTTCAGCATGAAAAATAAATAAATTTATTTAGCAAACAATATAGTATTCAAGGTTTTGAGCAAGAGAAAAGACTACAAAGAAGGCACAGCCTGAATCAAAGCCACTTTTTCCATCCAGGAGCTTTTGAGCTGATTGTGAGCTTGCTGGGCTCAAGCCAGAAACCTGGACAGCATACTTGGCGTGCGGTACTCCCACAGTCCTTTAGCTTCTTAATCCAACAAAAATCTCATTAACATCGCCTGCTATAGATGTCTCAAATATGGCACATACTCTCCATCTAATCCAAAGTACCATCACCTGTACCCTGGACATCATGTGATAAATATTTGACATTTGACTAACACATACTGAGGACTGTATGATCTTACTCTTCGTTGATGTGCCTTCCTTCCTTTAAGGCCTGTGGAAATTTTCTATTCTTTCCTACAATAGAGGCATAATTCCAGACAAGCCTGATCCTTAACTCTTTCCCTTGGCTCCACTTTCAAAAGTTCTCTCTTTGCTCTGTGTTGCAGCTCTATCAGCCTTGTTTACATCTTGCATTTCCTGATCTGATGGATTAGACTAAACTGCTCTATCACTGGTGCTTTCGTACTATGTCCATCATCTTCACAGAATTTATCATGTTTGTAATAGTGAGTTCGCTTATAAGAATATTTGATATTTGATAAATATCTTCCTCCACCCTGAGAGATAGGTCTGTCTTAGTTGGATAGAGGCAAAAGCTAGTAAATTTTATTAATAGATGCTTGCTTAACATGTTGTTAGTGCTCCGTAACAATTTGCTGGACTGAAGAATGAAGAATAATTAAACTTGGATCTATTCATTCTTTTGCTTGCGATCCTTTCTCTTTCAGAAGGTCGTGTTAGGTCGATGAGTCTGTCTTGTAAACTATATTTTCATTGAATTACAATGAAAGTAAACAAAATAGTGATATAAGGCACAAGGAAATTCCTCATAATATTAGGACTTACAGACAAATTCAAAGTGAGAAAAATTTTCCTTAAGTCTGAAAGAATGGAGCAGAATGCATTGCAAAGAAGTGTTGTGAGTTGAAAAGAGGCATCTAAGTCAAATGGCGACTTATGAAATGAAAGTGCATGAAAGAACTTAGATTGAGTGAAGAACTCACATTCTTAGAAATGAAAGAAATGTAGCCAGACACAAGCTCAGTGCTTATATGGGAGCAATAAAAGTAGAAGCAAATGCAGACTGTTCGTTAAGGGACATGCACTTTACCGTTTTTAAAATTTTGTCTTATCTTAATTTACATAAATACAATTATTTAGCTATATAAATAAAACCATTTCAGTACATTTTTTTCTGAAAAAGACTCCCAATTCTAATATATGTTCTAAGCCGTATATGACCAGGCTTTTGTAACATTAACCACACGTGTTCTTTTTTATACAGGTATATATTTCAGCCAAAAGAACAATACTAAAATTGCTGGGTTTTGTTTGTGGGTAACTGCATTTTTTTGCAAGGATGCCATAGTAACTATTTATTTAAATAAACATTGAATATGCTATTCAAAGTTTACTTAGAAAATAAATTATTACTGCATATCTTGTGGTTAGTAATTTATAGTAAGATTCCTATTGCTCCAGCCTCACATTGATTACCATTACCAACCCTTCCTTAAAGCACACAGACATTGACACGAAGACATAGAATCTCACATTAACTTCGACATCTGTAAAGAGAAGGAGTTAGATTTGTAAGTAGTAAAAGCATCTGAGGAGTTTTGAACACATGATCCAACTCCACACCCTGTACTTTGATGTTCTGTTCACTAAAATTATTTTGGTAACATGAAATTTTAGTCAGTGGCAGCAGTAACAAAACTGTTGAAAGTCATTTGGAGCGATTAATAACACATTTAAGAACGATACTTTTAATATATAAATTTCACAATTTACTTCGTAGTGGTGCATGTATAGTCTTACTGTATCTTAATAAAATATTTGTGAAAATGACAATAGCACCCATATTTTAAGAATGAATATAAAGCTATCAGAGAAGTAAAGTGATTTGCCCAGTTTCACCCAACAAAGTAGTAGAAATATTCACTAGCAGAATGTGTCATAAACAATGTATATGGAATCCCAATGTTGTTTATTCCCATAAATGGGAGTATTAGTTGATGTCACTATGCAGACAAATACCATAGGAACATTTCTCCTGCATTATTTATTCATTCTTCAAAAATTGTAGGCTTTTTACTTTATTGAGTTTCACAACTTCTGGTGTAATGTTTATTTCAAGATACAGAAAACAATAACATTATTCTGGAACTTTTATTGTAATAAAATGAATTCTGTTTTTAATTACTTGAAATCTCTGTTACAAATGACAGAATCAAAGAATTTCCTAGTGTCATTACGTCATTTAAAGAGTTGCGGTATTGTCAATAACAAGCTTTAAATCTGGAATTAATTAATTACCTCTCCTGGGTAGCAATGAATCATTCTTACTATAGAGATCAATCTTCCAATATTAAACATGTGTTCCCTTTTCTGTATTCCACTAGCTGATTTCTGTTCTTAATTCTGGGTCCGTGTTAATGATAAGCAAAATAAACTAATGTATAAACATTCCTTTGTTTCAATGGTTTAGATCTTGAATTTTTGTAAAGATAATACAAATGAACCTGATTCTAATGAGCCAGAATCAATCTTTAAGCAGTCACCCTGACTTAAAATATTTAGTAAATTGTGTGTGTATTGCTTTAAATCAAGAATCTCCTCCAAAGGCCTCATGATCTCATAGGCAGGGCTCTCAGAATGTGGTTGAATCATGGGGGTGATGTAGCTGAATTCCTGTTAGGAGGTAGGGTGTGGTCAGAAGAGTTGGGTCATTGAGGTCATGACCTGGAAGGGTATATTTCTCTCCACAGTTTCTCCTTTCTCACTGCTTCCTGGTACCCATGATGTGAGCAGCTTTTCTCTTATGCCCCTCTGCCATGCCCTTTTGGCCCTGGAGCTGGCAAACCATGGAATGTAACAGTAAGACAAAAATAAAACATTCCTTTAAGTTTCAGGTGTCAGGTATTGTGTCTCAGCAAGGAGAAAAGTGACTAAGAGAGTATGATAATGTGACTTGGTAAAAAAGAGTCAAGTTTCTTGCAAGAACACTAGTGTTGTCAAATATAGAGAACTGAATTTTAGAATCAGATGATCTTAGATCAGTCTAATTGCCTACCTCACTATGTACTGGCTGGATGACAATGAACAAACTACCTAAAGTACTGAGAATTTAGGTTTCTTTTTTTTAATCTGTAAAGTGGGATAATAATCCTATCTTTTAGTTTTGAGTATCAAATAAAATATTAAATAACATTACATCCATAATATAAGCAATAAGAAACTTAATATTTGAAAAACTTTCTTTTAAAAATGTTTTCTTGGAATTGCTATTTTTATCCATTATAAAATCTTATATTTGTTTTCATTTGTGGTATCTTTTCTAAACTCTATATTTTTCTAAAATTGCTATAAGTTATGGACAGCTTTGCCAGTGCAGAGGAGTTATTTTTGCTGATTAAAGCAATTTTCTTTAAAATAAATAAACTCTGTGGCAGTCCAAGAGTTCTCTTTGTACACATTCAGAAAGAGCTCACAGTGTGGTTACTTGAAAAGATTTGGGAGCAAAACATAATGTAAACAAAATTTCCAGAGTTTTCAATGGATTAAAAGTAATGTGCGAGAGTGAGCTTATGCCAGCTGTTTAAAGTGAATCCGACTTCAAGATAGTTTAAAGTGGACTGACACACGTGGCCACTTGGGCCCTTAGCAAATAAATGTGTGTCATGGAGGTGTCACATTGAAATAAACATGTGGTGAACATCTGTGAATGTTTTGCTGTTGTTCAACATCTTCCTCACCACTTTCTTCTAGTAAGGCATAGTACATCTCCTCTGGGAGAAAAATGCTGAACCTATTTCAACCCAAGATCCATATGGTTCTGAATCTGGAGACAGACACCTTATAGCATACTACCCCTCACAGCAAGGTTAGAAACACAATTCAAGTTTAGCCAATCACAGTTTTTCCTGTAACAATATATGCACGCAATTGCACACACACACACAGTAAGCATACCTCTCTTTCCTTTGGTTTTCTAGGACCATCCTCCTCTACTCCCTCAGGCACATGGGAACGTTCCCCTGCAATGATGAGAATGAGGCCAACAGAGAAAATCAAATTGTTCAAGTGTTCAGAGGTGGGACTTCTGTAAGGTGATTAGATCATGAGGGTGCTACATTCATGCACTGATGAGTTCATAGTGGAATATGCTGTTGGGAGGTGGGCTCTGGTCAGAAGAGGCTGGTCACTGGGGGTGGGACCTGGAAGGTGTATGCTTGACCCTGGCTCCTCCTCTCTGTCTCTGCTTCCTGGCTGTCATAGACTGAGCAGCTTTTCTCTACCCTGCCTTCTGCCATATTGTTCTCTCTTAGAGCCAGCCAACTATGGACTACACCATGAAGCAAAATAAACCTCTCCTCCTTTATGTTGTGAGTGTTGAGTATTTTGTCCCAGCAGATGGAAAGTGATTAATACATCAGCCATATGGATATCTTCAAGGAATTTTATAGGTAGCATGAAGTGGCCCAAGAATACAAAAAGGAAATGATGTACCAGAGCAGAGAAAAAGAGAGAATAATAAATAATATTAGACAGACTGCTGGGGAGCAGAGAATAGGGGGTTCAGATAGTACATCACATTATCAGTACATCGTACTATCAGTCTAAAGAGGAGAAACCAAGTGATTATGTGAATTGATTCAGAAAATCACCTGACAACGTTCATCACTCGTTCTTGATGAAAACTCTCCGGAAGACAAAGAAATGTCCTCAACTTGACAAGGAACGTTTTAAGAACTCATACATTTTTTCAGGTTCCTGGTTTTGAGTAAAGTACAAGTCATGTTGTACAGGCTAATTAGCAGATTTTAAAGATGCTATGTAACTTCTTTATAGGAATGCAGCTGAGTTCACACGAGAATTACAGAGGTCTCATATTGGCCCATTGCACAATGAATTGAACAATAGACTGCATAACATTATTAAGTCTCACAAGGCTGTCTGTTGTGATGATAAATTAAATATTTTACATAAAAGTGCTTGTAAGGTACTTGGAAAAGAGTAAGAATTTAACAAATGTAGGCTGTCATTGTTTTGAGAAAATGTATTGCATCATGCTGATAGTGATAAGAAACCAGCAACATAATAAGGAACACACTATTCCTCACAGTCACAATTGCTTTGATTCAGTGACTCTATGCCTTGTTACTGAAACAAAAAGAGATGGAGATGATAAAATTGTGTGAATGTATAGAAATAATATACATAAGCTGGTACAAATGATAACAAAGTTGAGATTGTTAATATTGGTCAAGAGCAAGATGTAACCAAATTCTGGAGCTTCTTAGTCATCTTAAAATTTTGCAGCTAAGCATTATATTTTATTAGCTTAAAATGTTGTCATTAAAATCTATGCAGAATGTTTGAGCTTTTAATGAGGAATCTAAGCCCCTCAAATCATACTCCCACATTGAAAAAATATTACTTTTACGACACAATTTTTATAATATGAAGTTTCTTAAGAACAGGACAAATTGGTGCCTAAGAGTTATTTTTAAATTGGTATTTGAACGCCAACATATATTACTATTGGAATAAAGATTTGGTGGCCAATATCTGCAAAACAGGATATACCTGTTTATTCTTGATATACCTTCACTGCTGTCTGTATTGGGCAAGCTTAATTTTGCAAATTCTTCACTGAGCACAGTGTAATTTTTGGAAAAGCACATTTTTCATTGCATTTAGCAAAATCAAATCATTTTGTGAACCAGACATCAAAAAGCTAAAATAGAAATTGAGTGGCATTTATGCCGAAGGGAGGACTTTTACCTTCAGGCTTAGACTATGTGGAAACTTGATGTATGCACTCATGTCAGCCTCTTCATTCCAGCATTTTAAAAGATTTTTTCTGGCATACAGTACATCTTCAACAAACTATGTTGAATTAATGACAAAGTAAAAAAAAAAAAAATCAAGATACTATTAAGGGTATATAAAATTATTCCCGCCTGGAATCAGAAATGCATCAAGAAGCTTTGACATAGGCTTTGAAAATGAGCATAATTTACATGGCAGATTTTTAAAGGTAATATAACCCTATTCGATTTAGTCTCTAATATGCATTGTGAAACCATGTAGAATGATTTAAAAAGTCAATTTTGCCCTCTGTAGTACTTGGAAATTTCTACGTCATTGAATTTAGAAGTTATTTTGTCTTATATCAGGTTCATATTTGGCCTTCCAAGAGTGACGCAGAGCATTCTGCCTCTGTGAGATCAAATGTTCTCATTTAAGAAGCATATATGCAAAATCTTTTTGGTACAGATTTACAGAGAATTAATTTGAGAAGAGCGCTAACGATGTGTGTGTGTTAGAGCTACAGTCTCCCTCACATGTGCTTTTCAAGGTCTGTCCTGTGTGAATTTATACACAGCCCTGTCTTGGGGCCAGCTCCACAGGGATTGATCGCTTCAAAAGTCAGTTCAGGTTGCTCAGAAGCCTCTCTGTCACTCGCTTTCAACACTCCCTCTCTCTCTAGGAGGAGCGTTCATTCCCCGGTTCCTCTTGGTGTGCAAGTTCAAACATCCCCGTGGCTGGGCTTGTGCACTTTATGTTCCAGTTCCTGGAGAAGGCGCCCCTTCTAATAATCTCAGCAGGTCTCCATGTGGCCCTCCCAAACCTACTGACTGTGTTTTCCATGAGACAAGCAAACTGTTAAGATTAACATGAATTTTCCCCTGAGCTACCACAGCTCAACCCCACACTGATGAAAAGGCAACTATTCTGTTAGCTGAAATTTATTCCATGACCTAGATGCGACAAAGATAATCAACATTTGTCATACATGTTGTTTCTTTGCTATTCTGAAAGACTAGCTACAGTTTTGTTTGAGAAGGACTTGTTATTCTCCCAAGGCTGATCTGAAAAAAATGAAATGTGCAGTATTTCCAATACATTCCACTTCCACTTCTTTTCCATCCAAAAACACTTTGGCACTGAACATTTGAACCATCCAGAATCACAGTGGAACTTAAAGCTAGTGATTCATCATGACTAAAGAATGAGAAAACACAGGACTTAGGTTGGGCCCAAGTGAGGTTATCTAAGTAAGGTTAGCTAAGTAAGGTTAGCTAACGCAAGGTTTTAGTGTCAAGCTAAGGAGTTTGAATATTGGCATCTGGGCAACAGCTAGAGCTAATACCATTTTAAGAGAAATGTACTAATCAGGAAACTCAGATTTTCAGGTTCAAATTCTAGAAAAATATTCTAGAAGGATGCACTCTCTGACTTGCCAATAGATCTGCTCCCTTAAAACACACTCTTGGTTCAGCTCCGTGATAGAAGGGAGCATTCTATCCACCCATTCATACTTTACCCTATGATATATACCTGCTTAGTTTGCAAGTTTCTAGAGAAAGGCTAGAATCAGTACCAGAAATGGCTTGTAAATCAACTAACCTCTGACTTACTTTCACAGAAAAATCTTTGACCTCATTGTAAAAGAGTACAAAAATATCCACTCCACAAAACTGTTATAAGGATGAAGTAAAGAGAAATTTCTTTCTTCTTTTCCAATTATTTTCACAGTAAAAAGAAACAGAAAGTTTAAAAGAAACATAAAAGCTCAGTTGGCACATAAATGCATTTATATGCTTAAATCCAATTCAAATCTCTCCCTGTAATTTTTGTTTGTTTGTTTCAAGTTACTGTCACATTAGAACTCAAAACTTCCCCACAGCTATTATATATAGCACAGCACATTCCATGGGGCATTTCCTTCAAGCAATTATAGACATTTTAATACGATGTGCTTTTAGTTTGTACAATGTGTTTCATGCAAATCACATTTCAAAAAGCTGTGCAGAGTTAAATAATTCACTTAGAGAAATCAATAATACATAAAGGGAATGGAAAGAAGAAATTAGGAGATATTGGCTAGACAGAGCATTGAAAACCTGGGGTTGTTAATAAAATAATTAACTCTGGTGCAGCAAAAAATTAATAGTGATCAAAGCAATTGCTGCAGAATATGCAAAGTGCACGAAGATGTGATATATTATCATAAATTTAATATTCCTTATCAGGGTAACAACAGGCCAAAGCAAGTTAAAACAAAACACCATGAATATCAAAATAAGAGGAAATATTTCAGAGGCAGAAATGAAGGAGTCAGTAGGATTTGTAAGGACTTAACAGAAATGTCTTTATCCATCTCTCTGAATATTAGACGCTGTAAGATACTTTAAAGTAGTAAATATTTGCTTCCCCAGATGAAAGTGTATGGTGGGAGGAACAATTCCTGAAATAGATTGAGGTACAGTCATAATTCATGGAAAAGTGCATTTGGGTTCAAAATCCAGCTTGTGAGTTCTAATTCCTCAGTGTATTACTTGTTTATCTTCAGAAAAGGGACTTAACCTTGTGTTTTATATTTTCTTATTTGCATAATGTTGCTTATAATAAATGGGCAGAAAAGAAAAGTAAAGCACTTGTAGTATGGAATAATCACGAGCAAATATTACTTGTTAGCTGTTCTTATGTCCTCTTCTCGTTTCTTTCCTTTGGGGCTGGATATTCTCTGCTCACTTCATTTTTGTACTCATTCAATCAACAGATGTTTATTGAGCTCTTACATTATTCCGGGGACTATATCTGCACTTCAATATTATTGAACAAAAGAGATATAGTTCCCTCATAGTCTAATGAACAAGAAAGACACTGAAGATGTAAAGAAACAAATCACAATTCCAATGTGGAATTTCATAATTGTTAAAAGGAAACAAAAGCTAATGCAAAAAGCAGAGGCTGATCTTAATGTTAAAATGCAAAAAATCCCCTTTTCTGAGGTGGCATTGAAGCAGAAACAGGAATAACTACAAGTAGCCAATCATATGGACAGCATGGTGGAGCAGAGAATGTGTGTGGAGGCCTGAGTGGAAAGGACTGCAGTAGATGAGGGAGGAGAGGGGAAAATGTAGGAACAGAGAGAACCGGGGTTGTCAGGCTTCTCTGTGTCCTGAATCCTCTGAGCTCCTTGGCACCTCACTGTATTTCACACTGAACTATAATTGTTTACGGGTAGATCTCTTCAGAGGACTGAGGTGGGGTCTGAATCTTCCATTTCTATAAATTCATCTTACAAATTACAGATCCTAACACATGGGGTACTGTATGTATCCCATAAATACTGGTTAAAAAAAGAAAGAACACTAGCCCCAGGTATAAGGTACTAGAAGGATAATTGTTAACAATTAGGGAAAAATGTTAAAGTTGAATCAAATACCTGGTTTTCAATTACATCCATCGTTCATTATTTTAGAAACTTACCCTGGCAGGCAACATAAAAGTGCTAGGGACATAGAGAAGAACTATAGAGTCCACACCCTCCTTGGCCTCGGAATATAGTGAGGACAGAAAAAATGAACGGACAGTGAGAGAAGAGTGTGTTAGGGTTTACAGCAAGGTGACAGGTATAAAATTTATCCAAGGGTATCCATAAAGTTGTCCTGGGGATAATCAGTATTTATTTTTTAGAAGATTTAGAGTCAGTTCCAGGACCAATGATTACATTTGCACAATGTACTGAAGGCAATAAAAGGAGTAAAATATAAAAATACAAAACTTCAGCTCTCAAAATATTGTGAGGACATCCAGGAAGAAACCTAAAACAAATCAACAATTTTTGGTGTGTTATAAAATTTTTATTGGCTTACTAATAGGGGAAAGTATTTTAAGGTATCACGAAAGCCTTCATACACGAGGTAGAATAAGGTGTAATTTTGAAATAGGTGGAGGAATGCTAGGAAAAATAAAGAGGAACAAAAGATGGAAGATATATGTTAAGATGGTAAGCACTTAATTCAACAGTTAGTGTATATTCAAGGAGGAATAATACCTTAATATTCCCAATTATAGATGGGAAAATGGAGGTATGGATAGGTCAAAAAGTGGTTGGTCAAAGGCGATAGAGGGAACAAGTAACAAAAGTAAAATGTGTAACACAAAATCCAATGCTACTTCCACATAGTTGTCCAGGGATTCCTGACGTATCACTCTGGATAGATGGAATACTAAGTAGGAATCAGCAAATGATATTTCCCTGTCGTAGATTCAAACAGTTCTGGGACCTAAACATAATTTATTAATGAAAGTTTTGCTACTCTGCCTTTCCTCAAGCAGTTTATTCATGAAGTTTAGAGAAAGCGAATGTTTTGGGTTAAATTATGCCCCCCAAACAGATCATATGTTGGAATTTATGCCCTCATGTGACTTTATTTGGAGACAGAGTTAATTATAGGGGTGATTATGGTTAAATTATGGTTAAAGGGGTGGTGACCTAATCTTATGGCACTGGTCTCCTCATGAGAAAATGAATAAACAACAGAGATCTCAGTCTCTCTGCCACTCAGAGAGGAAAGGCTATGTGAAAAGGCAGCTGCTGCAGGCAGCTCAGAGAGACCTACCAAGGATTAACCCCCTAGCACTGTGGTCTTGAACTTCTATCCTCCACAAATGAAAGAAAATAAATTTCTGTTTTTTATGCACCCTAGTCTGTGCATTTTTGTTATGGCAGCCCAAGTAGAGTCTGTTAGTGGGGCTGCTGGTGTTTAGTTTGTATATGATTTAATACTCAAGTCAATGAAGGGCGTGGTGCAGTGCACCATGACTTTGTTAATTCTGCCACGCGTTAGCACCCTGGACAGTGGACCACACTGTGGAGTAACCTTACAAGAATGGCAAGATATAGAGGTGAGTGGGGTTCTGTTGTGCGTCTTCTTGTGGTCTCCTCTTCTGTGTCTTAGTCTGAGCCGATGTGAACACTTCTCTTCTCTGACTCAAGCTCTCAAGTATTTCCAGAAAAATTTAATGGAAACATTTGTCAGCTCCATTTTAGTGACAAAACAGCTGAAGACGAGAAGCGAGCTGTCCAAGGTCAAGGAGCCAATAAGAAGTAAATGGCTTCACACTTGCTTCCTTTCACTCCCCAGTCTGCTTGATATTGTTCGAAGATCCCTGATGTTAGGTCAAACTTCTGGCTACGAGTTTAAATTGTTCTGTAGTGTTTCTCACTCATAATAGAAAAATATACACTCTTTTCATTAGATTGCAAATAATAACCAGATCAAAGTGATCTCAGAGAAAACTAAACACCGATTTTTTAGTCTGAATTCATCTTAAAATAATCAGAGAAAGTGGATTTGTATCTAAGCAGAAAGGAGGCAGGTGAAGTCAATCACTCTTTGTTGAACCTGCCACATCCTTCCCTTTCCAAATGTGGAAACTAAGGCCAGAAATTTCATACGGCTCTTCTAGGATCAGGAGCTGAATAATGACATTACACTTACATGCATATGTCTTATAGGAGAGGAATCTCAATGTGGAAGAAAGACGAGAGGTTTTAAATTAGAATTATCAAAAATATTCCACAAATAAATCCCAACAAAGAAAACTCTACTCAGAGCTATCTATGTAACCCACAAAGTGCTTAATGTGAGGGAAGCTATGACCAAGTAAGTAATTTAGTCCAAGCCCAAATATAAAATTCACTGAATCACAGGAGTAATCATCCAAGGTATTCTGCAGATGAATCCTCATACTTGCCTTCCCTACCCTCAGTGTCCTCATGCTCTCTCCCAGGCTTTTGCTACATAGCAATCTAAATTGACTGTTCTTGCAAATCTCATTTCGTAAATATTCGTGTATAAGGTTTGCCTCGATTCAAAGTACATGGCCTCTACACTTCCCTGTACATTCCAATTCTTTCCAAAATAGCAATCACATTCTTCTGGCAGGATGTGTTTACTTATAAACTCCTCTTGCTTATTGTCCATTTTCTATTTTGGCCAATGCACATGCAGTGCCTCTCTTATTATCTCTTTATTTGTGAGCTGAAACCCTGAGACTGAATTTACTACTCAGCCAGCCATGAATCCCCCTGGGTAGGGAAGAAAAAAACCTGCTTTCCCAGAAACTGTCTGTCTGCCAGCAGCCTCTGGAGATAATTCCTATACTTTCTTTTCAAAGAGAGAATGGGGGAAGAAGGAGGAAGGAAACAAATGGCCTTCTGCTTTTAAAAATTATACCAAGACTTCAGCATTATAAATTTTTGTTGGTCCTGCTTCATGGAGAAAATCTAACCTCACAGAGCCCAAGCCTTCACCTTCTGTGAACTCTAAACTCAACTACTGTGGGATTCTCTACAGGGGAGCTTAGGTTGGGGGGATGTAATTTAGTGTTCCCCAGCAGGAAAGAAACTTAACCAACTCTCTGTGTCAACACAGTGGCCCCATAACAAAGAACTCAGTCAATCAACTGGTCAAAAGTTTTGCCTTCAAGAGAAAAAAATTAATTAAATATACTCGTGTGTGTGTGTGTGTGTGTGTGTGTGTGTTCATTAGATTTCATTTGACCAACCTTTTCCTAATTTTTCATTGTTAGCTGTGATAATTTGACATCCAGTGCTTTGATTAGATCAGAGAAAGAGAAAGAACCTTAACTAAAGTGTTCGTGTGAGCTAGGCAATAAGCTAGGATGCTTCTGTGTAAAATAAAATCAACACGAGAATGTTCTCTGAAAATGTATGAAGGTCATCACCTTCCTACATAAAGTTTATTTCCGAAGGACTTTGGGTTCTAGCCTGCACCAAGGTTATCAATCTTTAAGGAATCATAAGTAAATACATTATTATAATTGTTATCTATTACTCATGTGTCACTTTTCTGCAGAAACTAAGAATTTATCAGTCTGGATGACTTGAAAGTATTTACTCTAGATCAGTGACTCTTTGGCCGGTGTGACTTTGCACATAGACACTCACTCTCCCATCCCCAGTGGGAAAGTTTGGTGATATCTGTACACATTTCCAGTGTCACAGCTGTGGGAATGCCACTGGCGTCCTCTGGGGGAGCCCAGGCCTGCTGGTCAACATTCGGCAGCGCAGTGGACAGCACCAGCAACAGAACCATCTGGCCCCGAGCGTCAATAGTGCCTAGGCCGAGAAACCTGCTCTAGATATTCATCTAATACACTCTTAAGATCTATGATGCACTAGGTATTTTGCTATGATCTAAGGAAATGAAACAAATCTAAGACAAAGTTTCGGACTCGAGGGTTTCACAATCAACTCAGAAGAAAGACTAAAGAAAATATATAATCGTCGGAACATCAGGAAGTCCAGGAGCACTACTAGAAAACAGGAATACCGTGAAAGCCAAAGCAGACACTGTTTCGACCTCACTGAGATTAGTAGAAAGATAGGTCTCGAAAAACTGCCTCGTGGTGCCAAGGTATGGACTCAAGTAATACTGTTTAACTTGAGGATCAGAAAAGGTTGCCATGTTGTAGTAAGTCTTAAAGGGTGGCAGAACGCCCAAGCGTTAACAGTCCAAGGAATGAGGAAATTGCAGGAAGGGTAGGAAAGCATGAGATGAAACTGCTGTTGCAGAGTGTATGGCAAAGGCTACCCTGCCATTGTAGCTAGCAAGTATGGTTAACCCAGACTCATTTTAGAGGAATTAATATCAAAGGTAGGACTGCGAGTTGGGGCATCAGGTCAAGGCTGGAGAAATAAAATGTGTAGGAAGCATTCCAGGCCAAGGCAGCGGGGTTAGAGGTGGCAAGGCGTGTCGGCAGCATGGAGAGGCACTCTGATGCATGGGTAGATGCAAGGCCAGAGGAGGGGGATGAGGGTATGAAAGAACCCGGCCTTCCACTTCCTCAAGTTTCTTGTGTCCTGTCTAAATATATGAAAGGTTTAAAATAACTTTCTATTTCCTCCCAGCATATGTGCTCAATTCTGAACAAACTCTTGTAAGAACATCAAGGAACCTTTTACCCAAGGCCCAGGTAGACTTTGTCCCAGCAGGCTTCTAAATTTGATTGATGAAACGGGATCTTAGCAAGTCCTTTTTCAATCCCCTCTGCCCTGCCATTCGCTTTCCTCCTCTCTATTACTGATTGTGCTTCCTCCCCTTCAAGCTCTATTTCAGTGAAAAGTCCCAATTCCCTTTAGCCTTCGGATTTTTTACACCTTCACTCAATTCCCGGCTTTTCAGAGCTCAGTGCCTTTTTGATTACAGGTGTTCTTACAACACTTTGGCAAATCACTCAGCACCTCCCACACACAGCCAGCTCTTCTCAAACAATAGGAGTGCATGAAATTCAATTCACAACACTGCAGTTTACGCATTCCGAGTGCATTGAAGAGATAAGCCCTCCAATTAATGATCTCCCTGTGTAATTGCCTTCCCTGATAACCCATTTTGCTTTTGATCACTCTCTGTTACAAATTCCCTCACCTGCTCATAGGGTGAGTTCTTTTAAAGGAAATCAGTGGGGCCTGAACCAGGGGGCCGGGTAGTTGGATACAGAGTGAGATGGCTTGAGTGAAATCTGTGACTTGTCACTTTCAGCATGAGCTTCCCTCACTGCCATACCACAACTACCTGAGGTCTTCTACCTTGAACTTGTGACTGGCTTATGAATATGAGTTGTTTGTTTTTGTTCCTTGTACTCTCTTTTAAGAGAGTATCTGTTCTGAAGAGAATTGAATCATTAATCTCAATTTGACAGCCTCCTGCATGTCCAAGTCCTGAAGTAGGACTAATCAGTCTGACAGCTGACTTCCCAGTGACAACACAAGCTAGGATGTCAACTACTATGTCTTATTCATCTCTCTCTACATCATGGGCTCAGTGTGTGGCACATAGTAGGAGTTTGGTGAATATTTATTATGTAGCTCTGTGGATGAATATTTAATGATGCCATTAAACTTAAGGATTCTTTCAAAAACAAAATAACAGATAAAGAAGTAGATCATGAAAGATATACAGAAAGTAGATGACTTGAAACAGTATCAGTGGCTATAGGTTCTGATTCTCTAAAGCTTGATGCAAATGGTTAATGGGTGGCCCTTTTAATCCTTCAAGAAACATTTGTATAAACAAGAAAAGCTAATTCTAGTGTCAGAAAACCTGGATTTACTGCTGGGACTCAAGTTCACTTTTACCATTTCGATGTTGAGAATAAACTTCTCGGAGGTTCCCAGCACCACGATCTCAGGCTGTGTTGAAGAATGACAACAGCTCCTGCCTCAGGTGAAATACAGTGAGTCAGCGAGATCAGCATCAGAAAACAATTCACAAACTGAACAATTAGCTGGAGTTACTTCACAAAGTGCAGTGGATTAACGCATTACGATAATATGGATGACTTAAAAGAGTCAGATGAGGAGCGAAGAGAGTAAGACCTGAAAACTGGAACTGGATCTCTATAATTGTAATTTCATTTCAGTATTTAGAAATGATACTGAATGGCTGGTTTTAATGACTTACGGAAGATAATGACATTGAAAATAAATGGCAAGTCCTGGCATTCTTGAGTTAATATTTATTTGCGCTCACGTGTCCTAAACTGACCTGTACTATACACTTGTTTCTGCAGTGGGAGGGGCATTCACTGTACTGGGAGGGGTGTGGGGCCTTTATAGAATGAGTCAAGCGGTAACAATGTGTTGGTAGAATTGGAGCATAAAGGGCTCCAGTCTCACTAATTTCAGTGGATTGGGTTTTCTTTACACGAAACTGTGATTTTCCTTGAGAAAAAATTTTCTCCTAAACACACTATGAAAGAAATGGAAGCAGGTTTTTAAAAAGGTGTCTTTATTTCCTGTCAAATTGCCTGCTGGATGTCACAAGGGGGAGCTGATACATTGTGTAAATGAGTCGTGCTTTCTGCAAAAATGCATTTAACAGTGGCTAGAAGGCCACATGGCAACCACTTAGAGTACTTCAGTCCAAGCAGTCATTTCTCTTTAACACTTTATTGAACGCTTTCAGTTATTCAGGGCCTGTACAGGAGAGAGGTGTGTGTGTGTGCAGCGAGTCCAAAGATGAGCAAGCCCTGGGCTCTGTCTTCCAAAGCAGGGACTTCCCAACCTGATACAGTGGGAGACTGACAATACGTGGTTTCTGAACTCTAAATAAATTCCTCCATAATTTAACATTGAAGAGACTGAATTAAATTCTCAAAAGCTAAGGGAAGTCAAAAAATCTAACAACAAACTCAGAGAAGTTATAAAACATAAAATTAATCTGACTTTCCAAAGGTTTCTAAACTTCGCAAGCTAAAGAGATTCTAGCTCTTCTTTCTTATCCTCTCATCTCCCGTACACAGATTAGAGAAGTCAGCGCATATCCTATACCTCCCTGGTCACTCGCCAAGGTTTCCTTCTTCAAGTTGCCTTAGATAGTATCTTCTCATTGACCGTATTTTTGAATCTGGACCTCCTATATCTTGGTGGTCAAAACCTACTATTATTGACCCTCTACCATCAATCTATATATGTATAGTCATCAATGTCTTTCTTTCTCTTTATATACAGTAGAGTAATACGAGATGCAAAAGGTTGGGGGGGAAACAGAGGGAGTAAAGTGTAAAAAGTGTGAAGAAAAATAAGGATGACTGTTAAAATTTAATTTTTTTTTTTTTTTTACAATAAGAGACACATTGCCATCAATCCTCTTCAAAATACTCCCCCTTGCCTGGAACATATTTATCCCAACTTCATTGCCACTATGTTAAGCAGTCCTGGAAGTCTGTTCTGTGAGTGTCTCTGGTTGTGCTGTTGTGGTTGCCTCAGTAGTCCTGAATCTTTTCAAAACCTCTACCTTTCATGATCATTTTGACTGGGAAGAACCAGAAGTTGCAAAATGCTAGATCACCTGACCATGGTGAATAAGGACACACCACGATATTTTTCCAGTGGACGGCATGCAGCAGGAACACTTATTGTGCCTTCATTCATACCTCATAAAGAAACTCACAGAAAAGGACTTCCAGAACTGCTCCAGAAAGTAGCAAGAATGAAGGGATAAGTGTTTTTTAAGAGGAATTAATGACAATGTCTTTTATTATAATAATTTTTTACTTAAACATTCACTGTATGTCTTGATCACATCTAATATGTTAGTCAGAACATTTCTGAATTTTCTTGCTTTTGAGTGTGAGCCGGGAAATGGCCTTCCTTAGGCCTCTAGTTAGGAGAACTGTCTTCCAGTCTTCCGTGAAACAAAAAACCTGTATTTTTTTCTGTAAGGCAATTGTGCTTATTTTATTCTATTACAGTGATTTGTCTATTTGTTGTCTTTCCCTTAACAGATTGTTAACTTTGCAGCTTGAGTAATGCATTACACATTGGTTCATCTCTGTTTTCTTCATATAGCCAAGCACTGTGCTTTCTACAAGGCAGCAGCCACATAGACTTTTGTGGTGCAACGTGAGGTGTGGGGGGTAATGCAGTACCCTGAGAAAACTGCACTTTTGTAGTTAAAAATGTCCCACACACTGAAGCATTACTGAAGAATTTCTGCATTTTTTAAATCTTTATGGAAACATTTCTACCTCCTGCTCCTATCGTAATGGCGCTACTGTTTACTGTTACAATGGAATGTCAGGGGAATTCTGGAACTAATTTGCCTGAGTTTACAATTCCAGATAGCAGTTCACTGAAGCTTCATTACTGCAACAGCAGCCTAATAAAATAATGAAAAGGAAAGAAAGAATTAAGATCGACTGCAGGAGAATGTGAAGTAGTCTGTCATTTCAGATGAGGGATGCCATCATTAACCTTTAAGGTCACAGCAGCTATTATTGAAGTGTCACATATCACTGTGTCGAGATTAAATTAGACAAACTATTACCTCATCATTATGCTAACAAATCTCTAGCTTATTTTAATTAATATTACACAGACTGGGGACTTCCTTGGTCAGTTTACTAATAGTGCATGGATTTGAACTATTTAGTAATGTATGAGATCAATTCACTAGTTGGAAAAGATTATCTGAAACTACTTTCCATTTCAATAAAGTCATGAACAGATCTGGGACTAAATTACCAGCTGACATTTAATTTTAAGGCCATGTGTTGAAGGAAAGTTGATGTCTATTGATTTTATTCTGGAATCCTTTTACTTTAATGTCAGAATTTCTCAGATAAAATCAAATAAGTTTATACTTTATCTGAAGAGAATACATGGCTTTGAAAGCATCAGAGTAAAGGCAACTTGTGATAGAAAAGAGCATCCCACTCGATGCCTTGTTATGAAAAGGTTATCATCTAATCAAAACGCTAAAATACGGGCCGGTGAGATGGCTCAGCGGCTTAAGTGCCTGCCCGGCAAGGGCGAGGGCCCGAGTTCGACTCCCGGAACCCACATGCAAAAGAAAGGGGCCGGTGATATCGCTCAGCGGCACGGGCGCCTGCTGGTGCGCGAGGTCCTGAGGTCGACCCCCTGGTACCCACAAAAAAAAAAAAAAAAAAAAAAAACGCTAAAATACGGTGTATGAGATGTCACAGAGAGCTCGTGGTAGGAGTTTAGGTGGTGACTGAAAGACAGCCCAGGCTGTATCTTCTCTCAAACCAGTAAATGTTAGATCTTCTAACGGTAGCTCCAGAAGGGAGTTTAGAGATCAGCTCATCATGAGACCTTGCTATTTCATGCTTGTGGACAAGGATGTAGAAGTTTTAAGCGATTTACTCTGAGTTATAGAGCTTTACGCACTCTCAGTGAGCAGCACCCTTGTACACAGGCTATGGGAACCAAGAAACTACACAGGAGTCGAAAAACAAAACTCATTAAAGTTAAATAATAAATTACTAATTGTGAGGAGGGAATAAGGAAGAATATATTCCTCATTAAATATATTTTATAATTTATTTCTGCCATTTCACACAACTTACTTTTACTTTTCTTCTGAGAACTGATTCTAGAGCGCCAAAGATTATCTTCAGTTAGCATCCAGCCAATTCAGAATAACGGCTGTAATTCTAACATATCTCCACAATTTCTGAGTTTAATTTTGACACAATAAGAATGCTTCATCTCCTCAATCACCTTTATAAAGTAATGAAGATACAATAAAAGCAGCATTAAAATTGCATAATCAAATATATTCTCATAACATTTCCAAGGTCGAACTGTTGACCAAAAGCTAATATCACCATAGAATGTTTTGAAATTAGTTGTACTACTAGTTAGCAAAGTAGAAATTCAGACTTTAAAGGTAAATTTGTAGGTATCAATCTCCAATTACAAAAACTATGATTGTTAAAAATCAAAAGCAGGAAAATTGGGAAAAATCTATTCTATGCTAAAGAGTATGCTAATAGACTAAGGAAAATCTTGTTCATGAAATTAAATATGTGCTTACCAAGAAGCTTCAGAGATCTTTATCAGAGCCTATAAATCAGTAAGCTTCAAGTAATATAAATAGTAGGAGGGAATAGAAAAGATTTTTGCCTCCTTAATCTTCTCACTAGTGTCTCACTGTTGTCTTAAGTAGCAATCACAATGATATTGAACAACTAACATACTTTAAATATATGGATATTTATATAATACAAAATGCAGTAATATTTTGAAAAACACAGATTTGAGTCTACTGTATCTAAGATACAGATTAAAGTAAAAAGTCCCTTGGAAAAGGATGAATGCCTTCAAATATCTAAATGTTGAAGGATGTGGAGTCTTTGATTGAGGTTAAGGCACCACTGGGCCACCATAATGGATGAGGTAGACAGGAAGCAGACAGGCAGAGTCCCTGCCTTCCCACTAGTTCAATAGGCAGAGCAGTTTTACCTTTAGTTTTTTTTTGGGGGGGGCATTTTTTGGTACCAGGAATCAAACTCATGACCTCGCGCTTGCCAGGCAGGCTCTGTGCCGATGAGCTATATCACTGACTTACCTTTACTTTTATATATTATAGTTCTAAGTAAAACTTCACTTGAAGACAGTAAAGCTACAGTTTAGAAAAAAAAAAATCCAGTGTTTCTTGCATTTTTCACTTTCTTCGGATGGCAGTAGTCATGGAAACTCTCACATTTACTAATTGAAGTAAGTTTGACCCATGGAGGCTTTTGAGGATTCTTTCTTGGACTGTGAATATTATGAGTAATTATTTATAAACTATGAATCCACATTTAAAAATATGAGTATAACTTTTTCATCTAAAGGGGCACAAAGAGAATCTGAGAAGCATGTTTTTCATCTCATACTTTCATGCTCCAAAGTTATTTCATGCACCTGAACCAAAACACCTGCTGATTAGACTGATAAGAATAGAAAAAAATTTTTTTCAAGTAACTATGGAAGAAAAGCAGTGCATGCAGCATGAAATGTCATTTCGGAGCTGATCCAACATGGCATGTCCTTGAGTACTCTTGTCCTGCACACTCAACTGCCTTTGCCTGTTCAGCTCCACTACCCAATGCAGGCCACCTCTCCCTTTATCATTCCTTGCTTGACTTATTCTTTAAGATCAGACATTCTTTTTTTTTTTTTTTTTTTTTTTTTTTGTGGGTACCGGGGGGTCGACCTCAGGACCTCACGCGCCAGCAGGCGCCCGTGTCGCTGAGCGATATCACCGGCCCCTTTTTTCGTATGTGGGTTCCGGGAGTCGAACTCGGGCCCTCGCGCTTGCCAGGCAGGCGCGTATGCCGCTGAGCCATCTCACCAGCCAAGATCAGACATTCTTAACTCTGTGTGTGTGTGTGTGTGTGTGTGTGTGTGTGTGTGTGTGTGTGTGCGTGTGTATGTTAGAACCCTCTGGAAGTCTAGTGAAGCTTATTTACTCCATCTCGGAATAATGGTTTTTAAAATCTTGATATGTAGGATCACAAAGGAAACAAATTATAAAAAATGTTTAAAATAACGTTTAAAATAAATACATCTCATTTAAAAAAACATATTATCAAGATGTTGTAGCATATTTAATTACTAATAATTTTGAATCAGTGATGAGTTAACTGACATTTTCATATACAGTATCAACACTAACTGTACTATAAAAAGAAAATGAATGATGTTTATTAGCCAAAAAGACTTAGTTTTCCCACTACTAATGAAGTTGATTGTCTTCATTTGTAGTTGATGGAAATGTTGTTTCAGTTAGATGTTAGTGAAATTAAAGATACACATTTCCCCATCCAAACCAATAGACTCCTAAATGAAACAAAGGTTAAATTCTAGATTATGTTCATAACAGAAAGCTTTTCAGGTGCCCGGAAGCCCAGGGTGAAGGACAACTTCCCACACGGTACTCCGAAGGTAGTGCATGTTGCTTCCATCAAAGAACCTGGTCCAGTGCATTGCCACTGTATTAATGTAACTTTATGAAGTATTTATTTTGAATACATAAGACACAATCATATTCTCCTTGTCAAAACCTGAACAACATAAATAAAGGTAAACTTCCTGTTAGCTGCCTGACTCCACCCTGCCACTCTAAATTTCTGAACCTAAGTTCCATTCTCTTCTCCTGAAGTAGTGACTATTTTTTAATCCTTTCAGACGTGTGTTTTAGGCATTCACACACAATACATATATGTATATAATGTACACATACATATGTATACATTTACATACATACATGGGCATTTGCATGTGCAAAGTGCTCTGTGTGTTTGAGAATTTTCTGAAAACACAGAGAATGATATAACAAATGCTCACATTTCAAACATCCAGAATTAATATCTCTTAATATTTTTTTTAATATTCGTTCAAGATTCTTCAAGGAATGATATGTTATTAATGTAGGAGAAGGCTTTTTTTAAGCCCTGAGATTCCTCTAATTCCATGTCTTTGTATATTATCTGAACCTTCAAGAAAAAATTATGAGTTTAATGAACTTTTAAATATGAATTGCACTAATGTCTAGTTTATATACGTATAAATATACAGAGAACTAGTTTTGGCATATGTTTAATTTCCATGAATTATATCATATTGTGTATACCATTTTGTATCATGTTTCTTTTTCCATTCACGTTTCTATTTAGATGTGTAGTTTACTTATATTAGAAAAGTTACATAGCATTCCACTACATGACTATATTGCATTTCATTCATTCATCCTCTACTGATGGATATTTTGATAATTTAAACATTTGAACTGTTAAAATCATTGCTGCAGTGAGGACCTTCTTAGATATTTCTGTGCAAATGTTGGAAAGTTTTCCTTATGCAGAGTTGAAACTAACAAGTACAAGTATGCTTATTTTCAGTTTTAGTGTAACAAGTTAACTTCTAAACGTGTATATTTAAATTCTTAAGAACTAAAGATAATAGCCCTGTTTTCCCAAATAAGTATTACAGTCAAATTTTTATAAAATTGTGATATTATTGAGATATCACTGGAATAAATAGCATATATTTGAAGAGTACAATTTTAATGGTTTGACATGTATATGTACCTATGTAATCAACCACAAAATCAAGGGATAATGAACATTTCCATAATCACTGTGTCCATTTGCAATGCACTCCCACCCTCCATCCTCATCTCTAGGAGACAACAACATTTCTAACAATATAGATAAATTCACATGGTCTAGAATTTGTTATCTATGGAATCCAGAGTGCAAGCTCCTCCTTCTTTTACTCAGTGTAAAGATTTTGAGATTCATGTTGTTCAGTGTAGCAATAGTTTACTCCTTTTTAAGGGTTAGTATCCATATACATATTCATAGATGTTTGACTTGCTCCCACATTGGGGCCATCACAGATAAAGTTACTAGAAACATTCACATACATACATTTATTCCTGAATATATTTGTTTCTCTTAGGTACATGACAGGGAAGAAATTAGCTAAGCCCTCAACGTGAAATACAATTAAAGTTTTAAGAAACCACCAAATTATTTTGCAAAATGAGAGTACCATTTTATATTTCTATCATCTGTGTACAGAATTTCTACTCTCAAAATCTTCACCAACACTTGGTCTTCTTAGTCTGTTTCATTTTGGCAAATCAAATGGGTCTGTAGAGTGTGCAGAGATATCACTCTGTGGTTTAACTTTTATTTCTTCGAAAATTAATGATATTGTATATCCTTGTTTGCAATTTCTATCTAACCTTTGTAAAGTAGCCCAATCTTTTGCCCAAATTATATTGTAATGTTTATTTATGTAAGTGTTCTTTATATTTTCTAGGAACTATTCTTTCACCTCACATTTGTGTTAAAGGTATTTCCCACTACTATGAAGTTTTCACTTTCATCCTTTAAATGTTTTTAATGGCAATTTAAACAAAATTTTGTGAGACCCCATTTATTAATTTTACACCTCATGATTATGTGTTCCAAGTAATCTTTGCTCATAACAGTATAGCAAATATTTTCTTCTTTGTTTTCCTGTACATGTTTTATTCTTTGAGATATTTTAGATATCCAGTTAGGTAGATGATACATTTGAGTCAAGTTTTATATATGATATAAATGATATATAAATTTTCCTTTGCATACATATATCAAGTTTGACCACAGCCCTTTGTTGAAAATAAGTTCTTTTCCCTACAGAATCATTTGGTTACACTTCAATAATGTAGCACTTTGGTTACAAATCAATAATCTACTTGTATGCTTAATTCTGGACTCTATATCTGTTCTACTGATATATGTATATGTCTATCTTTTCAGTAATACCACAATTTTGTGATTTCTGATACTTCATATTAAGTTTGAAATTCAGATAGAATAAGACCTTCCATGATTCTAGGTATTCCAAATCCTTTGTATTTCCATAAATAAAAAAAAAAATATATATATATATATATATATTTTTTTTACTTAAGGTTGGTTGTAGCATTCTGTGGGTACCGGGGATCGACCTCAGGACCTCGCACGCCAGCAGGCACCCGTGCCGCTGAGCGATATCACCAGCCCTTTTTTTGTGTGTGGGTTCCGGGAGTCGAACTCGGGCCCTCACGCTTGCTGGACAGGTGCTTATGCAGCTGAGCCATCTCACTGGCCCTCCACATATATTTTAAAAGCAAGTTTCGGGCTGAGAATATAGCTTAGTGGTAGAGTACTGCAAAAAATAAATAAATAAACCAACCAACGAACCAATTTATTTACTCTTGGAGGATGAAGCAGGAAATTTGCAAGTTCAAACCCAGCCTGGGCTACTTAATGACTTCGCAAGACCCTGTCTCAAAATAGAAATTAAACAAGGGTTGAAGATGTAGCTCAGTGTAAGGGCCCTGGGTTCAACCCTCAATACAAAGAAAGAAAGAAAAAAAAAGAAAGAGAGAGAGAGAGAGAGAAAGAGAGAGAGAGAGAGAGAGAGAGAGAGAGAGAGAGAGAAAGAAAGAAAGAAAGAAAGAAAGAAAGAAAGAAAGAAAGAAAGAAAGAAAGAAAGAAAGAAAGAAAAGAAAGAAAAAGACAGATGATTGAATTGTCAGTTATGTTATTTTATTGGCTCTTTGGAATAATTTAAAATGTTAACATGTGGACAACAGGGAACATTCGATTTCATGAATATCATTTATCTCTGTATTTATTAAGGTCTTCTTTGATTTCATTAATGTTTAGTAATTTTCAGTGTGGAAGATGTGACCATGTTTTATCAATACGTGTTTAAGTATTTTGTGAAAATTAAAGATGTTTGCCACCATTGCAAAATAGAGTTTTAACTTTTACTTTCCACTTGCTTCAAATACATAAAAATATGCTCTATTTTTATATTTACTTTATATATGAAAACTTACTAAATTTATGTGCTAGTTTTAGTGTTTGTTTTAGGTTTCCTGAGATTTTCTAGGTGACAGTCATATCAAACACAAATAATAGTTTTACTTCTTCTTTTCCAAACTTTATACATTTTACTTCTTTTTCTTGCCTTATTGCTGTGTTTAGGGCCACCAGTTCAATGTTGAGTAGATTTGACAATAGAGAGTATTTGTATCTCATTTCCTATTTCGGGGAAAGTAACAAAGTCTTCCATTAGTAAATTATTAACTGTGCAATTTTTATAGGTGCCCTTTGTCAGTGACAAAGTTTCATACTACTCTTGATTTGTTCAGAGTTTTTTTTTTTATCTTGAATGTATATTCAATTTTGTGAATTATTTTACATCAATTGTAACAGTCATATGACTTTTATCCTTTTCCTGTTGGCATGATAAATTATTATACTGATTGATTTTCAAATGGCAAGCCAATCTTGTGTTTCTGGTGTAAACTCTATTTTCTCATAATATAGAACTTTATTCTCAGATTTGATTTACTAATATATCTTAAGGAAAATATCCTTAAAATATATGTTTACCAGAGATAATGTCTTTTTGTGATCTGCCTCATGAAATTATTTGAGTACTTGTTATGTTCTGAAAATGTGAAGTGTTTGTATTTTCTTCATAGTAGATTAGATAAATTTCACCAGTGAAGCATCTTGGCCTGGGAATTTGATTTTGGAAAAGCTTCCCTTTTATGACAGATCTGATTTTTGTTACTGTAGTTATACTCAGCTTTTTAAAGTGGGTAGGTGTATCTGCGTTGGTATGTTGTATTTTTCTAGAAATTGTTATGCATCATTCAAATCGTCAAATTTTTTTACTTAAGGTTGGTTGTAGCATTCTGTTGTTGTCTTCTTAATGTCTAGAATCTGATACAACTTTTCCATTCTCTGTCTCTTTCTCTTCTATCCCTTATCTTTCCCCTTAATCAATTTAGCTAGAGAATCACATTTTTTGATACTTTGAATTAATTAGTTATCATCTTTTAAATTTTCACCATTACTGTCTGCTTATATTTCCCGGATTTCTGGCTTTTATTTCTTTTCTTCTACTTCTTTTGGGAAATTTTGCTTCTCCTTTTCCAAATTTTTGAGGTGAAAAACTGATATCATTTATTTTACATATTCCTACTCTACCAACATAAGCATTTAAAATACAAATTTCTGTCTACGTGCTGCTTTACCATCTACCTATAAATTCTGATATATTTTTCAGTGTCTTTGGATTTAAAGTATTTTCTGTTTTTCTCTGAGATTTTCTCTTTATCCCAGCTACTACATAAAAGTGTATTATTTACTTTGCAGCTAAATGAATTTTGTCAAAAATATAGTACTCTTAGAACTAGTGGTATTGAATTTTAGCTTGTTTTCTTAAACAATCTTCCTATATGTTTCTGAGAGTTTTAAATTTGCTGACATTTTTATGAACCCACGTATGAAATATACTGGTGAATATTCTATGTGCATTTTAAATGAATCTGTATCCTGCATTTGTTGAGTGTATTGTATTTGAAATATCAAACAGATCAAGGGACTGCTAGTGTCGGTATATTGTCTATGCTTTTAGTGGAATTTTGTCTAGCTTTTCTATCAGTTGTTAAGACGAGTCATTAAAAATCTAGCATGACGGTACAATTGCCTATTTCTTTCATTATACTTAGTTTTACTTCATGTGATTTGAGGTTCTATTACTACATATAGCTTGATCATTATTTTACCTTCCTGGTTGAAAGATCCACTTTATTGTTCTAAAAATTCTTTTCTTATTTCTGCAAATACTCTGTGTCAAAGTCTGTTTTATCTAATATTAGAATAGCAACTTTGGATTTCTTCTAAGATATATTATGTGTTCATGGTAAATTTTTTTGCTATCCATTTTCATCGAACTGTATCTTGTTTTAATTGTGTTTTATGGAAGACTCCTGCTGTTTCTTCTACTACGACAATGTCTAAACTTTAACTGCATTATTTACATATTTAATATTTATTGAAATTATTGATGTAATTGAATTCACATGTACTATAATATTACTAGTATTTCTGATTTTAGTTTTTGTTTTTCTTCATTCCTTAATTTTTTTATTTATTTATGTATGTATCTATGTCTTTATTTCATTTTATTTATTTATTTTTTATATGTAGGTACCAGGAGTCCAACTCAGGATCTCACGCTTGCCAGGCAGGCGCTTATGCTGCTGAGCTATATCTCCGGCCCTTTATTTTATTTTTTATAGTGCTGCAGATCAAACCCAGGGACTAGCACATGTTAGGCAGGCATTCTAGTACTGAGTTACATTCCCAACATACTTGTTTTATTTTGGATTACTTGAATTTTGTCTTATTTTAACTGTTGATTATTTGGTCACTTTTCTTTAATTGTAATATATATATACTTAACCTTTAATAATCTATGGAGATGATATTTTATTACTTTTTGTATAATCTAGAAAATTTATGACTATACGGGTACTTTCCTATGTTTTCTACTGACTTTTATGTTAACATCATCATATGTATTTAACCTAAACATACTGACATTTTCTTTTTCCTTTCATCACCCTACAGCTATTGTTCTTTACAAACTTTTTTTTTTATTTTCTTTCTGAGACAGGGTCTCGCTATGCAGTTCAGGCTGGTCTTGAGCTCACTTTGTAGCACAGGCTGGTCTCAAACTTGAAACGATGCTCCTGCCTCATATATATCATGTATATCATATATACTATATATGATATATAGTAGATTTAACAGGTCTTGGCTCAACAAAGTGGCTGAGGGAATGTTGAATCTTCCTAGGTTCTAGGGCTGGGTTGTGGAGGTTGGGGAGGTGATGGTGGTGTTAGTTTTCACTCTCAGCATGAAAAAAGTAGAAAAACAGCTTATCTTTTTCTTTTAATCCTAATTTTTAAATGTCCATTTTAACCTCTCACTTACAAGATGGCCCTTCTGATCCCTGCCTTGTGGATTCACCATGTCGGTGACCTGTTCTCCACAGTGTGAGCAGGACCTGTGATTTCTTCTAGCCAATTGAATATGGCAAACAGTATCGGGTGCACATGATTATAATGATGTGATGGCACAAAATTTACCCCTTGTTTGCAATAATTTCATTTTTACTCTGATAGCTTCAAAGAAAACCGTCATGAATCCAGATCTACAAAAGAATAAGTTTTGCCACATTCTGGGGTGGGGGTGCAGGGAGGGATGGAAGTAAATACTTCACAAGCATAGCTTCTGATGAAAACCTGGTCCTCAAGGTCCCGAGTTGAATTGCTGCCACCGAAAAAAAAAAAAAAAAAAAAAGAAAAAGAAAGAAAGGAAACCTGGTCCTGAAAAGCTCTTCATTGCAATCTGTGATACCATGAGTAGAGCATCAACTTAAAACTTGCTTGGACTCCCGATCTCTGAAAATAAAGTTTTAATTTCCATCCCTGTACTTATACTTAATATTTATATCAAACTATCTATAGTACATGTCCACTGAATTTCTCATAGCCATATTAATATTTAGATCACCAAACTTGTACTCCTAAATCTTTATTTCTTAGAAATTATGCATTAATTCTCAGCTCACTTAGTGTTACTTTTGCTGTAAACCCTCCCAGCAACTAAGACACAACGTGAAACAAATCAGAATATGTCCTTTCTTTTAGGCATTTTTATATTTTATTGTGTCAAGATACGCAGTAAACAAATAAGCAGATATAAAATATCATATGCAATGAGATGAAGTATTTAGAAAACTAGATCAGGGACAGGTTTCCAGCTTAAACAGAATGTCGAGACTACCTTCACATATACATTGAACAAGGAGCATTTGTTCAAAAGTAAAATCCATTAGAGCACACCTCCATTCAAACCTTCACTGGTTTTCTTGGTCATTTACAGTAAAATTGACAACGTTTATTTTGTTTAGATGCTTATATTATCTTTTCTCCCCAATCGCTCCAACATTTTCTGTACGCTTCTGCTCCTTCATCATTTCTTTCTGACTGCATTAGCCTATACATTGCTTTTCACTGTATTTTAAGATCACTATCGCCACTTTGATGCTTTTGAAATTATAAATCTTTACCCTTGGATTGATATTCATTGCCTTCAAATTTTTACATTGCTGGATTTTTATTTTCAACTACTTTGCAAAGATATTCCCTTCCTTGTCCTTTTATATGTCCAATCTCTGTCATACCACCTGCTTCCACTCCTGTCTTGTCATTTCTTATATGATATGATCCTGTTTTCTTATTGGTTTGCTGATTTGACATGTTTTCTCAACAAGAATGTTTGTTGCATCTTCCTCATTGGGATATCCACCCAAAGGTGGAGAGTAGTGGCTCGTAACTGTTAAGTGCCTTGTCTTACTTTTCATAATAATTCTACGGTTTTGGCACTATTTTTCCATTTTAAAAGTGATAAAGTGGTGTTTGAAAGAGCAAAATAGCATGTTACATCAGCCTTAATTAGATTCAGAGGCAAAATTTGAACACATGTCTATCTGGCTCCAGAGCTTGAGTTCTTACCCACTGGTCTATGGAACATACGGCAAATTCCACCTATATTACTTAGACACACTCGTGGACAGAGAAGAATATTCAGAGTGCTTTTCCACTGAAGAATAAAGAGAGATCAATATCGACATAGGTTACATTTCAGATGCTGCGGAATTTGCAATTGCGTGGCAGGTGTGGAGATGGAGGGCCACACATTTAAAACACCTTTATTTGCAACTCGCTCAACAAGCCATGTGAACATGAAGGAGAAAGTTCAGGCGCTGACACATAAACAGTCAACACATTCGCAAAGAGCATATTCTCTGCATTTTAATAACTGAACTATAATAATTCTAAGCAAAATAATTTATGTCTAAATGGTTTAATATGAGAAAAATGCAGAAAAATCCTACACTTTGTATTATTTTATTAGGAGAAAATGCATTTATAATAAACACTGCACATATACTGCAAAATAATTCTTTAGAGTTTAGCCTCCATTGTAAGAAACAAAGCAATCTTTTCCTTCTAAAATTAAATTTCCACTTAGTGTTTTGATAAAAGATATTTTCTCAATTTTTCTTTCTTTAAATGACCCACATTTTAAGAAAAAATAAATAGTAACCCTAAAACAAGTTATTTAATTACCTTATATTTGCCTTTCAGATTTAGTTTCCGAAACTTTCTCAGTTCTCTAATGTCATCTGTAATCTGTGTTGCATAAACAGTGGCTTTAGTAGTTTTGTATCTTTCAGCTTTTTAAATTGAAGTAAGTAAAAATTAAAAAAAAAGAAGCCTGCCATTTATTAAAGGTGGGTTTTGATTATAGTAAAAACTTTTGACCTTTTAACTAATGGGTACAAAGGAAATTACAAGTCAGATAACAGTTGTTCCAAACCAGAACTAAAACTAACACATGTAATTAAATTATGACCGGAGGCAGTGAACAAAGCAGACATAGCAAGGTTCATGTAAAAGGATGCATAAGTCTGATCCCAGCTTAGCCACCATCTGGGGCCTTGGGCAAGGCACTCCTTTCTGACCTCAATTACCCATCTGTTTGGAACCTGTCTTTCTCCCAGAAAGTATCCACTGTATATTCTCTGAGAGGTGAAAACCACATGAATAATAATAATTGTTCATCCAGTTAGGCTATCAACTCTAAATGTAGGTATATTTTGATGCTCATTCACGTACAATGACAACACTGCTAGTGCCTTTGGATGGTAATACAGTGTCTACCAATTCATCCCCATATTGGGTTTGTGGTTTTAGTGACACTCTTGAAAAGACCATCAACCCTCTTGCCTCTCATTTCTTTGTCCTTAATGTGACAAAACTGCAGCTCTCTGCGTACACCTTGGCTCTATGCTGAGAGTAAATTTGCGTAGAGAAAGATATAAAATCACACTGTGTATTCTCCCTCTAACTGCCTGAACTCTAACTACTCATTCATTCACTCTGGGTATCCTTTAAGGATACCCAGAAATTCTAGCACTTTATTTCCTTTTATCCTCTCTTCCATAACTATTTAACTTCTCACTCTTCAAGATCTCCTATCCTGCCTCTATTCCCAGTTAGTGGCCTAGGGTCCCATTTTACTGACAAAATGGAAATAACTGGAGACAAAGCCCCAAAAACTGCTTTTGCCTTTACAGACTCCATTTTCATTCCGGTTAAGATGAATATCAAGGCTGAGACAGGAGGATCACTGTGAGTTCGAGGCCAGTCTGAACTACACAGTGAGACCCTGTCTCAAAAAACAACCAAACAAACAACAAAAATTGAAAATTATGCTTCTATCTACGGGTAATCCCAACTATGGAAGAGTAGAACTCATCTTCTCGCAAGTATTCAAGGTCATGGCTCTTTCAGAATTCTTAATCACCATTTATGTTTTATTGGATCATATTGATTAGCTTAGAAGTCCATTTCTCAGCTTAAAAAAAACATGAAAAATCTCTCCTTGACTCTATAACCCCTTCCAGCTTCATTCTCCTCTACAACTTTTCTTTTCTTAAAAAGAATTTCTGTATGTTATGTCTCCAAACGCTCCACTTTCTTCCTTTCTTGAATCCTTGTGATCAATTTTTCAGCCCATCAAGTCACTGAAATTTCTCTTTTCAGTTGTAAACCTTCATCTTCCTGCACCTATGAGCTGCATCTAACATAGTTTATCCACTCAACTGAAACTAACTTATTCGCTTAGTTTCTTGGACACTTCTCTCACTACTCTCTTTCATTGTGACTTGCAGCTTCTTTCCATTCTCCTTTCTTAATTCCTTTGCATATTGAACTCTCTAGGCAGTGGGAAAACTTGGATGATATGGCTCAGACTTCTGGTCTCCCTAGACTGACTCTTTCATAGATGTATCCAACCTGTGCTGACCATTGTTTTGTTCTCATTTTTCTGAGTGAAGAGGAATTGTCTTCACTCAGAAATATAAAATATACAATATTATATATAAAATATAAATATATAATACATTAAATATAAAATATAACATAAAATATAAAATATAATTAATGTAGATAAATAACATAGCTTTGTTTTTAAATTTTCTTATCATACCATTGAAAATACAAAAGTAGAAGGAGGGGCAGACCACAGTTTGGACATTTGATCTGAAACCCTTCCAAATTTAGGGTTTTAAATATGATCTCTAGTCTGACACATCCCGAATTTACATCCTCAATTCAAGCCTTTTTGTAGAATTCCAGACTTATTGACACAATTGTGTACTAATCACCTTCACATGGATGATTCATAGAAATCCCAAACCTAGTATTTCCAAAACTAATGCCTCTGAATGTGCTTTACACAGGGTCTGCTTCACCTTTTTAAGGCCAATCTGAACTTTGTCAGACAAAATCATTCCTGAATCCTCTCTTTCTATTATACGCAGAAAAAACTTCTAAAATATACAGAACCAAACCACTTTTCAACATGATTGTCATTGAAATCTTTTTATAGATTGAATTCTTTCCATGCTCTTCTAATGTGTCTGTCTACTATATCTTTGTTCAACTATGGCCTAGTTATAAGCAGAGGTACAGTAATCATACCACCATCAAATCCTCTAGTGACTCTCCAACTCACTTCTAATAAAAGCCAGCGTATTTACAGGAGCCTAGAAGAAAACCCATAAACCGGCCACCTTTCGCCCTGTTTCATCATGTCTTTCAACTTGCCCTGTGTGCTCATTCTGCTCTGGTCAGACTGGTTTCTTTCTTCTCACAGAGTTTGCCAGCTGCCATCCTAACTCAACTTGTGTATTTTCTTTTTATTGTTCCACAAATGCTTGTTCCCAGAGAAATGGCAATGTGCTTGGGGAACTTTCCACTCTGTATAGCTTATGTCTTAGCCCTAGGAAGAAAGTTACATATTTATTTTTCTTCTGGCACCTGGTCATCTTTGACTCTTTTCTGGATTTAAAGAGAAATAGCTGGAGATATTGGTATGGTCAAATTCAATGAAGCTGGTCTATTCTTAAATAAGCCTTTGTCAAATTTTGTATATATTATTTTAATATTCTTCCTTATCTAGTTTTTAGTGCATAGGCATACAAAAAATAATCAGTAAATTAACGATTGCTCTATAAACTTTACAATCTGAGATTCATACATAACTAATTAATAGTAATTTCAGGGAAATTGCAATCTGGTGGAGAAAACAAGCAGGCTTGGTCACTAACAGGCTACATCCAAATATTAAAAATACATAAAAAATAAATTATACATAACCATGAGGGGAGCTAGGAATTTTGGATGTATTACAGGGGATTGTGGAACTTGAGGACAAATCTTGAGAAGCAGTAATAGATGGGGGGACAGATTAAAGAAAGACAAAATTGAAGTCCATCAGGACATGTTGGAACATACTTCCAGGATTCACCTAAAAAGAGAAGTGGCTTTCAGATTCAGAGGTACCCCTGACTTTTATATCCTGCCATTTAGCTCCAGAGATAGATTTAAATTTATATCCAAGGTTATACTTAAGACTCTTGGGATTTTCTCAAACTAGAAGCTAAAAGAAAGTAGCCATAATTCCAAGTATTTTCAAGTTTGAGGTCCAAGTAAATATCCCTATTGACTACAACAGCACACTGTCAACACACACACACACACACGGACAACCACACTCACACACTCACACTCATACACACAGAGAAAGAAGGGGAAGGATGTGAGCAAAGTAGTACTGAAGAGAAGCCATTGAAATTGATGTAGGAAATAAGTTTGTTCTGTAATCTTTGAAATCCACCCAAAGGTTTTTCCAACTATTTTAGAAAACCATCTCTACAGTTTGCAATAGTATATATTTTCCTTTTTTAAAAATATAATTTTAAGCTAGAATACAATAAAATTATTTTACATTTATACTCTTCCAATTATTTTGACATTTGTACAGATTTGTGAAACCACTGATACAACCAGAATACAAAATAGTTCAGTCATTCTAAACATCTTGAATATAAGCCTTTTTTTGGGTATGCAATTGCAAATATTTCCTCCTAGTTTATAGCTTATCTTCATTTTCTTATCAATGAAAGCAGTCCCAAGAGGAAAGTTCATAGCAGTGAATTCTCACATCAGAGAAGCAGAATGAGTTCAAATAACCCAATGATGCACCTCAAGGTCCTACACAAACAAGAACAATTCAAACCCAAAGCCAATATGAACAATGCAGTTCTAAAGATCAGAGCAGAAATTAATGCAGTTGAGACTAAAAATACCAATACAAAGAATTAATGAAGCAAAGAGTTGGTTCTTTGAAAATTTACTCAAAATAGACAAACCCTTAGCTGATATTACCAAAATTAAGGGGGAAAAGAGACCCAAATGCATACAATTAGAAATGAAAAGGTAAAATCACAACAGAATCTGATGAAATCCAGAAGATTACAAGTAACTGCTTTGAGAACTTGTACTCTAATTAAATGGAAAGTTCAGAGGAAATGGATAAATTCCTAGATATATATGAACACAAAAGCTGAACTAAGAAGATGTAAAAAGCCTGAGTAAGTCCATAGCAGTCGGTGAAATTGAGGAAGTAATAAAAAACCCTCCCAATTAAGAAAAGGCAAGGTCTGATAGATTCACTGCTGAATTCTGCAAGAACTTTAAAGATCTAATCCCAGTACTCCTCAAACTCTTCAGTGAAACTGGAAGGGAAGCAATACTCCCAAAGTCATTCCTGGATGCAAGCATTACCCTGATTCTTAAGCCAGAAATTTACCCAATCAAAAAAAAGAGAACAAAGGGCCAACATCTTTAATGAACACAGATGCAAAAATCCTCAGAAACATACTGCCAAACAGAATGCTGCAAATCATCGAGAAGATCATACATCATGACCAAGTAGAATTCATTCCAGGGATGCAGAGATGGTTCAACATATGCAAATCAATAAGTGTAATACACCACATAAATGGAAGCCAGGACAAAAATCACATGATCATTTCAATAGATGAAGAAAAAGCATTTGAAAAAATCCAATATCCATTCATGATAAAAAAAATGGTGAAGAAAATAGGAATAGAAGGTCTATATAACAACCTGATGAAAGTTATCTATGGCAAACCAACTGCCAACATCATACTAAATGGAGAAAAGCTGAAAGCTTTTTGTCTAAAATCAGGAACAAGACAAGGATGTCTGCTATCACCACTTTTGTTTAATATAGTTCTCAAAACATTAGCTAGAGCAATAAGATCAGAGAAAGAAATGAAAGAGATATAGATAGAGAAAGAAGAAGTTAAATTATCATCATTTGCTGATGACACCATCCTCTATATCAAAGACCCCAAAAACTCCATCAGAAGACTCCTAAAACTAATATACAATTTTGGCAGTGTAGCAGGATGCAAAGTCAACACTCAAAAACTAATAGCGTTCCTGTACTCCAATGACAAACTCACTGAGAAGGAAATTAGAGAAACAATATCCTTCACATTAGCATCAGGAAAAATAAAATACTTAAGAAGTGAAAGACCTCTACATTGAAAACTGTAGTACTCTGAATAAGGAGATTTCAGAAAATGGAGAGATGTTCCCTATTCCTGAATAGGCAGAACCAATATAGTCAAAATGGCTATATTTACAAAACTGTTGAACTTTTTTTTTTTTTGTACTGGGAATCAAACTCATGACCTTGCACTTGTCAGGCAGACGCTTTTGACACTGAGATACATCCCTGTCCCAAAACTGTTGGACATAATGCAATCCTAATCAAAGTGCCAATAACATTTCTTACAGAATCCTAGAAAAGCAATCCTGGAATTCATATAGAACCAGAAAAGCCCCAGAATAGCTAAAGAAACTCTGGGCAACAAGGTCAACAGGTGGGCGTCAGAATTCTGGACTTCAAGTTACATTACAAGGCTACAGTGATAAAAACAGCATGGTATTGGCAACAATCCCCCCCAAAAAAATAAATAGATTCGTGGATCAATAGACCACAATAGAAGATACAGAAACAACTCCAGGCACACGCAGCTATATTATTTTTGAAAAAAGGGGCCAAGTCCTTTCACTGGAGGAAAGAGGGTCTTTAACAGCTGGTGCTGGGAAAATTGGCTATCCATATGCCAAAGGTTGAACATAGATGCATATCTATGCACTAAACTAAAATCAAAATTGATCAAAGATCTAAACATTGGAACAGAAATACATAATCTGCTAGAATAAGGCAGAACTCTTGAAGACATCAGCATAGGTAAAGACTTTCTAAACAAATTCCTGGTTGCACAAGAAATAATATCAAGAATCAACAAATTGTATACTTCTGGTGAAAAAGCTTTTTCACAGCAGAAGAAACCACTAACACACTGAAGAGACAACCTACGAAATGGGAAAATGTTTTGCCAGCTACTCTTCAGACAAATGACTAATATTGAGAATATATAAAAAGCTCAAAAAAATTAAACCCCCCAAATTTGAAGACGCAATCCAGAAATGGACATCTGAAGCGAATAGATACTTCTCAAATGACGAAATACAAATGGCCAAAAAATACATGAAAAAATGTTCGACATCACTGACCATTTGAGAAATGCAAATTAAAACAACACAGAGATGCCATCTCACTCCAGAAAGAATGGCTATCATCAAGAAGTCAACCAATAACAAATGCTGGCAAGGTTATTAGGAAAAAGGAATACTTCTCCACTGTTGGTGGGACTGTAATCTGATACAACCACTATGGAAATCAGTATGGAGATTCCTCAAAAAGCTAAAAGTAAAATTTCCATTTGACCCAGCTATTTCCCTGTTAGGTATCTTCCCAAAAGAGTTAAAAGACATTGTACATCAGTGATGTAAGCAGATCTGTGTTTATAGCAGTGCAATTCATTATTGCTAAATCTTGGAAATAGCCTATATGTCCATCAACAGGTGAATAGATTAAAAAATGTGGTATTTATACACAATGGAATACAATTCTACCACATAAAATGATAAACTAGAGTTATCTGTAGGAAAATGGATGCACCTCGAGGCCATAATATTAAGTGAAATAACTCAGACACACAAGCTTAATTATCATGTGGTTTCTCTTGTGGAAGAACTCAATACATATATAAAGTGTGAAATACAAGACAGTTAAAAGGAAGAAAATGAAAGAAAGAAAAAGATATTGTAATCCAGTGTAGACAACATATCTAAAATATTCCTTGACAGTACATTCGTCTTACATGTTTTACGTGTTCTTTAGCCAATTAGTCTGGTTTTTAATCTGAATATACTGTAATTAATTTTATAGGGTCTTATAAATAAATAGAACTGATGTTGGAAAAATAAAAAGGAGGTAGAGGGTTGGGAGAAAAAGAAATGAATTGAAATGTGTTATGCACATGTACCAATCCCCTCAGCGAATGTAATCATTATGTACTGCAAACATATACTAATAAAACTAAGAAACAAAAACAATATCTTATCTTTTGCAGAACAAAATTTTTGAATTTTGATTAAGTTCAAATAATTTTTCTAATGCATCATGCTTTTAGTGTCATATTAGAATTCTGTCTAACTCTAGGTCAAAAAATTTTATGTTTTCTTCTAAAAGTCTTATAATTTTTTGATTTTACATTTTGATCATGATCCATCTTGAGTTCATATTGTTAAAAAAAGGAGAGGTATAGGTTGAGTTTCTTTTTCTTTCTGGTTTTGTTTTTGCAAATAAATTACCAACTGTTTCAACATGACTTTTTGAAAAAGAAGATATCTTTTCTTTCTTCATTCAATAGTTTTTGCACCTTCGTCAAAAACTGATCAATATTGATTTGGGTCTATTTTGGGGCTTCCTATTCTGTTCCATTGATGTATGTGTCAGGTCATTCATTTTTATAAACCTTATTTCTAGTGTTTAAAACTGCAACCAGTACAATAGATAACATAATCATTTGCCTTTTCACAGCAGATTTCTTTGGCACCAAAAGGCCTGCTTAATGTTCTCTTGGCTTGGTTACATAGCATAAGTCCTCAAAGACATGAAAAGTCTTTTTAATCTCTATAGATGTTGTTATACACAACTATAGCTTTCAACAAAGATAGATATTAATATTAAAACAGCTGGCACAAGTGCCTGATTAATTAATTCTAAATATTCTTCTTAAATATTTGAAGAGTTTTAGATAATAAATCTAGCAGGGTGAAAATAAATGGGGTATTTTAAGCCAGTGTACACAATCTTTTCTTGAGCCACTAATCAAAATATGAGAATTCTCTCCCTTAATCTCTTTTTTCCTACGCCAACATAAAACTCTAAAGTTATCTTAAGTTTTATGGGGTAGTGGAATTATTAGTACCATTGGTTATCTGGCTTGAAAGTTGTTTTGCTGGAAGGCTCTGTAGACTCTCAAAGGTAAACCTACAGCAGATGCCTTTAAGCTGCAGAAAGACAAGATGACAAGACCTTATTCAGACTCACAAATACTATTTTTTAGTTTATAATTTAGGATTTCTTTGTAATTTTAAAGCATCGGCGGGCCGGTGAGATGGCTCAGCGGCTTAAGCGCCTGCCCGGCAAGCGTGAGGGCCCGAGTTCGACTCCCGGAACCCACATACGAAAAAGGGGCCGGTGATATCGCTCAGCGGCATGGGCGCCTGCTGGCGCGCGAGGTCCTGAGGTCGACCCCCCGGTACCCACAAAAAAAAAAAAAAAAAAAAAAAAAAGCATCGGCAACTTCAGCCGTCCAAGATAAGACTAGAAGTGAAAATGAAAGTAAAGAGGCATCAATTATTTAAGATAATTTGTAATGGTACCAGTTCATCTCTGGCCAACTTCACTTTCATACCCCAACTCTGTCGTAAGCTATTAACATATACAAGGTAATTTAATACTCACATCTGAAGAAGAGAGGTGCATTAATGTGCCTTTTTAAAACAGATGAGCCACGCGAAGCAGTGAAGGTAACTTGACCAAGATTATGCTGAAGTTGAGAGATAAGAAAGAAGTAGAGATACAAACCAAACAGGTAATCCGATTCCAGCGTCAGTGCTTTACCTTAATCCTACAGCTGTTACACAAAATTAAGGAGGAAATTTAATCATGAGTTTTAAACTAGTGAACCCATTATCTAAAACTCTTTATGGAACATGATTAATAGAACTGCAGATAGGCATGTAAAATTATTTAAAATTTAAATTGTTACACCACAGCAATAAGAAGACAAAATGCATAAATAGGATGTTTATTATATGTGAAATATTTCATATATAGGCATCCACCTTTAATTTAAAAAGATTTTATGTTCTATGAACATTGTTTCCCTTCTTCCTGCTAGCCTAAATCTTCCTCATCCTTCAAGATCCCCCTTTCCTTTGAAATTTGAAAACTGATCATTCTTCTCATATCCTGAGGTAGAAATTTTAGAATAAGCTATAGCATAAAATCTAGGTCAAAGTTAGAATACCTATGGGAATGAAATTTAAGAGGAACATTTTGAGGATTGAATGGAGAATATAGAAATAATATCTTTCATGAATCATGTTTGACTAGGGTGAACAAGATTGTTGGGAAATTGCATTTAGTCAAGAGTTATAATACACAAATAACCTAGCTATACTTTGTCATCAATAAATATCAGTGTTCCCAGAATAAGACTAGAGAAGTTACCAGGAAGGAAATTTATTCCTTGTATAGTACAGCCCAAAGCATTTGACCAGATTTCTGAGACAAGACTTTTTCCTGGGCAAGGAAGAGAGAGACAGAGAGAGAGAGACAGAGACAGAGACAGAGAGAGACAGAGTGACAGAGTGACAGACAGACAGAGACAGACAGAGACAGAGAGACAGAGACAGACAGAACCAATATATTTTCTAATATTTTGAAACAGACATAAAAAAGAGAGGGAATTCCAGGCCTGAACCTGCGTGACAACATGGTAATTGAACATGCTCACTGGAGCTCACAGTTTAGCTTTATACTGAATGCGCTCTCCCGCGGGAGAGAAATGGAAGTATTTTAACACCCAAACTCACTCACCTCATAAACACATTTTTCCACTATCAGTGAAGAATGAGATTCACGATGTTTCTCAGAGCTGAAGTTCGTACATTTAGAAATATATTTTTACCAGGATGGAAATGTGCTGAAATAAATTAAACAGTGCCAATAAAATGACTATAAAATTGAGGCCTACAGCCAGATAGAAAAATCTGAAAACAATAAAAAATTCAGTAAGGCAGTAAAAACATAGACTGAACCAAATCAAGTGGTGAGAGGAATTAGCTGCAACCTTGGTCATAAATATTAAGTAATGGTGATAAATAAAAGGTGCCTAGAAGGGTTATATAATGAATGAGGTTGCAAAATTAATTATATCTAGGAAACATGGGAATGGGGTTACCCACGGAAATGGCAGCAGAATCCAATCATATGAAGCACCTAAGAATACTCACCTGTGTCTCAGGTAGACACTGGATGGATGCAGCTCCTTGGATTCCACAGTCTCGTGTTGGATCTTTGACTGACAAGTAGCTTAGGTTTTGCAATCTAAGTCTTTCATATGTGTGTGATAACATGTGTTATCATAATCGTGTCACTAACTTTGCAATTGTTGGATAGTTTTCACTAATTAAAAAATCAGTATAGAAAAGAAAACCTATAATTTAAATAGCCTTGTGCCAACTTTAGAAATGATCTATATGCTTTTTAAAATTCTGTGTACATTCAAGATAATTTGATAGATTAGTCATATTAATCAGTGAAATGGCTAATTCACATTAGCCATATTACTACTTAAGCTAAAATAGGGAAATACATGTAAGTTTCTAAATTATTAGAATGACTCAGAAAAATTGACTTTGTTGAGTTCAAAGAAATGCCTAAATGCTAGAGAGTTTGCCTTTAGGGTTGTAAGTCTATCTTACCAGATATTAAAATTTCTTGAACTCAACAAATATATTACATTTGTAATTATATTTCAAAATGTTTAAGCAAATATAATGAATGGATATGAAAATGGAGCCATTAGCTTAGAAGTTATTAGATTAGATATGAATCTATCTGTCATCAGAGTGTAGGGTAATTGTTTTAAATTTTTCACTTATATATAGATAAAAATTTAACATGAATTTATGAGATTAAGAGAAATATCTACTTTTTTATTCTATAATGCCGATGAGTTGAATATTAATTTTAAACTTAGTAGTCACTAAATAATCTTTAGTGAGAGATTTTCCAGCCATTAAAAACTCAAGGTATATATTATACCTTATTAAATAGAATATGCAGACTATATGCAGGCTTTGCCTCTAGGTCATAATTTGTACACAAATTATTACTTTTTTTAGTAATGGAATAAAATAGAGTTCTTTGGATTTTTAATCTGACACTGAATAGACTCAAACTTCCCTATGTTTAAACTTGAAATTCTTGTATCTCCTCTTTACTGACAGCTCTCTTCTTCCTAGGATTCAATAGTATAAATAGCTTCCTGACTTATTTTACCTACTTTTTAATCTGTCTCTAATAATAAGTAGAAGGAGACAGATATTTGGAAATTACAAAATCCTGAGGCTTGTTATATCATTCATTTTAAGTTTTCAAATAATTCAGTGCACCTAGATCCTTGACAGTGTGATTGAATGTCCATTTTAAGTATGATCTGTTCTCGGTTTTCTGGGATAACTCTTTCCAAGAGAGAGAGACAGAGGAAGGAAGGAAGGAAGGAAGGAAGGAAGGAAGGAAGGAAGGAAGGAAGGAAGGAAGGAAGGGAGGAGAAGAAAGAAAGAAAGAAAGAAAGAAAGAAAGAAAGAAAGAAAGAAAGAAAGAAAGAAAGGGAAAGAAAGAGAAAAAAGGAGGAAAGAAAGAAGAAATGAAGGAAGGATGGAAAGAAGAAAGAAAAGAAAGAAAGAAAGAAAGAAAGAAAGAAAGAAAGAAAGAAAGAAAGAAAGAAAGAAAGAAAGAGAAAAGAAAGAAAGAGACAAAGGGAGAAAGGGAGGAAGAAAGGAAGGAAGGAAAGAAAACAGCTCAAGGTAAGATGCCACAAAAAAGCAAGAATCACAGTAGATTCTCCATGAGCATTTTGGTAGAAATTCACATGGTCAAAGTTCCTTTCACTGTTAATTTCAGCTCACAATGAACCTTTCACACTTGTTCTTTATATTGTCTTTCTGCAACTGTTGATCTCTCAATTTGTTTTTCCAAATATAAAAACATCCCTTTCTCTTTCATTCAAAGCACTGTTAACACAGTGTCTTCAAGTGCAATAAGCTTTTACTAGTGGCTTGGGAGAGATGGAAATGAGGCAAGAGAGTGGTATAAAGTGATTACCATGTAACAGAGAAACTACTGAAAACTCCAAGTCAAAACACACCATTCGCACGCCTGTGTCCCCACTCCCCTGCCCTGCATCTTCTCCGTGCCATCCTTCTCCATGCTTTTACCCCATGCCCTTTCTTCTACATTCATTTTTCCATCTCTGCTTTTCTTAGGTCCAAATTTCTTTGAGACCTGTGAGAGGCTAATGCCAAAACTCTTGTAACGTTCTCTTGTTCTGAGCTCTAGGGAAGCATCGTCTAAACATCTGTTAACAAAAAGCATCTTCCATTTTAAATAAGAGGCCCTTCACTGACTTAGTCTTAAATAAGGAGCATTCTTACTAAGAACTCTGTCCAGAACAACGAGCTCAATCTCTTTCTACTTTTAAATATAAAAATTATTGATACAATAAAATTTTTAGAATTATAAGAAAACTTTTTTCTCATAACTCACAAATATTGTATGCTTATTGCTGACTTTTATGTATCAGCACAGAGTACAAATGAGATCAAAAGTAGGTAAGAGAAAGGAAACTATTTGAGGAATGAAAATACGGACTTCATGTGTTTACGCACACATACACACACATGCATACACATTAAATGAGAAATAAACTTCTTAGTCAGCCTAGTTGCTGTTAATTATAAATCATCCTATCTTATATACCTGAAATTCCCTTCCACATTAGCTAATTTTAGAAAGTTGCAAAATTCGAATAAATGTTAACATTACTAAGCAAAAGAGCAAATGTAACGGTTTATTTGCCCCTGTATGCCGTATTCCTTCTAGCACACTATTCTGCTTCTCATGAGAGCGCAGGGATATTTTAAATGTGTTTACAAGCTCTGTAAATCGGTTTATTTTCAATCCAACCTCTTAGAACAGTGTCCAAGGTAAATGGTTGCCCGTGTTTAAACTCTTGTGATATAATGGAATACAGAGAAGATGAATAAGACCTGCTTTTCATAATCATGAAACTCTAGTAAGAAAAGCGCACATCTAAATAACTGTATAACAAGGTAAATCAGAACTCAAATGAATTTTTAATTGGCCTTTAAGTGACCTGACATGAAAGTCTTCAATCCATCCTGAGTTTTAAAATGTAATTTAAAAATAACTCATATTTTTGGAATGAGAACATCTTTGTAAAGCAAATACGACATATTGAAAGACAAAGAAATAGACAGATGAAATTCATGAGAAGTATAAATGGGTAATTTACAGAATTAGAAATGCAAGTATGTATATAACTATATGTTAAACGTATGAATATTAAATAGATTAACATACATTTTTCTAAAATATTAACAATTTAAATACATGATGTCTAATGCCTTTGTTTTAACTTTCATCATAAAATATGATGAAAGGATATTGTTATATTAGTTCTATATTCCATTTTTCCTTGTGTATCCTAGTTTCTTTTAATGTGAATTACCACTGTTATTGAATGCATAAGTATTAGTAATTTGTATGTTTATTATTAAATACAACGTTTAACATTGCAAATGATCCGTCTCTTGCTAACGTCTTTTGGTCTCAGTTGGTTTTGTTGCATATCAAAGTTATAACCCTTTTTGTTTCTACTTACTTGAGGCTCAGTTTGTCCTTTTTTTGTTTCCTTGACATACAATGTGTTTATTTGACATTTGTTTTTTCATGTACGTGTTACTACTGCTAAGTTCCCTCTAATACTGTTTGGATGAACCCCATAAGTTTTGGTAGTTCATGTTTCCATTTTCACTTGTTTCAAGACTTTGGTTGAATTGCCCTTTGATTTCTTCTTAAGTGTGTTGGTCGATCAAAGTGTGTTAGACATATGTGGGATTCTTTTTAGTTTTACTCTTCTTCCTGGTTTCTAGTATCATATCATTGAGGATGGAAAACAAAATTGCGATTTGTTTTGTTGCTAATGTATGATCTTAACCTGAAGATGTTCTGTGTATGCTTAAGAATAATGTATATTCTTTTGCTGTTGGATAGGATGCTCTGTGTAAGGCTTTTAGGTAGGTTTGACCTACAGTGTAGTTAATGTCCAAAGTTTCATCATTGAATTTGTGTCTAGAAGATCTATCCATTATTAAAAAATAGAGTACTACTGTCCCCTACTGTGTTAGTTACTTTTCTCTTGTTGCCAAGACAAAATACCCAACACCCAAAATTGTGGAAAGAAAGGTTTATTTAGCTCACAGTTTGTGGAGGTTTCAGTCCATACTCGGCTGGCTCCGAGGCAGAGTGGCACATGGCAGAGGGCCAAAAGCTCATGGCAGCGGAAGACAGCAAAAGCAACAAGAGCAAAAAGGGAGGAGTGCAAGGGAAGACTCTTTCTGCCCCTTATACTGTATGTAGGGTACACCCCCTACATTCACACCCATAATCCCAGCACTAGACAATGAATCAACACAAACTCGAGATTCAGCTCTCTCCAAATAGCAAACCCCCACGACTGCTTGAAGCTTTGGGGGGACATCCAGACACAAACCATAACATCTACTATTATTTTACTGATGTCTATTTCTCCATTCAGATCTGTTAATATTTGCTTTATATATTTGGTGCTCCAATGTTGAGTACATATATATTTACAATAGTTTTATCCTCTTGCTAAAATAACCCCCTTATCACTATATAATAGCTTTTTTGTGTCTTGTTATTGCTTATGACTGAAAGTCTCTTTTATCTGATACAATCATAGAGATCCTTACTCTTTTTTGTTTCCATTTGCTTGAAATATCTTTTTGTATCCCTTTACTTTCACACCATGTATGGGCTTAAACCTGAGGTGAGTCTTTTTTAGGTAACACATACATAGTTGTGTTGTTTTTCTATCCACTCATTCCATATCTTTTGGTTACATGACTTGATCTATTTACATTTAAAGTAATTATTGACAGGTTAAAAACGTAACTATCTTGTTAATTGTTTTCTGTGGCTGTCTTACAGTTCTTTTGTTCCTCTCTTCCTCTTTTGCTGTCTTTATTTGAGATTTCATGTTTTTTCAAGGGTATTTACTGGTTCTTTTCTATTGATATTTTGTGTATAGATCATAAGTTGTGCTTTGTTGTTACCATGAAGGTTACATAAAACATTATATATTCATAAAATATTTTAGACTGATAATATCAGTCACATACAAAAATTTTACTCTACTTCCATACCCTATATTTTATTAATTTTGATAACATTGTTTATATTTTTCTTTTGTGAGTACTTTAAAAATTACTGTGGCTATAGTTATTTTTAGTACTTTTGCCTACTAACATTTATACTAGAGTTAAATTTACCATTACATGGGGGCCGGTGAGATGGCTCAGCGGCATAAGCGCCTGCCTTGCAAGCGCGAGGGCCCGAGTTCGACTCCTGGATCCCACATACGAAAAAGGGACCAGTGATATCGCTCAGCGGCACGGGCGCCTGCTGGCGCGCGAGGTCCTGAGGTCGACCCCCCGGTACCCACAAAAAAAAAAAAAAAAACCACCATTACAGCATTAGAGCATTTTGACTTTGATCATACTTGTCTTTATTAGAGATTAGTATACCTTCCTATATTTTCATGTAACCAATTAGCATCTTTTTGTTTCAGCTTAAAAAATTCCTTTTAGCTTTCATTCTAAGTCAAATCTAGTGATGATAAATTCTTCATCTAACAATTTGTAGATGGCCATTTCTTTGGAGTTGTTACTAGATACTTATTTTACTCCATTAATACTGTCATTCTTATAGACCGCTAAGTTAGGTAGAAATATTATAGGCAATCAGACAGGGCTAGCCCTTCAAGAGCATCAATACAAAAGATGAAGACACATTACAACTGTGGCCAGAAGCACAACTGTTGGAGGCCAAGCCTCAAAATAAAGACAAAATGACCATGTCTACCACTTCATTCCCAAGAGATAAGTGATAACACCTCTCCAATAAAGTCTAGATAGACATCAGTCACCTCCGTCGGTGACCAAGATCCCCTGACCCATCCATTCCTGAAAAGTTCTTTGTTCTTTCCATGTACACTTGCTACATGACTTGCTTCCCCATTGGATCAATATTACCTAAGCAGCTACACTTATAATGTTATTGGTTGATCACAGCTTTGTACCCATGTGGTCCCCACCTTGCAATTTTGCTCTATAAAACTTTCTCTGTGAAGTGATCTTATTGGGAAACCACTCGGGTTCCCTCCTGTTATGCTCAGGAGCTGTTTATCTCTCCATAAATATTTCCTACTCTCAGCCTCCATCATTCCTTAGAGTTCCTTCTTCGATTTTGGGAACATGAATTCAGTGTATCTGACATCTAGCAGGTTGGGAGTTATAATATCTCCCCTATATCATTTGGAGATCCCATATCATTTTTATATCCATATTTTCTCAATTTTTCATGTTTCTTGTTGCCTTGTGTTGGTATTAATGTATTTGACGGAGTGTTCACTTCTTCCCAGAATTTATGGACTTTGTTCAGCGACTAAAGGCCTATTCTTGCAGATGGATATAAAGGTCCTGGCAAGGTGGGGTGTGGTATTCCAGCTCTGGTGAAAATACAGCATCATAGTCTTCACGAAGCTCCGTCAGCTCAGGGCAGTATAGGCAAAAACAAGCAGCTAAGTGGCTAAGGCTGTCGGTATCCACAGTGACACTGAGGGCTCCTGGGATACTCTTTGGTGGAGCCTGCTAGAGCCTTCTTGACCTCTTTTTCTTCTATGAATAAAATCATGGCCGTGCAGCTACCTCCTGGTATAGCGTGGTGTTGGTAGAGAGGTGGTGGCTCCAGTCTGGAAGGGCACACACAGCACAGCAGCAGATATTTCTTGTGAGTGAGAAGATAGAAGCATCATGATCACTAGTGGGTGTAAGGAATGGCACAAGGCAGAGACCAGCCAAGACCACCAGGCTCCTGTAAAAGCAACATGGCATGGAATTTATTGTGCCTGGGTACAGGCAGACAAAGAGTGAAAAGGTGGTCTGTAGGAAGCAAATAGAACCTGGTTTCTTTCTTTCTTTCTTTCTTTCTTTTTTTTTTAATAGGGCTTGAAAGAAAGCAAGGGACATTAAGCAGAAAGGTCTTAGTAAACATCAGTGGTCAGAGTTCTCTGGGTGTCTTGTGCCTCAGTGGGCAAAGTCCTTGAGGTGTCCGTTGTAAATGTTTGGATGTCTTTAGATGTCTGGGTGTTTGGAAGATTCCATGCTCCATCTTATCTCTTTTGCAACATCCTGTGTTTGCTGAGAGCACCAGTACTGAGGTGAGTACAGTGCCTCTGCTGGCATTGTTGGGTATTGGGAGAGTCATATCCAAATTGAGCCTTACGGAGGAGACATGGCAGCGATTGTTGGCTACCTCAGTAGCAAAAGCTGCCATGTCCTCTGGGCCACTAGAGACCACAGCCCATGCTGATGGACTGACAGCAGCTCAGTTATGAAAGATATAGGAAGTCCAAAGTCCAAAATTGCTACCTGGGCTACTGAGGTCCTCAGGGCAAAGGCTGCCATGGTCCTCCATACAGCAGAGTGCTGAAACCATAATTGTGCCACCATGCATCTGATACAGATAGCCCTGTCCTGTTCCTGGCCCTCTCCAGATGTCTCAGGTATGCCAATCTTCCCAAGGATCCTTTCTAAGCAACTAGTTTCCATTTTTTGCTCCCCTGGGTAGCCACAGGTGCTTAATTGACCCTTGTGCCCTCCCAGGACTATTTTTGTAAGTGGATCACTGTCTGATCACTGTTTCTGTGTGTGTGTGTGTGTGTGTGTGTGTGTGTGTGTGTGTGTGTGTGTGAAAAGGATGAAGGCTGCTGTCTTCTACTCTGTCACTGTGTCAGTGTGCTGACTTCATTCTCCTATAATACCTGTATTTACCTTTCAAAAATGTTGTGTTACCATTTTATCTCTCTTTTATTTTCTGTCCCTTTCTTGCTTTTGTTCTTGTGTTCACTCTTATTCTCACTGCATTATTTTTTTTATGTTTAAGCAAACATGCATTTTGCTAGGCTGTTGTGCTTAGGATAGAAGCCAGGATCATGCAGATGCTCAGCACACATTCTAGATACTGGGCTACACCTCCAGCTCCAATCTGCTCTGATTTTTATCTACTAATTACCCTTGCACTAACTTACTTACGTAATATTCCTATTTCACTTTGTTCCTTTCTGAATGATGTCTATTTGTGTTCTGCATTAAACCAATTTGTTAGGTAGAACCTCTTTTGAGTCCTTTCCCTCATTCCTTGCACATGATTTGAGGTGATATATATTTAAAATCCTATTTAATATACATAAAGCAGTCAGTAAACTCATCTTATTTTCCTTTTATATTTCTTCTTTTGTCCAAACTGATTTTAGTTCTAATGATAAAATTCTATGATATTCACTAAAATACTCATGACAGTTCTGTTTAATCTTTTACCTTAAGTTCCTTTAGTATAATTCTTTTAAAATACTCAGAAAAATATTAACTGACATTATACTTATAGATAATACCATGCCTATATTATATAAAAATATCTTTATATTTAACTATCTGACTGGACAGGCAACAGTTGCATTACATATTGCTTTATAAACTGTCTTCATATTACTAAATTTTTGTGTTGTAAAATGCTCTTTTGTAACACTGAATATCAGAATATCAAATTTATCTTATAACAGTTGTTATGGCTGTGTCTAGATGTCCCCCAAAGTTTCATGCAGTCATACGTGGGGCTTTTTCAGAGGTGGCTGGATCTAGAGTGTGTGGCTGGAATTGATTCATGGTGCAATGCTAGGATCAAGTGCGCTAGGATTAAGGGTGTGAGTGCTACCTGCCCTAAGTAGCCTGGATAAGACAAAAGGGGAGGAAAGATGCTGCTAAGGTCTTTTACTTGTTTTGCTACTTTCTGCCTGCCATGAACTGTTCCTTCTCTGTGATGTCTGTCTGCTATGCAACCTTGCCTTGGAGGGAAGCGATTATGGACTGAAACCTCTACAAACTATGAGCTAAATAAATCTTTCTTCCTTTAACTTTGGGTGTTGGGTATTTTATCCCAGAGAAAAGCAACTAAGTCAACAATCTAATAGTCTTTTTTTATAAGTGACTTCATCTTTTTTGTGAGGATGCCTGAAGGACTTTTATTTTGGTTTGTTTTGTTTTGTTTGAGATAGTGTCTTATTATATAGTTCAGGATGTGCTTAAGTTTTGTAGATCTCATCTTAGTTGGACTGCTCAAGATTTGCCAAACAAATCCCTACAAAAAATGAGATGAGGGCCGGTGATATAGCTCAGCCACATGAACACCTGCCTGGCAAGCACGAGGTCCTGAGTTTGACTCCCTGTACCTGCACATAAAAAAAAAAAAAAAAAAAAAAAAAAGAGATGATATTTGGGTTCCTCAGTTCTCAGGGCCATTTGAAGATTATATACTTTCTGTCTTTGTTTTCTCTTGCAGAATTGTAGAAACCATATAATTCTTAATGCTGTTATTGGTTTGACCCCAAGCACATGGGGATAATTTAATTATATAATATCATTGAAGATATGTTATGTGGGTATTTCTGATATGCTTATCTTTGTGAACATATTTATTTTGTAAGGGGATTCTGGGATATTTTAAAAAGCATGCCAACCACAGTCATGCCAAATAAGATATTTATAACTATAACTACTACCCACATACAAAATGTAACTAAAAGTCAAGGAAAATAAAGCATTCTCTTAACCACAAGAATGTCATTTATTTTTAATATGTACATAGGACAATTCCAATTCTTACTTTATTGTATATCTTTTAGTAGTACATACTTTTTTATCAAGAGAAAATAAATTTTACTGAAATACTCAACAATAAATTCTGATAATTGTGAAGAATAGGCTAACCCAGTTTAAAAGTTGAATATTTTCATGTTCCCTGAAAGCACTAAAATTTCTGACTTATTCTGATGTTAATGTAACATAAGACTAAATTCTCTATTAGCTCCTTTGCCTTTCTGTTTTCTGAGACTTCATTAAATAGGTTTCATAGTGTGCCTAGGAAAATGGAAACACACATTTTATGCACGAGAAACCGTCATCTAACCCAGCCCTCTACTCAAAGGACCAGTTTTTGTTACATAAAGTTGATACAATATTGAGTGATAAAAGTAATGTATAATTTTGAATTAGCTTATAGCATTAAAATGTGGATTATCACACAAGATAAACTATTAAATTGTGTCACTAAATAACAAGATTATCCCCACAAATAAAGCCCTACACTAGTTTAATATGTGCCGCTCAGTATACGCCAATAAACATTAAGTTGAAAGTACTTTACCAAAACGTGGACTTGAAATAGAAACTGGAATTTGCCCCTTTTTAATCTTCAATTTTATAAACCTAAAACTTTTCTCTATTCACAGTAGAGACTCATTTATCTGGAAGATAACCTATATAATTTAACTCAGCTATACTGTGATCATGTGTACTATGGCTGAATTACAGATGTAAGATGATTTTTTAATCATTTGAAATGCTTTTATATTCACAGAACACAGCTGGAAACAGATGATATTGAGTTCTAGGAAAAGCCTGGATTATTCTCTTTCTGGTATTTAATGAAAAGTAAGGTGAATCACATTTCAATCTGAGCACTGTAGAGCAAAACATGCAAATCTCATATCTCTTTGCTTTCCAAGACACTTGGGAAAATGATTGTGTTTACATTTGGAGAGGCTTTTGAGGTTTTCCTATCTGGCGTAAGTGGTCAATTTTGGCATCTTCCCTAGGGAATTGCTATACATAGGATTAGATAAAGGAATTTCATTTTGGGTTATTTCCCAAATGTTCGGAGAGGACATATTTCTAATCCAAACCAGAGAGGAACAGATAAAAAGTGAGCCAAAAATTAGCTACATTTTGGGCAATCAGGATACAGTCAGGATACAAACTGAGCAAGATCTCATCAACCTAAACCACAAAAATTTTCTCAGACCAAAATTTCATTTATGTATCCAGCACATATGGATCATCTTTGAAAGATCCCCCAGAATCCCACAGCACATTTCCTCCCAGTTCAAAAAGCTTTCCTAAAGATATATTTTTGTTAACATTAATAAGGTTATAACAAATTAACTAAATATAAATAATGCAAACTATTTGCTTAAAATCAGGAGCATATTGCGCATTACTACATGAGATATACTCCATGAAGACAATAATAAATCAAAAACAAGGAGTAACACATCAGATACTACACAAGAGTGAAAAAACTTCAGTCTCGGGACAGCATTTACTCTCTTCTCTGGTTTGCACAAATTATCAAGTATGGAAGGAGCTGATTACAATGCACATAGATCTTGCATATAGACTACAACTGAACTCTCTGAGTACCTAATGAAATTATCAGCGTCAGACTAATTTCAATCAGTTGTAGAAAAAACAGTTCAGAATCTCAAAATATCTTTGATACCATTGTATCTTTTTGCCCCATTTTATTGAAAAAGAGAAACAATAAAGTTCTAAATGCCTATTAGCATGGAAGTTCCCACATTCAGGATATTATCTTGAAAACAATAGAGCTACCTGAAAGTTTTCAACAAATTTGTGTCTCCAACTCCCTGCTTGATTCCTTGGTGTTGGGTTCCCAACATCAGCCTCAATGGACCACAAGCCCATGAGGTGTGAATGTTTGTGTTCCCCTAGAATTCATAGAATGAAATTCTTACTAACAAGGTGATAGTATTTGAGTTGAGCTTTTTGAGAAATGATTGGATCTTGAAGTTTCCTCCCTCTTGCATAGGATTAGCACTCCTACAAGAGGGTAAAGAATCCAAGGTTATTCTGTCCTGCCATGTGAGGACACAGCAAGAATGTACCACTGCTACAAACCAAGAGATGATTTTACCAGACACTGAATTTGTTGGTCTCCCCAGCCTCCAGAACTTGAAGAATAAATTTCTGTTGTTTTTCAGCTACCCAGTTCATGACATTTTGATATAGCAAAGCAAATAGACTAAGGCTTTCATATTCAATATTTCCAAATATTGAAATCATTTTTTCTTTTTCTCAGAACCACTTCTCTTGCTATATTGCTTCTTGTAGTGGACACCACCATTCATCCTGTCTTTCTGTGAAACATTACAGCGTCACCGTAAATATTCTCTGTTCCTTAATATGATGCAGTAATTTATCCCCAACCCCTACCCCTCCTGTTCCTCACTGGCCTCTTCAGCCCTCCATTCAAATCCACTGCTTCCCCTGAGTTCGAGCTATCTTGGAACTCACACAGATTGTCAAAATAATATCCTTGATGAATTCTTGTCTCTAATGTGTTATCTCTTTGATCTATCATCTATCCAAACACTAAAATGGTATTCTAAGCTTAAGTCTTACAGCACCATTCCATGGTCTGGACTTTTCTGTGGGGGACTTCTCTGACTACATCTGCAGATTTCTCATTCACCAATATTTTTGAAGAGGATATTTGATTTCATTTGCCACAACTAGCTCATTACATACCTAGATAATTCTATTATTTTCCCAAAACTCTTCCATAAAGTGTGTAATTTTTTTTAAATAAAGTAAAATTATAAATTAAACCATATAAGAGAGTGGAAGGTAATGAATTGACTTTCCCAACCACAAACTGGTACCTGATTAATATGTTGGTTTCTATTTATCTGTAATTTTAATTAGTTTTATTTGCTTTCTATTTGGTTGTTTTTAATAATCCTACAAATGTCTTCATAACCATACATGAAGGGTTTACATGTGTTGATTTTTAACACAACACAATATTGTCTACCTAAAATAAAATATGACCATTATGACATTATTTTCTTTTGTGTTTTTATTACCTTGCTCATTTTTACCAAGCCATGAAAATTTATTTTCAGCTACCTTGTTCCTTATCTGTATAGACTTAACATATTCTCTTAAATAGTAGATCATAACCTATCAAATCAAAATATTACCTCCTGATTTTTCAGGATGTACACTAAGAAATACAATGCCTTCTGTTTTCCCATATTCATTCCATCATTATTTTTCCCACATAGGTATTTGAAATTTATTATTTTTTATTTCTGTAAGCTTAGTTCAGTTAACAAATGTTTGTTGCTAAGCCAAATGCACAGTTAACAGCTGTGTTTTTAAATTTTACTCAGGTTTTGCATTTTGTTTTTCTGAATACCACTACTTCATCTTTCCTGCATTTCATCTTAAATTTGCTGAAGTACATTCCAAAACACCACATTAGGAGGTGAGTGGTACATTTTGAGCCTATGAATATCCAAATATGTGCCCATGTCACAGTTGCCCTTGATATTTTGGCAAGGAATAGCATTTTCCTTTAGAACTCAGAATAACTGATTTTTTTCCACTGTCACAATCAATTGTAATGATAGAAAATCAGATGGCATTCTAATTCTCAGTTTTTGTAAGTAACCAGACTATTGTTTGTTGCTATATTCAGAAACTATTTTTATATATTTCCTGTTCTGAAATGCCATGAGGGTGGTCCCTAAACGAGCATTTTCCATTCATACTGCTGCTTGGTCTTTTGTGGCTCTAGAATCACATCATGACTTAGCTCTCAGAAGTTGCTTTTATACTCTTACATTTTTTCTCTTTACTTTTTAATATCTTATAACAATGCATTAAATGTTCATTAAAATGATAACATATTTTAGCATGCATTTAAGCATGTATTTTAACATGTAGAACTCTGGAATCAGGATACTTGGATTTGAATCCCAGTTAGGCACTTTATTATTTGACTTATTTTGTGCAAATTACTTTATCTCTGTGTCTTAATTTCTTCATCTATGTAATGGAGCACATAATAGTTCCAAACTCATAAGTAATTGAGTGGGCCGTGTTGGCATATATTAAAAAAAAAAAAAAAAAGCTCTTAGAAGTAAATCTGACACATAGCACATTTTAAATACTTCCTAACATTTTAAAAATCATGGTATGCTATTTTATTTTTATACACTATTCTTAATATGCTCTAATGTACATGGAACTTACCTGTTTGGTGTTTACATAAAGATTAGACTATAAATGTGGTAATTGATTCATTTTCATTTGATCCACATCTATTTTAATTACTTTTCTTTTACCAGGGAATTGTGAAAAGGAAGTTTGAATGGATGAATCTCTCCACTGACAAAAACTGATCAGCTACCAGTTGTTACATATACGAATGCCCAGAACAAGGATATGCAATAACTCAACGAGGCTCAAAATATCATCCTTCTACATTAATTCCATCAGGATAAATTTCCATTGAATATTCTCTTTCCCCTTTTGACACTCATTTTTCAGAATATCTCCTATATATCAAAAGGCATGAGTTACAATCTCATCTCTATCTTATGCTTCCTGTGAAGTCTTAAAGTACCTCCTAGGAAATGTTTCCTTATGTTTTATGAAGTAGTGTTAACATAAATGCTGTAAACAAGATGGGCAATATGCACATGTACAAAGCATATATACCTATGCAAAGTTATTCTCATTTAAATTTGATTTCATATAAATTAGAGAATGATAGTTTAAAGTCCAGATAAGCCTATTTAATTTGCCCCTGCTCCAATGATCCATTAATGAACATGATATAAATATTTACATTATATTTTCCTTTTTATATTTTGCTTTACCTCATTCTTTTAAATATTTATTTGTTGAAGTTTCAATGTTGATGATAGGCAAGGTATATGGAAGACTTGGTTTATCATGTCTAAATGCCTATCACTCTATACCTGTCAGGAGTATTAACTTTTCCACAGGATCACAGTATTGAAAACATAGGTTTCACTCATGAAATACTTACTTCTTTTTCCCAATGGGAATTTTTATACATGTTGGCACAAATTTATGAAAAAAATAAAATTTAGTTGTATGAGCACTGGAGAAGTAATATATGACTTATTTGTTCTGTTAATAATCATTAAAAATGCAAACTTTAAGATCATGCACTGTATAGTGAAATCTCTTTGGTTAGCCTCAAATTTTTAAGTGATCATGATTTTAATGCATGAATTTGGGCAAAATATTCATCATTGGCTTATATGGTTAATGTCCAAAGGAAGGACTTTGCAAAGCACCAAAAGGAGAAAGTTAAAATCCAGTGAAAATTGCCCTTTGTTTTCCTGGAATGGAGCCTAGCTCTTAGAAAACAATTTACAAAAGGCCTTTGTTCCTACTATAATCCTTCTTTCTGTTTCTGATGATGCTTTTATTTTAATGCTTGTATTGACTGCCACACAGCAACTTAATGCAATGTTCTGGCGCATTAGGCAGTGTTTATGAATGAGTGAAAGACCTAAGATGCGGAGAATGTGAAGACTGGGAAGGACATTAAAAATAACCCAGTGTCATTGCCAACATCATCTATTAATAGCAGCTGAAGAGATCAGTTGCTTTTGTTAAAGAAAGTTTTAGCTATCTCTGGTTAAGACCATTCCATTTTGAGTAACCACTGATTTCATTCTGAGTAAGTGGGAGGCTCCCACTCCTTCTCTGCCACCTTTTTCTTTAATATATTTCCACAGCTCAATGCCACAAGCATTAAAATGCTCTACTTGCCTTCTCTAAAAACTGTCAATTTCCAATCCTATCATTTGTTAAACCAATATTTTAATGAGGAAAAGGAAAATAATAAAAGCATTGTAATTTCAGCTATTCTTTTGAAGCAGTGACATGTTATTTTCCTATTGCAGCTGTGACAAATTATCACAAATTAATTGATTTACTACAACACACATTTAATATCTTGCAGTTCTGAGGTTAGAAATCTAAAGTGAGAGTGTTGGCCAGGCAGTGTCCCTTTCAGATCTCTCGGGAGAACCTGTGTTCTTGTTTGTCCCAGCTTCTAGGCCTGCCCTTCTTGCCTTGCTGGTCCTCCTCCCCTCTTAAATTACAACATGGCAACTTCTTTGTTTTTATCATCCACTCTTCATCTCCTGTGGTCAAACCTCCCTCAGTCCCTGTCTTTTGAGAACACTTAATGATTATATTGAGCTCACATAGCCCAGGATAATCTCCATAACTCAAAATTCTTAACTTAATAAAAGCCAGAAAGGCGAGGCATGGTGATGCATGCCTGTAATCCCAGCACTCGACAGGCTGAAGCAGGAGGATCTTGGTGAGTTTGAGGCCAGCCTGGACTACACAATGAATTCAAGGGCAGCCTGGACTATGTAACCAGACCCTGTCTCAAAACAGAACAAAACAAAACAAAACAAAACACTGCAAAGTTACTTTTCCCATATTAGGTAACTGTATTCGTCAGTTTTCCATTGCTGGACACAATACCCCACACCAAAAACTTAAAGGTTTGCTTTGGATCACAGTTTCAGAAGATTCAATCCAGGTTCCCAGACCCTAGCAGGAACATCATGGCAGATGGGCATGGTGGGGCAGAATGGCTCAGTTCACTGCTGCCAGGAGGCAGAACAGGGGAACAATGCCAGAGAGGAATCGGCAAGAGATCAGAAGTGATACCCAAGGTAGCTCCTCCATGACCCACCCTGCACACCCAGGAGTGCACTCTACTAATCTGCCAGGCATTTATTTAATCCAATGAAGTTGACATATCAAGATTAGCAATCTCAATAACATATTCATAGGTTTAGGGAATTATGATGTGGACATTTTAGGGGGCCACTATTCCACCTACAAGTGGAAGTCAATATTTGGGTTCCACCAACCATTCAGATAAGATTCAAAGATTATATATTTGCCATATTACTAGACCTGGTTCTCAACTTGAACCCCAGCTCTGCTTTACTGTTCAACTGATGTAAACTGCATATTGAGGGAGAGTTTTATAATTTGGCAATGCGTGGAAGAGTGAAACACAATTAAGTCTTCTATTTTTACTATTGGGGAAGGTGAGTATTCAAGTTGAAACAATAGGTAACTTTGTTTGCATGCCTCAACCGAGACTGCCAAGAACTTACAAAAGGAGTTCATTTTACCAGTTCACACAGAATTTTCAGCATGCATTATTATAATGTAGTAAATAAACCAAGCTTACTGCCAATATCCCAAGCCCCTGGTAGCCAATGAAAGCAAGTCCCTGTGACAGTTTCCACAATTGCCTTTACACATGATTTATTTTCAAGTTTATTATCAGCTATGTGCTTTCTAGATACAAAGGTCTGCTCTCTCCAGTTTTAATTATCAAGGTGTGAATTTTGATCTACTTCCATTCAGAGGTAAATGTGCCTGGAGTCTTAGTACTCCTCAGCTACTCTAAAGGAACACAACAGAAAAACCACTCCTGTTGGAGATGAAGAGATCACCCCAAAACTTTTTGTCAAGTCATGGCAAAAGATGATGTGTAAATCTGAGTGATTCGTCTAGACGAAAATTTATTGTTCCCGGTCTCAACAGAAGTGATATACTGAGGCAGCTGGGCACACTTAGTTTCTTTCTGTACTGACAATATATTAAATAGGTTAGGAAGGAATTCATTCAACATTTTTTCAAAGTTTTAGGCATAAAATTTATTACACTAAACTTCACGATTTTGTATCTATTTTTGTATCTATATGAGTACACATGCAAATACATAAATATATATAGAAAATATAAGAGTATATAAATTTTAATTATCTGTAATGTAATTCAACTTTATTTTAAGATTTTTCTAAAAATGTTTTTCTTTGAAAAGAGAATGACCTCAATAGCAATCAACATGTTGCTTTTCAGTCCTGGACTACAGTGGCTTACTCCCTATATAGCTAAGCTTTCCCTTTCCTGAGACACACTAACTTATACAATTTAAGGAGGAGAGGTCTAATTTGACTCACAGTTTCACGAGATTCAGGCCATGGTCAGCTGGCTTCAAGGCAGAAACATCATGGCAGAAGGGTATGGAGGAGTAAAGATGCTTAGTTCATGGTGGCTAGGAAGTAGAGTATGGGAACTTTGCTACAGAGGAAGGGCCCAAGGATAGTACATAATGCCTAAGGTCACATCTTCATGACTCACTCAGACACACTCAGAAGCATACCTTACTAATCCCTTGGGTGGATCCCAAGTCAACCAAGTTGACGCAATTAAGGTTACACTCTTCTATGAGAAGGTCACACTCTTCTTTGAGAAATACATTTTCATATCACAAAATTTAGGATAAGCATAAGTCACCTGATCCAAAACCCCTTTGGTGAACTTCTGAAGTCAGATATAGCAATAATAACTGTCAAAAAAACACAGTTGGGGAGAAATGGGTACTCAATATATATATGCTGTGTTGTAATTTCAACCAAATAGCCTAGATTATAATGACTGTCTTAAGATATTTGAGGTCTAGTCAATGAACACATCCATTAAAACATTTCTTTTGAATTACCTAAGTTTAAATACCATAGAAGTCAGCCACTGGCAAATCTCTTTTTGAAATAATCAGCTCTATAGGTTATTTTCTTATTTTTTCTCTATAAGCTTACCTTTTCAAAAAAATCTAATAGAAGATAAAAATGACCGAGAGTGATGTTTATTACTCTTTTTGTGCTTCAAATCAGATACAAAACTAAGGAATTAACAGTGTTCTCAATACTATCCTAAGGAAAACAGCCTTAACTATTAACTTTGACACTTCCTATGTCATGTGACGACACTAACTAGAAATTAAACTGATCTTCAGTTCCAGGATAACTCCTAAGCTGCAACAATCAAAAAATCTAATTTCAGGTTTAGCTATGATGTTACAAGTTCTGGGAGACACTTTTCCCGCTCAGATATCTCTGTAATATGTACATCTGTTTGATTTAAGAGAATCAAAGGAAGAATGTAGGGAAGGACATAGAAGTAAAAGTTGGAAAGCAAGGAAAGGAAAAAGGGAGGAAAGGGAGGAAAGAAAGGTGGGGTATATTTTATAATCAGAAATAAGGTTAACTGATTTCAAATTACTTAAAATTATAAATGATTAAAATTATTTTCCCTCAACAATTTTTTTAAATATATGAAATGAGCAGGAGAGTATCAAGGGAAAGACTCTCATAAAAAGCTGTAATTGAGAACATCAATTATTGTTATCACCTATTAACCAACTTGCCTAGGATGAAAACTCAAGAAAAGGAAAATATTACTCAATTTTTAAAATTCTTGACAAAATGTGATAGGGATCAACTCCACCAGTAATTATTTCAAAACACCGTTAGAAATTAAGAATAGGACTATTATATTTTTAATCGAGGAGAGATCCGAAGCCTTTAATTATAAAGACGTGCTAGTAATTTGTCTTCTAGCAAGCCAACAGCTGGATGTGACATCTCATTCACTTGCAAGAATATAGGATAGAAAGCCTATTTTTCGTCAAAGTACAATTAGATATTTCTCCTGAAGGAAAATACCAGCAGCAGTGCATATAAAAGTCCTCAGATCTGTATAAAAGCTACTTTTTTAACCCCTGTAGGTAGCAGTTATATTGTGAGAGAGAAACAACCATAGTAGGTAGCTGTCAGGTCAGAATCACCATGTCGTAAAAAGCCTTATTCTACAACACCACCATCTCTTATCACAATTTAGAGCTCTCTCAAAAGATGTGCTCTATTATAAGACTCATCTGCACTCGAGAAAGTCTAGAGAACGGTTTCCTTTGTGTATTTACAGTGCACTCAGTCTACCTGTCAGGTAGCAATCAGAAATGATCTTTACTGTAAATAGTAACAAATTACCATTATCAGATTTCCAGGTGGATTAAGGAAAAGGAGTAAGTGTTTAATAATCAAGAGCCTATAGAGCAAAAGATACTTGACCACTTTCTGGTATTTGTTCTTAAACATTTTGCTATTTATTATAATTGATCATTTTAAAATATAAAAATAATATTATTTTACAGGATCTGGAAAATTCAGAAGTATATATAAAGCATACAACAGAACATATCCCCAATTCTACTACATGAAAATAGCCACAAGTGGGGCATTTGTGTGTTTATTTTCAACCATCTTAAATAAATATATTTTACATAATTGAAACTGTGTTATTCTCAGAACTTATTAGCTTAACATTTAAGTTAAATATTTCATGAATTATTTATCTGATATTAAAATTATTTATAATTTATTTAAATGGTTTTATAATAAATCACCAGTGCAGATATCTGAAATATGGTGTAAAATTTCTAACGTATATGTATATTTCAACTTTTTTCAATTTAAAATGTTCATTTAGATTTAGTTTTAAGCTTGAAATATCACACATCTATCATACAGCTGAGAAATACTGTATATTAAATACTATATATACTATATACTACACACTACTATGTAAGTGACTTCTATAAGTCACCTATAAGTTTGTTTAAACTATAAGAAACCTATAGGGCTGGTGAGATGGCTCAGTGGCGTAAGCGCCTGCCTGGCAAGCATGAGGTCCTGAGTTCAACTCGGGGTACCCACATATGAAAAAAGGGCTGGTGATATCGCTCAGCAGCACAGGTGCCTGCTGGCACACGAGGTCCTGAGGTCAATCCCTGGTACTCACAAAAAAAAAAAAAAAACTATAAGAAACCTATAAGTTTTTTTAAACAATGACACTGAAGGGATTACCTTCAAACCCAGCTAGCATAGTAAAAAGCTACCACTATATTTCAAGTCCCTTGTGTGCTTGGTCTCATTCTTTCTCCTTACAAGAACTAACAACTGACATGAATTCTGTGTTTATCATTCTTTTTCCTTCTTTACACTATTTTCCATATGTTTAGGTTACCCTGAAGAATGGATTGCCTAGATCATGTTTTCAACTTTTAACCAATAAAATAATATTTTTGCCTGGGACATATGCTAAAAACTTGACCTCATAATTTTAAGATTCACCCAAGTTTCTATACATACCCAAGGTTAATACTTTTTTTTTTACTCTTTAGTATGGGTTGTATTATTTCATTACAATTTATCCATTTTGTTTCCATGGGAACTTGTCTCCTTTTGTACATTATTAAAAATAATGCTAAGCTATGTTTTAAAAATATTTATAGTATTTTAAAATATTAAAAATATTTGCTGCTTGTCATGTTCAATTCTTTTACTTTCAAGTTTCCATTTTAACTTTTAGTTGTCTTTGTACTCATCTGGGACTTTTTTCTTTTTAAAGTGCTTAGTATCACTTTCAACTAACCGAAGATTGCATTTGTTTTTATTACTGATACATTTTTATTTAATTTTATTATCTTCTTTTGCTTTCTATTTATTCTTTATATTCTATGATTGTTTTCCTTAGGTCATTCTTCTGAATAAATGATATTTGCTTTTCTTTCACATCATTACTTTATTCTCCCTCTATTTGATTACAAATTATGTTTTTGTATTTCCTTAATTTTAGCACTAAAAATATCTTAATGTGCCAATTTTTAACAAAAGCAACAATTAATCAATAACTTTACCCTGCTCCTCTTGAATATATTTGTGACTATAATCCTCTTATTATTAAACCCATCCTACAAATATTAAAACACTGCAATATTCTTAGAGTTTATAAAGATGAATAGGACATGTTCCTTATCTGTTAAGGATGAATACTCTTAATCCAGGTGTGGTGGCAAATGCCTGCAATCCCAGGACTTGGGGTGGTGGAGGCAGTAAGATTGTGTTCTAGCTCAGCCTTGCCTACATAGTGACGTCAAGGCCAAGTCAGATTACATTAAAAAATATATATATATACATATATAAATAAAAATTAAAAAATATGAATACCCTTGTGAAACAGTTATTTAAAAATAGGACTTTATTATATCCAGAAGTAAATGGTATGTGAAATGAAATGGGAAGTTGCTTTGGAAAAGGATATTCCACCCATCCTAAAATATAAATATTTCTATAAGGGTTAATGCATTCGTTAAATCCTAAAAATGAGGAAATGTCCTGTACAGATGTAGAAATATGTTTAGGAGGAGATATTTCAGGCAACAAGGAGAGCCAAAAAAATAAGCTCAAAGGCAAAAAAAATTGCAAGCAAAACCTTAGGTAACTTTCTACTATATGGATGGTGCTGGGGCATAGACAGTAGATCTAGAAAAACTCAGAAACAATACAAAAGAAAGGCGGAGAGGAGATGCAAGACTACAGCACCTTGAAGTCCTCATTGTACATGAAGTACACAGAATAACTGAAGCAAAATTGCTAGGTCAAAGGTAAATAATGTTAAAATCTGTACTATTCAGATTGTACTCATAAATATATAGAATAACTATATCCACCGTTCACCTTGTATTGCTCTTATTCCTTTCCATTTCTCTTTTATGGTCTATTTTCCTCCTCCTGTCCTTGAAATCCAGAACACTCAGGCTACAATAAAAATATTCCATAAACTCAGTGGTTCATAAACAACAGAGATCTCTCACAGTTCTGAAGGATGGGAAGTTCAAGACCAAGGTGCTAGAAAATTCCGCATCTGGTGAGGTTCTGCTCATTGGTTCAGATGGTGCCTTCTCACTGTGTCCTCAAATGCTGAAAGGGACAGCACAGCTCTCTCTGGCTGCTCTCGTAAGTGTGCTAATCCCATTCAGAGATTTAATGCAGTGTATAGATGTGTCAAAATTAACTCAAAATTTCCTTTTTTCCTGGGAGTGTCTCCAACCTATACCCTGGAGTAGGAGAGGCAGCATGCCACCTTTGATTCTGAGCTGGCAGTCACAACTCCATATTTCCCGTAAATCCCCCGGCACAGTCTGAACTATCTATGTTTCTTCTAGAAATTTGCAGTTAAAAACAACAGTGATTTGGGTCAGACTCAAGATTTCTATATTCCTGGACTTATGACAAAAAAAAATCATTAACAGAAAATGTCATCTTAGACAATGGCTAAGAAGCATGAGTAAGATGGGGAATGAACATCTGATTAGAAGGAGGCTGTTGCAAGGAACTCTGGTCTGTGTATACAGCAAGACCTCAGAATGGCTTGCAGAGCAGACATGGAGGAACAGAAATTCTCGCCAGACATTCAATCCCTTCCCAAGACCATTAATTATCAAGCTATTCTTTTTAGTGTAGCCACATTAATCTCCCTATAACTCAAATCTCTTTATCAGTTTTCGGCTTGGGAATCTTTCCAGGTCTATTATGCTCAGCCAAACTCCTAATGTATTATATAAAGTCCTTTCTATCTCTTTCCCCCTTACTCTCCTAGTCTCAAGCCTGATGACAAACTCTGCACATTAACGTCCAGAATTGCTGAATGCACCGCACCACTTGCGTTGCTAGAACATTACATTTTCTGTTACGTATGCACATTTATGAATGACACCGATTCCAGTTTATTTTTCAGGGCTCAGCTCATGACCTCTTCCTAAACGTCAAGCAGACTTTACTTTCAAAGAACTCTACAGATTTCTTCTTAGAACATCTACAAATTCTGTTTTCAGGTGCACACGCATTCTGAGCCAACTAATGTAAAGTATTTACCATGTGTAATTTTACCAAGTAGCTAATACTACAGTTTATGAATTGAAGAGTAGAGTGCTGCATGGATTTCAGAAGCCCACTTGGACCTTAAGCTGAGCACTTACTGCAGTACAAAACCTGCACAACCACGCATAATTGACCTATTCTATTATTTTTCTCACACAAAACTAAAAACTCCCCAAGGAAAAGGATCCTGACTTTTTCACGTTTTTTAAAACAAAACCTAGCATTAATAGCTAATGAAAATAAATTTTAAGTTTATTTTTTGAATTACTGGTGAATAAAAATAAAATTATCATTTGGTTTGCATTTTTGGATTTTAAATTATTTTTGAAATTGATGAAACTAATGAATTTTTTACAAGGGCTTTCCCTTTTCCATTTGTGTGAACTCTTTCTACATAAAGGATACTAAATTTATGTTATATATCATGTGTATAATTTTCAAGTTTTCTATCTGCATTTTAATTTTATGATCTTTACACAGGCAAAAATGATAAAAACCAGAAAATCTAGTATGTCCTTTTGTGGTTTTACTCATTGCTTTTATAATGAGAAAGTCCTTCTCTTCTATTTTACAAATGAAAATATGCTTATGTTTTTCATTCTTTGTATTTAATCTGGTAACTAGGGTTTATCATGTACTGTGAATTAAATGGTATAGCTATTTTTGATAAAGGAAAAAATAAATAATATGTTTTAGGATCAAAACCAATGTGTTAGGGGAGTTCCTAGCTACATTTCCCTTGTTGACACTTTCCACCATTAAATAAAGAAAACGACCCTTTTTGTTAGATCACCAAATTCAGAATGGAAGGGTATTTTCCCTTTTCAAAACTTGTGCCTTTATTTTGTTATGATAATCACCATCAATCGGATGCTGAGGCTGTAAGTACAAACCCCTAATGTCTGTGTGCTCTTACTGTACACATATTCTTGTTCATACTTTAAATAGCTGAATAAAGTTCATTATTACCTTGTTCTGTAAGATGCGTGAGTGTGACGTCTAAGAGCTGGAGCAGCCCCTCCCTGCCGCTACTGTGCATTTGATTTCACGTCAGCCGGAGCTCACCGCTCATCCTTCTAAAGCAAGGGAAGGACATAATGTAATTTCCACTGAAGAAAACAGACCATGAAATTTCGGCTAAGCTAAATGTACACAGCAACTGCAAGAATAGTTATTTTAAAACAAAACGGAGACTTCTAAAGAAGTTTTCATCAACTTGGGATCAAACATGAAAATATAAGTGACTAGACTGTAAAATGTAAATGCCTTGAATGTAAGTGTTGTAAATGAAATAAAAAGCCAGAGTCAGCTGACTTCTCTTGGTGGCCCTGCTGTCATGCGTCAGGCTGGTTGAGCTTGCTCACTTGGGAGGCCTCCCTGGCACGTGTGGACCAACTGGGTTCCCTCCATCTGTTCCCTCATCCTCCAGCAGGCTTGGGAAGTCTTGCCCACAGGACAGTCGCCCAGTTCCGAAGGGTGGGGTTGGAATTGCAAGACCTCCCGTGGCCGAGGCTCAGAACAGTCATACTGTCACGTTTGCCACGTGCTACTGATCAAAGGCCAGCTCAGGTATAAAGCATGAAGAAGTTGAATCCACTCTGTGATTGGCAACATTGCAAAAGAAGATGGCCAGTTTGTGATTTACAGAAAGGTATACAGCTTCATCCTAGGCATTTCTACCTTGGGAATGGGAAAGTGTGTGATCCTCTTTGAACGCAGCAGGTAGAGTCACGCCATGATTTTGGCGGCTCCTAGCTGTGTTTCCCTTGTTGACCCCCTCCCTCTATTACAAAAATTTATATTCTATTACTGCATTTGCATAAATTCCATTGCCCTTTTATCGATTGGTTTATTTTTCTTATAGATAAGGTATATATATATATATATTCTATATATGATACTTTTGTCATATCTATAAATATGTTGCCAATATATTGACCCACATGAAATTAAATGGTATAGTTATTTTGATGAAGAAAAATAAAGTGTGCTTTTTTACTTTGTTGATTGTGTTCTTTGGAGCAAATTATTTCTTTAAAGTTTAATTAAGTTCAATTTATGTACCTTTACTTTTGGTGAAAATTTTAAGAAACCATTGCCTAAATTAATTAACGTTATGAAGATTCATTCTTGTGTTTACTTTTAAGATTTTTAGTTTGAAATTTTATATCTAAGTTTCTGATCTACTCTGAGTTAATGTTTTTGTATATGGTGTGAGGAGTTCAAACTTTATAATGTTAAGTGAAGTAAGTCAGACACAAGCTCAAAAACAGCATGGTTTCTCTTATATGAGGAACACAAAATGTATACATAAATGTAGAAATAAAGAGCAAAATAGAAGAGAGATAAATAGGATGTAGGGAGGAGTTTAAATACTTCCTCATATTACATATTTGTTTCAAAATATTTTAATATATAGGCTAATTTGTTTCATCTGTACTACTTGTTCATCTTAGAGCACTGAAAAGAAAGTTTTGTGTTATTATCTGTTTCTTTTTCTGTAAGTGTCTTTTTGGTTTATATCTTGTACTCTGAGTAACTACTTTGATGATAACAATACACAGTATTTTAGCTATTGTTATTCTTTCAATATTTTGTTACAAAATTTTGTTTTATTTTTCATAAAATAAAAAAAATTAAACTTTATTTTTGTACATGTGTATATTCAGTTGTCCCAGAAGCATTTGTTGAAAAGACTGTTTTCCCTCATTACATTATCTTGACATCCTTATCAAAAAATCAATTGACCAAGAGTATCAGGGTTTATTTTTGGATTCTCAAGTCTATCTATTGTCTTTTTCTAATCCACGGATATAAACTGACTTTCTATTTACCTAGGTCGTTTCAAATTTCTTTCAATGATGTTCTATATTTTTCAATGTGCAAGTCTTGCACACCTTTTGCCAAAATTATTCATAAGTAATTTAGTATTTGTAAGCACATGGTAAATTTAATTTTCTTAATTTCTGCATGGGTTTTTATTTTTTTTTCTCATCCTTAGCTATTCAGACTCTATTATAATATCAAGACAATTGAATAAGTGCCTAATATGTATAATAACAATGTTTACACATAATGTAATTTTTAAGCTGTCACAGAGAATACAGGGATATACAAAGTACCGTTCTTTCCAGAAAGTTATAAAATAATATCTTTCATTGGGAAAAAAAACATTAAATGGCAGAACATGTAATAAGTGTTTGTGAAACAGTGAATAGAAGAATGACATAGTGATGCTGATGGTGATAATGGTTTTTACGTTAATGAAAGAAAGGCCTGCTTCTGCTTACCTGCTTAGTTTGGCCCCTCCTGCCCGTGACACTTCACTCTGCACACCAGGAATCCCAAGAAACTTGAATCTCTTTGTAGCATTTCTTCCTCACTTATGGGCTACTGTACATCAAAGAATGTTCCTGGAATACTTTTCTGGGCCCTGCCCAAAGCTCCCTACTTTTACTTACTTAACTCTTCCTTATCCAGCTGGTCTCAGCCCAACTTAATTGTCACTTCCTTAGGGAAGCATTTATTGGCTTTCTATACTGGGATTTGGAGCCTGCTGTTGTTTTCTCAGAGTGATTCCCAGTTACCCCGTGTTGGGATCATCACGTATCACTTTGTCATGGCCACTGGAACATAAACTACTCAGTCTGCATTGTGCAGAACAAAGGTCAAAATCATGGGTGTTCAAATCCCTCCAAAAGAGCTAAAGAAAATGAATGAAATTACATAAAAGTTATCTGTCATTGTGGATATCCTTTAATCAACATTTTCTCTTCCTGTGCCGCAGTTTTTCAGTATTCTTGGTTCTGTTCCACCTTTCTCTTTTCTTACTCCCCCTTAATCCTCTGTTTTAAATTTTATGCCATGGATCTGTTGTTAAACATCATCTCTGTTTAGAGCATCTTGAAGGTTTCCTTTGACCTTTAAGTCATAAAACCCCTGAGGTCTTACACAAAACAATTTTGGAAACAACTCTGAAGAGGGATGCAAATCATATTGGCAGAACCCACTTCTCATCTCCATACCTACAGTTCCAACATACAAACTGCGGTTGAAATAATGCCACGTATTTAGGAAGAAAATACAATCGTTTAATAATTGGATGTAGTCACTATTTTGGTATTTTAAAAGTACACATTAAATAAATGTTTTCAAAGCAATCTCATTTTAATCTTTTCTCTCTTTCTCCTCCACACAAACTCTGACTTGCATATTTGGACCAAAATTTACTATCTCTAAGATATTATGCCTGTCACTTTAACTCCCTGATTTCTACCATGCAGAGCGAAGACATATGAGCATTAACACGTAGTTCTCATGCTTAATAGAAGGAATGAAAATTAAAACAACATTCAGGGCTGGTGAGATGGCTCAGCGCTGTAAGCACTGCCTGGCAAGTGCAAGGGCCCGAGTTCAACTCCTGGAACCCACAAACAAGAAAAGGGCCGGTGATATCGCTCAGCGGCACAGGTGCCTGCTGGCGCGCGAGGTCCTGAGGTTGACCCCCGGTACCCACAAAAAAAAAAAGATAAAAAAATAAATAAATAAAACAACATTCAAGCTGTTGATTCCTGTTCCTAGTATGTTGAATATGTGCAATTATTTACCCTCTCTCTCAGTCTTCCTTACCTCCTAGATAGACACAGCCATTGTCCCCAGTGAAATGCCTACCCAGAATAGAAACTCTATTTTTGAGTAAGCACATGGTAGATAGTTACCTTGGATAATTTGTCCATTAGAAGAAAGAAGCATTCTTAAGCCAAACAAAAATAAATTGATTTCTTATGTTTCTTTCCTTTTATTTTTATTTTTATGTTTTTGCTATTTCTGTAATGTTGATTTAAATCCAAACTTAGAAATTATGACATTCTCTTGGGATTGCTCCAGTTACCCCTCCATATATGTACTTCCCTCCAGAATGTCAGTTTTGTTCATTGACACTGCCATATTTTGCTCAAAGAGTTGAATATTTTCCAAAGCCCTGCAACCCATTTCCCCTATAAATTATTCTTATTAATGTTTTTATGCTAAAATACCTACATGTTGCATTTCTTTTAGCATAAGGGGGAATTTCATTATTTCAAAAACCCTTATAAATCAAGCATAGTGTTGTAAAAATGAAGCAATTTGGCTGGAAAAGCAAAGACATGGTTCCTGTCTGACATTTGCATCAGAAAGTCAGCCAAGCTTCTGAGTGCATTAGTCCATGGAAACAAGAGTCCTCTTATGATAAACAAGCACTCTGGGAGACAGGGTATTATCACAAAGAGGATTATTTATGCTAGTTTGAGAGACAAAAAAGGGGGGAAAATGTAATCCCTTTCAGATCTTGAGGCTGCTGATCAAATAAAAATTTCAAAGTAAATTTTTTTTGAAAATTGGCTCTGAGAGTGCTTATGGTTTTAGTCAGAGAAATAAGTGGGCAAAGGGACCTAGGTATGAGAGAACAGAGCACAGATAGAAGGGGTAATGCTGAACTCTACTGAAGCAGGGTTTTAATTCTCTTAAGCACCAGCAGCCATCCTTCCTTCATCACAGACTTCGTTGGGAATGAAATCATTTCTAGGAGAAAAAGAACCCAGACTCACAAATACTCACATCGAACTACACACTCATTTGGCAACACAGAGCTGAAGCCCACAGACAAGAAAACACACTCTCAAAATCACCTAAATGTGCTCATTATTCATTATATTTACACTGTAGTTCTGAGGTCGCACACTATCCTGGGGACCAATTACAGGGTTAAGGGGTTTAAGTCAAATTCCTAAACTTCAAAAAATAAAGTGTCTTTAAACGTGAAATGCAAAAAAAAAAAAAAAAACCAAACCAAAACAAAACAAATAATTTATTTTATTTAAAATGTTTCTAGCAGTCTTTTGTTCAAACAAGGAAAATTTCTAAAATATACAAAGAAGGCATAGTTTCTACTTAAATCATAAATCTATAAAGAAATTCAAACCTTAGAAAATAAAATAGTGAAAGAAACAAATAAATGCTTTATATACAACTTATTAGAAACAAATAGTTGTCACTTGCCACTGTATTTTGTAACTTGGGAAAATTCAAAATTATTTGAGAAATCAAAGACTAATGATAAAACACGTCAAAATTCTATACCAGTCATGGCTTCAGATTTCAGGTCTGTGTGCCACATGTAAATTCTGCAGCAGCACAAAGACACTGAACCTCTCTGTGCCTCAGTTCTGTGTCTTTACATGGAGATAACAAACACGTCATTTCAGATTTTGGATGGATTACACAGTCTCTCGTTCTAGCATAATGTCAGGCACATATTAGACATTCATTCAACAGACTTACCATACTGGAATGGAACGGAATGGAATGGAATGGAATGGAATGGAATGGAATGGAATGGAATGGAATGGAATGGAACAGGACACAGGTTGAATAGCTCTAATCTGAAAATCCAAAGTCTGAAATTAATGCTCTGAAATTTACAACGTTTTGAACACTGACATGGCATTCAAAATGTTTCAGATTTTTGAAGCATTTCAGATTTTGATTTTCAGATTAGTATTTCTCAGTCAGTAAGTTCTAAAATATTCCAAAATCAAAAAATCTTTGAAATCTGAAACATTTCTGATCTCAAGCATTTCAGAAAAGGCATATGCAAGCTGTAAGTACTTAGAATGATATGTAGATTGTATTTAAGGGATTTTATTTAATGAATATTGTATTCACACTGTGTGGGGTAGAGGTGCCTTTTGGAGAGATGAGCTCGGCAGGAAAGTTCATGAATACTCTACCTTGCAGTACCAAAGATAACAACCTAACATCAGGCAAAAATCTGCCTTTACACCAAACTGCTTGGTTTGGCTGACGCTTACCACTGAAAGGTACTTTAGTCACTTGCTGCGGTGTCATCGTATCACAAGAACTCAGATTTGATGCAGTCTTCCGTTCTATGTCCCTGAAATTTTATATTCTAAAGAATGATGCAACCTGTTAGTCTAATACTTTAAAGTGGAAGACTAACAATGGATACTGGAGTAATGGAGGGGATCAGAGTTCAATACTCTGATTGAGGTGTTAAAATTATTTTGAAGACTGTAATGAGAATGCAGTGAAAATCACATTTCTAGCACATTATAAGTTCTCAGGAAACATTGTTTATTTTAATAACTAATTAGTTTTTATAAATAATTAATTATAATAGCTCTACCTAGTCAGGCATGGTGGTGCACACATGTAACCCCAGCACTGGGAAGGATTGCCAAGAGTTTGAGGCCTGCTCGAGTTACATACTGAATTCAAACCCAGTCTCAACTACATAATAAGACCCTGTCTCAAAAAACAAACAAAACAAAATAAAACAAACTGTATATATTTTTGTACTTAGGTAACCATATTATTAGTTTTAATATTATGGTTGATGAAAATTTCAGTCAACACGTACAGTGAATGAACAATGTCACTTAGGATAAAATATCGGAGACTGAAAATATTGTACACAAAGAAACAATGGGACCCAATAAAGAGACTGAGATAGTGACGGTAAACGATACAAAGGATTTGTTCTGCTTGTTAACCAAGGAGTAGAATGGCAGGTGAGTTATGTCAGAGGAATAGAAATGGGATGAATATAGTTCCTATAGCCTATTTCTTCATCCCTGTTCTTCATTTCATCTTCCAATTGCTTGTGTCCCTGTGAGGCCTTTCATATTTACAAGTGGTTTATGTCTTTTCCTTTTCTATTAGATGATCATCATCAAAAATGCTTAGTGATAAATCTGCCCATATTAAGGGGATGTTTTGAAAATCTCTTGCCTTCTTCACTCAGGCTACAGACTTGCTATCTTACTGTGTATTTGCAAGACATGGCCTGTTATGGAATGAATTGCGTTGTCTCCGAATGTGTATGCTGAAGACCTAAGGCCCAATGGTACTGTATTTAGAGAGGGTTTTTAAGAAGACAATTAAAGTTAAGTTTGGAGCCCAATCTGAGATGTGACAATAAGAAGATGGTCATTTGCAAACCAGGAAAATGATTCTCACCAGAAGTCAACCATACAGAGACTTTGGTTTTGGATTTATATACTCTAGAACTATGAAAAACAAATTCATGTTGTTTAAGCCACTGTGTCTTTCTGTTTGATCAGCCAGAAGAGATTAATACAAAGGCCTACTAAAAGGATTGAATTAAATTTTAGACATTCTCAAAAACATGATAAATAGACCATTGAAAATGTGGATTTTATGAGCTACTCAAAAGAATTTACATAAAGTATAACTACATCTTTCTAATTAAGTATTTTGGGCAGGTGAGATGGCTCAGCGGCGTAAGCGCCTGCCTTGCAAGCGCAAGGGCCCGAGTTCAACTCCCGGATCCCACATACGAAAAAGGGGCCAGTGATATCGCTCAGTGGCACGGGTGCCTGTTGGCACGCGAGGTCCTGAGGTCGACCCCCGGTACCCACAAAAAAAAATAAAAATAAATAATTAAGTATTTTGTTGAGTTCCACACACTAAAAATTAATATATTTCTGGGCTCCCTGAGTATTTGTTACTCAACTATTCATTATTGACCACAGAAAGAAACTATCCAAAAATTATTTAAACTAGATTCTGATTATTTGGATTTTTGCTGAATGAAGGCATTAAGAGGAAGAAGAGGGCTATAGGGAAGGAAAAATATGCAGAAGTTAAACTGAGATTCTCTTTTCTCAATTGCCAAAAGTATATATTTATCATGTAAACATATTTTGAAAAAATACATATATAACAATAGTTCAACTAAGCCAACTAACATACACATTATCTCAAATACTTTTTTTTTTTTTTTTTTGGTGAGAGTACTTAGAACCTTCTCTCAGATTTTCAAAATATATTAGCAGTACATTGTTATTGGCTATAGTCATCATGTCATGAGATGAGCCAAAGAATAAATAGTACCATGTGATTTCACTTATATATGGCATTTAAAAAACTTGATCTCATAGAAGCACAATATAGGACAGTAGTTACCAGCTGGACTGCGGGGGGTGAAGGGGAAGGTTAAGGAGATGTGGGTCAATGGATGCAAACTCTCATACAGCAGAAATAAGTTCAAAATATTTCTTACTGTTATCCCAACCTCTCTACTTCTCTGCAGTTACTTGCCACAAAAACTTATAAGAAATCCTGCTTTAAGGGAGAATGGTAGGGTAAAAGAGAAATGTCAAAGCCAGCAGAACCTAGTTAAACCTTATGTAATAAGAAATATAAAATAATTTCAAAATAAAAAGCTATAAAATAAAATTAGACAACTAACTGAAAATGTGTAACTCTCAAGAGAAGTACATAGGATTATTTAAAAATAGTTGATGCTGCTTGAATTTTTCTTCCATGAATGGGGGAGGGGAGCACGGGAACTAATTGTGCACTGCTAACTATGTCATATTTATGCACCAATATATTCCCTAGTATTCACGTTATTGCTGGCCCTAAAAAACTTTCTCTTTCATATAACTTTTATTATCATTTTCCTAGAGAGAGAACTCAAAAACCATTGTGTAAGCAATTCTTCCAAACATATATTTATTTACCCTGAACAATTTTTAGACAATTTCATGGCTCGTGGACATCTGACCTCAAACTTTTGGCAAATTGCTAGGCCTTGTCCAATCATTTTGCTCCTACATTTTTTATTATCTTGTCATCCTCGTATTTTCAGGGTTGAATTTATTTTGCTTGTAAATTTATATTACTTGTGTTCTCACGGTTGTTCTCTGAAACTGAAAATTCAACTAAAGCTGATGTTTAAAAACAATGGAGACTTCAACTACCCATGGTACAGAGGAGAATCTTTGAAGCCTGTATAATCAAGTAATTGAAAACAAATTGCCCTTGTTTTCAAGAGCTTAAATCTAGCTACTACTTGCAATGATTTAATCTTTCTCCTGTTATGTCACCTCCCACAGGACTGCTTGCAAAACTCAGGCTTTGCCAAGGGCACATAAAAACTGCAGCTACCTGTTTTCTGATGGGTTGCAAAACGACATTGTGTTGCTAATATTTTCCTTTTCTTCTATGCTGAAAATCTAGTGTGATGATGCATTGATTATAATTATCCTTCTATGATCTACTCATTTAAGTGACTTTAACAACTTCTCTCTGAATTTCAGTTATCTGATCCACTGAAGGTGAATGATAAGATCTACCTTTAAGAATTATTGCCGCAACATAAAGAGATACAGATTAGTATCCATTCTTTCTTTTAATAATTAAGCCTCTCTTAGGGGCCGGTGAGATGGCTCAGCGGCGTAAGCGCCTGCCTTGCAAGCGCGAGGGCCCGAGTTCGACTCCCAGATCCCACATACGAAAAAGGGGCCGGTGATATCGCTCAGCGGCACGGGCGCCTGCTGGCGCGCGAGGTCCTGAGGTCGACCCCCCGGTACCCACAAAAAAATAAAAAATAAAAAAATAATAATAATAATTAAGCCTCTCTGCTTCAGCAGAGCACATGGCTTCCTGGTTATAAATTATGTGTTTTGCAAATACTAAGACCCTATGACTAAGTTCTGGCCAATGATATGTGAAATACATGAAATTTCCACTGCTGGGTGGTGTCCTTAGAAGAAAGTTTTGTTCTCACTCTGTCATTTTTCCCATGCGTTGGGAAATGTGTGAACCAACTTTGTCAAACAGACAAAGGATCATATTGGGGACTGACAGAGAAATAGGAGAGAAAAAAATCTGAGTACCTAACAAATCTCACAAAGTTAGGTCTCTAAACTAGCTACTGGAGCGAAATTTCACATAAAACTCATCTACGTTGTTAAAACAGTCGAAGTAAAATCCAAAGTAAGCCAACATATGTTCCTTGTTTCATGACTGAAGTATGGTCCTGCCATTAAGTGAACTGGTTCCTAAATGAGGAATTGTATATAGTATGTACAAGATTCAGAACAAAGAAATGGTCAAAGGAAACTCCAACTTGATGGCTTTGTGTTTATTTACATAACTCCTACTTGAAGTACTGTAATGTATAACAGAACATAAAAGGACAGCACTGTACTGTACAGTAGAATCAGCAAAAATTACGATACTGTATAAACAAGGTGTATTGTACCAGAAAAAAGACACTGAGGCTCTATCAAGAAAATGCACAGAGCTATACCAAAAAAGAGAAAGGTCGTAAGTCCGAGAGGTGGGTTGTAATACTGAACTGTCGTTAACCAGGTAGGTCGTTAAACAAGAAATATCTGTATAAATCATGACGTGCATATTCTGAAGCTAGTCAGAACATTACTTTATTATCTCTCCCTTCCTCTCTTGGGGGAGCCTCCCAAAGAGAGGGATCTCAAAGTCCGTTTCCATGATATTGCTGAAATCCAGACATGCCCTGCATATGAGTATAGGGCAGGAGTCCAGATGAAAGGACATCAGAGTTCCAAGCATTTATCGCTAGCGAGTTGGATATTGCTGCCCCATTTTATTGATTACTGTCCCATTTTAAGACCCAAGGAAGGTTAAGTGATTTTTTTCCATTATCACTGTGAAGAATTCATCAAATTTAATACAGAGAGAAGGGTGGGGAGAATTTTTTAGTATATATTATTGGGATGGAAATTAGAGACGCGTGTTAAGTAATGCATGTTGTAAGGAAGGGCCTCGCCATTGAAAGCAAATAATATAAAACAGTGAAGCATAAACTCTAAGTGTGCAGCATTTGTGAAGATGCTCCTCAGACAAGTTATTTGAGCACGTGTTTAAATGCCTACAGTTTCCCTGCTTTTTCCCTTCACTCAGGTTGACCTTTAGCTGTTGGTTCAAATATTGCTTTTCCTCTGAATTCTTCCCTGGTTTTCCAAGGCATTTAGATACTCGTTGTGCTGTAATTTCACGTGATGGATCTTAACACTGATCACAATCTCTGATGTGCCTTGGCGTCTCTCTTCCTCAAGATGGAAATAATTTGATTTTTCTATCCTATATCTCAGCTCCAAATTGGCGCATAATAGATTCTCAATAAATACTTTAAAATAAATAATGTTAATTGTACTTTCAGCCCTTACAATGTACCACGAATAGTTTTATTAATTTATTTGGTCTTACCTGGTAAGAAGTATTATTAACCTTAATCCACATATGCAAAGTTGAAGTTTAAGTAACTTGTCTAAGATTACAGAGCCAGTAGGAATAAAAAGATTAAACTCATGAAGTCTGTGAAGTCAGTTCACAGCACTCAATGGTATCTTTATGCTATTCTCGAACTGACTGAGAAAATGAAAAAAGAGGGTCGTTGTGCACCTATTTTGTCCTTAGTGTGCTAGGCATAGAAAGAAATACAAGTCATTACCTCTGGCCCTCAAAATAGATATTTTATTTAAAGGCGTGCAAAGAATACAAATATGTGGGAAAGAGGCAGGAAAATGATTAAATATCTAATAGATATCTCCAAGTCTCTCTTCCACTTTTTTCTAAATTCACGAAGGCAAATGATGAAATTCAAGGATCTGCCACATGATGGTAGTGTAAAAACTCTTCTCTCCATACACATATTAATTTCTTGTTTCCTTAAGATGATGAACAACCTAGTCATAAAAATTACTAGTTTTTTTAATAAAAGAAAACAATACACTATGAGCTGGAGTTAGCGTAGATTTTCAAAGAAACAAATCATGCCATAAAAATGGCTTTTTATGTCCTACTATTCAGAGATAAATTGATAATGGAAGAATTGCAGAAGTATTGGATTATTTTTGATTTATTCTGCCCAAGTTAGTGTCTCAGGAAAACTTGCTCTTATATTAGGCAAAATTGCTCCAGGTGTTGGATGAGCACTGTCAAATAGATTGCATACTAACTGAAAGGTCATAAAACATAACATAATTGCAAATTGCTTGGCATTTAGATGAAAATGGTCAAACTACAAGAGTTTATGAAGCAGACATAACCCAAAAACCATGACTATATTTGATATTTTTAGCAACCTAAATGTAGACAATCTGTTTCGTGAATAGTAAACTGAAATACCAAATAAAACAGTAGTCAAAGGGATTGTCTTTCACCTATCTAATATTCATTCTTTTTTACGTCAGTACATAATACCACGTTATTTTCATAATTCATTTAACCACATATTAATTTGGGTGATACGTGAGAAGAAAGGAGCCTACATTTATTCAGTGCCCAATAGGTGCCATGTTTTGAATGAGTAATCATTCTCTATAATTTGTGTAAAGAGTCTGGGACACAACCTGGCACACGCAAAGCATTGATCACAGCCATTATTATCATTGTCTTAGTCTCACAGCAACTCTTAAGAGGTAGGTAGCATGAAGAGCATGTGCCTAAACATCTGCAAGGTCTGAAAGCAAACTTTGTTCCACCCCTTAGTATTTTGTAGCCTGGGGCTAGTTTGTTAAATATTTTACACTTCAGATCCTCCATCATTGAATTAGGGATCATACCTGTCTTTTAAGATTGCCATAAGGATAAAAGTTAATGAATTGAATTTGTTTATTAACATTCCTGGCAAAATAAAACTTCTCATCAAATGGGTGTCGTTATTGTTAAGAAAATCTCATTGCCCTTGCAGTTCACTGCTTCAATTTCAGTTTCAACTGGTTGTTCAGAAGCTATTTATATTTTTAATAAAAACTCTGATTGTATGTTTATAATCTTCCATGATTAAAAGCATATACATCCATAATCCCCAGCCCCACAAACTTATATCCCTAAACCCCTAAGCAGGTTTTTCTTCTATATTACTTTTTATACTGCCCTATTTATTGGAGACATACCAGATGTTTGGAGAGTGGAGAGGTCATTTAAATTACTGTTCAATGTCAGACGTGGTAAATTACTCATCCTACACAAACATGTTCTTAATGTTTATAAGCATTTTGCATTGCCATTTCTTGCTTTAAAATCAAAGATAAAATTATTTGACATAACAGTTTTGATTTACAAATTCTATGAGATTGACTTAAAAATATTACCTATTTTCACAATTGAAAATATTAACTTATCTGGTTTGAGGCATAATGTACATTTTAAAAAGTATTTTATTTTAATTCTGTAAATTCCTTCTATCTTTAATTTAATTAAAAGCAATTATCATTTACTGATATGGCATACCCCTCTCTCTAAGAATTTAAAATCTATTGGTAAAACAGACTAGTTAGAGACTGTAATAATCATTAAAGAAAATATTTATTTAGTTTCATTTTTAACGTATTTAGTATGTATTGCTACAAAGGTAATATTAACTATGAATCTAATTCAATACAATTCTATTATAAAGTTGAATATTACTTTATGCCCTTTTCTTTTTTTTTTTTTTGTGGGTACCGGGGGGTCGACCTCAGGACCTCGCGCGCCAGCAGGCGCCCGTGCCGCTGAGCGATATCGCCGGCCCCTTTTTCGTATGTAGGATCCGGGAGTCGAACTCGGGCCCTCGCTCTTGCCAGGCAGGCGCTTATGCCGCTGAGCCATCTCACCGGCCTGCCCTTTACAATTAGTTATAAATAATTATCCAGTTTCAAACCTTCTAGCTTAGTTATTTTTTCTTTGTGTCTGTGTCAATTTTCTTGTTTTTCCAATATAATTGATCAACTCCATCAGAGTTATCCTTTGTGGTTAAGAACACTGGTATGGAGTTGAACCTGGATCACTATAGAAATCTTTATCAACAATGACGTAGATTGCAAGAAAATATGGATATTTTTCTGAACCTAGGATGAAAATAAATAAAAAAGGTAGGATTCACTATAAATCAACTTAGATATATTAGTGATTATGTAGTTAACATTCAACACAATGACTCTCTAAGTATTCACTGATTAAAGTCATCTGTGATGTTTATTAAGTAGAATGAAATATTTGGAAACTATGAGTATAGGGAAGTGGATATATGATCAGTGCCCAGCGTCATCCAGCCTCCTGTCTAAATGTGAGTAAGGAACACAAGTGTCCCTCAGTTTTCTCTACCAGAGATTGAGTCTCCTGACAGTGGGATGAAACTTACATTGATCTCAGAAATCAAGGTTCAGATGCAGAGTCAAGATCATACTGTACCTGAGCCAGTGAGATGGCTCAGCAGCATAAGCGCCTGCCTGGCAAGCGCGAGGTCCTGAGTTCGACTCCTGGTACCCACATAAAAAATAATAATAATAAAGATTATACTATACCCATCTCACAGTCTTCATGCATTATACTAGATATTTTTCACATATGTTATGTATTTTTTATGATCTTCTCCCTGTACTTCAAGAATGCAAAGCAGATCTTGTTATATGCCTTTTGAAAATGAGAATATAATCCTCAGAAAGAAATATTTTTACAATATGACATTACTAGTAACTGGAGGAGTAGAAACTAAGGTTCATTAGCTTCAAACTTTATAATGTAATCTTCCAGTAAAAATATTTAGGTAATTTTTTTCCATTTTAACTCCTAAACCTCTTATAGTCTCTCTATTACACAGCTGCCTTGTGTTCTAGATTATTCTAATATGTAGATTATTCCTCCACTCCCTCTCAGCTCTCAGTTTCTTAAACATCTTTCCTTCCATATTGATGCCAACCCACCTATCACAGTCACTCATTCCTGTAGCTGTACCTCAACCTTGCCATTTTCTCCTGTGGTGTTTGTACGATTTTCATTCTGTGAACACCCCTCTTTGACAAGCACCTCCTTTCTTTCCATTTTACTCTCTCTAGTATTCCAACCCCAACAATTCAGTACTTCCGTGTTCTAAAAAATCAATGATCTTATTTCCTCTCACTCTTCATCTTAAAATATTCAATGGCTATATTCCTTTCCTTCTCTATAACATGTACTCTCTTTTCTCACCCTTCCTTTGTTGTGTGTTGTTCTGAATATTAACACAGAGATGGTTAAGGATTTATAATACATGCTATTGACAGAGAGAGCTGAGAAACCGCAATTCCATCTTTCCAACATGCTATGGGATGGGCAAAACTCTCCTTATTTTATATGAGTATAAAGTACGCCTTGTAGGATTAATTTACCCAATATCAAAACAATTGAAACACAGAGTCATAATTTTCACCCAGCTTTTCTCAGGTGATAAAACTATGTAGAAATATGCAGTTTCAGGAATCCAGAAACCTCTAGATTGCAATTTGAAAACAGACTGTATATAATGAATTCAATAGAGTTGTTTAAAAAAGTAATTGGCAGCTCATAAGTATAATATACATGTAGACTGTGTTAATATTATTAAAGATAATATATTTTCATCTACTAGTTCATAAAAAAGACACTGAAATATATAAAACAAATAAAAAAAAAACAAAATCTTCAACATAGAAATTATTATTAGTATCCTTAAATTCAACGAAGCTCACCACCTAGTATGAAAAATTGATCAGAACAATTATAAATTAATGAGGAAAGTGTGCTAATAAGATCCAAACAAGGTCTAAGAAAAGCATTTAACCCAGCCGGAATAAAGGCAGAGCCAAATCATGGAAGTTTCCAGACCTGCCTGGGATAATGAAAAAATGTAAATAATTAACAGTAGTAACATTTTCTCATGGCTTATATCTAGATGTCCCCCAAAACCTCATGCAGTCCTAGGTAGAGCTTTTCCAATGTAGCTAGATCTAGGGTGTATGAATGTAGATTTAAGATGTGTGATTACTAAATTAGTTCACTGATTAGTTTTGGGTATGGATAATGAGGCCCACCCTCAGTGTGGGTGGCACCAACCAATAGGCTTGTTGCCTGCGTGGAATATAAAGGGAATAAAGGAAGGCAGGCCTTCTGCCTCCTGCTTGCCCTGCCATGCCATCCTGGCTTGGAGGCAGCCTACTATGCCCTGAAACCTCTGCAAACTGCAAGTGAAACAAGTCTTTCCTCCTCTAAGTTGTGTATGTTAGGTATTTTGTCCCAGCAATAACAAAACAACTAAGGCACTTTTATTGTTGTACTTGTCAGTTTCTGGAATTTTCAACCCATTCTCTCTCTCACCCAGGCCAGCAAAAATTTCACATCCCACATTGTAAGAGAAATTTTCCCTTCTGGGAATGCACAGTCTGTACTGTCCCCCTCCTCCCAATGTTCCGGGAATTGAGCTGTTACAAAGCTACCTAAAGTAGATAAAAACAAAACAAAGCTGACCACAGGCCAGGGAACTGGGCTGCAAGATAACGACTGACCCTGGGCTAAGAAATTTGCAAGGATTGCAGATTGTGCTGTTCCAGACCACCTGCTGCCCATATTAGAAAACATCCTCCCCGCTCGGTCGGCCAGCCTAAAAACTCCCGTATGAGTGTCTTCTCCCAATGAATGTAAAAAGCTGTTTAAACTAACCAATGCTATCTGCTTCTGTAACCGCGCTTGCAAAGACCCCTCCTCCCTTTGTTCTATAGACATATAAGCCCTGCACAGACAAACCTCGGGGCCCACTGTTCCTGCGTGTTCAGTGAGCCCCACGCATGCTTGGATAATAAAACCCCTTGCCCTTTGCATGAGAGAACGCTTCTTGGAGTCTTCCTTCACGCGGCGGGCATCCCGACCCTAACATTTTGGAGGCCCCAGCGAGATCGGGGATTGTCCCCTGCGTTGGAAGACTTCAACAGCCACCTCTTGGGGTAAGTACGGCCGTTTCTCTCTCTCTTTGCCTCTCTTTGTCTTACTTTCACTTTGCGGTCGCCTAGTTTTTGTTGTGACTGGCACCAAGACGCATGAGCTCTTGGTCCAAGTGACTTGCCTCTGGGCTTCTGGGTCACAAGTCACTTCCCCGGGGGACGCCTCGGGGATTATAGGTCCATAGGGCCTATTCAGCGGGGGATCCCCCGGTCGTGTTTCTACATAGACTCCTGGAGCCTACCTCGTGGGCTCCTGAGGGTCTGTTCAGCGGGGGATTCCCTGGTTGTAACTCTTTCACTTCCTCTTCTGGGGAAGTTGTGTACGCCGGCATTTGTCTATTATCTTGGTCTTAGTGTTTGTCTGTCTTTATTTGTTTGGCGCCACTAACCTCTTTTGTTCCACAGCACCCACCATGGGCAATAAGGAGGAGACCTCAATGCCTCCTTGCCTGGCAGCTAACCCTTGGGGGGTCAAGGCGCCAAAAAGCTGATCTTCAGCTGGCCCCCCCAGATCAGCTGCAAGGCAGGACGCAAGGCTACAAGACAGAGACAAATGAATTCCCGCCTCCCAACCAAGATAAGCGCGCTTGTAATTGGGTTTCTGATTTGGCAATTTGCCCAAGGCTCATCCAGGTATCTGTTCTGTGCTAGCGTCTGTTCTGTTTAAACCTGTGAGAGCTAGGCCACCGGATATGGTGTTTTGCCGTCTATCAGAGGTCATCCTCTGAATCTGTTCTAAATTTGAGGTCGGGAGCGATATGGTTATTGTTCCCGGGATTATCTGTTTTTGTGTGTGTGTGTGCATGTTCCTCCCCTGTGTTACATCTGTTATCCCCCCTGCGCCTGCGCTTCCAAGTCACTGTTACCAGAAGAATTCAACCTGCTGGCAGGAGACCATTTGTTAGTCTCAAAATTTTGTTTACATTTCAGATTAAATGGAGAAGACAGGACTTGCTTAGATAAATTGTAATTGTGGGTTACTGTGTTGTCCAAGTCATTGACATAATGGGTTCTGCTGGTAGTAAGTCAACTCTTTTAAAATGTATGCTTAACAATTTTGATAAGTTCAAAGTGGATTATAGAGTTAAGATAAAAAGTAAAGCTCCAAAACTTCTGTGAGCTTGAATGGCCCACATTCAATGTGGGATGATTAGCTAAAGGGTCACTCGACCCCCAGATAATATTGTCACCGGAAAGCCTGAGCACCCAAATTAGTTTCCATATATAAACTGGTTGTGTGTGGTGCAAGTGCTGCCCCAATGGCCAGCCTGAACGTCACCAGCCTGGCGCTGCCTGCAAGCATCTAAGAAAGTTTTACAGGAGAAATCTAATTGCAAATTTTGACTAAATGGCACTTATACTTTTGGTTTTCAGTTTAAACTGAGGTACATAAAACATTTCTTGTACACTACAAACTCCTGAGTGACGATTAATCAAAATTACTATCTAAAAGGAGAAATATAAATGCCTGCTTTGTCAAAACATCAAATAAGCTGAGTAAGCCACAATGGGAAACACAAGCTGGGTGCCCTGGCTCAAAACACCTGGGACAAAAACCTTATCCTGAAGCATGCTTTTCTCTTTCTCTGCACACAAAGAGGGTCTCTGCTCTTGAATCACAAATGGCTGCAACATTTGCAGCTAGCGGGAAACTGGGCGTAATTGTAACAACCCAGGAACAAGGGGTCAAAATAAGTTTTGACAAAGATATATCAAGGAAATTTATATAAATGATATTCTTACAGAGAGAATGCTAAGAGAGTAAAAAAAAGGTTTAAATATGTGACAGAGGGTATGAAGATGACTGAGCTGGAAGCTACACAGAAGAAAAACATGAAAGTTGTCAGTATTTTTATGAAGAAATTTATTTTTTGTTTCTTCCAAATTCTTATGAGAGATCTCTGCTATTGACCTACAAATAATTCTGACTAGTCTATTTGTAATTTCAAACTTCTAAAATTATAAGAGTTACTATAATTTAATTTGGCCAATATATATGAGTGCACTCTGATTTTTTAAATTTGTCTGTATGTTTTGTTTTTCTGTGTGCCCAACCTGTAAACAGCTGTTTTATTTGAGCTCAACAAATTTTCTTTTTACATTTTTGGATTTTTGAAATGTTTGTCTGGTATCCTTCCACCAAAAGTTGCCAGCTGGCCAAAATTATGTTAAAATTGGTTTTATAAATGTAATGCATGTTTTGTTTATTGTTTATTGTTTATTGTTATATTATAATTTGAGAGCTTCTTGTTGTTCAAAATAATGTGTTAAGTGATCTGGTTTTCATAAGTCATCAAAAATTGTTAGACAAAATGTATTATTGTGATATGTTTACATTGGTCATCATCAACAGGTTAAATTTTCTAAAACAGGACAATGAGGTTTTCTGATTTAAAGATGTTCTGGTACAAAACTAAATTAAGAAACAAAAGTTTTTATATGGCAATGACAATTCAGTGTTGCTGATCTCATAGTATATTAAGTGTATTCATACCTTCCAGATGTACAGGTCTTCTGAAATATAAAAACTGGGATTGTTTACAGAGATAACATTTTCTTTCTTTCTTTCAGATTCAGACACCTGCCTTTGCTTGTGCTCCAGATATTTATGATAAGAGGTTCATACTAATATAAGGTCACCAGTCAAATGATAATTTTTTAACAAAAACCTATGTGATGTATATGCTATATACGTGCCACAGTACTTAGAGATGCCTAGATATTAAACAGTCCAGATAATGTCATAAAATTTCTTCAGTGATGTCCTATTAAAAGACAAATTAGATAAAAGCATCCTATGTACTAGATAAAGATAATTGACTAAAAAGCTCAAATTTGTGTGCAGACTGCTAAGTTTCTAGGATTTATATTAAAGGATAGAACACACTCTCTGCCAATCTCATACACTCAGGCCATTCAGGGCCTCCAAGTGCCGGTGACCAGAAAGGAGTTGAGGAAATTTCTGGGAACCATTGGGTAATGTCGCCTTTGGGTCCCTAATTTTACAGCAATAGCGAAGCCCCTCTATGAGGCTTTAAAAGGAGAAAATACCCTCTGTTGGAGTAAAATCCTAAATGACCGGCTGCTTTTGAGGATTTGAAAGACAGACTGGTAAGCGCCCCCGCCTTGGCACTACCTGACATCACGAAATCCTTCCAGCTGTTTGTCCATGAAAAGGACGACATTGCTCGGGGTGTTCTTACACAAACACTGGGACCCTGGAAATGCCCCGCGACATATATATCTAAGAGACTGGACTCCGTGGCAGCAGGATGGCCTTCCTGCCTGCGTTCGACTGCCACCACAGCCATTCTAGTAAAAAAGCTGACAAATTGACTTTGGGACAAAAGCTAAGTGTGTTTGTGCCCCATGCAATAGAGACTTTATTGAGAGGACCTGGAGGTAAATGGATCTCAGGAACCAGGTTGGCCCAGTACCAAGGGACCTTGTTAAAAGACCCCAGGTTAATTATCAAGACTGTGCAAGCTATTAATCCTGCCTCTCTTTTGCCCACTTCCCTGGAGCCACCTGAACATGACTGTGCTGAAGCCATTGAGATGGTGTACTCAGCCCGACCAGACTTGCAGGATGTGCCCCTTCAGGACCCGGACCTGACCCTCTTTTCAGATGACAACAACATGGTAATCGATGGGGTTTAGAGGGTGAAAACAACGGTTGTCACCTTAGAGCGAACCATCCAGACAGAGGCTCTGCTTCCTGAGACAGTTTACGATATAGACCTGATGTGCTTCGGTGACTGAGAGGGGCACTAACTGATCCCACAACAACCCTGTCTCCTGGCAACACAACGACTAGGTGTCCGGAGACAAGGAACTGTGCCATCTAAAGATGTTAAAGTGGATTTTACTAAAATTAAACCCACCAGCGGAAATAAGAGATACTTAGTAGTTTTGATTTGTACCTATTCAGGATGGGTGGAGGCCTCCCCACTAAGACTGAAACATCGAAAAAGATGATAAAAGCTTTGATGGAGCTGATCATTCTATGGTATGGGCTCCCCATAACGGTAGGTTCAGATAATGGACCTGCTTTTGTGGGTAAAATGGTCAAAGGCCTTACAGCAGTGCTGGGGCTAAAATAAAAACTCCATACTATATATTGGCCACAAAGCTCAAGCCAAGTAAAAAGACAAAACTGTACTTTAAAAACCACCCTGACAAAGTTGTGCCAAGAGACTGGGGCTAACTGGGTTACTGTGCTCCCCGTCAGCCCTCTTGCAGTTGCGGTGTACACTGTACTGAGGTGGACTAACTCCATTTGAGATAATGTTTGAGAGCCTCCCCCACTGATACCTGTTTTAAATAGATTATAGGAGATGGGAACTTTGAACTTGCACCAACAGATAAAGGCGCTGCACCAGATGCTTCAGAAACTTCAACAGACTGTTATGGAAACATCTGATCCCCATGCCCACACCAGTCCGCTCCTTCAAATCCAGGAGACCAAGTCCTGATTACAACCTAAAAAAGGAGCCTCTCCAACCAAAGTGGGAGGGACCCAACGAGGTGATCCTAACCACTCCCACTGCTCTTAAAGTTACAGGCTGTGCTCCACGGATTCAATGCTCCCAAATCAAGATATGGACACCTGAGCTTGCAAAAGTGCGACCGTCTGCCCCAGAGACCTTCAGACCTCGAGGCACCAAGAGACTTCAGCAAAAGCTGCTGCAGCTAAACACCAACATGACTCTGGTCACCGCCATCACCCTGTGTAGCCTCCTCCCCTTTGCTCTCCTCCGGGCCAGATGCACTCCCTATGTATCGGAAATTTCCCCTTTGAAGCCATGTTTGGCTGACCTACCCCTCCGTTACCTAAACTAGAGATTACAGATCTTACTAATCAGGATCTCGTTAAGTCCCTTCAGGCTCTACAGCCCGTGCTCTCCTCCATCCATCGGGTGTTCCGCCAAAAACACCCACCACCTGACCCACCGACCACAGAACCTGCTCAAGCGGTGGAGCCAAGTACCCAGGTACTCTTCAGGCGATTTCTGGAAAGACCGCCTGGATCCACCATAGCCACTTCAAAGTGCTGCCGACCTCAGTCTCTCCACCCACAGAACCAGATAAGTAAATGATGGAAAGGGGAACCAACACCCTAAAGATTAAGCTAAAAAATGTTCTGCTTGACCACGTATGTGTTAATGTCACTGATGTTATTAATATTGCTGCCCCCACCTGTGATGAGTGGCCTGAAAGCCAAAAATCTGGCTTTCACTCTCCTTCCTGTAAACTGGACTGGGTTATGTGTCTTAACTTCTCTTTTGCCTGATTTAAACATTATTTCAGGAGATAAACCCATACCTATTCCTGGCTTCAAATATATAACCAGATTGACATTGTAAAACTAATGCTCATCAGACAACAGTATACATTTCTAGATGATCCTAAAAACGGACACTCCGATCTCTAAGATTAGAGATTCCCAAAAACAAAAAGGGGGGAATGTAAGAGAAATTTTCCCTTCTGGGAATGCACAGTCTGTACTGTCCCCCTCCTCCCAATGTTCCGGGAATTGAGCTGTTACAAAGCTACCTAAAGTAGATAAAAACAAAACAAAGCTGACCACAGGCCAGGGAACTGGGCTGCAAGATAACGACTGACCCTGGGCTAAGAAATTTGCAAGGATTGCAGATTGTGCTGTTCCAGACCACCTGCTGCCCATATTAGAAAACATCCTCCCCGCTCGGTCGGCCAGCCTAAAAACTCCCGTATGAGTGTCTTCTCCCAATGAATGTAAAAAGCTGTTTAAACTAACCAATGCTATCTGCTTCTGTAACCACGCTTGCAAAGACCCCTCCTCCCTTTGTTCTATAGACATATAAGCCCTGCACAGACAAACCTCGGGGCCCACTGTTCCTGCGTGTTCAGTGAGCCCCACGCATGCTTGGATAATAAAACCCCTTGCCCTTTGCATGAGAGAACGCTTCTTGGAGTCTTCCTTCACGCGGCGGGCATCCCGACCCTAACAACATCACTGTTGTTCTTTCCATGTACTTTAGAGGTTGAACAAACAGGGAAAGAAGAAAAATGGTCGGAGGAGAAAGTCAGCAACCGCTGAGTGAGTCATCCTGTCAGCAGTCCTGTCCGTCAGTGTCCTCCAGGGGCATCATGTTCATTCCAGCTGCAAGGGGTAAGTTCATGAAAATTAGCTAAATACTGAAAGGAAAGAGTAGGGTTGAGATTATTATAACAATATGAAATTTTCTGAAATCAAGACACGTGTGAACTTGAAATAAAACAAAGGAATTTTAGCATCTGAGGTTATTGTCTTTGCCTCTTAAAGCCCACGTGGTGTCTTTCATAATAGTTGACTGGCTGATTCACTCGCCTCCTCAGCAGGTGCCTCTGTATATCGCCATGCTGGAGACAAAACACGGCTTCTACCTACAAGTCTACTTCTTTAAGCCTCATGCCTGAGGTCAGCCACTTAATAGTTATATCTCTATATTGCTAAGCTAAATTTTTGAAGGGGAAAATTTTAACATTCCAAGTAATATGGTAGGTGTTATGGATAAAATAGCAAAACAAGAGAAGATTTCTACTCACAAAGAACCCAGTATGTACTGGGGAATACATACAGTGGTACCTCAGTTCATGAACTCAATTCTCTCCACAGTTCTGGCCACGAACTGAACTAGATGACAACTGAATCGAATTCCCCTATAAGGGTAACATCGAACCTAACCACTGAATTTGATACAGTTTTCATCCACCCTAGTTTGAGACCAGAAGCGTCTCAATCAATGATTCATTTGTTTGTTAATTATCCCTTTCTTTCAACAAAGGGATCTTACTGAGCATATTCTACGAACCTAGTAGTGTGTTATAAAAAAGATAAACAGAAACAAACATCTTCTCTGTTCTTAAGGAACTGGAGGTTGTTATTTAGATGTGGGTCAATCATTGATCAAGTAACCCCACAACTATTAATAGATATGAGGTCATGTATTACAATACTGAGTTCATAGTACTATAACGCCATCTAACACACATTTCACGTTATCCAAGAAGTCTGGAAAATTCATTAAACCTGGAACGATTGAGCAGAAATATGAAGGATGCACAGGCAAATTAACAAAAACAGAAAAGACATCCCAGGTACAAGGTAAAAAGCTTGAAAAACATCCTAAATGTCCTGGGAGGCAGGGGGTTCAACCACAGAGATACAAGAGAGCCTTTATGGCTGGCCCACAGAGTGTAAATGTGTAGATAAAAGAACTATGGCTTACCAGGACTTCATCATGCTGTGCATATTAGGGCAGAGAGAGTAATGGGAAGACATTCAAAGTTTTTAAAGATATGAATCAATGCCATTCAGTTTATGCTTAGAAAATCTAACTCTGGCTGCAGCACAGAGAATGGACTAGAGTGAGTAACGTTATGATTGTTAAATTTGGTGTGTTGTCTTGGCTGAATTGTGGTGCCCAGTTGTTTAAGCAAATGCTAATTTAAATGTTGCTGTGAAGGTTCTTTGCAGATGTGATTAACATCTACAATCAGTTGACTTTAAGTAAAGGTGATCACCCTCAGGGGATATATTTCATTTAATCTGTTGAAGCCCTTTATAGCAAAATTATGGTTTTCTAAAGAATAAGAAATGCTGACTCAGGACTACAACATACTGTAGAAACACAGTCTTATGTCCCTATCCTGCTGGTCTTCCCTATAGATTTCAAGATCAAGACTTCAACATAAGGCTGGACATGTAGCTCAGTGGTAGAGCACTTGCCTCGTGTAGGTGAGGCCCTGGGTTTAATGCCTAGCATCACCACAAAAAAAAAAAAAAAATTTCAATATAACCTCTAGCTTGAAATTTCAGATTGACAGCTGGCCTTCCCTATAAATTTCAGATTTGTCAGCCCCATGAGCCAGTGAGCCCAGTACTTAAGATAAATCTATTTTTATAGAGATTAATATAAAAGTTTCTCTGGAGAACCCTGACAACCCTGACTGACACAGAAGGGAAAAGGACAATTTTGCAATCAAACCAGTAACAGTTTATTATTATTTGGAGATGTTCTGTGATAGAGAGGGAGGGAAGCTGCCACATTCTAAAGAAGTTAAAAAGATAAAGTCAACAGAATTTGGTGTTGGGTTGAATCTGGAAGGGAAGAGTGAGTTAAGTAAAATTACAAAGACTTTGTTTCAAGGCTATAGTGATACTCATCAGAAAAGTGCTAGCTTGAATTCAGAGATTCCGCCAATAATTTTAAGATGATAAGAGACATAGACAGTAGTCTATGTCAGTCTAGAACTCAGAGGAAAAGTATGGGCTAGAGACAATGTGTCATCTAGACACAGCCAATGTCATCTAGACACAGTCAATGTCATTCAGATATAGTCAATGTCATATAGATACAGCCAGTATCATCCAGATACAGTCAATGTCATCTAGACACAGCCAATGTCATCCAGATACAGTCAATGTCATCCAGATATAGTCAATGTTATCCAGGTACAGCCAGGGTCATCCAGATACAGTCGTCATCCAGATACAGCCAAGAGTATCTAGATGCACACCATTGGGTATGGGAACCATTGATGCAGAAGAGATAACTCGGCAGGGAGCAGAGGAGATGAAAAGGATCAAGGTGAGGAAGACTTCAACCATGAGTGTTCTTAAATCTCGTACCTATCCTTGCTTCCATGCACGGGACACCATAGGAATCACAAGCCCCTCTTTCTAAGATTTCATGCTAAGGCCAAGGCAGTTGTAGCTAAAAGGGAGAACTGAGTTTTTTAGACAAACCTGATACCACTGGTCAATTTTACCAAAGTTCCAATATTTTCTTTTCAAAAATAGTTTATATGTAATAGTAGACTTAATGAATTCAATCTTCCATGAAGCATTTACTGACCACTTTTTGCTTGTATGGATCCACATTTTTTGAGCATGTTACTTCATTTAGAAAAGTTGAGGAAGTCAAGCATGGTGATGCATGCCTATAATCCCAGTACTCTGTGAGGTTGAGGCAGGAGGATTACAAATTTGAGCCCAGACTGGGAAACTTGGTGACTTGGCAAGAACTTGTCTCAAAATTAAAAATATACAAATGAAAAGGGCTGGGAATGTAGCTCAGTGGTAAGCCCTCTGATCGTTCCCCAGTACTCAAAAAGTAAAAGTTAAGAATTCCTTGTCCGCCTCTCTTAGAATTATTTTATGTCCTAAGGACTTGTGATAGCATTTATGGTACATTTTATCATAAACATATATACTTTATTTTTGAAAAATTTTATAGTCCTCAGGGTATTTACTGTATGTTCAAAAACAAAGAAATGCATGAAGTCTTAGAACTGTACTATTGATTTTACTGAAGCTATTATCTTTACTTCCAACAGAGCACAAATGTTTGGGCAGCTCTCAAAATCCCACTTCCATGGTTATAACTATATTCTAAACTGATAAGAACTGATTTCAATTTTATATAAAAGCTTTGTATCTTAGCTTTTCCTTCCCATGCTCTTTATTGTTGTTGCAATTCATATCTATTCATATCATGTATCTTCTAATATACTTCCTATAATCCTTTTCAGTACTATTTCAGTCCTTTTCGTCTTCTAACTTTTATATTAGAATTAAAAGCAATTTATGCACCACCAAAAAAAAAAAATCCCACTTCCAACCTTTTATCTATAAAACATTTTGAACAAGGTATGAAGAGCCATAAACCTACATTCAACCTATATAAATTTTTTCCATAATATGTTTCCATCAATGGTAACATTTTCATCTGGAATTTATGAATCCTTTCAAGAAAGTCATTCACTCCTGGTCTCAGCTGTGTCTCCTGTACAGCAGGAGATCAGGTGTGATGGCACAGGTACCTCCGACAGCCAGAACGCAGTTTTGTGATGATGATAGGAAGCCAGTGTGTACTTGTCACCCTGTCACCATCAGAAGAGTAGTAAGCAGTTTGAAGGTATTCCTTACATTCTTGGCCAGCATTGAACATTTTATAGACCTGCCCAAAGTGATCTCTTCTGACAACTTTTCCTCCATTTCTTAAGAATTGTTTATTCTACATCTCTATTTAAGGTTACTGAGAATCCTCTTTTGAAGATGCGTCAATGGTTTTAAAAGCATACATGGAGGGCTCAGGATATACCTCAGTGGCACAGCGCCTGCCTGGCAAGCATGAGGTCATGAGTTCGATCGCTGGTACCCCCCCAAAAAAGAAGTATACATGGAGAGAAAACTGAAATATGCATCTTCTAAGGAAAACAAAATTGAAGAACTCCTTCTTTAAAAAAAAAAAAAAAAACAAGATCAGCTTTGATGTAATGGGTGCACTGAACATGTCAAGCAGAATGTTATCAAAGGAAGTAATTTGAAATCGTTCCTGGGGGAATATATATTTTGATGTCCAACTGTCCTTGTCTTACATGAAAGTATATGGTTGAGAGAAAAATTTGCTTTGACCCAGAAATGACAAACATACACAATGAATTCAAACAACTAGGCCTTGGAATAGGGGACTTTGAATCCTTTGATGAAAATCAGTTCAAACAAACTGACCAGATGATGCTTTCTTAAGCAACCCTAATTTGTAAATTGAAAACAAAATTGTTTCACTAGGTCCTCTGAGAAAATGGCAAGAGTAGAAGTTGAATCATGAATACTCCTTTAGTAACTGGAATACTACTAAAAACCATTGCTTCAACAGGGAGAAATAATATCCTTTCTGTTGACTGAGAATTTGTAAATGATTCTCTCTCTCTCTCTCTCTCTCTCTCTCTCTCTAACAAAAAAAAAATTTTTTGACAGAAAAAATGACAGTAAAACAATTCTTGTTAGGGACCTGAGATAACTGGCAATCCAGAGCTGTGTCCCCTTCCCTCCATTTTTCTGTTTTGCCTGAACTCCAAACATGAGGACTTTTGCACATGCTAAAGAAATCTCATCCTTTCTGATTGTCACCAAAGAAAAACAACTTTCAGATATGCAAATTTAATAACAACTAGGTAACAAATATGCCATCCCAGGTCCAGCAAGTTCTCCATCTGATTTGCTGTCTATGGATGGAAATGCAAACATGTCTTACCCTCAGGCCCATGGCCCCACTGCTCTGGGAACTTAGATCTGCAGCTGTTTGCCCAAAGCAAAAATGATACCAATACAGAGATTTCCTCACTCTTTTCCTTCCTTCTTTCTTTTCTCTAAAAACAAATTCCTTCAGGCTTCTGTCCAGCCTGGAGGCATTTGTCTTCCGAAAGAAGGCACATCTGTCGAAAGAAGGCACATCTGTCAAAAGAAGGCACATCTGTCAAAAGAGAAAAAGGGAAAGAAAACCATCTCCTTTTCCCTGGGGGACTCCAGAAGGAGATGTGGGATCTCTGGCTCAGGTCTGTGGATGAGGAAGGGAAAAACAGCCCCAGCTCTGTGTACGGGCATCTGATAACCTCAAGCAGGCAGACCACCCAAGAGAACAAACTGAAGCTGGCTTCTGTGTAGCCAGCAGAGGAGGAGGCTGGGGCAGAGCTCCCAGTCTTTTCATTGCTCTTCAAAGAAAAAGAAGCTCATCCAGGAAAAATGGCAATGCACAGGATGAGGATCCCCACCTCATGTTTATTCTGTTTTGGTTTTACATTTATTTCATACCAGATACAATGGAGAGAGTCAACTTATGTGCATTTTGATAGTCCTCCATTCTGCTTGTTACAACTCAGTACAAGCCATCCCAGATTTGTCACCAGGTCTGAAAAGTCCAAGTCATTTTATGTTATCAAATTTCTGATATAAAATGAAGAAGCAACAAGATGTGGTTAGAAAATGGTGCTCCATTTTTAATACTCACGTTGAAAAATTGAAGGAATAGAATGAGGCACCTATTCCAATATCAAGAGTGGGTACAGATTGAAAGTGTACGTGGAATTTAATTTGCAGGTAAAAGCCGAACCAGAGAAAATGAAACTTGAGTAAATTAGGCCAGATGTCTTCCTACTCTAGAAGCACAGAGCTTCCCTCCTCCACCTACTGGACACAAAGCCAAGTAGCAGGGAAGTCCAGACCAGCTGGGTCAAAGAGAATGTCCCTGTGAGAGTTGGTGGGAGCGGGGTCATGTCTGCGTCCCTCGATGATGAGTTGCTGAGAGAAGACCTTTCAATCCAGCCCGATGTCTTAAGAACCACCTCTCTGGACTGGTAATGACGGTCCACCTGCTTATCACCCTCCAACCAAGGAAAATCACTTTGCAATGAGCTTCCTATCTCCCAGTGCAAGGTTCTCTGCTGGAAAGACTACAGTATGGGAGAATGTGAAAGCCATATGCAATGCTAGCCTTCACCCTGCAGATGTGAATTCATTAAAGTAAGACCTGTGCATATCCTTTCAAGGGCACAAAGGTAATATGGAAAATGGCCATACCTGACCCTCACTGAGCTTTTTGCTGTGACTTAAGGACTGTGTTAAAGCCACTTAGACCAGTGACAAGAGGTATAAGGTCTGAAGCCTGACTGGGTGGGTGTTGAATCCCACTGCATACTTTACAATTTGTATCTGTTTCTCCCCTGTACAAGAGATAATTACAGAACTTAATAATTAGAGTCGTGAAGCTGAATGACTTGGTTTAGACTTAATGACCTTAGAAGGTATCCAGGAGAATGTCAGGTACATCATGAGCATTTGCTAAGAGTTAGCAGTTCATATTACATATTTGCTCCTCATCATTGCTTCAGGCTGTATCTATTATTATCCCATTTTACAGATGATAATAAGATTTAGGTCAGTTAAGGATGTTGTCTTGGTCATATAATGTATAAGAAGGCAGGTAGAAGTGCAGAGTCAAGTTTGCCTGACTTGAAATTCTACTGTACTGATTATCCTTTATTTTCTCACATTATTCATGCCCTCAAAAAATTGCCATGAATAACCAAAGTAAAGACTGCAATACACAGCATTTTTCACTTTGTTTTTTAGGAAATGGGAACACAGAATGGCTGACAATTTACTTTGCTTTCTCATCAGCTTCCCTTTTGTTTCCTCTGGCTCTTTACCTTCTTCCTCTCTTTCTTTCTCTCTCTAATGATAAAATGATCTGACATAACACAAAATGCAAATTATGTGCTACTGCCTTAAATTGTTCCAGTTCATTTAGCTCACCATGAGCATTCATTACAGCTAATTATTGTAACAGATTTTTATTATTCATAATTATTTTTTCATGTTGTAATGATCATAAATTTTACAAATTCTGGCCATCATGAGTCACAATTTATGCTTGTCAGAGAATCCTTTTTTTTTTTTTTAATTTTTCCTTAAAGAACATTTAGATGCTTATTATCATCAATATATTTGTAGGTTATTATTATTCATATCCAATAAAGCCCTTTTGAGGTACGCAGAGTGCAGTAATTCTCAGGACTAACGATAAACTGACACTCTGCTTAATTTTAGAAAATCAAATTAACTACCTCTGATTAAATGTGTGGCAGATTTCACTGTGTTAATTGTGTCAGGTTCAAGACCTCAGGCAAAAGAGATGCTTTTTTAACACTATGTAGAAAGTATCTTTTTTTAAAGATCACTCTCTAAAACAGGTACAATAGGCAAGTACAAGCATTCTCTGGATATGGGAAAGGATGAGCAACGCTTCCCCATTAGTCAGAGCATGTTTACACCATCAACGGTTAGAACGAGCACATTTTCAAATCTCAGACTACATGAAATAAATTTTAGTCCATCATTTTCTTTAGATAAACTCAGTTTTGTTTAACCATCTCATTCCTTGTCTCACTCATGGGAATTTTAGCTGTTCTTGCCAATCTTGAAGTGCCAAGGTCAGTTAAAGGGCATACCCTACTCTTTGAGGTTATGCCAACGCCAAGAGTGGTGACTTCATGCCAAGATGTCAGGCAGGTATTTAACACCTGTGGGTACAAGTCCCCCTTTTCAGGCAAACCTACAGCATCCCTTTGTCCACCACCGGCGTGCAGGGACTTACTGACAGCATTCCCTTTTCTGTATTCTTGTTTTAAAAGATCTACAGTAGCAGGCATTAAATAGCATGTGAAAACTCATGCTCCTTACATGTGAAGTATAAGTGCAGAGCTACTTTCAGAGCTTCAGACTGTATACCTCCTCTTACCTCTTGTTATGTACCTGATAAATATTTCAAACTCTGTATGCCTTAGCAAGGGTCCTGATTGGCTTCTCAAAACCTGTTTCCTTAGAGTTTCCCTGTTTTCGTAAATGGTGTCACCTTCCACCTATGAGTTGACTGAAAGCCTTCCTTGATTCCTGCCTTTCTTCCCCTCTCTTTAGGAATCTGTCAGCAAATCCTATCATCAGTACCTTGGGGATGTGGCCTCACTCACTGTCAGAACCATGTGCCATTACCTAACACCTGGGCTACAGCAATTAACACCTGCTCTTACGTTTTATACTCTGTTTTCCCTGCAAGGCAGTCAGATCTTTCTCTAAAGTAGAAATCAGATAATGTCACATTTCTGCTTCAAACTCTCTAATTACTTCTCACTAAACTTTAAATTCAAGCTGTCTTGTATTGCAGTCCTGTCCGACCTGTGCCCTGACGTCCTTGTCCACTGCAGCACCTCCTTCCTCCCAGCCCAGTATCCAGCTAAGGCACCCTTCTTCCTGTTCTTAGCATTTATTATTTAGCTGTTAATATTTATTGGCCCAGGTGTTATAATGACACACTCTACAAGTGTTTTTCCATTTAATCCTTAATAACAGCATTTAAAATTAGGTAATATTACTACACTATTGTACAAATTAAAAAATAGAGACTCAAAAACACATGCTTTTGCTGGGGGTATAGCTCAGCGGCACGGCACCTGCCTGGCAAGTGTGAGGTCGTGAGTTCGATTCCTGGTACCAAAAACAACAAAACAAAACAAACAAAAAGCATGTTTTTATGAGATATATAATGGTAAGAAATATATGAGAAGAAAGAGAGATATAATGAAGATTGGTATAGAGTTGTCCTGGCTATATTTCTTCCAGGCCAGACTCTTTCAGATAGATGTAACTGCCACACAGCAAAGCATTTTTTCACAAGTGATCAGGACTTCTACCCACACTGGCTCTGTCACAGTTTCTTTTAACTCTGGGCATCTCTTTTACTTGGTCAATTAGAAATTACCAGGCCAAAGAAAAAGCTTGAAGATGAAAGCAAATACACACACACACACACACACACACACACACACACAGAGAGAAATAGAGTGAGAGAGAGAGTGAGAGAAAACAGACAGAAAGAGATTGATTCACTCTTTCCAGCTGAATATATTCTCATAAAACAAAACAAAACCAAGGTAATAATTAAAACATCATCAACAGAAGAATGGAGTTATACAATGGTTCTTCTTTATTAATGGTTTTCAACTTGGAGAAGAGGTAAAATGGGAAATGTCTAAATGTGTGGTGAGATATTTCTCTCCCTCTCTCTCTCTCTTTCTCTCAGGAGGCAGGCAAATCTAGTATGTAGAGTTCAAAAAGTATGTTTGAAAAGAATATTTCATTGTGTGGATACAAATTCTGGAGATATAAAATGATAGCCAAAAATGAAAACAAAAATTATATATACTTTAACATTCAATAAAAAAACACTGTATCTAATTCTTTCTTTATATAAAAATAAGACACAATAGAGACATATGCAAACAGCAGCAAAATTACTTCTCAGCTATAACATCACAATTATTACTTTACTCTTTGCTGCTTTCCTTACTCTTCTTGAAGTGAACATGTATCATTTTTACAACTAAGCAAAGTTTCTTTCCTTTTAAGTATTCCTGAATTTGTGTCAGTAGTATTATTTAGATGGCAACTGAGCACCCCCCCCCCGCTGTACTCCTGGACCTTTACTTAAACTGATGAAATTAAAGACCAGCCTGGTTTTGAAATTAGAGTTTCAACCATCTCTCTTTCTTGTGTATTTTTATAATATTTAATCCATGCTCACTACCTATTCCAGGAATTTTGTTAGGCACTGGAAAGACAAAAAAGGATGGATGTGGACAACTATAAAACAATGTGGGAATGGAATAATAAAGTTATTCCCTAGGTACGTATGGAGCATTAGGAAATAGGAGCCCTGACTCAGCCAGCCTGGTGTTCACAGAGGACTTTCTGCAGGTGTAATGTGAGCTAGGAATGAAGGCAGATGAAGAAGGAGGTGCCACTCCACCCCAGGTTGAGAGCATAGTAGTGTAAAGACTTGGAGGTAACCAGGTTGAAGAGGTGCACAGAGAAACTTCAGGTCTATAGTGCATTCACACAGCGTCCCTACAACTGTCACCAGCCCACTCATCAGCACGCGCCATCTCTTCTGTCTTCTGTGTTCCATTCTCATCCACTAAACCAGACGTACTGTGTGTCTGTGCAGGCTTTCACTGTGGGCATCTTGACCATAATTGCAGTTTGCTCGTCCTTGTTATAATCATATAAATTCCCACTAATTACATTGTTTGAATGGTTTGGGGTCCTGCAAGGAGCAATAGATTGTTACATCTGGCAAGATTTCAGTTAAACTGAGGTACTAAACGAATGGATCCTCTGCCTATTTCCTCCCAATACCGCTATATTATACAAATATATATATATATATATATATAGATAGATAGATAGATAGAGAGAGAGAGAGAAAGAGAGAGAGAGAACAATGGATTTCAAAGTCCAGATCCTTAACAAGCAACATAGCCATCTTCTGACACTTTTCAGACATGCAAATTATCAGACCATTCTTGGCACCTATTCGGTCAGAAACTGTGAGCCCAGTAATCTGTGTGCTTAAAAACACTAAATTGTAAGAACCACTGATATAGAGAAAACAGGCACACAATGCTTTCATTAGTAGTATAAGTGTTGAACAGATACCAACACGTTGCACTCTACCCACTAAATTAGTTGGATTGGGAAAATCTACAAGAAGAGTTTCTTCACAAAGTAGTGGAAAGACTTTTGGGTTCCTTTCTCTTAAAACCTTGTCTTACAGGGTCAGCAGAATAAGGGGATTGGCAACTAACACCATCCTGGTACTGGTCAGAAGAGCAGGCTTTCAAGTTCCATAGCCCTTTCCAACATTACTGAATCATAATTTTCATTTTAACTAGATCCCAGGTGGTTAAATTAAAATTGAGAACTCCTGCTTGCTATTGGCCATATTCTTAGTTCTTCATTTCAAACCTCTAAATCAACGCTTGCTACTTACAGTCATGTTGGCATGAGTTTTGCCTTAGCTATGCGCCATGGTTACTATTATTTACTTAAAATTTCCATATTAGCACAACTAATATTTTAATAGAAATAGATTTTTTTATAGATTAACTTTATGGAGAAGCATTTCAATTTGCTAAAAATACAGTACACATAGAAATGTCATCTAATGTAAGCAGTATTACTAGATTATGGCTGCAAACCCCTAACTACCAAAAGTTACTGAGCCTGCTCTTCCATTGTGAAAAGGGAGAGGTACATGGATTAGGGAGTGTTAAAACATCTAGTTTAGAGCTCTAGTTTAGAACAGGATTACTAAAAGAGGACAGTGAAGGGAACTGTCATTCCTATGTCATGCAATATTATATAAAGCCCAATTCCTGGGAAATCCCATATTATACAATTTACTGTCTAAAAACCAACTCCTACATCCCTGTCAGCAGTTTTATGGGAAATGCTTTTCCAGTACAGTGCTTGTCACACTTTAAAGTGCACTAAAGTCATTTGGGGACCTTGAGAAAATGAAGATTCTCTTTACTTTGGAATGGGTTCTGGGATTCAATGCATCTAACAGGTTATCAGGTAGTATCCATGTTATTGCTTGAGGGAACACAGTTTGTGTAGCAAGGGTGTAGATAGGACCATATGAGTAGGAAAGTCTTGCTCAGGGAAATGTATTCAATGAGAAAGGGATAGGAGAAGTTACAGACTTCCACATGGGCTTCTGTGTGTGCAAAGGCACTGCCCTTCATCACAGGACACAGTGGTAGCCACAGTGCCTCAGAAGTGGGGGGGTCGCAATGTTTCCTGTCTGGGGAAGATGAAGCCTCTCAGGTTTGGAGTGTTTCATCAACAGAGGAATTAGCTGGTCAGCAGGAGCAGTAATGGCTGCTGATTACAGTGATTAGAGGCCAGAACCCATTAAGCATATAGATCCTTACACTTCAGTCTGTCTTTTGAGGGATGCCTACCTGGCCTGTCCCACGTTGCTCAGCTGGAAATTGATAAATGTCCTCATCAAGGGCCTCCAGCTGTTGGTAATGTCATTAGTTCTATCTATGAAGAATTTTAAACAGGAGCAACTTTGATCATCTTAACTATGCTGTTGCCAAAGAGATGAGTCTGTTTTTGGCGCACCCACGACACTCAATTTGATCTCCTCGAACCTCTGGATACATTCATTGCATAGCCTCGTGCAGCATTTAATCAGAGCACATTTACGTAGCTCCTACAGTATGCACAGGGGAGGAGACTCACGAAAGGCGAAGGAGATGAAGTTCAGATGGGAAACTTCTCGTCTGCAGTAATGAAGAACAGTAATCTTGTCCCCCTGGTTCCACTCAGCATACAGCAGCCATGCCTAGATCTGGTGCACTTGGCCAAAAAGAGTATGAAAACCTATTTGGTTCATAATGTTTATCCGCAAAGAGAAGCCACATTGGCAGGATGATTTTCCTCTTCATGCCTAGGAGTCCTAGCCCCGTGCACAGTGGTGGCCCCAGAACATCACCACAGACTCCACATCTCTAAATTCAAAAGGCGCCTGTCAGTGCTCAGCCTGTGTCTGAGGGATGCTCCTCAAAAACAAGGAAAAAAATTAAGCCAAACTGATGTTTACCTGAATTGACTAGGTGTTTGGTACGTTCTTTATTTATTTTTTCTTTTTCTTCTCTAAACTGACACATCGTATCAATCAGAAGAAATTACAAGCCTTGGGGAGATACAGTCTCAATTGTTGTCTCTTCTGTGTTCTTTCAGAGGGAAAATTAAAATCTCTTACCACAGATCCTGTTGCTAATGTCACAGCCAAGAGTTAGGAAGAAAGACATCAGTTTTATTTAGCAAATAATTAAAGCTTATTACGTACCATATACTTTTCTAAGCACTACAAACGTATTAACTAGTTTAATCCTCCTAACTACCCATGTTACAGATTAACCCCATATCACAGGAGAAGAAACTGATTCACACAGAAGTTAAGTCATGGAGGAAAAAATAAAATTCTCTCTTATAAGGAAGAAACAAACAGATAATAACACAAAACTTTCTTTGCAATGAAATAAGAGAAATCAGTAATATGAATGAAAGAAATTAGCACATAAATTAAAATACTTTTGAAACAATTGGTAATTTGGGAAATCATTTGAACTTCACCTTACTTTCTTTTTATCTATCTTCTAGTTTGCTCTTCATTGCTATATACATATACTTTTTTTTGTTGTTTTTGCTTTTTATGTCTTGTCTTCTGAGTAACTACTTTGAAGATAAACATACAGTGGGCTAACTATTGTTATTCTCTCTTATTTTATTTTATTTTAATTTTTGAGACAGGATCTCACTATGTAGCTCAGGCTGGCCTTGAACTCATGGCAATCCTCCTGCCTCAGCCTCCCAGCTGTGCCATGATGCCCAGCTTCTCTTATTATTTTGTTATGAAATTTTCTTTTATTTTTTTCATAAAATAAAAAGTTAAATTAAATAAACCAAAAAAAGAAGTTAAATCATTGAGCAAAAAGCAGGCAGTGAGTAGGTGCTGGAGACAGATCTCCCACAAGGCCACGCAGCCCTTAACCACTCATTCTGACATTCATCTGTTGCAGGCCCATCGTAGTTAGAGGTTATTTACCTAGGCTCGGAGAATCTGGAGACACTAACCAGCTGCAGGTCATTGTTTCCCTGTGGAAGCCTCCATATTTAGGTTAATAAATAGAGGTTAGTTGACCATCTCCAAAAATTGTGGCTTGCTTCTTACCTGTGAAGTGACTTTTTTTATACAGAACACTTACCCGCTTTGAATTTTAGGCTTCTCTGCAGACAACAGAAGATAACATTCTCAAGAAGTGATGGTGGGCTCATCATATTATTGCATGTGCAGAAGGAATTTGACAGATTCATTCAGTTGTTCAGAAAATACTGAGTTCCTACTCCATGCTAGAAACTGTAGGCGTTGGGAGTCTGACAGCAAACAGAACACTATTTTCCCAAGTCTAGCGTAGGAGGCAATGACAATGCGTCAAGCACATGTAAATATGTAATGAGCTTTATGGTAAGTGCTCCGAGGAAAATAAAGCAGTTGGGCAGCCCTCTTAATAGGAGACACAATAGAGGGATTGCTGTTTAATGTAGGGAGATCAGGAAAGATGGTATTTGACCTATGGGTGAGGAAATCATGAGCCAGAGAGGGAATAGCTAGATACAACAAGAGGGAGTGAATCCCAGGAGCTATTTGAAGGAAAGAAGGCAACAAGGAGGCATTGTTTTATACATTGCTGAAAGGGAGACTAAAAGAGGATTGGAATAGTGAATATGGGAGTTGAGGATGAAGAGTTGACCAGGGCAGGTCAACTGGGATGGCTGCATGAGTGGGAAGACGGAGATGAAAATCTGATGGAAGAGGATTCAAGGACACCTAGGAGGAGAGGGAATGGGGATAACTGATAAGTAACTCACTGCATTTTGCTCCAAAAGGAGCAAAGAAAAGGGGCTGTAGCTCATGAGGCACATGAGGTTAGGGGACTTTTTCCTTCATTTTCCTTTCTTTTTTTTTTCAGATAATAGCTATTACAGTTTATTTATATGCTGATATGAACAATCTGGCAAAAAGGAAATAATTAATAGTGCAGAAAAGAGAAGAATGGATTGTTGAAATATCCCCTTCAGTACAGGAGAAGAGATGAGATACAGAGCATGAGCGGTGGAATTAGACCCAAAGAGGAACACAGACCTTTCACCCACAGCAGCAGGAGGAAAGTCAGAGTAAAATGGGCCTGCGTCCAGGCAGGATGGAAGATGGGAGTCTTCCTTTATGATTCTCATTAATATTTTAATAAAATAGAGAGCAAGGTTAAAAACAAAAACTTGGCAATGGGTGGGCAGTAAAAGTTGAAGTTTTGAAAAACTAGAGAAGATAAAAAATAGTTTTCTAGAATAGTGTAAGACTGAATGGTTTAAAGCATGGTCATCAAACTACAGATTGTGGGCCAAATCCAGCCTACTGTTACTTTTATAAATAGTTTGGTTGGAAGACAGCCACACCCATTCATTTACATGTTGTCTGTGGCTGTTTCCCTTCTATGATGGCCAAATTGTAACTGAAAATGTATGGCCCCTAAAGCTTAAAATACTTACTGTCTGACCTTTTACAGAAAACATTTGCCAAAAACCCTGCTCTGGAGAGGTAAGTTGGATTTTGATGCAGTGTCAGGAGATACTAAGTGAGTGGTCATAAATCTGAAGGTTAACTAGGAAACATGAATGGGTCTCTGTGTGTGTGTGTGTGTGTGTGTGTGTGTGTGTGTGTGTGTGCGCACGCACCTGCATGCATGTGTATGAGAACAGGGGAAAGGAGTTCTATCCAGGCAGCTTTTGCTGTATGGAAAGGAAGTGTTGGAACGAACCAGGATTGGTGTTCAGACCAGCTAATACAGTAAATGGAGTGAACAGGTGACAGACAGAGGGAGCTTAAAAAAGGGTGAGGAACAGAGATGGAAATCATTGTCAATTAAATAAGGTCATTGGGAGAAGCAGTACAGTAAAGTGAAGTATCAATAGATTTAAGTATTAAAGCTTCAGCAAACATTAAATTGAGTTATTAAAGGGATTAAGCCCTGAAGTCATCTCTAAACATTGAATTCTAGAAAAAAATTACTTTTCATCAGACTTTATATGTTTTATTCCAAACACATACACCTGACACTCATTTCTATATCAACACACACACAAATACATACATTTACTTCATAAACTGTGGTGTTTAATTGAAAAATATGGTGAATGTTTAAATTTTTACAATAAAGAATGCATTGTCATTAATCCACCTCAAAATACTCCCTTTGGCTTCAAACACACTTATCCCATCATCCTTGCCATTTTCTGAAGCACTTTTGGAAGTCCTTTGTCAAGTCTTTAGTTGAGCTATAGTGACTCCTTCCATGAGATGAAATAGAGTCAAGACATTTACTTTTCATGATCACAACTTTGGAGAAGAGCCAAAAGTCACATAGTCACAGATGTAGTGAATAAAGTAGATGAGGACACACCATAATATTTCCATAGTCCTGTCTTTCTGTTGGGTGACATGTGGTAGCAACATTCACTGTATTTTTAATCATACTTCCTGAAGACACAAAGGACTTGCAGAACTGTTTTAGAAAGTGGCAAGAACTACAAAATAACTGTGTTCAAAGGGAAGGGAAGTATTATGAAGGGGGTTAATGGCAATGTGTCTTTTGTTGTAATTTTTTTAATTTAATCATTCACTGTATATTTTGATCATTTTGTACATTTGTTTATTCATGTAGTCTAGAAATTCTTGCCAGGCACTATGCTAGGCCTCACAGATACAAAGGTAAGCAATAAGGAAATAATCCTTATTCTCACATAGGTTATAGGCTGCTACTTGAATTAAGATTATGGAAGTGTCACCATTTGGGGTGATGGAAAGCCAAGTGAATCATTCTATTAGGTGAGGATACAATGAAGCAAGGAAGATTTACTCCTTGGAAGAAATATCCTGTAGCAATCTCAGAAATCATTTCCAATCTCCTAGACCAAAGTTTTTCAAAAGGTGCAGCAATTCAATTTGTGGAGCAAATTTGGGAGGTGTGATCAGGGAAGAGCTATTCTCATTTGTCTGGTTTCCTAGAGGTCAGTGAAATTGCATTAGGAAGAAGTAAAATCAAAAACAGGTAGGAGAAAGGCCATGAGTTTCAATGTACATCTTATTAATAACTCTATCTCCCCAGGGAATGGCCCCAACTGAAAGACACTGCCCAGGATTACTATCGCTGGAATGGGTTAGATGACAGACAGAAAGCAGGAACTGCAGATTTCATTATTTCACCACATTGTTGATGAAATGGAGCACAGCCTGAGTTATGTGAGGTTCTTCAGTTCTTTCCAAACTAAACACAGTTTGTCAGTTTTTGAAATCATAAAGAATAACCCATCTTCCCACCCTTACCCTTGACCTCACTCACATAGCTTTTGCTTTTTTAATCATTGTGTCTCTTACATCAAATACTTTAAATGGGGAAAGTGCTGGTCTTAGCTGACTTTGTCCATGCCTGCCATCTTTCCTGATCCACCTTCAAAGTTATGGATGCATTCCAAGCTGATTAAATGGGTCACAGCCTTTCAGAGAGGCCAAAGCCAGCTGGTTCGAGTCAATTGTATTCCTTTCAATTGGCAAACGATAAATGGAGTGTTTTCCTCAAGAGGTTGACTCTACAGTTGATGATTGATGACTTGATATTATGCCTTTCAGGCCAGAGTAACATCTAGCCCTCAGCCGGAGCCCATGAATCTGTCTAGATGCGTAGATTAGATTATCCACCCACCACAAAACACTGCATATGGGTTTATCTGTGAACTCAGTTATACATTTAAGGATGCATTTACCCATTTTTCTGTATGTTCATGTAATTTTCTCTCATTATAAAATCATATGTAATAATATGTGTTTGTACTGATATTGATTGGGATACTGATTGTGAAGAAATAGAGGTCAAAGGGACAATTGTTTGTCCAAGAACCTAACAGGCTACTGAGGAGACAAAAAGTAAATAAATAAAAAGTTAAGGGTGAAGCTAGGGATGTGACTCAGTGTTTAACATACATAAACACATGCTTAACATGTGTGACTTTGTGGGTTCTGAAAAAAGAATGAAAAACAGAAGCGTGAATAGTAATGGGACAGACGCAATTAAAAGGGCCCTAAAATAGGGGCATCTAACAGCCTAGAGAGGTTTCTCAACCTCAGCACTAATGATATTTATGAATGAACAATTCTTTGTCATGGGCATTATTCTATGTATTACAGAGAGTTTAAATGTGTAACACCATCCCCGACCTCTACCCACTAGGTGCCAGTAGAACTTCCCCATGTTGTGATAACCAAAAATATCTCTAGATCTTACCAAAAGTCTTTGAAAATGAGAGGAAAACAAACTTGCTCGCCTTTGAGAACCACTGAACTGTAGCATCCAGGAAGGTTCCACACAGAAGGTGTGTCTTTAAGAATAAGCAGTTCTTTCCTCAATATGCAAAATGAAATCTATTTTTAAACCCAGGAAGCAGCCCACGAAGAGACAGTATATTCAGAGAATTGTAACTTAACAGCTGCTGCAGCAGAGTCTGAGAATGTTATCAAAGTGTAGGCTACAGAGGAAGACTGGGCTTAGATAAATCAAATCCTTCATAATGGGAAAGCCTTTGGCAGTTCCAAAACAAGCCATATTGTCAGAATTACTTATGCTAATATTAAAAAATATAGACATCTGGTTCCAGTATTGATGAAACAGGATTTCTGAGAGAATGGCCGAGGAAAGTGCATATTTTAAAAGCTCTTAGCTAGACGAATTTTCAGAGTCTCGTTAACCAAAGTTTGATGTACAGGTAAGAAGCATCAGTGTCACTTGGGCACTTGTTAGAAATATAGAATCCCATTCCAAACTTGTGGAAGCAGAGCCTTGATTTTTGCAAGAACGTCACATGATTCTCTACATGTTAGAATTAAGAAACAATGCTCTAGTCTATGGAGAACCCTTCAAAAACACAAAATGAATATCACTAATGTCCTCCAGAAACACGTTAGTCTTGTTTTGACACTTTTTTGTTCAGTTAAGAACAAGAAGAATGTATAGGAGAACAAGCAACATAAGATCACCCTTTTCAAATTTTCCCCATGTGGTAAGTTGAAGATTTATTAGTAATATAAAATATGGTCAGCCTTCAGAAAATCTTATGGAAGAGAAGAGAGGTAAAAGTCATTGATCATAAAATAACCCCTTATGACCCCAAATTCAATTCCATCATAAATCTACATTTTCCAGGATCACAAACCAATCCCACTATTTTAGAGCTAATGAAATGCAGGGAAAATTTACTCAATGCTGGAATGATGATAAAAAATAGATATTACTTTTAAGGACACTTTACATTTATCATTCTAGATTGTTAGCATATTTTAACTCCATGATAAATTGAAAATTTAACCTACCTACATACAATAATGAAATAACTAGATATAAAACCTGTAATAACAACCACTTGGAGAACATTTTCAAATTGATCAGCACTGTGTCACATAATCAATAATGTGTTATAAAATTATTATGCCATTTCACTGATGAGAAAACTGAGGTGTGGTATGGGATTGTCCATAGTCTCACAGATAATAAGCAGTGGAGTTTGAATGCAATCTTCAATTAGCTGATGTCTTACTCCTTTCTCCCAACCACTTTGATTTAAGCTTACCTGCAAGAGGATACATAGTCAAGCTTCAGCATTATTTCTCTGCAAGCTTAATCATAAAATATCTAAGACAGTCTCTCCATTTGTAAGTCAAAATACTAATCCACCACATTCTTCCAATTCACTGAGATTGAGTCTATGAAAAAGGGATTACACACACAAACCATCACAATTATGTAAATATCTGCCAAAATGGCAGAATGTTTCTAATAAAAAATCTGACTGAATACCCCTCTTCCATTGCAAAGCTATCCAAAATTTTAAAAGATATTTAAAAGAAAGTAAATTTGTGATTGTAAACTTCTCAAAAGACACTAAAGAAAGGAAGGCACACAGAGGTGAGCAAAAACTCATACATAGGTTTGTGTCTGCGATCTCAAAACTGTAATAAGTTTGCAGAATGTATTTAGTGAGGGCTCTCCAGAGCAACAGAAAATATATATATATTCATTTTAGGTAGATGAATAGATGCAGAAAGAGAAAACAGTGATAAAGACAAATGAGAAAAATAGAAAAGTGATATACAAGGTGCATTAGTCAACATTCACATCTAAAATTTAAAAGAGAAGAGTTTCAATTGACTCAATATTCAGGGAATTCAGTCCATGGTGGGCTGGCTCCAAGGCAGAAATATCATGGAAATAGCACATGGAAGAATAAAGATGCTCAGTTCATGGCAGCCAGAAACTAGAACAGAGGAACAGGCTAGGAACTATATATAGCACTCAAGGTCTTACCTCTGTGACTACCCAGACACAGACAAAAGCATGCTTGACTAACCTACTAGCAATTTCTTATCCCATGAGGTTGATGAATGAGGATTAACTTTCTGCATCTACCCGTCATCTTCACATCCAAACACATCTCCTTAAACCATATTTAAAGAAAGTAGTAAGTTTGTAATTGTTCCTAACATAATACAACTAGCCCTCATACAAGCAGACACTATAATCCCTTTACCAAAGTTTCAACAGTTGCAACATTTTTCAAAAGTCCAAGTCTAAGTCTCTTCTGAGACTCAAAGCAAAGTCTTAGCTATGAACCTCTGTAAAAAATCAAAAACAAGTTACACAATCCCACAGTACACTGTCACAGGAAAAAGATTCCCATTTCAAAATGGAGGAATAAGGGCATAGAAAAGAATTGGACCAAACCAAGATTACAAACTATCAGGGCAAATATTAAATTCTGTAGTACCATTTCCGGTATCTGAGGCATATGTTAGTAAAATCTGAGCACCACAGAGCATGACTGGCCACACCCCAATGGCCTTGCCTGATTCCATCCACAAAGCCTCTCTCAGGCTGACTCTACTCAGAGTCTTCAGTTTTCCTCCATTGATTTTCCACATTCCTAGCATCCCTGACTTCCTGGGGTTTCCATTGCACTTTCAGCTTCGTTCCCACAGCTTCACACATTGTCATCTCAACAGCTCCTTGCCTGACTTCCCAGGTATTCTTTGGAAATCTGAGTGGAAGCCTCCCTGACCTGTGGGACCTTCTTGCATTCTGCATGCCAGTAAGCCCAGCATCATGTGCACAATTCCAAAATCTGCTGGCAACAGAAGCAGTAGCCATACCCCCATGGACAATGGCTGCAGCTGTCTCTGAGTTTTAATGGGTGGCTGAACATGTGAAATGAATCCCTGGAAACCAATTCCTTAGGAAGCCTTTCTCAAGCAGGGTCACAGGGATGCTTATCTCAAATGAAAAATTAATATTTTTGCACCTTTGAGCCTACAATCTGTGGGATCTTTCTGATTCTTGTGATGGCCTCAAAGCATTTTTTCATTCCCCTGTATTATTTGGTTTCTTTTTAATGGTGCTAAACTCTTTAGCAGCCATAACTTCTTTGACTCCAACTTTACATATGGTTTGTTTTGGGCCAAAATTTCAGTGTTTTGAAATTTTCTGCTCTTTAGTTCCTGATTCTTACTGTACATCTGGCTAAAAGCAGCCCCCAGTACCCATGCTACAGTCTGAATCTTGGGCTGTCTTGAAATTTCTTCTACCAGATGAATTAGTCCACTTCCCTTAATGTCAGTCTCCTGCAGTCTCAGGACATGGATAAAATGAAGACAAATTTTCTGTCAGAGTGTAACTCACAAGCCTTCTACTCCAATTGCCAATCAATTCTTTGTTCTGAGTTGAAACATCCTGAGACTGGCCTTTAGCATCTGAATTCCTATCAGCATCCTGGTCTTCTAAACTCTGACCAGAATAACCCATCAAGCTCTTTTTCATAGCATTTTGGGTCTTCTCTAGCCAGCTTCTCCAAACTTTTCCAAAATCTTTCTGTAAACTAATTCAATGGCTTTTAAACCACATGATCAGATACAGTCACAGCAATGAGCCCACTCCCTTGTACCAATTTTCTGTATCAGTCAAATTTCTGGGGCAAATACCTGACACCAACAACTTAAACAGGATAGTTTTGTTTGGCTCATTGTTCAGGGGATTCAATCCATGTTCAGTTGGCTCCAAGGCAGAGATAGTGCAGAAACGCATGAAAGAACCAAACCACCAGTTCATGGCAACCAGGGAGCGGAACAGGGAAATACTGCTAGAAATGAAGAGACTAGGGAACATATATAATTCCTAAGGTCATGCTTCCATGAACCACCCAGACTCACCCGGGCCGGTACTTTACTGCTAGGCAATTCTTCATCCAGTGATGCTGACAAATCGGGATTAACAGCCTGAACCACTGGTGGTGCATGCGCGACTACAACATTGGGAAGCTTGTGCCACCTGCTGGGACTGTCCCCTGCCACCCAGTGGAACAGTAGCACATGTGCCACCTGTGGTTCAGAGCCAACTGGCAGTGAGACATATAAATCCCAGCGCCATCGTAAATGTGTTAATGGTCATAGAGAGCATCTAACAACACTGCTATTATTAATACACTTCACAAAATAATAGAAATTAACATATACAGAGCATCGTGCATGCTAATTGATTTTTACATGAATTATTTTAATACTTCCAACAGTTCCATGAAGAATGTAAAATTACCTCCATTTTACAAGTGAGGACACTGAGGTACAAAGATTAAATAATTTATCGAAGATCAAAGACTTACTAAATAGTGCTGGCAGGATTCATAGCTGGTTCCCATGACTGCTATAACATTACCCCCTTCTTGTTTTCCGCATGTATATATTTTAATTACTCTCCCTTCATATCACTATCAGAAAAAAATTCTTGTTCCTTTTTCTCTTTCCTAACACCACTATACAGAGTGAATCAATGGTGAATAATATTTCCGATAGTTTCAATGCATGGAAAAAATATGTTTCTTTTTTGCAGAAGGAAATACTTAACATTTTATCTCACTTTGCTAGCTTTGTAGTTAAAGACACAAAGCAATAAAGAAGTCAATCTATTCTAGGGAAGCCTAAGTTGGCTACCTGTGTCTTATTCCCCCAAGACTATCTCTCTTGGGGGAGCACCCCTATCTAGCTCCAGTCAATGGACATCTACCAGTTTTGGTGAATGGCGCAGGCCATACTCACAATGTAGTTGCTTCTACCTGTCTGATAGTGAACGGTCTGACTTCCACAGCATGCATGCCTATAGTGAAAACTAAATTTGTTGGGACCCAGCTGTGTTGGAAACATATCCCCTTAGTTCTAATTACGTCCCAGCCATGTTATCTGCATGAGAATACTAAGTGACAGAGACAATCATTCCTTGTGATTAAGACCCCTTTATATACCATTGTGCAAGTGACTGAGGGTAGGAGCTGCCTCTTATTTGTTTCAGAACATTTCTAGATTTTTTTTCTCTAGGGAAGATATAATTAAAGTCATCGCTAATTATCTCTCTTCTCTTTTGTGTCATCTATATGAAGATTCATATGAAAAATGGCTTTCAGTTAATTGCTGGAACAAGTTTCAATTTCATGTTTTCTTTTGTGAATACTCAGTACTAGTGTAATTGCCTGTGTATTTACCCTCACTTTCTATGCTCACTAAAAAATTCAAGGCTAGTTATTCTTTTTCTTTCTTTCTTTCTCTCTCTCTCTCTCTGTCTGTCTGTCTCTCTTTCTTTCTTTTCTTTTATGATTTATCCATTTACTTGGTCTAGGAAAGGACCACATCATTAAAATATTTAGTGAGTGATTGAATAAATTAAGGAGTTGATACTGTAGCTGTATAGTAAACATTTTGAAAAAATTATCACTGATGAGTCTCAAAGTAACTAAATGTGAGACTATGGTTCTCTTAACACAAACATATCTGTAAAGTTGGAAGAAAATTCAATGTTTATAATGTATCAATATTTTTTCTTGCCAAGAGAAAAATATCTTCGCTTTGCTTAGTAAAAACAAATTAAAGCCAAACACTTCTAAGAGAATTAACATGACTTTGGCAAACTATATAACCAAGAAATCACATTTAATTAATTATAAGCTAAAGTGGCTATACAATGCTTTTTGATGAAAATTCTGGCTATAACTGTACTTTAATGAATTCCATGATAAACACCTGCTAAAATATGTGCATTACTTGCTATTCTTTCTCCAGGCAACTATAGTTCAACACATTTATTCCTTAGAGAAATACTATCTTTCTTATTTTATTAGTTTTATTTGGACGGGAATTCTATTCACTACAATCTCTATCCTTTGGCAGAATATTTGCCATTGACCCAGAAAATTTGTATAGCCCATTTTATGAACTGCAGTATTTGTTTCAGGAATGAAGAAATGAAACATGTCCCACCAATCAGAGTCTTTCTCTTGTGTTACTGAGTTTGAAATTGGAAGTAAAGGGATCATTAAAATGGTGTACATTGGAAGATACTTACTGTGATCTTCATTACTATATAGGAAAGAGTAACAACCATAATGTTAGAGGAGGAGAAAGAAGAAGAAACATGGAAGAGGAGGGGCAGAAAGAGGAAGATACAGGGAGAGAAGGAAGAATTAGAAAGCAAGAAGAGAAGGAATACAATGAAGAAGAAGATGGAGAGGAAGAGGATGGGAAGGCAGAGGTACAGACTTACTGACTTCATTTGAATCATTTATCTGATTCACACATGAAATCACCTTTGCTTCTGGAAACAAATTCTTCCAGAATTATTATGCCTAGAAGTGCAAATGTTCATCTTCATATGGCTTCAACAAATCTGCTAAGATATCTAGGCTAGAAGACAGGTTCTTCATACACAGGAGTGATGCCTCGATGTAAGGCTGTCAGCCTCTCCTCAGTGTGATGTCTTCTCTTTCACAGAGTCTGCATGGTGCTCAGGCTTCTCATGACATAAGTGGCCCAAGGAGATGCATGTCTGAGTTGGCTTCCAAGAAAAAGCCTCTTCTTCTTTTTTTCTTGCTTTTTTTGGGGGGAGTGGTTATTACCATATATTATTTATACAAATTAATGGGTTTCTCTGTGACATTTCCATACATGAGTATGTTCATGCATTGATCATGTCCATTATCAGTTCTACCAAGAGAGATCATCTTAAAAACAAGTATTCCAAGATGCCCAGATAAAGATTGTAAGATTTCCTGGGATGTAGCATCAGAAGTCACAAAACAATTCAGTCACATTCCATTAAACAAGACTCAGTCAAATAGCCAGCCCAGATTCAAGGATTGGACAGGGCAAATGGAAAGCACACCCCAATCTTCGGTACAAGGGCATGGTGAGGATCTTCAGGCATTGGCTATTGTACACCCATCTCTCTCTCTGTACTGGTTTGTCCTTGAATTTCTGGTTACTCCTACACATCTCTTGGTTCTTAGCATGAATAATTTCTCCTCTGTGAAGTCTTTCAGTGCACAGGTGAAGCCCCTTGGCACTTAGATCCGCCATAACATTTGTCACATCCTCTTATAACATGATTTACAAGCCTGTCTCTACACTAGACACAGAATACCTTGAGGGGATTAAAGATGTCTTAATTCATCTTTATATCTGAGAACTGAATAGCTGGTGCTCAGTAATGCTAGCTGGGTGAATAAGCATGTGCATGTCAATACATTTACTTCTTGGGCTGAGAAAAACAGCAATGGACAGAGTCAAGCAGAGTTCTTGCTTCCAAAGAACTTTTTGTGTAAGAATTATGTCAGCCCATAGACTATTTCCTAATATAATATATTCACACATGATGTCAACTACTATCAGGATTTAACAAAAGGACTTGGCCTAGAATAGCCAAAGCAACTGATATCAAAGTGTTTCAGGATCCCTTTAAGCTGATAAATCTAATGTTCTGTCTTCTTCACACACTTCAAGCAAACTTGTCAAGTCCTGCATTTATCTGCATGAACAGAGCCACAAAAAAGTAGAGATTACAAAATGTAGCTGAGATTTAGTCAGAGGGAAAATTTTTTATATGGTTTCTCTAACTTGATATTTATAATCATTATAGCTTGGATTTTTAATGTCTCTCCAAGACCATGTGTTAAATAAAGACTTGGTTGCCAGTCCATGGTGCTTATTAGAGGTGCTGGAACCTGTACAAGGTGGGCCAAGTGGAAAGAAGTTGGATCATTAGGAGTGTTCCCCGAAAGGGGATTTGGGTGAAATGGTCCCTCTGCCTTCTCTAATTCTATCCTGATCACCATGAGGTGAGAAATTTGTTTCCCCACTCACTCCTCTTCATGCTGTTCTGATTTACCCCAGGCCCAAACAAACAACGCCAAGCAACCATGGACTGAAATCTCTGAAACTGTGAGCCATAATAAACCTTTCTTCCTTAAGGTGACTTTCTCAGGTATGCTGTCATAGTCATGGAAACTTGATTACATAATACTCTCTGAGTCTCACTTTTGTCTGCAAACTGTGTAGATTGTACGGTTACTAAGGATACATGATGCACCCTCCTGCAGATGAGAAGATGTGAGCTAATGTAAGCAAAAATGTATACATTTGCATTTAAGTCCACAAAGCCGTGAGAGTGAACACTTTCGCACTCAGTAGAAAATGGATTATTAAAAGTTTCCTTTTTTTTCACCTTACTTAAATATAAGAAATACTACTTAACATTCTGTTTTATTTTCTTTAATACTTTAGATTTTAAATAAGAACAGGATGGGACTTACTCAAAGAAGGAAACAAGAAGCTCCATACAAGGGAAAGAAAGACAAAATAATTAAAATCAGTAAAAAATAAATCCTTATGGGGAAAAATAACATTTAGAAAATCTAATTCAGGCTATAACAAGAAATTCAATGTAGAGAAGACTCTACAGATCCTTGGAAAACTTTATTCTTAGAGAATTTATGTATTTTTTAAACTTCTAGTTTGGCTCATTCTACCATTAAACTAAATGTTAGTGTCCAGGTATAGTTTGGCATGACATTAGACATCATGAAATAAGATGAATAATGCACCAAGTGAGAGACTAGCAAAACAAGGGCTAAGAATGTACTTGTAGCTCAGTAGTAGATTGCTTGCCTAGCATGCATGAAGCCTTGGGTTCAATCCCTAGTGCTACAAAAAACAAAGAACAAAAAGAAGAAAGAGAGAGAAAAATATATTAGAACATCAAAATTACATTAAAAAGAAGCTGGCAATGGATGACAGGGGAAAAGTGTGCTTAATGAAGCTACTTGATAATTACCAAGAAGATCCAGGCACAAAGCAGGGTGGACAGTGAGTGTAAATTCCACAGATGCTTTTAATCTGGCCCATGTGTCCAGCAGAAGACTATGTGTTCCAGGATGTGCCGAGGGAGGCAACTTCGTGGATGTCGCCACTCAGAGGAACAGCAGCACTTCTCACCAGCCCCTCTCCTGAGCACTAGAAACGGGCCGTGTGTGTTTAAAGTTTGTTAAAAGCATAAGCCAGAATTTGCATTCCCCAAAATGTGATAGTGCAGGATATGGATAAAGATCAGCAGATGTCACACATCTTCTGTAAAGAGCCAGAGTGTAGATATTTTAGGCTTGGCCAAACCGTAGTGTCTCTGCCACAATGGCTTAAATACCTTATAGCAGGAAAATAACCAAAAGCAGCATGTCAACAAATCAGTGTGGCTACATTCCAGTAAACCTTTGTTCAATCATGGCAATCTGAATTTTGTTGACTTTTCACATATCACAAAAATTTTATTCAAGAATTTAAAAATATAAAACTATCATTAGCTTATAGGACATACAAAAACAAGTGGTAAGCTGGATATGGTCCATGGTTCATTAACCCTTAATACACGCTAACTTTAGTTAGGAACAGAACTAAAGAACCAATTCTTTTTATATTGTATGAATGTCCAAAATGTCAGCTAGATCTATCTTACCTTTTCTGACTTTAAGTCTAATTGGCTTGGACCATTAGAAAGACGAAAACCAAAGTTTCCTCTCTCTGTCTCTGTCTCTCTTCTCTCCACACATTCCCTAGCGTCAAATCCAGTTATAATGTAATGCAATTTGCAATATCTTTTGTTTACCTGCATTTGTTGACATTTTTAAACAATGAGAATAAACATCAAAACGATATTTTGTGATGTGTGAAAATTATATTAAAATTTATTTATTCTCTATGACTTATCTGTTAACTTCTGGCACCTAAGTGTTAGTTTAAATAAGTGTTAATAAGTTATATAAAATAATAATGATCAACATTTTTGTTTGTTTTATGCCAGAAAGTGTTTTGAGTGGTTTGGATATAACTCACATACAGGAAATGGTGCTGCCTTTCTAGCATGATTTAGGGACCAGCATTTAAGATGATTTTTCTCACCTTTCAACAGTCTAATTGTGTTTTGTTTCATGTCTATTTACAAAGTAATGAACCATTTTGGAATTATAATACAAGCCTGTTTATTTGCTTTTCTTCCTGTTATGAAATGCAAAATATTTCCAAAATAATTACCCTTATGAAACATTGGCAATCCTGAAAGCTAAAATATCAATCTTAAGAATGTAGTCACAGCAATTAAAATTTATATTTTACAGATGAAGAATGTCAAGCTGAGATATGTTAATTTAGATCCTCTAGGAGTAGACAAGATAGGATTGTACATGTAAGAGAGAAAAATACTTCTGAAGAAATTGGGGAGGTAGGGGAAGAGCAAGTTGATCATGAGCATCTCTTGGCCCTGTGGAAAAGAGATACAAGGACAGAAGAATGAGCAAGAAAAGTCTTCGACTGTGTACTTCTCATAAAGTTTTAGTAGAGCATGTAGGGAGCCTTGCAGCAAAGCAGGTGTGTGACCTGCCCAGGAACATGCTTTCCTGTCCATCCCTTCCACACCCAGTCACTGACTGCAGGCAGCCCAGATGTATAACTTCCGTGCAAGCACAGTGATGAGTTTCAGAGTATGGCAATGGATGGATTAAGCTCCCTGCAGTTAGAGATCTGCATACCACATGCCTTGACTGCTACACAAAGGATGTTGGGTTCCACACCCAATATATGGGCAGGACTAGAAACTGGTTTGCCAGACATTCAGTTTAAAAACCATGATGTATAAAGGCTGGGGATGTAGCTCACAGATATAGCTACTGCCTAGCACACACAAGACTCTAGGTTGGATCCCCAGTAATGCAAAGAAAAAGAATGTCTCCCAAACACAATATTCAGTTCCTTCATTTACCCAAAGACTGATCCCATATTGAGCTTCTTTTTCATCAGTGGACTTATTCACTCATTCACCCTTTCATTATTAACCTTCTGTAATGTCTCTTGTAGGGCCAGTAAGAAAAATCTTAGACTGTGTCACAGTCTTTGCAAAGGCAACAAGACTAATCAGTTATTAATAAGGAAATATCTTGAAGCATAAAATGACAAAGTTACAAATATCTATTATGAGCAAACTTCTAATGAAAGGTATACATTACAAACAAATTGACCATAAAAGTGTTATGTATACTGTATATAAGTGTAATAAAGATGATCCTTGGCTCTGTGGAGTTATTTTCCAACAAACACATGATAAGTTGAAAATATCTTAATTTGAAAATTTAATACACATAACACAGCAAGCATTATTGTTTAGACTAGTAAGTCTTAAATGTCTTCATGCTTCTATTAGCCTATGATTAGTCAAAATCATCTTGACTAATCATCTTGACTAAATCATCTTGGAATTTAGGGTGAAGTATCAACTTGATCGGTCTTGGAATCCACTTGAAGTGTGCTTGGTGAAGCACACTTCCGGGTATGTCTGGATGGGTCACGGATATGTGGCCGTGGGGTGTAGGTCTTGTTCTTTGCCCTTCCTCCCCAGTACTGGTTCCCTGATCTGCTGCAGAATAAGTATATGGCTACATTTGTCCTTGACCATTCCTCAGGCCATTTTCTTACTGCACACATCTAGCCGCTATTGCCCGTTATTGTATCTCGTAACCCTGCTTTCAGTCTTGTCTCTTGTGGGACAGGTGTCAGGCATTGCCAGATCTGGTCTCTGTCTTCCTTGTCATATCATGTGGTCAAGCCAGCATTTCCAATAACCAGGTTCAACTATATTGGATTTATCAAAACTCTACTTTCCCCAAGTGCTACTGGGAGAATCTGAGAAATGTCATTCATAATATAAAGGTTTTATTGTCCCTTGGCCAATAACCAAGGGATAAAATCATCCAACAAATAAATCATTCCCTCATCTCCCCAAAGACAGTCCTAAAGCACAGTGGTTCTATGTGACTTCTCTGAATCCACAGGCAAAGCCCATTGAGTAATCGTCGTGTTCGTTAGGACAGCATAGCCAATTTGGTGATGTACCACCTTGGTTTCCATTGTCCTTTTCTAGCTAGACTTCTCTTTCCTTGCATTATTGTTCACAAGAAGTTATAAATTCAACAAACAACAAGCACATAAACGTTTTTGCCTCAGACAAAGACATTCAAGAAAACAAAACCCAGGATAAGACAGACCAAAAAAAAAAAAAAAAAATCAATGTGAACTGTTGTGAACTGGTTTATAATCAAACAGAATCAGGTATGTTGTCCCACAAAACACTCTAGACAGCCTTTGTCAAACAATTCTAAAGCTCAGTTTCAACCCCCACTAAATAACTAGAGCATACAATTCGTTTCTATAAAACAGAACTAAATTTCAAAATGGTTTTCAGACATTTTTAAGGAGAATGCACTGAGTCACATTTGAATTAAATTTGTCCAGCCATCTGAATGTGATAAATGCGTAGTTGAGATTCAAACTAAAGTCAGATTCCAGAACATTTCTTCCTTGCACAATGATATATTATAGTTTTCTAACAAACCTGTCTCTCTGTCCTATGTAGGCAGGTCTTATTCTAGATAATCAGGACAGGACTAATTTCCTAAAGGAGTAAAATCTCTGCAGAGAACACTGAGTCTTATAGGACCAAAACGGATTTTAGCGGAATCATAGCTACTCCATGCAATGTGAGGAATCAGAGTACAGATAGGAAAAACATACAACAATGTTTTGTAGTCTTTTAAATATCAGGTAAAATCACCAAACAGATTTTAAAAATAGACAAAGGGAAACTGAAATATGGATGAGTGGAGAGATTCCTGGATGAGATGGTCCTCGGTAGTGCTTTCCTAGGTTCTCAGCAGGGTGGGCAACACCACTCTTTCTACATTGCTCCTTGCAGTGAAAAAGATTTCATCAATTTTGTAGGCATGAACCTCAAAATGTAACTTTGAAATGAATGTCAGACACATTTTTTACCAATAAATTATTGGACTTTACATTTTAACATTCTTAGCATGTTATGTATTTCACAGTAAGAAAAATGTACCTTCTGATAGATTTGTTTTTAGTTTTTGCATTATAACTGATATCTTAGTACATTTTTGTTGTTTTAACAAAATACTTGAGACCAGGTAATTTATAAAGAAAAGAGACTGGGTGGTGCCACCTGTAAACCCAGCACTCTGGGTAGCTGAGGCAGGATTGTAATTTCAAGCTCAGTCTGGGCAATGTAATGACTTAGGAAGACCTTGTCTCAAAATAAAAAATAAAATAGAGGTTGAGGATGTAGCTCAGTGTGAAGGTTCTGAGTTCATTTCCTGTCACCACACATGAATAACTATCTGGAGGATGCCATCAGCTAACAAAGCAAAATCTGAACTATCTCAAGTGGTCAAGCACTTAGGAAGTAGAAAATCAAGCTCAATGATCACAATATTGACCCATTAAATAGAATAGCCGAGGCTTTAGATGAAAACCTAAGTAAAACTATGGTAAGAGCACTTAGGAGAAAAGTGCTAATCTGCCTCTGTTACCCAAAACGGCACTCACTCACCAGGAGGCATAGCAAAGGACCCATGGAACCAAGAGCCGTGACTGCCGCCTGGACACTCAGCACTCTGGTACAGAGGGAACAGCAGGGAAGGAAAGGAATCACCATCTTGGCAGAAACCCTGACTCTGCCTGTCAAGGAAAGGTTTGACTGCTGTGAACAAAACGGGCTGGGATGAACATGCGTTGCACCAAGATGATCCACTCGGGAACTTGTTGGTAGTTTCCTGCCCAATTACGACTTCTCAAATGCAATTTCCCAACTAAAAATCATAAAATAACATCTATTTTATTATAAAAAGAACTATGATGGAGAATCTTATCTGTATCCCAGACAGTGTTTGCTCACATGTGCATATGCACCGCCCCCCCACTGCACACACACACAAAGAAATGAGAAAATTTAATTAATTAATTAATTTATTTATTTATTTATTTATCTATTTATTTATTTTGTGGGTACTGAGAGTTGACCTCAGGACCTCGTGCTTGCCAGCAGGCACTTGTGCCACTGAGCAATATCACCGGCCCTTTTTTTCTTTTATGTGGATTCCGGGAGTGGAACTCAGGATGTCTCGCTTGCCGGGCAGGCGCTTATGCTGCTGAGGTATCTCAGAGGCCCGAAAATTTAATTTCAAATTGAGACATCCTGCTGTGGTTTGAATATAGTTTTTTCCCTCTAAATCTCATGTAGCATTTATCATGGGAGTAAGTTGTAATGCCATAGAACTGGATTAGTCAACACGAGATGGAGTGTTATAAAGTGCAGCTAACATTTGGGTTTTGTCTCTGTTGCATATGGCCGCTTGCCCTTCCAACTTCTGTCATGAAGCAGCAGGAGGCCCTCACCAGCTTTCGTTGCCCAATCTTGCATTTCTCAGCATCCACAAATGTAAGTTTAAATAAATCTTTTTTTTTTCACATATATGTATGGTACCAGGAATTGAACTCAGAACCTTCACACTGAGCTACATCCTCAACCTCTATTTTATTTTTCATTTTGAGACAAGATCTTCCTAAGTCATTACATTGCCCAGACTGAGCTTGAAATTACAATCCTGCCTCAGCTACCCAGAGTGCTGGGTTTACAGGTGGCACCACCCAGTCTCTTTTCTTTATAAATTACCTGGTCTCAAGTATTTTGTTAAAACAACAAAAATGTACTAAGATATCAGTTATAATGCAAAAAATAAAAACAAATTTATCAGAAGGTACCTTTTTCTTACTGTGAAATACATAACATGCTAAGAATGTTAAAATGTAAAGTCCAATAATTTATTGGTAAAAATGTGTCTGACATTCATTTCAAAGTTACATTTTGAGGTTCATGCCTACAAAATTGATGAAATCTTTTTCACTCTTCTGTGTATGATATAGTACCCATATTTGAAATACTGTTCTTTCTACCAGTACTGAGATAATGGTAAGCACAGAGAAAATGTTTTCTAAAAGAATCCTAAATTATTTTAAGTGAAGAATTTTCTCAATTCTATTTTTTATTAAATTGTATAAATTAGAACTTGACTATTCTCACAGGTACTATTTTATTTCCTTTATTCAAAATATACTTCTTAAAATATGTTGACAAGGGCCGGTGAGATGGCTTAGCGGTGTAAGCGCCTGCCTGGCAAGCGCAAGGGCCCGAGTTCAACTCCCGGAACCCACATACAAATAAAGGGCCAGTGATATCGCTCAGCAGCATGGGTGCCTGCTGGTGCACGAGGTCCTGAGGTCCACCCCCGGTACCCACAAAAAAAAAATAATAAAAATAATATGTTGACAGTAAGATTCATCAAGTAATTTTAATGTTTCAAAATTAAATGCTGCAAAGGTAGATCTCATCAGTTTCATTTCATTCTAAAGTTAACAAAGTAACAATAGCACCAATGAACCTTTTTTTTTTTTTTGCCAAATCTAATGTTTCAAAAACACAATAACAATTTCAAAATTATATCTGAAACATTGGAGCACTCATTCTTTAAATTTTAAAGTTCTTACTTTGATTTTTTGTGATAGGTTATCAATGAGTTCTCATTTGTAAATTTTGTTTTCAGCAATTATAATTCAATCAAACTCCATATATCTGAGATTCATGGGAATCCATTCATTAAATATGGATTAAATTATTTCAACAGAGCCAAATGTGGTGGTACATGTAAGGCTATAAGTCTGGGGAGAAGAATCACAAGTTTGGGGTCAACCTAGCCAATTTAGTGAGACCCTGTCTCAGAATAAAAAATAAAAAATGTTCTAGGAATGTCGTTCAGTGGTAGAACATTTGCCTAGCATGGTTGAGGTACTCTGTTCAATCCCAGCACTGAACAAAAATATTCCAACAGATTTTGGTTATAAAAACAATACCCAGAATCAGAATTTTGAGAACTCAATTAGGTACATTAAATTAAATACAATAAATTTCAATGTAAGTCACAGATGATGATTTTTAAGTAATTGCTTCAAGACTTACATTTTTCTAAACTTCAATTGATGATGCATCACAAAGAAATAACATGAACACTGCTGAACATTTTAAAAACTTTTAACTGTGATAAAAATACAGATAATGTAAAAATTGGCATTGTAACCATTCTTGAAGGTACAGTTCCATAGTAATAAGTAAATCCACATTGTTGTACAACCAATCTACAGAATTATTTACATCTGCAAACTGATACTGTATACTCATTAAATAAAAACATCCATTTCCTCCTCTCCTAGACATCAGACATTACTATTCTACTTCCTAACTGTGAATTTGACTAGTCTAGGTACCTCATAGTAAGTGAAAATACACGTCATTTATTCTTTTGTGACTAGCTCATTTCACCCATTATAATGTCTTCAAGGTGTGTGTTTTAATAGATTCCAAGATACCCTTCCTTGTTAAAGCTGATTAATATTCCATGGAGCTGTACATATCATATTTTATCTATCCGTTAATCTGCCATTAGACATTTGGGTTACTTTCACCTTTTGACTATTGTGAATAATACTGCTATTAACATTACTGCATATATATCTCTTTGAAACTCTGTTATCAATTATTTAAAGTATGTACCTATAATTTGAATTTCTGGATTATATGGTAATTCTGTTTTTAATTTTTTTTTTTTGTGGGTACCGGGGGGACGACCTCAGGACCTCGCGCACCAACAGGCACCCGTGCCGCTGAGCGATATCACCGGCCCCTTTTTTCGTATGTGGGTTCCGGGAGTCGAACTCGGGCCTTCGCGCTTGCAAGGCAGGCGCTTAAGCTGCTGAGCCGTCTCACCGGCCCTGTTTTTAATTTTTTGAGGAACTTCTTGCTGTCTTTCACAATGACTGCACAACATTACAGCCCCACCAACGCTGCATAAAGATTCCAATTTCTCCCTATCCTCGTCAACACTTGTTTTGTTTTGGAAAAAAGCATAGGAGATCATAATAGTTTTAATTGCATTTCCTTCATTATTAATGTTGTGGAAAATCTTTTCATGTGTTTATGGACATTTGTATTTCTTCTCTGAAAACAAATATCAAGTCCTTTGCTCATTTTTGATGGGCTTGTTTGTCCTGTTCATAGTAGAGTTGTAGGAGATCTTGAATATATCTATATACATATATATTCCAGACATTAACTCTTTTTCAGAGCTATGATTCGCAGATATTTTCTCCCATCCCATAGATTGCCTCTTTCACCATGTATTGCATTCTTTGAGACACAGAAGTTTAAATATTGATATACTTCTATGTATCTATTTTTACTCTTGTTGCTTATGCTTTTAGTGACATATCCAAGAAATAAATGCCAAATTCAAAACATAAATCTCTCCCTTGTTTTGTCCTAAAACACTTTAGCTTTAGCTATTATTTTTAGATCTTTGATCCATTTTGAGTTAATTTTGTATATGGTGTAAGGTAAAGATCCAACTCATTCTTTTGTAGGGGGATATCCAATTTTCCCAGTACCATTTGTTCAAAAGATTACTCTGTCGTATTTAAATGGGTTTGTCATTCTTGTCAAAGATAGTTTCTAGTTTCCCAGTGATTTCTTTGACCCACTAATTAATAGTGTATTATTTAATTTCTATGTATTTGTGATTTTCCCTTCAGGTAATTATTTTTAGTTTCATTTCATTGTAATAAGAAATTTTGTATCATTTCAATATTTTTAAATGTATTAAGAACTGTTTTGCTGCATAACATATATTCTATCCTAAATATTTTCCAATACACTTGAGAAAATTGTGCATCTTGCTGTTATTGGATGGAATGCTCTATATGTATTCTTAAGTCTGATTGTTCTAGAGTTTTGTTCAAGTCCTGTCTTTCTTCACTGATCTTCTGTCTGACTGTGGTATACAGTAGTGAAAGTGAGGTATTTAAGTCTCCTATTCTTACTTTTTTTTTTGTTTTGTTTTTTTTGTGGGTACCGGGGGGGTCGACCTCAGGACCTCGCGCGCCAGCAGGCGCCCGTGCCGCTGAGCGATATCACCGGCCCCTTTTTCGTATGTGGGATCCGGGAATCGAACTCGGGCCCTCGTGCTTGCAAGGCAGGCGCTTACGCCACTGAGCCATCTCACTGGCCCTCCTATTCTTACTTTTAAGATGTCTGTACCTACCTTTAGTTCTCTCAATATAGCTTAATGTATTGAGGGACTAGATGTTTGGTTCATCTATATTTATAGCTATTACATATTCTTGGTGAAATGACTCCATTCTTATCATTAAGTACTATCTTTGTCTCTTTTACCATTAAGTAGCATTTTTGTCTCTTTGCCAAATTATTTTATCTAGCATTAACATAGCCACAGCTGCTCTTTTTTGGTTACAATTTACATGAAATAATTTTATTCCTAGACTTTCACTTCAAATGTTATGTTTCTTTAAATCTAAATTGAGTGTCCTGGGCTGGTGAGATGGCTCAGCGGCTTAAGCGCCTGCCCCGCAAGCGCCAGGGCCCAAGTTTGACTCCCGGAACCCACATACGAAAAAGGGGCCGGTGATATCGCTCAGCGGCACAGGCGCCTGCTGGCGCGCGAGGTCCTGAGGTCGACCCCCCGGTACCCACAAAAAATAAATAAATAAATAAATAAATTGAGTGTCCTGTGGGTAGCATGTAGTTGGATATTATTATAGAAGTTTTTTTATTAGTACATATGTTTGCAGTACATAATAATTACATTTCTCATGGAGAGTTGATACATGTATATAAAGCATCTTCGTTCTTTTTTTTTTTTTTTTTTTTTTTTTTTTGCTTCCCCTACCATTCCCTTCCCTCCCTGTTTCCTCCAACCCTTGGTTCCCTTCCAATTTGCAAAAGCTCTATTTTAATAATCATTTTCCCTTCAATTCTTTTTTTCATCCCTTTTTCCTCCACCCTCCCTCCTTATTCTCCTATCTATTTGAAAAAGGTCTCCTTAATTCATATACATAAATGAATTAACTATATCTCTATACATAGTTTCTCACATAAGAGAAACCATGTGATATTTATTCTTCTATATTAAAGAATTTAAGATATTAGACCCCCTTCAAAGTAAAAGACCCAATCAAAAAAGAGGCAACAAAAATGAATAGAAACTTCTCAGAAGAAGCACAAATAGCCAATAAACACATGAAAAAATGTTCAACATTACTGGCCATTAGAGAAATGCAAATTAAAACACTGAGGTACCATTTTACTCCAGAAAGAACAGCTATCATCCAGAAATTAAATAATAACAAGTGGTGATGTGGATATGGGAAAAAGGAACTCTTTACATTGTTGGTGGGCATGTAAACTATTACAGTCACTATGAAAGTCAGTGTGAATATTCCTCAAAGAATTAAAAATAGAAATCCCATTTGATGCAGTTTTTTCACTCCTAGGGTTTTGTTTTTTGCTTGCTGTTGTTTTTATTCTTTCAGCCAATCTATGCCTTTGATCAGAGAATTTAGCTTGTTTATATTTAAAGTAACTGTTGATGGGAATTGACTTGCTGTGGCCATTTTCTCAGTACTTTTCCTGAATGTCTTATAAACTTTTCCCCTTGGATTCTCTCTTATTGATTTAGTTTGGCTTAATTTTTTGTAATGACTAGCTTATTCTGGTTCTTTTATCATTTCCTTTTGGTTGTCTTCTGATTTCCTTTTGTGAACATGGCATAGATTTTCTCTTTTTCTTTTTTTTTTGGTTACCATGTAGGTTGTATAGAATCTATTTTAAATTTACGATAAATTAAATTTTATACAAAACCATAGTTCTTACCAACTCCACTCCCCCTATTTACATAATCGATGTCATAATTTACATCATTTTATGTCTGTATCCTTTAACATAGATTTATAGCTATTTTTGTGCTTTGTTATTTAAATTCTGTAACTCAGTTATGAAACAAAATTAAATAACACAAGTTTTCATATTACATTAATACAGTATATTTATGTTGAGAACTGTATATTTTGTGTCACTTTATTACCTTTAGCATTGCTTTCAGAGTTTGTCTAATGATAATAAATTCTTTCAGCTTTTATGTATCTAAGAGTGTCTTAATTCCTCCCTCATTTTTGAAGGATGGTTTTTTGAGATAAAGTATTCCCAAAGTTTTTCCCTCTTCTCGCATTTTAAATATATCCCATAGTTTCTAACATGCTAGGTTTCTGCTAAATAATATCCTAATTATATACCAAGGAGGTTCCATGGTAAGATGAAATATTTTTCTCTTACTGATATCATAATTTTTGTCTTTAACTTTCAACATTTTGATTATGCATTTCAGTATAAGTCTCTTTGAGCTTATTCTACTTGGATTTTATTGAACTTCTTAAGATTTATGTTCAGTTATTTGCTCAAATTTGGAAAGTTGTTGGCAATTATTCCTCAAATACACTGTATACCCTTTTCTCTTTTAAGTCTCATAGGGGGATTCTTATAATATGTATATTAGTTCCCTTAATCATATACTATAAATCATTAATTTAGGTTTTCTCTTTCTTATTCATTTTTCTTTTTGTTTGTAAGACTCTGAATTCAAAAGATCTGTCTTCAAATTCATTACTTTGCTTATTCATATTTTCTATTCAGCATATTTAAAGAATTTTCTAAATTAATTTTTGCATCTTTCACCTCTAGAATTTCATGCTTAATTAGTTTTATAATTTTCCTTTTTTTATGTTGTTTATATATAATTTTGATTTTTTTTTTTTTTTGAGACAGAGTCTTGGTATGTAGCCCAGGCTGGCCTTGAACACACAATGTAGCCCAGGTTGTCCTGGAACTTGAACAGATCCTCCTGCCTCAGCCTCCAGTGCTGGGATTAATGATAGTCATCCATACTCAGCTTATCATTTTTAAATTTTTGCTTAGTTTTCTATATCCGTTCTCCTTGTTTACTGGGTATATTTCTGACAGTAGCTTTTCAGTTATTTTTAAGTAATTCAAAAGCCTTGTTTCTTTTTCTCTGCTCCTGCACTCCATTATTTTGTTTCTTCGAATGAGCTATTTCCTTCTTTCTTTCCATATCCATGATCTTTTTGTGAAAATTTAGCATTTAAAAATCCTTTTTAGGCTTCATGGAAAAATATCACTATGGGAAGATGTATGAGTTTCTACATGGGCTTTCATTGCATTTCCTTGAAAGTCCTAATTTCCCAAAGTGAGAGTCCTAGAACCCTAGGTAATTGTGTTGTATTTCTCAAGCCATAAAGTTTTGCTTTTAGGAACCTGCAGTTCTGCAAACCCTTCCATGCTTTCACTTACAGCAGACCTTACTGCTGCATTCAGCAGCCTCAAAGCAGCTATCCAGATGGTACCTCAGTTCTCACTAGTATTTTGAGTTGGGCAAGACAGGAAGCATTCCCTCAGAAGCCTATTGACAAACCAGAATAAATAGTCTCAGCAAGTGTTATGAATTCTTGCTGTCTCTTGGGAGGAACCAGGAGTTAAGTAACTTCCAGGCAGATCTGCCCATATTTTGCCTGATTTCCTACCATTTTGAATGCACCTTATTCTTGGTTAGATGTCCATTTGGCTGTTGTTGTATCATAAATGATTTCTAGCATTCCTACAAAGTTAGCTTTGGTCTGTAAATGCTGTACGGTTTGTGCTTACATTGGAAAGAGATAGTCTGATCTACTGTCTGGCTGACATCGTTTTCTCTGAAGAATTTTTTCACTATCATTTTGATTCCTAAAATGTTATAGTTCAGTTATTCTGTGTATAACAATACTAGCAAATTTTGACAACTACATGTTAGGCTTCAAAAATTTTATAGTTTATTTAGACACAATAAAAAGAGCATCAGATTTTATTTTGACACAATTTTTGTCTGTGGACAGAATAAACCTAAGTATATAAACCAGAACAAGTCCAGGCTTTCTATTTCATTAATTTTTTAACTCTGTGTGAGTTTTCTTAATACAACATTGAGCTCCACCCAAATCAAAATTTGTATTATCAAGAGAAAACAAATAATTTTTTATTCAGTCTTGGTCTTATAAATTTGAAACAGCCAAGATCATTTCAATCATTTTTAATGGAACAAGTTAAATAATTTGCTTTGATTAAACTGTTTTAGTTTTTTTAAAAAGTTAGCAATTATTACAATTTATCTAATTTTCTTCTCAAAGAATTACATGACAATTAAAATAAGTCATCTGTTTGCAAAATGTTATTTCTGTTAAATTGAGCAAACATATCAGTAACTACGTTATATTTTTCCTACCGCAAAAGGAAACTCTTAATTGAAATAAACAAAATTAAGTAAAAACTTTTTATCTAAATGAAGAGTGATTGTTCCCAAGCTGGTATGCAAACTCACCTCCTGCTATCACATTAGTAATTTTTCACTTTCAGGAACAGTTTATTAAAATAAATATTGACTTTTGAGTTAGTCACTGATTCTTTAGCAGGTTTGTGTTATATGCTTTTTCTTGTACCTAGTAATATCACTATCACTTTGTGACTGATGGTAAATGGCAAAAGATTTTGTGCAAATAAAATGTGTTTTAACACCCTGCTCACATGCTTTTGATTTTTAGTGTTTATTTCCAACACAGTTCATTGCTAAATGGAAAAACATGGCAAAATAATAAAATGGATGTATGTGACAAAAATAAAGCGCAGTAGCAAAGACTTCAGACTACTTTAAATATGCCCTAGGACAATTCTTCTCAGCTATTCTTTCCTACACATGTTTTATGCACATATAATCCTAAATTGCCTGTTATGACCCACTGGCTGATAGGCTGGGACTTTTGTGTCTCATGGGCCACAACATAAACCATGATACAATTGGTTGCCATCATGACATGACACGTAGAAGTTAGCTCAGATGTCAAAAAAACACCTTGTTTTATCAGTCAGTATTCTACAGTGGGTCTGGATTGTGTCAGGAAGAAAGAGGTTATCACTGACGTCTTTCAGATTTAATTATAAATTGGAGAAAAAATCTGTTTATTGCACTTGTGTTATCATAACAGAAGATGGAAGTGCAAAGAAAAAAAATGTATTTCAAACTCAGACTACATTGGACAGATTCAAAACTAGACTTGGTGGCAATACAAACATAAATATATACCATTCCAAAATGGTCACTTTGTCACTTTATATATATGTAAAGTGTGTGTATATATATATGTATGTATAAAGTGTATGTATATATACACATATACATGCATATATATGTGCATATATGTGTATATATTTGTACATATGTACACATATATGTGTATTTATATAAAGTGTTTATATGTAAATAAAATGACTAATATATATATATTTTTTTCTTTTATACCCAACAGCATTATTTTTTTTCCTAACCAAAATCCAAGTGTGGAGAGAAACAGGGTACCTGTCTTTTTAAAAGAGTCATATTCTTCTGAGAAAGGACACTAACATCAGGCTTCTATTTATGGAGCAATAGAATGCCAAATATCCATGAAGATCTACTACAGCATAAGATCATGTTGAGTATTAAACTTTAGATAGTATCCTTGGAAGTGAAATGGAATTTTGTGTCTAACTCTTTGGAATGCTTAAGTTCTACGTCCTGGCTGAAACTGCTTGGAATTGCACTGCAAGGAGGGTAAAGACATCCTGGACTAAAGATAAAAATTCAAGTTTGATGCAAGGACAAAGAGAGCTGAGTTATAATATAACCACCAGTACCACTTTACAGTTACAGCCTTCCATGTAGTAGGATGACAGTAAAGATGATACACTTTATCAACAGTTTAAAAAAGAAGGATTTTTAGTGTTTTTACCAAAGCAATTGATAAATGAGGAAATAGGTATGGTTACACTGAATTAAGCATTATATATCTATGCATGTATCAAAACATCACATGGTATTACAGAAATATGTACAATTATTATATGTGAATTATTTTTTTAATTTTCATACAAATAATAATGATAACAACCCACAGGCCTATCTGCCAGTTTGGGGATCACAGCAAGAAAAGCAGGAACTAAGTGAAAAACATAGAACAGAGATTAAAGCCTTACCATGAGGCTCAGCTAGACTTTAAAAAGTTTTTTAAAATGAAACAGGGCTTGTATATGACAAAGGTAAAAAAAGCTATGGAACTGGAACTTGGTTTAAATATTGTACAGGAAAGGGAAGAGATGATACAGGAAAGTGAATGACAAAGAAAGAAACAAATTTTACTTGCGTTTCTAAGAGCAGCACGTGCAGTACTGTAGGTTGATGTGTAAGTACACTGAGAGTTGTCCCAGACACACTACCGATTTCTTGTTAATCTGAGTTCCAGGGAAGGAGAAATAATTTCATCTTGAAATTTTTACAGACATTTAGGTTGTTTTCATATCTTGGTTTTTGTAAATAATACTGAAATTAACATGTAAGTACAGATATCTCTTAATGATTCTGATCTACATATTTTTGGATATATACCCAGGATTGGGATTGTCAAAGAATATGGTAGCTCTATTTTTAATTTTCTTAGACATCTACATACTGCTTTCCATAGAAATTGTACCACCTTACAAAAACTGCCAGCAGCATACAGGGTTCCAATTTCTCCACATCACACCAACATTATTATTGTGTGTGTGTTTCATAATAACTACCTTAATAAATGTGAGGTGATATGTCGTGGTTTTGATTTTCATTTACCTGATAAAGTACCTGTGGGCCATGTTCAATGTGCATATCTTCTTTGAGAGGTGTCAATTCAAATTCTTGATCCATTTCTGAATTGGGATACTTACAGAAATTTCATGCAATTAAGTCATCGAACTTTCGTACATGTTAATAGTATAGGAACCTCTTATCAGGTTGCCTTTCATTTTGTTGTTTTATTCCTTGCTATGCTGAAGCTTTAGTTTAATACAGTCCCACTAAATGAATGGATAAAGAAGATGTAATATATACATACAATGGAATATTATTCAGCCTTAAAAGGAAAAGAAATCCTGCCCTATGTGATTAAATGGATGGAGAAATTTTTAATAAGTATAATAGACCAGTCAGAGAAAGATGAATGCTACATGATCACCCTTACAGGAGATATCTAACATAGTCAAATACTGCAGGGAATAAAATGTTGGTAACCAGAGGCTGTGGGGAGGCTGAAGTGGGAAGTTTTTGTTTAATGGCTACTGACTTTATTTTGAAAGATGAAAAGTTTTCTGCGGATCGTTTGCACAACAATATGAATGTACTTAACACTTCTGAAGTGTATATTCAAAAGTAGTTCGGATGATAAATTTCACATTACATGTATTTGTATCACAATAAAAAAATCTCAGTTATTCAGCGCTATACGCATTTTCTCTTTGTTGTATAGTATTACTTAGATGTTAGAAAATGTTGAGCCTTAGAACAACTCAGTACTGCTCTATGTGCACATGTTGTTCATAACAAAAACAATTATTCCCCCACCCCACCACCTTAACCTCGCCTTAGTGGAAAATTCTTACAGGGGCTATTGAGCAGCTGTGGTAAACTCGTCAGCTCGCTCTGATGTGAACCGAGTTCTTTATGTTGGACAAAGTTTCAGGTTTGAATGTGCGAGGATAGTACTAGTCATCAGCACAAGATACAATTGTGAGCATAACTCACACTAACTTCTGCTTAAAACCATTTAAATATTTTTCTCATTTGTATATTTGGCTTGACTCATGCTTTTCATTTGGGAACATGTAAAATTACACGCATTTTCGTTTGCAAAAGAAGTGTGGCATTTCCACCTTTTCATATAAAAACCTTTACTGGTGTTTGAATGAAGCTTTCAAAAGCCAAGCAGATTTAATTTGAAAATTATGAATAAAAGATCTGCACTTAGATTAAATTTTCCCGTAAGGCACCTGTGCCTTCCCTTTATTGATCACAGGAAGCCGCGCTAATTCCTCATGCTGCTATTTTGACCAATGCTCGAGTGAATTTATTTATTCAGAGACGCACTAGAATCTCCAGGATTTGGTTCAGCCGTCTGAGCTCCTTTTCTTCAGAAAGTTTTTCTTTTTAGAGAAGATTCTCACAAGTGGGAAGAAAAATACACTGTTTCAATTCATTTACATGATTTATTTTGGCCTTGTGTAGGCAAAGACCTAAAATTTAGCCAAATTACAAATTTGGGTTCAAAACTACCTTGGATATTATGGCAAAATGAGTTTGCAATTTTCAACCTTGCTTTTACATACAAAGCAAAATCTTAAAGAATTAGAATTTTAGAAGGGATTTTAGAAAAAGGATTAAGATGCTATGAGTTTTAATATTCCCAAGGGGCAAAGAAAGAGAGTTCCTATCCTTCACTTCAAAGCTAAGCGTTAAACTTAAGGTACTTATTTCTTTGTCCTGGAAACATGAGAAACAAAGTGGACTCATTTCTGTCTCTTGCCTGAAAAATCCAAGAGAAAAAGAGAGAGAAATGAGAGACAGTAGGAATAGTGTCACAACAACAGCAGTTTGGTAAGTATTTTCTTTACCTTTGAATATAAGCTCAGAGTGGCCACTTCCCATGAACTGCTAGTGAACCATTCCTGAGAGAACAAAAGGTAATGAGATAATTTCATTCTCTCATGTATAGATGTTTTACTCAGCCTTAATCATGTATTAACTACTTGACCTAGCCAAAATTTTACCCTTCCCTAATCTCATTTATTTGTAAGGATATGATGTCTGTAGCCTATAGGCTAGAGATCCATCTTCATGCCTGTACCAAAAAATGAGTGAATCTAAGATAGCTGCCTGAGTGATCTGCATACAATCTCTAACTTCATTATAATCTCATGTGCCTGCTAAATGAACCATTTCCTACATTGCCATGACAGTTGACAATTGCTGTGATAATGACCAGAAAGAATCATAAAAAAAGTGAAAAGAGGTGGTACCCAAATTCCTGGAAAATCTCTCATTCCCAGAAAAGACATAAATATTCCTCCCTTTTATCAGGCTATCCCTCTCCTTCATTTATTTCACCCTGTATCTATAACCTCACAGCTACCAGCAGGTCAAGAAGTTGATTAGTGAGAGACTTCTGGGAAGCTGGCAGAGTTTAAGCAACAGTGAGTCAATTTCTCTGAGATTCAGAATCCAGAGACACTGGAATATAACAATTTGGGGAAGAAAAGGACGGAGGTAGATCCCAGGGACCCAGGAAGGAACTGAAGAGAGAAATGGAGCCCGCAGGGAAAGTGGAGACTGACCTCAACACAGAAAAAGGAGGTGACAAGCTGTACTTTCTCCCTGACTCCTGGTTCTCAATGTGAGAAAGGAGGCTTGAATCTACAGAAACGCAGTGAAAGTGGGGGACCCCAGAGGCCTCCACGGAGAAACGCACCGCTGGAACCGAACAGTGGATGCTGTGAACTACAACAGCTGGTGAATGACTCTAGTCCAAGCACCTGCTGAGTGCCCGGAAGAGAGGGCTTGGCCAGACAATATTTTAGGGAGGGGCCAACTGAACCTGAGACTCAGAGCAGCTGTGGATTGGCTCCTTTGCAGGACTCCCAATGATTGGGTGAGGGACAGCCATAGAAGACACACAGGGTAGGGAGCTGAAGTCATGCTGGCAAGAGACACCCATGCTGTTGTAGGCTGAACAACTCAGGCCCCAACTCCACAACCAGAGGCCAGGATTAGCCTGAACTTTTGTGGAGTTGAAACCACCAGAATGGGGACTCCACCCTACTCTTACTGCAGTCCTGCAGGATTACCCAGTACCCCACCCTAATTCTTTTGCGGGCTTGATGGGATCACCTAGCACAGGTCTGGGTTCTGCCTGATTCCTTCGTCTATCAGAGACAGTAAAAACATGCCCTAAATTGGACATTACCACAAAACTGTAGATTTGAAATCACAGAAAAAATCTTTTTTCTTCTTTTTTCTCTTTTCCTTTTTAGTTTTTGCTTTTTCCTGAGTGAGAACTTTTTTTTTAGTTTTTTTTCACTTTGTTTAATCTTTGTTTTTGTCTTTTCCTTCTTCCTTTACTGCCTCTCTTCTTCACCAGTCTCCCAGAGCTTGGATAATCTTCCTTTGTCCTTCAGCCTTGCTTCTAATCTCTTTCTCTTCTTTACTTCTTTATTTTTTCCTCTTATCCCTTTTAAATTTTCTCCCCTGAGGGTAAAATCACTCTGTTGAGGGGATATTTACTATACATACTTTTCTAATTTGTTTTAGATTTTATTATATGACTATAAATCGTGTACCTATGGTTTAAATTAACAGTGTGGCAAATTAACAATTACCACACTTTGTCATTTCTAGACTGTATGTGATGCTATTGTTATTACTGATTGGACTACTTCAGCCAAAGTGACATGGTTGTTCTAATTAGTTGTTCTTCCTTGTATACCCGTACTAAGATTGTCTGGGGTTCATAAATAATATCATAGGCCAGCACCAAACAAATGAGTGCTAGGCCAAATAGGGCACAACTTCTCATCCCTAATAAATTGAAGAGGCAGGATTTTAGGATAGACTCAAAGGCCAAAAGCCAGCTATACCTAGAAGACATCTCTGAAAAGTATTCATTACCTAAGGAGTTCTCGATTCTAGTAAGAAAGCTACTTATATAAGCAATTTATAAGTATCAATGCAGAAAACAAGTGTTAAAAAATAGAGAATGAGAAGACACAGAAACACAATACAGCACCAGATGTCCAGTTCACCCAAGGCAAATCCAGGGGGCGTTGAGTAGGAAGAAATCAAAAGCCACACAGCTGAAATTTCTGAAATGGTATCAGAAGAAAGCAAATGAATGAGGCTGTAGAATAAAACAACCCAGGAATAATTTCAAAGATAACTAAAGAGATGATGACCATATTGAAGAACATGGTTAGTGAATCTAAAGTAGACACAGGTTAAAAAAAGAAAAAAAAGAGCTTAGGAAAGTGATGGAAACCATGAATGATAAAGATTCAAACAGATATCCAGGAGATTAAAAATTGTACTGAAAGTATATGTAGCAGAAGCAACCAACATCAGGAAAGAACACTGGATCCAGAAGACAGGTTTGTGGTTAGTGATCATCAAATAAGAGACATAAAAAATAGCAAGAGACCATGAAAAATCAATCCAATAGCTGCTAGATGATGCAAAGAAGAATATCATAAGACTGATAGGAATCAATAAAAAAATCAGAAGATAGCACAAAGGACATTAAAAACTTATTCACAGAAGTAACGACAGAAAACTTCCCAAGCATGGAAAAAGAATTTGACATACAGGTAAGTGAGGCATACAGAACTCCAATTAGCGATGATCAGAAAAATACTACACCAAGGCATATAATAATCAAGATTCCAGAAATTCAACACATGAACAGAGTATTAAAAGCTGTTAGAGAAAAGAAAAAAATCACCTATACAGGAAAGCCCATCAAAATCACAGGAAACTTCTCAACCCAAACACTTAAGTCAAGGAGACCTTGGAGTGAAGTACTTTAAGCCCTAAAACAAAACAACCTGTACCCCAGACTGCCGTATCCTTCAAAAATATCTTTCAAAATCGATGGAGAAATCAGATACTTCCATGATAAAGAAAACCTGAAGAAATTCGTGACCACCACTAACACTCCAAAAAGTTCTGAAAGGTATTCTAGAAAAAGATGAAAAAAGACACTAATTCCATGAATCTCAATAGACTGAATCCACCAAGCAAGGCAAGCAATTAAACGGATGGGAAAGAAAGGAAACCAGCAACGGGAAAATAATATGACAAGGATGAGTCCATACATATCCATCAATGTAACCATCAATTGATGGTTATAACCATCAATGTAAATGGTCTCTATTCACTAATCAAAAGAAACAGACTGGCAGAATGGATTAAGAAACAAGATTCAACAATATGGTGCACACAAGAAATACATTTAACTCTAAGAGAACTGTATAGAATGAAAGTCAAAGAATGGAAAACAATACACCATATGACAGGAACCTGGAAAAAAGCAGGGGTAGCTATTCTATTTCCAGACAAAGTGGCTTTCAAGCCAAGAATGCTCAGAAGAGAAAAAGAAGGTCACTACATACTTGCTAAGGGAACAATCCAAGAGGAAGAGATAACAATCACAAATACATGTGCACCAAATACTAGCACACCCGACTATAAAACAAACATTAATGGACATGAAAAATCAAACAAGGACTCATACAGTTATATTGGGGGACCTCAATACCCCACTACCACAAATAGGCAGATCAATTAGACCAAAAAAAAAAATTACAGCTAGACCAAACCTTTGAACAAATAGACTTAGTAGATGCTATAGAGTGTTCCACTCCACAATACCAGAGTATACATTCTTCTCAGCTGCACATGGGACATTCTCCAAAATAGACCACATACTAGCCCACAAAGCATGCTTAAGTAAATGCCAACGAACTGAAATTATCCCATGCATATTATCGGATCATACTGCAATAAAGTGGGAAATCAATGGCAAACCGCCCCAAATGTATAAACACATAGAAATTAAGTAACACCCTCCTGAACAACTAATGGGTCACAGATGAAATTAAAGAAGAAATTAGACAATTTCTATAATTAAATGGTACTGCCAATACAACATACCAGAACCTATGGGACAAAATGAAATCTGTCTTAGGAAGGAAATTTACAACAGTGAATTCCCACATCAGAAAAACTGAGTGAGCTCAAATAAATAACCTAATGTTGAACTTCAAGCTTCTAGAAAAAGAAGAACAAGTTAAATGGAAAGCACATATGAGAGAGGAGATTATAAAGATCAGAAGAGGAATTAATGCAATTCATACTAAGAAAACAATATAAAGAATCAATGAATCAAAGAGTTGCTGTTTTGAAAGATTAAATAAAATAGACAAATCCTTAGCTGACTTATCAAAAAAAGAAAGACTCAGATCCATGCAATTAGGAATGAAAAGGGTGAAATCATAGCAGTCGCTGCAGAAATTCAGGTCATCAGTACCTACTTTGAGAACCTGTACTCTAATAAGATGGAAAATGCAGAAGAAAAGGACAGATTTCTTGATACATATGAATTACCAAAGCTGAATTAAGAAGATATAAAAATTTTACTTAAAATAGCATTTCTGTACATGAATCACAAAGTCACTGAGAGGGAAATTAGGGAAACAATACCTTTTGGGATAGCATCCAAATCAGCATCCAATATCAGTCAATGAAACTGAAAGTGCAATTTAAAAGCTACCAACAAAAAAAGTCCAGGTCCTGATGGCTTCACTGCTAAATTTTACAAGAAATTTAGAGAAGATCTAAAGCCACTACTTCTCAAACTCTTTAATGAAAATAAAAGGGAAGCAATACACCCATACTCATTCCTGGAAGCAAGCATTATCCTGATACCAAAACTAGAGAAGAACCCAACCAAAAAATAAGAACTACAGGCCAATCTCCTTGATGAACATAGACATAAAAATCCTCAATAAGATACTGGTAAACACAATGCAGCAAATCATCAAGGAGATTATACAGCATGACCAAGTAGGATTCATCCCAGTCATGCAGTGATGACTCAATATATGCAAATCAATGAATGTAATACACCACATTAACAGAACCATGGACAAAAACCACAAGATCATTTCAATAGATGCAGAAAAAGCATTTAATGAAGTCCGATAGCCATTCATGATAAAACCCTACAGAAAATTGGAATAGAAGGTCTTCATCTCAATCTCATAAAAGCTATCTATGACAAACCAACTTCCAGCATCATACTAAATGGACAAAAACTGGAAGCTTTCACTCTAAATTCAGGAACAAGACAAAGGTGTCCACTGTCACCACTCTTATTCAATATAGTTCTGAAATATTAGCCAGAGCATTAGACGAGAGAGAGAAATAAAAGAAATAAGTATAGGAAAGGAAAAAGTTAAATTATCATTATTTGTGGATGACATTATAGAAGACCCCAAAAACTTCACAAAAAGACTCCTAGATTTAATAAACAAATTCAGTAGAGTAACAGGATACAAAGTGAACACTCAAAAATCAATAGCATTCCTGTACAATAATCACAAACTCACTGAGAGAGAAATTAGGGAAACAACACCTTTTAGAATAGCATCCAAATAAATGAAATATCTAGGAATCAATCTAACGAAGGAAGTAAAAGACCTTTGCATTGAAAACTACAGTATTCTGAAAAAGGAGATCAAAGAGGATATAAAAAATGGAAAGATGTCCCTTGTTCTTGGGTAGGAAAAACCAATATAGTGAAAATAATAGTACTTCCAAAGCTGCTTTACAGATTTAATGCAATCCTGATCCAAATACCAATAGCATACCTCACAGAATGACAGAAAACAATCCTGAACTTCATTGGGAACCAGGAGAGACCTAGAATAGCTAAAGTAATCCTGGGCAACAAAGGCAAGGCAGAGGGCATCACAATCACTGACTTTCAATTATGCTACAAAGCTACAGTGATAAAAAACAGCATGGTACTGGCAAAAATCAGATCCGAGGATCCATGGAACAAAAGATGCAGAAACAACTCCAAACACACTCAGCTACCTTATCTTTGATGATGGAGCCAAACACCTTCACTGAAAGAAAGATAGACTTTTCAATAAATGGTGCTGGGGAAACTGGCTTTCCACATACTAAAAGTTAAAACTAAAACCATATCTCTCATCATTCACTAAACTAAAGTCAAAATGGATCAAAGATCTAAATTTTAAAACAGAAACACTTAATCTGCTGGAAGATAAAATAGGTAAAACTCTTGAAGATATAGTTGTAGGCATAGACTTTATGCACAAAACTCGAATAGCACAGGAAATATTACAAAGAATCAACAAGTAGGATTTCATCATACTGAAAAGCTTTTGCACAACAAAGAAACCACCAACAGGGTGAAGAGATAACCCACAGAATGGGAAAAAAATTTTACCAGCTATTCCTCAGACAAAGGACTAGTATCTAGAATATATAAAGAACTCCAAAAAAAAAAAAAATTGAGCTCCCCAAATTTAAACACCCAATCCAAAAATAGACATCTGAAATGAATAGACCCTTCTCAGATGAAGAAGTAAAAACAGCAAATAAATATACAAAAAAAATGTTCTATATCACTGGTAATTTGAGAAATGCAAATCAAAACAACAATGAGATTTCCTCTCACTCCAGAAAGAATATCTATCATCAAGAAATCAACCAATAACAAATTCTGGGGAGGTTGTGGTGAAAAAGGAACCCTTCTCTACTGCTGGTGGGTGTGAAAATTGGTTCAATTAATATGGATATCAGTATGGAGATTCCTCAAAAATACCAAAACAAGAGCTTCCATTTAACCCACCTATTCCCTTCTTGGTGTCTTCCCAAAAGAGTTAAAAGCGTTATATCACAGTGATATATGCACACCCATGTTTATGGCAGCACAATTTGTAATAGCTAAATCTTGGAAATAGCCCAGAAGACCATCAACAGATGAATGGATAAAGAAAATGTGTTTTTTTATATACAATAGAGTACTACTTTGCCATAAAGGAAGATAAACTTTAGATAAATGGAAGCACCTTGAGATCATACTGTTAAGTGAAATAAACCAGACACACACGTTTAAATATTGCATTGTTTCTCTTGTGTGAGAAACCAAAAGCACAAATAGGGGCCAATATGGGTCATAGATACTGGAAAGTAGGAAAAAGAACAAGGGAGGGGAAGGGGGAAGGGAAGGAAGGGAAAAAAGAATAAAAATGTGTTATGTACAAGTACCAACTCCCCTTGATGAATGTAATCATTATGAACTGCATACATATACTAATAAAAATTTTTTAAAGAAGTTGATTAGTGGGTTTATTATATCACAATTCTATTATGTTTGGTCAGGAATAAAATTCTCCTTCTCTGCTCACTGGGTGGTCAGTCTTGTTATTGATTCCACAATTCCAAGAGGGGAAAAGGACCGAGTTTAGGATAGACAAAAGATCTTGCAAGAAGAAAATTATAATTGTATTTAATTACATGCAAGCTTGGGGAGAAGAAGTCATATTGGATGGCAATAATATTAACACACTTGTCCATTTGGAGAATTAGATTTAGTTTTCTCAGTGACAGGGAGGGTCATAGAGGAATACAGAGAACTTTTCATTGAGTGAGTTATTCAAAAGCAAACATCACCTGGACAGAGAGAACACCGAAGCCAACTCATTAACCACATTTTTATTAAGTGAAAACATTATCCTGACCCCTATTTTTCTTTCTGTCAATGTTAAAAATTTTGAGAGTTCTATTGGTCAGCACTTTTTTAAGTGACATAAGGAAGGAAGAACAAAAGTATTTGTAGTAGGAAGACACAATCTGTGAAACTCCACCTATTTCCCTACAGGCAGTCAGGTTGAATTGGGTTCTAGCTGAGAGGACTGGAACAGAAAATCAGACCTTCAATAAAAGTTTTAGATTTTAGTTAGAACAAGGTAGCACACATGTTGATGATTCGGTTATCTTCTTTGCGGATAGAAGTTACAAGGAATTTCACATTATCTGAGAGTAAGCAGAAGATTCATAAACCCTGCCCTAATTTTTTGGTTCAAATGGATAATAAAATGTTTTATTAATTGAGCTTAAACAGACAGTAGGTGTTGGGGGAATATGTGATCCTTTTGATGTCATTGTTAAGAAGTTCCATATGTTTATCAGCTTCAGGTGGCTAATACAAGGTTTTTGAAAATCTTCAGATTTACTAAAAATCAGTGAGGTTTTTTTCCTCTTTAAGTTTTTCCAGAAACCCAAAAGGCTATTATGATTGACCACACAATCAGCATCATTAATCCTATTTGCTATTGCCTTTCTCTACCTGCTCAATGTTCTGTCATAAAAGAACCCCCTGAACTCATGTCTGGAATTTCTCTTTTCAAGATCATCCACGGGAGCAGGGCATGGTGTCATATACCTGTATTTGAGCCCTCTGGGAGGCTAAGGCAAGAGGACCACAAATTCAAGTCCTTCTTGGGCAATTTAGCAAATTAGTAAAACCCTGTCTTAAAAGAGGGGTGGGGTGGGGTTTGCATGTAATTCAGTACAAAGGTCCTGGATTCAACCCTCACTCCCACAAAAAAGAAAAGATAATTCATAGCTTTATTCCTAATTGTTAAATTCAAAGATAAATGTTCTAACAGGCTTTTAACACAGTCAAACTCTCCCTTCTTGTATACCAATTTGCCTCCAACTTTACAACTTTTGTGGCAGCCTTTTAAGTTGCATTTACCTTATAAGAACGCAGGTTCTGGAGTCAGATTTCTTAAATTTGAAACCACTTATGGATGTGTGCCTTGGGAAAGTCAATTATACTCCTCAAGCCTTCTTTTCCTCATGAATAAAATCAGATAATCTGTATATAATATAGCAGTATCTATTAAATAATAAGCACTCAGTAGTAACTACCCTTTATTATTTTTTATTGTCTGAATCAACTATTCTTACTAAGTCTTCATGTCTATCCTTCAGATATAAAATATTTGTATTCCCTTGAGTTCTGTCTTTGTATTTCCTTGAGTTACACTTCACTTTCTAGTTTTTCACTTCCTACGTAGGTAATGACAGTATGAACAATATGATTGCTGATTTCGTCTCTCTAATTTCTCATGTAATTTTTAACCAAATTCTATAAATTCTGCCTCTCAAATGTTTCTCAAATCAGTTAACACTTCTCCATTGCTATTACTATAGTTAGGAATAAAATTAAGTCTTCTGCCTGAAGCACATATAACTTTACGATTTTGCTACTGCCTGTCCTTTCTTTCATCATACTTCTCTTTTCAACCCTGACTATCAACCACATCCAACTATTTTCAATTTTTGATAGTAATTGTTTTTCTCTTAGTTTCTTACCTTCGAGTATTGTGTTCTCTCTGCCTGGACTATGACCTCTTAATTTCAAGTATGATCGAAAATAAGTACAAAAAATATTACCCCCAACATTATCTTAGTCCCTTCTTTCAATAACTGATCTTACTTTTAGAGGTTACTTAACCTGGTATCTTAACTAGAAAGTACCAGAGAGAAGTAGAATTATTTAGGGTCTAAGTAAATGTTGGTTAAGTGTTGGATCTCTAAGCAGAAATCTTTATTCCTTTTATAAGGATGTAGAAATGGAGAATCAAATAGTTTCACTAATTTATCTAAGATCCTATAGCTAGTTAATAAAGCAAAGTTGTAAAGCCTTATTAAATCTTTTATTATACTTGGTTGTCTTTTCCACGTCTTTAGACAAAACAAAACTAAATCATTAGGCACAAAGTGACCACAACTTTGATCAATAATAACCTCTCACCACTTTGAGCTTGTGCTTTTCTCTCCCTTTCACTAATGGACATTATTAATAACTGAATTAAATGGTATAACTTCCTCTATTAGAATTCTTTCATATTTTGGTTTATGATAATTTGCTCACACAAAATCCTATGACATTTCCAATCTATGTTATCTGGGCTGAAAACCTAACCTTTTATAATTTGACCTAGTTATTTTCAAAACCCCCTTTACGTCAATTATTTCTGTTAAGGCATAAATTATAGAGTTAAATTTATGCTTTTTCTTTAACACATGTTATACTTTTTAATGGCACTCAGTGTGATATTTCCATACATGAATAAAGTGTGCTTGATTATATCCAATCTTTCTCCTTCCATCCTTGCTCTTCTTTCTTACAATCCTTCCCACTATTCAACCACGAGGTCAACTTGGGTTTTTTTGGTTTCCACATAAGAGAGAGAATATGCATTTCTTTTCTTTCCATGTCTGCATATAACATGATATTCTCCTCCAGTTTTAGCCATTTTAGTGTAAACAACAGTATTTCATTTTTTATGGCTGAGTAAAACTCCATTGTAATACATACTATTTTTATTCATTCATCTGTTGATGGGTACCTAGACTGATTCCATATTTTAGCTATTGTGAATAGTGTGCTACCATAAACATAGGCATGCAGATATCTCTTTTGTATGTTCATTTATTTGGATATACAATGAATAGTTGGATTGCTGGATTATATAGTAGTTCTATTTTTAGTTTTTTCAGGAAACGACATCCTGTTCTCTTAGTGGATGACTAATTTACATTCTCACCAACAAAATATACGAATTTATGTTTCTTAGTATCCTCACCAGCATTTATTTTGTTTTGTTTTGTTTTTATAATAGTTATTGCAACTGGGATGATATGGTATCTTATCACAGTTTTGATTTACATGCTTTTTCTGGTGTAGTTCTTTGATGTTTTCAAATACATGCAGTGAGGAAATCACAACCAAAATCAAAATGAAAAATTCCATTAACTCAAGGAAATCACCCATTTATGGTCATCCTTATTTAGTGTAGCCTCTGAAAATAATTTATCCCATTTTGTGTCCATAGTTTGGCAGTTTTTAGGATGTCATATATATAGAATCACACGGCATATACCCTTTCTGAGTTGCCTTTTTGCTATCAAAATACATTTAAAATTCATACGCTTTGTTATATGAGTAACTGTTGAGTTCCTTTATATTTTTGAGGAATTATCATACTATGTTGTATCACAGTTTTTTGTTTATCCATTCATCTATTAACAGGCAGTTCAGTTATATTTTGTGTTTTCTCAATTATAAAGTTGTTAAAAATATTTAGATATGATTGTTTCATTAAACAAGTATTCATTTCGGTTAATTAAATCCTTAAAAATGAGGTTACTGGTTAAGTAATATTTAATTTTCTAAGCTATTACCAACCTGTTTTCCAGAGTTAATGTATCATTTGGAATTCCATAGAAAATCGAGAATTCCAGTTGTTCTGCATCTTCACAAATACACTTTTAGTTATTAAATCTTTTGTCATGCTAATAATACCTCATCATATTTTTATTTTGTATTTTTCTAATGTTAAGTGAATGTTTATCATTTTTAGATGCATATTTGCCATCTGCAGATCTCCATTGGTAAAATATAATTTCAAATATTTTTTTCAGTTATTGATTGGGTAGCTTCTGTGTCACTGAATTTTGTGTGTTCTTTATTCTGGATGGAAGACCCTTATCAGATATATAATATATTTTTAATCAGATTTTATTGGTACATTTTAGATATACATAATCATTACATTCATCACAGAGAATTTGTACCTGTACATGATATAACTGGACTTTTTTCCCATTCTCCTACCCTCCTTTTAACCCTTCCTCCCCTCCCCATTTACAAAAGCTTTGTTTCCATTTTCTTCTGCTTTTTTCATTTTTTTTACTTTTCCCTTCTTTCCTTTCCCCTCCCTCCTCCCTTGTACTCCTCCCTATTTGAACATTTAAATAGGATAAAAGATATGTTATTTCAGTCCATGAATTGGTTGTGTGTTTATTTTCTTAAGAGTGCATTTCAAAGACCAGGAGTTCTGAAGTTCTTAACATTGATGAGGTCCAATACGCCATTTTCTTTCTCTTAGGAATTGTGTTTTCAGTCTAAGCAAAGACATATTTACCAACACCAGGATAAATAATATCTTAGAATTAGGTGTTGCCGGTGCTCTAAAATTTTTTCAAAAATTTTCGACTGACTAGTTTGTTTTGCTTTTCCATATGAACTTTTAAATTAGGTTGTTGATTTTCACAAAGATTTTCTGCTGGCTTCTCAATTTAGACAAAGTTGAAACTAAGTATCAGTTCAGAAATCATTTTTAACTTATAAACATTAAAACTTTCAGTTTACAAAAATGATATATCTCCATTCATTTAAGTATTTCTTTCATAAGTGTTTGGTAGTATTTAGTATATAGAATATATTCATGTTTTATTGAATATATCCCTAATTATTTCATAGTTCTATTTTAAATAATATTTTAGTTGACAAATCTTAATTATATTGTACATGTAGTATATTATGTCTTGACATACACACACAGAACACGGAGTGATTAAATCAAGTTAACAAACATATCCATCATTTTGCTTACTTGACATTTTTCACTGTTGTATGCGTGACACATAGAGTACATTTATTATTGACTATAGTCCTAGTGCCGTAGAATAGGCCTCAAAACTCTCTCTCCCGTCCAGCTGAAATTTTGTGTCCTTTGACAGTTAACCCTTAATTCCCTTCCTTTTCCCACCCTCAGCCTCTGGTAATCTTCATTCTACATTCTATTTCTAGGATATCAAAAGTTTTAGATTCTGTGTAGAAATGGGACCAGACAGTATTTGTCTTTCTGTGACTCATTTTGATATTTAACATAATATCTTAGAGATTCTTCCTTATTGTCCCAAATGACAAATTTTTGTTCTTTTTAAAGGCTGAATAGTTTTCTGTTTTTCCTGAATTTCTTTATCCTTTCACCCACCGCTGGACACTAAAGTTGATTTTGTATATTGGCTGTTGTGAATAATGATGCAATGAACATGAGTGTGCAGATATCCTTTCAATACATTGATTTCAGTACTAATAAATATATTACCCAAGTGGTATTGCTGGATACCATATGATACTGGTATTTTCATTTTGGGGGGGAATCGCCACACTGCTTTCCATAATGGACGTATTAATTAATACTCTCACCAACAGTATACAGAATTCCTTTTTCTCTTTATCCTCATGAGCACTTATATTTCATCTTGCTGGCAAAAGCCATTCTAGCAAGCATGGAATGCTATCTCATTGTGATTTAATTTGCATTTCCCAAATGATTAATAATGCCCAGCATTTTTTAACCTGGTGGTTATTTGAATACCTTCTTTTAAGAATTGTCTGTTCAAGTCCTTTAAACAGTTTTTAATCTGGCTGTTTTTCTTGATATTGAATTATTTAATTTCCTTCTATATTTTGTATATTGTCTTCTTCTTAGACATATGGTTTGCAAATATTTCCTTCCACTCCATAGTTTGTCTATTCACTTTGTTAATTGTTTTTTTGTTGTGCAAAAGGCTTTTAGTTTGATGCAATCTCCTTTACATATTTTTGCTTTTATTACCTGAGAACCTTGCTCAGATCACTCTCATGGAAGGTTTCCTTTGTTTTCTTCTAGATTTACAGTTTCCAGTCTCACATTGAAGTGTTTAATCTATTTTGAGTTGGTCTTATGCATGGTGTAAAATAAGATTATAATTTCATTTTTCTGGGAACAAATAACCAATTTTCTCAGCACAATGTATTGAGTAGACTATTTTTTCTTCATTGTTTGTTCTTAGAAACTTTGCCAAAAACCAGTTGCTCATAAATGTATGAGTTTACTTCTTGGCTTTAAATTCGGTTCCATTGCTCAGTAAGTCTACTTTTATATCAGTACCATGCTGTTTTGATTACAATTATTTTATAATATATTTTATAGTTAGATAGTAGGATGCCTCCACCTTCGCTCTTTTTGTTAAACATTATTTGGTCTATTTGCGATCTTTTGTGGCTCTATGAACTGATTTTTTCTATTTCTTGAAAAACTAAAATTAGAATTTTTGATAGAGATTGTACTGAATTCATATTTGCTTTGAGTTGTATGACTAACAATTTTAATATTTCCCATCTATGCGCATGGAATAGCTTCCTTTTATTTGCGCTTACTTCAATTTCTTTCATCAATGTTTTACAGTTTTTAGTATACAAATCTTTTCTTTCCTTAGTTACATTTATGCCTAAGTAGCTTATTTTTCATTGCCATTACAAATGGGATTGTTTTTAAAGTTTCAGTTATCTCATTAATAATATATAGAGTGCCGGGGATATGGCTCAGTGACACAGCACCTGCCCGGCAAGTGCAAGGTCCTGAGTTCGATTCCCAGTACCAAAAAAAAAAAAAAAAGGAAACTCTACTGATTTTTGTTGGTTGCTCTGCTATCCTGCAAACTTACTGAATTTTTTTTTCCACGTTTCTTGGTAGAGTCTTTAGGATTTTCTACATATTAAGAGCAATATTATTATAGGCAATTAGGTTACATAGAAATTAATAGGCAATCAGAAAGGGGTCACGCCCTTAAGAGAGTTAGTGCAGAGACACACCAAGATTGTGGATGGAGGCAAATCTGAAGAGACCCAAGTCTCAGCATGGAAATGTAACAGCCAGGCATGCAAGCCTCCCTAGAGATAAATAGCAGCTTGAGATTATACTGTAATTAGCACCACCTGGTCCAGTGAGCCCAGGTAGGCATCAAGCACACAGGTGGGTGACTAAAACACCTGGACCCTTATTCCCTTCTCTTTCTGGGAATGGCTTTGTTCTTTCTATGATTAGAAGTTATAGATAACTTCTGTATAGATATGCTCACCATATACCCTTGCTAAGTGCCTCGCTTCCATATTTCACCAATATTAGTTAAGTGACTGTACTTGTAATCCTCTAGGTTGATTGCAGTTTGGTCCATATTATTAACATTGTGACTTTTCTATATAAAATGGCATTGACAAAGATCCTCAGTGGCTACCCACTGGAAACCCAAGAGCTATTCTTATTATTATTTTCAGTTGAACTCTCCTAACCTCTTTTGGTTCATGACTTCATTCCTCAGAGTTTTGAGACCACAAACCCAACACATTTGACATCCTACAGGTTGAGACTTATTTTCCCCAGTCAAAATGTCATCAGCGAACTATTTTACTTCTCCTTTTCCTATTAGGATGATCTATTTTGATCATTGTTTGATTCAGTAACTGAAACAAAGCAGCAGAAGACCAGGTGCCCACGTGTTAATGATAAGTAGCCAGATTAAAATAATACTAATGTGACGCACAGGGATTGTGTACAGCCATATGCACAGGTTTAAGACGGCTGAACAGGTTGTTCTCTTCCAGGAGAATTTGGGCTAGGGAGAAACAAACAAGATGGCATGTGTGCTAGAAGACTCTCTTAGATTGTCCTGGAGCCATATGGAAACCCAAAGCTCCTGGTCACACATCAGCACATCGCCTTTTCCAGAGTTCTGTTTGGGTCTACTGATTTCCTACTTCCATAAGTATGAATCTGTTTGTTCATGTTGTGTGTGGGCCAGGATTATTTGGTTTTGTAACCTGTATTCTCTCTTAGAGTTGGAATGGTAGAAATTTCTAAGCATGTACTGTAACTCTATTGTAGCCTAGGTTTGCTCAGCTCCAGTTGGTGTATCCAAGCAAAGATGTGGGAGGAGAATAGGGAAAGTGTTGGTTATGTTATAAAACTTCTTTTTCCTCTCAGCTAATAGGAAAATATATACTTTGTAAATCTTCAGACTTGCTGTAGGCTTCATGTTTAATGAGGTAAAGGATATTTAATAGTTTTTCCAAGCACAGCATAGCTGGAATGAAATAACCCAAGTATTAGCAATTTGCATGCTCTACATACAATTGGTGATATTTATACTGAGTACTTAAACAATGCACTTAAGGCATAAGACTTGAAGTATGAAGACATACTGCTGTAGTCATTGATTCCTAAGTATTTCCTAGTCGTCACAGTGCTCTACATATGCCTCCTAACAAGACAGAAATCTTGTTAGACTGAACTGCCTCACTTTAGCAAAGACATCATATCACTCTCTAGCCTTATTTTAGAGGCTTTCAGACAATCCCTTTATCTTTTCTCCCTTTTCTCCTTTCTGAAAAACAGAAATCTTCAAATGTGATTTAATTTTTCTTAAAATCAATTTAATCATGCAAATATTATTGTGGTAGATGTGGCATGTGTTGCAATTTGAGCTTTGCTTTCAAGGAAATCACAATATTTTAGAAGAGAAGAAAATAAGCAAATAATTACTAGAAGATGACACATTACCACAAGAAGAGGGAGAGATCTGTACATGTGGTAAATTAATAGGAGTTAGATTTTTAAAGGAAGAAAGGAAATTATTCCCTCTTCTGTCCCCTAGATGAAAAGTTAGGATACTGCTGGTGGGTAGAAGATAGCTTTACCAGTTCAGGGATCCACAAATAGTTCAATGGGGGTGACATATAAATAAAGCATTTCTTTGAGACAGTGGACCATTGCATTCAGAAAACTAAACAGATGAATAAGAGAGCAATCAGGAAGGCCTAATATGCAATACTAAGAAGCTCGCACTTTACTCCATAGAGAATTTCAGGCCTTCGTTGGATTTTAGTTGGAGGAACACTTTAATCAGATATGATTTTAAAAAGAAAAGTCATGTGGAAGCAAGATTAAACTGAGGCAAGACAACAGACTGGGGACAGCATTGCAAATTCAAGCAGAAAGTGGTTAGAAATTGAAATGGTGGTGGTTAGAATTTGAAATGGTGGGTATAAGCAAAGGATGTATTTTAAGCATAAAATTTACAAAATCCAGTAATTGGAAATTGAGGCAAAACATAAAAGAGATCAGAAGTTTAGGTTTCCACGGAAATAAGACTCAGGATTATATTAAATTTGGGGGATCTTTTAGTTTGATTTGTCTCCATAAAAACATTGTACATATATGTACTTATGTACTGCAACTGCAAGTTATTGGGTTCTTTTACAGAATTTCTGTTGGAAAAACCAAGAATATTGCTCTCCTGTTGGTTCTTATATGTGTCAAAATACCAAAGTAGTGCTTGAGAAGAACTGCTGTATGAGATTAAAACTAATATTCTATATATTTCGCCTGTGAAAATGCTTCTTTTCTCCCAGTAATCTCTATTTCTAGCTATGCTCCTGCCTGAAAGCTAAACAAAAGCAGCCTATGAGAATGGTGTCAAAAATTGGAAGTGAGCATCCTTTTTTCGTTACTAAATATGAGACTCATTAATTGTCGAAATGTTTCCCAATCCACTCAGTGTAGTTCCAGTATGGTATGTGCCTGCTTGTTATTGCATTAGACAAAAACAGTTCCAAAGAATAGACACCACGGTACTTGAACTTACGTCTATCTTCTCTCTGCAGCTCTCATTTCATTACTACCAATGATGGCAGTGTCCTACTGTGGTACTCTTCATTATCAATGCCTCCATTGTAAATAGGGCAGAAAAGAGAAGTTGAACTTACAATGCAATAGTGAAAGGATGGAAAACCTTGTTCCTAATTAGGCTCTTGAGTTTGAAAAACTCCATTCTTTTCATGAGAGGAAGTACTTCAGGCTGAGCATCAGGAGAAAGAGATGGTCTCTGTAAGAATTGAGAATAAGAGATTGACGCACTAAAGGGAATATCCAGTTTGATGCATTTCTGAATAGAAGCTTTCAGCGTTCCTCCCAAGATTGTTTCACACTATCTACTGTTCTTTCCTGCTTTTTCTCTCTGCTACAATTGCAGTTTTTGGAGTTGTGGCTTTCTCAATTCATGTCCTTCCTCTCAATTTATTCATCTTGTTCTCCTCTATTCTTTGAAAGAGATATACTTTTAGAGGAGTATACTAGTTTCTCCTTTTTCAAAGAAACATCCTAGTGAAATGAAAATGAATATGCTGCAGAAAGAAAGGAAACAAGGAAAAAGCAAGAAAGGCAACATTCAGAAAAGAAAAGATAATGAAAGTCCCCTGTTGGGCTCTTACATGTATTAGAAACCAGGCAATGCTAAGAATGCCACAGACTATAAAGACAGAACGATAGCTTCCACTTAGCATCTCTGAAAAAAGAAAAAAATTATACCCGTTTTGCTCCAAGGAGACCACCCAGGAAGCACAAGAAGTGATGGGGCTCCCCCTTTCTTTCACCAGAAAAAAGAAAAGAAATAAAGAAACACTGCAAAAATTTCTTCCTCATTATATAAGAGGTAATGTGTTGGGACAGTTTCTAAGTATAGCCTTTGTAATCTCTATTCATGTAAATGTTGTCTTTTTCTAATTAGGTTCTGAAGTTACAAACATACCCCAAAGACCTGGCGTGTGACTGACACAACTTGGAATAACTTCTTCGAGGATTGTCTTCAAGATGATATCTTGTTTCCCTGTGCTACAGTTGTTTTTGTAAGTTTGGGAGAGAAGAGGCTATATTCATTTTGGTATTTTCTTCTTAAAGCTGATTATTGTGATTATGTGCTATGCAAAACTCCTGAGTGAATTCTGGGCCCCTGAGAGGAGGTCTCCTGGAGCCAGCGTATGGCTCTGACCCGCCCATAATCAGACCCAGGAAGCCAAGGCTGAATTCACCATTAACTATTGTTACCTGGACTTCCTGTGTATTGGTCCCAACTCCCCAGGCTTATTTGTGGGATGTGTAGCTCCCTGGACTCAACATCAGTCTTCCCTAACTTCCCAAGCTCCTGTGAGGTTGCTGTCGAATCAACCCTCCCAGTTTACGCAATTTGGGCTTTAAGAAAAGGACAGGCAGGGTATGTCTACCTAATTTCAGGTCAATAGGTCCAAAGTGCTTGGTGGCACAGTACTTCTAGGACACTATTATATTTTTTGTTGTTGTTGTTAAAGTTTTATTTTTATTAGTGCACATTTGCCATACATATTGATTTCATTCCTTATGCGGAGTTGGTACACGTCCATAACACATCTTAATCCCTTTTCATACCCTCTTCCCCTCTCTTCTCTCCCACTTACGCCATACCTGGGCCCCTTTTCCATTTGCAAAACATCTATCTCCTTATTTCCTATTATCTGTATTTTTTGTTGTTCTTTATTTACATTTTGGGTTTGTCATATAAGAGAAACCATGTGATTTTAAGCTTGTGTGTCTGATTTCGCTTAACACTGTGGTCTTAAGGTGCATCCATTTTCCTGCAAATGACTCAGGTTTATTCCTCTTCATAGTGTAGTAGTACCCCTTTGTGTATAAACAGCACTTTTCTTTACCCATACATTTGTTGATAGACATATAGGCCACTTCCAAGATTTAACTACTATGAGTTTTGTTGCTATAAACATAAGTATGTATGTATCACTATAATACGATGTCTTTAACTCTTTCAGGATGATACCTAAAAGGGGAATAGCTAAGTTGAGTGAAACTATTATATTCTTAAATCCATCTTTTGCAGTTAGACAAATCCATCGCAGATTCTGAAAACAGGCTGATTGTCATTTTTCAATTTTAGTGGTAGTATATTTTTGACCCATTCCCTCTTTCTTTAAAAATTATTATGGGGAATTCTTAAAAGCTCCACACCTTCAGATTTTTCTTTCCATATGTTGCATATATGCAATATTCATTTTTATTATATTAAATATTTTTACTTTCTCCTTGGGACTAAGCAAAATAAATAGAAATGATGGAAGTACGTACTTATTTTTTTCATTTGCCTTTTGCATTTGTTGAGTCTTCCTTTGGTCATGATAACAAGCTCAGCAAAGAATGGGGTATTTCCACAGTCTGAGGACTGCCATGGACGCTTCTGTACACGTGAGGCCACTTCACCACTGGCCCTTCTGTTCAGTCCCACTAGAGATGAGAGGGTGCATGGCCACATCCTCCAACTGTGAGGAACATGCACTTTTTGAACCTACCACCCTAGGGACAGTAATCAAGACTCCCTTGAATCTCAGTAAAGTTTAGAAGAAGAGCTTGGTTGTTAATGTGCTAGGCAAATCAGGACACTTTCAGGACTATATGGACAGGGAGATAGAAACATTCCACAGCATGTCATGTTCAGAGAAACACTAGAAGGCATTGTAATTTGGGGTGTGCGTCGTAGGCCATGTGACCAAATGAAGTCCAGAAACTCAAAGTGCTGTTGCAAACTAAAAACTTGGACAAAGGTTCTCAAAACATAGTCTGTGAGCTGATTCATTAGAATTACCTTGACCAATAAATAAAAATGCAGATTCTTAGCCTCTACTCCAGACAAATTGAAAAAATCTCCAAGATTGGGACACTTTGGAGCTATCCTAAGGATTTTGAAGTGGACTAAATTTTTAAAAACAGTGTATTAGGGAGCTAAATTTTTAAAATAGTCTTTTAAAAGACTAAAAGAGTCAATATATTGCTTTTCAAATTACTTAATAAATTGGATAAGCATTATGCTAAATTTAATATAATTTGTAGATGCTTTATTAAATACAGGACTATGAAGAAGATATAATATACGTATATTATACATATAAATTTATATCTAACATATATATACATTCATACATAACATATATATATGTATATATATATATATATATATATATATATATGCACACACACATTCCTAGAACTGTTTAGAAACTAAAACTTCTAATTATTTCCTTCTACTTATTTTGTTTCAGATAAATAGACCACTGGAATTCAACTTAAAGTAGTCAATTTCCTGATCATTATCAATTAAACTTGCCTGCTTTAATTTTAAACCTTTTACTGTTTCCCAGCCAAATCCCCAATTTCAGGCAAATTTTTAGTATAAAATCCCCCACTACTAGTTATTGATTTTTCCATCTCATTATCTTAATCTGGACTACTATTACATTATATCTGAAAAGCTTCTTAGCTACTTATGATGACTTCAAAATTCCATAACATTTTCATCATTCCAACTAATTTTTAAGAAAAGCTACATTATACCTGATAAGACAGGAAATTGATATGGGGTATAACAATTGAAATAAAGGAAGAAAAAGTGTTTTATTTTTACATGCTATAATCATACTTCTAGAAAACTTAGAAGGTGTCCCTGAAAACTGATTGCAACTAATAATTGAGGTAAGTAAGTCACCCGAAAACAAAATACATAAACAAAAATCAATAGACTCCTTATATTACAGAAAAATAATTTAGGAGAGTTAATGAAAAGAACATTCATGAGGTCATCATTTCTGAAGTACATGAATGGTCCAAAGATTTTTGTGGATTGTGAGCAGTCTGTTGCCCAAGCCCATTAGGGAATATAATGTCATAGTCTTGGAGCCATGATTCTTGAGCTCAGAAACCAACTGCCACTTACTAACTATGTGACCTTAGGGAAGCTGAATAAGCCTATATGTAAGATTCCTTACCCATAATATGGAATAAGTTTTATTTTTAAAAAAATCAGAATTATTCTGAGAATTCTTTGTTTTATATGCATCAATATAGGTTATAACACAGTTGATAGTTATATAAATATATGACACTGACAACATAATATGATTATATCAATAATTCACTTAAAACACTGTCTAGTACAAGTATGAAATGCTGAATAAACCTTCACTGTTATGATGTAGCACATGATTTACTGAAATGACACCAGTCTTGGGCCAGCAGTCGATTGTATACCATAACTTCAGAAATACCAGGATTGAACCTGATGGCCCATAAAGATTCACTCCAATCTTAAAATTTCATGGCTTATTAAAATTTTAACTTGATATTCTTACTTCTCATCTCTTCAGTTGGTTTTGTTAGCTTGAAGACTGGAGGTTTGTGATACATGTGTTCCTGCACTCTCATCTAGAACAAATCATTTTAAAATAGAGCAGAACAATTTCAGTTAAAACTCTCTGAAATAGGAATCTGCTTTCTTTTCACCTGTACAATAAATTGAAAATTATGACAGGGATGATTGACAGAGACGAATCAATGGAAAGTTCCAGATCTGTGCTGCTGAGAGCTAGGGCTAAGCGAGCCTGGGCTAAGAGGGGTCTAGAAAAGCAGTGTTTTGTAATGAAGAGAATGTACATTGAATGCCAAACATCCAAGATTCTAATCTGTGCTCCTTCATTTCCTATTTGGCAAAATTTACTGTATTTCACTTAAATTCTTAGCCTTCCTTTCTTCATTCCTAGAATAAATATCAAATCAGAATCCAAGTCACTAAATTGTCATAAGGGTAAAATTAGAAGGTCGGTAAAAACAACATTCTACGACTAACAAGTGTTAAAAGTTCCTTAATCCTATAAATGGTTCCAAGTTTTCTGAAACACATAGACCCTTCTCTTAGTCTGTTTTTGTATTGTTATAACAAAAATCCCACAGAACAGAAACTTACTTTCTCACAGTCCTAGAGAATGAAAGTCGAAGATCACGGGGCTAATATCTGATAAAGGTCTTCTTGCTGCATCCTCACATGAAGGAAGATGGGAAAAGCAAAAAGGGGTGAATTCTGTTTCCCCACGAGGCAGAAGACCAGGAGAGGGAGAATCCACTCCTGCAAGCTTTTCTCATGGTACATCAGTCCACTGGAGAAGACATAGCTCCCCAATCCCAACATAATTCAAAAGGCCACAGCTCCCATTGCTGTGGCATTGGGACTAGGTTTCAACATGAGATTTTCAGGGCACAAATACATTCAAATAGCACTCCACAGGTGTCAGAAAATGTGAAATTACCTTTATAAATTCTTCCATGGGGAATGCAGAAGTAATTTCTGCCAGGCATCTTCATCCATTAAGTCTCTTTCCCCTTGTTAAGAGAAAATCCTTGTATCATGTGAATTCTGACCCCTGGTAATGAGGAAAAGATAGCAGTGGTCCAAATGTGAAGTAAACAGGACAAAAAAACAAAACAAAACAAAACAAAAACCCTTGCCATAATCCACCCAACACTCTCATACTGCCTGTGAAATATAAAAAAGTGAGTTGCTAAGCATGACTTAATATTTATATGATTTGTCTAGAAATGTATTTGAGACATAAAATAGCATACAGTACCCTGTCCCAAAATTCTATTTAAGCTCTCTCATATAAGGATTTGTATTTGTACATCTTTCACACAAGTGCAAGAATAATGGTAGTAACATACCTAATTGTAAACTTTAAAAATCTTGGACATTAAATCACCACATACTGGCTCAGGTAGAAATGTCAAAGGCTTTCATACAAATGGGCTACAACAAAACACATTTATATACAACTATCTTCCTTAGTCTACACTTTAAAACTAGCCAGGCAAGCCCTTCTATTTCTGAAGACTCAGCATTGTTCCATGGCTGGCATCCAAGCCAAATTCACAGCAATTGTTAGAACAATATCTTGGAATTTGTTCTAGAACTGAAGGATTAAAAGTGCAAATTATCATGACTACTATATTATTCACTTTCAAGGTAAAAATGGTAGTGTAATTTTTTTCTTTAATGTGTCATCCTTTCTTTGGTTTTTGCTTGTCAGCAACAGAAACTAAATCTGACTAACCAAAGTGGAAGAGTAAAAGAAATCCCAAAAGGAACTGAAAATACTACATTGAGACTTTGAGATATGTTACAAAATGAAAGGGATGGATTCAAACCTTTCTTTAGACAGAGGAATCATTAGGTGGTTGATAGTAAGGAATAATGAATTTTCCTGAAGCTTTTGCCTCAAGATTCATGTTTGAATCCTATGGTTCAACAAACACTTTGTGGGAACCGTAGTAGCTAATCATAGCTTTACCCAACCTGACCCAGTTGCCAGGAGAAAAGTATCATCTTGATTGACAGTACCAGACAGATTTTGTAGAATGGAAGATTATGTCTGTAATGGGAAATCAGAGGAAAGAAAACAGAATATGAGCAGTCAAAAGTCCCCAGATATCCACTAGACCACATAACAACTGTTACAGGATTCCTTCTTTCATCAGGGTGTTCTTTAGAAGAGGAACTTTCAAGGGTGCAGGTTGCAATTCTGCACATAAACCCTACTATCCAAATGATGCAGGGTCTGTATCATGAGATAGTCTCTTTGCAAGCACAAGCCACAATTTAATCCAGGTGAACAGCATTATAGGCTTCGATCTCCAAATGTCAATTCATTAAAGTTTCCATACTAGGAGAATAAAATTAGACCATATGTTTTTCCATTTGCATGGTTTAAATATAGACATAAACATTATCTTTTTTTCATTTAAACAGTACAGGTGGTTTTCCTGTTATTCCTCCTTTTTCCCAAACTATTCATCATTTCTTTTTTCAACTTGAAAAAAATTAATCCATAAATGCACCAGAGGTCCAATCACAGGTGAAAGACTATGTTAAATTTCAATGCAAATTCTCCACAGATTTCTCTCCACCTAAGTGAATTAGCCAAATGAAACTAAATTTTGGAACAAAGTAAATCTTGTTCTTATAATATGGTGATCCTTCTGCCAACTCAAGGCTTTCACGCTGACTTAGAAAGTCAACAGTAATAATCTGTTATACAAGGTCAAAGTTTTTGAAATCATGGCTGTAACTTTCTAACACATCAGCGTCTGGTTGAGAAAACAGTTGGCTACTGACAAACAGCTGTCTGAGACTTTTTTTCCTCTATTGAGGAAAAATATCTACAGAAGTTGTGACTAAATGGATAAGATGTTTTGATGTTAAAAAGATACAACTGAATAAAGTCTCTGAATTTCTAATGCTAGCTCCTCAAAACCACTGAGTAGTTTCAGAGGAGGTAGAGGGAAGAGAGTTGGAAACAGGATCTGATTCAATTCCTTTTCTCTTGTCTCTGGGAAATGTGAACAGAAATGAATAGAAACTTTGATCAACCCATAGAAAACTCAAATCACATCTTTTTGTGCTGGTAGATGAAAATGCTAGTTATTCATCGTCTGCAAGGGTAAGGAAGCATGGCATAGAGAAAAAGGTAGAGGCTTTAGAAATAGAGCTTCAGCTCCAAATGGGGCTATTTCAGTGCCTCATGTAGTCCTTGCAAGTTATTCAATGTTCTGATCTTCATGTTCTCTGATAGCATCGTATGGGCTGCTTGAAAGGATTGAAAGCAAATTTAAAAAAGAGTATTACCTAGTGTGATCTTTGGAATTACCTGGCTGAATAAATGATAGCTGGCATAGAATTTTCTCAAATTAAAAAAAAATTCGATAATAGGAAGGCAAATTTTCATTTTGATTCTACCTGGTACCCTACTACACAAGATGAAACCTCCAAACAAAATCAGACCATACCTTGACCTGTGTTTGTAAGGGATGCTCTTCACAGAACCTTCTTACTACAGGCTTTCTAACTTCTTACTGCATAAAACCTAGGGATGTATTTGCTAAGGAAAAGGTGAGTTCACATCATAGAGTACAATTCTTACAATGGAGTTGTATAATAACTCCTACTTCCATTCTCAGTTCTTTAAGTCTTTTACTGTGTGATTATGTGTCATACACAGAGCCATGTGTGTAACTCATACCCACAAGATCATTCCTTGCTGTGAATCCACATGGGCATTAGTATGAAATAATCTAATTAACATTAGTTTTCGATGCCTGTGTCCCAAATTAATAGAACTTCCATTTTTATTTTTTAAAAGGAATGTATCCATTGCTCATTAGACATACCACACAAATTTCACCAGGCAATTGTTAGCATTTCATTGCTTTAAAGTGGGCTGCAATGCCAAACTGCTGGAGCTGACTCTATCGCTTGTAATGTAGTGATGATGGAAACGGCCATTCCCGATAGGGGACCTAAGTGAGTTAAGTGCTGTACTTAACTACAGTTCAATCAATCCTGTTAGCTATGTGTTTTATCTATAATTTAAAGATGAGGAAACAGGCTTTCATACATAAGTAAATCATATGTTCAGAAATATACAGCCCATGAGAAACAGATCACAAATTTTAATCTATAGCTGTGTGACTACAAACAAAGCCTGTTCTATAACAAATCTAGCCTTACAGTGAGGACTGAATGTTAAGCACTCTGAGCTGTGGAATGAGATGGCTCGGTTAGGATCCTAGCATTGCCATTGAATTCAGTTGTAAATATTAATGGCAGTTAATAGTTATGAGAAGTTATTTTATTCCTCAAAATTATAAGTAACAATGCTATCGATATTACTAATAGGAATGTTATGATTTTGTAAGCAAAGCAAATTAAAAGTGTCTCAGATGAAAGCAAAATCAATATGAGGATACCGTCAATATATTAACAGAAATACATGGACAATTCTTGTGACTTTGTCAGCCACTTATACACATAATTCCTATTAGGACATCTGTGGTTACCTGTATATGATTCTACATTTTAATTATTCTTTACTCATTAGCCCTTGACTTAAGCAGACAAAGTTTAAAATACAAATTGCAAGATTTTATTTGAATTTCAGTATCTAACATTAGATTTTCTACTGCCTAGTCAGTTCATTTATTCTACGTATAAATTGTATTTTATTCATGATAACTTGTTCTAGACTCTCTACTTTGATATAAAAATGTTACTGTACTGAAAGAAATATGGCTACGAGGCAGCTAATTCATCCCTTTCCTTCCCTCTCTGAGTTGTAGCACTTAGGAATACGCAGTAAGCAAGCCAGAACTAAGATACTGCAGTTTACTGCTGAGAAATGGTTTGTAGAATGGGGCAGGATCTGTCATGTCTTTTTCAGAAAATAGGATTTTGGACCAGAAGCTCCCAGAGTTAATCATTAAGCAGCAACAGGAAAAGTAGAATAAAAACAAAAAATATGTCAAGTTTTACCCATACAGAAAAAGGCAGCCTTGCTCTGCAACTTTATAACATGTGTAGAAGAGAGCAGAAGAAACAGTAAAGAGAGGAAGTTCTGTATGACCACTAATTTTTACTTCTGACCAATAAAAATACTGGCCTAACATGAAACCTTTCCCCAGTTCTTGAGGTCGAATATCATACTTCCTCAAACAGGGTCCCATGTGAATATCCACCCAAATATAAAGTCGTCCTGGTGTCCCTCTGTTATTCATTGCATCTGAATTTACCAAATGACTCTTCCTACTAAATCAGTGATGGACAAATGTCTACTGCAAAAGGCTAGATAGTAAATATGTTAGGCTTTGAGATCTGTGAGATCCCTGTCGCAGCATCTAACTCTATCCCTGTAATGCAAAAGTAGCCAAAGGCAAAATAAAAACAAATTAGCATGGCTATATTCCAGTAACAATAAGTAGTAGGACAGAAGAGACAAAGGCCACAGTTTGCTGACATTTGTATTAGATCCATGAACATAGAATTTACCTGTCTTACTCACCAATCTTTATTCTTCAACTAAAATATAGCAGTTTCCAAGTAAATCTTTTCATGAATAAATGTGCCCATGCAGAGATCTGGTAAAGAATCTCCTTATGGAAATGCAAGAATGAGAGGGGTTAAATTTTCCTCTAACAAGATCTAAAATACATTTTTAAAATTTTCCTTCGTTTATAAAATAATTAATATTTGGAATTTAATTAATGGGGATTTTTGCATTTTATCTCCACAGAAATCTTTTGTTAAGTTTTATCTTCCAGAAAAATCACCAAGTCAAAATACTTTACTGCAAAATATTTATTTACTTTAAAAAATAAACCAACGTGATTTAGGGCTTTTGAAGGATTAATTAAATTGGATGACTAAAGCAACCGTGATTGGTTTTACAGCCATTCTTGTTGGAATGCAATTATTAAGGAAAGGGAGGTGCAATCAAGCTCAAAACTTAAATCCATCTGCAGCTCTATCATTATTTCTGTGCCTTCCAGCTCAGGCGTTTTAATCTCTGAGTCTCAGTTTCCTCATCTGTAGAAGTATTAGATTACCTACCAATAACAATAGCACATGTATACAGACTACCTACTATATAATAATGATCGGCTATAAGTGTGTTACACTTATCATCCTAAAATAACTGTATGGAAGCAGAGATTCTACCTTACACTCGAGAGAACTGAGCAAAAGGAATCCGAGCAAATGAAAAGCAGTTGAACAAACATATGTATTAGAGTTTTATGCCTCCATTCCCTTACATTTACCCTACACTAGACTGCCTGACCAAAGTCCCCAGTGAAATAAACGTCGTCTATAAAGCCGCAGTAACTGTATTTGTAATATGTCAGTGTTTCTGTTGGAATATTTTAGGTATTCTATAAGATCACCTTAATGTGATTCTATCATTTTGAGCTGCAGCAACAACTAACAGAAAGCATAAACTACTTCAATATGGGGGAGTGTTACACAGTACATGAAACTAGAAACTGTTTATTCATGGTAACAAGATGCCAAGTGTACTGGTATGTCATTGTTGAATTATTTTTTTAAATTTGAGTTTTAAATTTGGATACCAAAAAAGACCTTTTACATTTTATGCTCATTTTACAAGTAAAGAAATTGCAACCTATAGAGAAGAATTGATTTAGCCAAGACATCTCAGATGAGTCATCCCAAAATTAGATTTAGAGTTCAGGTAGCATGACTCCCAAAAGAGTGTCATTTCTAAACCAAAGAGCAGGTTTCAACTCTAAGACATAGCAATAATAGACACAGCCAATTCCAATGTGATTTTAACATGAATGAAAGTGTGTGTATGTTTGCAATCAGTGCAAGAGAGAGATAGATAAGAGATTTAGAGATGTCTTTAAATTGAGACTGAGAGGCCAGTGAGATAGCTCAGTGGCGTAAGTGCTTGTCTGGCGAGCACGAGGTCCTGAGTTCAACTCCCAGTACCCACATAAAGGAAAAAAAGGGGCCGGTGATGTCGCTCAGCGGCACGAGCGCCTGCTGGCAAGCGCGAGGTCCTGAGGTCAACTCCCGGTACCCACATTAAAAAATAAATAAATAAATAAATTGAGACTGAACTGAGTGCGGGCTACCATAATAGGCATTTTACATACATTGCAAAATTTACATTTTACATACATACAGTTGTCCCATGAGTATGTATTATTGCCACTTGTTCTGGTTTGTGTCTGGATGTTCCCCCAAAGCCTCATGCGGTTGTGGGCTCAGGCTTCTAGAGTTTGTGATTGATTCATGGTCCAATGCTGGGATGATCAGAGTAAGTGCTTCGCACACCCTGGGGCGGGCAGCCTGCATACAATATAAGGGACGGAAAGAGTCTTCTCTTCTCGCTCCTCCCCTTTTTGCTCTTGTTGCTTTTGCTGTCTTCTGCTACCATGAACTGTTGCCCCTCAGCCATGCCACCCTGCTTTGGAGCCAGCTGATCATGGACTGAAACCTCCACAAACTGTGAGCTAAATAAACCTTTCCTTCCTTAATTTTGGACATTGGCTATTTTGTCTCAGCAACCAGAGAAAAATAACCAAGATATCACTCTAATAATTTTACAAATGAGGAACCTAGGAAACTGAGCCTAAGACAGGATATGTGAGTGATTTGTCCAGTGACACATAGCTTGTAATTTTGGAGAAGTGATTTAAACTCAGGCAATATGGTTCTAGAACCCATTTTTTCCATAGCAATTTTCAGATTTTGACATATTTGAATCATATTTGAATTATACTGATAATACATATTAAAAACATAGGAAATTTTGTGCACACTTGAAGTGTCCAATTCAGGCTTTGTGACAACTTTTAGAATGAGGGTTATGTATAAATATAATAGATTTTACATTTCCCACATTTTATAGTTTTATAATGTGATTTATAAAAATATGGATGAATGATTTGCAATTCATTGCAAAAAGGTAAAAACAAATTGTAGGAAAAAAAGAAACTTAAAACAGCATATCTATGAAATATTAGAAAATTTATTAAAGGAATTAACAGAATACATGTTATTTTGAGTAATTTATAAATGCTTTTTTTTTTTTTTTTATGTGGGTACCAGGAGTCAAACTCAGCACCTCATACTTGCCAGGCAGGTGTTTATGCTGCTGAGCTATCTCACCGGCCCTAGAAATGCTTTTAATTCACTCTCTTATATTCAATTTTCATGAATTTGCATTAAAACAAGGGACCTTTGTTTTACTCATAGATGTAAAAATAGATGGACAGCAATGTGTTGACATTATTACTTACAATTATTTCATTACCAAGCTTTATTCTCCATTATTGTTGTGTATATTCTAAAATTTACCTTATATTAGTTAATTCTAAAATTAATTTGTTTTAATTTCTTCCTTATACTATGAATGTTATTCTTAAATGCTCCATTAAAATTTGCGTCACATTTTTTCTTATAGATTTGTAGTTAATATATTTCAAACCTGAAAATGTAATATCTTTCAATAATAAAAGCATCAGTGGAACCCACATTTTTAACCTTTTAGGTGATGAGCCCATCCCTAGGAAACCAGTGCTATTGACTTAGGCTTTCGTTATTAGCTCTAATCTGTTGGGTCATAGACTAACCTAGAAAAACCTTCTCTGGAGAGACAAACAGAGATGATAACAGTTTTATGTTGTTTCTCAGGCAGACACTATGGAAAAGTTCCACAGTATGGGTCTGCTCCATGTGTCCTGTGATTAAACACATTTGAGAACTGCTTACTAAAACCAAGCTAAACATGTTTTGTTGGTTTGCTTCTGTTTGTGAGAATTCTCATATTTAAGTAATCCAAAGAAGAATTTGTGAATCTGGAAGAGGGGATTTAACACACATTTCCCAAGATTATTTGCTCATGGTGTACTACTTTTTCACACTTTTTAAAAATATGTACTCGCCTCTTCCTGAATTAGTACTCTGTGCTGATTTAATCTTAGAAGTTCATTTATGAGGTTTAGAAAATGAAACTGATGACCCCATCATCTTACATAATCCTAAAGATTAATGTACGGGGTATTAAAATTAAGTGAGAAAAAGTAGGGAAAGGTGGATAAAAAGAGGTTTGAAACAAGGGGCATGAGAGAAGATGACGGAATCCTGTAAAGACACTGTGCTGCATTCTCCGTAGCTGGCATGGTTTGTATGTGGTTTGTCCCCCAGCCCAATGGTTCATGAGCTGGAATCTTGTCCCCCAATATGATGATGTAAGGGTGATCTGGACCATTTAAGAAGCTGGCCCTGGTGGAAAGGGTCTAGGTCAGTGGGGCACTGTCCTAAGAAAAGACTAAGGTGGTTCTCATGACATCCTGGTTAGATCCACTGGAACACACATTTTTAATCCTTCTCTCTCTCTCTCCCTCTCTCTCTCCCTCTGTCTCTCTCTCCCTCCCCTTAGGATCTCACAAGAGGGTGAACCATTCAGGCAGAAAAGTCTTGTACTTTTAGCTTCCAAAGCTGTGAGCTAAATTAACATCTTTTTTATAAAGTAGTCAGACTCAGGTATTTTGTTACAGAAAGAGAAAAATAGACTAATATAATAGTTGGGGCAAAGGAGAGGCAGAAAAGGAGATTAAGAAAGCATCAAAATAGGGAAATCATAGTCAATGCCTATAAGGTGGCTATGTTGATATTTAATAAAATGTACTGTAAGCTTTTCCTAGGTGTGGTTCCACATTTCAATCAATCAATATAATTTTACTCAACTGAGAATACTTACTATTATAGTAACATGTTTTATTCATGGTTTTGGATCAAGATGCTAAGAGCAGAGGAAAGTATACCTTTGTCGTAGTTTGAATAGCGTTCTTCAAAAAGACATGTTTAAGTTCGAACTTCTACATGTGTGAATTTGACTTAATTTCCAAATGGGACTTTGAAGAATTAATCAAGAAGATGAGGTCATACTGGATTAAGGTGGCTCCTGATCCAATCTAATTGATGTCCTTATATGAAAAGGTATAATTGGACACAACAACACACAGAGGAGGGGCCAGTGGTATAGCTCAACAGCGTGGCGCCTGCCTGGCAAGTGCAAGGTCATGAGTTCGATTCCCAGTTCAAAAAAAACACATGCACACAGAGTAAAAGCCATGTGATGTTGGATGCAGATAGTAGAGTGATGCAGCTATAAACAAAGTAATGCCACAGATTGTCATGATCACCAGAAGTTACGTGGAGACAAGAAAGAATCCAGCCCTAGAGAGAGCATGGCTCCAGCAACAACCTGATTTTGAACTTCTTTTTTCTTTTGGGGGGGTAACCTGGCATCGAACTCAGGACCTCATGCGCCAATAGGCGCCCATGCCGCTGAGCGATATCACCGGCCCTTTTTTTGTATGTGAGTACCGGGAGTCAAACTCAGGACCTCACGCTTGCCAGGCAGGCACTTATGCTGCTGAGCTATCTCACCGGCCCTGATTTTGAACTTCTACCACCAAAACTGTAAGATAAAATTCCTGCAGATTAAGTTACTGTGTGGCAATTTGTTAAGGCTGTCCCTGATGTCTAATACAACCATGAATCTAGTTATAGGCATAAGTTATAGGCATATTATAGTACTCATATTTCTTAAGCAGTACAAGATATCACCTTGTATGGACTAGTTGTAGAGTGTTGTTCCTTGTAAACATAAGATTGTTATGTCTGCTGTATTAGTCACTTTTCCATTGCAGGAACAAAATACTTGCCACCCACAACTCGAAAGTGAAGAAATTTATTTGACTTAGTTTTCAGTGGGTTCAGTCCATGGTTGACTGGCTCAGAGGCAGAAATGGTAGGGTAGAAGGGCATGGCATAGGGAAGTTGCTCAACCATTGAAAGCCAGAAAACAGGGAGAGGGAGGAACCAGGGAGGGAGATATATCCTCTAAAGGCATGCCTCCTGGGACACACTACTTCTAAACAGGCCCCAACTCCTACAGCACATTCAGCTATAAACTCATTAAAGAATAGATCCACAGGTGAATATAGCAACCCCATGATCTAATTTATTCCCCAAGCCCCAACCTCTGAACACATGAGATGTTTGGGAGATGTCCTAGTCTAAATAGGAACATGTACACAAAAAAATTGTGTTTTGTGTGCAATAGTGATGCAGGACAAAGACTGAGCAACTAAGAGGTATAGTAGTTACAAGGGCAAATCAATGGTTCTAAAGTCATTGCCAAAGTTTCCCATATTTTCAATGTGTACTGTGTACATACACATGTAAAGTTGGAAAGGGGTAAAATATATGGCTATAACCTTCCAAAACAACATGAGCAAAAGTTGGTAAAGAATTAAGAGCTAAGATGTGTGGTTTTAATTCCAATACCTACAGAAATCCATGACAAAAACAGAGATCACCATAATCCATTGTTATAATTTGTTAAATGTTTAAAGGCTTGGCCTCCAAAATGGCTCTAACAGAAGGTACTGTAGACCTTCAGAAGATAAGGCCTTATGGTAAGTCTTTAGGTTCATAGAGGGTGTGTCTCAGAAGGGATTGTGGGACACCATCAGTTTCTCTTTTTTTGGTTTCACGGCTCATGGATTAAGTGGGTTGTTTTACCATATGCTTCTGTCATAATGTGTTGGTCTCACTAGAGGCCAAAACAATGGAACTTCTTGATTTTGGACTGGAACCTCCAGAACCTTAAGCTAAATCAAAACTTTACTGTTGATAGTTTACTTCAGTAATTTGTTATAGTGAACAAATGGTTCACTAATGTTTTCCGAAACATTAAATACACCCGTAAATATATACAAGTATTTATTGTCAACTAAAACTTAAATTGAACTTTTAAAAAGTTAAAAACAAATGGAGATCAAGAACAATTCTGTCTTCATGGATATAATGTGACACATGAGGCTGGGGATAGCAAAATTATTGACCTGACCTAGTAGAGGGTACCTACTGAGAGCTAATAAGAAATACTATCATTTTCAGTTTTTTATCAATCCAGTTAGCTACCAGTCTTTCCTAGTGTAAGTAAAATTGCCTGGGAAACAAATACTGAGACTGAAATTGATGAACAAGATATACTGCTGGGTGCTGCAGGAATGATACTGCTGGGTGAATGACCAGGCTTGGACTGAGGTTAGACTGAGTTCCGCGAAGTTGAGTGGGGTGATCTTCAGCTTCATCCTCCCTTGAGATAAAGGGGCTGGGCTTTCATATGCCTGTCTCAATCACCATCTATCCGATATGGACTGTTATAGGGTGGGTCACAGCTTTGGCCAAGGAGGCTTTTTTTGGTTAAGGGCAATTACAAATGGTGGCTGATGGCCACCACCACTCCAAGCAGTTGCGAAAGCAGTGCCTCAGTTCAACGGGAGGCATCTGGATGGCACTTTTTACACTATTCTCTTCTCTTCCCAGAAGGAGTTTGAGGCTCCATACAGGAAGATACAGGAAGTAAAAAGAGCCATACGGTATGATTAAAGTTTTTAAATCAATATCTAAATAGAGTGTTAGTGCAAGTATATGAGTATTTATGGACATCAGGGCAATTAAAGAAGTTGTCACTGATCTTCCTGATAGTCACAGCAGAAGGCGAAATGTACATCGTATTCTCATCCTTAAAAAGGAAATGAAGCAAACTGATACCTCCAAGTAAATAAGATTGTCTTTAGTAGTAAGGTATAAAATAAAATTTGCACATGCCCTCCTAGGGTGGACTTGAGTGACAAACAGTGCCCTCAACAGCACTTTCTTTAGAGCAACTACAACAATGCATTTTCTGTAGATATTTCTTACAAAGACTGAGGGGAAGACAGTAATGAAAGATAGGACTCTAGGAACTCAACAAAGTTTTTCTCTCTTCCAAGGTACTGGATAAATAGGCAGTGTTTATGCTGAAATTAAGTTCTAAGGGAAGACTTTAAATACGTGAATAGGCTATCCACCTCGTGACCTTCAGGGATTATAGCTAAATAAATTTTCCTCTAGACAAAAGAGTTCCATGTAAGCAGGTCCCTTAATCCTTGTAACTCTGTTTCCCTGGCAGCAAGAACAATGCACAGTCCATAGCAGACAGGCAAATATTTGTGGAATGAACGAGTAAATGAGTAGTATTATTTCTCTCAGATTGGTGAAAGGGTGTGTGTGCAAGCTTGTGTAAGTGTGTGTCGGTGTGTGTTATTAGAAAATGCAGAGTTTAAAGTGTGATTTCAATGTATTTTAGAATCTAGACAAGTAGAAAACCAAGTAAGAGTGAAGGAAAATAAGTTTGGATTGGACAAAATTGTGGAAAGCTTTGAAAACAGTTAAAGGGATTTAGACATGAAGGCTTAAGGAAAAAGGAAGTCAGTGAGTTTTTGTAGCAGAGAATAAGATAAAAACGTTTGAAATAAATCATTTTGGCAGAAGAAAAGTAAAAACAAATTTTTCCATCAAGCAAGTTGTTCCCAACAAGAACTGTATAACATTTTATTTTTGAACCAATTTAATCAAGCTACTTCTTTTGTGAATACAATTAACTTTAGAGAACTTTTGTTTTAATTACAAAAGTTTTAATTTTGAATAGATATCAGAACAACAAAATTATAACAAATCACCCCTAGAAGAACTTAATGCTTACATCTTTTCCAACTTTTTTTGTGCATTTTACATACAAGTTCAGACATAAGACATATCACCTCAATTTTCATTCAAGCGTAAGTATTTTCATGTAATTAAAAAGTCGTCAGAAAAATGTTAGCAATTCTATATTATATTATGTTGTACATATGTATGAAAACATCACAATGAAACCAAATATTCTGAATAATTAATAACCACTAATAAAAAGATTTAAGAATTAATTTATGCCATGTTATATTTGTTTTGTTGTTGTTTTTGTTTTTATGTGGGTACCATGAGTCAAACTCAGGACCTCACGCTTGCCAGGTAGGTGCTTATGCCGCTGAGCTATCTCACCGGCCCCTATATTTGTTTTCTATAGAGAACTTAGAAAACAATTTTATTTTCAAATGTTGATTTTCATTTTGTGATTTCTTCTATTTTTTTGAAAAGTTAAAATCTCTTTCCAATTCAATTACAATTTATTTCATTGCATGTATGTGTTTTAAAAATCTAAATTTATGCAAATGATTCTTTAATTCAACTAAAATTTTCTTTTAGTATGAGGCATAGATAATATATGGGTCAAGGATCTTGACCGGAAGTACAGAAAAAGGCAGACATTCTTACCACTTCACTGAGAAAAGGATGGAGTTCAGGCCACACTCCTGTGGTCGTTTAGAAACTTCTGACCTGGGACTTCAAATGGTCGGTGTGGCTCTTGAAGCCCAGGTGACATTCTTCGGTCTGCCTTTGAAAAAACTGAGACAGTCCCAAGTGTTGACTTTGGAGAAGCAGAATTCATAATGTGGGAAATCCTCCAAACATAACTGTTCAATAAATGTTGGGTTGCCAAAAATGGCAAATCTTCCCTATGCATGAGGAAATAAATTGTTTCTTATTTCAAATGAATTGCTGATTATGCCAATATAATTTATTAAATAATTTTCCATTTCTTCGTGCATGTTCTGTAACTTCATTAGCACATGCTAACTTAGTACATGCACTTGGTAGGTTTCTTGTTTGGGCCTATTTTTAATAGGAGTACTTTGAGTATTTGGTAAGATTAATACAACCAAAAGGAGAACCAACAGTGAGACACCACACACACACACACTTTCATCCACACATGTGCACGTGTACACACACACACACAGCTGCATGGCTTTTTGTATATTCAACAGAAGTGGCTTTCATTTATATACATTCTGCAATTTTAAAAAGCCTTTCTACTATTAGGCTGTTTAGCATCTCTTAATCCTCAAATAATTAAAAGTAACCATAGTTACCAAAGCCCATATTTTTTTTCTTCTTTTTTTTTATTTTAAAGAGAAGAAAAAACAAAACAAATCAAAAAAAGAACAAATTTTCAAAACAACATAACATGAGGGTAACAATGGTCAATGCATTACGTATTATTATCTTTAAGTTAGTTATTCAGGATACCAGACATTAGCATTCAATTGTCCAAACATTATTGGCTCAAACCTTACTCTTCAATGAACTAAGTAAAATTGGTAGTGTATCTATCTTAACCATCTTATATATATATATATATACAATTTTTTTTCCCTTTCCCTTCTTTCTTTTCCTTATTCCAGTCTCTCTTTCTTATTGACCAGTTTCTTTTTGATTCACCGTGTCTATCGTACATTTTGGATCTTATTTACTCTTTCAGTTTCTCATACTACAAAGGCCATATTTTTAACCACCTATGAAGTGTTATAAATGATGAAAGAAAAGAAAACCTAATCTAGCTAGTGTTGTATATACAGGAACAAATGTGCATAGATAAGAAATTCTATCACTTTCTGCCTGCCAATGCTGATGTCGAATATTTGTGTACTTTGGTAATAATGCTTTCCCCCTAGGCAGCTAGCATTCCCATTCATTCAAGATATACAATAATCTTCCTCATGATTACAAAATCACTTAGCACATTGGTCCAATTTCCACCAAGATCACCTAATCAGAACATCAGAAGAAATCTTCAGCCCTCAAGAAATTTACTTACTTTTTTTGTAAATTTATGTTATTTAGTGGAGTGTAATAGGCATGGAGTGTATGTTTCTTTATGGTTCCAATTAAAGGGTTTATGGTGGAAAAGAGAGTTCAAGGCAAAGTAAATATCACACATTCTATGGAGTTGTGAACAAGACACATAAAAAGCCTAGCTTCATAATATGGGGAATACAGGCTGCTTTGTTAAACTTATACATAGTATGCCTAGCGATTGCGAGGCACTATCGTAGGCCCTTTCCAAGCTGGAAAGACAGATATTATTGTACTCAGTTTTAAATATAAGGAAATAGATGGAGCATTTTTAAAAAACCCAAAGTCCATGCTTTTCCTACTACTGCAGGACAAGGAGGCAAATGTTTTAACCTCACTTTATATCTCACTTCTGTACCTACATTTCTCTGCCAGAGGAGAAAGTTTTGCATATACTTATTTCATAGTCAATCTAAATATGACAATCTGTTCATGAAATTTTGTCTTTGTTGCTGTTTATTATTAGTTAACAACAGAGTTATAATCATTGCAACTATATATGCAACTACATAGTGTTTTAGGGAAGACTTGATTGAGAAGTTATTATTTATAAATAAAGAACTCACAAGACTGGAAACAACATTATTTAAAGGGTTTAGATTTCTTGTGAACTCAAATATGTTTCATGATCCTTGTCTGGATATAAATAAAAGATTGTAGTCCACGGCACAACAAAAGCCAGAAGAAATATTACTTAAACTAATTTAATTATTAAAATGTTAAAACAAAAGATGGCCACTTAAACAAATTTTGGTAATATAGAAAAGTCAGCAGAAAAATTACCCCCCCATAGTTATCCCACTTAAATATAAACATAGATTATATTTTAGATGTGCTTCTCTTTCACTGTTTCTTGTGCATTAATTCCTTTGCTCTTGACCCTGTGGCAGCATATTTACTGCGAAGGTCATCGATCTCAAGCTTCAGAGGCCCTCACTTGCAGAAATCCCTTCTAAGGCTTGGGACATGGCACAACAATGTGTTACCATGGTCACATTTTTTAAAAATATCTTTTATTAGTACATGCTTGCAGTAGTCACAGGTAGCTACATTTTGGTCATCATTGTGAGATGCTGGCTTCTTTCTATGGTCTCAAGGACCAGAAAACTTAAAAATTTCAATGCTGCTATAGTCAAATTTCATTTTTGATGAGTTTTAATATTGGAAATGGACAGTCCAGGTAATTACAAAATCACTGACTTCATTGGAAATAGAGGATGTAGCCAGAAGAAAACATTAGCAAAAACAGGCTCAAAATTCCTATGATTTTTCAGTGCATTTCCTAAAATGAATTTAATTAACATTTACTTTTAAAGATATAAATTAAAATGATTATTTTGGAAATGGATCACTATAATAAATATGTGGCACTGGAATGTGTGTTTGACTGATTTCCTTTTAAGGAGATGAACTAGCAAAAGTCATAGTGGAATTCCTTCAATGTCCTTGAAAGGAAAATTTTTTAGTAAAACACAGACTCATATCTTCAAGTTTGTTATTGTCGTTGTTACTACCTACATGAATTGTTGACTTCAGCAGAAATTCTGAAGCTAAATAATGTCTATCATGAGATTATTTAATGTGATCAACCAAATTATTTTACATTTAAATATAATTTAAAATGTTTAAATACAAATTAAAAATTAAATCTAAATGAATTTAATATTCAAATTAATATTTAACTACTTTATAGGATATAATTTTAAATACATAATCAGTTTTCCCCCACTAAATACAAGACCAACAAATGTTAAAAGAATGTGAGTTTAATCATTAATCATTAGTCAGTTTGGTGTGTTCATACCAATTTATGTAGTAAAACTGGTTTAAGAAACGCTGAATATAAATTAATGATCAATTCTTATATTACTTTCTAATAATCTTACTCTTATAAACTGCATATTTGTATTCCTGTAAAATTCATATGTTGAACTCCTGACCACTAATGTTATGGGATTAGTGGGGAGGCCTTTGGGAAATAATTAGGTCACGAAACCTTCATGGATGAGGTTAGCATCTGCGATGACTAATTTTATGTGTCAACTTGACTAGGCTAAGGAATGGCCACATAGCTGGCAAACATGATTTTGGAGTGCGGCTGTGATGCAGTTTCTAGAAAAGATGAACATTTGAGTCAGTAGAGTAAAAATCCCCCTCATCAATGTGGGCAGGCATTAACTAATCTGCTGAAAGCCTGAATAGAGCAAAAAGGCAGGGGAAAAGTAAAAAGGAAAGGAATTGTCTCTATCCTCTTGAGCTGGAAGCCCATCTTCTCTCACTTTCAGTTAGAACATATAAACTTCAGGTTCTCCGAATCCAAGACTTACAGTAAAACCCTCACCCTGGTTCTCAGACCTTCAGACTCTGAATTACAGATCAGATTTCCTGGCTCTACAGTTTTCAGACTGCAGATGGTAGAATTTTTAGGGCTCCATAACTCAATGAGCACATTCCTACGGAGATATATTGGTTCTGTTTCTCTGGAGAACCCTGACTAAGTGCTTATAAAAGAGATCCAGAAAGCGCTCTTACCCTCGTTTCTACCAACTGAGGTTACATAAAAGACGATGACCTGCAACCCAGAGGAGGCAGAATTTTTACACACTCCCTCCATTTTTTCTTTGGTTTCTTCTTTACTTAATAGCACTGCGCTAGATAGTGAAGGAAATAGTAAGCGACATAAATCACAGGAATTCCAATGTGTTAGAAACACATCGTTGTTATAGGACTCACTATGAGAGAAACACGTGAAGTTAGAAAAATAACTAGTGTGTTTCCACTGAAAGAATTTCTGGGAAAAGTATAGAAAAACACACAGTGGCTAAGCATATTTAGGAAACAAGTTTCTAATGAAACACCCAGGGAGTGTGGACGCTGTCTTCTAGAAGAGTTTGCCAGAGCTTTAATAGTCTGGTCGGAGTGTGAATTTCAAAGAAGGTGTGTAATATGTGAAGTTTCCCAAAGTATTTAGTATTTTTTTAAATATCAAAGTTTACCAAGGATCACAATACTGTGGGAAAGTCAGCATCATGCTAAAAAAAAAAAAAAAAAAAAAGAAATACTAGTAACACATTTTAGAGCCCAGACGATAGCCTTATTCCAACCTGTTTCTATTTTAAAACACAATATTAAAACATAAATTCTTTCCTTGCCAAAACTTGGAACAAATTCCTTAGCCTGGGAAATTTTCCCTTCATCTAGGAAGAAATACGTGTTAGCTATTTTTGATTTGGGTAATAGGAATGTAAAAACTTTATATTTTGAGAATTTGAGAGTTTTTGTCCTTGAATAACTCAAAATTTCTTTGTTTTTCTGAATCAAATTTAGCAAGCGATTAATGCATAATCAGAACCAGTTGTAGGATCCAGGCCGTATTTATTTAAAATGAATTTGAAAATACATAGAAAGATAATCTGAATTTCCTTTCTAATAATGCTAACCTTATAAAGTTCTGTTGTTGAAGAATGTATGCTGGGCTCAAAAATCTGTTTTGCTAGTCGTGTTCAGCTTTCCTGTCCAAATATGGTTCAACAACGTGTCTGAAGCAAATGGGAATTTTATTACTTTTATTTTTGTGGATACCAGGAGTCCAACTCAGGACCTCGCGCGCCAGCAGGCGTCCATGCCGCTGAGCGATATCACCGGCCCCTTTTTTTGTATGTGGGTTCTGGGAGTCAAACTCGGGCCCTCGCGCTTGCCAGGCAGGCGCTTACGCCACTGAGCCATCTCACAGGGCCGCAAATTTGAATTTTAAATCAAATACTAGCAGCATGGAAACAAAAAGAAACAAAACTAGATTCTCATCCCACTTCTTCCTTCTACCAGCTCAGAAGCCGGAGGCAAATCACTTACCATTCTGAGTACTAACGTGCTTGTCTTCTCCTCTAAGTGTTCCTAAGCCTCTATATCAAATTTCACAGCATTTTTCAACCAGGAGTGAGGTGGGTGTGGCAGCTTAGTTTACCTGCACTTGTTTAAGAAATACGATGGTAATACACATGCTCCACAACTTACTATGGAACTATATCCTGATAAATCCACCATAAATTGAAAATAACCTAAACTGAAAATCTGTTTTCTACACCAACCCTACCGGACATCATAGCTTAGCCTAGCTTGCGTTAAAAACCCTCAGAACATTCAGATGACCAAAATCATCTTTCACAGTCTATTTTATAATTAAGTGTTGACTTTCTAGTGTAATTTATTAAATACTGTACTGAAAGTGAACAACAGAATGGCTGTATGGGTGTGCTTTTAAGCCATTGTAGAGTTGAAAATCTTAAGTCAAACCGCCTTAAGTCAGAGATTGTATTTGAGTAAGTAGAGCAAGGCTGCATAAACCAAGAGACACAAAGAAAAATGGAAGCAAAAGGAGGAAGAGAAGCAACTCTGCCACCCTCTACTGTTGAGCTATGGAGAAAGTAATTCCCATTTTCGTTTTTTTACCACAGATTTTCTATATGGAGGCTGATACTCCAGCCGTTTTTGTTCCCCCACCACACTACTGAAACTACACTTATAAAGTGTTTCTCAATTTTAACATGCATCCGAATCATCTGAAAAGCTTGATGAAGTGAAGCAAGTGTGTTTGGGAATGACCAGAGAATTCGGATTTCCAGTAAAGTGAATTGTGATGCTGAATCTCTAGCCTGGGCCTCACTTTGAGACTCGCTCTCTAGTGCTTGATTCTCAACCTTTGCTGAATGTTGGAACTAATTTGGAAGTTCTTGTAAAAAGAACAAGTGACACAGTCAATATAATCAGAATATTGGAGGAGTAGGCATATGTACTTTTAAAAGACCTTCAAGTTGAGAGGCCTGCTGAAGCAGTGCATTTTGATACTTTTCGATACATTTAAGAATATTTTCTTAATCCTTGGTTTAAAGGCATAGCTTGGAGCCAGTGTCTGGCATGCTGCTTAGTGCATAGCAGGGACTCCGTTACAAAAGGTGATTAAATTCTTACTGACCTAGGAAGTAGGACTTGGTTCTCTAATCCTCTGTGCTGCCTTTTTCTCTGTACTGATCCTCTGATCCTCTGTACTGACTTAAGCAGTACTGACTTTCCTTCTTTGAGATACTTCCCTCCTTTAATAATTTGTTTCTTAGATTTTCCTATTTCTTATCTGACATTATCGATTCTTTTTTCTTTGATAGTTCCTTCTTTTCCTCTGAATGCAGGGCTTACCTTGGATCATAGTTTTAGCGGTTTAGTTCATGGTCAGTTAGTCATGGTATTTTTGGTCCTGTGGAGAAGCAGTACATCATGATGGGGAGTGCACGGCAGGATGAAAAGCCATGCACCTCATGCCTACGACGTGGAAGAGAGCAGGAAGATGTGGAAGAGACAGGGTCCCACTCTCCTCTTCAAGTGCACATCCCGGTGACTCAGAATTTTAGAGCAGGCCCCACCTCTTAACATTCCCACACATCTCCGTGGCACCAGCTTTCTACACATGACCATTGGGGGATAATTAACATTCGAACTATAGCACCCTCCCTATGTCCAAGTCATGTTAGAATGTTCCTGACTTCCTAGGGACTCCTAAAGTTAGAAGAAGATTAGATTCCCCCACCCCCACTCTAATTACCTTGAGGGCAACTCCTAGAGTTGTCATCCTCTTAAGAGAAAGTAAGCTTTAAATTGAAGATAGTAATAGTTAAATAGTCAACAATTACTGAGCATGAGGCCTTGAGCTAAGGGCTTCGTGTGGGTTATATAATTTATTTTACACAATGAGCCTATGCCCTTGATCCTATTCTTATCTCCATTTTAACAGAAAAGGTAAACAAGGCACAGGAAGGTTGAATAACTGGACCAAGGTCATGTAGCCAGTGAAGGGCAGTTACTTCAAAGTGTTCATCTGGCTTCCACAATCAAGATGTAACAACTCTATAGGGGGGACATAACTCTATGGGAGTGGAAAATAACTCAGTCCAGTATAATCAAGTAAAGACCCTGAAGCAATAGGTCTTAAATGGAGGATGTTAAAAGACCATTGATAAAAGACAATTGTAGATATTAATGAAAAGGAGAAATAAAGAGGGAACTACATGTGTTCAGCAATATTGGAGGGAGCAGTGGTTGTTCGCTGCCTTACCTAAGTTTATCAGTGAAAACATTTGTGATTGTTGCCCATGGTTCTGATAAGGACAAATCAAGGAAAATGGCTGACTTGTAAACATCATAATACTTTTTCAATAGGTTCAGCTTGTGGGACAGAGGAAACCTAGCATCAAGAAGCCGGGTACTGAATGAAAGCTGGTTTTTTAGGGACTTCATCAGGATTGTGAGGCATGATACTGCGATGGAGATACATCTGCACCCAACTCAAGGGAGCTACCATTGGAGGAGCCCAGTGGAAATCTTCTAAGGAAGCCAGGAAGACACACACACACACACACACACACACACACACACACACACATACTCTGAGAGATTTTAATGTAAAATAGGACCAAGAAACATAAAGCCAGTTACATGGAAACTAATTATTACATAAGAACCAATTAAAGTTAGATCTTTGCTTATGTGTTATGATACCTACCTCTAAACTTGAAGTTCTAAGAACCTGGGAAACAAATAAATGGAAAGGAGAAGTAGAGGAATAGTGTAAAAGCCAACCATGTACAGGTTTATAACTTAATGCAAGTTAGAGAGCAATGATATTAAGCTAGAATTACATAAACCATGTTCCAGGTTTTCACTGATAACTTACACTCGACATTCACATTTCTGAATTAATGTAGTATTTTTTTACAGTGACTATCAGGCTGTGTAATACTAAGACTGGGCACAAACATGTAGCCAAAAAAAAATACAAGTGTGTTTTGATGAAGCTACAAATTGTGCTTATTTAATATACAGCTCACACATGTGCGACAGTGTTCTCAGGTGATATCAAAATTGTATTCACCCTGCAATTCTTACAAGTTTATCTGGAGGAGCCGTAAGCAAGACCTGCTTTTTTATTTGAATTTTTTTCCATTTTATACTTTTCTTAGTATCAACACATATTAATTGTACAAATTAATGGTATTCACTGTGCTATTTCTTTTTCCACCGTGATATTTCTGTACATGCAAGAGAGTGCATTGATCTTATCCACCTACTATTCTTCTATCACCCCTAACCCTCCCGGGATCCTTCCCAGTTGCAAGAATTAGTTTTCTATATTCAAGTGAGAAGGCCTCTGGACTGTGGAAAAACGCATTCAAATGAAAGGACCACTAATTTTCAAAGGCTTGGATCAAGAAATATGAAGTCATGTTGAATATGAAATATGTGTAAGTGTATTCACTTGAGTTTGTCACCCAGATTGTATTTCAGTCTGCTATGAATAATCAACAATAATTATTTTCAATTCATTTTTCCCTTTGTATTTCTGGGTTCTATCATGGATACTAAGATCCATTGGTTATATTTGTCAGGCTTGGAAAATAAAACGGAGGCCACTCTAAGTATTTTAATCAGGAAAGAATTTAATATTCAAAATTTGTGCCAGTAGCATTGTTGAAAGCATTGAAAGAACCAAGATCAGGAAAGTTCAACATTAGCCCTCAGGTTCACCTGATGAGCCTATGGGAATCGGGAAGTCTTAACCAGATTAGGAACTTCAGAAAACCACAGTCAAGTAGCAGACTGAGGTAGGAGATTTTCAAACTGTTCGCACACATCACTGCTGATGCCGACTGATCCTCCTGTCTACTTCCCCAGCAACAAGCATCATGGCTTCTGCTCCTTTCCTCCTTCCAGTTCTCATTCAGTGTCATTCACTGGAGGAAACCAAACCAGAATAGTATAGTAAATAAAGTAATAAATGTAGTTACTGATTTTCTTGCCCCTGAGATACAAGAAGAGCATAAAAAAGACCGTATGGATGGTATTAAGGACCATCCAGCATGTGATGGTCCCAGTGTAAGAGATTACTCAATGGTTTATATCAATAAACATGTGAAAATAGAATTATTAATTTTTTGCTCTTATGATTCTTAAAAGATCAGTATTTGACTCCTGTGAAGCACATTTGGGGTTGATATGGTTTGGATGTGAATTGTCCCCAAAATTCATGTGTTAGAAGCGTGGCCCCAGTATGGTGACATTAAGAGGTGAGAAAACTATTAAGAAGTAGGTCCTAGCAGGACATCATCAGGCCACTAGGAGTACTGGCCTTGATAGGAATTAAGGTAGTTCTTCTGGGACCCTAGTTAGTTCTCATGAGAGATTTGTTATAAAAGAGCAAGACTTACCTTTCCTGGCCCTTCAGGCTTCATGTCTCACCATATGATCCCTCTCTTGCAAGCATTCCCACTGCTTTCTCTCCTCTTTCCCATTTTAATAGAACATTGATTTATTGGATGTGACAATGTATCAGCTTAAAAAGACTATATTTCCTAAGTTCCCTTGCAGTTAGCCATGGTCATATGGCTAAATTCTAGTTAATTAGATGTAAGCAGAAATTACCAGTAGGGCTTTGAGAAAAGTGCTGGAAAAGTACTTCAATTGTATTCACTCTTCCTACCTTTTCCTTTCTAGGGTCCATCATGGTGGCAGAAGATATAAAATCTCTGTGTGCCTCTGAAAAGATCTGGAAGATGTCATTTTTTAAGGACAAAGAACAAATGCAAAGAGGACCCAGGGAATTGAAGACACAGGTAGAGTATATATACCAATGTGTGACCGTCTATAATATCATGCTATTTGAGAACCACTATTTTCTAGGTTATCAGAATTTGTTGCTTAATATTAAATGCAATTCTAAACTGATATAAAGTTAAACCTCTGTCTCCATGCATTTATCTATTCTTTAGTTCACTCATCGCTAGTATACATCTAATATTATGGAAGAATATGGATAAACCTGGGCATATAAAAATAAGAAAATTAGTTCTTGCCTTTAAGAAGATGATAGCTTAGTGGGAAGTCAGAGAAATGGGTTGTTAAAATCACAGAGTTGCAAATGAGTACAATAATAGCAATAATCAGAGGATATATAGGAGCACCAGGAATGAGTGAATCGTGTACTCTTGGGATCAGAGAAAGTTCATGGTAAAACTGAACCTTTGAAGAGTTAGGAATTAGTTGGTACATGGTGCTGCACCAGAGAGGGACTGGCTGTGTCCTGGAAAAGCATCACGTGTAGAGAAGGAGGCAAGGGAATGAGAACCACGTTTATCTGCATGTGGAACTCTAGTAGTCAGGGTTTGTTAGTAGGCAAAGCACAAACCAGAGAGCAGTGACAGACAAGGAGGTTAACTGTGGTTTGGTTATTATGGAGGCTTCTGCATCACGACACAAGCTCACACTTCATCCTGAAGGTAAGCAGGATCCTGATATATTCTCTATGGGCTAGGCCTATAATCAAACTATGAGGGAGGCTGAGAAAAATGATAGCGCTCCTAGATATAATTCCTATGTACTTTATAAATTATCAACTTGGTTAGTTAACTGTAGAATATATAGAAAATAAAGAAACCAGGGCACTAGATTAAGAACTATTCATAGACTATAACTGATAAGGTCAATTAACTGATATATGGTTGGAGAGAGGGTACTAGAGTAAGGAGAGGGGATTAAACAGCATGAGGTGATACTGAAGAATAGGAAAAGATTAAAATGACAATTCAATTCCTTAGCTGAATGACAGTGCTACACACTGACATCAGGAAATAGTAAGGACCTAAGTTTTGCTGGATGTAAAAGCAAAATTACCATTTAGATATGCTAACTAGCTAGACTGAAATACTCTTTGAGAGGCACTGACACTATGGAACATGTGTAAATGCTTGGGATCTGAGAACATGGCAAGCAGGAGCATGAAAATTAGCCAGGGTCCCAAGAGACCCAAACCACCCTCACAGGTTTTCTGCAACCACATATCTGAGTAAAATATAGCTGGCTACAGTGGGATATTCTAAGAGGCAGAACATTATTTATACTGTGTAATGTCTGGTACGAGACATACGAGGTAGCACGAGAAGAATCATTCTATTATGGTGTCAAGCTAGTGCTGAACAATGACTGGGGGTTTGATTAGATATGTTAGAAGTTCACATGGTGAATCAGTGAGAATATACAATTGGGACAATACCCTTACTTATACTATGTTAAAGATTCCCTTTCCAGGGGCCAGTGAGAGGGCGCAGCGGTGTACGCGCCTGCTTGGCAAGCGCGAGGGCCCGAGTTCGACTCCCGGAACCCACATACGAAAAAAGGGCCGGTGATATCGCTCAGCGGCAAGGGCGTGTGCTGGCGCGCGAGGTCCTGAGGTCGACCCCCGATACCGAAGAAAAAAAAAAAAAAGATTCCCCTTCCAATAGTGCAATGACTATGGATTTTTCAATACCATGAAATATTAGATTATTTGCATCATAACTAGATGTGACTTTTTAATGTTGTTCTAGTTCTTTAATCTATTTGAATATGATCTCCATCTCCTAAAACATGATTTAGTATATGTGTAATAAACCCATACTGTAATGGTTGATGCATTGTGTCAACTTGAGAAGTTTAGAAGCTTAAGTCACTCAGCAGGGGCCAGGGGCCTCACTTTGTAAACATCCTGAGCCTGTGCAAGGGGAGGGCCCGGAGATGGTGTGAGTGCTACACCTGCCGAAGGGTGGGCAGCCTGCATACAATAGGGAAGGGGGAAGTGAGGGAAGGGGCCTCACTTTGTAAACATCCTGAGCCTGTGCAAGGGAAGAGGGCCGGTGAGATGGCTCAGTGGCTTAAGCGCCTGCCCGGCAAGCGCGAGGGCCCGAGTTCGACTCCCGGAACCCACATACGAAAAAGGGGCCGGTGATATCACTCAGCGGCACGGGCGCCTGCTGGCGCGCGAGGTCCTGAGGTCGACCCCCCGTACCCACAAAAAAAAAAAAAAAAAAAAAAAACAATATAAGGGAAGAAAAGAGGCTCGCTCCGCTCACTTTGCTCTTGTTGCTTTTGCTGTCTTCTGTCGCCTTAAACTGTTGTCCCTCTGCCATGAGCCACCCTGTCTTGGAGCCAGCTAATTATGGACTGAAGCTTCCATAAACTGTGAGCTAAATAAACATTTCCTTCCTTAATTTTGGGCGTTGGGTATTTTGTCTCAGCAGTGAGAGAAAAGTAACTAAGACATATATATATACAGTATTAGAAATACATGGTCAGCCCAGAAGAATCTTAAAGATGGCAATCTGGGATAAACCACATTTAAGTGACTCAATAAAGAGTGGAGCAGAAAAAGTAGAGTGGCCATGGAGTAAGGAAGGTATCAGGACTGAATCATTTCATGGAAGCCAAAGGAGCAAAGCAAGAGAGACATCATAGAGTGGATGCATGAAACAACTTGTATCAAGTTCATTGCTTGGAGAGATTGTTGGCAGCTTTGCTGGAGCTAACTCATGAGAAAGTAGCGATAGGAAAGCAGACAGCAAAGAAGTCAGCTGAGACTACAGCAAACGTTTTGATAAGATTGGCTACGTTGTGCAGAGAACAGAGATAAAATTCTCCCCATATTTTTCCTCTAGTCCATACCCCTTTCACACTATTTGGAACACTATTAATGTTGTGTAGGATGAGGATATTTTTTCAGGATGAGATACACAGTCCATAAGGAGTATAGGTCTATTATGTGTTTAGAAGTGCAGGAAAGATAGAAACACAGCAGTGTTTAGAACAGCGGCACGAAAGCACATACATCTGGTTGGATAATGCACAGATCCACAGGAAGCCTTAATTTAATAATATACCTAAAGCTCAATAGGCTTCTTTTTCTTCAAACAGAGTAAGAAATTGGTAAACTAATGAGTTCTTTGTTTCTTTACATGCATTTCTAAATGGTAACATGTTTCTTTGTGTTTTTTCTCTGCCAAAATTACTCAATCTTTTATAAATGTCCATTTAAAAGTCAACAAAGGAAATGTTCATAAATAAATAAATATGGAAATTGTCAAGTTTTGATTATGTCCCAAATCAGGATCCACTTAGCAGCAATTTCCTTTATCTTGCAGAGAAATATCTCTTGGATATGTATTTGTCATGGAACTCATTTCCTATTTTTTCTTCTAAGTAAATAAAAACGTGACAATCACCTCCATCTTCTCACAAAGCCAGCCTGCCAGCATCAGCAGTCAAAGTTGGAGCACTCAGACTTAACCATATGGTCACTTAGTGTATTGCATTGATTTTGAGTAATGAAATTGCTTTCCTTTATTTTTCCAATAAAATCTGGTGTTTACAAAATATCAATACTATGGAGAAAAGTAGTATCAGCTGCCATGTTTTCAACACAAATGTTTCCCATTAGTCAAGAAACAAGTTCAGAAATGTGTTTTAAGAAATGGTTGTAGAGCTTTGCTGTTTTTACTCCAAATAGCAACACATTTTATTTTTCTATTTGATGTTCACAAAATGCTTTTGTTGCTCAAAGAATGAAAATTCTTAGATACCATGTTTGATGAAAAGGAACTTTTCTTTTCTACTAGACCACATGTACCCTAGAAAATTTTCATTTATGATCACTGTCTTAGTTAGTTTCTCATTGCTGAGACAAAATACCTCACACCCAAAGTTAGAGGCAGAAAGGTTTATTTGTGTCATTGTTCATAGAGGTTTCAGTCCATAATTGGCTGGCTCCAAGATAGGGTGGCTTCACAGAGGAGAACAGTTCATGGCAGGCAGAAGACAGCAAAAGCAACAAGGGGCCTTAAAGGGTCTTTCTGCCCCTTTTATTTTATCCAGACTACTTGGGGGGGGGGTAGCACTCACACCCTTAATCCTAATGCCCTTGAGCCTAGCATTGTACCATGAATCAATCCCAGCATCACACACTCTAGATCCAGCCACCTCTGAAAAAGCCCCACCTATGACTGCATGAGGCTTTGGGGGGACATCTAGACACAGCCATAACAATTACTAAGGCAATCTTATAGTACTTTTATTTCTCCATCCATCACTGAACTCTCAGCCTTGCAGAAAATTCTTTGCATTGTCCCTTTTCCTCTTCCTCCTCATCTTCCTCCTCCTCCTTTCTTCCTCCATCTCCTCTACCCCTCTTCCTCCTCTTCCTTGTATTTATCTGCTTCTCCTCTTTCTTCTAATTGTGGTCCATCTGTAACTTCATCTATTTCTAAAGTTTCAATTTGAGCCTATGGGTTGAGTTTGCTCCAAGCAATAATTCATTCTCTTTTGAATTCCAGCCACATCCTTCCAACACCTGTACTAAAACCAATGAGAAAAAAATATCAGCTAATTATCTTTACTCCCAAATGTACTCTAGTTCCAAAATCATACTTGCAAAATGATGCTACCATCCTCTCTATCTTCAAATCCAGAAACTTTAGTCAGTTCTCCTTTGCATTCCTACACCACAACAGACTACTTATCACATCTTCCTGATTTTTCTAAGAATGTGTCTGTCTAATTTAGTTGCCCTCTTCATCTCCGAAGCAATTCCCATAATGATTCTAAAGCCCATCCTCCAGGCCAAACCCACAGCCTCCTCTCTCTTTTTCTCTGTCACCAAAAGTCTTTCTTATCAGAGTTACATATGCGGAATAAAAATGCTCATGTACTAATATTGAAAACCTCCATCCATTCCCAGTAATTCACAATAACTGGTCCAAATTCTTAACAGAGTTTAAATACTCTTTACAACCCATCCCCAAAAGATTTCTCCAAATGTATCCGCCATTTAGACTTATTACAGTCCTTCAAAAACTTCTTCCGTTTTGTAAATATGCGCTTTTTCTACATGTGGTTCACTGCAGCAACTGTGTCCCACTATCAAACTCCTAAACAGCTTTCAAACTTTGTGATGAAAACTGCAAATGTTCACCCATTTCTCGGTTCTCCTTCGTTTGACATAATATTAGGTGTGGGACCATAAACCATATTCCAGAAAATAAAATATGGGGAGAAGCCATGTCTACCATTGCTAGAGTTCCACTGTAAAATGATCTGCGTAAGGTGAACAGGATCAAGTACAGGTTGCAGATGCTCAGAATAGGGTTGAAAACTGACTTCATGAAGCATTGCGACTGTGATGTGAGAAGGTATCAACTTTTGTTATGTTTATTCACAGAAATTTAGGGATTGTTTGTTATAGCAGTTGTTGCTGCTTACCTTAACTAATACAGAGACCTAATAAGTTATCATTTACAAACTACTTCAAAGTACTCTTTCCAGTGTGCTTGTATGTTAACACGGGTGTGCCTTCTTACAAGAGCATAGCATTTTATTTTATCTTTGTCCCGCTAACATTGTCTTTTCTAAAAGAGTTTTTAAAATAGGAAACATTGTTCAAAAGGAGACAACAGAAGCATTCTTTGAAAGATGAGTTTCATGAGCAAATATGTCTGAGAACTGTTAACTAAAATATTAATAACTATACAAATTATATAACTTCCCTGAGCTCCAGTTTTGTCATCCTTTAAGTGAATATAGGATGAGAACTACATGAAAATATATGAAAGCTTGAATATAATTTTCAAACCACAGAAAGCATTTAGTTAAATATTAATACTTACTATTGTAAAATTTATAAAATGATTTCTGGTTATCTCATATACCAGTACGTACTACTGTACAGTCTAAGGTTGTGAGCCTAAAGAGGTTTTCCCATTGTACTGCACTGATAGAGTTCCTTGAACACTATTCACTGTCTTCTTATAAAATAGGAAAATCCTATAATTTACCAACGAATAATTTCCAGAGTATTAAAAGACTCCGTAATATTACCAAAGGATCTTCAGCAATACTTCTTAGAAAAGAAAGCTAGAGGAAGAAGGTTGAAAAAGCTGGTCTTGTAAATCTTCATCTAATTAAATATATCATTTTGTACCTACAAAATTAAAGTGAAATACTAAGTCAAAGAGATCTTTCTGTCTTCTGGAATAACCCTGTCTTCAAACCCAAACAAAATAGACTCTGAAGATATCACTAAAACAAAGAATAATTTTCAATTGAATGTAGTCCTTGGAATTCAAAAGAAAAATCTCCATATCTCTTCTTATGGCACCAAGTAAAAGTATTATTGATTCAATCAAGAACATAGGACGGTAAAGTTATTACTTAACCATAGTGCATTATCTTTCCTTGTTTAGAGTATTGCATATATGACCACCTCATTAAATGATGATTGTACATCTTTTAAAAATAAACACCTAACAAAAATTTCTGAGTGATTTTAATACACACAGAATACTCTAAAATAATCTCTTGCTTAAAAAGTTGTTTATGAGAAGCATGTTCTTAGGGGCACATGTAAAACAAATTATAATGAAAGAGAAAAATTGGTCTCCAGCTCATTTAAACATACTAATAAAATAAAAGCAGTATGGACCACTCTTCTCTGTGCTGCAGAATGTTTTAGGTGCTTTCTTGTTCTCTAAGTTTTCTTGCGAAGATATCTACAAGATATGTATAATTCCCATTCTCCTTTTACAGACTCTAGACTTGTGCCTTTGGGATTACTTCATTTAATAAAATATATGTAAGTTTATCACTCTCGTCATACCCCAGCTTTTGGGAGATTCTCAAAATTAAATTTATCTCTAATTTAGATATTTGACAAAACTTGGTGACTTCTAATATTACAAGAAAGGAGCAAGACTACTCTTTAGGTAAGAATAATTTTCTACATTGTATTATTACACACTGAAGCAAATATCAATGGTTAAACCAAACAAGAAGCACAATCAAAACTCTGATATTTGACATCAGAGAGTTTAAGGGTGGCACAGAGCTTTATGATCACTTTTCTGTGTAGGTCAAACAGTACAGTGGAAAATACAGTCACTGAGCTGGGAAATCTAAATGCAACGGTAGTAATTGTATCTCAGTACATTAGGGACTAAATGGTAGCACTCGACTCTCAAAGGCAAAGGTTAGCAGTGATAGATGCCATAGCCAAAGTGAAAATTAGAATAATCAGATTCACACAGATCTATGAACATAAAGGATGCAGTAGTGGGGGTTCACCACAACCACATTCAACTTATTTATACAGCATATACAAATTCAAGATAGATCTTGGAGAATGACTGTGAATGTAAATTATGGTAAAATTAATAAGGTGACAACTGCATCGGCAGCTGCTGTATCAGATGTGACTTCATTACTTGATGAATTAACAGATCCTGTGGTATTTGATATGAAGCCACTGATCTGGCAAATATATTTTTCTATATCCCTGTTAGTAACATCTAGAATCGTTTGCTTTCAGCTGGCAAAGGCAGCAATATACCTTCACTGTTCTACTCTCCAGTCATATATTATGATTTAGTTTGCGTGGTTTTATAGCACCTTTCCCTCCTAGAGAAAATCACAATGGCTCATTACATGAAATTATGTCGATTGAACATAGGGACAAAGAAGTAGCATGGCAGTGGACTTACTAGTGAGAAAACTGCATGCCAGAGGGAAGGAAATCCATTTCTAAAAATTCAGGGGCCTTCTGTATTAGCAAAATGTCCAGTGATCCAATATTGTGGAGCACATAGAGATATACCTCCTAAAATGAAGGACAAATTGTTATATCTGGTCCTATTTCTATAACCAAAAAGAAGCACAAAACCTGTGGGTCCCTTTGGATTAGGAGGTAACATAGTCCTGATTTTGGTATTTAACCCCAGACCATTTAAAGATTTATTTTAAAAACTGTTATTTTTCAGTAAGGCCCATTACAGGAGAAGGCTCTGCAGTAGATCCTGGCTGCTGTGCAGGGCGGTCCGCCACCTGGGCCTGCAGATCCAAGTAATGCTTAAAGTGTCAGTCACAGTTAGTGATGCTGTTGCGAGCCCCTGTACTTAACTGCAATGTGGGTCTTTATGATTTTGGACCAAGACTCTGCCGTCATCTGCAGGTAGCTACTCACCTTTTGAAAAATACCCCTTGACCTATTATGGGACCTTAGAGACTGAACACTTTACCCTGGATGGCCTAGTTATCATGAGACTTGAGCTTCCTATTATATATCGGGTGTTATGTGACCCACGAAGGCACACATTTGTACGTGCACATCAAACAGAAGTGATGGATGCATGATCAATCTGAAGCAAACTCTGAAGGCACAAGTAATTTACATGAAAATGTAGCCCAAATGCCCATGCTCCCCATCCCTGATACACTGCATACTCCTGCAGCCTTCACTGGTGGCTTCATGAAGAGACCTTACAATAAATAAACAAAGAGAGAAATGTGAGTCCTGACTTATGGATGGTTATGCACAGGTATGTAGGTATCACAAAATGTGGGCAGCTGCAGGGCTACAAACTTTTACTTGAATAGCCCTGAAGGTCAGTGGTGAACTTCCGAGTGGGAGGAATGCTGAACAGTCTACCTAGTTACCTACTTTGTTTGGAAAGAAAAATAGACAGACTCGTGATTATATATCGATTGTGAGCCATAGCTGAAATGTCAAGTAGTTGGAAAGAACACGCTTTGGAAAAGATGTGAATAGATCTCTCTTATTTTTATTTTTTTTTGGGGGGGGATTAAGACAGGTCTCACTATGTAGTACAGGCTGGCCTTGAACTTGCTGTGTAGCCCAGGCTGGCCTTGAACTCGCAGTGATCCTCCTGCCTCAGCCTCCAGGATACTGCGATTATAGGCGTGCACCACTGCACCCAGCAAATAGATCTCTCTTAATGGGGAAAAATAAGAAATTTGTGAATAATCAGATGTGAATAAAATGACTGAAAGGCTAGGAATTTCAGCAGGGCTAAAAATCAGAGGGAGAGAGAGACAGAGACAGACAGAGACAGAGAGAGAGACAGAGAGAGACACACACACGGAGAGAACAATATACAACGCAAAGGAGGCAAACTCATTTCCAAATCAATGCTATTAGTTCATTCTTGATGATGGAGCATGTACCATGTGAATGCTCACCAAAGTGTGACCTGAGCAGAGGAGGATTTTAAGAATCAAGGTCATAAGATGTCTCATTCTATAGATACCAGCAGTCTCATTTCCTGGCCATGCCTGACATTGTCCAGTGAGCTCATGTGAATATAGGTTGTGGACGGATTCCGCATAGGGACTTCTGGTAACCAAGGTCAGATTTGCTGTACTCAGTGCTGAGTGCCCATTCTTGCACAGAATAGACCGATATTGAGTCTCCAGTATGTCACCATTCCTCGGGGTGATCAGCCAGCTACCTGGCAATAATCAACGGGTCGATTACACTGGTGCAATTAAATCATTGAAGGAATAGTATTTTCCTATTGGAAGAGACACTTACTCTGGGTATAGATTAGCCTTCCTCGCATGTTGTATCCGTGCCAAAACTACCATCAGTGTATTTATAACCATGGTACTCCACACAGCATTGATTCTGACTAAGACACTCACTTTATAGGGAAAGAAGTGCACACCAGACCCTTCTTCTCTTTTTTCTTAGATTTCACTGGCATCCCCATGTTCCCCATCCTCAAGCACTTTGCTTGATCAAGCTGTGTAACGACCTTTCAAAGACTCAGTTTCAGCACCAGTTTAGTGCTACTAATATTCAGGACTAAGGCAAGATTCTTGCTATATCTTGACTGTCTCTTCTAATCATGTTGAAATTTAGTTGTCATTGTGATGGCACTGGAAACTTCAAGAAGTATTTACATCATCAAGGCTCCATCATCAAGAATGAACTAATAGCCTTGATTTGGAAATGAGTTCGCCTCCTTTTGCATCGTGTATTGTTCTATCTCTCTCTCTCTCTCTCTCTCTCTCTCTCTCTCTCAGCCCTGCTAAAATTACTAGCCTTAAGTCATTTTATTCACATCTGATTTTAATGTACTCATTTTAACATTTATTTTCTCTCTCTTCCAGAGTATGGAGTCCAAGAAAACTGTAGAGGTACTCCCCCATAATGGACCATTTCTGACAGTGGACTGCTCCAGTCTCCAAGACATAGTGTGTTCTTGAGTGCCATATAATTAACAATTAACTAATCCTCACTTGGTAAATACGTATTAAACTGGATAAGAGCTCACTGTTTAAAAACTCACTTTTATATCTGCCATACCATGCTCTGCAAACAATTAATGTCCACGCATGTCTATTGGTTATACAGCTTAAAATGTTTTGGAAGATTACATAGTAACCTGGCTTTTTCCAAAGAGTGTTATGGTTAACCTCAGTTTAAATTACCTTGATGGTTCTAAAGCTATTTCTAACATAATTCTAACATTCCTGGTTGGTAAATTTTGTTTCCAGAGAGTTGAAAATAGTATAAAGAACCTGTGTACAAAAATGAATTATAAAACTAGTTTGTAGGCTGGGAGTAATTTCGAGGCTATGCCAAAAGTCTTTTTGACATGATCCATGTACCCTAGCTTGGGGAAAAGTTACTCTATGAGCTGTTGATGGACTTCAGTGGGTACATAATCACTCTCCCAGGGCTTCAGGAACAAATAGCAAGCGTGCTTGCTACTAAGCTAGTTGACACCAAACCTGTATGCCGGTCATGGGTTTGATTAAATGCAGCAATTATAGTAGAACAGCTCAAGGCAGAGAAATCTAGAGAAAAAACCCAGACTGCTCCTCAGGCCAGGATACCAAGATATCAAATTTACCTCAATCAGTGGACATTCTAACAAAACAAACTTTAAAAAACAAAAATAAAAAATTAAGGGGTTACCAGAGTAAACAGAGTATATTAGGTTAGGATAGTTACAACACAGTATCACAAACTGAGTGGCTTGAATAACCAAGCTTTATTGTCTCACCGCTTTGAAGCCTGGAATTTCAGGATGAGGGTGTTGGTAGGATAACGCTCCCTCTGAAGGTGTTGGAGAAGAATCCGTGTGGCTATCCCCCTGTATATGTGTCTCTGTGTTCAAATTTTCCCTTTCTATAAAGACACGGTTTTATTAAGGAAACCACATTTTGATTAAGGGCCCACGCTGCTTTGGTGTGACTTTATCCTAGCTAATGACATTGGTGGCATTCCGAGGCAGTGGAGCATAGACTCCCACTTTGAGGGAGTGGTAGTTAAGATTTCACTGTCATTAAGGGCAGCACACAATTTAACCTGTAACACAGAGTCAAAAAATTAATTAAAGAAAAGTGCCAGCCAGCAGGATTTTGGTGCAGTGGCGTGATAATTCAAGGTTCTTTCATTTCCTGCACCAACAGCCTATCATACAGGTAGGCTGAACTGACTCGAAGCGGAAGGTAATTTTGAACTCAATGCTTTTTGAGGGCTCAGTCTCTCCCCTCACTACAGTGGCAGCCTGAACTAGGGAATGCAGGCCCTCCGGCTAATACGAAAACACAGGCCCACGGTCAAGTTCTGCATGTGTCACCTGACAGTAAAGAGCTGGGTTTGATGGATGCCAAAGAGTAGTGGGCAAATGAGCCTGCTCAGGCAAGCAGCCTGGCATTTTGGGGAGGAAAGACATCATTCAATTACTTTTCTCTCTACAGCTCTGATTTTCAAGCAGCCCAATTCTACACATTTTCAGTTCTTTGAAGTAAAGCACTTAGCAAGAAATTGCATGTTATGTCAAACTGAAAGAGACACAGTACTGCTTTCCACCCTGCTTTGAATCAATGTGGCTATTTTCCAATATTAATAAGAAGTTCTATTTCTGCAAAAATAACTTCAAACTCCATTGTCCTTCCTGAGTTCCAAGACTTCGATGACAAACTTGGCGTACTCAATTTTACAGATCCAAATAAATATTGAGTGCAAAAGAAAGTTCAGTGCCCTACGGTAATGCAGGAACAGGATTATTTTTGGACTGAAACCACTTAACACAAGCACAGCTGTGAAGGTCTTGTCCAATTTCCAGGAGGCCGTCTTTATATCCCAAAGAATATCCAGAAGTCAGAAACCAAGCTCAGGCAGCATTATTAATATGAAAAAGTTATGCCACACTTGGTTTTCAAAGATAGTAAATCCACCAACACCAGTAAAATTAAACAAATATTTGAAGTCTGAAGTTAACATATAGGAGAGAGCCAGGAAAAAATGGAAATTTCAAAATTTCCCTGAACATTAAAGATTAACCATATATTAACTACCAAAAGCCACGTATTTGGTTATGAAGAGTCCATCTTGCTGATATCATTAAGGACAAATATACAGTCCTATGAAATTGACTGTGTGCTGGAGTGGGAATTAGTCATAATGACTTTTTAGGTATACCTCCTTCGATCAAGTCATTCTCCACCTACCTGAACATTTCACTGATGCCCTGTTGAGCTCAGACTACTTTTCAGAAAGGCTTTAAGAATGCAGTCTTCAGTTGACCGTTCAGACTGCTTTTCTAAACTCCACTCATCTCCACCTCTTTAATCTTCATGCAACAAACCACTGTATCCATACTCCTCGCTGCTGGAGATACTGTGATACGTCCTCTGGAAGGCTTGTGCTTCTTTAGTCCAGGACTTGATATTAGACACACACAAACACACACACACACACATGCACACACACACACACATATCTCTGAAGTGGATCAGATGCTCCTTTTACGTGCCTATCTATGGTCATCCGTGTTACAGCTATTATCCTATATCTCATACGTGGAGTTTACAAAAATATCTCCCTCACCAAGTATACACACCTTGACAGTCAGAATTGAAGCATGCATGTTATCTGGCCAATTGGTGTGTAAACTTTAAGAAATATTGAATGACAAAAATTTGTCACAAGTCTTCGGCCATGTGTTAATTAAATGTGGTTTCAAAAGGTAACTAAAATAAGTAAGTCCTATTCAAAACAGAATCATGTTCAATAGAACATGAGAGGGCTGGTGAGATGGCTCAGTGGCGTAAGTGCCTGCCTTGCAAGCGCGAGGGCCCGAGTTCAACTCCCGGATCCCACATACGAAAAAAGGGGCTGGTGATATCGCTCAGCGGCACGGGTGCCTGTTGGCGTGCGAGGTCCTGAGGTCGACTCCCCAGTACCCACAAAAAAAAAAAAAAAAAAAAAAAAGAACATGAGAAAATAGCTCTGTTCTGGTCTACATTATATGAGTGATTCTGTAGGGGATTTTGCTGAGTTTTGGACACCATATTGTTTAATAACTTTCTCATTGTTTCCAAAAATTGCTATATTCACTGAAGAAATCTTAGGAAAAAATATAATCCAAAGAATTATTTAAAATATGTACTTTCCTAGTAGCTGTAGGGGATACTTTTTGATATTTTGTGTCTATTTTCCAGTCCTTTTTAAAATTTAATGAGCATCAACATTTAAAAGCTATAGTAAGAATATGACTTTTTTGTTTTCCTTTAAATGTACTTGCATGTTGACATAATATCATGTCTAGCATGGACAGAGAGGCAGGAAAAGCCATTTTACTTTGTAGATAAAAAGCATTCTACATGACTTGTGTATAATAAATTGATGTTTCACATAAGAAAAATAGTAACAGGTTAGTCTACATCAATGTAATATTGGCATAATGATGAACAGTATTTCTGCAATGGCAAGCAGAAACACCAAAACGAAACCCAGGATTTGGAGGCAGATTTATTTACATCGATGGGCACTGATTGGGATCATTCCCAAAATGTCAGGCCCTGATCTCTGGTGGTCTAGGGCTTATACGGGACAAGCAAGCAGGAAGTACAGAGGCAGAATGGCTTGTCAATTGGGGATTGGTTTATACAATGTGTACCATAGTGACCAGCTATGTATCACAGTGACCAGCCATATTTAAGAGACAGAAGCAACCAGAACTGGAATAATAACTATTACCTGGGCAACTAAGAAACTGAAATACACTGGCTGGGGGGTTGGGGGGATTTTCTGTTACATTTCTGCTTACTTAAGAAATAACATTATAAAAGCTAGAGCTTTATAAAAATCAAAGTTCATTTATTTTACCTAGAACTAATTAAATAAATGCTAGCCACCAAGTTTTCTCCATTTATTGATGATATTAGAGAAATAATGCATCTATAAAGTTAATCCTAAAGATGACCTCTCAAGTTCCTCCAAATATGAGAGTCAATGATTCCATGACAATTGATTTTAAAATTCATTATTGAGCTGGGCATGGTGGTGCCCGCTGTAATCCCAGAACTCAGGAGGCTGAGGCAGGAGGATCACCATGAGTTCGAGGCCAGCCTGAACTACATAGTGAGTTCAGGACCAGCCTGAAATACATAGTGAGACCCTGCCTCAAAAAAAAATAAATAAATAAAATAAAATTCATCATTGAGAATAACTTCAAATAAATGATTGTGTTTTACTGTAGGCAAGGAATAATATATTCAAGGAAGATAATTTGTTTTATAGAGGCTCAAAAAATGCACACTTATACATTAACTATTCTAAAAGTATGGGTAATATTTAGCTATATTTTACAACTATAAAATAGGATGGTCATAGTACACTACTCATCATAGCCCCAATATGAAAACTACCTGAAATTCCCATAACAGTATAATAAATAATAATTATATATCTACCCAATGGAATACTTTACAGACATGAGAATTAACAGGTTATCACTGTATGTGACAACATGGAAGAATCACACAAGCATTAAGCTGATGAAAAGACACAAAGAAATAAATAAAATCGGATAAAATTGTTGTTGGTTGTTAGAAGTGGAGATAGATGTTAGTCTTGTAGGTGAGTTTTCACTTGAAAGGAGAATTAAAAGCCTTTTATATTCCTTGATAAGAAATATTTAATTTCTGAGAATACAATGCACTGGACACCGGCTCAGTGCATTTTTTGTACATATGTCTTACTTTGAGTAAAGTTTTTAAATGGCCTCTGTGTTCACTGGTTTTCTCTATTCAACACTAAATCATCACGTGACAAAGTTATGGGAGTTATATTTTAAAGAATTCAAAGTTGAGATTTTAATTCATTAAGAGAATTTAACAATGTGAAATGTTTTAAAAATTATCTAAAAAGTTAAGAACAAAAATATGGGCTTTGGAGAGAAATTGTAGCAATGAACTCTTGAAACCTTGATGTCTTTCTACTAATTTTTACTGAAATTCATATACACTAGCAACTAATTGTAGAATTCTTTCAAGTTTCTTTGCATGCTGCTTTATATTTATGTTGGTTTATTCATCACAGGAATTTTGGAAGAAATTAAATCTCCTACAAATTTTAAACATTTTCATTTATGGATAAAAGTACATAGTCATACCATTTTGCCTCCAAAAAACCTTCCACTTACTCACTAAAGCAGGGCACTTAGCAAGTTACAGGCCATAGGCCACTGCCATTCACATAATATTTGTGCAAACAAGAATGCAACTGCTAACTTCTTTGTATTTCCAAGGCCAACACATACAGGTCTAGATATTATTCCTGGAAAAAAAAATAATTCTGTATCATGTAAATGACTCAAAATATTATTTCTCAATTATTGACAGCTTTGTTCTATTTAAGTCAACAAATGCTTTCAGAAAATATCCAGATAGTAAACATTTAGGATTTGCAGGCTACGCTGTGTCTGCAAAGATATTCTAGATTCGTAGTACTGAGGCTGCCAGACACAATAGACAAACACATGGGTGTGGCTCTGTTTGAACAAAACTTTATTTACAAAAACATCCAGAGTACCAAATTTAACCCATAGGTTATAGCTTTTTCGAATTTAGTTCTAGGGGAATGATCAAGTATTTCGATTTATTTTGTTTAACTCTTTCCTATGTGGTCATCATTTAATAATCATCCCTAATCAGAGACAATCTAACGTGTGTGTCCTTAAACTCTTCTCAGTATTAAAGTTTGATGAAAATGATGTAGTTTTCTAGCATGCATAGACCAACAGAAATTGCAGTCTTCTAGAAGTTTTACTAGAATTTCTCCAAGTTCTTTCTTTTAAAATATTTTTCCAGCCTTTTCCCCCAGATTGTTACTATCCACCCCCTCAAAGTTTAGTTTAAAATTCACGTCTTTACAGAAGCCTTTTCTGATGCCCCTGAGCCTACCTCCTGTGTCTCCCTTATGTACTTATAGCCATTAATAAACAATTTAGAGTAGTGACATCCTGGAATCTAAAGCCAGCCTCCGCAGACATAAAGATCGGCTATGAATTTATTACTTCTGCAACTTTTGACAAGTTGTTAATCTCTCTGTGCCTGAGTCCAGGTCTTTAAAATGGAGATAGTAGCTTGGGTGTGGTGGTGCATGCCAGTGATCCCAGCACTTGGGAGGCTGAGTCAGGAGGATCACTGCAAGTTCAAGATCAGCCTGGGCTACGTAGTGAGTTCAAAGCCAGCCTGAATTACAGAGCAAGACCCTGTCTCAAAAAAACTAAGAGACAAAATAAAAAACAACATGGAAATAGTAATAATTACCTACTACATCATGCTGTTCTGAAGATTAAATGACCAGATGCATATAAAGCATTTTTAAAAATGCCTGAACATAAAGTTACGTGTTATTTATTATTAGTAACAGGGAAGTCAATAAATAAGTGAATGGTCAACTATTTACTTACAAAAAAGTGAAAAAAAGGGGGCCGGTGTGATGGCTCAGCAGCTTAAGCGCCTGCCTGGCAAGCGTGAGGGCCCGAGTTCGACTCCCACAACCCACATATGAAAAATGGGCCGGTGATATCGCTCAGTGACATGGGCGCCTGCTGGCACGCAAGGTCCTGAGGTCGACCCCTGGTACCCACAAAAAAAAAAAAAGTAAAAAAGAACCAATAAAACAATCATTTTATGTCATTTGTCTTCTATTATAAGCTTCATAAATGCAGAAACTTATCATAGTTTTTTTTATTGCTGATTTACAATAGAAATCCCATAAATTTAGTGACTTATAATTGTACCCATTCATTAATTCATACCTCTGAAGGTTCACTGAGATCTATGCTCAGGGCCTCACATGAGAAACATCAGGTGTTGGTCGAACTGGGCTCCTGTCTGTGTACTCAAAAAATATTTCTCTTCCAAGCTCATTTGTCTTCATTCTGTTATTAGAAGAATTTGCTCCCATGGGTTGTAGGACTGAGGTCTTTTTCTTGCTGATTTACAAGTGAGGCCAATTTTAGTTCCACATGACAATGCAGCTTCTATCTAGTGTAACTGCTTTCATCTTCAAGCCAATAATGATACATGAATATAAATTTTTTGTATCACAAATGTATGTCAATTTTGAAAAATAAAAAACAAATCTTTTTCATAGATTTGTTGGGTCCTTTTGGTAAAGTATCATTCAAATCCAATTTGCTTCTTGAATTTCTGTCCAAATGATCTTTCCATTGTTGAAAACAGGTATTGAATAATCTACTATTATGCTGCTATTTTGTCTTCAGTTCTGTTGATGTTTGCTCTGTGTATTTAGTGCTCCAAGGTTAAGTGAATCTACATTCACAATAATTAATTGTATGAATTGATCCTTTTATCCTCATAGAATTACATTATTTTTCTCTTGTAATAGATTTTAATTATTTTTTCTGATGTAATTATAGGCATTCCTAGTCTCTCTTCATTACCATTTATGTAGAATATGTACTTTTTCCATCCCTTCACTTTCAGTCTACATGTATCCTTAATGCTAAAGTAGGCTCTGAATAGTTCATTTGTACGACTATAAAAAAAATACCACAGACTGAGTAATGTATAAACAATAGAAATTTTCCATGATTTTAGAGATTCAAAAGTCCAAAGTCAAGATGCTTCCAGAGTTTGGACAGGGCAAACCTACACTTCCAAGATGATGCTGTATTGCTGCATCCTCCTGCAATGCTGAGAGATTAAGAGCAAGAAAGTACTGCCTTCACCCTTGAACTTTCTATAAAGGTACTAACCTCATTCAAATGGGTAGAGTCCCCCACGGCTTAATCACTTTCCAAATGCCATGTCTCTTCAATAGTGCTGGAGAGACACCATCATTCAAACCATAGCAGCTGCATATTGTTGAATAATTTTAACTCATTCATGCATTTTGCATCTTTTGATTGGAGAATATAATCCATGTTCATTTAAAGTAATTATTAATAGGGAAAATGATAATTATTTTGTTACTGATTGGCTGACTTTTTATGGTTCCTTTGCTCTTTTGTCTCATCTTGTTGCTTTCCTTTACGAGGTGCTGAATTTTTAGAATGGTGTTTTTTGATATCTTTCCCTTCTGTTTATCTACTAGAGATATTTTTTCCTTTGTAATTACCACCTGGGCTTTACATGGAACATTTTATAGCATTCTATTCAAAGCTGGAAATAACTTCAATTAAATTAAGCTCAAAAGCCCTACACTTTTATCTCTTTCCCTCCACATTTTATGTCACCAGTTTACAATTTACCTCTTTTATGTATTTTGTGTATTCATCAATAATTTTTCGTAATGTTGGTTAACCTTTGCATTAGGTTGATTCAATTACTTTTTGCTGAAAATATTCCTAAGATATACCATGTTTTACTTTGCTTTAGCAACTACAAGCTTAAGAATAACAGATCTATCTTTAATGATTTAACATCTTTCCACTGTTAGAGCCATTGATTTTCTGAACATTGTTTCTTCCTACACAGGATTGGGATGCTGAGCACAAAACAATTTCACTGAAGCTTTATCCTTCTAAATAATTGATATTGTTTGTTGTCTTGTCACTGGCTTCATTTTCAAGTGTCCAAAGTATATCTGTTTCAAGTTAGTAATGTATGTTTGAAATAGCAAACAGGCACTCCCTAAAATTATTTTAGGAATATCAAAGCAAATAAATTTGTATTTTGACAAAACATAAAAGAGATTAATAAAGTGGTGCTGTAGAAGAGAATTATAATTCCCCATCCCTTTGATCAGGTCTTGATTTTAATGTTTGAATGAAACACTACATAAGATATACAGTGTCTCACTCTCAAAAAAACTTTTGAACCAGCTTGTGATTCACATCATTGTTTTCTTTTCTCTCTGCTAAAAGATTGGCAGTGTTCCAGATAGAAGTTGTGCATTAGTGCGGATATCAGAGTAAAAATGGGATGCAACAAACAATTTGAGAGGCACTGTTGCCAAGAATGACAAATGATCCTCTAACTCTGTATTTGTTATTACAGCACAACTTTACATATACTGACCTGTATATTACATATACCTGTAATTATAGTGATTTATAGTCATTCCTTATTGAACAGCAGATTGTATATATATCTCAAGCTCAAAAGTAGACACTGGTAGATAAAGAAATAAAGGTAACATCTGTCCCACTGGAGCTGACTCACTATACTGTAAAGGATGAAAAGTCTTATTAACTGGAAGACTAGATTACCTTCACATTACCCTCCAGTCTCTAGAATTCCCATCTCTTGAATTCTAAATTTGTCTGGTTCTGTAAAACAAAGCAGAGAGGATGAATAATGTATGATTGCTAGATAAGAACCTGGGAGGCTGAGAAGGTTCACAAAACTAATTAATAAGGCATTTACCTTTTCTTCTGGCAATGATAATCCATCCCAGGAACATGGATGCAAGCAGGAGCAGATTCTACATCCAGCTGCAATGCAGAAGCCATGAGGAATTGTCAGAAATGATTCTTCCCTTCTCTTTCAACATCCATAGGGAAAAACCAGAATCCACTCTGCAGCCAGCTTTCAGCTTTGAACTGGAGAAGGTTGGTTCCTAGCAACCCTTGCTGCTTTCTTTTCCTTCCAGAACTGCTCTCCAGAGCCATCCAGCACAACTGTGTGTCACTGGGTATGGGAGACCTGATCAAGGGACACCACGGAAACAAAAGGACTGCTTTATTATTTGTCTGTGACCTGCTTCTGGTTTTCCAAGGCCTCTGATGGATGGAAATGAAGCAATTGAAACCAGCATGAGTTGGATGGGATGGATGTCCCCTTCTCCCCTAACAGGAGCAGGCAGCATTTTACGGGACTCATAAAAGGGTTTATGAGGCTTTGATGGGAAGTTGGCAGTGTTGGCTGATGAAAAGCAGCTCTTATATGCACCTTCATGAAGGGTTTACGGCTACAATTGTTTACTTAGAGCCAAGGCAGAGGAGGGCCAATGGATTCAAAGGAAAGGGCTCTGGTAATGAAGGGAAAGGGAAAAACTTAGCAGCCATATGTCATGTAAGAATATGGAAAGTCATCAGCATGCAGCAGAGACCTTGAACTGACATTCCGCACAGTCCAAGAATATTTAATCAACTCAGTCTACTTACAAATGTCAACTTCACCTAGCGACCACTCTCTTCCTCCTGTTTCGCATGAGGACAATTCCAGCCTAAAAACTGAGATCATGAGCTTTGAAGGCGGACAACCTGGCTTTTAATTCTCCCCTATGACATACTAGGTGTGTGATTTCAGGTACAACATATAACCACTTTGTTCTCTGTTTCTTAGTCTCGCTTAAGAGCAATTAGAAGAGATTGGTTTTCCAAACAATTAAAATAATATCTGCACAAGAATAACTATTAGGAAATTAGTGAATATTCAGCAGAAGATGTCATTGTGAGACTCATTTGATACCAACATAGCCAAGTCAAGTAACCTACCAAATTCTAAGTTACCTTATTAACAACATGGCGGGAGTAGGGTTGTGATGTAGAAATAAATTAAGATATTATATGAGAACATGATATGTAAATTTTAAGAGCAAATTTTAAAGGGATCATGCAATTCTTCAAAGTAGGTCCTTGAATAATAATGACGATAATGGCGAAACATTTATGTACCATGTATTATGTACCATGTGTCAAATCCTATTCTAATGGTCAAACATTTACATAGTATGTACCATGTGTCAAATCCTATTCTAAGCACTTTGAATTTATCAATGCCTAAACTTCACTACATTGCTCTGAGCTGCCGACTTTATTATCATCAGTGTAGAGAATGGAGGAAACCAAGGCACAGAGGGGAAAATGAACTTGCCTAAGGCAGAGCAAATAATAAAATTCAGGCAATCTGACTTTTTTACCCTGACTATATTCATTTTCTGTGATTTCTATAAATATTTGCAAATTTAGGTATAAATTTTCAAATTGTCAGACATGCAGATTTTTTTTCTTAGTGAACCAGATGGCGGGTTCCATGCATGTGATAAGTGTAGCTATAACTGATTTCACACCGAGAAAATGTGTGGCTTACCAAGTTTATGTATATTTCCCTTATTCATTCCACAAGTATTGACTGAATGTTTATTACGTGGTAGGTACCACCATGGATGTTGACAAGGAAACATTAGCAAAATTTTCAAAATGTTCTTTGAGTTTTCTACATCTGCTCTTCACAGCCCATTTAGTCATTGCTTTACTCAAACTGGCTTTTATTATCATCAACTAATTAACCACATTGTCATAAGGTCACACTGCTGTCGCTTACTACAATGTTGTTATGAGCACACATGTGTGTTCTCATATTTGAAGTCTTTGTTTACCAGTTTTTGTTTAAATTCCCCTCTACATGGCCCAGTAATAGTGTCTTCCCCCTGGGAAATGGTTTTCATTGACTCATTTTCCTCCCCAAGTCTTTATTCATGAACATTCGGTGACTTCCCAGTGCTTCTTCTAAACTCTAGTCCTAGATTCAGTGCCTTTCAAATCAATTCTCATGACTTGTCTCTAGTTTTACCTCTCACTACCTTCTTCATGCATGAAAGCCTCCTACAAAATTAATTTCCCTATCTTCATTATTTGTCCTAACTCTGTATACTTGTTCACTTGTTCTCTGAGTGAACTCTCTTCCCTGAGTCTCTTTCTCTTTAGGTTGAGTACCATTGAGAAGGAAGTTTCCCCTTTCCTTCACTCAGTGGTAATTTACTGTACCCCTGTCATGCCTCTGTCAGTATACTTACTATATTTCACTACAACCCGTTCTATGATTGCCTGTTAGTCTCTGGGAAGCTGTAACTATCTTAATGGCATGGACGAGATCTTCATCGTTTTATTCTTTCCCAATGCTAGCAGAGTTGTATTCATGGTAAAGGTTCACTAAGCATTTACTGGGTGGATGGATGGATGGATGCCCTGATGATCACTGGCTCACACCACTAATATGCTAATCTTCCTACTAAAGCATATGATTTATGACATTTAGGACAAGAATTGATTAGATATTCTTATTGGCAATTGTGTCTTCTGAAAATATTTTATAAAATAACCTTAATGCCTACAATTAGCAAAATTACAAGAAAATAAAAGCTTTAGAAAGAAAAGAAATGATTGTTGCTGACACCATTGGGTTGAAACTCTGAGATTCTGCACATTGTACGTCAACCACATCCATGAACATTTCCAGTGTCTCTGTTTCCAGTGCTTCTGGTTGAACGTGAAGAGAACTTAAATGAAGAAACCCTCAGCATCACCCTGGCTCTGGACCCTTGCAAGTCTATGTTGCACCTTTCAATGGATAGCGTGGGCCCAACGTGTTGCATTCTTACTTATAATACCTATAAGTAAGGAGAAATTAAGAAATTCCACAACACATCATATATAACACCATCATTTGCCGAGCTTATTGGGAATAAAGGAGGGTTTGTACCTGCCAAGGGACTGTTTTATAGGAAATTTTGAAAAGGATATTTATTAAAGAAGGAAATGCTAACCACCAACAGTCCCTGCCAAGTCTAAAACCCTAGAATTGTGTGTGAGACCATCAATTATAATGAGCACATATATACACATGTATTTGTTTATATATATTTTATGTGTGTATAAACACATACGTGTACATATTTGTGTATAATTTGTGTACATATATGATGTGTGCAAACATTGGATGGTTTAAGGGAAAATAGAATAACACAGAAGATGAAGAGATGGTAGAAAGGGGACTAACTCCATTCAATTGACATAAAACAGGATTTCTGTTTATGAGCTGAAAAGAAAAAAAGGTGGACTCTGAAGATATTTATCGTTACTCTGCAGGTGAAACCATCGTTTTGTGCTTGTCAACAAAGAATACAGAGAAAACATGTAATAAATGAACTTTGAAAGCTTCCTATCATGCCTATTGTTTCATTACATTTTTTAGCCCTGAATTCTGCCTAAACTGAACAGAAATAAAATAAAAAGAAATACAAGTAAAATCACTTGGCTTTGCTTTTCATATTGGCATGTTCAGAGAAAAAACATTAGTGTGAGACTTTGGGGAAGCCGTTGCCTCATCCCCACTCATTTGTCAATTCAGTGGGAAAAGAGGAGAAATTAATGGGAGAGACGGTCCACAATTTGTCAAGTTTTGAGCATAAGTATCTCTTTTTTTGAAAAACAACAAAGCCAAAAGAACAATTCCAACTATGATCAAAAGCAAAGCATAGGTATTATAAGTAAGAATGTATTCAACTAATTTTTCTAGAAGAAAACCAACACTTTATTTGTTTGGATTTAGAGCAGGCATGTCCATCCCACTGCTCGAGGCCCATATGAAGCCCTGAGAGCTAATAATGCTGCCCATAAGATTGTGAACTTTTAACATTATGTGACTTACGTGGCATTTTTCATGGCTTGATGGTGCGATGCTTGAGCAGGGGTTGCTTAGGTGACAACAGAGTGTTGTGTAGGGGAGGGCGCTGTACAGCACTGACTCTGCCTCCCACACCCTCCACATAGCCAGTTTGTTGCCCTCTTTTACAAAATGGTGTAATAAAAAATACTTATATAAAGGAAGTTTTTCTACTTACATACACTAAGTGTACATTTTATATGTGGCCCAAGATAATTGGCTACAATTGGGAGATCTGTTTTCCCTCTTTACTCAGAGTGGCCCAGGCAAGCCAAAGGGTGGCTATACAGGAATGAGTAAAGGAGGGAGTGGTGTTAACACTTCAGTCACATCACACGCACTGTACTGTACGAATGTCACTTCACACATTTCTCCAAATTGTACTGCACCGCAGACTCTTTCCCCCCATTTTACAAATGAGGTTACAATAGGCTGAATGTTCTAAGTAACCAGCCTAAGGCCATCCAGTTAATCAATAAAAACATCAGGAGCCCTGTGGGTCTCCAAAACCATGGGCTTTGTGACTCCCACCCTTTGTTTCCTCTGTTACCTACATTTCAGTTCACATGGGCATTATTTTGTTAATCTAATTATTTTTCACATTACATTAAGAGATACGAAAACTAACACATTTTTACTTTAATTTTGCATAGATAGCAAATGGAGCCTCAGAAAATTTAAATTACATTTGCCCAAACTCACTTGTTCAGTGTAGCACCTGACATATATTCAGCTTTTTCACTCTAAAGCCAGCTCTCCTTGCCGAAAAGCGTTCTGTGTTTCATCACACTCAGCAGCAAGACAAAACTTTGCATACACTTTTATTCTTTAACATATTATCCCATTTAAAAATAACAGATTAGCATTTTGCACACACAAACATAATGCACCACAGAATTACTTTTAATATATATTGTATACTGAAATGTGTGATTTTTTATTAGGACAACAAATCCCAATCAAGTTATTCTAATGTAGGAAGGCTGAATAAAGAATAACAAAAACTCCTCCAGCCAAGGAAAATTACATAAACACAAAACACACTAACAGCTCCACTCTGTAACAGTAATAGAGGCTTGAGCATGTCTTTGCTGATGGGACTGAAACAGCATTTTAATGAAATAACCTTCGTTTGACATTTAGTTAACAACTATTTCACAGAATCATGTTTCATTATAAAATGAGAGCCAATCTTAGCAATGATTACAACACTAATTATTATAAGAATTTTCTTATTTTATTCTCCCAATCAATACCCCAAAGCCTATATTCTAGGGTTTATTTTTCTGCTTATGATTTGAAGGAGTGGAGGGGCCAAGGAACTTCCCAAAAGGCATTATACAGAGAAACAGTATTACTTTACAATCTCCAAACTGTAGCCAAATACATTAGTACATTTTTTACTTTATAGAAACTATTTAGAGATAAGTGTTATTTTTCCATAAATGAAAGAAGAAATCAAAGTCAATTGTGTTCACTGACTTTCCCAAGGTTGCATACTAGTCTGGCCAAAATGAGAATTGGAACCCAAATCTAGTCATGCCCCATACATTATTTTACCTCTTTATGCTGGAATTTAATTTGATTTGTCTTGAGTCTTATAAAAAATATTAAGAAGTTTCATGAATATCAGGTTAGTCACAATCTCCTAGAGGACATTTTTAGAACTTAATCCGTCTTTGTATCTAATTTTATTTTATTTTATTTTTTATTTTTATTCATTTATTTTATTTATTTATTTTTTTTTTTTTGAGACAGGGTCTTGCTACATAGTACAGGCTAGCCTTGAACTCACTATGTAGCCCAGGCTAGCCTCGAACTCACGGAAATCCTCCTGCCTCAGCCTACTGGGATTACAGGTGTACGCTACCACTCCTGGCTCGTATCTAATTTTAAAATCAATTCATTTTCTCAATTTCAGCTCATTAGAGCTGGAAGAAACTATAGGGAACATTCACTCAGCAAAGAGCATTCTGTTATACTATGAGTAGAGATAATACTGGGTCCTAAAGTTACAAAGATGAGTAAGACACAATTCATGATTCCAAATAACTTGTTACAGTGCTAATTATTTGCATGTGAAAATGAAACTAAATAGCAAAACTTCCAGAGCAGAAGTATGTGAAAGGTAGGACTGGACAAAAAAAAAGGAAGAATATTTTATTTTTCCGCTGGGCGCAGGAAAGGGAAGGATTTATAGAGGTGGTAATACTTTAGTTAGTGGATAGAAAGTCAACAAGTAGAGAGAATGAATGAAGAGGTGGACAACTGGTATACCTAAAAGTTTGGTGGTTTGTGGGACAGTACAACAAGAAACACCAAGTTTGACATTGACTGTGTGCATAAATGTAAGGGAGGGAAAGAGAGACTATGCTGGTGTGTGTGTTGGCGATGTGGAGTTGGCCATCACTAGCCTAGGTACTAGGTGTTTTGATGTGGCTCAGTACATAGTCCCTTCAACAGGACCACCTATTTGCAGTCACTCTCTCCTAGATCAGATGTCACACATGGTGGCCTTGAAATGGAAAACACAAAAGAGAAGACAACAGATAAGACTAAAGACACAAGCCAAACCACATGGGGTCTGAATGTGAAACTTTATCCCATGGCATGTGGAGCCATTAAAGAGTTTTACAAAGGAACAAAACTGAAAACAGAGAGAAGGAAAAACATGACAGCAACTAACTACAGTGAATGAAAGTTATTTCCTCATTACATTTCTTTTCTGTAACCAATTTCTGATTCTCTCAGATCTTCATTTCTATTTGTTATGGTTTAGATCTAGAATGTCCTCCAAATGCCTCGTATGTTGTTAAGAGGTGGGACCTGGTAGGAAAAGGCAGTCACTGGGAACATGACTGGGAAAGATATATCTCCCTCCCTAGCTACTCCCTGCTCTCTTTGCTTCCTGGGCTCCATAATGTAAGCAGCTTTTCTGCCCCAGACCCTTCCACGATGCCCTTCCTGCCTTGCAGCCAGTCGACTATGTACTGCACCCTCTAAAAGCCATGAGCCTGGGGCCGGTGAGATGGCTCAGCGGCGTAAGCGCCTGCCTTGCAAGCGCGAAGGCCCGAGTTCGACTCCCGGAACCCACATACGAAAAAGGGGCCGGTGATATCGCTCAGCGGCACGGGCACCTGTTGGCACGCGAGGTCCTGAGGTCGTCCCCCCGGTACCCACCAAAAAAATAAAAAAATAAAAAAAATAAATAAATAAAAGCCATGAGCCAAAATAAACCTATTTTGCTTTGAATTGTGTGTGTCAGCTATTTTATCACAGTGACAGGAAAGTTACTAAGATATTATTGATACCAGAAAAAAATTTTAAAAGTCAATTAATGATAACTTATGCTTTTTGACTTTTTAAAGACCTTTCATAAGTTTAAGGGCAGATAAATCTGGCTTGGTTTCACCTTCCCTTTCCCTTAAGAACTGAGCTTAAGAATGTGAGCTTCAGACCTTGGTGTTACTGTTACAGAGTTCTTCCATCTCTTAAAGATGTCCCTCACCCAGCCTGGTCACTGGCCCTCCTATAATAATGTCAACTGCAGTGTAGTTTTTTTTCTTTTACGTATCTTGCTTCCTCTGTCCATTCAATAAACATTTCTTTGGTGTCAAGTGTATACCAGCTAGTGTTCTAAGTTCTATATAGTAATCAGGAAAAAAGACCAAAGATCTTTTCTTGATCATGTTTATATTCTACTTGTTATTAACATCTGTGAAGTAGCTTGTAGCACTGGTTCCCAAAGTCCCTGCCCCTGTGACATTCTCATCTCAACCCAAGGCTTCTATTTGTGAAACAGTTCTCTTAGCATTTCTATGTTTTTTCTAGATCATATTTGGTTCAATGGCTCTGAGGGGCCACTGAGTCCACTGGGATATCTTCCTCAGTCATGTGTAAACTACACCTACATCATAAGAATACACAGATGCTTTGCTAAATGCAGTATTGGAATTTCTCCAGGCTGTATGGTAAGGAGTAGAGAATTAGCCTTCACTGAAAAGGGATAACTCAGAGGCAGAATGTAAATATCTGGCCTCTTGTGCTTCAATTCTCCTTTCCCATATGATCCCTAATACAAAAGGGAGCTTTCTTCTTCTTATTTCTGTAACTTCTGCTTCTTTATGTCACATCCATCTTATATCTTTAATCTCATGATCTCATTCTAAAAGCAAAAAGTTGTTATTCAAAGGGAAAATACATCAAGAACTATTACAGAAATACTGTCTTTTGTTATGGCTTGTATCTAAATGCTCCCACCCGCAAAAGCTTCATGCGGTCATAGCTGGGGAGTTTTGAAGGTGGCTGGACGAGCATGTGTGATTCTGGGATTAAAGATGTGATGCTGGGATTGAGGGTGCCCCAGCCTGGGTGTGGGTGGCACCACCCAAAGGGCAGGCAGCCTGGATTGCATACGAAGGGGGACTTCGCTGCTGCTCTTGCTGCCATTGATTGTTGCTTGCTGCTTTCTGCCTGCCCTGCCATACCATAGTGTTTCTTCTCTGTGATGTCCCTATGCCATGTGCCACCCTGCCTTAGAGCCTGCCAACTCTGGACTGAAACCTCTACAAACTGTGAGCTAACTAAGTCTTTCTTCCTTTAACTTGTGAGTTTTGGGTATTTTGTCTCAGCAAAGAGAAACATAACTAAGACAGATTTATTAAACAATAATCCAGCTTTAGGTTAATCAGAACCAATCTAACATAAGAGCCATAAATAAGAAGTATAAGGTAAACATTCCCATGGACTTGTATGCAGTAGATAATGCAATTATGATATCAAGGATAGTGTCTAGGCTCTTTCTGATAACTGGAGGAATGATGGCATTATTCACTACCACAGAGAACACAGGAAAATGGCAAAGATGTGTGCCTCATGTTTGCATGTTGACCTGCACATATTTGAGGGTATTTAAATGAAGACAGCTGCCTAGGCTTCAAAAACTAGGCAAAGGATCCACACGGGTAAATCTTCAGCCCAGTGGTACTGTTTGAAGCTGTGGAAAGATCATCCCAACCAACACTTCCTTCCCGCTGCCACAAACTCATTTTATAGTCTCAAACCAATCGCAGAGGAATTTACTCAGTGACATCTGCAGAGTCAAATGACTATTTTTTTTGGCAGAGTTAACCTAAAGTTTTTTCACTCCCAGCACAACTGTGAGCTCCACCATAAATTTGGAGACAATGTTTCAGACAGAAAGAAATAAAAACAAGAAATAAATCTACACATTTCAACTGAAACATTAGGCACAGACATATTACATCTGTGAGAGAATTTTAAAGTTGAACTATTTCTGGATGAAAGTCTGTGTGCACCTCCTGAAATACCTGCCACCTTTAGTTGTCATCAAAGTGAACTCATTAAAAAGCAGAAGAACCCCTAGGGCAAGAGATTCTTTGCTTGCATTTGGTCCAAGGAATGAAAAGCACCTTTTAGAGGTCTCTATAGGAGAGCAAAAAAATATTAGTTTGTTGCAGAATTGAACAATGCCCTAGGACAAACTCTTCAGAGTCTATGGTTTTATTTCTATAACACAAACAAAAATAACCGCCCGTGGGAAAAACAGCAGCCCTGAAGGGAATAACAGGTTACACGCGTATTGGTGAACAAACGTCTAAGCAGCTAGTTCTTCAGAAGAGCAGTCTCCAAAGTAAACCCTTGAGACTGACTGATCAAAGCACTGCTGGTGGCATGTAGATGTGTTCCTACCCTGCTCTCCCTATTACCGCATTCTTCTCATCCCTTATTCCAGAGCCCAGCTCCTGAATACTTCATGTTCTCAATACAAAGTCCCAATGTCCAAAATGATGATCAACAACTATTTCTGGAAAACAGAATGAAACATGATCATGTATTATATTATATCCTGAGTTTTGGAAAATAATGGCTGATTCTGCGAAATATCACAAAATTTTCTCCAGGATAAAAAATGTAAAATAAAAACATATCCTATCAAGTATGCCCAGAGTCCCATTTTCCAGATAAACCTGCGGGAGATTCTGTTTGTTATTCATTCATTCATTCATTCATTCATTCATTCATTCATTCATTCAATAACTAGAGCTGACTTTAAGTCCCAGCTCCACCATTAATCACATGTTTTGTTCCGGATACTCCGCCTGGCCTTGTAGACAAACACCTTTAAAAAAACTTAAACGCTGCACTCAAGAAGCTTACTGGTCCATGTGGACCTCAATGTTCAAATAAATAATTGCAATGTAAGTTACTGAGTGATGGTGATGGACATGTGCACGAGACAGGTCAGAGGAAGGAGTGTGCAGCTCAGGGAAGGCATCTTATAAAAGAAAAAATTTAGGAGGCTATGGTGGAAAAGCAGGAGATGTCCAAACAATTTCAGCAGAGGTGGGGTTCCACACAGATGGAAGTCTTAGCGAGGACTGCTTTCCAACAAGTTCTAAGGTAGGTGCACTGCTTATTTTACCAAAGTCTTCGTCAGTGCAGGCTGCCATAAAAAGGAGGTGCTGGGGGATTTTCACATAGGGACAGGACACTGAGGACTTTTTCCCAGGAAACAGCTTTATTCCAGCCGGCACTGACTCAGCAGATTTGTATCCAAAGCCTGAGCGCCACACATGGTATAGTTGCACCCTTTCCTACAATTTTTGTGTTCGTCTCCCTTATATGGGCATACACGAACATTTTACAGTCTGGTTGGGTATGATTTATGTTCCATGGTTACATCAGAACTACACTTCCCTACACAGAGGCTGATATTGCTACACTGTAAAAAGTTCCTTCCCAGACACACTGGAAGGGCCCTACCACAATACCGTAGATGGGGTGGTTACTAAACAATGGGAGTTTATTCCTATACTCTGGAAGCTGGAAGTCTGAGATCAGAGTACCAGCATGGTTGGGTTCTGGCAAGAAACCTCTTCCCAGGTGAAGACAGCGGACTCCACATTGTAGCTTCAGATGGCCCGAAGAGGGCTATAGAGCTCTCTGGGGTATCTTTAATAAGGACACCAATCTCACTCATGATGGCTACACCATCCTGACCTAATTACCTTCCTCAGGCCCCCCCTCCTATTACCATCACAGTGACAGGAATTCAGTCTATGAATGTGCGGGTCAACTGTAATCTCGCCTTCCTCATTTCTAATGCTGACTTCTTTAGTGTCCCGCTCTTCTTTTCCAGAGCCCCAGTGATAATCTTTAGCCTGAGATAGTGCTATACAGGAACCCATTTTCTGATCTTCCAAATATCTAGCTCAGATTTTAACGCTTGTTCCCTAAAGGGAGATACTGCTGTAGCTGATTCTAAGGTGTCTAATATTTAGAACTGGGTTCAAACCCCACCTCACTCCAAACTACTTGAGTGACATATGACTTAATTTTGGAGCTTCCGTTTCTTCATCTGCATAGTAAACAGTATAACTCATTGGGTCATTTGAAGATCAACTAGTCAGTACCACAGATCCTGCAATAAAACCTAGTACCACTTTGCTCAATAAGTATAACCAAAGTTAATTGTTCACAAATTTAATGTTTTATATTTTATAGACATATTTAAAATATAAAAATTCACTTTCTAATAATTCAATTGTATATTATGTAATATTATGTAAATAATATTTTATGTAAAGAAATATGTGAGTTTTAATAACTTCTTTCAACTAATACTTTGGGACTATATTAAATTCCAATTGTTCATATGCATATCCAACACTGGTGCCTCATCATCACTGAAGGTAAGGTTCGAGTCACTGAATATCAGTTTACAGAGCACAGCAGCCTTGGCTTACTTAAGGTATGGCACTTAATACAAGCCAACGTGGTTTGGATCTTTGTATGTGCAGGCACACTTTTGCCTCCTCTCATTCTGCTGTGGAAAACAGCCAAAGGTTTTGTCAATAGCTGTGTAGAAATACATCAGAATAAGCAACTTGACAAAATTAGGTTTAGAAATAAAGAAATGAAAGAGAGAGAAAGAGAGAGAGGAAAGAAGGAAGGGGGAGGGAGGGAGGAAGAGAGGGATAGGAAACAGGAAAGAAGGAAAACTACTTACACCTAAAGTGTTATTTAAAATGACTATAAAATCAGCAAAACTTAAAATCAAACATTAAGCAAGATGAATGCTGCTAGAATTTATAACAATACTAATAATAGTAAAGTAAAAATCACTTAATTATGTCATTATAAAGAGGTAGTGGGGCGAGAGGCTAAGAAAAAGTAAAATCATTCTGAAATGCTCATATTCCTCAGCAAATTATTAGATTTGCTTTTGTTGTTTGGTTTATTTCAATCACAGATATTCATGCATATATTCAGAAGAGAGACTGCTTCTTTTAATCTCACGTTATCTCATTTCCCTTTCCCCAGGAGCAGTCACTCGCAATACTCTGAGCTGAATATTCTTATTTATCTTCATCTTCATGTCTACAGTTTTTACTGTATTGCTTACTTTGTTTTTGTTTTTGTTTTTGTTTTCATTTTAAGTTTTATCTATTGATTTCTCTATGGAAAAAAAACCTTTAGGTCTATTCCCAATGCTAGTCTCCAACACACACACACACACACACACACACTTCTGTTAACCCCTTCTTTCCTCTCAACATGATTAAATAGGATTAAATTATGATCATGATGATCATGATGATCAAAATACTACTCATAGGATATAACAAACTGGGTAGTCATGATTATTTATTGGTTACTGCAAAATGCTAACTTTTGAGACAATCCTCTTTCAGAAAGATCAGCTCCAATCCACACTTGTCCTCACTTTTATCACAGTGTGGAATGTGTTGGCCAAGGAGAAACTCAGAAAAAGGAGTGGGATATGACGAAGTATTGCTCGGTGGCAGTAGTCAATCTAAGAGCACAGCACACTGTTCTCCAACATCCACGAGCCATTCTAATTTTCCATCACCCTCAACTATCATCTAGGCAAATCTTAGTGGCTCACCTTCACCCTTCACAGCTGAAGGGTCTGAACTCTTGGTAGTCATACTCCTCTGAGTTTGGGTTTGTGGCACATATTCACTCACAGTTACGGTGCGGCAAAGGAGAAGCAGGAGGCACCCAAGTACCGCATCTGGGTTCAGCATATGTTTTCCTGGTACTGTACTGTATCCTCAACCCTATCTGTTCCTGCCGGTCAGGATGGATTGTCTTTGGGAGTATGCCAGTTCCTCTTTTTGCCTGATGGTAACTGGGCACAATGAAGCCAAAATGTCCTGGTGAAAGCTATAAACTGTAAATAAGTAGGATATTTGCTATATGTCTTTGTCCCTTTTGAGACCAGGAACTGCAACCCAGAAAAGCACAGGTGAGGAGACAATAAAGACAAACTACTAAAGTAAGACACTGGGAATCATGTAAAGGGAGCCATTCTGCTCTCACACCATGATACTTGGACCCATCCCTCTACTTAACCCGGTGTGGACACAAAAGAGTATCAAAGTCTATGATTTGGTAGATATATTGCATCCTATAGGATAGCATCTCATCTTTTTTAGTGCTTTCTCTGAACTAAAACCTCAGTTAGGCAGCTGGAAGGCTGTTCTAGTGTTCTATGAGGCCACCTGGCTTTGGATGACCTACACGTGACATGACTAGAGGACCCAGGGGTCATAGTCCCGTTCCTATATCTTTTTTGCTATAAAGTAAGTCCCAGTTAGATGCTATGCTAAGTAGTGTTTCAGGCCTAGGGATCTATGGATCAAGCAACCATTCTGTAAAAACTGCATAATGGTAGTTGCTAAGACTCTACAAGCAAGAACAGAAAATCTATACCTGAAATAAATGAATGTCTAGCATTTTGAGGATGGAAGAGAACTGATGTTATTAAATGGTGACCAAGTAGCCAGGTGGACTCTTGAAATAGTGGCACTCAAGAGTCTAGAAGGGTGGTTTGGCCTTGTGTTCATCTCTAGTGCTGAAAGGTAAAGATTCAAGGTTTTAGCAACCCTGGTAATGGGCTATCCATGCTGAGGTCCATACGTATCTTCCACCTCTTCTTTGATGCCACTTAATTACATGCTCCTCATGCAGGATCTGGGTAACCAATGACAAAGTCTGGGTAACATTTCCTGGTAGAGCAATTTTGTCTCTTATGATTATTCAGTGCCTCTTCCAGGTACCTGCTTTCTTGTTTATTTGTTTGTTGTTTTTGAGACAGGGTCTCACTCTGTCTTAGTTCAGGCTGGCTTTAAATCACTGTGTTGCGCAGGCTGGCCTTGAACTTGCAGCAATCCTCCTGCCTCAGCCTCCTAAGCACTGGGATTACAAGTGTGCACCACCATACCTGGCTCCTCAGGTACTTACTTTCTATTGAGCAATCGCAGATGATACAAACAACTTCACATTGGTGTCCACTTCCACGAGTCCATCTACATAGCTCCATGTCAAACATGCTTATCTTTGATTTTCCTGTCCTGCTTTCCCAAGCCTCCCATCAAACCAAGAGGCAATCTGTCACAGCCTAGGAATCTTTTTGTTTTCTCCTCTCAGGCCACTTCTTCCACGGCAAGTGGATGAGTAGGTACACTGCTTACAGCTGTGCCTACTGGGAGTTTTTCCTTCCCCACTCCACTGTCCTTCAGGGACAGTTTTCACCCACTTTCTTTTTTTCAGATTCACCTGTGTACCAAGATAACTCATTCATAAATCAAACTCATTTTTTTCCTTCCTCATTCACGTGTTCTTACTGGACTCCCTTCTGGGCTCAGGAATAAGCCAGGACAGGAGCACTGGTGCAGGTGTGGTGGGTGACGTGGAGGTCTCAACTGCCTGCACGTGGAGCATCCTTGTGCCCTCTGGTCCTGCCTATGTTCCTTCCCAGAAATTCCATTTCCATCTCACGACAGAGAGCCGCAGGCCTTGTGCAACTTCGTGAGTTGGTAGGTGCAGAAAATCCGACTGATAATGACAAGTTCTGAGTATGGGGATGCTTCATATTTAACAGTCAAATAATCCATCTTCACTGGGCCTAATAACATGCTAAGAGCTCACATGCAAGACATCATCAGTGGTAGTAAGCAGGGCCTTTCTCCAGATTCCCGGGAGTTACCTTGCAATGTTCCCACTGGAGCTTGCCATGAACTCCAGACTGGATCCTTGCACACTGTTGTCACTTCCAACAAACGCCACGCGGTGTACAGAGTCACATGGCTCAACATCAAAGCTCACGAGGTCACGCCAGACCTGCTACGGCAGTCTCTCCTGCTCTAGGTCCTGCTCTACTCTGGCAGCCTTCTGTGTCAGCAAGGATATGGCTAGAGCCATATTCCTGGGTATAAAACTTGTGGCCCCATCTCAGTCTGCTTCGGCTATCATAACAAAACATCAAAAATATCAATGTACCCAAAAAGTCTCTTGTTAGCCGTGCAAGGACCAACTTGGATGGGTCCAGCAGCCCAAGTCAAGCCTCCAAAGACTGCAGCCCTGACCCAAACCTGTCACGACCTCTGCATACTCTACTCCAAGGCACTCGGCCAAGCTGTCCTACATCCGGGACCCACAGAAAGCATGGGAGATAATAAATGGTTACTTTTGCCTTAGCTCACTGTTCTAAAGTGACTTGTTAGGCAGCCCTGGGTTATTAATATATGTTTACTTTGAAGGTTCATCCAATATTTCTTATTTCATCATATTTTATTGATTATTTCCTCTATTCTCTATTTCTAAAATCTCTGTTGTTAACATCTAAGGTTTAAAAAATTCTCAGATTCTATTACTCTTCACTTCTTTATGAGAGGATTATTTAGATTTTTCTGATGCAACTGTGTGAAGTTTTGCACTTTTGTTTCATCAAAAATTCCCAAAACCTCGTTTATCTTATGTGAATGTTCTTTTTACAACACAGTATTACTATATTTTCATTGGTCTAATGTCTTCTCTTGACTCTCTGATAAAATTAATGGTAGTTTTTTTAAAATTTCTTTTCTCCTTGAAAAATCTTTACTCGACTATATACAATATATTTATGTTTTATGTACCTCATTTAGATGTTTGTCTGTCTGTTTTCAGAATCTGGTAATTCTGGAATATATGATAGTATTTTAAGAGGAAACTAAAAGCATACCTATGAGGTATACCTGTGAGGTATACTGTGAGGGACCACACCCATGAGAGAAAAAGTTGACTTGAATAAGGGGAAAGCATACTACATTATTTAATTAGCTCATAAATTTATCATGATCTCAATAAGTGTACAGATGGAAATGTTTTCTAGAACTATGAATGCAAATTTTACAGCTTAAGTGGAAAAATAAATAAGAAATAGCTAGCAAATTTCTGAAAAAGGAGGATTAGATTAATTATAGTAAATATTAAACTATATTAAAAAGAAAAATGAGAATAATTTAACTTTAATGTGCCAATATGCAAACATATTGTATAAAACTAAGTATATATGCTGATATATGATAAATTTGACATTTCAAGTGAGAGAAAAATATGAATTATTGTAAAAATTATATTCAAGATACTAGATAGTTATCTGGAGGGAAACAAGTAAAATCCATACCTCACCCTTCACATCAGAATTAATTCCATCTGAATCAAAGAATTCAACATAGGAAAAAATGTAAATGACCTTGAACAAAATATGATAGAGCTCTCTTTTTTGTTTTTAAAGAAATATCTTAAAGTAACAAAGATTTCTTTAGGTTTTTCTAAAATATAGAAGCCATAACAAAATCTAAATAGGTAAAATAAAAATATATTTGGAAAAAGGCACTATAAGTAAAACCAAAAGAAAAATGACCAAGTATGAATAGACACTGCAACTTATGTCACAAATGAAGTATTGGTGCTCTTCGGTGAAAACAAAAAGGAAGGGTATCCCGATTAGAGAACATGGCCAGAGGCTGCAGACACACTCCATTCACAAGACAGGAACCTTTATGGCTTTCAAACAAATTAAAAAAAAGTTAACCTCATTTCTAATAAGAAAAGTGCAAATTACAATACAATAAGAACTGTTTTTTTTTAATCTACTAGACTAGAAAAATCAAAATAATTGATAATACATGAATTATCTCAGGAAATATGTATTCTCATGCACTGCTTCTGGTGGCATAAATTGGAACATCTTCTTTACAGAGCAATTGGACTGTATCTATCAAAGTTAAAACTGTGACCCAGGTTATACCCTGGCGTGTCTCTTCTGCAGGTACGCTCTAAGTGTAAAATGACAGCTGTGTGAGGATACTCTTGGTCGCACTTCATAGGATCATGATAAGGGTGCAGAGACCAAACAACAGAGATCCAGCTAAGTCAAACGAGAGAGATCTAGCTGAATCAATAGTGGTTCAATAGTACAAGCTAACACTGTGTAGCAATAGAAATTAATGCAATAACTGTATGTACAGACATGGGGTTATTTGAAGATATATATTTTATGTGCAAAGAGATAACTCCAGAATACAGTATAATCTCATTTATGGAAAAGGGAAAAATATTATATATATATGTGAAAAATATATATATAAATGAAAAATATGTATATAATTTAGAGTATTTCTGCATATACTCACAAGAAGTTGATTCAGCCTTCCCCACAGGAATATGTCTAGCTGAGAGGAACATATGAGAGGAAATTTTATTTTTCCTTGAATTTCCTTTGCATTGCCTATTCGGAAAATTAAAAGTAAAGTAAATAGAGACTCTACAACAAATGATACAATGCACTAGAGTATATATAGAAGATTCAGGAATAATTCCTGGAGGAAGAAACGCCTAGGTCTCTGAAAAATTGAACATGAGAAATGGAGCAAAACATAGATACACAAAGTTAAAAATGAAAATTGTGCCGTCGTAACAAAGGAAACTAAAACTATTTTTAAATGAACATTTAAAAATTTTGAGAAGTTTCTGAAAACTTCAAATAGACAATAACCTATAAAAGTATCAATAGACACTGCCTGTCGAATCTTAGATGAGGCAGTGCAGTGTCCCCATAGCCGTCCCTTCAACAATTCCATTTACCCTTTTCTTAAAAAAAAAAGTTTCTCGGGCAGGGATATAGGTAAGCGGCACGAGTGCCTGCCTGGTAAGCGCAAGGTGCTGAGTTCAATTCCAGGTATCAAAAAAAAAAGTTTCTGGTTTTGTTTGTTTGTTTGTTTGTTTGTTTGTTTTGAGACAGAATCTCCCTGTGTAGTACAGGGGCCAACCTTGAACTCACTATGTAGCCCAGGCTGGCTCCTAACTCATGTGGATCCTCCTGCCTCAGCCTCCCAAGTGCTAGGATTCTAGGCATGAACCACCATGCCCAGCTTCCATTTACCCTTACTTCAAAATTCTCTTCCAGGGTTAGTGTTTTTCTCTTATTTCCCATTTTTGTTTCTTTTTTGCATTGCTGAGGATTGAACCCAGGGCCTCATACACATTAGGCACACACTCTACCATTGAGCTAAACCCCAGCCCTTTACATTTTTTATTTAAAAAGTGTATCAATAAAATAATTGACTCAGGAAAGCATAGGGAATCAGACCATATATTAATTTTTCAAAAACTTTAACTATAATTCTAGAAAATCCTGGGTATATATAAAAAATTTCATCAGTGAACTTAGCAATTTTATAAGAAAATATGTACATCTAATAGTATTGGTGTGCACATTTTATAATCCTACTACTTAAATTAGACAAGAGTAGCAGAAGAACTAAAATTACATACGAACTTCATTAAGAATGAATGTGTGCAGCCAGTCATGCTGGTGCACCCCTGGAATCCCAGCACTCTGGAGGCAGAGGCAGAACGATCTCAAGTTTAAGGGCCAGCCTGGACCAAAAATTAAAAAATAAAGAAAAAGGAAAAAAGAAAAGAAAAAGAATGCATAAACATCCTCTATTATGGCAGATTTTGCTTATGTTCACCTATATTCATCTCTCCCCTTTCTTGGTACGTGGAAAGATTTTATTATCATATCTCCTTCCTTGCATTTAGCTAGGCCATGTGATTTTTCTATGGCCAGTACAATCTTGGCAGGAACTAACATGAACCTTAGGAAGTAGCAGGTAAGTTCCAATGCTTGACTCCTTGGTTCTCTCTTTCCTTGCTGATGGTGTGGAAGCCGTATTCAAATGACAGCCAAGCCACAGTCCAGCACGTAGAGCAGAGTTGCTCCAGAGATTGTCCCAGACCAAACTGCTTTTATGGAGTGAAACTCTCCTGTGTATTGCAACACAATAGAGAAGAGGGGGTGTCAACCAAGACGTCCATCAAGAGATGAATGGATACATATATGATAGACTATTACTCAGACACAAAAATGGTGAAATCCTGGCATTTGTAGTAACATGGCTAGACCCAAAAGTCATTATACTGGCACACACACACACACACATACACAAACAACAAATGTCACATGATTTCACTCCCATATGGAATCTAAAAAAGCTGAGCTCATACAAGTAGAGAGCAAGACAGTGGTTGGCAGAGGCCAGAGAGAGGAGGCTGTGGGGGAGGGGAGGATGGGGAGAGTGATTAAACCAGGAACAAAGTCACAAACAGAAGAGTACATTCTGATGCTTTATTTCCCAGAAGAGTGATTGTACTCAATAATATTGTATCACATATTTCAAAATAACTAGAAGATAAGATTGCAAATGTTCTCATCACAAACAAATGATAAATGATTGAATGGATGGATAACCTTAATATCCTGAGTTGATACTACACAATGTATGAATGTACTGAAACATCACACTGTGCCTCATAAGGATGAAGACTTATTACTGTCAAAAAAGAAATACTCTATTACTTTAAGTCAACATTTAAGATCACTTGAAACCACAAAATCATCTACCTCACAATGACAGAAACACCAATCAATTTCAATAGAACATGTAAGAGACAAGGCTTATTCTGGGAAAGAAAAGGTAGATCAGTGCTGTGATGGTTAACCTTGACTGTCAACTCGATTGCCTTGAGAGACTCCTAGCAGATTAGTAAAGCACCCTCTGTGTGGCAGATGGCGCATAGTGCATGACCTTGGGAACAGTATCTGGTCCTTGACTCCTTCCTCCAGGCTCTTCCCCTGCTCTCTGCTTCCTGGATGCACGAGTTAAATAGCTTTCCTTCACTATGTCTTCTTTCCCATTGATGTTTCAGCCTTGGAGGTAGCCAACCATGGACTGCAACCTCTGAAACCATGAGCCAAAATCAATCTTTTCTTCTGGGTGTCAGGTATTTTGTTGCAGCAATGAAAAGCTGACCACTACAAATTTCAAGATATATACTAGTTTAGCATCACAAGACAAAAACTCTATAAGCTTTCTGGTAAATCTTTATCATTCCTCTTAAAAACAAAGACTTTCTGTAAATTGTTTTCCTTAATGTGATAAATATTAACCAATACTAATCATCATATTTATACACAAAAATTTCTGTTATCATTATCCACTTTAAAGTGTTTCATTATAGCATCACAAACAGACTCAGACAGCCTACTATAGAAAAAAAAGACTGGATATCTTCTCAAAACTTTAGACAATGAAACAAGACATGAAACATTTTTGGCAAAGGAAAGAAACTGTCATTCAAAAATAATTTTATAGTATACTGAGAAAACTGAAAACTATCTGAAGCAACAAAGTAACTAATCTACTTCATTCTCATTAACATTTCTTGAGTATGTGTTTGGATTATTGATCAGTAGCTCTATAGATATCCCATCTCATTGTCACAAAATGATTGCGTGACTGATACAATGACAAAACAATAAATGGAATTTGAGAGCCACTGAAGAAACTTACAATGCCAAATACCACGCAACTAATAAATTGCCAGAAGTCTAATTTAGGTCTCCTGACATCAAATTGAATAATAGAGCTTCCTATTTTCCTGTTTTCACTTCAATAACAATTTTAATTTTGTATCAGACCTACTGAATAAGTATCAGTTTGGGGGAATACGTTACAAACAGAAGTAGTGGTTTCTTACAATCTGATAAATAATATAGACTATGCCACACTCTACTCCTTACTTTTCTTTCCTTCCTTCCTTTCTTTCCTCCTTCCTTCCCTTCTTCCCTATCTCTTTCTCTCAATAAATGATTTGTGATTTTATTGCTTATTTGGCACTTTGTACAGTGCTGAGGGATCTACAGTTTACCTTAGGTATACAATCGATAGCAAGAAAAATATCTTTTGTAGGAGTTCAGAAGAGAAACAAAACTCTATATTAGTACTTAGACATTTCTTTAGTTGTTGAACTAGTTAAGTTTCCTTTTCAATAGGGTTAGTGCTTACTATTTAATAAACAATGACATCAAGTCTGTTAACTAATTGCCCTTTAACTACTCATTTCTCATAAAAAAAAAAAAAGCCTTTGTGGTGGATGCATCACGGAATAGAAATATAACAAGGATGTGAATTCCTCTAACAGCATGTAAATAAGGCCAGTAGGAGCTTTGTTGAGTTACTACCTTTTTCTCTCCTCTCACTGCCCGCTGTATGTTCCCCCCTATAAACTTTAATGTGCTTATTTTTTATATTTCTGTCTCCTGCCATTAAATGATAAGGTCTGTAAGTAATCTTGAATTATCTCTGGTGCTTAGTGGAGCTTGAAGAGTAGCAGGCTATAAATAATGTGTGGTTCATCAATGACTCAAAACACTACCTCTTGGTAGTAGTATGTTGGGATGACGAAAAGCAAGTAGAGAGCACAAGCTCATCACATGTAAAGTGACCTTGTGTTAGAAGAATTCTGCCACTCTTTGAAATCATGTCAGGGTTGAGAAAAGGTGGTGAGGTGAGCTAGATTCCAAAAAGCCTCTCAAATTCCATGAAAAATGATTGATATAATAACCTCCCTCAGTCTTGGAAACCAGAGCAAGCTGACATTCACAGAGATTTCTAGTGGAAATAGAAAAAAATACTGTAAGTACTATAAACATGGAAAGAATTCACATTCATACAGCAGTCCACATGTAAGCATTCCAAGAGAGATGTACAGGGCGCTCATTGGCATTGCGGGTTTGGGACATGCCAGCTGAGGATACAGTGCTTTGGCACGGAGAAAATAGGAACAGGAAGCTCTCTCTCTGACCTTCTCCCGCTGCTCTTCCCTGAAGCAGAGCATATAAATTATAGCTCCCCTCACCCTTGCTCCTAAGATCCAGGCCATCAAACCAGGGAAGGTCACTCTGACCTCTCTGCTCCCCCGCAGATTCTCATGTGACAGGTGTCCTGCCTGTACTCAGAATGAAGAAAAGTCACACAGAACAGCCCTGAAGAACCATGCTATACTACATTCTTCCCAGTTTACTCAACATTACATTAGATATTTTTGTCCTCCAATCGTATCTTTACACTATTGTCCAAAAATATACATATTTTCACCTTTTACTTTTATTTCTGAAGCCTCTTGTGTCACATTAATATTACACTTAAATACATTTTTGTGTTTTTCTCTTATTAATCTGTCTTTTGTGATAGGGATCTTTACCACGACCCTGGCGATAAATGAGAATAATCATGTCTCGCCTACAGAACGCAGGAGTATTCTGAGTCATCGTTCTGTCATCCTTAATCTGCAGCTCCCATCGCATAGTCCAAGATGACCATCATAGCTTCTTCTAGAGCACTCGACCACACAGGGAGGGGAAATAAATAGATATATACACCCCTTGCCTTGTAAAGGCACAATGTTGCACAAACCACATCTATCCTCCTACCATCTGCCCAAATCCATTCATGAGGTCTAAATCCACTAGAAGGAGGGCTGATAAGAAGCTCTCTATAGAAGAAAATGTTACCTATAGAAGAAAAGTTATAGGCAAAATAGCTAATAAGCATATGCTATAGTATAATTTGGGCGAAATCAGATTAGTGGGAAAGCATCTAGAAAATCATTTTGAATGAAGGAATAGCATTGTGTTCTGGGGAAAATGAAAACTTCATGAAATCACTCTTAAAAATTTTGAAAGTCTCACAAAAATTTTGGGGTGGAATACGTAACTCTCAAAGACCCCAGGCTCTTTTAACACGTTTGTAAACAGGATGATGCTACAGGCCACAGAAATTGAAAAGTCTTGTGGGCATCAGGAAAAGAGAACAGTACTGGTGGGGCTCATGGGGTTCCAGCAAAATGGCAAAGAAATTGCTTTTCCTAAAGGAAATGATGGCGTCAGTTCCCTATTAAATCCCAGTATCAACTTACTTCTCATGGTTGGAACACAGAAATGGCTAAGTAGATTTAGAATATTTTAAATTTTTTCTTCTACCCCTTCACTTAGATCTGTAAGGTTGAAGCGTCTCAGAAATGTCTGAGTGGATCTAAAGTGCATTAAAACTTTTCTTCTGACCCTTTACTTAGATCTGTAATATTTAGACAGGAAACCTCACCAAAAGGATTCTTTTCAACCTATGCAATCTTACAAAACCAGCAAAGCCCTCTCTTTGTAAAGATGAGCAAAAAGAAAACTCAGACGTATAAAAGATAATATGCTTCAGAAGACAGGAATGTGCAAATGCTTATCGGTGGAATAGATTTGCAGCAAAATATATATTTTCGAACATATAAACTGTGTTCTTAAAGAAGATGTAAATCATGAAATAGGCACTCATGAAGAGAGAGTTACCTAAGATCAGAAAGGAAAACAACAATTAAACATAATTGCTAAATTAAAAACTGCAGTGTAAATAGTAACTAAATATAATTAAATGTAACACAAGAAAAATTAATAAATGAGCAAAAAGATAAACAGATGGAAATTATAAAGGATCAAAATAAAGTATATAAAGAGAAATGTATTTAATGTAGTTAATGTATTTAATGGTATTTAACCTCCCATCTTGAAGGTAACTCAAGGACCAGTAAAAATTAGTAAAAAGAATTGAGCTTTCAGCTCTGTACTCTGTAATAATGTTATTCACATTCAAAAATAAAGGAAGAAAAATCCTGTATGCACCCATTTGAAATAAGGAGAAAGAGAAAGAAGGGAGAGAGAAAATAAAAGATGTCTTTTAACTTTCAAATAATACAAATTCAAGAATGTCAGGGACTTCTGTGCAAAACCTAGGAAGAGGTCTGGCAGATAGTAAGCATTCAATAAGTATGTTCAGTAAATTTCAGGGTTTTAAGCTGAAAATCTTTTCACCTCAAAATTCTTCAGTAAGCTAGCCATCCCGATAGGAGGTCAAAAACAAGGCAACCCCATATTCAAATTTAGAAAGTATATTTTGCTCCCATACTCTGTGGAAAACATGAGAAAATTTTGCATGAGAGTTGGCCAAGGAATTAGTGAGTAAAATACAGACATTACATGCCTTTACAGTGGTACCCAACCCTCTCTGCCTCTGTCTGTCTGTCTATCTGTCTCTCTCCATCCCTCCCCAATTACCTCTACACACAGGAAAATTGAACGACAGCTCAATCAAGCACCAGTCTTTTAGGGAGACTAAAACATCAACAGAATACATTGAAATTATTTGGCTAATTATCTGAAGTTTCTACATATAACTCCTTATACAATTGGCTAAATGGAAATTGGACTCACTTCTAACAAAATAAGTGAATGTGTGTGTGTGTGTGTGTGTGTGTGTGTGTGTGCGCGTGTGTGGCATTAAGGATTAAACCCAAGGTCTTCTCACTGAGCTACATCCCTAAGCCCTTTTTAATTATTTTTTTAAAGTTTTGAGACAGGGTCTCACTAAGTCACTAAATTACCCAGACTGGCCTTGAACCTGCAGTCCCCCTGGTTCAGCCTACCATAACCCTGTGCTTACAGGCATGTGCCACCATACCCCAATTAAGTGATTTAAAAAAAAAGTGCAAGAATTCTTTACAAAACCCATTTCTCATTAGTAGCACCTCAAAATATAGACATCAAGATATGGAAGTATTTTGGTGTTGAAAAAAAATAGTAACAAAAAATAAAATTAAGTGTTAGAGTAAGTTATCATTAAAGATTATATACTTAAAGCAGATGAGAAATACCTTTAATATAATATAAATGAAAGAATATATAATCATACATTAACAATATTAAAGTGTTTTAATTAAATAATAGAGCACACATTTATTAGAACTCTGGGGTTTTCCTATTTATGTATTTATTCATTTTTGCAGGGTGAAACTTGAAGACAGGAACTTCAGCATTGTTAAAACTCCACCACTGGCCTACTGCCCACCCCAAACTCTTGGTTTTAAATTCCAGATTATATCACCAAAAATAGGGATTTAGGTTGAAAGTAGCAGAATAAACCCACATTAATGTTTTCATTTTATTAAGGAAGAGTATGGGCATATGATTTTTTTAAAAAAGGTATTTGTTGATAATTTTTTTAAAGTCGCATAAAATTGACTTTAAAAAGCAGAGTGAACTCACACAAAGACGTGAACTGAATCCAGGGCTCCCGCGGAGATGCTCTGAATCCACACCCGCGGGAGTATGGACGGACACCAGCCCTTTCCTGGAGCAGATGCTGCCCTTTTGCTGCTGGCTTCGCACCATGGATTAAAGAAACTTTCATGGGGCCCCAGGAACTGTGAAGTGTGTGCTACCTACCCTCGAAATTCTCATCCCTTCCCCAGTGTCCCTGCAAATAAAGGACTTCCTCCTCTGCACCGGCCTGTGGTCTCTGGATGTCTGCTTCAAAGTCACTACGCAGCTGACCTGCTGACACCTTCCCTCCCACCCACACCTCAGGCTCACACCCGCCACATTCCACAAGCCCAGGACCATCAACAGCTGCTTTGTCCTGAGCTTACAAAGTCCACCTTGCTATTAAAGGGCCCCTGGCACTACTCTGTCAGGACATTTTGGCTCATCTGGACCTGTGATGACCCGTTTGTAGCTTTCTGGCCCGGCCTCCATGGTTTCCACTCAGTGTGTGCAAACATAGGAAAAGGTCCTTTTTCCTGAAGTACACATGGATTCTCCAACCAGCAGCCATTTACTAGATGAAGGAATCATCCAGCTCACTAGTTCTACCTAGGGGGTCCTCTTTAGAGTTAAATTGCACTGCCATTTGCATAGGGGTGTCCCAGAATTCATTCATTCGCCATACTCTCATCTCACAACAAAGCCACCCTGTGAAAGATCAGCTCAGCAGGACTCAGAAATGTATCCCTGCTCCCCATCCTGCCTCCTGCTTAGAAGTCTCCCTCCGGAGTCACCCTCAAACTGAGGAGGCACTGAGGTCCTGTTGAGAAGCCCCTGTATTTGCTTTCCTCTGTTTGCTTTCACACCTTTCCTGCTTTCGGGGAGGTGATCCGGATTTGGGGTTTAAAGGAGCCCGCTTCTGAGCACTAAGTTCCACTGAGGGGCGAAAGTAAACAGGAAGACAGGGGCTCGCAGGAGTCTTTATAACCTGTATGTTAAATTATGTCAACAGGATGCTGAGAACAAGATCTGTCGAGGAAATTCCACAACTGAATGGTGAAAACTCCAAGGTACCTGAGCGGAGAGGCCTGGGTGGCATTTGCTTTGATCTAACCACCTAGTTATAAGAAAGTTCGGGAGGAGAGAATTTAGAGACAAAGAAAAACAAAAAATAAAATAATCTGAAGAGTTAGACTATTGCCTAGTGGCACCACCTAAAAGATTGAAACCAAGTCGTAGCTTCAAAGAAACCGACATCATTTGATTCAGATTTGGAGCTTTTGGGAAAGTGATAGGGTTTGTCTGCAACGTTTAAGACTTTTTCTTTTCAAAAAGGGGCTAACTTCAGTCTCGGAAGAACACACCCAGCTCAACAAAGAGATATGAGAGGCAAAAAGCCCTACTTCCTCGTTTTCACCCATTCCAGGGGACACATTCCCATGTGGGAAAGCTTAAGCTGCCCCCATGGTCTTTCTCAGAGACATCAAAGAACACTCAGCTAGGTTTAATAGTTACGAAAACGTCTGGCTGTGTAATTTATGGAAATTAAGCATGCATGCGTCTCCATTGTGCTAGGATGCATTATGATACAGTAGGATTAGGCAGAGAGATAGAGACCTCCTGATACATTAAAATGCTTGTGTCTAAATATTAGCCAAAGAGTTGCACAGAGATTTAAAAACCCTACTGTCCATCATAAAAGGGGAGTTTCAAGTTTAAACTAGATTTGCTGTTGTTTTAATGGAAGGAAGGCAGCCTTTTTTTGTGTATGTTTCATATTTTACCCTAAAGATCACATTGTTTTCGACTAAGGGATTCTTTTTAGAGTGTTGTGCTGTTGTGGAAATAGAAAAAGCTATGTTCAAATAACACTGCCTTGGGGTGATAATTTGCTTAAGCTAGAAAGTCTAGCAATTTCTGGTAAATAATGGGAGTGAGCAAATTCAGAATTTTCAGGGAAGCCTTGCTTTTGTTTTCCCTTTCATAAACTGTTACTCACTCTGAACTTCGCAAGTGGAAGATTTTCTTTTGGTTAAAATACCAAAGCTGCTAAGTTAGGTTTGGAAGAAATATATTTCTTTTCCTTGACTCTTAAGTTTCTTGGAAAGAACTTCTCTGAAAGTTATAGAAATAGAAAAGTCAGCAACAATAACAATCACAACTGGTAATAACGTTCTTATGCATGCCGTTTGCTTTTCAAAGGCTAAGCGCATACATTTACTTAGTTGATCAAAGCACCTTCACTTGTCTGGAAACTCAGTTCAATTTGCCTTTCACAATATTTGGTCTCAGCTGGTCACAACTGGCCAGGGTAGGAAGAGTTTTCAAACAGCAAAGCACACGCTCTCAGGAATCTAGCGAAATTCAGCAGGTGTTGCTTTGGCTTTCTGGAACGGTAAAAAATTCCAGAGATGCTCACACTACACTTGCTGAGGACTTGGCGACTTGAGGACTTGGCAGTGCTGTGCTCAAAGAGTCACACACTTCTTGATACATGCTCCTATAATTTTTGTCAGCTAAGGGCACTGTGGACATATGATGTCTGATTAAAAAGAAGAAATAGTTAACATGATTGTTTGGAAAGAATGTGGCTACATAGCAAATAAATTTCTCAATCTGGCTTTTAAATACCTGGCTGAAAATTACTAAGAAGCATGGAACCCCGTGGAAAATTGGATCAGACGTGTCATATTTATAGCCACACAAATAAACACATTTCAAATTCTATTTGTTGGAGGCTCTTACTCTTTTGAAATAGGAAAGGTAGTGCTCCTTTTGAAATGGGAACCCTGCCATCTAGTGGACGTTTGGGGTATCACAACTCAGGTCATTATTGAAATAGGTCGTTTGAGTCATTTTAGAGCAAGGGGACTTTAGAACAGTTTTATAGATTAAGAAATTGAAGCTAGAGATTTGGAAGATGTTTCTGGAAGGTTCACAGTGAACCTATTATTAGTGCTTTAATAATATCAAAGTAGTTGGCTTCTCAATGATAATAATTTATTACTCAGTAAAAACAAGATTAATTTTATTTCATTTTATCTAGTAACATTTTTTTGCAATCTGGATTTATATTTATTTAATGATGACCCTTTAACTGCTCACGTGTTACTCTATTAAAAATTTATATTATTTTCTCCTTGATTCCTTTCCCTAGAGGTTAAATTTCAATGACTCATGAAAACAAAGAAAAGAAAAAATGTTTTTCACTTTAGTTTTGGTTTTGATTTTCTGTTATAAAAGAAGTGACCCAGAAGCAAATAATAATAATCTGGCATATTTTTATATTTCACTGAGTCTTGAAATTTTCTTTTGAATTTCCTAAATAAAAGTTGATATATTTAAAAATCACCATAGCACTACTGTGTTAAAGATTCATTGACACAAATCTACATTTGAAAGGGAAACTTTAACAAGCTGATAAAGAAATATTATTTGCTACAGAAAATCAGATGAATGAAAAAATATAATTTCCTATTAAAAAGCTAATGTCTAATAATAAGGAGTCTCCTTAATTCATTCAACAAACACATTTTGCCTTCCTACTGGGTGCCAGGCACCAAGACATAACAGTAAATGACACAGTTCCACTCTTCAGGAGCTCTTGAGCACCAAATAAATAATTATGCGTGTCGTGGAAGATGTCACAGAAGGACCTGTGCAACGCGTGAGCACGGCTCGGCTCTGCTGTGAGGTAGGTCAGGGAGGTGACATTTTATTTATTTTTTGGTACTGAGGATCAAGCCTAGGGCCACCAGCATGTTAAACAGAGGCTCTACCACTGAGCTACATCCCCAGCCCCAGAATTGGGAGGAATCTTGATGTGTTCAGGAAGAGGAACAGCTCAGCGGGACCCGAGTGTGTGTTTTGATGTGGACATAAAGCAGAAACATGAGGGAGTGGGCAGACGCAAACCGAGAGGAGCTTAATCCTTACTGGGGCATCATATGGAAAAAGAAGAATTTAAATTCTTTTCTGGAATAATAAATACGTGTTAATTTTTAACCAAATAAACAAATATAAATAAATCAATACTGCTCTGGCCATCACCATCCCAAAGGTGTCTACCTCTCCACAAGCAGAAGGGGTGGATTCTCTGGGAGAGTGGAAAGAACAGTGTCATAAGCCAACAGAAAAAGCATTCGATTTGGGGAAACTGGACTAATATATTGTCCCGTGCTCTTTTCTATGAGGATGAGTTTCCTGAAAGATATTTTTTCATAAGCAGACTGTCAGGGAAAAAATGTTTATTTACTTAGATGCACTTTTTAAATTTTTAACGTATTTTTATGTGTTGCAAGGGAACATAAATGTTGATGAATGATCAGAAACAGTACACCCATGTTAGCAGCACCCAGCCATACTCCACTTCTCCCTAGACTTTTGTTTATGCTTTGAACTTTGTATATCTGGAATCCATAGAGTATGTGCCATTGTCGTGTGATATACTTTTAAAATGCCAGAGTTAGCAGAGCTAACTTCCATTTTTCTGCTGCATTACTACTTCCCATCTGGAAGGTCAGTGAGCAGCATTCCTCAGGTAAGGACACCCAAGGCTCAAAACCCCAATAGTCTTCCTTGGATTCCACAGACAGTCCATAGTACTGGTTACCTACACTTGTTAAGACTTTAATGCCAGTACACATGAGCTTTCATCAAGGCCTGTGTTTAGCAAATACTTTTGCAACTATCCAGATTATAAATATTTTTGGCTTTGCACACCACATACATTCTTTTCTTCTCCTTTTCCTTTCCCTCTTCGCCTTCCTCCTCCTTTTTCATGAGCCCCTTTAAAATGTAAAAAATCACTTTTGGTTTTATAGTCATAAAAACAGCCCTCAGGGAATATGAAGTCTTTAGTTTGCCCACATCTGAACCTGGTATGCCTTCCAAATCATCCAGTCATTGAAAATAAGCCCAACCTTTCTCCTCAGCACAGGAAGAAACTGACTTTTTCCAGTCTCTAAATAAACCATTCATGGATGGATTCTGAATCCATTTTTGCACACACACAGAATATCTCGGGGTTCCTGTGTGTTTGGATTAGGCCTATGGAAATCTCCTGTAAGTCTAGAGTGACTGACGAGGTCCAGCAGGTCTCCTACCAGTGTCAGCCCCTCCCTTCCTTGATTTTCAACTTACGTCAAGAACCTCATCTCTTCTGGGCAGAAAGAGCCCTGCATAAGCTGTGATTATCCAGGGAGGGGGTGGGAGTAGGGCAATGACTCTCCTTTGGTTAACCTGTTGAGAGTACAGGGGACCGGCTCTCTGTAGCTCTCTGTAGACAACACACAGCCTAACCCTAACTCCAATGTCCTGAGCACCCTGAGGCTCTGGGACAGGTCCCAATGCCATGGTGATGCCAAAGCTCAGCGGAAGCATCTTAGCCATCACTTGGAGGAGGAAGCCCATCCCTGCCTTGGAGACGAAGCTAATGTGGCCTAGAAGCTTAAAGCACATGATGGTTAATTTATGTGTATGGCAACTTGTCTGATCTATAGTGTGCAGGTGTTTGGTCTAATCTTAATGTAGATGTTGATGTGGAGATATTCTTTAGATGTGTAAATAAGATGAAGGTCCTCCAAGAAAAATGGGGTTCTGCCTCCAAACAGCCTTTGGATTCAAGACGTAGCACCAACTCTTTCCCAGGCTGACAATTGCTGGTCTGCCCTGCCCATGTCCACTGTCTCATGAGCCAAATTCTTAAAACATCTCTCTCTGTGTCCCCACACTGTTCCTTCTGCTTCTCTAGAGAGCCTTGACTAACACGGAGGAGTCCCTTCCCGCAGCTGTTCCTACTGTTGCCATCTGGGAAGGAGCCCTGGGCCAGCTTCTGGTCTTGAAAACCCTCTTCCCATGGGAATCTTCTCACACTTTAAGGCCTTGTCTGAAATCATTCTGCTTCTTTAAGCTGAGAAATCTACTCATATTCCACAGCCTACACGAAAACATTCACATCAAGGCAATGCTTTCAGACATCCCACACCTGCATCCTCCGGGGTTCGACTGCTCCTGTTTCTCTCCAACTTCCTTCCTCCTCTGCATACTTGACTTCCTGGATATCTAGCCTCATGATTGGCCTTTCACCACCCTTTTGATTTAGTAATGGTACCAGAATTACACCTCTCCTTTGGCTCTTGTAGGCTCTCTTTCTCTCTCTCTCTCTCTCTCTCTCTTTCACCTGTCATTCCCATGACAGCTAGGATTTTTCTGTCCTACCTGTAGCATCTCAGAATATATTCTTAAGAGGAAGGCAGAATTTCATCCTTAGAATGAGTAAAAATACCTTCTATCCAAGCTTGCAGTAAGAATGAAATTCAATACAACCTGTAAAACACATGAAAAGTACAAAAATCAAGGGGGCTGGCAATATTTTAGTGTCATTAGGTGGCTTTGAAGTCAGGATAAGAATAGGAGCAAAAAATGGCTCTAGATTTAGAGCCTAAAATGTCCTAGGCTCTGTCCTTCTCTGTATGAGCAAGGTTCCAATGATCATCTGCAAAAGTTCCCTGCCCCATTTGTAGATCTCCCTCTGAATGGGAAGAGAAACCATTCATAGACCAAGAACTTCTTATGTGATGATTGCTTATCCCAAAATTATAAAACTTGAGGTTTTTACAAGCAAGGATGTATCTACTATCTGGACTTAAAATTGCAGTCTTGCAGCAAATGTGACTGAATTACTCGTTAGAGTGTAACTTTCATCAGTCCTTCTCCAAACACAACATGGCTTTCAGAAGTCTATGAGAAAAACATCAGAGTCTTCAGCTGCACATTCAAGACCGTGCACAGTGTACCCTCAGTCTATTTGCCATCCTGTTTCCTTTGACTTATCCACACAAATTCTACTCTTTGTCTAACATGATCCAGTCAGTCATTTTTAACCTTCTTTCCTTGGCAGATGCCTTTAAGTAAGCAATGGGGCAACTTCTGCATTGCAAGGCTCCCGATCATCTCTACTTTTCAAACGGCCATGCAGGTGCCTTCTCTTCTGCAAAGCCGGGACAGACTCCACAAACACAGATATCTGTGAAGCGTGGCAGTAGCTGCATGTTCTTCTGCTTGAGACCATCTCAGTCATTCTGAAATTAAATGTATTCTGAGGATCTATTTTGTGGATTTCCCTAAGTTCTGGGGAAACACACTGATAAGTTACAAAACTCTTCTCTCACAGGTATGTGCCTATCACACTGCTTTTGGAAATAGAAATTGGGACAACTTTTCTAGAAAATTAATGTTCAAGTATCTAAAAACTGGAAAAAAACTCATACATCTTTCAATGGGCCAATGATGAAGGAAACAGTGCCCTATCCGTGCCATGTATGTGACTTATCTATTAGAAGCAACAAAGTATTGATTCATACAACAAACCACATAGATGGATCTCAAGTGAATTATGCTAAGTGAAAAAAGCTATTCTGAAAAGGCTATATACTATATAATTCTATTTAAAGGGCATATACTGAAAATCACATAATTATGGACAGAGAGAAGAGATTGGTGATTGATAGGAATTGAAGTTGCCTTGGAATAACTTGTCCTGTTTACACTACGTAGTCAGACAGCTCCAGGAAGGATATTGATATGAAAAATAGAAGCTATCGATTACTTTATATTTTTAACTATGTTTGCTTCATATATTTATTAGAAAAAATGGGGATGAATTACTCACAAGTACATAGAAAACCCACAAATTAAAAATAAAGTTAATTATTAACTTCACAGAAAGTAAAATGTTTATAAGAAATGAGTTCTAAAATAGATGGTTTAAATCTGTGAATAATAGTTATATAATAAAGGTTATCCTATTTGCCAACAGTTTATGATACTTGTGTAACATCATAAACTCTGAATATTGATGTAACCAATATTTGGTATAATTATACTGGGTGAATGAGAGAAAAGAATTGCTTAGTAAAATAATAAAGAGAAAGGGCCGGTGAGACGGCTCAGCGGCTTAAGCGCCTGCCTTGCAAGCGCGAAGGCCCGAGTTCGACTCCCGGAACCCACATACGAAAAAGGGGCCGGTGATATCGCTCAGAGGCACGGGTGCCTGTTGGTGCGCGAGGTCCTGAGGTCGTCCCCCCGGTACCCACAAAAAAAAAAAAAAAAAAAAATAATAATAAAGAGAAAGAGAAAAGTTTTATGACAATTAAATCTTTGGGGCAGAAAGATGAAATATGATATAAACCTTTAAAAATTTAAGATATAGCTATTGAGCATGTTATTAAATTATAGGGTGATAAATACTATTTAAAAAAAATCTTTTTAAGATTGCTGCCTCTAAAGAGAAGAAAACCAGACTTATTTTTTGGTGTAAAAACTTCTAGTACTATTTCAAGCATAAACTCATTAGAATCACTGAACTTTAAACGAATAGCAATTTCTATAAATAAATATAAAAATTTGTGTAATTCTGTATCATTGAAACCAATAATGGCAACCTAGACTAAAAAAACAATCAAAGATAGAGAAAAATACAAATTCATAATAGAGTTGTGCCTAACAGTTAGTAGTAATATAAAAAGGAATTACTCTAAATATTCAGGAGTATATGGAACATTAAGTAAATGACAATCCATTGATAACTTGAAGCCAGTAAAATATTTCCAAAATCCATTACAAGTTTAGGAAATGGCACATTTGGTTAATGTTATATGACATATTTATACATCTATGTATAAACAGAGAAAAAAAATTGAAGGAAACAATTGTTTCCAAGTAAATACTGTGATTTGTTTCAGTATTCCTCAGTGAATTTTGGAAAATTTTCTAAATTCTGTAAGACTTTTATAACCACAAAATTTTTTTTAAAAATTGTTTTTCAAAAGCAAATCAATACATCATACTTAATAAAGTCGGTATACTGGGTATGAATTCAGTTAGTTGGAATCAGTGCCGACTTCCCTAGTCTACAGGCAGGAATCATGTCTGAGTATCACAGCTGCGACAGCCCTGGCTCACAGTTCCCAGTAATATTTGCCAAGTCCAATCCAGAAGCAATTCTAGGTGCAGATTCCTTAAAAACCATGGGGCTAGGGCTCATAGCTCCCAGAGAGTAAAATTGCATGTGAATTATACCAATACCATGTCTTCACTATAAGGGAACATTGTATTCTAAACTACAGACTTAATGCTTTGCTTCATCTATTTTTAAAAATATTTTTCAAATTAGTCTTGCTCATTTGTGGTGCAGCTTGGAGCAGCTCTAATCAGACTGCCTAATAACCACAGGAAATTGTTTGGGCAGTGTGTTAATTTGCTGATCGTGTATAACATCAATTGTGTGTGATAGAGCAAGACAAGTTTGGATACTAAAAAGCTCCAGGAGAAACATAATCAGAGAGAAGTGACAGCACACTTGACCTACTCTTAACAAAGCAATTAACATCAAGTTTGCAGAGTGATATGTACACACGAGGCCCAACTGGGGAAAAGGGACGTGATCAATTTTCAAAACTTACACAAGACCCAGGGACACCGCCTCAACTTTTTGAGTTAGAATTGTGCTTCAGTTGGATTAGAGAAAGCACATATGCTCAGTAGCTGGGAGAAAAAGGATAATATGCTTCTTTAATAAAGCCAAGCTGGGCATGGTGGTGCATGCACACCTGTAACTCCAGCGCTCTGGGAAGCTGAGACAGGTTGATGGCAAGTTTGAGCCCTGCCTGAGTAACTTGTCAACTTAGGGAGAGCCCTGTCTCAAAATGAAAAATAAAAAAGGGCTGAGGATGTAGCTCAGTGCAATGGCCCTGGGTTCATTCCTCAATATGTAGTGAAGGAAGGAAAGAAGGAAGGATGGAAGGGAGGGAGGGAGGGAGGAGAATGGAAGGGAAGGGAAGGAGGGAGGGAGGGAGAGAGGGAAGGAGGGAAAGAAAGAAAGGCGAGGGAGGGAGGAAGGGAAAGAGGGACGGAGGAGAAGGAGGGAGGGGTGGGGGAAGGAAAGAAGACAAGGAGACAGAGAGGGAGGAAGGAAGGAAGAAAGGAAGGAAGGAATGAACGAACGAACGAAGGGAGCCAAGGCTAAATACATTTTCAACTGTGATTGAGAGCCAAGGGAAAATGATTAAACTTTCAGCCCCAACACTCACACTAGATACACGTCTGCATATGCTTTTCACAGTTCATGTAGTATCATTTGAAAAGCTTCACCCTTTTCTCAGTGTAGTTAAGTCTGAATTCACATGAAAGATGCATTCTTATGGCCATCTGACTTTCCATAAATTGAGGCAAGTTTTCCTCAGCTCAATTTATCGTATCACAGATATATCCCACAGTATAAAAATGTTCATCTCCGAATCTTTATAAAAGCAATATATTAAGCAAATAATTAACACACCTGTATGTATCAGACATAGTGATGGGCACTGTCACAGAGATACTAATATAATTTGTGGTTTGAAACAGGCCTGTCAATTATTTGCAACATCAGTCAGTTTATACAACCTCCATCCACAGCAGCAACATAGCTCGCCACACAAGGATGATTTTCACAGAGAAGGAGGCACTGTTTGCTGAGACAACAGATGTGAACCAGGACTCTCTTGGAAAACTAGCGGATGTGATATCCCTGCTTCCAGGGCTGTCTCCCTTTCCATAAATTGTCCTAGTAGCCCTAAAAAGCATGGGACACCATAGAGCATAACGGATTTACAAAGCACGCAACAGAGCACTCAGCATGCAGGAGAATCCCAACGACTCATTGCTTGTCTGTCTTGTCCTCCAATCCTTTTTCACTGCCCCAGAGTTTACAGATAAGTGGAAAAAGCACTCAAGATAAAGCCCATCTCATAAGCTTTGTTTACAAGACCATTTTTAAAAATCATGTCTCAGTCCACTTCTCCAGATTCCTTTCTCATCGTCTCTTACCATTGTCCTTAACACATATAAGCATCTATGCGTAACTATACATGTGCACACGTACCACACACACACACACACACACACTGACACAGTGCCGGACTTTTCAGCATGCTATCAATAATAGGTACCACACACACACACACACACACACACTGACACAAGTGCCGGACTTTTCAGCATGCTATCAATAATAGGATCTTGATTTGCTAGATTTCTCATTTTGTTACAAGAAAATGAAGTTCTTTTATGAATCTGAGTCACTTGGACAACATTTTCCCTGCTTTGAATTATCTATATTTATTTTTAGGAACTACCTGGAATAAACTTCCTCTATGAAATCCATATGAATAATCATTTTCTATATAATAAACTAAGCTGCAATGTAGGGGCTCCTTGGGACTAGATTCTGTGGGTCTGCAATTTAGGCGAGGCAAAACGGGGTGATTCTTGGCTGGGCTTGCTCGTGTGTGCTCAGCTGGCTACCAGGTTGGCTAGGGGCCAGCTGGTTCGGGATGACTCATTTATACTGCACATGTTTTCTCATCTTCCAGCCAGTGAGGCTGGGCTGTGCGAAGGGAAATTGAGTGAGATTTTACAACAGCACGTGGGCCTGGGAAAGACCGTGCACAGTCTTTGTCCAGAACATAATACTCTTGCTGTCTTCTATTGATCAAGCATGCGTGTTGTTTTTCTTTTAAGACAAAAGATGTTAATGTATGAGTTGTTTTTTCTAAATGAAAACCTCATTGGGTTTAATTGCAGGGTTGGCAGTTTGTGATAAATAAGTGGGTTTTAGGTTATAGTCGGGCACTGGTCTCTAAAATGTTCACCATCACTGTCCTAAAGGATGTGGATACAAGGATGAGTTGAAAAAATACAGCTATTTATATACCCAAACTGTTAAGTGTTCCTTTGCTCTTCTAGAGCAGGTCAGTAGATTTATTGTGTATGTTTCCCCAGAGTTTGTCTCTGCCCCCTCTATTACACCTTTTAACAGACTGTATGCTTCCAAGGACACATGGCTTTTCTTTATTTATCTTGGGAAAAATGTATGAAGATATATTTTGACATAATAAAGTACTTGCTGAATTAATAAAATAACTAAATGACTAAATAGGTATATGAGTTGCGATAAAAACATACCATGTTTACATTTTAAAAAGATTTATTACAATAAAAGATATATTGCCATTAATCACCCTCAAAATACTGTCCTTTGCTTTGAATATACCTATCTAATTATTCTTGCCACTTTCTGAAGCAGTCTTGGAAATACTCTTTTGTGAGTATCTTTAGTTGAGTTTTCCTGGCTGCCTTGATGTCCTGAATCAACTCAAAGTGTCGACCTTTCATGGTCATTTTGATTTTGAGGAAGACAGAGGAGTCACATCGAGCCACCTTTGGAGAATAAGCTAATGAGGACACATGGTCATGTTCTCAGATGCCTGCCTTTCCATTGGATGGTACTGAATAGAAGTATCCACTATATTTTTATCCTACCTAGTGAAGACACTCACAAAGGTGGACTTTCAGATCTGCTTCCGAAAGTGGCAAGAATGGTGGATTATGCGTATGTAAAGGGAGGAAAGGTATTTGGAGTATTATGGTGATGTGTCTTTTACTGAAATAATTTTTTTTATTATTTAAACATTCACCCAATTATTTTGATCACACCATGTGTGTGTGCACATGTGTGCGTGAAACTAAGTGAGAAATAATTAAAAGGTGATTAATTTAAATTGAAGCATCTAGGGGAGATAAAGATATTTAACTTTGTACATGGTAAGAATCATGACATCAATATTTCTGCTTGATGATGAAAATTCATTTTCAGCTCAAATTCTAATCAAAATCATCGTCACTATATGACAATAATGACAATAGTAACATTTGCCATTCCATATGAAATTGTTAATATGTAACCATTTGATTTACAAAAATGGTAACTTTCATGATTCAACCTAATAACATCGAAGCGTTATTTTCCTATTGTCAATGAGCCCAAGCAAACACAGGAGTGTTTATTTTAGGTAGAAGAACTGAAAGGTTGAGTGAAATAAGGAGCAGACTTGTTACAGAACTTCTTCATAGAGAATAAATTTTCTCAGAATTACATTTATAAAGATGTCCCTGGATATAAATTGAAACGTTTAAAATACGTAGAATAAATTCTAATATCTCTTAGAGCAGTAGTAACAGAGAATTTAAAGGAGTTAATAGGCAAATTTATGACAAAAATGAGGAGATGCGAGGTGCGGCACCTCTTATAGAGGATAGCACCGTTTGTCTGCTGAAAATACGTGCTACACTGCACTTGTGAACGACACCTGCTAAGAGTGACAGGAGGTGGGGATTATTTCTACAAAGGGAAGATCATGATCAAGATACTTAAACATTATCAGAAATTTGAGTTTAAATATAAGTACTGAATGCATATTTTATCAACTCTGTGATAGTGGCAAGGTCTTTGCAAAAGAAGAGATATCTATTGATGGCAGTGAGGTCAGGCAGAGGAAGGAACGTAAAAATGGTTTAGCCCACTGTGACTTGAGTAGCAGCTGCATGGTTACAGTGATCATTCAGTCTTCCAATGGTAATTAATGTGTTTTCACTGCTTACTATGAGCTCAAACATTTGCTATGTGGGTTTTTTTTTTTATTATGTTATTTAATTCACCTCCAAACTCTGTGAAGTAGAAGATAATGCTGTCTCAGCATAACAAAGGCAAACTAATGCTTCCAATCCTTGAGTAACTTGTTCAAAGCCAAGTAGTGAGAAATTAGCAGAAATCAAGATTTGATCCAGGGCATGAGCTCTGAACCGTCACCTTACCAACATTTCCCTTGGTATGTCTGGCCAATCACACTCACATAATAGAAATTTGGAGTTTTTATTTCCCCATACTAGACACCAATTCATCTTTGCATCTTGAACAATTCAAAGGCAGTATGTCAAACACTGTAGATATTTAATACATTTTGCTAGATTCATGTTCTAAAGCAAAGATTGGCAATTTATGGCCCTGCTATGGTTTGGATAAGTGTCTTTCAAAGGCCTATATACTGAAGGCTTGGTTCCCAGCTTGTGGCATTAGGAGGTGGTAGGACCATTAAGATGTAGGCAGTCTTGGAGTCACATGACTGTAAGAAATGAAGAGGAGGGAGAGAAAAACTTGCAGCCAGGACAGGCTTTATTTAAGATAAAGACCTGAGAGGGGCTGCTGGTTCCGAAATATCAGAACAGTAACTCTCTTACAGAGTAAGAGGTTTATATAGAGAAGCAGAGAAAGAGAAAGTTGGAAGCTAACTATTCTGGGATCAGTTTATCTATTATAGTCCACAGTCACTGGTCCGTTTCGTGTTCTTGCAAGGTTCATTATTCTTCTGGAGCTGAAGGCCTCCTGCTGTGGAGTGGTCTGTTCCGTATACAGGAATTAGGCCAGCCCAGTTTATTAAGGATATTGGTATTGTTATGAGGCTAAGAAAGTGTGAGTAAGGGTTGGAACGCATGGGATGATTTGGACTTATCCTTCCAATGACAGCTTGCCCTTGAAGGGCATATTGGGACTCCAGCCCCATCTTGTCTTCCTTGCTTCCTGGCCACCATGAGGTAAGCAGTCTTCTCTGCCCTGTGCTGCCACTGTAATGTGCTCCTTTACTGCAGGTCCAAAAGCCACAGGACCAACCAACCAAGCACTGATGCAAGTGTGCACCAAAATGAATCTTTACTCAATGTCAGAATTTAACAGTTGCAATAGCAAAAACTAAAATGCACAGTAAAAGGTACTATTTTGCTTTTTACAGACAAAACTTGTTGAACCCTGTCTCAAGGTAAAGAAATCGAAGCCATTAAAACTGATATAACTGATCTATTGAGTACTTCTCATTTCTTATATTATTAAAAAATAGCTTTTTAAAATGAGAAATTCTAGTGTCTAATAGGAGAAGCTCATAACAGTTATTTTTTGTTAACCCCCCCTTTTAATATCATAATTGTCTTTATTGGCAGGAATCATATCCTTTATTTCACTTACCCTTCCTAAGACCTACTGGGGAGAGAGTATCATCTCCATGTTACCACCAAGGGAAATAAAAGTTAAAAAAAAAATATCCTTGGCCCAAGTGGAAAAATTGAAATTTGAATGTAGTTTTCTTAGAATCAAAACTCTGATTCTATTTTTTCCCATTATACTTTAAATCCATTCTCATGTGGTAAAAACATACTGATTAATTGCTCGTGAACGTATAGTGCCCTTTATTTTAAAATATCAGCAATCATTTCTCATCGTTATCGCATAAATGGAAACAACCCATTAACACTTGAAAAATGTCAAGCCTCTGAGGTCAGGTGACTTGTGCTCCCTGCCATGCAATGATTTGCAGGAGGAGGCAGAGAGAGAGACAGCAATTCTGTAATCTGTGGCATTGCCCCTCAGTGATCCCCGCAGTCTGTAACCTCAGTGTCACAGAATCTTAGGACTGGAAAGTTACTTAAAGATCATTTCATCCACCCCTTGACCCAGGCTTGAATTTGTCTTTAGTATCTGAAGGCAGCTGGCAATTGGGTTCACATTAATGGTACATTTAGTCTGGTCCAGATACTGTGATAAATGTTTAATATGCTTCACCCCATTTAATCTTCACAGCACCTCTGGGAGATGGGTATTAATTTTGTAAGATAAGGAAACTCAGGATCAGGAAGATAAAGTCATTTATCCAAGGTCACATTACTGGTGGTGAAATTAAGATTGAGAGCCACACTGTTCACACTAAAACCCATCCCGCCTCTTTATTATACTCCCTCTCAGAAGCCCCGTAGCACTGAAGTCTTGATGGACATCCCAGCAAGACTCTTTGAGAGTTCTGAAAGACCATGTGATCGTAGGTGTGCCTATTACTAAGTTTTCCTGTTAGGAGAGGCAATGAGTTTATTTTCCATAACAGCAAATATGCCCTTGGGCAGAACTAATAACATAAAAGTCATAAAAGAATTTAAAATCTTTTATTACAAGTAAGTGGTCAACAATGCCTCATAGGCCAAATAGTTTAATGGAAAAACCATTCTATCCATGACATTGGGCAAAAACAACCAGTCGTAGTCAAGGAAACTGATACTTTACATATCTCTGCTAGTCACCACCCCAGTACCTCATATGGGTTTATATAACTTCATGTGGGAGGAAAATGTCATTGAATAGATATCACATTTAATTAAGTATGTCTTCAAGATGATCTGCCCCCCTTACCAGCATACACACACAACACACACACACACACATACACACTCACACACATTCCTAGCTCCATTGTTCTAACATAATTTTTCTACCCCATGAGTCCTATGCAACAGAAAATAACACATCATCTAAAACCTTGCATTGTGGTTTAAGGAAGTAAGCAAGCAAGTGTATAAGAAATAGGCTAGTTAAATGAAAAAGAAAATAATTGTTAACAATCACACTTACTTACTTTAAGGAGTCACTGTGCTAAGTGCTGCTGTTTATTTATTCCATACAAAAACCTTGAGAAATAGCACTACTGTTATCTCTGATTTCAAGTGAAAGAGGAGTCTTAGGATTAACTCATCCAAGATTACAATGAGCTAACATTAAATTATACAAACATTTTTAGTAAATTATAAAAATAAAGATTAAATTAAAACATACATACACACGCACTCCCTACACCCATTCAAAGAAAGGCTATACAAACTCAGATTCTCAGGCTGCTATGCAGAGTCAGTAGTTGTTGCTTTCTTCTTTCAAGGAAATTATACTGTATAGTAAACTTTGGCCTTTGGCTCATTTCTGATATCTTGCTCACATTTCTTTCGTGATTTTTGGCCAGGGCTTATTTGTCCCTATTCCTCTCCATTTGGGGCATTCCCTGCTGCAGTCTTATCCTTTAATTTGCTTTTGTTGGGACCTCAAGCACTTATTTCTGGCCATCTTCCAGTTCCATTCCTGCCCCTTCCTCTATATCTCACAATGTAAGCTTTCTTTGGGGAAAGCTCCCTTGGGAGAAATAATGCCTCACAGAGAAGTTTTGCATGGATTAGAGATGGCAGCGTAAGTTGTAGGCAAGTAAGTATCTGTTATGACAAACATAAGCAGTGGACTCCATCTCGTGTAAGGTTATGTTGCACTTTAATTGTTGATGTTTTCAATTGGATGTGGTCATCCAAGGAGGTGATTTTAAAGTCTTAACTATTCATTGAATCAAAAATTATTATGCTGCATTTTTTGCAAAGGCTGAATAATTTTATTGCCCTCATTGAGATTGGTAGCTGAGGAAGCTGAAGCAATGATGAAAATAATTAAATCATGTGCTTCAGGGCACAAAGCAATCAAATGCAGATGAATAGAGAGAAATTTTGCATTCCTCTCTGATTTTTTGACCTCCTTCTATCGCTCCCTTCCCCCTCCAAAATGTGATAAAACTACTAGCTGAGAAGATGGAACAACTGTGACTTTCTCCAAGGCTTAGTGAGCTGTAGTTCTGTAGCCAAATAGGACCAAGTCCAGGCAGCCAAAGGATGAGGTTCTGCCAGAGATGAGCTTTATTTTTCTTGGCTCCCACTTCCTTCAGCTGACCGCGTGAGGACTTCTAGTAGCATTATTTATTATAATTAATTGTTTCACTTCACTGATCAAAAGCTGCTTCCAAATAGGATCCAAGGACAAGCACGGTCTCTGAAATTCATGGATCTTGACGTTACAAGCTCCATAAACTTTCAATGAGGAAAGGCTGGACTTGTGCAAAATGCCCTTAGTGCACTTTCACAGGCCATAATCCACTCCCTGTGCAGAGCAGCAAAGTAGTCCAGCCACATCTACATTTAGGAACCTTTGAAGTCTTCCCCTGCCTTGGAGCTCTCAAATCAAACCACGCTCTTCTCCTTTAAGCTATAGCCATCTCTGTCTGTAAATAACCTTTCTAAGAAAGGAATCCTTTTAATTACAAGATGTGCCACACTGCTCATATCTAAATTAAAAAGAGCAGACGATTGTCCCACGGGCATCCAATGGGCTATACCATTATGATGTCATGTTACATAAACACTTTAAGAAACTCTATTTTGATATTTAATATCTTTATTATAATTTAGAGGTTGTGTTTTGTTTAGACTCTTAGCTCCCCAACTCTTACAAAAATAAAAAAGAAAGAAAAATAATAATTATAACTGGGTGGGCCACTAAGCTCCATGGAAGAGAAGTTCACTATATAATAGTTTCACAAGAACAATTCCCAAAGTACATATCACATTCATTTGATAGTGCTCAGCATGTAGAGTGTAAGTGTATTGAACGCAATTTCTCAGTGTCATACTGTTTCTTCTACTTTTACAGATGCACAGGTCATACCAAATCTAATGTTTGATAAATGTTAGTTGGTTCATTTGCTGATTTACAGATGCCTTTCTCCTTGAGCCTCATGCTTCGGCAAGTGTAATCTCCTGCTAACTTGCTGCTTAGCAGCATTCCACCTCTTCCTGACTTGAATATATGTCTCCTCCACTGGGCTAAAAAGAGAACAGGTACGAGGGAGATGAACACTTTCAACCACAGTGGGAGTGTGCCTTGGGTAGATGGGGAGGATCAGCATAGGCAATTCATCAAGGACTCGGGATATCAGTAAAACCTCACTGCTCAGGTTGGTTTTCCATTCGGGAGCTTCTGCAACTCCCTGGCCCTTGACTTGGCGTCCCCTAGGGACTGCAGGGAGAGTGCATGGCCCTGACACTGGCAAGCCATTTCTTCTTCCAGTGATGGTGGTTTGCTGAGACGTGACTCTAGGGAATTGCCCTGGAATCCATGGATCTCTAAAATGTAGGAGTAGATTATAGACTGCGATGTAGAAAGGGTTATATTTTATTTAAATTATTAGAACTCTTTTGATATTTGTATTTCAGAAAAACAGCATTATTTAGAGACTTGACAATTTTTATAATTTTTGTATCCTATGTAATTCAATGAAAAAGAACTTCATTTGCTTCTAGCTCATATCCAGATTTCCTTATCTCAGCAAAGAGAAAGCTTAAAATGGCTAAAATTCATAACCCCGTGTTTACGAAGTGTATAAAAAACACCAAAATTGTTCTCCAGTAATCTCTATAGGGAAAGACAAATCTAACTCTCAATTCATTAAATGGTTATTTATTGAGTTTCTAATATATGTAGATTCTTAAATTGTGGGAAGATGTAAAATGATAAGAAATGTTAAGCCCGTGCTTCCTGAGATCAAGGAGCTCTGCATTTCAGGAGATCATCATACATAAATGTGAAATCTTACAGGTTCCTTCTAACCTCCATGCTTCTAGCATTCCTGATCTTAACGAACTGCAGCAACATTCATACAGCAACACAAGCCAGAGGAGCAGGAGCCTGCTGGTGTCTCCAGCTACACCTGTAATGTACAGGCATGAGAAGTTTTGATTCTCAGCCCCATTAGCCCTTCCAAAATGTGTCCTTCAGCCTCCCTTAGTATATAGATATCTTTAGTTAGGATGTTCATTCACCATTGCTGTAACTAAAATAGGAGGGCATTATATTTCTTATTGACAAGATGGAGTCTGTATGCTCTTAACTCCACCTGTTGTATTCGGATAAACACTTCAAAACAAATAGAGGTTAACATTAAAGATAAAAGGCTTATGCCAAATGCTACTGACTCCTATCTTTTTTTTTTGGAGCCACCATTCATCAATATTCTAATTTTATTTCTGGCCCTGACTTGTTTAACAAGGTTATAAAATAAAGCTTAAGTGATGATAGCTTGGTAATGTTTTTGTATTCTTTTCCAGACAATCAAAGGAGGATGGTTCATTAAACAACAAAACCCATCTTCCTTTGTCTCTTTTAGATCAGTCAGAGTAAGATGTTTGATCCCAGGGTAGGCAGGACCAATGTCCCTTGTCAGCCCCAAGCAGCTATCAGGTGGATCATCAGCTTTTTTGTACCCTTTAAGAATAAGGTATCATGGGCCGGTGAGATGGCTCAGCAGCGTAAGCGCCTGCCTTGCAAGCGCGAGGGCCCGAGTTCGACTCCCGGAACCCACATACGAAAAAGGGGCCGGTGATATCGCTCAGAGGCACGGGTGCCTGTTGGCGCGCGAGGTACTGAGGTCGACCCCCCGGTACCCACAAAAAAAAAAAAAAGAATAAGGTATCAAAGCCTGGGGACAGGGAGAATGAGGAAAGAGAGAAGAAATAAAGATAAGGAGATAAGGAAAATCTAAATTTCAAATATGAAAACCATAGCTTTAGGACATAAGCCAGTTTAAAAGAAATTATTTTTCTTTCAACCAGAACACAACCTAGGCAATTCCCTTTCACCTGCAAGTGGGTTGGACTATTTCCTTTTTATTTGGAAATGGTCCTTTTTCACCTGTGAATAAATCACTTTTTCATCTGTAAAGTGGACTCTCTACTAGGAATGGACCATCATCTTTCTGTGGGTGGGCCATCCTCCATTACCCCCAAAACTAAGACCAACACCACGGATTAACAAATTTCACAAGTTTAACCAGGAACACATAAATATTCCCAGCTGCAGTTTGTAGCTCGGCTTCCTCTCTCGAGGGCCCACACTCCAATTTTGAGTGTGTACTTAAATTTCTGCTTAATAAACTGCCCTTGGCTCTTTTTAAAAAATGCATAGCAGGACTCACCCAGACACTTTTAATCTCTTTCATTTCTGTGTGTGGTTTGTTAGTAACAAAGATGGAAAATTCTACCTCCTTAACAACTCAGTATTAATCTTCTCCACAGCATCCTTCTCCCTTAGTTCAGATCTCCACCAGTTCTTACTTCAGGTCCTAGGACACCCTCCTAAGAAGTCCTCTTACCTCAAGGCTTTGAATACCTCCAACTTCTTGATCTTTCCTCTACACTACAACAAATTGATCTTTTTAAATAAAGTTCAATTAATCATGTAATTCCTTTATTTGTGCAGGATAAAATGTAGATTGTTTCACCTAACACATACATATGCCTATCATAACTTGATTCCTGCATGATTTTCTAGTTCTTTTGTGATTTCCTAATAATCTATAAGCTGCAAAAAAGCATTTTGCTTGTGCGCTCCTGTATCTTTCAAGGCCTACCAATTGGCGCTGATGACTTGGAATAGATAAATTCTCAACTCCAGTAAAGCTAACCTGTTTGTTAGTGCACGGATTGCCTACCTGACGCTGTTTCTGAGTGTTTGGCCATCTTCTTCTGAAGGACAAATTCAACTCAAGGACATCTTCTTCCAGAAAGACTTACAAGTTCTGGAGGTAAGAAGTTCAACGTGAGTCTCACAAGATCAAAGTGAAGTTGTAACTCCGCGTTCCTTCTGGACTCTCGGTGGGGGTTGCAGAGAGCCTTCTCCAGTTTCTAGAAGCCACCTACACCCTTAGCATGTGACCCAGGTTCAAAGTGTCCCTTCTAGACTCTGCTTCCATCACTGCATCTCCGCATGCTGACTTCAGCCCTCTGCTCTTCCACTTATAAAGACCCTGGTGAGTATACTCAGCCTATCTGGATGACCCAGAATGATCCTTCCATCACAAAACCCTTAACTTAATTACATCTACCAAGCCCCTTTGCCAATAAAGCAACATATTTCGGGATTAAGATGTGGACATCTTCAGAAGTTCATTATTCTGTTGACTGTGGGGTGGGTGTCTATATGTAATAAAATAATATATAATACACCTGCCACACGGGAGGTGCTCAATATATATGAATCTCATTAATGATAAAATATGTCAAGTGTGATACTAAGATCATAGTTTTCTTAGCTAAAATCATAAATTTATGTAAATCTAATTTTGAAATTATTTACATAATTATAGTCTGATAATGCTCTTGAATGCCTTATGTGCATGAAATCCCAGGTATCCTATTGCACTAGCGAGCTTTTCTGTTGCTCATACAACTGCTAACACCCACACGTTAAAGGAGGAGAGGCTGACGTTGGTCCCTGGTTTTTAGTCCATGAAAGGCTGGCCCCACAGCAGAAGCATCACAGACATGGAATGTCTCAGAGCAAAGCCCCTGAGTCCGCAGTGTCCCACAAGCAGAGCAGCGGAACAGTGCTGAGAAGGAGGGTCAGGGACCAGATGCACTACCCAGAGTCCCACCTCCAGACCCACCAAGACATACGCAGAAGTGTGCTTCGCTAATCTCCAAGCTGGCTCGCAAGCCAATCAAGCTGACAATGAGCAGGAAAACTTGATCTTTCATGGAATGATTTACACAAACACAATGTCGCTTTGGAAACAAAACAAAACAACAACAACAAAAACCCAAACAGTTATTCATCCTGTAATTCTGCATCCAAAATACACAACAAACTCTCCACCTCTCTCCATCTCTATTGCCACTGTCTCATCTGAAGGCCCTGGATCCACCAATAAACTATGATTTTATCAGTAGATTAATCCACGGACAAAGTTAGAACCCTCATAATATAATCACCTTTCAAAAGCCCCACCTCTGAACACATAAGACTTTGGGGGAACACTTTAGATCTAAATCATAACATAAATTGAACAAAGAACCCCAAGCAGCATTCTATTATTCATTACCAGACTTAAATTTATTCCTGATGGAAAAAAAGGCAAATCCATTATGTTTTTTAATCTGGTCCAGTTTTGGAAAGTTTCTCAATAGAACTATGGAGGGTAATGATTTGTTTTTTTCATGAATTTTGGCAACAATTTTTGAGACACATACTCCAATCTCCAAGCTGAATTTGAGGCTGTCTCTTCAAACCATGTCAGGAGGAGTTCTTCTAACAGAGGGTAACACCAGCTGCATTCAGAGAACGTGGCCTGTAGAGGAGACACCTCGTTACTTTACCCTTATAAGAAGTTAAAGGCTCTTGCAAATAGCGATGGGCTGCCTTTGGATTTCTTTTTGGGTAGATTCTCTCTCTGTTCTTCATCAGCCTACAGTAGAAATACATGCTTAGAGGAAAGGGGTAGTAGGGACTACCGACACACCTGAGACAGGGTCTAAGGAATGGGAGTTTGGAACCACTCACTTCAACCTGCCCTGCCATGCACGGCCTAGAGAGGAGAAAAAGGAAGGATTCCTGTGGTTTTCATTGTGTCCAGTCCGGTCCATCAGGATCAAAAAACAGATGAGAATGTGAAAGAGCCCTGAGGGAATATTTGCATGCCTTTTCCTTTGGAAACATACACCTTCCTTAGGATTCTGGAAAAGGTGCCTGAGGATATGGTGGAATGGGGGCTATGCAGTAGCCTCCTGAAACATCTCTCCATGTGTAAGACCTTGACAAGTTCTGAACCATTCTCCACATTTCTGTCAACATGATTTTGCAAAAAGATGAATCTTATGATATTAATTGCCTACCTTAAGCTTTCCAGTGTCTTTTCCTTGATTTTGAAAAAAAAAAACTAAAATCCTCATCAAATCTTAAAAGGCTTCACTTATCTTATCACATGCCCCTTTCCCTTTCATGCTCTAGGTTCTCATTTAGGCTTCTTATCACTCCCTGAAATGAGGTACTGTGGTGCATTCACCTAGAACCCTCTTGCCACCTTTTTGCTCTTTCCCCTATTGGCCTGTTCTTTCCTCTGCTGTCCTTGTATTCAAATCTCAGAATAATACTTCTGTGAAGACTTTCATGTCCACCACACCCCACCATCAGCGAAGTTCAGGTTCCTTCTGTCACATGCTCTCTTAGCACTCTGTATTTCTGTATTTCAGCTCTTTAACATCACCACAATAATTAAATGCCTTGTGTGTAGTTGATTGATGAAATTTTGTCTTTGTAGAAACTAAAAGCCTTGAATTCATAGGATATCATCCTTATTCAAGTCCAGATTCCCTACGAGCTATTTCTTACTCTGTGTGTGAGCTCGATGATTATTTATTGAAAGATTAATAAATAATTAAATTGAATGTGGACTTTAACTGCTATTTGGTCTTGAACAAAAGTTTGTTTTTCAAATTTGAATGCTCTGTTCATCATATCCAGTTAGTTATGGTTCTCCCTTCTGAATTTCCTCTCCAAATTCATGAGTTGAAACTTAATCTGCAATTTGGTATTAAGAGGTGGGGACTTGTGGGAAGTAATTAAGTCATAAGGACAGAACCCTCGTGAAGGGGTTACTGCTTTATAAAAGCACTGGCAGGAACTAGCTTAGGCCCTGTCCCTAAAAGACACTGCGTTTACTCCTCTGGTGGATGCAGCAACGAGGAATGATCTCAGAAGCACACTGGGCCTTCACCAGACACTGAACCTGCGGGTGCCTTGATCTTATACTTCTACCCCTAGGATTTTCAGAAGTTTATCTTGTTCTTTACAAATGGCACAGTCGCAGGGTTTTTCAAGCAGTATAAGTAAAGTGAAATGCTTAGCGACTACCACAGAAAATGTCATCACCCAAACACCTGACTTCGCCAGCCCCTCCTCCAGCCTCAAACCACTGTTTTAAAAATTTGTGACTTATACCTATATAATTTTTCATACCCTGTCACCTTCCTTTGATCTGAGTGACATATTTTTCAGCTTTTCTAATGTTTCATTATATATTGGATTCATGTTCCCTCCAATATGTCGTCACTCTGCTGAGACCCATATGGCACTGGACACTGAGCACAGCGCTCCAGTCCTGACCTGAGCCTCTGTCTAGAACACCGCCGACTCCACCTTCCCGTGAGGCACTAGAATTCTGTGAATTCAGCCTGATGTCTTGTTAACATGACCAAAGACGACAAAATTCTTGTCGCCTTGAGTGATCACTCACATATTATAGTTATACAGTTTTAAAGTTTTACTCTACAGCCTTAATTTAGGGAGAGATTACATTTAAGAAACCAACAACAAAATGGAAAATTTCTTAAAGGAAAATTATCCAGTCTCTTTTACCTTCAGATCAAGATATTCCCAATTCCTATCATCTTTTTTTAACACCGCAACAGTTTGCAAGGTATAATTTAGCTGTTTCATTTTATTCTTAAGGGAAATATGAGTAGACATTACACTCCTCTTTAAAGTTCTGCTGCTTCATATCTCAGTAATATTTTGTACATCATGTAAGGTGAAAGACATTAAGTGACTTACTGAATAAGTCTTAGATAAACTAGTGTTTTAAGTTCTCAGATATAAAACTTTTTAAATGAAATCTTCAAATAGAGAGAAAGGGAGAAGATAAAAGAAAGAGTTTAGTGGAGAGAAGAAAAAGAGAAAGAGAAAAAGAGAATCTGCCATCATTTCAACCCCCTGGCCACATCTGAAAATTGCTTAAACTTGTTAGTAGCCACCTAATAATGCGAGACGTCATGACGTCAGTGGTTGAATACAATCCTCTGACTTTCTTCAG